>CM040088.1:2400000-4800000 GCA_022496805.1 Pohlia nutans | reverse complement strand
ATATCAAAATTTATCTTATTTTATGCTCTACAACAACTCTACAATATGCCAAATTGTTCTACTATAGGTGCACATGGAAGTGATTTAGGACTCCTGGCATCGGTGAATGTATAAATCCAAGATCCACCGATAGTCACATGGAAGGAGACCCTAAAGGTAAGCTCCTATGGCGCTCCGTCCCTACTATCTTCATTGTAGCTTCCACCTTGTACCCACCTAGAACATTGTGGGTGAAGTTCAGCCGGGTGTTTGTATATGCAACCCACAAATTTGACAAAATTTTCAAACAGACTTATGTGATTTAATCTAAACAAATTAAATCAGTGGGCAAATGTTACCATTGGTTGGAAAATGATTAACTAAGAGAAAAGACAAGTTACATGAACATTAGAGTTAACTGAAAAGAGTGTCTCAAAGTGGAAAAAAACCTTAAACTCATCTTAGACTCATTTTGAGTTCAAAAAGGCTGCAAGACTAGTCTATAGTGAGTTGGAGAATAATTTGAAGCAAGCCCCTGGACACCATAAGTTGTAGAACTCATGACCTCCCCAATGCTAGAGGAGAGTTTCCACAAACTCCCCCAAGCCAAGAGACCCGACCATGGTAACAACTTATGAAGAATGCTTGTCAAAAATTGTAATTATAGGAAGAGAATTCCACTTGAACTCCGCTCATGAACCAAGTTTTGTTTTCGGATAACTTTATTATGGGAACCCGTTGACTTTTGTGGGCTTGCCACCCCCTTACTCCAAGCCCTTCAAAGATTGTGGGTACCCACATATGGGTCTCCTATGGTTTCCTTGTGTTGATTCTCCTGTGAATGTCACTTTCCCCTCTGAGCTTCAAAACTCGACACATGTTAAAACTTTCCTTTTACAAGTAGGTGACTAAGCTTAAGCATATGTCAAAACTCGAAATCACAGAGAAAAGTGACACTCATGGGGAATCAACACAGGGAACCATATGAGCTTCATGTGCCACTATAATTATTTTGACGAGAGGGTAGGATTCCATTCATTTGTTCCAAGAATGAATAGAAGAGGTTGACGAACTATAGTGAGTGTGCTCAACTATGTCAACTATCAATGACGCAGAGATTAGAGCAAGCCCAGCAATTCCAGAACAAATATGTCCGCCAAGCATTAATTTGAGGGCCATTTTTAACTTAGAGGAATGTTATACAAGAAGTAGCCCAACAACATTCCTTGAGCGAACACCAAGGCAACTTATAAAACGAAGGTTTTATGAAAGTAACTTGATGACCTTGAAGCACGGGCCGGTGAATAGTCTTCAAGCTCGTTATTTAATTGTTGATTGAGCATCTTTGCTTGCTTGGTGTGAGAAATTTGCTTGCGCCAAAGCTTTTGTAGATGGCAGAGAAACCTCAAACTTTGGCTCCAAAAACTATTTTTTAGCGTTAGTGGGTAGTTGCTGGGCCAAATTTCGAAGCAACTGGAGATGACTACACCAAATCTTGACTTTGGTCCCTCCAAAACACCTGCTGCTGGGCATGCTCTTACATCGCAACTTTTCTTCCATAACATAAACGTATACTGTTTCAACGGGGTTGAAACGTCAACTTGACAACATGTTTGATCTCCCGACGAGCAGGCTTTGTGAGCAATTGTCAAAATAATGTCAACTGAGAAAAGTCGCTTGCATTATTGACCTCTGAGTGGACTTCTTAATTAATCAGGTTTGTCCAGATTCATCGCCGCGTCGCAGTTGTACCGGAGTGGTACTGGCCGGACTACTGGGTGTGTATTGCTTAAAATATGCTGGTTTGGCGGTAATTCGTATTTTTTTGGAACAGATGAATCAGGTCAGTATTTCATTGCAAAAGGGAGTTAACCGAAAATAGTGTCTCAAAGTGGAAAGAAACCTGTAACTCACCTTAGACTCGTTTTAAGTTCAAAAGACTGCAAAACTAGTCTATGGCACTGTTCGGGATACTTTTGAGCCAACCAGTCAATTTCCTTTATTTTACCAAACCAATCGGTTTTTTAAGAATATATCCCGTATATTTCTTTTATAAATACTAAATATGACTAATTTTTAGTCATTTAGTCTGATTTTTTGCCTCTATTCTTGAGATTCAACTAGTCATTTTGGAAAATCAACCGGCTAACTTGTAACTAATCGCCGGTTCTTCCCGGGCTCTGGTCTATGGTGAGTTGAAGAATAATCTAAAGTAAGGCCTTGCACCACCAAGGGGTGTGGATCTCGTGAATTCCCCAATGCTAGAGGAGAGTTCCCACAAGTTCCCCCAAGCCAAGAGACCCAACGATGGGGACTATTTATGAACAATGATTGTCAGAAAATACAATTATAGGGAGGAAATTCCTCTTCAACTCCTCTTCTGTTTTTGATTAACTCAAGTGTCACAGAAGTTACCCGCCCAACCACAAGTAGCGTGGACATGGGGGGACGGCAAAAGCCAGATGGCGAGCACGACACAGACACAGACCAGCACTGTAGCAAGAAAACCAAGGCCGGCGACTGTTTAGGAGCTAGTGACAACCAAACCATGAGACCCTTGAAGTACCAAGCTTGGGACTCGCTCCGCGTTGCTATCCTCTAGCACATCTGGTGCGCGCGAAATTGTCATGTCTTCTCTCAAGAGAAGATCAACGTTCACACTACGTGCATGAGAGTTTAACGCGACACTATCACTAGTAGCATACCTATCGTTTTTCATTCCAAGAAAGGGAGGGCAGTGCCTTAAAAGTGGTTGAACATGTGAATATTTTTGTCATCTTGTGACTAAAACCACTCACCGGCACTTACACAGTCCAGCTGCCTCGCACAATTTCATTCCATTTTCAATCATAGTAAGTGAAAAGCGACACATTTCCTAGATAGATAGATAGATAGAAACTCCGAACCCCTTGCGAGGCCAGCGTGAATAGAGTGTATGTTCGTGATGTTAATAACTCAGTGCCCACAAGTGTATCTTTGTTGCCATGGCCATAAAGAACACCTTGTTAATTGAAGAACTTCGACAAATGAGGCGACAAGACGAAAGTTAGAATTGAGAAGGAGTTTGATTCTATTTGGTACAGTCACGATGTTTTTTTGTGCAGGCGACTTGCATGCCACTAGATAGAAACTTGCTCTTGTTTTGACTTCCAATTTGCCGGTCCACTCCTGTGATTTTGGTTGAGTTTGTAAATTATTACAAACTTTGCGTAATTTATTCGGGAAATATTTCAAAAAAAGAAAAAAAGAAAACCCCTTGAAGTAGCACCACACCAAACCGCAGGAGCAACTAACATCAAGATGGCTCAAAAACAAAGCCTGCCTCCGGACCCTTTTACAGGACAACCATCAAGGAATACAACAAATACCGCTATGTTCATCCCTCGTCTAGCTTGGAGTCTCTCTTGAAGGTCACTGCTAACCGTGGTGGGATGCGCACGACTTCTTCCTAGTTTGATTTCACTCTACCATAGTCAATCATGCCACCGGTGCTTAATTTTTCACAAGGTTCCTGATTAGTCTTGGAACATGCCCTTTAAAAAAATAAATTATGTCTTCTGCACGGGTTCTCTAAAAAGACATTCTACTGGACGTGTTAGAATGAATTTGGACATGTTGCCATTGAAATACAATCAAATTCCATTTTATTGAAGAAAAAAACCACTTGAGCATATCACATGTCAGTGACAAGAAAAATAAATTAAAATCAAAACTCTCCTTGAATCCAAATCGTAGGCTTCAAGTACTTGAGTCTCCTGAATTAAATTTTATTTTGATTTTATGTATGACATCAAAGACCGAGCATATCACGTAAAGAATCACAAATTCTTCATATTTGATACAAACATATTGTAAAAAGACATCAAAGTTTTGAGATACCATTCAACCAAGAGGATGGATTCTCCTGTCCTTTATGTATGGGGCACATGTCGTAGGGCAACCACGGCATCCTCAGTGGCTTACGCCGTTTAACCCTTAAACGTCAAGGTAAGCCCCATGGGCTTATTTAAAAGAGAATAATCAAGAAAAAAGTAGATTTTCTCAACCAAATCAAGCGTGGATTGGTGCGTTGGAAAGGTACTGAAAAAGCGATCTAGATTACAAATTTGCGCCTCATTTGAGAGATTGTGGAATCATTGGTAAGCAAATTGAACAAGTTTTTGAGGTTGGGGCAGCTGAGATACCGCAGTGCTACAGTGCTACAGTGTTGGCCAGTAGTGTCCCACAGAGCCGTTTTTGCATTTTTTTCCGTTTTTTTTTTTTTTTTTTTTTCCCTCTGAAAATTTAGATGCCTTTCGGGCTGCCCCGCCCAGGCCCTCTTGACGTTTAAGGGTTAACTAGCTTGTGCATAGTCCTCTGATAATTATGCATAATTTGCAGTCTGTAGACTGTGGTTCTGGGTAAGCACCTCAGTTCATGAATAGGAGACCTTGTTGATGGTTCCTTGATCTTTTGTATTGCTTACGTTGCCATCGGGTGCATGTTGTACACGTCACCCTCTCTGATGACAACACTACTAGGAAAATGAATGCTTCATTTTTCACTTACTATAAACGAAAAAGGAATGAAATTGTGCCAAGCACATGGGTTGTGTCAGTGCTGGTGAGTGATTTTGGTCACAAGAAGACAGAAATATAAGCATAATATTCAACCACTGTGCACTGTTCTCACGAAATGGGGAATGAAAAACGACAGGACTTCTACTAGTGCAAGAATGGGATTAGCACTCTTATGCATGTGAATCTCGATCATAACCTGTTACCTGTCCCATCATATTCTTGATCACATTTGCTCTCTCGTGCTTGTTCAACTTTATTGTCTCTGCCCCACCAAGGGAGAGACTACGGAAAGGTTTTGTTTTCAAGGAGTTACATGGTTGAACAATATTTACGAGCCATAAAAGTAAATCTAAGGTAAATACTAAGGTAGAGACTACGCGACTAGCCGCTTGTTTAGTACAAATTCTATCTTTAATTAGATATGTGCACTCCATGACAGATTCTTAATTAGGATAGGTCACAGGGTATCAGTGCAATTACTAACAGTGTGTTTCATTGGAAAAAATGTTTGACTGCCATATAGAACGTACTGGAGGTTCCATTGCCAAATTATGAGTTTACAACTTTGATTGATGAGTCACTTTGGGTTTGTTTCTGTCCAGTTGCAATTGGTACTTGAAAGTTGCCTAGTCTATAAATTACAGTCTACAGAAAATACAGTGCGTCTGGACATTTAATGGAAAAAAGTGAGTATGTGGCTGCTCCTGAGCGCTTTAAAGCAAGCTTCAAAAATGTTTTGAATCGATTTGAAATGTTATAAAAATGGGAAAAAAGATTCAGGAACTGTTCGTATTGCAAGTTCTAGACTTACAGCCAACAAAGCTAAACCATCATGGTCTCAAATTGCTAGAGTAAGCGTGAGCGTTGTCATAACTTTCCTTAAAATGGTGAAATTTTCTCACGCCTATAGACTGGAACCTCTAAAAATTTGACCACTTGAACATCACAATTTTGGTGCTCTAAAATTCCAAAACAATTAAATTATCCGAATATACAGTGACGGAAAAAACTGAGTATTGATTTGAAACTTTTCCATTCAAACAACCATACCATGAGCATCAATGGGCAAAGTCCAAAAGTGAATATACAAAAGTTGTAGTGTGCGACATATAACACATTACTACAAAAGTTTGAAGAAAAACTCAATTGTGATTTGGAAGAAAATGGATTTCAAAGTTAGCCATGTCTAAAACTCGGTTTTGTGCGATATAATTCGGAACTACTTTAAATTTCGTCAATTTTTTCTTAGAGCTTCAAAAAAACTTTTTGTGCCTTGGCATGTTGGTATACATCATTTAAGATTGTTGTACCCAAAAATTGATAGAAGTTGATATTTATAGATTTAAAATATTCAGAATTTGACAAACATGCAAATGATGTTGATTCTCACGATATTTGAATTATTTTTTGGAATTGAGAGCATGGGACTACATTGGCCATTGTATAAAGAGCATAGGTTGCAACATTAACCATTGTTACATCTTAATGCCCTTGCATTTGAAATAGTTGTTGAATAGGCCAATGCATTCAATTTATATATTAGAGCTATATGATGCAGTTTTTTTGTTTAGGTTTTTTGTTCAAAAACTAGAGTTCATGACGCACATAATCAATCCTACAAATAAATTAAAAAATTAAAAAAAAAAAAAATTAAAAAAAAAATTTAAAAAAAAATATATATATATATATATATATATATATATATATAATTTTCAATATCATCAAAAAGTTCAAAACTGCCAAAAATTACACTGACTTTCATAAAATTGACAATTTTTTGATAATACTGAACACAAAAAAAGCAAGTAGTTCAATTGGTTGATTGAGTATGTGCATCATGAACTCTAGACTTTGTACAAAAAAGCTAGACCAAAAAACTGCATCATACAACTCTAATATATAAATTGAATGCATTGGCCTATTCAACAACTATTTCAAATGCAAGGGCATTAAGATGTAACAATGGTTCATGTTGCAACCTATGCTCTCTATACAATGGCCAATGTAGTCCCATGCTCTCAATTCCAAAAAATAATTCAAATATCGTGAGAATCAACATCATTTACATGTTTGTCAAATTCTGAATATTTTAAATTCTATAAATATCAACTTCTATCAATTTTTGGGTACAACAATCTTAAATGATGTATACCAACATGCCAAGGCACAAAAAGTTTTTTTGAAGCTCTAAGAAAAAATTGACAAAATTTAAAGTACCGAATTATATCGCACAAAACCGAGTTTTAGACATGGCTAACTTTGAAATCCATTTTCTTCCAAATCACAATTGAGTTTTTCTTCAAACTTTTGTAGTAATGTGTTATATGTCGCACACTACAACTTTTGTATATTCACTTTTGGACTTTGCCCATTGATGCTCATGGTATGGTTGTTTGAATAGAAAAGTTTCAAATCGATACTCAGTTTTGTCCGTCACTGTATCTAGAATTAATTCAAAATCACTACAATTTTGAATATTATAAATATCCATAACTATTTTGAATAGTTATGAATTTCATATAAATATTATATATATCCATAACTATGAAATTCTTGGGATGGGATTCGCACAAGGCAGTCATGTATGGTGGCCACCTTCAGTTGCGGTGCGCACATGAGAAGCTCAGATGATTGGAGTGAGTGGATTGAATTTTTTTGATGAAACGTTAATCTCGTTTCAAAATGGGACTTGAAACAAAAGTTTAATTTCTGAAACATGTTTCATCGCAAGTATGAATTATGTACGTACAATTATATCCAGGTAAGCGAAGTATTTTTACGTATTGCCATGTTTGTCGCTTTGAAGAAATGTCAACTAGTTTGTGTCTACAGACTCAATTCTTAAACACGTTCTAAGCCCATTTTACAGGCCAACAATGGGCTGGCCTTGAATCCAGAAACAATGAATTTGTACACTTTCTGTGACGTGTAATTAACATGACTTGAGGTCCCACTAATAGCAAAGGCGTCGCTTCTCACTCAGAACAGTGTCAGAGTTCACTGTACACACTTGTCCTACGTGACGAATGGCACTCACCAAGTCTTGAACGCCTTGGCAGTGAGTGCGAAGTGGCGCCGTTTGACTCACCTACCGAGTGAAAAGCGACGCCTTCTCCTTGTAGTGTCCTTGTGGTGTACTCACTACGTAGTGAGCACAAGCACAATTCTCATTTTTGACACTCAGTTTCACATTGTTTTTGACACCTTAGTCGAAACACTACAAGCAGAGGCGTCGTTTCTCACTCTGGAGGATCCTGTTCATTGTCGCTTTTCATTGTACACACTTGTCCTATGTGACGAAACGCACTCACCAAGTCCAACCAAAAAACTGTTGAGTGCAAAGTGGCGCCGTTTGACTCACATAAGGAGTGAAAAGCGACGCCTTCTCCTTGTACGGAAAATAATGTTGAAAACAATGTCGGAAAGTGTGTTGCAAACAACATATTTTCATTTCTTTGATATTGTTGCAATTAGAGACAAAAATCAAGTAATTTTTGTTCCAATTGCAGGCAAGGGGCTTGCAGTGTTTCGGTGAATTTGTTGCTCAAAGATTGTAGAAAGAGTGCATTGATCATGTCCTGAAGTCTAACCCAATTGTGATATTGCTGGTTGCAGAACTATTGATTCCAATGTGCATAATGCATATAATTATCTATTATATAATAGAGTTATCTGTAAAGTCAAGAAAAAAAATTCACAAGAGGAAAGACAAGGTAGAACTGGTTTTTTAGCTTGAAAAGGGATGAAAATGAGTCTTAGATCCTTTTTTTTAAACCAATCACAATGCAGTAAATTGTCAAGGAGATTTGAACCTTGAACCTTGAACCTACCCAATGCAAGAGAAGCTCCCCCAAACTTAGCTTGAGTTCCCATGGAGGAATCTCACGTACCCCCCCATCAATCTCATGCTCTTCCAAGGGAAGGGGCTTGGTAGCTTGTGTGAGTGGGCGTAAGAAAAATCTATATCAAGACCGAAAACTCCTTGTGGCAGACTGGCTACCCTCTGCTCACTTTACGGATAACTCTAATATATATAAGAATTGTTGTTGCAACACGGACCAACTTAGTATATTATATTATATGTATATTATGAAGTTGGTCATAAAAGAGGCCATATATCATTGTGTGATTGGTTTAGAGTGGCATGGACTTCTCAAAATCTAGCGTGAAAATTCAAATTTGACATCAGATTGTCTGAATTTGACTCGCGTAAGGTAAGTGATCTAAACAAACGAGGCTTATATGACTCGAACCCAAACAAGATTAGAATTGAACTCAGACCAATTGTAATGAAATACCTAATATGGTAAAAGCAAGCTATGGTGTGCCAAATCTCAAGCATACTCATTTGTGCATAAAATTGCACAAATAGCACCAAAGAAGTGACTAATTATGCACCGAGAAGTACAATTAACATAGAACTCTTTGTTGATGATATTTGATTTGATAAGCTCGCAAAGCAATCGTCAAATTTCAATTGCAAGTCCACTTGCACTTTTGTGAATAATGCCAAGGGAAAAAAAAAATTAATCCAAAACATTAATTTTTTAGTCCAAAACAAAGAAAGTCCATTTACAAATTAAAAAATTATTTTGAAATATCATGTCAACTTATAAAATTAAAATTAAAATTTTACACCACCCTATAATAGGTACTATACCTATATCCAAAATTGTGACTTCCAATTTTTCTTGGAATGTACCCAATTGGGTGTGCAAATGTGCACATAAACGACGCACGGTTTTGTCCCTTTTCCTAATTTATCTTAATATTGTTCACGTAAACATAAAAATTAAGACTTGATTAGATAGATTATGTGATTAGAACACCATGAATATAATTTTTTTTAACTGAAATAGAATGCACAGTGGATTTTAGAAAGTTGCTTCTACTACAATTTTGGTGCATTGTGACTACAATTTTGGTGGACCATAGCTTGCTTCTACCCAATATAGTATGTCGGTCATGATTTCATTCATTTTCAATTGGTACATAAGGTTCTTTAGCCCCTCTTTTCAACACTTTAGAATCTTTGCCACTATTCCCGAATCATTGTAGCAATACCCGAATTATGGCAAGTCCACATCATCTTTAGCTAAAGATTGGGTGGTGAGACATTGCATGTGGTGTCAGACCATCTATAGTGCTATTGTTGAAAAGGATGAACTCCACTAACTGGTTAAGAACCTTATGTAGGTGTCATAAAAATACTTAGAACTCAAAACAATCATTTTGAAAGAGAAAGACCCTTACACTACCGGTAGTAAGAATTTGGTCTTTTTAACCCTTTAGTATTCAGCTAACCACACTATGGCCACTAATTCTCTTGCAATTGGTATATCTCTTAATTTGTGAGGTATTTGAAGTTGAGTTGCAAAATTCAGATGTGCCCCCATTGTATACCACACATGTTGGGCAAAAAAATAAAATCATTCTAAAGTGATATGCTCTCAAAATACTAATGTACAAAACACCAAAATAATGCAAATACCTAAAAATACAAAAGATACTTATAAATACAACACATGTACTAGATGCAATATTTATTGTATTTGGAAGTTTGTTATCTTGTTTTGTTTTTTTTTTTTTGAATTGTGTTCTTTTGTACATGTTCCATTAATGTATATATTCTAATCTCGATCAATGCACCAACTCCTTTCATATTTTAACGTATAAATCTTTGTTGTAAACCGTACATGGATAAGTCACTCTCACTTATAAAATTCACAATAATTATTTATGAGTCCATTCTTGATATGAAAGATTGCAATGGAGAGGTGTTGGCATAGGTCATTGCTGAACAACTTCACTTATCATTTTTGAAAATTTAAATCAAATTCTATTTAAATTTAAAGTCACACACCCTTCAAAATTTCATTTTTGAGTGTGCATTACACGGTTCAAAGACATACTATAATCTTCCAATCCAACAGTCTGATCTTACCAAGGTTTAACCAACATTTGTTTGATTAAGCTATATTTACATTTATACAGTTGATCCTAATTTCAACACGGAGGGTTTAAAAAAACCATCACAAATCTGTTCAACTCCAGAATAGGGCTGGGTGTTAAAGGGTTAAACCCGTCTTGGCTTGTGACTTAAATGGTCCAAAACTAACCAGAAGTGCACATCAAGCCAACAAATCTAACAATTCTTAAATTCTTAAATTCCTATGTTCTTAATCTTTTGAGGTTCATATGATGCACTGATTTCAAAGATGTGTTATAATTTTTTTAATGAATAACAAAAATGGAGTTGATGTACAAAGCAAAGTTGTAAATGTCAATGTGTAGATCACATCTAAACGGTTGGATTTATCATATTTTTCATTTATACTTTTTAATTAAAATTTCAAGGATTTCTTTGGAATCCAATTAAAAATCCCAAATTAACAAATTTTAATTAAAAATTGTTGTAATGATTTTGGAATAATATGCACTATGAGATGGTATAATTTTCAATATTTGATTTTACTTATTTGGGAAAATCATTTTTAAGATCTCACTTTTCAAACTAAAAATGAAACTTGACATAAACCAATTTTGTTCTTTATAAAAAAATCACAATATCTTATTTTGAAGATCTATACTGTACAAATGGTAGCCAAGTAGCCAAGTAGCTCAAGAACCAAGAGAATTTGAATGGATGAAAAATGTCGTAGTATGTGGTGAAGAGACACCTCAGAAATCATCCAACGTCTGGAATATGAACGCTAGCACGTCAAAGGGTTAAATTCATTGCCAGAATGAATTGAATAGGGGTTGTAAAATATAACAAGACAGTTACTGCTACTGTACCTAGAAGGCAGGGTTGGCAGCTCCTACCAAAAAAATTTGTGTGGAATTGATGCAAATATTCCTTCATATTATATGGGTATTCTTAACAATTCTCTTTTTCACCATAGAAAATAGATTGTTTTTGAAAACATAATTTCCTAAAAATTTGGGCATATCTTTATATAATTATGTTTTGTCAACCCCACTTTCTAGGTATGGTATTATGAAGTCAATTTCCTTAACCCCCAAAAAAACTTTCTTTGCACAATCTAACCATAGAAAATTGTCCTTTAAAACCAAAAGGAATGTGCAAAAAAAAATTCACAATCTCTGAGTGTATAGATTAGAAGATATTTACGTTTGAAGTTAGAATGTGTGAAAAAAATAAATCCCGACGTCCAAAGTTCTCAAATGCGTATTTTTCTTCGTATTTTGAAAATGTTTCGCTGCAAAAACTTGTCACTCTTTACTTTCACAATCTACACAATGTTATTTACTTGTATACCAAATTTGAGAAGTATGAGAATGATTTAACATATTGAAAACAATATTGCAAGTAGAGGAGGTGCAAACCATTGCCAAACACATTTTATTTTATTGTGAATTTGTTTTTGTTTAATATCTCAATTCAAATGGTGAAGACAAAGATTCTTGTCTCTTTTTAAAGTAGAAAATAATTACAGAAAAATAACAAAATCTCTAGTTTTTATCTCTAAAAGAAGTTATTTTTTCCCCACCTTGTCCAAACAGGCTAGAAATTAGACTTCTCTTAAAATGAAAAGTTTGAAATACAAAGAGTTTTTTTTACCATCCCAAATAATATCATGTCACTTGCTTCCATATCAAATTTAAGAGCTTTTAGAGTGGTGTAGCATTTTCCCGAGCTGCCCGGCATTGCAAAAAAATAGCTTCGAGCAACATAACTTTTTCTACCAATGTCACCTAGGAAAAATTTATGTTTCCATAGGAACCTACCCGGTTTTGTAAATGTCCTAGTTAGGACACTTGGTCCTTTAGGGGTTAATTCCTTAACCAACGCAAGTGCTTCAACAATTGATTAAGGTTGAGGCTATGCCACATAATCATATAGATGTCTGTAAACCAAAACTAAGTAAGAAAGATATCAATTATTTAGCACTTTCACTATATATTGGTACAAATAATAGTGTGCCTCTTAACCCTAAAAGGACAAACAATTTTTTCGCAAAATTGAGAGTCATTTTCACAACTTTCATTTCATTCTTTTGAATTTTTTTTTACATTATAGTGTACATCAAAATGAAGAAAAATAGGTGATTTATTACCTTAATTGATTAAATTATTATTATTTTCATTTCTACAAAGTAGGTCATCAAAAAGTGATCCCGAGATCATTTATTGGTTTTTCCTCAAGTTGGATGCCGGGATGAACCTAAAATTGAAATTAGAAAAACCATAACAAAGAAATATTCATTTGGCATACTTTGAAAAAAAAAAAACATGATTGGATTAAACCTTATGGAACTATGTATGGTCAAAGTTTAGTTGATTTTAGGATATGCAAAAATATTTGATGTGTATATCTCACTTAATATTGACTATTTAAAAAAATACACAACTCCAATAGATAGGTTGGGAAATTTTGGATGGAGATGGTTTTATTGTTTTCTTTAGAATAAATCATTTTGGAGCTCAAAATATCATTTTTTTTTGGACCCAAAAGTCCTCTCAAGGCCTCTTTGACCTTTAAGGGTTAATCCCTATTAAAGTACTGCTCTACATTCGAAGTATTGAATTTTTTTTCACTTTATTCATGTCAATTGAGTAACATGATGAGTGTTAAAACAAAATAAAGTTTTGAAAATATGATACACCTTTTTTTTTATCTACATCATATTGTTGTTTGTTGTTACATTGAATCTTTCATAGGTCTAGAAGATAGATGGCCAAACTAAGTGAAGTCGAATTAGAAAATAAATCAAAATTGAATTTACTAGATCCTTCCATTCTTTGTGTCTGAGCAGCTGAGCCTCCATTTCGAGAAAAAAATTCTAAAGTTCTGAGTTGTTGAATGCACACTAAATTCATTCTTTGAGGTTGACATACTAATGAAAGTTGTAGATGATGACTTTTCCATGACATCCATACAATTGGATTAAATAATAGTGTCAAAATATATTTAAATTTGATTTAAATAAAATAATTATATGAAAATTACAAAAATACTCATTGTCTTATGAATTTGGAATGATCGGTTTAGGGTGCAATAGTATACAACATTGAATCATCTTTTGTATAATGTGAAATATTTCAACATATAAAATTACCTTTTGATTGCTTACAAAGAGATCTCAAGACACTTCTATCGAACCATAATAAAACTTACGTGAACAATTTCACCACTATTGAAGCATAATGATTTCTACCAATCATAATGACAAGATGAGAGTAATAAAATTGCAATTTTAATGAATTTTCAAAGTTTTTTCTTGTAAATTCATTGAAAAACATTGAGGCATTTATTTCAAATTTAACCATATGGATGTTTTCTAAGAAGGATGTCTTACATATGCTCTTTAAAGTTGAAGCTCAAAAAAGTGAAAGAAGCCTCATTTTATGATACATTTAGATATTGCCCAAAACCTTTAGGCATTTAGGAGTTAATATCACCAAACTTTCATTATTCTTTTCTTGCAAACTAAAAAGGGATTTAAATGCACCAAAAAAACTAAAAATGTACCAGTTGGATATTATATGCAAAAGTTATGAAGGATCAAAGTTTTTTTTTAAAGTTTTTTCAACTCATATCTTTACGAGAGGTAAATATTGATCTTGAAAAAAATGAACATGTTCTAAAGATCATGCAATATTAAAATTTTAGCCCTTTTGAGTGTATCCACGTTACAACTTACAAGCACCCAAAATCACCACCTCAAATGTACAAAGAGCATTCATTTTGGGTGGTGACTCTTTCTGAACATACCTTAGAGCCAAGGTCCATGGGTTTAAGAAGTTGCCTATGGAAGTAGGCAAGAGGAAGGGAAAAGTGGAACTTGAGTTTGTTTCATACCCGGCCACGAAGTTGACGTGCACGTTCCATGGACTTGCTTGCTCAAGGAGACATATTAACAAATTTGATTGGTAGGGAGAAGTTGCCATGATGTCTTGGACTTGAAATTTGAAACCCTCCATATTTCATCACAACTTCTCCCACTACAAGGAGCAGGTGTCGCTTTTCACTCCTTCCGTGAGTCAAACGGCACCACTTCGCACTCACCAATTTTTTGGTTGGACTTGGTAAGTGCGATTCGGCACGTAGGACAAGGGCGTAGAATGAAAAGCGACAATGAACATGATCCTACATAGTGAGAAACGACACCTCTGCTTGTAGTGTCCACCACTTTTTTCCCAAAAGCTCATTTGAAATGTGAAACTTGATCCCAGAAGTCCCTAAAAATATGTCTTTATGTGAGATACTTCACCCATGGAACTTGGCCGTGAGCTACAATAGTTCCCCAGTTCCCATCTACCGACACACCGAACACTGCCGGCCTGCCCTGCATGGAGTCCAGAGGCGTGTACATTTACATGTTGAAGCGAGAGCTGGGACGAGGGTCTCACGAAGTGGGGTTTGCTGTGACAGGAACTGCGATACGATACATGGCTTGGGCTGTGAACAAGTTAGATCAGAGACACACATCAGGATGCTTGGTAAGCGTTAATGTTAAGACAAAGTCAGAATTAAGGGATCAACAGTCTACGGAAACAAAGGGGCATATTCCGTTACAGCTCACCGGGTCGACGACAGTCAGAGGCTCCCAAACCCCAGCAAGCACTTCCGCCCCTCACTCCTTCACGAGGGTTTGCATTTCCAACCACGCATCTAGAGTTACGCCTTCTTGCTTGAGAGGAGCTGTGTACGCAAACCATCGCTCCGGATGAAATTCGTTGCGATAATGAACTTTAGCATGTCTACGATACATGTTGAAGCGAGAGCTGGGACGAAGTGGGTTTTGCTGTGACAGGAACTGCCATACATGGCTAGGGCTGTGAACAAGTAAGATTGAGACGAGAGTGGCATCCATTCTTTTCTAGCATTGTCGGTACGAAACGTTTTGAAATGAATTGTTAACGATCGAACAGCATGCAAGCAGTGGAAGGCAGGGAGAATCGCCGCGTTGTCGTGAGCTAGGAGAGTGGCATGGGCTCTGTTAATGTAGCTATTGTACAGTACTGCAAGTCGGAAGGCGGCTGGGTTTCTTGGGTTGATCAATACTTGCAGGGTTGTCATATTTGCCTGTCTGTCGATCTCTTAGAAATTTGCTTCGGAGGCAGCCCTTGTCTGTTTTGGCTTGCGTCTCTCTCGCCCTTGGATTGCTTTCCTTGCACTTGCTGTTGCTGTTACAGCCATCGCTTCGGTAATTTTGTCAATTGCGTGGCTGAACAAGCATTTTTTGCTGCTCGATCAGATCTGTTGACCTTCTCATGAGAGACTGAGAGCCGATGGCTGAAGTTTAACTGTTTTCAGATATGATCAACTGATGCCTGTTGTTGTCTGTTATTAGGCAAACAGGGACTAGGGCCGCTTGTGGGGTTCTCCAACGTCGATAGTTCTTGCAGACTCTTTACCGACTGTTACCTGATCATAAAACACTGTTAACCGATCTGGTGCATTAAGCCGTGGAACTCGTGTGTCGTGGTTGGAAGAAAAAGAAAGTAGTACGTAAAAGCTTGCTGTTCACATGAGCCCTCTTGTAACTGAATTCTTGACAGCGGCCCCGAAGCAAGATTCAACGGACCTGAGAACGCCGATCTAGCTTGTGTCCATTTTGTCGGTAAAGAGAACTTTGCAACTTTGTCACTGTAAATATATCAGTTTTGTCGAATTGTTGAAATTCATGGTGCTAGCTAATGGAATGGAAATGGTGTGCATGATACATGTGTTCACGTGGGTGAACAATATGTGTTGCGTGTCACTATTTGCGAGAAGTCCATGGCTAAAGCTAGTTCTGGTGATGACTCAAGTATGCAGGATAGTTTGGTCAAGTGCGTTCAATCCTTGGTGTTGTCTGTCAAGAAACTAACTGAAGTCTGTCCTGCTTGCAGCATCTCTTACCGACATATATGTTTGCACGGCCGATCGATTGATCACGAAGCAGGATCTGATCTTGTAGCACCTGCGTGAATCCCGTGTGTCGACGTCAGGAAAGTACCAGGTGCTTCACCTTGTTAAACACTTTTGTCAACACAATTTGAACTCCATAGACCAGAGTTCGTACTCTATGTCATAGATCCGTTTTGGCGGCCGATTATTCGTCTCACCTCTGTGCTGTTCCACAAACGTTGGCTGGCTAGCAAGTGTGCTGGCTTGATTCGCTCCTCCGGCAGGCTGATGTTGTGAATGATGGCAGGCTGATGTTGTGAATGATGACGTAGATGGGGATTCGCGTGAATTATGCACACCCTTCTAGTATTGGATTTGATTGCAATTTCTGTTTCCGGTTTCAGGCTTTTATCGGCTTTCTATTTGTTGCAGAACCGTGGTACACCGAGCTGCTCCAAGGTACATCACCTTTATCTTTCTGCACTAGTGATGTATATAGGTACATATTCCCTGCTCTGTTGGTGCATAGCGTTGAGTGATTCTAGATCATGGAGGGCAAGCTTGGTGTCAATGGTGTGCACACATGACCAGGAGTGCAAGTGATCGAGGGATCTGTCCACGCTGCTAGTTTTGAATTCCACGTTCAGCGTTAGTGTCTACCCGACCGTCCAAGGTGAGCTATTTACCTGGCGACTTTTTTCCTGTCAGATTTAATTTCTTACATTTTCCCTGCGAGAACTAGGTCTGACAATTGATCTTTTGTGCGGTGTTTGGGTCTGTTTCATTCACTGAAATGCTTGGAGCACTGATATTTTCACCCAAATTCGTGCAGACAATTCAAATCTGACTATTTCCAAACGTATCGTTCACAGAAGATGGACGTCAAGTGTTGTCGACATCAGCATGAAGTTCTTGTGGCATGTATTCGGTATGTGCTTCAATGTTGGGGCCCCTTGGATGACGTTCTTGTGTCATACTGGATCGATGATACTGTGACTCCCTGGAAACAATCTTCGCTGGCACAAGCAAGGACGCCAGAGTTGAAACGGCTGCTAACGCGCGCAAGGATCCTGAGTGAAGATTGTTGCACGAAGTTGCCTCCACTGAAAGCGGTTCTCCGGCATGCTGATCGGTCACAAGCATTTGCCGACATTGTGAATGAAATTCAGCGGTGCACATTGGTGGTGTACAACGGCAAAATTTTGCTGGAAAGAGCAGAGCAAGAAGAATGGCAGCAGCTTATGCAAGACCTCGTGAATTATGATGGGCATCGTCATTGCAGTGCTGAAGATTGTGGCAACATGCACGCACCAATGGATCTACGCTATTGTGTTGTAGCGCAAGCAATGCTAAGATTCTTCCCCCAAGAAAGAAGTGAGAGTGAGCCAAACCACAAATCTTTTTTGTGGAGTTTTGACCCAGAGGTTCTAAAGCATGGTTGGCCGCTAGGATCAGGTGCCTTTGGTCTTGTTTCAGAAGTAACCTGGTTGGGATCCAAGTATGCTCAAAAAAATTTCAATGCTGTTGGACTACGTTCTTTACCAGCTGAGGCCGAGGCCTTAGGCAAACTGAATCACCCTCACATTGTCAAAGTGTATGCATACTCTGAGAAGTCGCTTCTCATGGATCTAATGTTCACAGATTTACACATATTCATAGAAAGCCGAATGAAGGGAGGGGCTAGGGGTGAGCCTTTCTCCCTTAAAGCAGCGATGGATTTGATGCTCCAGATTGCGGATGCCGTGAGCTACCTTCACTCTCAGAATGTAGCCCATCGTGACCTCAAGCCAGCAAACATTCTTGTGAACCCGGTGAACACACCAGGTCTTGGTGAGGATGATGGGTTTGTGTTTGCAAAGATTGCCGATTTTGGCCTGGCCAAGGTAAAGCGAGACATAACTCGCTACTCTCACTTGACACCTAATGTAGGTACGAAGAGGTGGATGGCACCTGAGATATTCAAAGACAACATAGAGGATGATCATTTGGAACATGCTTTTCCAATGAAAGCTGATGTCTACAGCTTTGGAATCATTTGTTTCGAAATACTGACAGGACAAGAACCTTTCAGTGATGAGCCGCTAACGACCTTGTATTCAAAGTTGACTGCCCCAATTCCCTTGCGACCTCAACTACCTTCAACGTGCCCTACAATCCTGGCTTCTATGATATGCGAGTGCTGGGATACGGATCCACGGAAGCGACCAACATTTGGAGTTGTGTGTCAAGTGTTGAGAGATATTATACACCGACCAATACCGATTGGTACGTAATAATTTACTATGTGTAATCATAACCAAAGTTGTTTGCTTATATTGGACTCTGCCTTTTAGGCAGGTGCTATCCATTGTGTTCAAAAACGACACGTTTGCTAATATAACTTATTTTACACTATTAGGTTCTGATTTGGGATATTTGGACTTAGGGTTCCAATGTTCTACCTCGTTCATTCTTCTCTGGCCGCTCTCTTGCCGCTCTTAGGGTTTAGGGTCGCTGTTCTTGTGCTTTGATTCATGATGCATACGACCGGTCCATTTTTTTGGGCCATTATCGTAGACATGCTAATAATCGTACACAGCCAATCACCATGCACTTCAATGCAAATAAAACAACTATTAACAAGGTGCACGGTACTGTGCCAAAGGTGAACGGTAATTGGTGTGTCTACGATAGGTGAACTTAGGTTGCGTGTTCAGTGTGTTGCATGAAGTGTTTTAGCTTGATTGCGAGTGCCATATGATCGTTTTGGACTCATGCTGTGTGGGAGGATTTGCTTGTCTAGTGACGTGTTGCTGTGGGAAGGAATCACTGGCATTCGTGCCGGAGCAATTTTGAACGCTTGAGGGGGTGTTTGTGGTGGTTTTGTTGTGTTGCTGCAGCAGCTCCAGTTTCACAATCGTCGGAAAGTGTTTTTCCTTTCCAGTTTGAGAGCGCCGAGCCGAGCTTTGGTAGCGGTCCTCGACCGCCGGCAATTCCTGTGTGCAAAGCATTCTAACCCCTTCGTCGTAACTTTCCAGGCTTTTTGAATGATGGGTTTTGAGTTGGGTAGGGGAGGGATATTCACTGAACCCTGGCACTGATGGAATTGAGTGATATGTTGCACGTGGGAGTTGCTGTGATATGTTGGGTCCAAGTGTACGAACTACGAAGCTTGTGGTTGGCCGCAAGCTTCGTAGATATTCGCCACAAGATTGTTGTCAGTGATGTTGTTCGAATATGTTTCTGTGCATGGGTGTTGAGAAAATGCACTTGTATGTGTGTGTGTGTGCAAAGTATCCATTACGTACCAATTCTGCTCCACCGAATCTGGAAGAGCAAAAACGCGAACAGGTGAGTGATGGTACTTTCTTTTTTTGGGTTTCGTCATTGTTGTCGTTTGGGTGGTCGTTGCTGTGAACAATATTTCTGCGACAAGATGCTTGTACACTTGCACGGTGTGGTGGCACATGTTGAACTGAGTGGCAATCATCTTTGGTACGTTGTGAAATCAGGCACGTTTGGAGCGATCGTTGCCAAGAACACCGGTATTGGCATCCGGGCAGCAGCAGAACGCGCAGGTAGTTTGGGCGCTTGGACCTGGGTAGTTTGACCTCCCAAGTAGCTTGTTGGGAATCGATCTGGCGCAGTTGTTTACGTGTGTTGGATGAATGCCTGTTTGGGGTTTATTTTTGTGCTCAAGACGGTCCACGACAGAGCCTAAATGTGTTCGAATAATTAAGTTTCTGTGCATGGGTGCTGAGAAAATGCACTTGTATGTGTGCTTGTGCAAAGTATTCATTACGTACCAATTCTGCTCCACCGAATCTAGACGAGCAAAAATGCGAACAGGTGAGTGATGGTACTTTTTTTTTGGGTTTCGTCATTGTTGTCGTTTGGGTGGTCGACAAGATGCTTATCTATTTGCATGGTGAGATGGCACATGCTGAACTGAGTGGTAATCATTTTTGGTACGTTGTGAGATCAGGCACGTGTGGAGCAATCGTTGCCAAGAACACCGATATTGACATCCGGGCAGCAGCAGAACGCGAAGAAGAAGAAGAGGAAGAAGAAGAAGAAGAAGAAGAACTCCGGTCCTCTGTTGACGCCGGTGTGAACAAAGTGTCAATTCGACTTGACCCACCCTTGAGTTGATGCCCACAGGACAAAGGACCAGTGGTTAGGAATACTCGCCCCTTTCGAGGTTAAACACTATCAGACTTAGAGCAGGCCCAGCAATAGCCGTTTTCTACTCACCATACCTATTTCTGGATGATAAAGTACCTCTTATGGTGCGGAGTTTGATATTTGCACACCAAATATTGTCAATATAGCGAGGGGTAGTTCTCACATCAAGCAGTTTGTCCTATTCTCTGACAAGACCATGTTCACACTTTATGAAGTTAAGTTTAGTAAATTCATTCTCCGCCATTATGATTGTCCCATGTAGTGACAAAAGTAATAGTATGTAATTGGTTGATGCACTCTATTTCAAGTACGCTTGGTGGTTGTTGCTGGGGAAGTTTTCAATTTTCACACACCATATTGCATGTGAACTTGGTGCACAATGAGCAACTACTGGGAATGCTCTTAAGAATCTTAGCTTTGAAGAGAGTAGGAACAAGAAGTTTGGTGAAATTGTAGTTTGGATAGGTCATGTTAGTATGTGGCAAGGTGGGTTAAGGTTGAATGGTAGTGGTTGGTTATTTTCTATTTTTCTTCTGTGAAGAAGGATGGACATGGCGTGATGAATGGGTATGGTATTAATTTCTTTAAAGATGATTTTTATTTGAGATTTAGGTATTTTAATTTCTTTCTTTAATAATTTTGATTGATGGAATGTGGTTGCGGCTCTAGCGCTTGCAGTGATTACTATGAGGGGGTCCACTTTCCAACCTCTTGTGAAGATGTTGTTTATTAAGGGTTGGTATTTTTGGATTTTATTATTAATTGTTATTGGAGAACCTATTGTTATAGTATGTGAATTCAATAAATTGAATGGTGAGGTTAGGGTCCAAATAGGATGGTACTGCATTCTGATATAGGAGACCTTTTATACATAGTATATTGGATTTGAATCAAGCATTGCAGTGGCATCTTTGTTTTGCACAAGTACATAGGAGTAACCAAAAGGGAGTTGTGTTTTCTTGTGGATTATTGTTAAATGTTCTAGCATTTATAAGAATATGCCATTGTGATTTATTTGATGAGACGAGGAATTTTCAAAGTGCCCAAACTGCTTTGTTATGTCTTTGGTTCTAAGGGCAAGGATCTGGTGTTGAACTGTTGATTGCATTTTAGAAGGATATGGAGCCAAGTATCAGGTCCAATGTGTTACATATTGAGCATGTGATGGACGAAAGCGTTCTATGCCGAAAAATAGTTGTTTCCGAGCATTACCCATATATTGTCTTGTACGGAATTTTAATAAATAGGTTTTTTTGGTGTCTGTAATTGCTAGATTGGTCCAAAGATTACTGGACGATAGTTTGTTATCAATGAGTATTGGCTAATGGCTATCCATTTATCAAGGTTTGGAAATCTTTGTGTGATTATTTTAAATATTTTCCTAGGTCATATTTTATTATATATTTTCTAGTGAGCGGATGGGTCTTTTTTTAGGCACCTCTCCTATGGAGGGCTAGTTTACTTTTTGGAGGTAGAAAGGTGTAGAGTGTGTAAATTCATATGGTTGTTAAGCATTCCAATGGTCTAACGCTGTGCTATCTTTCGCAAGTTTATATGCTTTTGTGTTACCATCAATTTTGGCATATGCACTAACTTTGTATAATGTGGTAGGTTGAATACGTTTTTGTAATAGGTTTACTATAAAAGTCAATATGGTTTTGTTGGAGTGATTATTATATAGCGTAGGATGTTTGATTTGATTTTGAAGGAGATATAGGCAATTAAAGCAATTTGTAAATATGTGGACTGGTTTGTGTTGGTATGTGGTAGTGAGTAATTTGAGTGTGTCGTGAATGGCCATTAGCTCGACTTTGAGGGTGTTTTGGTGTATATGTAGGCAATTTGATAGTCTAACTTCTAGTTTAATTTGGTTGTAGATGTCATAACCAACTATTTTACATATCCATTCTCGTTCATTGTTTTTTTGGGGGGTTTGAATGACCCATCTATGTAGTAACTGTATTGTGGGGGAAATTTAAGAGGGATATTTGTTGCATATTTGGGTACTAGAGGTATGGTGGTAGTTGATGATGGAGGAAGTGGTGGATATATGAGTTTGTTCCATTTGGGGTTTTTGTTGACTGGTGTGCTAATCAGTATAGATAAGGCAGGTTGGAAATGACAATGGGATATATTAAGGGTGGTAGTTATTGTTCTAAGTGCGTTGAGTTGGGTGGGTGTACCAATGTTTTTGTCCTAGTGGTGTATGCCAAGAATATGAATGGTGAGGAGTTTTATACGACATTTGTAGAGGCCTAGGGAGATGGTAGGTTCTTCATTTGTTATGTTATTTGTTGCGAAGTGGGCGAGGACGAGTGAGTCCTAGAAAGGACCTCTAAAGGGGGTGAAATTTTGGTACCAGTTACTGTCTGGTATGGTTCATATTGTGACTGTGGAAATGGGCATTTTTGGCAACTAGTCTTGCCTAGTGGATTGATTGTTGTGCTGTTGTGAGATTATGTGAATGGGCATATTCAATGCCTTTTCATTTGTATTAGAAGGCATAGCTAAGGGAACCAAATATTTATCTCTTGGACGTGGAGAGTAGAATGTTGTTAGATTAGTGGGACAAGTGACCGGTGATGAGAAGTAGGAGTGGGTGATGGTAAATGTTGTTGTCAAAGAATCCAGGAGAGTAGTTAGTAGGGTGTGGTTTGATGCTTTTAACAGGTCAATTTTTGGAATTATATATTTAGAGTACCACTAGTAGGGCGTTTGTATGGTACGGTCCACTAACTCCTATTGATGAACTAACTACATTTTGGTGCACATTTGTGCACTTTGAGCATTTTGTTTAAAAAACTAATTTTCAAACTAATTCAAAAATTATGTAGCAATGATTCAATGAAAAATGAGTGAACCAACTTCTAGATTTATGTACATAATATTCAAAAAATAAAATTTTAGAATGTTAAAATGATTTTATGTTGAAGATTTTGAGTATTGAAACTCCCATTTTTATAACAATTTTACTAATTTATGATCAAACTTTGAATGTAAATATAGCTCACATTTAATTCTATATTTAAAAATATAAAAATAAGCCAACTTGCATAATTTCATTATCAAGTACATTAAAAAAATAATTCCACCAAAAAAATTTAAAAAAATAGAGGAACAATTAATCCTTCCAAAAATAACACTTATGAAAATTCAAAAATTTAATCAATTCAAAAAAATATGAAAAACTTGGAAGATATTTTTTTCACATGTTTGAACACTAGAAAAATTCATAGTTCAAAAGTCCATTCACAACCCTTTGTTCTCTTCTCTTTTAGAATTTAGAGTGCATATTATGCACTCTGACAATGCACTAGTTTACCCCCGGGGGATGCACTCTACATTATGTTTGGGAATCATGTGCGTTCATGACCCCTCTAAAAACCCCTTGTATATGAGGGGTTATATATCTTAAAATCTCTGTATACAAATCTATTTTGTCCTAAATATATGTTTAATGTAAGTATACGTCAATATTTTTAGCTCTAAATATGTTTATTGTATGTACATGTAATACGGCAATGTTCAAATTAATACCCCTTCTGTGCACTCACATATACTTGTATGTATTCTGTACATTGCATCCCCGGGAGTTTACCCTTTGTTTCATCCTCCATTAAAATATAATGCCAAATTTTTAATTTTCTATCAATTTTTTTCTCTTTTATTGGTATGGTCCATCTTACCACTTTAGATTTCACAAAATATTTTTCTCTTTTTAAAATGGATTTTTCAAATTCTCGAAAATCCTCAAAAGAGTGCATAGGGACAATAATTCTAATGGACCGTACCATAAAAACGCCTAGTAAAGCTATACTAGCTCTGTTTTAAATCTTTGTGTAGGTGGTATGAGATTGTGTGGTCTATGGTGTGCATTTGTATATTGTTGCCAAAGCCATTTGAGTCTAATAGTTGGAATAGTGATGAGATGTTGACATATATAACACGCAATTCGCTATTTATGCACTTGGCCAAGTGCGCTCATTCCATAAGCATATTTGACTTTAAAAAAATTGGTTAAAAAGTTCTCTAAAAAACATCAATGTTGTCTTTCTACAATCACTTAAATTGTAAACAAATAATTATTTTAATTATTTTATATTCTTATCTTTATCTTTTCTTTTATCTTTTCTTTTATCTTTTCTTTTTTATCTTGATTTCTTTCTTGTCTTCTTTCTTGTCTCCCTTGTGTCTTTCTTCTTGTCTTTTTTCTTGTCTTCATCTTGTCTTTCTTCTTGTCTTCCTTTTTGTCTTTTTTTCTTCTACTTTTTCTTCAGTTGTGGCTGCTGAACCCTAAACAATGGGAGCAAAGCAAAAAAAAGGTTTTTTTTTTTCTTTTTTTTTTTTTTTTTTGCTTTACTCCCATTGTTTAGGGTTCAGCAGCCACAACTGAAAAAAAAGTAGAAGAAAAAAAAAGACAAGAAGGAAGACAAAAAGGAAGTCAAGAAGAAAGACAAGAGCAAGACAAGAAAGAAGACATGAAAGAAATCAAGATTAACCCTTAAACGTACCACTTCTTTGTAGAAAAGTCAAACTACACAATTTAGCCTTCAAGATTTATCAAAATATATTTTGTAATATTTTTCATGCATGGAATTGAATGTTTCCTATCAGTCTTGAAATTTTCAGATTTTTTTAATTTAATACGGCCTTTTTAACAAACTTTTAAGTCAAATACTTCAAAAAATAAATTTTATTACAAAAAAGCTTTAAAAAATTAATATTTTTTTGGGAGCAGGTACAAATTACAATGGAGAATCACATGATATGTTTTCCATAGAAATTTTTTATTTAAATTTTGAAATTCGAAAGGTGAACATCCTATGTAGTGTAATTCAAACCTTGAGCTACAAAGCTTGCACAAGCAATAAAATACTCAATAATTGGAATTTTTAAGATTTGAAAAGTGGAGTACAAACTAGACTTAATAAACTTCATTTTCTTAGTTGGGTGTATTAGCAACAAAAGTCATCTTCAAGATCAAAATTGGGTTTGACCAACAAACGTCCAGTTTCTGGACGCTGGGACGTTTAGGGGTTAAAAAGAAAAGATAAAAGAAAAGATAAAACAAAAGATAAAGATAAGAATAAAAAATAATTAAAATAATTGTTTGTTTACAATGAAATGGATTGAAGAAAGACAATAATCGTCGTTTTTTTTTTAAAAGTTAGACAAAAAAATTTATGCGCTTGGGGACCAAGTGCATGATTATATGGCCAAGTGTGTAAATAGCGAATTGTGTGTTTTAATTGAATAAATTATTTGAAAGTCATATTCAAATAAATAAAAATATATTGTTATAATTTGGCATAAAATATATATTTTTGGAATATAATGATATGTTTTTAAATAAATTGGATTAATTCAAAATGAATTACAATATTTTGATACAAATTAAATTATTTTTATATAATTTCAATTATTTTAAAGAATTAGATTATTTGTTTACAAATTAGATTATCAAGAAACTAGTTGGATTATTTTTACAGAAATTGGGTTATTGAGACATAAATTATATTATTTTATATAAATTGGGGGGTGGGGGGTTTTGCAGAAAAAATAATTTTCTGTCCATTAAGACAATTTTCTATTTACAGGATAGAAGATCGTAAGAGACTTCACTCAACGGTGGAAGGAGGCACCGTTGAGTAATTTTCAAGTGGGATAATTTTCAAGTGGGGTGTGGGGATCACAATAGAGAAATTTCTCCCTTGTGGGGAGCACAGTTGAGTATTTTTCTCCCCAGTTCAACTAAGTCTCCTTGTGCGGCCTCGGGTTAAAATCAATCTCAACCGAGAAGCACCTACGGCCTTGTGCGGGCCCCTTGTAAAAGTCGTAAACGTCGTCCCTGTGTTGTTGAATGTGCTCCTGCCCGACCTTCACAGGGATGAATTCCCCACCGAAACTCATCAGATTTTGCTGAACAATTGCTGGCGGAACTGAAAGACCAGGATTTGCATCTCCGCACTCACTCACAATTCCTGCTTTTCTTGTCTTGCGCTCTCTCTGCAATTCCGGAAGTCTGCTACTCGCACTCCGCCCGAAGTTTGTTTTACTCAATTTGACAAAGATCTTACAGCACGCAAATCTCTCTGTCTGTTGTGCACAAGCCCTTCGTCCTGTGCATGGAGGGTACATCCCCTTGATGATCGTGCAAGTGCAACCCTGGCCTCTCTCCAATTCACAGCTCCCCAGAGCCGCAATCTGGTGAGTGTAGTGTGGAAGGCTAGGCAGGCGTTGCACAAGACTCGCGGGGCCCCGCGAGGTATGAGCCGTTCCAGGGATTTGCACTTAGGTCCAGGCTCCAATGGATCCACCGACGATTGGGGGAATACCAGCCTCAAGCTCCTTGCCGACCGCCTTCGTCATTACAGGTGCTCTCTCTACTCCTTTGTTATTAGCGTCACGATCTTGTTGCGAAATTTTGACATAAGTTTGTGCACTTCAAGCCTGAAATGGGCAGCAGCAAGAGGGATGGAAAACGCTCAAGCCGAAACCCTAAATGAGGTTGACCCCGAGAGAGAGATACGTTTGGCTATTTTCACTTTTTCTCAAAAGATCACTTGAAATATGGAACTTGGTCCCCGAAGTCCCTAAAAAATTTAGTGAGATACTTCACCCATGAAACTTAGCCCTAATTTTTCGTGATTCATTCGCAAACAGGCCTCCACCAAGTTCGTGGGCACCAGCTGATTCTGAAACGCAAGGGGGCGTGACGTCCAGCGTGGGAATGCCTACGTCTGTCGCGAATGCAAATGACATCAAGGCGTCGCCCATGTCCAGGCGGGCTGCTGTGCTTCTGTGTCTCTTCCAAGGCAAGGGCGGCGAGCTTCGTGTCATCCTCACCAAGAGGGCTGGCTCCTTGTCCTCTCATTCAGGTTTCACTCATCAAGGCCCTTGTCTACTAGTGATATTTTGGTGTTACATTCCTCTTTTTCCTCCCTTACTGAGCTTGACAGGGGAGTGGCTCACACACTTCCTATGGAGCTCTTTTTTCTTTTTGGATGCTGTGTGTTTGCTCGCATAGAAAATAAATCTTTACATCTTTTTCAAATGAGAAAAGGGATATGATAAAGGGCTTTGCATCAACCTTCTTAGAAACAAACAGTCAAACCAATACAATGTTTAACTTCGAAAGGTCCAACCATGTATTTTTTGCATGATGTACAGAAGCAAACTCCGTTTTCTCATCCATCATGCATTTTTTGTAGTGTGGATTAGATTTTATGGGAAGTTAGCTTCATACGTGTGTGAACCGATTAGAAAGAGCATGATTTGTGAAATTTTTATGCGTTAGATCTTAGAAATTTTTAGTTCAAAAGGGCTCTTGAAAAAATCAACTCATAAAATTAAGCAACCAAAAAATCCCCAAAAATCATTACACTGAAGAGTATTACATTTCAACCTATATCTTATTCGTAATCAAATTACAAAAGAATTTTGAATTTTAAGTTTCAAAAATATTGGTGATAGCAATCATAGATCTAACCGTGTATGGGTAGAATGTAAAATTCATAATGTACAACTTTTATTCATACATCAAGTTCAAAATATCCCTCCTAGTTGCATTTTATAATGCATCTTTGCAATTCTCCAAATCTGGAGAGGGGTGAGGACCTTTAGGGGGTTAAAGGAGCAGATTATGCAACTTGTTGATGAAAAACCACTTGGCTTTGATGCACAGGAGAAGTGGCACTCCCTGGTGGCAAAAGGGATGAAGGAGAGGACGACAAGGCCACCGCCTTGCGTGAAGCTCACGAAGAAATTGGATTGGAGCCTTCTCATGTGAACATCGTCACAGTTCTTGAGCCTTTCCTTTCGAAAGTAGGTCTCAAGCTTCCATCTTAGTAGGTCATGGAATTAATGCATTTCCCCCTCTCCGATTCTTTCGTTTTCCAGATCTGTGCTGATCTCCTTCGTTGCGGTGGTGCAGCACTTGCTTACAGTGACCCCGGTTGTTGGAATACTCCCGGAGCATCACAAGTTCGAACCAAGACCAAACGCAGGGGAAGTGGACGCTATCTTCGATGTTCCCTTAGAAATGTTCTTGAAGGTATGCACATTTACAACCTTCGTCCACACCTTCCTCAACTTCTTCTTTTTGAATCTCCTTTTTCAAAAATGTATGCAGGCATTGTGGATAACCGGGCACTTGGTCGAAGCGATAACAAGCTTAAAATAGGGGTGAGATAGCAAACATAAATGAATCCATTGCATTTATAGGTAACAAGTGCCCAATCTACCTCAAAGATCGAGGTAGTTTGAAACCTTGTTGTCTTAAATGTTATGTAATTGCCACCTCTTCATGCTCATTCTAGGGTTTGATTGCCATATAAGAGATACTCTGAACTCGTTATTATCACACTCTCTAATATCACATTAAGAGAATATTCGCTATTGTGTACACACATTGGACGCTTTCCACATGCCAAGTTCTGAACTCATGTTCGTATGAAAGTGGTTATATTAATAAAGAGTTCTGAGTGTAAGAATAGAGGCAGTGAAACCTCAGATTGTATGCTCATTCTCGTTACTTGGACGAGTGCAAAGGTGACATTGAACAGAACAAATAAGAAGTGATTTTGGCATCAATCAATGCGTTTGATTTCTTGTTATGTCAACAATCTAAAGTGACCCGAATGCATGTTTTTGTAACGACAGGATGAGCGGCACCGCACTGAGGATCGGCAGTGGATGGATATTCAGTACCGTGTGCATTACTTTGAGTACGATGCGCCAGACGGCACCAAGTACACAATCTGGGGCTTGACTGCCTCCATTCTCATTCACGCAGCGGCCATCATTCTGCAGCGTCCACCCGACTTCCCTGAGTTTTGGCCAGATTTTGATGCTTTGACCAGACAAGTAAGGGATGGAAAGGGCTCTGCAAACTAAAACTGGATCGGCAAGCGTTTGCATCGTGAAGATCAGTAGGTTAGAATGATGCTTGTGCTGTCAAAAAGGATTCAGTATAGGTTTTGTAATAAAGTTTCTTAGGAGTGGTCCGCAATTCTTTTATGAAACATGTGACATTCGCTTAAAATGAGGAAATAGTACTTTCAACAGGCCAAGTGTTCTAAAATCTAAATGCTTCATGTGCGACTGCTCTATTGAGTCTGAGAAAACCATAATGAAAGGGTAGGAAATGATATTGAGTTTCGCAAATTCTGTAAACTATGATCTGATCAGTATTTCTCTACCTGGGTGTGTGGTTTGCAATGTGAGGTGAGTTTCAATTGATAGGCTTCCTGAATGTAAGAAAAATGTGATGAGGTGGGATCATACCTTGCAGAAGTTGTGATAGCAGCGGACGGTGGTGGGAGACCTTTGGCATCTTTTGAAAATGCAAGGTAAGGTGAACTAACCTATTTGTGCCACAATTTGGAAGTCACCCTATTTGTGCTACTAGGGAATTACATATCAACATTTTAAATTTAACCCTTAAACGTCCTTCCAAGCCCCTCGGGTTTGATTTCCAAGGACATAGCCTTCAAGGAGGTCGCCTTTTAGTTTCATCCACCTTTATATATGCAGTGACTAGTGATCTGTAATTGAATGGGCTATTGAATCAAATAAACAATTACAGGACATTGTTGAATTGTGACTGAGTGAGTGCTTTCGATTACTGTTCACCATGGTTAGTTGCTCTTGCTTAATGCCACCTGCCCCCATAGCTACTAATGTGATGTGAATATCCCACATCATTTCATTGGGGGGATGAAAATGACGGGGATATTCCACATCATTTTGTTGGGGGAAGGCAGCAGTCACAGAGGCTATTGAATGTTATGGAATCTTGCTTCTAGCAGGAGCATTACTCAACTCTTTCTAACCAAACATAAATCATTGGATGCACAACAAGGTGAGGCATCTGATGTGCTTAGTTGCAACAACAAATTCTTTCATGCTTGTTTGCAATGTCTAAATCAAAGGTATTGGAGGATCGTTCGATTCTTGCCCAATTTCTCAATCGATTCCTCGTGTGCTTGTTTCTTTGTTGTGATTGGTCATGCACCCATGCCTGGCCTAAATATATAATCCATGTTCTTTCAGAGATTCTTGGGCTGCCCACTGAGGACCTAAAATGTCGTTTAAAGGTTAACCCCTAAAAGGATATGCATACGAAGTTGCTGCAGAGGTTTACATTTGTACTTATATATTGAAGACTAGAAAATGATGCTGTGATGGTGAATTCTTTTGTAGACGTCAATGTCAATACCATTAATGGTATATATTTTTTTCAAAATTTTTGGAGTAATATAGAGCAACTCTACCACTGCCTGTAAATGCTGCAAATACGTATAAATGTGCACAATAGACTCCATAGAATACACATAGTGATTCCAATTTTTTTTCCGAAGGTTTCATAATTTTCTTCATCTTTGGGTCTTTCTTTTGCTTTTTGGTTGTTTCAAGTAATATGCATTGCAAGGTGCCTCAATTCATGGTACAATCCCAGCCAAGGCGACATTCCATCCTCAGGGCCCTTTAGGGGTTAAGTGGCACAAATAGGGTGGGTTTACCTTAAACATATTTGACCAGCTGTTGCATAGTGAGATTCTTCATCACCTAACTGGGATACAAGTGGGATACAGTACATAATGTGGGCTACAAAATCTTTACTCCGTATTTATTGACAGTGTAATTAACTACTGAAAAAAGAAACAATGAAGCCAACATATCTGAGTGCTGCATCTTGTTTATACATCCCCTCATACAGAAGTTTAGTCTCATTCACACAGAACATGAAGGGACAGGTACATATACTTTGAGATAGTATAGCTGATACATTCTTTATTGATCGGCGAATCTCTTCACTACAGTAGTACTACAGCTATGGTTGAGAGATTCAGAGTGCTTGCAACTGTGAACACAATTCAGCGATGACAGACTTCCTTACACAACCTCCGTCTGTCTGAATTGCGAAGCACAGTGGCCAGCTCGATGACAGAATCTGAGTGTAATTTGTACATGATGCTCGGAGGTGATGCTTGCGCGGCTTCCCTAATTCTGGCAGCGTTGAAGTAGGCCTAGATGCGGTCTCGGGACTACGAAATATATATACCAGTATATATGAGACGGAGATATCGAGAGTGTACAGCAGACTATAGAACTCATGTCTTGACTATGGCTGTCAAATCGGACTCGGAGAATCGGTTTAGAGCTCCCCTTTCTTCATGAATTTCGTTTTCAGAGCTCCGAAGTCGGGATTGTACCGCTGTAGCAATACTGCGCACAAGAACGATGTGATGTCATCAGTGGCAGACAAATTCATGAATGTCAAGAGCAGCTACTTGTGATCCTTGTTGCGCACTGTTAATTAATTCCAAAGGCGCTAGCTACAGGTATTCAGATCTGACTAAACTGCTTGATGCTTCCAGCTCAATTATGACGCATGACCTAATGAAACCTCCACCACATGATTTTGCAATCAATATTGCGACGCAGATCTGGTCTTGGTTACAAGAAAACGGAATATATTCCCGTTCTCGACTGCCTTACACTGCGTTTTTTCGATTCTGGCTCTGCTCTTAAGGTGTAAGTACACATACGAAAATGGTAAAACATTGAAATCGTTGCGGGATTAGAAGCCGGAGAACGAGAATACGGTATTCTGCCTTCTCGCAACGAAGTCATACACTGAATTTATTATGTATCGTTGGAATCCCAGGACGAATTGATCGAAGCAGTTGAACAGCGAAAAAAGGAGGCAAACCTCCAGTTGCAATTGTAAGCAGAATCAACTCCAATCACGTAATTCACTCGCGATTAAATTCCTACGACTGTACGAAATCCGGATCAATTTCAAAAGATACGCAAATGAGCATAACTAAGTAGAACATGAAGAACCGCATCGATCTTAAAAGAAACTGCTGCGAGTTGTTTTTATTCTATGTGAAGGTGAGCATGCATGCAACTTACCGCGGATGAGAAGGCCGAGAGCGAGGAGGCCGACGGTGGCAAGAAAGAAGGGGACGAGGCGTTTAGGCTCGTAGCCTTCTTCGCGGTTGTACACCTTCTTGCCGGTTTCCATGCCCTTCTGCACGTAGGGATGATTCACAAGGGGCTGCACGCGCTCCTGCGCTTGGCCGGCTCTCTGCCGCAGCGTCGATGCCGTCGATGTCACGTACGGATGGTTAAGCAGCTGGTTCCATCTCCCTCCTCCTGCAGCCTGTGACTCCGATCCGTTGGGCGGGAGTTCATCACTTGGCGGGAGAACCGGTTTTTTCTCTTCAGATTCGTCATCGCTGCTGCTTCCACCGTCATTTGCTGGAGGCATCGCGGAGTCGTCGGCTGGCGCTCCTTCCGTTGGAAACTCGAAGGATCTTGATTCTTGCTCTACGGCAGGCACATCACCTGCTCCTTCAACCACGTCCGCCATTGTCTGATTTTCTTAGTTACCCTATGAGAAAGCTCAATGCAGAGGATGTTCTGAAACTTCACTCTCTATGACTAAGTCGAGCGACCTGCATAAGCTATCAATTGTCGAGGACGTGCACAAACAAGGGATGCCGATAGAAAGCTTGCCGGTGAAGTGAGCTGGAGCTTCTTGAAAGCAAGGTTGAAGATGGAGATCAAGTTTGCAAGGGTACGCATTTAAATTATGAGCAGAAGTGAGGCTGGTGTTGTGGCGTGGTGCGAAAGGTCGACAAATGGAAGCTGCGGCGGGTGATCAGAGCGATCGCCAAGTGGCCCCGAAGATTAGCGACGTTGAATCAGTCTTGCCACCTCGATTCACGCGCCGGCCCGAGCTGCTTATTAATCTGATGGCCGGAGCCCGTCGAGTTCACCGGCCACCGGCCGAATTGAAGTGAACAGTGAACACGTACATCTTCAGCTGGTAATTCTTCACTAAATAATTTGGTGTCATTCACAGCGCCTGCTATAATTTTCTCTGATTTTCGACATGAAATTTGCAGGCCTACTTTACTGTACCAAGGCATTGTGCCGAGAATCTCTTGTTAGGCTTACAGCACCGACAACAACGTCGGCAATGTTCACTGGAGAATCTAAGTCAACTATGGCTATGGACATTTCAGTCATACCGGTACTTCCGTTGCCTCTTGCTGTCAATTTTTATAGCTCAGCCGAAGATTTTCTCGTTGAAAATTTAGATTCAAGCTTCTTTGTAAGCAAGGCCACTTCGTACCAGATACTTATGTACCTGTACTACAAGGAAAATAGTTTTGCCGAATTTATATATAGCCAGATTTCGACCTCAAAAATGAAAATGACAAGATATATTAGGGTAGTATTTCACGCTTAGTTTAATGAATCGGCAGAAATGGAGATGGTTTAATCACGGTTGACAGAACTACACGAAGAGATAATTCTATCCTGAATAATTTGTATATTTTAGGTCCTCGATGCAGGAAGCAGTGGCCACGCATGCAGGCCACTTTGAGGATATGAAAACCGAATTATTTAATAGCTCCTGCTCCTCTATCGAGGAAGCCTAGGGATGAGCTCGACCGGGTCAATGGGAGCTGCATGCATGCTTTTCCAGCTCGCCCTTATTTTCGGGAATTTAGTGTTCATGCACCTTTTCAGTCCATGGACATCTTACAGGCAATGGTCGGTGATCCATGCAAGAAACACAGTGTATCACAGTCTTAGCAACTAAAATCAATCCCCTCTCATGTACGCGTATACCTGCTGTCACGATTCAGTCTAGCGACACCGCACTTGAGTAGTTCATGCAACAAGTGCTTTCGGTGTTTCTTTTCAAAACGCGGAATTGCTACTGTAGAGTTCGAGGATTTTGTGGAGCTGTCACCTACAGTACTGTACACTATGATCTGTACTGTAAGGTAGAGGTGCCAGAAACCGTGCAAATTTCAGGTTTGCTTACTTGGGACAGTGGTGGAAAAAATTTATAATTTTTTAATGGTTTGCAAAGTGAGTGCAAATCCATCCCCCAAAAAAACACATTTTTCGAGTAAGTCTATAATTTCTTGTGAATTTTTGACTGTGGACTCATAGAGTGGCCATAAACCGTTCATAGGGTCCTGGTTTTCATGACAGATTGGATTCTCAAAATAAAGCACTTCTGCACCAATCAGAAGCACTCAAATTTTCCAAGCATGGACGGAATTAGTGCACTCTTGGGCACATTCTGGTATCAAGCTGAGTGTATTTATGGGACCCAGCCCTGAAGCCTACTGCACGGTTTAAAGACCCGCACGGATTTCTGCACCTCTACCTTAGTTGTTGACTTTCTCTCGCCTGCACATGATCCCTCCACGTGTGGCTTGCCACCTCGAGGAAACTACAATTTTTTTGGTATTTCTAGGACTTGTAGCCAGATTCTAAGCCATAAAATCACTTATTATAATGTTTTAGAATATTTTGCCAAAAAATAGGGAATATTCCTCTCCAGCAAAGTAAGGTTGATAGCCAGTTGCGCTTCTTTCAAAAATCCTTAAACTCCTGCAATCTTTGTTAGGATTGTACAGTATTGTCAGAAATCCAGTTATGTGCTACTGTAGGTAACTGGAATCTGTAGCCTGGTTACGTAAACCAGTACATGCTGAGCTCCATGCACTAACAACGATGGATGTACTGTCTGATTTCCGAAACCAGGCTCCAGATTCCAGTTACCTAACATGATACTATATTTGATATTGTTTGATCAATGGTAGAAAATGCAGAGCATGATTATGAAATCGTGAATTGAGTGTCGAATAGAAAGCTGAAAAGAAACTAAGGAGCAAGTTATGCCACCTGTAATTAACCTGCCTTAATGAGTCATTGGTTTAGGGCATAAGTCAATGCTAAGCTGTACTCTTGAATCATGAGTGTACTTTTGGTTCATAGGGTTCACATTGAACCCACTCCCTCCGAACCAAAGAAAATTTGGCACATCTGCATTGACTGGTCAAACTTAGCATTATGTGGCACATGTTAACCCTATTGTAATTAGCCATATGGCAGTGCCAAGTTCCTGGTAAGTACTCTCCATGAGATTTGATGATATTTAATTATCAAACAAGTTCAGGATGCATGCTCAACTGTATGCAAGAGACAGATGTTCATTTTGTACAGATGCATGTATGTTGCTTATTTCATAGATACATGCTGATGTATTGGTCACGCCCTAAGTCCTGGTTTTTCTGCAGTTTCGTCAGTAGTTCAGTCCCAACTGCTGTTTACTTGTATAGGAATGTATTGTTCCATCTTTGAAGGTACGTAATACTGTCCTGGAGAAATGCCAATAAATACGCTCAGCAGTTCGCTAATTCTGTGACGGTGATCAATTTATATTATTAATTCTCTAGCTGCGGTTGTTTGAGAATGTAACCGGAGAATCGTAGAGTCCTTCAATTTATTAGTGCTTGACAAACACCGACCAGCTCAACTGCTGCGATAATACTGTGAATCTCTACCTTGCTTGTAAAGCCGTAAAAACGGACTTACTACTGTACAGTACAGTGACGACCAGGTCTTCACTAATATCAAAGTTCTTGTGCGGGGTCCTCCATCAGGACGTCAGTCGAGCACCGTCAGGTATGGCCTTGCTGTGGACCTCCCTCCCACCGACCAGATTTTGGTGTGATATATTTTCCAGAGTGATATGTAATGTACTAGATAATTCAAATCTGGAGCTTGATTGTGGAAAATTGTATGGAAAATAGTACATGTTGAGCTGTACAAGAGGCAAAGGATGTACTTTGTTCTCCACAACTGGGCTTGAGATTTTAGTTACTAGCATAATCTTAATGAGGACGCTACAGCTATAGGTGATCCAATGGTGAAACAAGAAAAACTTGAAATAGAAACCCAAATGAAGTGAGTGGTTATGGCTTATTAAGTGGCACTTGTTTGTGAATGGTTGCTTGCCACCTGTAGATTATAAGTCCTCATTGAGATTATACTTTCTTTGATTCACCGAGAAGAAGCGTACAATGTTCCCTCAAAAGTTTCACATTCACAAAGATTCATCTGCATCTCAGAATCCTAAACCATAAGATCGTCAATTATCCAAAAAAGAGGAACTCTGGTCCCTTTTTGGCACCAGTGTGAATGAAGACTTGGGTTTGTTCGTTCAAGGTCCCACACTGGTGAATCCATATCATGCTTTGTTGTTGTCACAGTTTTATTATTGCTTTTGAATTGCTGTCCTGACAAAAGCTGTCATGAGCCTCAGGACAATGTGATAGCACTCGGGCTGCTAATCCAAGATCCATTACATATGCGAGCTATGAAATTTACAACATCAGCTCGTTTGATTCACTAGTGTTACATATGCACACACCTGGAAAATTCTAACTGCCAGTGTCCTTGAAAGAGAACCTACATGGCTTGAAAGATTTCCGGGTGAAGTTGATGCTGCAAATGCTTTGGTGATTCCACTAAAGCTTTCATGTGTCACTTTTCTGTACATTTTGAAGGTCTTTCTCACAATCTAGGTGTTGTGGTGGAATTGATCAATTGCCAGTCAGTTGGGTTTTCACTTGAGCCTACTCGTTCAGGTTCTGCAACTTCGTCCATAGCAATACCTGTTGCCAGCAGCTATTCTTTCAATATTTTGATAACATTAATTGATTGGAAAATTGTCAACTCATAAACTCGCTTGGATTGGGAGGAAACTTACCCAGCAAATGTTGTACATAGTCCGCTTCTCACGAGTTGGAAAGTTGAACTCAAGGAACCTGCTAACTCGAGCTTTGATAATCCGAAACCGCTTCACTGTGACCTTGAATCCATCAACAATGCAATGAGTAATAATGTCAGCAAGAGGAGCATACTATCTAATACAATCATAGTATCACAATGTATCATGATACTAAGATATCTGTATAGAAAATCATGGGTTGATGATATCATGTTGCTCCATATACCATAAGATCAATTCATCGTAGCTGAATGTACTAATCAAAAGGTGTCAAAACCAGTCTACAAAAACCAATTTTAGAGTCAGTTTCCTAAGCTCAACAGGGAGGGACATTGACCTTGCACACGGTACAAGTGTCCCGTTGTGGTTAATGTCCCGGGAACTTAAAAAAAAAATTGAACTGGTACTTGGGACTAAAAACAGTACTCCTCTGTCCCATAATAAGCTTCCTCAACCCTCAAAATAGTCCAATGGTGTGGACCATGAGCCAGTAGGAGTAATAGTTTGAGCAAACATGAAGCTTATTGTGGGACAACTAGTTTGAGCAATCAAGCTTATTATGGGACAGAGGGAGTAGTTTTTATCTCAAGGACTACGACTTTTGAGGAAAAGAAAATCACGTTGTGCCCAATTTTCAGATAACAAACCTGCAATGAATTGTGGAGCATCGGACTCGGACTGTATGGAAATGAGTACCCAGTTGAGCATAAACCCTAAACCCTAAACCCTAAACATTCGCATTTGAGGAACAAATTGAAGTGTAAGAGACAGACAGACAGTGGGAAACTCACAATGAAGATGCATGCGGTGCAGGAGATGGCGAAAACAATGGCGACCGTCATTGTGATGGGACGTGCTGGCAAATTGCATCTTCTCCAGCGTTTGGACGATTTCATCAAACGGAGGGCGTTTCACGGCAAACTCGGACCAGCACTTGATGATGAGCGCCCTCATGCCCTCGGGATACACCGTCTTGGATCCAAACTCGGGTCGCCGGTCCTCTTTGGCCACCATGAACGCGGCCTCTTTGTCGCCCTCGTCTGCGAACGGGGCTGCCCCTTCGAACATCTCATACAATATCATCCCAAATGAGAACACGTCCACCTTGGTGTTGTAACTCTGGCGCAAGAACACCTCCGGCGCCATGTAGCGATAACTCCCCGTCTCGCCCGTCAGCTCGTACACGTCGTTTTGCTCGTAACTTATTCCTTGGATCAGCTTGCTCAGTCCGAAGTCGCCCACCTGGGCAAAGGACCCGAAATTAAGGACTCTGACAAGTGCTTACACAATGAAATCGTTACATTATGTAGATTTTAGAAGGAATCTGAGGGCATTTAAGTGCTCATTAAGCTCTTATTAAGGACCGGTTACAAGCACTTTTCGGTTAAAATTGACATTTACCGACAACAATGTAAAGTAAGCATAGGGTTGTTTTGGTATACAATAGTGAAAGGTACTTTTTGAGTGAATCTAAGCAGTGGTTAAACTTTGTATGAGAGCTTTGATCGAGGAATGTACCCACCTTCAATATGCTGTTGGTTTCGTCGATGATTAGGTTGCGTGGCTTGAGGTCGCGGTGGATGACGACGTTCGGGCCCCCGTGCAGATACGCCATCCCTCGCGCCATGTCCAGCGCGAATGTCACGGCCAAGTCTGCAGGCAACGCGCCCTTCTGCTTGATCAGTGCGTGGAGATCTCCGCCGGACAGATACTCCGTGACCAACATGAGCGGCTCTTGCGTGGTGGCGGCCGCCAGAAATTGCACGACGTTCGGGTGCCGCAGCTTCACCAGCAACGCCACCTCGTTCAGAAAGTCCTTCACCACTCCCCGACTCTGCCATTGCAATCGGGGTGTGAGACTTGTGCTCTAAGAAATTAAGGATTTTCAAGTCTCTACCCGGGGTCTAGTACTTCAAGACGAGATTCTAGAGTTAAGAATCAATTGCGGATCATGGTCAAATTTGGAAACAAAAGAGAGCGCTGAAATTATGAACTGTAACCACCCCCTTAGTGATTGACTGTAAATCATTAGCGGATTTCAGTGAACTCCTTGGCCTCTAAATTTCGTCTTTATTCATTTGGTAAATAAAAGGCCTGCAGGGTTAGGTTACAAGCTCTAGGGCATTCTTTGTTCAAGCTTCAATTTTAATTCATCGCCAATGCTCAATAAACCAAGAGAATCATGAATTGAATTTCAGCAAACTCATTGAATTTCAAACTTCATCCCTATTCTCTTTGTCCAAGAAATAAATTAAGGGGTAAGTGACAAGTTCTAATGCATACATTTCATCATCTCCCATTCTTCATTTCAACGTTCGCTTGATGAATTGGGTTTCAATGCTAAGTGAAGTTCTACTTCGAGAGATCCAGGTCTATCCCCGATCCATCAAGATGAGAGACTCAACAAGTTCACTGAAACCAATTGTCAATCCCCCGAATGAATTGCGTTTTAGCCAGTTCGTTGAAAGCACTAATCTACTCAGGAATCCTCCTGCTATACAACCAATTGGCTGACACTAGTGCAAGACCCCTGTCGAAACAACATGTTCAAACAACATTTTGACAGAAATGTTGTTTGAATCAAAATTCGGTGGTGTATTGTTTCAACAGGGGTCTTGAAACCAAGAGATGGTGTTTAGGGTTTGATACCTTGGCTTTGGAAGGTTTGATGGTCTTGACAGCGACGGTGGTGCCGCGCCAAGTAGCCTGGCGGACCTCGCCGAAGGCGCCTTTGCCGATGAGCACGCTGTGCTCGAAACTGATGTCGCGAGGGTCGGTGATCAGCCAGTGCGAGCTCTGCGGGGGATGCAGCATATACATTCTACTGTAACAATGCTCGTGTGCAGGACCCGCGGTCTCAGCGCCGTATTGCTGGAGCAGCTTCACCATGGGCCTGAACCCGCGCTCCTGCGCGTTCGCCAACGGCGTGCGGTTCCACCGGTCCAGGGGGTTGCGCGCGGCGCCCGCGCTCAGCAGCAGCTCCGCCGCGGCCATGCTGTTGTGCGAGGCCGCCACGTGAAGCGGCGTGCGCTTGTCGTAGTCCGCGCCCTCCATCAACGCCTCCCCCTCGTCGTGTTCCAGCAGCACCCTCCTCATCAATTCCACGTCATCATTTCTTGCCGCACAATGCACGGTCTGCACCAATGCTCTCTCCATCTCCAACACGTACTCACTCTACCGATCCCCTCCAACCAATCGATCAAATGCACCAACCCTCGATCCCTTGCTAGAGTATCAAATTTCAGACCTAATTAACCTACCACCGACACCCGCTAACAGCAACCTTAATCAATTCATATCAAATCACCCTAGACCATAATTTAAATTAAAAAAACCAGGAAAGCTCTTGTTTAACTTCAAGCTCAGGCTGCAATCGTATGCAACTGATCGGGCGATATATCCCGTTGTGATCAATCAAACGTGGGCCTCAAGCAAGTGACAACTGACGACGCGGTTGCTTGCTCCGAGGTCGGCGGGTTTCTTGCAATGGAGGCTGGCTGGTAGCGGCATCTCGAAGATACAATTCCGGGTGCGCAACAAATGAAGAATCCACTGCAGCAAGAGTGTGTCCGACTCCAGCTGGCTCCGTGTGTGCGTCATGAAAGAATTGAAGAGGCTGTACTAATCGTCAAGCTATAATTAATTAATGAATCGGTGAGTGCCTGGATAGTGGTGCCTGGATGGGGTGGAATGCGAGTGTGATCGGTGGAACTAGATGGGGACTGAAATTCGGCAGGGACTGAAATCCACTAATAATGTTGATCGATCGTGCGGGATCGAGGACGGCTGGAGCTTGCTTGCCGACAGCTGACTTTTTGCCGACGTCGTAGGATTGCGGTCGTGCTGCTGATATGCTCTGTTACGCACTTTTACTGTATGCTCTGTTAGCTACAGTACATCACAGACAAAATTTCGGTCTAAAAATCTTCATTTTTTCCATGAATGTTTTTTCCCCATGATTTCAACATCAACTGATTTAGAAGCTTGCTCAAAAATCATAAAGCATCAAGTGAGCAAGCTAGTTACATCTCTAAAAAGTAAACAAAAGTCATGCTTTCAGTGTATTTCATACATTTCATCCATTTCATACAACTTTGTTAGGAAGCTCTTGAAAATGTTCATCTTCCATTCAATGGATCACAAGGAGATAAATACAAGATTCCCATATGGGAAATGCGGACAAGATTCCCTCAATTGTAACTTTCCCAGATGACAAATACACTACAATCATCCCAAGAAAGTTACAATTGTGGGAATTTTGTCCCACTTCCCATATGAAATCCCATGTGGGAATGTCTTTATTTCTCCCTATGGATGTTGGCTCTGTCGGAGGGTTTAAAAGCCCATATAGACTTGGGATCAAGGTCAATTTTTGATTTTATAGCCATGAAATTTAATTCTCTCATTAGTAAAGGAATTGAGGTCAAACTTCATGAGTTCAGATTAGGAGTGAAGACACGCTATGACCACCTTTTTTGAACTGGTGAAATATGGCCACTGAAATAAATTTTAGTTTGAAAAAGAGCTAAATTTGGACAAAACATGTTCCTTTTTCACCAAAACATTCATTCATGTTGCCATATTTTCAGCAAATGTTCATTCAATTATAATGTCTTCTTCTAAAATCCAAATGAAAATGATACCAAATGTTTGTTTCACCAGTGCCACCTATTTGAAAACTGAAAATTTGAACAAAAATCCATGGCCACGACAATGCACCTTGATCTCTCTACAATCGAAGTTATTGGAAATTTTGAACTTTAGTTCAAAAGTGGCCATGCAAAAATAAGATCATAGATTTAAAGAACAAAAAAAAAATCAAAAAATCACCATGTCAAAAGTATCTTGTCTCAAATCCAATTCAATACTTTTTACTCAAAAAGTGATAATGTTATTTGTGTAATCAAATTTAGAAGGAATTTTTAATTTTTACTTTCAAAATGTATAATAAAATACTAATGATTGCATTGGTGAATCTAACCATACGGATGAAATTTAAAATTCAAAATCTACAACTTTCATTTGTTTATCAATTCCAAAGTATTCCTCCAAACAATACTTTATAACGTTTTTTCTCAAATTGTCAATTCTAGGGACACCTTGTGACCTTTAGGGGTTAAAGAGATTGAAAACCTTTATGTGAATGGTTTTAGGAACCAAAAAACAATCCAAAAAATAATTGAATTAATCGAAAGGACTACAAAACTAGTCTATGATGAGTTGCAAAGTAATCTAACCCAAGACTTTGTGCCACCATGGGGCATGGAACTCATGATCTCCCTAAGCATGTAATAAGAGCATATATATATAGCATTATTTTTATTTTTATTTATTTATTTATTTATTTATATATATATTTTATTTTTATTTTTATTTATTTATTTACATTGTAGATGATTTTTTTGTTTACTGTAAAGAAAAAAACTTTGTCATTGAACTGTTGTTAAAGAAATTGAATAGAAGACATGATTTGGTCTACACTCAATCTTCTATACTTGCATACATGTAATTGCATATTCTATAGCTATGTCAAGAACAACTTATGTCATTTATAATATCCTAAAATCAGTTTTGGACCAATGTTGAGGTAGTACCATATGTAGAGGGCATAATTACAAACAGACACTTTATTCACACTGGCCTTGAAAGAGGTCGGAGTTTCTATCTATCTTTCTATCCATCTAGAGGGCATAATTGACACATTTGTGAAAAATCATTTGATAATTTCAAATTAATAAGGTGCTGCAAATGATATATTATTGAATATTATCTAAGATTCTCCAAGATTCAATTTTTCACCATAAAAAAAACTTTTTTCGAAAAAATAATTTTCCAAAAAAATTAAATTATTTATTTAGAATTATTTACCCTAAACCATCCCTCCCCCGTAGTAATGAGAAATAACATAACGGTAGTAAAACGTTGACTTTATGTGCATTTCAAATAACACAAACAAGCTGCCAAAATGAACCACTTCCTTAAAATTCCCACTGTGGGTATCCACCCGCGACACTCAGGCGCGGTGAGTTCAGCTAGCTCGATCGCCGGCAGGAGCAACGCTGGCCCTCCGATCGTCCTTCATGATCCAACGATTTCTATTGTGACACGTGACAGAGGTTAGGCGGAGGGGGCCGAATTGAACGAGACCAACTTCAATGGGGTTGACTGTCTTTCTGCTGTGGCTGCCTCGAAATCTGTGAGTGCCGCGGTTCTGACGGATTGCTTGTTGACGGTGGCAGGGCTGTCAAGTGCGGGCGGGGCGGGGCGGGTGGCCTCAAAAAAAAATCAAGCTAGCGGGCGGCATCAGAAAACTCAAGCAACCAAATACGTTTTGGCAACCCCTTATGCCCCCACTTCAATTATGCCCCCACACGCACTCGTTCAAGTGTGCAGTCGGGTATAAGATAGTTACGAATTTTTGGATCCAGTTGAGATTTGTAGGAACTTTGGAAGGCCCGTGTATGCTAAAAAATTAACGGAATTTCAAATTGCAAATTGCATTGGAATCACACTAAAGTCTACTTTATCATCAATATAGATACACATATGTAATTGAAAACCATGTAGTTTTTTTGATGTTTTCTATATGCTATCTACCATTTAGTGCTGCCACCATTTGTAAAAATTACAGCTTGTATTTAATGGTACATATTAGAAATGAACCTTTGCAATTGCTTTAGAGATACTTGATCCCATACCGCTTGAACTACTTGCACGATTTCTTACTTATTATGTACTGAAATGCAAAAAATCTTTGACTATCTTCCAAAGGTTCACTATGAAATGATAGATAGTGTATAAAAGAAATCTAAATTGTTGTATGATTTTAAATTATTCTTTTTTCACTTATTATGAAGTTGAAGCATGCTTCATTGCAATGCCAATGCAATTTGTGGTTTCAAAATCGGTTCATTTTTTTAGCATGCAATAGCTTCCCAAAGATTGTTGAACTTTCTAGTGAGAAGTGATTGAAAATTTCGCAAGCATGTTGTACCTGATCGTACACACTCCCATACATAAAAGCCCATCCCAAAACTCAAGTGTATTTCCTCAGTCCTAACTCAAACATTGGAGCTTGTTATGACAACAAATTTTGTGCAATGGAGTATTAGAGTTTATTATGACTACAAATTTATTGGGGATGGAGTATTGGCACATTGCATGTTAACTTGAGGCTTTTGTTACAGTGATGGATATGGAGCTTATTTTTATTCTAAAGAATGATTGAAATATATTTACAAAAGTTTGTTCTTGGAGGATTTATGATTGGTACGTATTCATTTAGACTTTTGGTGATATTTAGATGTAATACCGATTAGTTTAGTATTGTTTTATGTTTATTGAATGTATTGTTCGTTTTTTCTTTTTTTCCTTTTATTTTAAGCATCAAAGGACCAAGGATCCATAGTTTTAAATAAAAAATTCAATTGATCATATTGAAAAATAATAAATTCAAATAGGACCACAATTTATATCATTAGATTTATTGAAGAACATTGCATGTGTTGATGAAAAGAAAAATAAGTTTGAGTAAAATTCATCATTCTAAACATGTGTGAAAAATTTCAAGTAATTTGGAGTTGTGAGGAGGAAGATATAAAGGTCTGAAGTGACACCTAGATACCCTCCGTGCAACTCAAAAAAATCACCAAAAAAGCTATTAGAGCTTAAGTTATTAGGCATGTTGGGATCAGGGTCATATTTTATTTTTTCTAGTCTCATGATTGTAAATAAAATTAATCGCATAAAGAGTAAACAAATCATTGTTTAGTATATATTTACTTTATGTTGTATATATGTTTTTTTTTCTTGTTTAATGTCAATTGTTGTTTTCATTTCTTAACCATATATTCTTTTAACATTTAAAAGGTAAACAATAATGCAATGGAGGAAATTACGAGGTTTGTGGATACTTTATCGGAGAGTGACGAAGACGAATATGTGGAGTTCTCTATTTTTGATGATGATGAAGGCGCCATTGAGCTCTCTGATATGGCACAAGGGGAGCTTCAAGATGACTATGATGATATATTCTAGTGATATAAATTTTGGTCACATTGAAAATGTACTTTTCTCATTTGCCCATGTCATATAAAACAATGTATCCTGCTCTCTTCATTCAGTGTGACGTTTGTAATATGTTGTTGTGCAATGGAAATAAAGCATTCATTTGTTTCCCAAAACAAAAAAAAAAACAAAAAAAAAAAAAACAATGTACCCGGCCATGTGTGGAGCTATCATGGTCTAAAGCAGAGTATGTTAACTTATTCATGAGCAGAGTGTTGTTCTGGACTAAGAGTGTGTATCCTGAGTCCATCCTCGAAAGGGGAGAGTAGTATTGTTCCAATGTCCCCTTGTCCGGTGGGCACCGGGTCATTGATATTACGAACGGACACTTTATTCACGCCGGCCCTGAAATAGGGTCGGAGTTTCTATCCATCTGTGTGTGTATCCTGGAGTGCCGCACAGGATAACTAAAATACGGTGGATGAACAGAGTGGGTGCAAACGAACGGAGTTAGGGTTAGGGTTCCAGGTGAAAGCCCCTAACCCCTACTCGCCTTTCTCACCTCCTCTTTGTACTCCCTTTCAGCACTCGCTCGTGAGCGTGCGTTTGGCTGCTGCTGCTGTTGGTGGGAATTCAGGCTTGAGTCGGACATCGCGGGCATTGCAGCCATGTCGCACAGGAAGTTCGAGCACCCCCGGCACGGATCGCTGGGGTTTCTGCCCCGCAAGAGGGCCAACCGGTCCCGAGGGAAGGTGAAGACGTTCCCCAAGGATGACCCCGCGAAGGCGCCGCACCTGACGTCGTTTCTGGGCTACAAGGCCGGCATGACCCACATCGTGCGCGAGGTGGAGAAGCCCGGGTCCAAGCTGCACAAGAAGGAGACGTGCGAGGCCGTGACCATCGTGGAGACGCCGCCCATGATCGTGGTGGGGCTGGTGGCGTACATCAAGACGCCGCGGGGGTTGCGGTCGCTGAACACCGTGTGGGCTCAGCACTTGAGCGACGAGGTGAAGCGGCGGTTCTACAAGAACTGGTACAAGTCGAAGAAGAAGGCGTTCTCGAAGTACAGCAAGCGGTACGAGACGGAGGAAGGCAAGAAGGATCTGGAGTCGGAGCTGGAGCGCATGAAGAAGTACGCGAGCGTGGTGCGCGTGCTGGCGCACACGCAGGTGCGGAAGCTGAAGGGCATCAAGCAGAAGAAGGCGCATTTGGCCGAGATTCAGGTGAACGGCGGCAGCATGGCGGAGAAGGTGGATTTCGGGTACAAGCTGTTTGAGAAGCAGGTGCCGGTGGACGCCGTGTTCAGGAAGGACGAGATGATTGACATCATCGGCGTGACCCGCGGTCACGGATATGAAGGTGTGGTGACGAGGTGGGGTGTGACCCGTCTGCCCAGGAAGACTCACAGGGGATTGAGGAAGGTGGCGTGTATCGGAGCGTGGCATCCGGCTCGCGTGTCATTCACTGTTGCAAGGGCTGGACAGAACGGTTACCATCACCGGACGGAGATGAACAAGAAGGTGTACAAGGTGGGGAAGGTAGCGGACAAGCAGGCGTTCGCAGCATCGACAGAGTTCGACGTGACGGAGAAGGAGATCACGCCGATGGGAGGGTTCGCGCACTACGGTATCGTGCGTGACGACTACCTGATGATCAAAGGGGGCGTGATGGGGCCGAAGAAGAGGGTGATCACGCTTCGCCAGAGCCTGTACAAGCAGGTGTCTCGGAGCGCTTTGGAGGACATCAAGCTGAAGTTCATCGACACATCGTCGAAGTTCGGGCACGGGCGGTTCCAGACGTCGGTGGAGAAGGCGAAGGTGTACGGTAAGGTGAAGGCATGAGGTTAAAGGAACAGACATTGCGGAGGGTTAATTGCAGAGTGTGACGAGGGTGTGCACTTGGTGCATATTTTGGGCCACTGGCATGTGCTACGATGTGAGCATTTAGGAGCTTTGGAGCTCAATGCTGTTGCACCTCTGCCATGCCCTCCCGTCACTGCCTTTAGTGCTACTGTTGTGCTTTTAGGTGGTCACATAAATTTGTGAGATGATTTTTGTCCATGTGACGCTAACGGTGGTCTTCGGACCCAGGGATTACTCCGATGGGTTGTGAGTATTGGGCCACTGGCATGTGCGACATTGATGCAATGGATGCCAAGGTTGTGGCTCATTGTTCGTGCACCTCTGCTATGCCCTAGTCCCTTTGGTTTCCTAACTCGTGCAGTTTGTTTTCATTCAGTGCAGTGATTTCCTTCTTGGAGTCGATACCTGCCCGTGCTTCCTTTAGTCAGACTACCCTGTACATATGAGACCGTGTTTTAGAAGCAATTAATTATGATATTCTTTCATTCAAAGCTTTCTCTCTTGTGTTCATCCGAGTGCTTCTGGAAGTCATGCTTGTCCTGTCGTTTTGAGTGAATGTAGTGTCGTGATTATTTGATCTATTTGAGGATGCTGCTGCATCACATAGCAATTGCTTTTAGTTGCAGTTCGACTTTGGGTTTACCTTAGTTCTCCTTGGGTTGCTATTGGTCAGCTTGTTTATAAGTTTGGTCGTCTGAATGCTGCTCTTGAACAGAGCTCCTTTTGGCTCCTCCTGAACCTGAATTCTAATAAGTTTATGTATCTTGACGATCTTGACTTCCACTTTTAGTTTCGATTTAAGGGTGGGTTATAACAGTATTCGATTTGGCTACTTGACCCCTAAAGGACCCTAAGGCCCCAACTTGGCTTCTGGAACTAGAAAGTGAGGAAATTTGAGTTGTTGGGTCGCGAATTGTGTAGGGTGAGCCACAAACAGACCGTGGCTCTTTTTGAGAGCTGAATCTGTGGTTACTTCCTGATCGGAAGTGCGATTTTTGGTGATCTTTTTGAGTTGCAAGGAGGCTATCTCGGTGTCATTTCAGACCCTCATATCTTCCTCTTCACACCTTCAAATTACGTGAAATATTTTGCACATGTCTCAAACCGTGTATACAATAATTATGTGAGTCCTTTCTTGATATGAAAAATTGCAATGGAGAGGTGTTGACATAGGTCATTGTTGAACATTCTCATTGTCATTTTTGAAAATTTAATCTAAATTCTATTAAACTTTGGAGTCCTACATCCTCCAAAATCTCACTTTTGAGTGTGCATTATATGGTTCAAAGACATACTATAATCTTCTTATCCAATGGTTTGATCTTACTAAGGTTTAATTGGCACTTGTTTGATTAAGCTATACTTACATTTATATAGTTGAATACTATTAGTAGTATTGCTAATTTCATTAGAGTGAATTTTTAAAAATATATCACCAAAAATCTATGGTTTCTCCAAAATCACCTTGGACACTAAAGGATAGAACTTTCAGTCCTCTTTTGAGGCTAGCGTGAATAAAGTGTGTTCGTAATGTTTTGACTGAGTGCCTACCAGACAAAGGGCCATTGGAACAAAACTACTCTACCCTATCGGAAATAGATACTTTAGTGACTAGTAACCAATAATAAAGCAACCAAATTCTAATGGTTGGGTATATGTTGGGTATAAGTAGAATTTTTGTGTGGTGTAAGATTGTCAAGTCATGAGTTCTGCAGTTGGTTGGTGAAGGGGGATGTATCACAATTATGTGATCTAGGTTCGATCCCCATTGGGTTTGTTTGAGCATTAATGTGAAATACATGACTTGGTATTGCTAGTGAGTTATCATAGACAGGAAAGTTCTAACAACTAGTTGGTCCCTCCTACCTTCCTAAGACAAGTGTTTACAGCAAGTTAAGAGAAAAATGACGACAAAAAGAAATAAATAGTGGTTTAGGGCACTAAAGGATTAATATGCCCAACTTATGTTATACTGTATATTTGGCCTAGTTGGATTTGGTTATGTCATCTTTAAATATAGCAACATAATATTTTGCGTTTGTTATGTTCAAAATTGTATTTTATAAAAGCACCTCCACCGCAGCTGGTATAGAGGGCCCGCAACTGTAAATGAAAGGCGCGTGCAGATTATTCCGCCCTATCGCAGCAGGTTTGAAGGGCCCAGTCAAGAAGGCCCCAACGTATTTCTCAAAATCCACGCCAACGGCGCTGTCGGCTGCGTTGTTTCAATGCCCCTCTTTTCCGTGAGATTTGGTGCATTAATTTTCCTTTTTGCATTAATTGTGATGCTAACTTGTATTGTGAAGAGGTCCAACTGCCACGCAAGCGAATTGCACTGCCATTTTAAAAACCAGTGGAATATTGCTCCTATCAAATCGCCAGCAGTTGCCATTTTAAAATAGTAAACTCATTTCACTGTGCCCGCATCGTGTTTTGCGGTGGGGGACTCAGAAAATCGAGGCCTACAAGCTCTGGTGAGGAGCACTCCAAATTATTTCACTGCGCCTCCGGCCTCCACCAGCGGTGGAAATGCTCTAAGGGTTACTTGTAGCCAGGATGGGGATGTTGGTTAAGGTTTTGTTTTTATTTTGAAAGTTACAATGTTATGCACATTGCAAAGTGCTTTTATATGAAGGGATGAACAAATGAGAGCCTTACAAATAAAAGGAAAAATAGAGAAAGCCAACTGGCCACCATGGAGAGTGGAGTAAAATGTGACTGTGCTGTTGGAGGGTAAGACCTAAATTTAAAAGGTTAGTGTAGTGAAAAGGGTTGTTTGTGGTAAACTGTGTCATGTGGATATGAAGCTAAAGAGATGTTCTCACTTGGTATTAACCCTTATCTACTATGATTTGAAAGGTGGTTTAGATTACTAAAACTCAATTTAGTACTTTAAATGTTCATTTCTGACCAACATTTCTAACTATAGACCACCCTAAGTCAAAATTAAATTGTTCATCTAATGGGTATGTCTACCTTAGTAAAAGGTGAATTTTTAGAGTTTGTGGAGAGAATATGGGCATACGTCTATGGCAAATGGTTGGACATATTTGTTATCTTTTGAATAAGTTTTTTTGCTTGGCCTACATGAATTACATAACTGGCAAAGATTGATGGTGATTTCGGCAAACACATCCCAAGTTTCTTAAATAAAATTGATCAAAGAATGAATGAAGGATTAGAATGAAATTGAGAACTTTGAAAGCATTTTTGAGAGTGTCCCTATGTAAGAACGAGGTGGAAGCTATGAATGAACTTAGCATCTTTGATGTTTGGAGCGGTATGAAAATACACAAAGTGATTGAGCTGAATATAGACTCATTGATCATGATAAATTGATGACACCTACACTTAGATTATATAAGATTTGAGTCTTAACCCCGAGCTTTTTTGGGCTTAAAATCATCATTGCTTTTGATGTATTATAGGTCTAAATGTAAGTGAGGTATAGGAATCTCAATCATACAATCCTGTAATATACATGTTGTAGATCATGTGGATCAAATTTGGAGTCATTTGGGCATATAGATTGCAAGATCATAGTGTTTTAGTGTAAAAAAAGGATGCTGAAATTTTCCTAGCAACACAGTTAGATGTGAAATTCGTTTTCAAAATTACTCAAGTGAAAAAACTTTCAACTATAAAGTAGTTCAAAATCATCATATATAAACACATTGGTACCAAAAAAAGACTGATGAAAAAAATTTAATGTGTCCTAAAATGGCCTTGCAATGTCAAAAAGTAGCCCGAAAAGTGACCGATTTGACCCAAAAAGCAAAAAGTGTCCAAACTAGACCCGTTCACTAAAATGACTCCCAAACATTCATAACAACATGGATTGACATGAAAATTTCACCATGATGACTAGACTTCAAGGGGAATCCAACCCAATAATTTATATTGAAAACGGACATGGGATGAAGGAGATAGGGTTGACTGTCCTATTACCAACCACTTAAGCAATCTGACCTATATTTGGCAGTGGTAAATCCGGAAAAAATTTATGACCGCGTTCGAAATAGGATTTCATGAGGATTGCAAAAAATTGCAACTTATAATTTGCATTTCTCAATTTTATACAAAATTCCAAAGTGCAAAGTAACCTCCGACCCAAAACCGATCACATGCTCTAATGTACAAATGAGGTACATCTTCCCTTTTAATATCTAGAAATTAGGCAAGAATCAGGGTGGTTGGTTTTAGGTACGTGGTTGGTAATAGGACAATCAACCCTACAAGCCCCCGAAGTTGCAGCCATCAAAATGCACAAAAACTGTCCAAAAAAAAGACCCCTACTTTCAAATGATCACCAAAAATTCAATACATCTCGGATTGATCTGAAATTTTTACTACTCATTCCGTACATCATGAGGGGGGTTTTCTCAAAATTTCATTAAAATTTGACTCTTTTTGCAAAAGTTATAGCTCTTTGAAGGTGAAAGTACCCCAAAAACCGTCCAAAATATGGACGTCAGGACGGTTAGGGGTTAAATTTGATGTTGTGTTTGAAGTTTTGAAATATATTCTGTTGAGTTGTTGAATTTCACTAAAGTTTTATCTAATGCTTCTTCCATGAAAGTTTCAATTGATTTTTACAATCTATGTATGTTCGCTGTAAGTACGTAAAAATTAACTGAAAGTCTATTACTTTTAAAGCGAAGGACAATATTTTTTTGAACTCTTTATAAGAGAGGAAAACTTGCTCTTGAAATTACTACACTAGTATAACATTCCTGCCCTAGTATAAGAACCATCTATAGAGCCTACAAAATACCTAGTAGTTTTAATCTAATAGGGTTATTTTACTAAATGGAAATATGAAAGTTTAGAGAGAAAGAAAGATTCAAAAAAGTTGACAACAAAAAAATCCAAAAAGGAAACCAAATAAAAAAAACACAACCAAAAACCAACAAAAAAACAAACAAAACAAAATAAAAAAAAAAAAAAAACAACACGAGGAGGAGGAAAAGAGAGAGATATCTGGAATTACCACTTACCACTTACCACTCGAGATAAAATTGTAGAAACTGAGAGAAAAACTTGGAATCAAACTCACATCTTTGTGAACAAAAACATCTTTGTGGCAACATGGGTAATTTTCTAGAAAAATGAACAGTTGTTGGTCCAAGAATGTTATAGTGGTGGACTGTTCAGCGATGGTCGGAAATACTGTTTCAGCACATGGGCGATTAGGAAGCTAGAGAAACATAATTGTGTAGTACTGTACAGAGCTGGGGTGTGGTACAATAGAGAGGAGCTCAATTGCCGTCCATTTGCAGCGATGGCAACCTTCGGAGAAGAGAGTTCGGACGAGCTTGCGGCACCGCTGGTGGCCAAGGAGCCCAAGGAGGACCATCTCGTTTGGCACAAAGTGGCCGCCATCTCTGGTCTGTGCACAAGCTAGATTCTTCCATAAATCTAGCTCCCTTGAAATCTTCACTACTACTCCATTCATTTTGCACAAACATCCCTTGAAACCTTACAGAAAACTCTGCTTTTGCTCAAGACTCTAGACATGGTATTTATCACACAGAACCTCGTGGATTGTCCACAGGCATGGCAGCAGTAGGACTGGGCGCATACGGCACACATATGTTCAAACCCACAAACCCTACTAACAAAGTTGTGAGTGCACCCTAATCTTCTAAGAGATTCTCCATACTCGATCTCATTAACTGTAGCACCCATTCAAATTATCATGTCATTGTGAAAAAGTTGGGAAGAGTAAAGAGGTTTTGCGTGTGGCAACAATTAGGGTTTCAACCTGGTTACTGTTTGCCTTCTAATTTTTAAAGGCGTTGATGTATGTCTTGGCTATGGCAGGTGTGGGAGACAGCGAACCTCTATCACTTAGTGCACACGGTAGCTCTTCTTGCAGCTCCGATTACGAAACGGCCTCGTGTGGTGCGTGGTTACGAGTAACTCACCTTGCATTTTGAATTTTATGGCTATCAATTGACGTATCTGACTCTGGTTTTTCTTCTTGATTTGTTTGCAGTTCGGAGGTCTTCTGACATTCGGACTTGTTACCTTTTCGGGATCGTGAGATTCCATTACCTCCCTCTTTTGATGTTTCTAGATTTTCCATTTCTGTTCTTAGATGTCAGGAACCCTTAAATTGTGACCAAGTGTGTTTTTTGGGGTCGTTCAGGTGTTACGTTGCGGCGCTCTATGAGAATCGCAGCCTGTCGTTGCCAGCTCCTTTTGGAGGGTTTGGATTCATTGGAGCTTGGGCTTCGTTGCTGTTTTGATTTGAATGTGCGGCAGTCTCCAAAGGAGAGTGGTGTGGCAAATATTAGTTGGGCTAATGCAGATAAGATTCAGTCCATCTTGCTTGTGTGTGTAGTTATATGGATGTACATAGGGATTTCTTCTTGAGATTTTTAATACAATATAAAAAAAGTATCTGACATGTTGTAGATCAGTGTGTTCAGCAGGCAATAGCTGTCGGGCTGTTGGTTTCAACATGAATAAGCTAAAGTTTCTATTGTTTGAGCATAAATCATGTTATATATGATGCAACATGTTTGTGTGCAAGCAAGGCTATGGAAATGGAGTGTTACTAAAATTCTTAGCAGCTTTTGCGCCTATGTCTAGATGCCCTAATACAAAAAAGATAACCAACCCCAAGCTCCATGGTGTAGGTTTCAATATGCTCTATGTCCCTCTTGTTCTTACTGTATGTAGTGAGGCATAGCCGAAAGTACTAGACGTTTTTCAGATCTATACGGCATCATAAGAACGGAGTTTCCACTTGCAATTAGACTTCTTGGTTGATTGTCTATGTTGCAGTTCTGTAATGGTCTTTGGTAGCGGTCTTCATGCTATTTAGTGTGATGCACAGTTTTGTAGCCCTGTCAGTTTCACAGGTAGGACATTGTGAATTAGTGTACCTATTGATGAACAATAGCATTTGCTTGCTTTGGATTTTGTGTTGGCCATTTGTGAACCACTTTTCAGTCCCACGGTACAAATTTAACAAAACGAACTTATACATTAATAACTCACATTAAATCAGAGATGACAGTGAACAGAATGTAGAGTGTACTTACCCCTGTCAGTTCAATGAGATTCACCGGCTTCAGCTCATACCACACATTTATATCACGCACATTTTTCCACAAATCTGAGTACAAGCCATGTTATGATACCTCCAGAAACGCTACGTTTGGTTCTCAGAATAATCGATTAAGGTGGTTACCCCCATTCCCAACTGAATAAGAAATACGGATATGAGACATTGATATTATTTAGTATCATTATTCTTTAGAGTTAGGCAAGAAGAAATAGATTTCAACACAAGTTGAAACATAATTTTTGGATGAAGAATGAATTAGTTATAAATTTTCAAAGTTGAAGCATGACACAGGTCATTCACGTCACATAGGTAGAGCTGCTTCTGTCTAAAGAAGATTTGTATTGCACACAACACACTAAAGATGCTTAAATCAACAACAACAAATCCATACCACACTTACATATACTAAAACCAACAAGAACCAACAAGAGAGAACCCATAATCACATGTAACTCATGCTAAAACCAACATCATTGCAACATTGATTGTGGAAAATGCCCCTAGCTGTTGGTTTAAGGCGCCAGTTGGTAATGGGGTAACCACCTTAAGGTAATGGAAACAGAGACAACCAACAAGGAATTCGGATTATGCAGGTAACATTATGCAAAAATCAAGGCTATTGGACGGAATGAGCTCCTTGGTAAGCTTGTTTCTTCACAGGATTTACACAATCATGGTACAAGTGCTCTAAAACACGATACTGTCAAATAGCTCCAGCATCAATCCAAATTTATAATGGTCGAATTACATTGCACTATCGACGCCTAACCTCGTCAATATGAAAGAAATCAAATTTTTCCTGGCTTACAGTGATTAATTAGCTTAAATTAATTAGTTGACGGTGCTGCCCAGCACCCACGCGGTGCTGAACTTGAAGTCGTAGATCTTGTAGACGCCGTTCTCCGTTTGGGGCACCCTGGACGAGAAGCCCACGTACGAGAACTCCTTCACCTCCTTGGCCAGGTCCAGCCCCGTGTACCGGATGGCCAGGCTGGCGTTCTGCCGCTTCGGCGTCAGGCTCTCCTTCACCTTGTGCGTGTACACCTCCACCGTCTTCGTCAATGCGTTGTACTCGATCCACACGCCGATCTGCATATTAATATGCCCACCACCCAACGCATGTCAATCGCCACAATCATGATCGAATTTACATGTTCATTCAAATCATAGTTAAACGAACCCAGCTTATTCAGACTATACATATTGAGCTAGTACTACTGCGCTATCTGCATGCAAATTATTTAAGGAACATTCAGTTACAGTTCAAGGTGGCTGATCAATTCGTGGATGATCGAATGAATCATGGACGGATTCAGACTGCGTACGTACCTTGTTGTCGATGAAGGCGGCGGGGTCGCCCAAGTACTTGGTCTTGACGGACTTCACGCTGTTGATGTCGAGCCCGATGTGGGGGATCTGGGGATCGAAGCCATTGGGCTCGCTGCGCGAGATGTCGATCTCCACGGCCACGGTCTTGGTCTGGGCGCCGTTCCGGGACGCGCCCGTGGCCGGGTCGATGGGGAACAGGCCGAAGCTCTCGGGGCCCGTGCCGGCCACGGACAGCGACGGCGTCAGCGCGAACGCCACGCCGCCGCCGCCGAAGAGCTCGCGCACCGTGAACTCGGAGGAGCGGTCGAAGTTGACGGTGAAGAAGGCGGAGAACGAGGCCACGTACTTGGAGCCCTGCTTCCAGAGCTGCACGGGGCTCTTGTACTGGTAGCGCACCGGCACGACGTTGTCGTCGTAGGACAGGATGAGCGCGGCGGGGTTGGAGCCGGGCGTGCAGATGAGCTTGGGGTCCACGCCCGCCAGCTCGGGATCCAGGCTGCACGTGAACCTGTTGTCCAGGGGCGGGAAGGCGATGCTCACGGGCTTGGGGGCCGTCTCCGCGGCGCCCGCAGTTTGCGAGGCCATGGTCAGTGCCACGCACAGCAGCAGCAGCAGCAATGCTCGTCCCGCCATGGTCGCAGCTAGCGTACGAGCTAGGAAATCGGTAACGAGATGTATGCGCACACAATGAAATCGATCGATCAGCTTATTGAATAGAATAGCTGCTACTAAACTGATAAGCTGCAGGTGGCAGAAGTGCGGTGCTGTGAGCTAGCTTGCAGGAGAGTACCGATACGTACGGTGGATTGCACTGAAAGTACAGTACATGAGAGTCGTTGAGGATCAGATGATTCTTGTTCCAGCCCAGTGAGAGAGATTATGTAGGCCATTGGTACGTTGACTTTGGGGCCATGGCCGGCGCGAACAGTCGATGCTGGACGAGAAGTCCACCGGGGAAGCTGGCGGGCCGAGTTCCGCGCGACTGAGGTCCAGTCCACTCACTCCACTGGCAATTTCCAGTCAACGGGTGATAGTATGTTCAGTTGTTTGCAGTGCGAGCTGAGCTGGCTCTGATGAAGGTGGGATGACCAGCCCTGGATGGTTGAAGTCAGCAAACGTTTGATTCACTTATTAACCCCTAACTGCCTAAGCGTCCTCACCTATGTCCAGTTTAGGCAGTTTTGCAAAGATGCATTATAAAATGCAATTAATATGAATATTTAGAACTTGATGTATGAATAAAAGTTATACATTTTTAATTTTAGATTCTATCTATACGGTTAGATCTATGACTGCTATCACTAATCTTTTTTTATAAATTTTGAAACATAAAATAAAAAATTATTTTGTAATTCAATTACGAATAAGATATTGACAACATGTGGATGAAATTTGTTGTGATGGGTTATAATGTAGTACTTTAGGTGTAGTGATTTTTGGAGATTTTTTGGATGCTTGATTTTAATAGTTTTTTTTTTCATGAGCACTTTTAGACCAAAATCTTCAAGATTTTAGGTGAAACACTACAACAAAAAATGAGGCATAATTTTTTCAAAAATTATTTCCTTTTCGATCGGATCAGACATACATGAAGTTAACTTCCCATAAAAAATTCAGTAAAAAAATCACACCACAAAAAGTGCATGACGGATGAGAAAATACGGATGAAATCTGTAAATTAGGCCAAAAACGCCTGCTTGGGCAGTTAGGGGTTAACCCCTAAACGTTCTCACCCTTTTCAGATTTGGCAGTTTTGCAAAGATGCATTATAAAATGCAACTGAGAGGGATATTTTCAAGCTGATGAACGAATAAAAGTTGTACATTATGTATTTTAGATTCTATCCATACGGTTAGATTTTCGATTGCTATCACTAATATTTGTGTATTCAATTTCGAACTTAAAATTTAACACTTGTTTGTAATATGATTACAAATAAGATATTGACAATCTAATAATGAAATTTGTTGCGATGGGTTGAAATGTAATACTCTAACTGTAGTGATTTTTGGAGATTTTTTGGTTGCTTAATTTTAGTAGTTGACTTTTTCAAGAGCACTTTTAGACTAAAATCTTCAAAATTTTGGGTGGAACACTACAACATGAAATGAGGCATAAAAATTTCACAAATCATCCCCTTTCTAATTGGATCACACATGCACTGAGCTAACTTCCCATAAAAGTTTCAATAAAAAATTCATACTGCAAAGAGTGCATGATGGATAAGAAAACGGACTTCAAATCCATACATCATGCAAAATATGCATGGTTGGGCGGTTAGGGGTTAATCGTCGTTGCAGCCATATATTTGCAGATGGATGTAACTAATCCAAAACGAACCGAAGTGTCACATAGTAGATGAAGGATTTTTTATCCAATTCTTTTCGTGAAGGCTCTTTGTTGATCATGCCATCTCTTCAAGTTAAATTAAGGTTATTTAAGCTATTTTTGGTTCTTACATGGGTTTCCAACTACAGGAAGAGTAGTACAAACGGTTCACCATTGTATTTTGGATTTTTTTTGTTTTTTCTTGCTTACACTAAATTTAGGCCATTAAAATGAATTTTGTTGCATTTGAACTTACCTAAAAAAGTGAAGCTTACCAAATCTAGTTTCAACTCCATTTTGAATTTTGGGAAAATTTTGAAAACTAAGTGTTTTATTGGAGTTACAAGTTTGGTGGGTATTACCATGGAGTAGGGAATTATTCTAAATTTAGATACACATATGGTTTTCATTTACTGTACTATTCTTCATTGTAATTTACACCTTGGGTAAAACAATTGAAAGTTTTGAGTACATTTTGTAATTGATATGAATTCTCTTTCCAATCACTTCAAAAATTCATAGTAATTTCAAATTTTCACCAAAATCTATGAAAAGTTCATAATTTGCAGTAGACACATGGCTTCATTTACTAAAAAAAGAAGAATTCTTATCCAATTGATTTTTTCCGGTTTCTTGTTTTGTAGTTTTTGTTAAATTTCAATTGACATATTTGTGAAATCTACAGAGCATTTTGGAAGCTAGAAGTAGTTTTGGTGAACATGTTTCTTCAGGAATAGTCACCAAGATTCCAAATCCATTGTCTAAAGAACTTGATGGAATGTTTTTATTCAGCCACATTACTCGATGCCAAATCTTCAACTCCAGAAATACCGATGTTGCTCAAGTTCTCCGAGTTGAGACCATGAAAAAAACGCAATAGACCCCAAGGGAGTTGCAGATTTGTTAGAGATTTGTTACCAATTACATTTTTTTTTGGTTAGAATGCCTCTATTGGCTGAATAGTAGATTTGAAATGTAGTTCTACTCCTATAATTAGTCATATTTGACAGAATCAATTCATTTTGTGTCAGAACCAATGAATTTTGTGCCGAGTTTATCATTTCCAAAACTCTGATTGATGTAAACAAAGACCATTTTAATTGATGCATTTTTCTGGAAAACAATCCCTTGTTTCCTTCTGTGATTGGTTATGTTTTGTATTTGGTTAAGAATGTGACAATGATTGTAATTGGTTATGCTCTGTTTGATTAAATTATTTTAAGCCATTGGAATTGACCTTATTAACCCCTAAACGTCCCAGCGTCCAGTTTCTGGACGTTTGTTGATCAAACCCAATTTTGATCTTGAAGATGACTTTTGTTGCTAATACACCCAACTAAGAAAATGAATTTTATTAAGTCTAGTTTGTACTCCACTTTTCAAATCTTAAAAATTCCAATTATCGAGTATTTTATTGCTTGTGCAAGCTTTGTAGCTCAAGGTTTGAATTACACTACATAGGATGTTCACCTTTCGAATTTCAAAATTTAAATACAAAATTTCTATGGAAAACATATCATGTGATTCTCCATTGTAATTTATACCTGCTCCCAAAAAAATATTAAAATTTTAAAGCTTTTTTGTAATAAAAATTATTTTTTGAAGTATTTCACTCAAAAATTTGTTAAAAAGGCCGTATTAAATCAAATAAATCTGAAAATTTCAAGACTGATAGGAAACATTCAATTCCTTGCATGAAAAATATTACAAAATATATTTTGATAAATGTTGAAGGCTAAATTGTGTAGTTTGACTTTCCTACAAAGGAGTGGTACGTTTAAGGGTTAAACGAAGACAAAATTTGTGTCCCTGCAAAACGAACTTCCAAAACTGACTGTGCATTTATAGACTGCCCGTGCGATACAAATAAAAATTGCACTGTGAGGATATCTCATAGTGCAAAACCTAATTTGCACCGCTTGACGCCTTTTAACCCTAAACGTCCAACCATCCAAAAGGTGGACGATGTACAAAATCAAACACAATTTTCTCATCCGTCATTGACTTTTTGCATTGTGGATTTTTTACTGTATATTTTATGGAAAGTTAGCTTCATGCATGTGTGACCCAATTACAATGAGGATATTTGTGAAATTTTTATGCCTTATTTCATGTTGTAGTGATTCACCCAAAATTTTAAAGATATCAGCGTAAAAGTGCTCTTAAAAAAGTCAACTCATCAACTTAAGCAACTAAAAAATCTCCAAAAATCACTACACTTACAATATTACATTTCAACCAATCACAACAAATTTCATGTACAGATTGTCAATATTTTATTCGTAATCAAATTACAAAAGAATTTTCAATTTCAAGTTTCAAATTTAATACAAGATATTAGTGATAGCAATCGCATATCTAACCATATAGATAGAATCTAAAATTTATAATGTACTACTTTTATTCATACATCTTCATCCCACCTTCATCAGAGCCAGCTCAGCTCGCACTGCAAACAACTGAACATACTATCACCCGTTGACTGGAAATTGCCAGTGGAGTGAGTGGACTGGACCTCAGTCGCGCGGAACTCGGCCCGCCAGCTTCCCCGGTGGACTTCTCGTCCAGCATCGACTGTTCGCGCCGGCCATGGCCCCAAAGTCAACGTACCAATGGCCTACATAATCTCTCTCACTGGGCTGGAACAAGAATCATCTGATCCTCAACGACTCTCATGTACTGTACTTTCAGTGCAATCCACCGTACGTATCGGTACTCTCCTGCAAGCTAGCTCACAGCACCGCACTTCTGCCACCTGCAGCTTATCAGTTTAGTAGCAGCTATTCTATTCAATAAGCTGATCGATCGATTTCATTGTGTGCGCATACATCTCGTTACCGATTTCCTAGCTCGTACGCTAGCTGCGACCATGGCGGGACGAGCATTGCTGCTGCTGCTGCTGTGCGTGGCACTGACCATGGCCTCGCAAACTGCGGGCGCCGCGGAGACGGCCCCCAAGCCCGTGAGCATCGCCTTCCCGCCCCTGGACAACAGGTTCACGTGCAGCCTGGATCCCGAGCTGGCGGGCGTGGACCCCAAGCTCATCTGCACGCCCGGCTCCAACCCCGCCGCGCTCATCCTGTCCTACGACGACAACGTCGTGCCGGTGCGCTACCAGTACAAGAGCCCCGTGCAGCTCTGGAAGCAGGGCTCCAAGTACGTGGCCTCGTTCTCCGCCTTCTTCACCGTCAACTTCGACCGCTCCTCCGAGTTCACGGTGCGCGAGCTCTTCGGCGGCGGCGGCGTGGCGTTCGCGCTGACGCCGTCGCTGTCCGTGGCCGGCACGGGCCCCGAGAGCTTCGGCCTGTTCCCCATCGACCCGGCCACGGGCGCGTCCCGGAACGGCGCCCAGACCAAGACCGTGGCCGTGGAGATCGACATCTCGCGCAGCGAGCCCAATGGCTTCGATCCCCAGATCCCCCACATCGGGCTCGACATCAACAGCGTGAAGTCCGTCAAGACCAAGTACTTGGGCGACCCCGCCGCCTTCATCGACAACAAGGTACGTACGCAGTCTGAATCCGTCCATGATTCATTCGATCATCCACGAATTGATCAGCCACCTTGAACTGTAACTGAATGTTCCTTAAATAATTTGCATGCAGATAGCGCAGTAGTACTAGCTCAATATGTATAGTCTGAATAAGCTGGGTTCGTTTAACTATGATTTGAATGAACATGTAAATTCGATCATGATTGTGGCGATTGACATGCGTTGGGTGGTGGGCATATTAATATGCAGATCGGCGTGTGGATCGAGTACAACGCATTGACGAAGACGGTGGAGGTGTACACGCACAAGGTGAAGGAGAGCCTGACGCCGAAGCGGCAGAACGCCAGCCTGGCCATCCGGTACACGGGGCTGGACCTGGCCAAGGAGGTGAAGGAGTTCTCGTACGTGGGCTTCTCGTCCAGGGTGCCCCAAACGGAGAACGGCGTCTACAAGATCTACGACTTCAAGTTCAGCACCGCGTGGGTGCTGGGCAGCACCGTCAACTAATTAATTTAAGCTAATTAATCACTGTAAGCCAGGAAAAATTTGATTTCTTTTTTTGAGTGGGAGTGAATCCGAAGAGTTTGATTTGACTCTGTAGCGCTGTTCCAGATCAGTAATAGTTAAATTGTTAGACATGAGTATTAGTATTCTGGAGGTTCAAGTTGTGCCATGTGGTGCACTCGTCGTCTCCCTAGTATTGGGAGTTGCTACCCATTTCATGGAGGTGGGCAACGAACCTGAATGTTGGGATATTGACTTTGGGATTATTGAGTCATCTTCATGTCTTTAACAGTGGAGATTTGTCTTCCTCCGTAGCAAATTGAAGAAAGGATTGGGTTTCAAATGACCCACTGCTTTTGCCAAAATCGCATGCCATGGGTGCGTCGAATTTGGAGTCTCTGATCATGACATATAAAAGTTGACCTTCGGATGCACGCTCACGAAATCAGTCGTACGCTGAGCGAAATGAGAACGAATCTCTACACACTTAAAGGCTAACATCCACTACAGAGAATATGTACATGGAAATTCGTTGTGTAAAAAGCAAGTTATCACTCTTTTAAACTATCATGCTTAATATCTTAAATGAAAAAAAGAATCAAAGAGCTCTTGGCATTGCTGAATGAGAGTGGAAGTGACCAGTATTATAGAATGTTATGTCATTCAGCACCATACATATTCTCTCTGCAAGCAACTTTTAGACCTTTAAAATTCTTTGGGTTGCCATCTATAGTGGAGATGGGTAACTGGGTAAGTTCCCACAACTGCTCTGAAAGAATGTTATGAAAGAATAACCTTTTGTGCAGCTCATTTCGGTGTGTTGGCAATTGGAAAATTGCATTTAAAAAAATGAAACAACTGCCCTTGTACTCTTCCCTTGCCGGTCTTGATGGTTGATCGAAGAAGGAGATGCTGCAAATAACCCAAGTGTTTAGAACGACACTCAGTGCTTATCACATTGCTATAGATCGCCAGAAAAACATCCTAATGTCCTCATGCATTACAACAACAGTATCAGTATCGTAATTATCATATTTGTAACAAAATGTCAAGAAATTGGCACTTTTCTAAACCTCAGATCCATACTCGCATCTCGATCGATCAAGCAGTACAGTATACATGTATACATATGTCTGCCTTTATGACACAATCACTACCAAAACAGGGTGTTGCTTTTGACACTCTTTTCAACATTGTTTTTGATACTGTCACCGTTTTTTTACAAAAATAAGACCCTTTTGGTACAGTGGTGAATGTTCACAAGTTACCGGAATGAGGAGGGTTTTCCATTGGGAATTTGAAACTTTGACTCATGGGAATTTTATACACATGTACATTCCTTCCGATGTTTTTCATGCTTCCTTTCAAGTTTGAGATGGAAAGTTGGGGAATGATGGCACATGTTGAGAACGTCGACTCATTTCTTCGCCTTGTGTCACTTCGACATGGAACTCTTCACGAAGTCACATTTGTAAGCCCATACCAATGACCTACCGATTTGCATTTTAGTTTTGACTCATTGGGAGAGTGGAACCCTAGTTGAAGCTTCCGATTTTGAATATGGCATGAATGAAAAGGATCGGAACATCCAATTTCAGAAGGTGCAGATGCTCAATAGAAAGCCGCCCTGAGACCATATGTTTCAACCACTTATCGACCAAAAATTAATCATCAGAGTTGTGCTAGGAAACGAACAGCTGCAATGTTTCAACCACTTGTCGACCAAAAATAATCACCAGAGTTGTGCTAGGAAACGAACAGCTGCAATGAATCAGTTTTTGTACTTTATCTAGATCTGTGCAAGTTTTTTCTATTTTTTTTTTCTTTTCATTTCTTTCATTTTATAAATAAAATGCTATTTTCATTGCAGATAAGGCATAAAGGTATAAATAAGAGCACCCTAGCCAGATCCGTGCAAACTTTAAAGTTTATAACTGGGTTGTTGCAACAACGGCATGCATATATGCGACATCAACGCATCCTGCTATTCTCGAACGAGTCGAACCAACTCTGCAAACCATCTGACACTGAGTAAAATGCATGAAAGCACCTTAAAATAGCATAGAGGGCAGGTAGGCACATAACAGTTGGAAAGTTCTTCAATTCATCCAAAAAAAATTTAGCAAATTTTCACCAAAAGCTTATGAGAATTTGGGAGTAACTACTTGTACACTAGAAAGAAACGGAAAACAAATAGATGAAATTGCCAAAGTCTTATCAATTTTTTTCTAAAACCGCCAATATTTGAATGAAAGTATTTTATAATAGATAATTTTATGGATGAAAACACACACACACACATGTATATATATATATATATATATATATATATATATATATATATATATCTGTGTGTGTGTGTGGAGATGATTCTATTCATTGTTTTCTTAACTAGCTACATTCCAAGGTGCATGTCACTCTACCAACTGAAAAACAAAAGAAATCGGTTGCTCCAAACCATCCTCTAAGACTATATTTATATAAATTTTGTACTTAATTGCACATGTGATGGAACCTTGTCAAATATTCTAAATTAAGTAACAATTGTGATTGGTACATTAACTATATATCGTGCACGTATAGATAGTGTGATTGGATTGCTTGAAATTAAAGTATACATAAAATTGTACTTTTAAGTGTGAATATTGAGGTTGGATTCAAGATGCCTTTATCACATTGATAGGTTAGTATCACCTCACTCACATGAGTATGGCCTTAGTTGTTGCCACAATTATGATAGTCCAATCCAATTTCAAGTCCCATCTTTTGGTTACACTCTAACTTGTTAATATCACACTCTTCCAGCAATATCACATTCTAATATGTGCATAGAATACTTTCTATTGTATATACATGTGATTGGGTGAAAGCATGGTAAAGTGGACCAACATTGATCCCTAAGAAGAAGCAACAATGTAAGGTCGAAAATACATTAAAATTTTATTTTTGTAAAATTGTTTTTGCTAATAAAATAAAAGATATGATGTTTAACAAAGTCTCTGACAAAGAAAATTGAAAAAATCATGTTCAATGATTATTTATGTATGTTTTAGTGATGTTGAAGTAGTCAAATTTGAAAAAGCAGTTTCGAACCAAATTGAAAAGTTGATATTAAACAAGCGAAAATGCATTAAATATTTATTTTTTCCAAGATTTTTTTCTTTGAAGTCCTCAAATGCACAATGGACTTAAATAACATAAAATTTATATTCACATTAAATATGATTTAGTTCATCAAATTTTCTCCCGAAATTGGATTTAGACATTTATTTTCAAGCTCTACTTTTAGTAAATTTTTTTTAATGATTCTTACTTTGAAATTTTGAATTCAAGTACTTATAAGAACAATAGAGGGCGCCATGAAATTAGAACTAGTAGAAAAAACAATTTGATACTCTTTTATAGCATTTGACCAAAAACATTGTAATTTCAACATGGTGGATCAACTTTTTTACACAATACCATGCTTTCACCCGATTACACTTCCACATGGCAAGCTTTGAACTCTCAAAAGTGACATAAAGAGTTTTTAGATTGTGTTCTCGGGGAGGTCACTTCCAAATATTACGTAACAATGTGCAAATAAAGATAGGGTCCAAATAAATCTTTGAAGGTAAATTTTATAAATGATTTACATTGATATAGGATGCTCAAAATTCATTACAAGAATTAAAATAAGAACATTCTCAAAATATTACTAATTATAGTAAGAGTTACTTTTAATTTTGAGGGTACTTTTAAATACCTTTGTTCACACGTGATACTCAAATGATACAAAGAGTGACCTCCCCGAGATTGTGTTGTAGTGATTATAGCCCAATGTGCATTCAAGTGCAATTCCACTACCAAAAGAGGTGATGAGGGATCATGTATCATTGGATCAAAGGATAAAAGTTCAAAAAATCGCAATAATTACAATCTTCTAAACTTTACCTTGATCAGTCTTTTAATCCCTCTGTCATCACGTGTTTTTGAAAGTGTTGTAATGTTACTTCAGATATTTTATTATATTTTATTATTTTTTATGACAAAAATATTTGAATTTCAATATCTCTAGTATAGCCTCTATTTTTTTTATAATTGTTATCACCCAATATGTGCTCAAACATATTTCATCTTTAGAATATTTCTCCTATATAGTATTTTTATTCATTTTTGTTTAGTGATTGCTTCTTCTCCCCTCCGTTACCATTCTTTACTCTTACTTTGGCAACTTCTATCTCATAAGGTGGATTTGGGATTTTGGATCCACTATTACAAAACCACCTCATTTTATGTTTCTTGGAATGAATTTTCTAATGCTTATTTAACAGTATTTAACAAAAAATTATGTAAATTAAAATTTATTAAATTGTATCAAAGTGCGTTGTAAAAAATCATTACATAAACATCATTGTAATAGTTTTGTATTCATGATCGTTGGACATGCCTTTTGGATGTAGACGGGCAAACAGACAATCTTTTTGTCTTTTTAGAGTTGAACTAATTAGGATCTTAGTGAAAATATTCTAAAAACATGCTTGAATATGCTTGGATTTCTCAATTTTGGCCAGGAGCCCTGGTAAACAAATCAAACATGAAGACCAAAAAGGGTGTTGTTTTTTATTATTTTCTTGACAATTTTCACACTTAAGTATTAAATACATGACACAAAAATTGTCGTTTTTCAACACTTCGCTATTGAAAGAAGTGTTGAAAAGAGTGTCAAACCTCATATGTTGGAACACTACTAGAAAATCCAATTTTTTTGTTGTTTCGGTCGCGTTGATCTGGTTCACTTTTCTATTGATTTGGACAACAATCTATTGATTTGGACAAAAACGCAACCAAATCAACAAAAAAGTGAACCATATCAACGCGATCGAAACAACAGAAAATTGGATTTTTTAGTAGTGGAAAGAGTATCGAAAGAAATGTTAAAAAAAACTGCCGAAATTTGAATTTTTAAAGGAGGCACAACTATGTTTGGACAGTTGTTTCCCTATCTTCCTTGTCTTGACAAATGCTCGTCAACTACAAGAGTTTGAACCTCCAATCTTGCAAGTGTAGGTGGTGTCAAGGCCCATGTCAAAGACAAGATTCAAAGATATTCAAGAAATATTCACAAAGGAATACTTAAGATCAAAACACAACAAGAACTAAAAGGTTTCTATGAGTGCGTAGACAAGACTAAGGAAATCATGGTTCCTATCTCCACTTATACTTGAACCATAGAAAACCTTAACCTCTAAATGCCTACAACCCTCTCCAAATTTGGAGAATTGCAAATATGCATTATAAAATGCAACTAAGAGATATATTTTGAACTTAATGTATGAATAAAAGTTGTACTTTATGAATTTTAGATTCTATCCATACAGTTAGATCTATGATTGCTATCACCGATATATTTGTATAAAATTTGAAACTAAAAATTCAAAATTCTTTTGTAATTTGATTACAAATAAGATATTGATAATCTGTAGATGAAATTTGTTGTGATGGGTTGAAATGTAATACTCTAAGTGTAGTGAATTTTGGAGATTTTTTGGTTGCTTAATTTTATGAGTTGACTTTTTCAAGAGCACTTTTGAACTATTTTGAACTAAGATCTTTGAAATTTTTGGTGAATCATTACAACATGAAATGAGGCATAAAATTTTCAATAATCATCCCTTTTCTAATTGGTTCGTACATGCAAAAAGCTAACTTCCTATAAAATCTATAGTAAAAATTTCACACTACAAAAAGTGCATGATGGATGAGAAAACATGGATGGAATCTGTACATCGTCCAAAAAATGGACATTTGGGCAATTGAGGGTTAACTCCTAAGTAAATGTCTGGCCTATGACTATAGAATCATGCTTCACTTGTCACACTCAATTTTGCCACTATAAATAAGATGATTTATATTTTTAGTGGATGAAGCCATGTGTCTACTAAAAATCATGAATTTTTTCATAAATTTTGGCGAAACTTTGAAATTACTATGAATTTTTGAAGTGATTGTAAAGAAAATTCATATCAATTACAAAATATACTAAAAAAATAAGTTAAACCAAAAGTGTAAATTACAACAAAGAATAGTATAGTAAATGAAAACCATCCATGTATCTAAATTTAGAAAAATCAATACACCATAGTAATACCCACCGAACTTGTAATTCCAATAAAACACTGAAATTTAAAGTGCAGTAGAAACTAGACTTGGTAAGCTTCATGTTGTTAGTTAACCCCTAACTGCCCAAGCGTCCATTTTTTGGACGATGTATAGATTTCATCTATGTTTTCTTTTCCGTCATGCTCTTTTTGTAAAGGAAAAAAATACTACAAAATTCTATGATAAGATAGTTTCATGCATGTGTGATCTCATCAGAAAGGGGATGGTTTGTGAAAAAATTATGCCTTATTTGATGTTGCAGTGATTCACCAAAAATATTGACGATTTTAATCTAAATGTGCTTTTGAAAAAATTAACTCATGAAATTAAGAAACCGAAAAATCTTCAAAAATCACTACACTTAGAGTATTACATTTCAGCCGATTACAACAAATTTCATCCACAAATTGTCAATATCTTATTTGTAATTGACCTACAAAATATTTTGAATTTCAAGTTTCAAATTTTATACAAAATATTGGTGACAATAGCAATCACAAATCTAACCATATGGCTATAATCTAAAATTTATAATGTACAACTTTTACTCATACATCAAAGTTCAAAATATCCCTCTTAGTTGCATTTTATAATGCATTTCCGCAAAACTGCCGAATTTGGAGATGGGTGAGGACGTTTAGGCCTTTAGGGGTTAAGTTCAAATGCAATAGAACTCATTTTTATGGCCTAAATGTAGTTTAAGCAAGAAAATACAGAAAAATCCAAAATACACTACATGGTGAGCCTTTTTTACGACTCTTTGTGTAGGTGGGACCCTATGTAAAATTCAAAAATAGCTTGAATGATCTTAATTTACTCTGAAGAGGAGCATAACCAACGAAGAGCCTTCACAAAAATAATTGCATGAAAATTCCTTCATCTACTATGTGATATTTGGTTTGGATACATCCATGTGCCATATTGTGGCTGCAACGACGTTTAGGGGTTCATTTTTAAGCATCTAAAACGTCCAATATGGCCATTTGCATATGTTCCACCAAAAGGCCTTGTTTTCATTGAAATCCGTAGATTAAGTGTTGTTTTCAGTAAAATCCATGGATTAATTTTAATCGTGTGATTACAGAGAGAGAATGTTGACTGTGATGCAAATCCATGGATTAAGTGAGTATAGAAAGAGTATTTCGATTGCCAGAAAGTGTATACATGATCAAAATTCATGACAATAATTCATTATCAACATGATCAAAATTCATGGATTAAGTTGCCATCATTATTTGCAATGCCCTAAAGCATTTGTCAAGCACACGCGAAGCTTAATTGTTGGCGGTGAATGAGTACAATTAGAAATCATGGTTTTATTTTGGGACAAATTTAAGTTGATATCATGGTCTTTTTATGAGACGAAGGGAGGACTACAAGATCAATAGTGTCGATCGCGTCAAACTAAAGTCATTTTCACACAAACAGATGATTTGTAGAAACAAACAAACGGGGTCCAATTTTCCAACACTACAGAAAGTACACAGTGGACGCTTAAGGGTTAAAGCTCAAGTAAAAGCTAAATTAAAAGCTCAAGTAAACTATAACTGAAGTGAAGAACACTCTCAGGTAGTGAAAATGTTTAGTGCAAATTTTAGCCAAGTGGCTACCAAAAAGAATTTGATGCTAATTTTCACTCATTTTTGAGGGAATTAGCCACTACTTTTTAGCCAAATGGCTTCTCCCAATATGGTGAAATTAGCCAATTTCATACTATATGTAGTAAATTGCTACAAATGTATTAAGGAATCTAGAATATTTCGCCAAAATTGGCTATCAAGTCTTTACATCCATGGCAATTTTGCTAAAGAGGCTGAAATTCCTCAATTCACTGCTCTCAGGCTCATCACTCCTGTCAAGCCAGATAACGATTTTTTTTAGAAAGTGCTAAATTTGGACCAAAACTCAATCTTCAGACAGTTTGGGAAGGCAATTCGATCGTCCGTCGTCACATGATTTTTGGTGCGAGAAAATTTCCCTCTGCTTCATCTTTCCTCCATTCATCTAAGTTTTTCTTGCTTAATCGAGGTGCTGGAATTGCGCGAAGGGAGTACCGTAGCAAGATTTAGGGTTTGAGGAACGGTAAGGTTACTTTGTGCGAGCAGCAATCACGAATCCGCGCTAATCAGGTTAGAAAGAATTTCTTAGATATTCTTTTTTGCATTGCTTCAATTCGGTCACTGGTTCTGGCGTGAAAAATTAAGCACTGCAACGTTTGAGCAACTAGGTCAAGTGTTCGTCTTCGTGTTGGTGTTGGTGTCTGATTTATATCTGGACAGGGATTGCAGGGCCAATCGAAGCCAGCTACTGGAGATGGAAGAAGGCGGGCTTCCAACCTCGGCCCCGTCTGCGTCCAGCGCTGAGATTGCGGAGCAGGAGGCTTAGGCGAGGCTTAGGTGAGCTGCTCGATCGTGTGAATAATCTCAAGGTGAATATTTCTCATTACTTCCATGCAGCCAATTGTGTGCTTTTGAGTGACGTTCCTTTTGAGTGGATTGAGAATTAGGGTTTTTGGTTTTTGAGCTCTGGACTTTTGTTTTTCTCTTTCAGCAGATCGACACGGTGGTGAGGTTTTTGGCATTCTAAATGTGCAGAGAATTTTAGGTATGAGTGGCACGGCATAAGTCAAGGGCGAGATGAGGTTGGTGGGGCTGACAGGTGGGATTGCATCTGGCAAGAGCACCGTCTCTCGCCACTTGGAGAGTCAAGGCCTGCCAGTCATCGATGCAGACAAAGTTGCCCGGGTAATTACTCAATGCAAAAGGATCTTCTTTGTGCATCTCTTTTAAGCTTTAGTTTTAGGGTTTCACTTCATCGGGAGTTTGCAATTCTTACATATGCCTAAAACAGGCTTTTAACTAAAAGCGTATTGTGAATTTGGCATTATCCCCATCCATTGAATTCGGAAATCGCCAAATAAATCTACTTTTAAATAGAACCCGGTTAGTACCCTTGATTTCTTCTTGCTGTTTAGTGAAAAAAAAAAACCTTAGCTCCATATGCAGGAGAAGCTGATGTTGAGCTATTTGTCTCCAGGTAGCATTAGACAAAAACACATGGGGGTGGAAGAGAGTTGTGGCTGTGTTTGGGGAAGGCATATTACAAGACGATGGAGAAGTGGATCGTAAGAAATTGGGAGAAATCATCTTCAACGATCCTGCAAAGAGAGGCTTGCTGAATCGGTACTGCCTGAACTCATTCCATTGCTGCAACTGTGATGATTCATGAAATCATGCATGCTCAAGGTGTGTGCTCAAGGTAGTCTATTTGCGCCTTAATTGGGCGGGTGTTGTGTCTTTTTTAATAGTTTTGAGTAGGTCTTCTTTTGTTCAAATTTATTTGTTTTTGGACGAACACATGCAATGTTCTTCACTAATTCCTGTGATCTAAATTTTGGTCCCATCTGAATTATATTTTTCACAACATGATTGATTGAATTTGTCATTTTAAAACCATGAATCCTTGGTCCTTCGGGGGTTAATATATGTAGAAGTGTGAGATCACTGCAGTGCAGCTTTGTTGAGATCAAAATTTTCTCATGAATTTCATTCTAAGTGAGAGGCTGTAAAGTACCATTGAAGAGAGAATAGACAACTCCATTTCTATTCAAAGATCAGTGGCCAAGTCATGCTTACACTGATCTTGCTAATTGAAGGCTATTGGAAGAGATGAGCTGGTAATGGTAAGAGCATCCACACTCATGCAGTGGGAGTAACACACTGCCAAACTGCACTGCCACACCCTTGAACTGCTATAATCACCTATATAGTGCGTAAACCAATCACAATCAGTATACATGGGTAATCGTTATTGTCCATCAATCTAGGATACTAAGCCCTTCTTTGAATTAGCTGTAGAGGGACTAAAGAAGCATCACTATATCTTGCTCATATTGTGTATCACTCTCACTAGCATTAAATGCAAACATATTTCATTCAAGGCTCATGCAGTCGTAGGGTGTGCATGCTCTAATATTTTGAGTATCGTTTATCGTGCAGGGCACTGCAACCATGCATATCGCTGGGCCTTGCGTACGAGGTGTACAAGCACTGGATACGCGGGACGCCAGTGGTGATAATGGACATCCCGCTGCTGTTTGAGATGAAAATGAACTACCTCACCACGCCAGTGGTGGTAGTGTGGGTGGACCGTGCCACGCAGGAGGCACGGCTGACGAAACGTGACAACAGTGCAATCGAGCAAGCACGCGCGCGGATCGACTCGCAGCTCCCATTAGACAAGAAACGTGAGATGGCAGACTGTGTGATTGACAACTCCGGGGCTCTGGAGGATACACTCCTGCAAGTCGACCAGCTGAAGAAGATCATCACTGCTCCTCCCTCTTGGAAGGAGCTCGCCTCGTCTCGGTTTGGAGTGGCAGCCATTTTGACCACAGTTGTTGCACTTGCTCTACGTCTGCAGTGGTGACGTAAGAGCATTCACACCCTACGCCTGCATGAGCCCATGAAATATGATTCAAGGTCAGTGAGAGTGATACACAATATGAACAGGATATAGTGATGCTTCTATAGTCACTCTATAGTCCCTCTATTGCTAATTCAAGGAAGGGCTTGGTATCTTAGATTGATGGACAATAATGATTACCCATGTATACTGATTGTGATTGATTCACGCACTACATAGAGGGTGATTATAGCGGTTTGAGGGTGATTATAGCGGTTCAAGGGTGTGAAGAGGATAGCTTTTGACACCAAATCTTGGATGTGATTATACTGCAGTGGGTGAATTGAAGGGAGAAGGGTGTGTGCTCTAAAACGGTAACTGCAAGAGTATAGCTATTGTTTTGTATAGGTACCAACTGTGCCCAATTTTCACTCTTTTATTGCATTGTTTTCCAGCTCTCCTGTCAATAAAGTCACCTGGAAGATTCTCAATTTGCTTATGACTTGCTTCAGATTCTCAAATCCTTCAAATAAGAGGTTAGTATTTGCTAAAAATGTGAGTGTATGATGTCTGAGGTCGTGTAGGCAACGGTAGTGATTGTTTCGTTCAAAGGTACCAACTTTGACGAATTTTTCACTTTTTTGTTGCATTGTTTTCCAGCTCTCCTGTCAATAAAGTCACCTGGACGATTTTCAATTTGGTTATGACTTGTTTTAGATCCTCAACTCCTTCAAAATAAGAGGTTAGTATTTGCTAAAACAAAATGTGAGAGGAACTCTCGCATGTTTAAATCCAAGAAGAGAGTTATTCATCCATGATTTTGTAGTAACTAGCATTTGTGCAGGTGGCTAAACAAGTGTCCAAAGCAGCACAAAATGGGCATCAACATTATTTTTAGCATTTTAGAGTGGCTTGTATGGAGACTTTCCTTGGTTCAATTTTATTTATTTTGGACCAACACATGCAATGGCTTTCATTGATTTTGGTGGTATAAACACTAGTAGAAATTTGGTCTTTTGCAACAGGTCACAAACAACTCTCGTAGTCCATAACAACTTGTTTTTGCAAAAACAAGTTGTTTTGGACGAGTTATTCCGGACAAGAGTAGTTGTAAAAAACCAAATTTCTACTAGTGAAAAATTAGCCCCTTCTCCACTGTTTTTCACAACATGATGGATCAAATCAGTCATTTGAAAACCATGAAATTTCTATCCTTAACCCTTTGAAGCGCTTGCATCCATGTAATGAATGATGAACAGATTGTAAGCCTTCTCTTGACTACATCCCGTACAGTTTTTCATCCATCCAAATTTTCCTTGGTTCTTGTGCTAGATGACTACCATTTGTATAGTATGGATCTTTAATATAAGATATTGTGATTTTTTTAAATTAACAAAAGTGGTTTATGTCAAGTTTCATTCTTAATTCGAAAAGTGGGACTTTAACAATGATTTTTTGAAATAAGTACAATCAAATAATGGAAATTATATTATATCAGAGTGCATATTATACCAAATTTGTTATAATTTTTTTAACAAAAGATTGTTAATTTGCGATTTTAAGGTGAATTTCAAAAGAAAACCTTGCAAAATTAATTAAAAAATATTAATAAAAAATATGATAAATCCAATTGTACATATGTAATCTAAACATTGAGATTTACAACTTTTCTTTGTACATCAATTCCATTTTTGTGATTCATCAAACATTTTATAACACATCTTTGAAACCGGAGGTGGATCTAAACGTTAAAGGGTTAACCCCTAGATGCCTACAACCCTCTCCAGATTGGGCAGTTTTGCAAAGATGCATTACAAAATGCAACGAAGAGGGATATTTTGAACTTGATGTATGAATAAAAGTTGTACATTATGAATTTTAGATCTATCCATGCGGTTAGATCTATAATTGCTATCACCAATATTTTTCTATAAATTTTGAAACTAAAAATTCAAAATTATTTTGTAATTCAATTATGAACAAAATATTGAAAATTTGTAGATGAAATTTGTTATGGTGGGTTAAAATGCAATACTCTCAGTGTTCTGACTTTTGGAGATTTTTTGGTTGCTTAATTCTATGAGTTGACTTTTTCAAGAGCACTTTTGAACTATTTTGAACTAAGATTTTAGAGATTTTTGGTGAATCAATGCAACATGAAAGGAGGCATAATTTTTTTACAAATCATCCCCTTTCTAATCGGATAACACATGCATGAAGCTAACTTTCCATAAAATCTATAGTAAAACTCCACACTACAAAAAATGCATGACAGATGAGAAAATTTGAATGAAATCATTACATCATCCAAGAAATGAACGTTTGGGCAATTAGGGGTTTTTTGTATTATTCATATGAAAAGTATTTTTTGTCAGCGGTTGTGCGTAGGATCGCGTAGCCCTAGTGGTTATTAGAGTGTTTACCTTCGAAAGGGAGAGTACATAACATTCAGTAGCCTTCATTGGCTCTGCCTCGCTCTTGAGGAGAATCTGGAGCATAATCTTCATTATCATCCAACTACAATCAGTAGATACCCATGTTTTCTTACAGATGGAGGTTTTGGAAAACTAGAAGGGAAGGTAACCATGCATGGTCTTTACTAACACATCCCCACATGTCCCTCACTTTTAAAGAGAGCAACATTATAAGTAATAATACTTTAACCCAAGAATGTTATGGTGCATGGCCAACCAATAGAAAATGGGCAACCAGAATAAAAGAAAAATTCCTTGAACAATGCGCCACCTCTTTTGTCCCTCCATTGACAATGGTTTATGACCTTCCTGCTTCCTTCTCCACCTCCCTCATTCTCTGAAAATTGAAAAATAAAGGGATACACTTAATGCACTACATGGATAGAAATCACATGATGCAATACAAATCACTAGATGGATGAATGTTATGTAGTCTTACACCTATGGTTCTTTGTCAAGTGGACATTGTATCATGGGTGGGTCGAACAGACACGTTTTTCACGCTGACCTCTAAAGAGGACCAAAGTTTCTAATTCCGGGATTGGGACTCGAAGAACCTTCCCACATAAAAGAAATTGATAGGGGCAAATGAAGACATGTCTTGTTTTCCCACAACATTTGCTTTACCAAGAATGTCTGATCCCAGGTTCGAACTGGGGACCTCTAGTGTGTGAGACTAGCGTGATAACCGACCACACCAACCAGACAATACTACTCCCTTTATCCAAGACCATGATATTAATTAATTATGATAATTATAATAATATAATTATTAAAAACAATTGTTTTATACAAACATAATTAATTTTCAAATACAAATAATCACTTAAAATTCCAGCTCATGACTAGGCAGGAGTTCTGAAAAAACAAAGTACCTTTCATTGGTGCTATACATAATTCATCCAATCACCAACTTCACTTTAGTGGGCTGCGCATCAATTTGTGAACTTGACAAAATAAGGGAGTCAAGCCTTTCAAAATAATCTTGGTATTTGATTGGCTAGTTTTTAATACTTTTTTTTGAAGGCGATCATGTGGTCATTTTGACTAAATTATGTGGGGGAGAGAAGTTTGATAACCCCTATAAAATGTGTTGTTTGATGTCTTTGCACCTCTTGTTAGGTTTGCCCAATGGTGAGGGGGGGTTTTAAGTGATTATTTGCATTGAAATTCACTTATATTTGTATAAATATTTTATTTTATTTTAAAAAACTGAATGTGCTTTCTTGAACCAGGATATGGAGGAGAAGGGCAATTTCAGGCAACTTCAAGCAAATTGCTTGCCTCTGATTCAATGGATGTACGTACAGCTCTGGTGCCCGGTCCTAGGATGGCCAGTAAAGCCAAACAGGATATCTTTGTCCCGTGCCTCTTAAATCATCCAAAGAGTGCTACTGTCTGGTTGGTGTAGTCGGTCATCACGCTAGTCTCACACACTAGAGGTCCCCAGTTCGAACCTGGGATCAGACACTTTTGCCTTATTTTCGCCCCTTCCTTTTTTTTTGTGGGAAGATTCTTTGAGTTCCTTGAGTGGCAGTTGTTGAAGGCATCTGCATGACCATACAACTCAGGTAATAATGTTGCCAATGATTATGAAATCCAATCACAAAGTTCTAGTTTGGCAGAGTTTGAAGATGAACACACTTTATCCATCTTAACCATCACGGTGAGTTTCACCTTATTTGCTCAAATACATGATTTCATATATAAAAGTTGTACAGCATGTCTTGGTTAAATGGATATTTGACATTGATCTTTTGTATGGAAATAAGGTTGTTTACACTCAGTGATTTGTACTTACTCCCACTTTGAAATTGGATTAGAATTTCATGCACAGTAATTAAATATTGTCCCTACAAACTTTGGCTCTTGTATCCAAAGATCTCAACTCACATCTTCCAAAACTCACTCTTTTAATTTATTAAATTGTTTAAAGTGGCACAAATACTATCATGTCTGTGTTGGGACTATGGCCACTTGCATTTTTAGTTCTCTACAGAGAAAATAAACTAATTTTAGTTTTTGCTTTGGGTTAAAAAAATGGGTGATAGAGCGATTGGCACTTCCTCAAACCAACGCCGCTATCTTTCAAAAACCCACTCTCACTTTTATTAAAGGAGAATGAGAGGAGATTGAACAGTGAACCGATTGTCTATTTTTTGCAAAAGCAGGGCCTGTCTTCCATGGGGAGTGTCTCTTACATCCTTCTCTTGCATTAGAAATTTCTCTACAACGTTTCATATCGTAGTTGTGATATTGTAAAGGTTTATTTATTAAATGTTGCACCCTTCATTCTCTTAGTGTAAGAACTTAAAGCATGTTACTTTAAGCTATATGTTTTAAATGAAAATAATTATGCACTTTACCTATTGACATGCCACTAATACTCTTATATTGTAATTTTAACAAAATTAACCAATAAAAAATTACATTTCCATTACAAAGTTATTGTCTAAAGTGACTTATTATAGGCTTTAACTAATGTTTAACGTATATCCCAATTTTGCAATAACAACTAGTATAGGTATAAATTCACTTTTAACAAATCCTAAACCACTTGATCACTATTACAGTATCTATTTTAAGTTCAAAAAAATGACATAGTACAACAGGTGTACTATAGGATCGACATGTTTGTGTAAAATATTTCAGTTTCTTAAGAAAGAATGAAATGAAGGTTCTTTTTATTTTTCATGATTTTCATTTTTCATGATTTTCATAAGGTTCTTTAGCAGTTGGTGGAGTCCTCCCTGCTCAAGGGTAGATGTTTTTAAAATCTCACCACCCAACGTTTAACTGAAAATTGACGTGTACTTGCAATGATTCGGAACATGTTACAATGATACGGGAATAGTAGCCCAGATTATGAGGTGTTTCAGAGATTGACTAAAGAACCTTATGTTCTTTTTGAACATACACTAACACCTTTTCTGAAGAAATTATTTCCCAACAATTTGGACATTTATTTTTTAAATATATTATCTACCAACCCTACCTCCGTGGAATTAAGTGGAATCAAGAGTGAACAAGTCAAACAAAAAATGAAAAGAAAAACAATGCTTACAAATTCGTCTACAGGTAAAGACGCCTGTTTCTCTAAAAACCCATTGTTGTATTTGACTCCCATCCAGCAAATAAGTCAAATACGTGATACCAATAGAAATTAAAGTGCTTGAATTGCCTAAAGACTTTCATAATTACCTGACAATTACGAAAATGCAAAGAAACACTCCTCGATCACAATCACGATAAGAAAGGATGAAGCAATTTTGAAACAAATCCGATTCAAACAAGCAAGCATCCTGATAAATATACATGTTGCAAGACGTGACAAATAATAACTTACAGATGGCCGACCAACATACACCTATTCTGAAAAACAAAGCATCAACTGGATGTGAAGACGAAAGTCGGAACCACAACAGAACACAGAACAAGAAAAACCTAACATACTGCACATACATTTCATCCAGTCATGTCGAAAACTGAGCTTTATTGAAATTCAGGAGGGTGTGGGAATGTCAGGAGATGTTCAAAGAAACACACAAATCGCTACCCTACTAAACAAGCTATTAATGAAGACTACTACAGAGAGCGACTTCATTGAGCTCTGAAGTCAAGTTAATACAAAGGCCGTTAACATGAAGCGTAACAATAATGCGTCAAGCCCTAAACCACCGTAAACTCCTTACTCATCTTCGCCAATTACAATTCCGACAAGACACCACTTTCAGAGGCCAACAAAAGAACAGGAAACATCTGTGCAAAATCACATAAGAAAGCAGAAATGAAGACTCGACACAATTGGGATTCTCTAACAAAGGTAGGGAGCGCATGTACCTTGCAAACAAACCTTGTCAACCCCTAAAGGACCAAGAATTAATGGTTTTTAAATAATAAATTCAATAGATCATATTGTGAAACCAAAGGGACTAGGGCATAACAGAGGTGCACAAACAATGAGCCACAACCTTGGCTTCCATTGTAACAATGTCGCACATGCCAGTGGCCCAGTACTCACATAGTACAATAGAGCAATCCCTCGGTCCACACCACTGTTAGCATCAATGCACAAATATCAATTTCATAATTCGTCTCAGCACATAGCCGCCAAAAGGCAGTGACGGGAGGGCATGGCAGAGGTGCAACAGCATTGAGCTCCAAAGCTCCTAAATGCTCACATCGTAGCACATGCCAGTGGCCCAAAATATGCACCAAGTGCACACCCTCGTCACACTCTGCAATTAACCCTCCGCAATGTCTGTTCCTTTAACCTCATGCCTTCACCTTACCGTACACCTTCGCCTTCTCCACCGACGTCTGGAACCGCCCGTGCCCGAACTTCGACGATGTGTCGATGAACTTCAGCTTGATGTCCTCCAAAGCGCTCCGAGACACCTGCTTGTACAGGCTCTGGCGAAGCGTGATCACCCTCTTCTTCGGCCCCATCACGCCCCCTTTGATCATCAGGTAGTCGTCACGCACGATACCGTAGTGCGCGAACCCTCCCATCGGCGTGATCTCCTTCTCCGTCACGTCGAACTCTGTCGATGCTGCGAACGCCTGCTTGTCCGCTACCTTCCCCACCTTGTACACCTTCTTGTTCATCTCCGTCCGGTGATGGTAACCGTTCTGTCCAGCCCTTGCAACAGTGAATGACACGCGAGCCGGATGCCACGCTCCGATACACGCCACCTTCCTCAATCCCCTGTGAGTCTTCCTGGGCAGACGGGTCACACCCCACCTCGTCACCACACCTTCATATCCGTGACCGCGGGTCACGCCGATGATGTCAATCATCTCGTCCTTCCTGAACACGGCGTCCACCGGCACCTGCTTCTCAAACAGCTTGTACCCGAAATCCACCTTCTCCGCCATGCTGCCGCCGTTCACCTGAATCTCGGCCAAATGCGCCTTCTTCTGCTTGATGCCCTTCAGCTTCCGCACCTGCGTGTGCGCCAGCACGCGCACCACGCTCGCGTACTTCTTCATGCGCTCCAGCTCCGACTCCAGATCCTTCTTGCCTTCCTCCGTCTCGTACCGCTTGCTGTACTTCGAGAACGCCTTCTTCTTCGACTTGTACCAGTTCTTGTAGAACCGCCGCTTCACCTCGTCGCTCAAGTGCTGAGCCCACACGGTGTTCAGCGACCGCAACCCCCGCGGCGTCTTGATGTACGCCACCAGCCCCACCACGATCATGGGCGGCGTCTCCACGATGGTCACGGCCTCGCACGTCTCCTTCTTGTGCAGCTTGGACCCGGGCTTCTCCACCTCGCGCACGATGTGGGTCATGCCGGCCTTGTAGCCCAGAAACGACGTCAGGTGCGGCGCCTTCGCGGGGTCATCCTTGGGGAACGTCTTCACCTTCCCTCGGGACCGGTTGGCCCTCTTGCGGGGCAGAAACCCCAGCGATCCGTGCCGGGGGTGCTCGAACTTCCTGTGCGACATGGCTGCGGTGCTGGCTGTCCGACACAAGCCTGGATTTCGCAGCAGCGGCAGCAGCCAAGCGCACAACACGAGCAAGCGCTGATAGGGAGGATGATGAGGAGGCGAGAAACGTAAGTAGGGGTTGGGGAGCGGGCACCTGGAACCCTAACCCTAACCCTAACTCTGTTCGTTCGTGCCGTTACGTTGCATCTGTTTTGAGTGCCCTGAGTGCGTCTTTGTTATGCAACGCTCATTAGTTAGGGTACAGGAGGGTCGCCACAAATAAGGGCCTCTTTACACTGAAGGCGAGAAGTCGTGAGGAGAGAAATTTCAGCTAATGGGAGGCCTAGAAATCGAGAAGATCAATTTCTCATTTGCTGAAATTTCCCTCCTCGTGGCTTCTCGCCTCTAGTGTAAGTTTTGGGGATGGGATACGATATTCGTGAAAAAAAATAAAGTTTTTTTCTTTAGTCTAAAAACAATTTTTATGAATGATTTTCTAAAGATACCAGCATTTACCTTTATGATTTTTTTTTCCATCTTGCCCTCCACTAATAACTGAACGATATTTGAAAATGTGGTCCCAAGCCCTTTACTTGGAACAGTAATTTTTTCATATATGGGTATTGAGTGGTTTGTTTCTACAAATTCAAGAAGTTTTAAAGACTCTTGACAGAGATTTGACCAAAAAAATGTTCTGATTCAAACTAAATTAATAATTTATCGTCTTCTAGATATATAAATTGCTCAATAAATTTGGGAATGGTTGGTAATGCCCTTATTTTTGTTTCAATGTGATCGTTAACCTTGTAAAGATGTCTTCTAAAGATCTTGTAACGTTGTAAAGAGTTTGTCAAAAGTAGTTCACCTCATGGACATGCATAGCAATCAGGAAAAAATGACGGCTAAACTAGTTTTCCTTGAATTTAGAGACCACCAAGCTCTTCCACACCTTTTAACTATTTTGGGCGAACAAATAAGAGTGTATTAAAGCAAAATTCATGGTATCTTATTCAAACACAAGTTGACTTTATGAATAACTCTATTATAAACATATAAAGACTTACTAAGTACTTCTTATGTCTGAAAACAATTATCAATTTTTTTGAAAACGTTGTTTTGTCAACAAAAAAAAAAGAGACTGTCTCAATACTTGAAAAGTGGACAAAATGTTGATAAGGTTACCTATCGAAGGAGTGGCTCTTTGTAGAAAAAAATTCATGATAAAATACATTTGAATTTTGAAAAGTCATGATTTCTGAATTGCGACTCATAAGATTTAAATTCATTTGAATTCTGAAAATCTTATGAGTTGCAATTCAAATTTTTGGAAATTCATGATAAAACCCAATTGACAATCTTATGAGTTGCAATATGGTCTGCCCCGTTTGAAGTGAGCCATAACATTCAGTAGCCTTCATACATATTGCCTCAACTTCAGAGAGAATATGCAGAACATTCCGAATGTTCATCCACAAAACAATCAGTAACTACCCTTTCTCGAAGGAAGGTGGAGGTAATGGCAACCAACTGGGAAGGTGAACAAGAGCTAGGAGGAGCTCATAAGCACATTGAGAAATTCCTGACACATGAAGTGTAACAGACATGATTTGTGAAACTAAATCATGTGTAGCCACGTGTGTTCAAATGTATTCACATGTGTGTGCGTTGAATTTTAAAACATTCTAAATTGTTCAAGGCCCAATCTCCGAGGAATATTGTATTCACTGGCCTTTTACTCATAGGTTGCATTGTTGTAGATATTGGATGGATGGAAAGGAAAACCAGAGCGGGAGGATGGATGGAAAGGCAATGCTTTGAAATGCTCCTGAATGTTATGGCAGAGCTCACGTTTGAAGTGTAAAGCATAGGACAATTATTTTGGGACAAAAAATACCAAAAAATAGAACAAATATTTTTGGACAGAGAGTGTATTGTGCCGACTTACTAGTGTAATATGTTGATGTTACAACTACCTTAGTTTTATGAACTTCTAGCTACGGTATCTTAGAGTCAATAGACAGATTACCTTGAAGTAATGAATTTCCAACATAATCCCACATAATAGAGTTAACCGAAAAGAAGCTAAAACTCACCTTAGGTAAGGTGAGTTGGAGGAGAATCAAGGGCAGTCGATTCTACTGGCATGGTTGTACTAAATCTATAGATAGATTACATGTTCAATTAGTTTTGTTGTTTTTTTGACGGCAAAACTAGTTGAACATGGATTTTGACTGTCAGAGCATCGTTTGCTCAACTGGAAGGCACTTGTGAGGTCCTTTTTGTCTGATAGTTTTCAAAAAGCAGCTTGCAAGCCGCTTCCAGCAACCTTCATCCAACCTCCCCATTTTCTGGTTTCTACAGATTCTTCTCCATTTTAAGATTATAGTAACCCCGAAGACCAAGGAAAAGGGGAGTTTTCAACTTGAGTTTTTCTTTTTGGTTACACTCAATGAGAGCATTGATTTCCATTTCCTTGAATATTGGGCCTTGAAACTCGTGTTTTGTTTTCGGCTAACTCAAATGTTTCAGTGAAAATGTTTGTGGAATTGGCATTCAGTTGGCTTTTGAGACAGAAAGTGAGCATAAATGAGCCGTCAATTGGATGCACAAGTTGTCTCTGAGTACAGTATTCTCAATAACAGATCGCTTTTGCGAGCACTTTTGCAACAATGTCAGTCCTGAAAAAGAACAAGATGATCCACAACATTTTATTTTTTCGATTAAATATTGCTAAATGCCTAAATTGTAATACTAAATATATATACAAAGCATATTGATATACTTACAATTGAAATGTAACCATAGAACAATGTCAAAATCTCTTTTAAAAAAAAGGTGTAGTGCAAAAATAATATCGTTGACATTTTAAATGGAAGTACATATTTTGGATGGTCCATATTTTACATGTTTCATCAGATCATGGATGTAAAAAACAATTACAGTGGTACAAAAGAACATTATAATAAGGAAGGCTGCAAAATGACATGGCGTGCAAATCTAGTACTGTAACGTACTGTACTTTGTGTGTACATAGTACTACCCCTTGCCGTGCGATTTCAAATCTCATTTTCTAGAATCTCCTCTTGCGGGACAAGAGTCACCCCGTAATCTCAAGATTGTTGGTAAAAAAAAAGATGTCACAAGATTGAAGCATCTCGGATACCCTGATTTTTCTGTGAATTAGGAGATGAGCCCAAGGTAGGAGGAGCTCCTTTCAAGAATGTTATTAAAGCCGTAGTGACAAGTTGCACTACAAGCAGAGGCGTCGTTTCTCACTCTGGAGGATCCTGTTCATTGTCGCTTTTCAATGTACACTCTTGTCCTACGTGACAAATCGCACTCACCAAGTCCAACCAAAAATTGGTGAGTGCGAAGTGAGGCCGTTTGACTCACAGGAGTGAAAAGCGACGCCTTCTCCTTGTAGTGTTGATTTGTCATGAACTTACGTATCAATGATTCTACATTGGTACAGACAAGAATCCAATTATACTCTAGCAGAGAGAGTAACTCTGACGCAAAGGGTCAGCATGAATGAAGAGTCTGTTGGAGGTAGTGTTGCCAACTTGGCCACCCATACTTTAACATGATACTCTAGCATGGTATAATCACTCCTTCCACAAAACAGAAGCAAAATTGATGAGGGGCAAGTGGCGAAGAAACAGATCCCAGACACTTTTTAGAAATAATTCTGCACCCACACTTGTTGCGTTTTATTACAGTTTGTAAACATAAGTCAACCATTCCTAAAACGTATTTGAGACGCATTTTGCTCTGAAGTCAAGGCATGAGAAAACCGTGCTTCATGTTAACTGAGACAAGTACCATTTTTGAAACCAGCAATTCTAAACAAACACAAGTCCGAGACGCAAGTTGCAAAAGAACTGAGAAAGAGCCTGGGGAAAAAGAATTTAAGAATAGAAAAAAACTCAGATTCTTTTGAAGCAAATTATACACTCATTCAAAAATTGAATCTCAACCTGATTCGTCTATAAGCAGAATCACTCACAATGCAAAACAGTTTCTTAGTGTAATCTTACAACTCGCATGCGCACATCTCCCTACCCAATTTTCCTCACATCTAACAACTCGCAAATAATTTCACAACTGATGGATTTTCTTGACTTTTATACCTATTTTCCACTACTGAAATTGCTGATATTATCTGAATCCTCTTGTTGGAATCTGTCACTCGCCTTGGGCTGTAATAAGAGCAAAACTGGAAAAAAAAAAGGGCTCTGTACAAGGGAGGGGGAGAGGCCTTTGAAATGACCGGAGCTTTACACAGAAAAATAAGAGCATCCCCACCGCATGGTTCCTGTATTTGGAAAAGGATGAAGGTCATCCGTTTTTCAGGAAAAATCTTCGCACCGGAGTGCTATAACGGCAAAATTTTCTAGGAGCGGCCCTCGAATCCGGCAAACTTGATTGGTTTTCCACGATTCAAACTTTCTATCCGCGTCGCTCTTCTTACTACGATTTTTCACTTCTTGCATCTGATTTTCACCTCCGCAGGGTGCACCTAGCCCACAACGTTGATTTCGACGATGATTTTCAAAAGGCAAAGAGATCAGTTGCCGGCTGTCTGCATGTGGTTTCCAGTTTCACTTTTCCAGGATTGAACAGTGCAGCCTCGACTATTGTATCTGGAAATCAGGGACAGTTTCATCCCTTTTCAGATACAGATACAGGAATGAAGGTGGCGATGCTCTAACCCTCATTTTTTAAGCTCGGGATGGAAAGTGCTGACCTGGCCCTTGAGAGATACTATACAGAGAGTCGAGGAGGCGGTGAGGGTTCAGAGGGGTTTTCAGGGGGGTTTTCAGGGTCCGCTACCGGAGCAAGCAGCTGTGGCAATGGTGTGGTTAACATACCCTTTCTGACCTCTTGGATGATTCCAATGTAGAATACCACCCCGAAAACGATGGCCACGAACATCATTGCAATGGCGATGGTGAACTTGGGCTGGGCGCAATCCGAGGATGAGTTGGACCTGTGCCGCACCCGGTACCGCTCTGCTGGTCTGCTTAGAGCGCTGCCTGATGCAAAAAAGGCCGCTGCCAAACCCGTGGCAAAACTGCATCACACCCTAGACTCTGTCAGAATTCCATACCAAAATCTCATACGTAAGAGCATCTCCACTAGCACTCTGGATTGCACTCTGAAGGTCATCCAATAAGTCAGACCTCACCATGTAGTTCCCCCACCAACATCACTGAATTAGACTCTTGAAAATAGAAAGTGAGCCACTTACAAGTCACCACGCATGGATTGTGCAATTATGATCTGCAATTAAGTAGAGGAGATACACTATCAAGAGTGATTTTGAGGGCCCTAATTTTTAGTGGATTATCCAGTGTCACGGGCCAAATAAATTGTTCACCAACCCAATCTCATCCATTTTTCCATAGCCAGAGCGGTAGTGGAGATGCTCTAAGCCCTCAACAAACATCCAGTGAGCCCAGACATTAAACAGACCAACAATTAGCAATTAACTTTTTTCTAAACACCAAGTTATCTATTATATAATAATGCAGACTGTCCACGCATGTTTCCACTGCTGAAACTACCAGCACAGACCAACCGCGTAGGTTAATAGTGCACCTTATTATCTCATGAATTCTAACTGTGCAACAGGCTTCTTCATTGTGCTTCGAACATGATAATCAAAGCCGGAGGGGATACAGTTACGCTGCATCCCCCATTTTTCTAATAGTGCAAAACCAAGAATTTTAGGCTTTTCAAAAGTCATAATTTACTTTTTGTATTCGGTGGCAAGAATTAATAGTATGTACCTACATTTTTAGAATGTACATTACTTCTATATTTTGACGTTAAAACTCAAGAATACTACTTTCTCTCTAAATTGGGAAAGGGTTAATGCCGAGGTTAATGCTGGAAAAATGTGGGAAGTGAGGAGGAGTTTGGGATCTTACCAGCCAAAAACGCAGCCTAGTCCAACCATAGAGGCATTCAAGCCTTCGACTTGCTTCTTGTTGTTCCAGCGACATGTACACGCACAGGTCGCAATAACAAGCATTTGTGCCACCAGCAAGATGAGCCCAGCCAAAAGCCCAGTTGTTTGAGCTGGACTGTCCGGGTAGATACAAATTTCCCTGACAAGCAGGACATGATATTCCTGCACAACCATCAACACAAATTCCATCATCCCATTGTAACAGGAGCCCTATACTGTACATACAAAAGCACTTGCCATCGACAAATTAAATGCATAATTAACTGTTAGAGTGACTCACCCTGGTGTTACTTGTGTGTCTTGCTGCAAAGCCAAAATAAGCTGCTAAGGCTCCCAGGCACAGGTACAGCCCCAGCATAGCCACCGCGAGCACCTTCATTGCCCTAAGTCTCTGCCCGTTGTATGATCTTGTGCACAGGTTTTTTAATACCAAAACATCATTCGTCTCAATTGTCTGCACACGGACAAATGGTTGTTCTTCCACTCTTGACTACGTGTACCGTTTGAACTTCTGTGGAATGTAGTCTTGCTTGTAACCCGCTTTCACATGCGTATGTGAAACCTCCATTTTTGCATAATCAGACCCCCTGTTGCGGAGAAAACCATGGTGACGTAAAAGGCTCCATCTCGGAATGGTACTAGTACCAGCATAATCAATCTCCCTTCGCCCAGATGCTGCGGCAATCTAATCTATAAAACGCCATTTCTTCACAATTTAGGGTGTGAGCCTCATGCCTGCCATCTTTGTTCAATGCAAATTTCCACTACAAAAGGAGATGCCCAAGCGATATCGACTACATTGTCTACACACGGTGAAGGTCTTCTCAAACGCTTCGACTTACATACCACTGCAAATTACACCAAGAGTATCAAGAGTCAGTCATCCACCCGATTTTTGATGAATTCCAGGTTGAGTTTCTTTGACTCAATTTTTCATCACTCGAACTCCAAAACCAGGCCATCCACTTGCTAAGTGAACCGTGAAAATCTCCCAGTTCGAACGAATCTGACACGAAACTGTGTACGCACTTGCCTCGTGTCCGGGAATTCCGGAGGTTGCATCATCCGAATTCCCGAGCTACAAGCCACGCTAACAATGCAGATTGATCAAGAGCTCTACTAACACGTCCGCTTACTAAGCAACATTCTTCAACCACAGCTCAATTTTGCTCTCAAACCCTCAACCAACTGAATCACAGAAGCAGGTCACAATGCCCGGCACACAAGCAACCTCACGGAACAAGGATTCGTGACCTCGCAACAACCAATTAAGTGGACCAAAATATATCATTCAAGCGCACCTAGAATGCATCTGTCAGTCTCGAATCTCTTTATTTCTCTCACTCACTCACTCACTCACACACACCTGCTCCACCCCCATTGACTCGTGAATCCCGCTAGACTCCACACTGCAACGTCAAACCCCAAAACCAACCTGGCTGATTCCAAGTCCACGCTTCGATCCCGCGCCCAAATTCCGCCTCCGGAGCCACCGCCGGTCTCGAAACAAACTCGCAATAACTAAAGTCTGCATGAGTTGCTCGGACAGTCCAATGGAATTTGCGGTTTGGAGAGACGTAGAGTTTGTGTGCACGAGGTCCGTGGACTGGAAGTTGTGTGAGTGCACTGCAGGAGCTGCTAGGATCGGGATTACTGTGAGTGCAGGCAGTCGAGTGCAAATTAAGAGGAGAAAGTGAGAGAGGGAGGGAGGGACTGGGGTAGTATGGAACTGGGGATGGTGGGTGGGGCGCCGCGCCTCGGGAGCCAGGTCGTACTACGTACTGGTAGGGATGATGTCCTGTCTACGACGAGCCAGGGCTGCCTGTCCTGATGGGGCAGCCTTTTTTTAGCTAGGCAGAAAGCGAAATCATTTCTAGAAATATCTACCAAAACTCATTCTTTTATTGCCAAAATATTCATCCATACTGACATACTCTCATCCATTTGAGGAAATCTTCATTCAATAATGATGACTTTATCTAAAGTGCTACATTGTTTGTTTCATTTTATTGCAGAATTTGGACCCATAACTCATTCCTTTATCGTCACCAAAATATTCATCCATGTTTACATATTTCACCCCAACAGAGTAAATTTTCATTCAGTTATGACGACTTCATCTAAAATCTTGATGAAAGTGCTACTAACATTGTTTGTTTCATTGGTGCCACAAACCTATTTGAAAAATGAAAAAATTGTAGAAAAAAAATCTTGTAGTGGGGAACTCTGGCCAACCTTCAGTTTTGGTTGGCGAAATATAGCAAGAAAGCTAAATTATTTTTTAGAAAGAGCTAAATTTGGATCCAAAACTCATTCCTTTATCATCAAAATATTCATCCATGTAAACGTATTTTCACCCAACAGAGTAGATTTTCATTCAATTATGACGACTTCATCTAAAATCTGGATGAAAGTGTTACTAACACCGTTTGCTTCGTTGGTGCCACCTGTTTGGATAATGAAAATTTTACAGAAAAATCCGTGTAATGGGGGACAACGTTTTGTTTTTCCTGACTATATTTCACCAGATTTCTATACAAAATATGGCATTTGTTAACCCTTAAACGTCAAGGTAAGCCCCATGGGCTTAGTAAAAAGAGAATAATGAAGAAAAAAGTGGATTTTCTCAACCAAATCAAGCGTGGATTGGTGCGTTGGAAAGCTACTGAAAAAGCGATCTAAATTCCAAATTTGCGCCTCATTTGGGAGATTGTAGAAACATTGGCAAGCAATCGAAGTTATCAAAATGAGCAGGAGTTGAGGTTGGGGCAGTTGAGGTCGTTTTCTGAAAAGTGCCGCACTGCTACAGTGCCACAATAATGCTGGTCAGCAGAGCTGTTTTTCCAAAAAAAACCAAAAAAAATAAAAAATTTTAAAAATTTTAAAAAAAATTTTAAAAATTAAATCCTCCTCCAAAAATTTAGATTCCTTTTGGGCTGCCCCGCCCAGGCCCTCTTGACGTTTAAGGGTTAAGAAAAAAAAAGAGAAAATTTTGAATTTTTTTGCCAAATTTTCTCTATATTTTTTGTGAAGATAGCCAGATTTTGGGAAGAAAACTAACAAAATATGAAGAACTTCTATCAAAATATGATCGTAAGCTAAAAAAAAAAAAATTGCCAAATGTTCTTTCCCAATTTTTTTACGTCAAGGAAAAAAACACAGAAAAATCCCTGTGGTGGGGGACTGGTGGGAGATCTGGCGGGCAGTGGAGGGGGGAGGGGCGCAACTGAGGTGAGTGGCTAATGTGGCATGTGTGTAGGGCAAACGTACCACGGCGGCTTGCCTGCATTGCACGGCTACACTCGTCTCAGACACACTTAATTCCGCAGTCCCTCCCTCCTCACTCCTCACTGCAACACTGCAACCCATCAATTCCATTCCTCCCACGTTTCGCGCAGTTGACTTTCCACGTTGTGTCCCATGGGACGCGTCCTTCTGCAACGTCAGTTGCATGCCCCATTCACACCAGTCACTCAACTCAAGTGCGGCAGAGAATCTGCGTTCGTCAAGTTAGTTTTTGATAGCTATAGTGTGCTCCTGTAAATTTTGTTTTTTTAATTTGACTCATGCAAGAAGCTGCTCCTACGCATTTTGGGTGCCGCAAGAAAGTTGCATCTCCACCAACGCACATGCGTTGGTCAAAAGCAGGAAGAGACAAGGCGCTGATACCGAAAGAAATAGTATGTTATTTTCGAAATTTACCTTGCAGTATTCCAAGAATGCAACGCAAGTGTTGTAGCTTCTTGGTGTGAATGGGCCAATAGACTCACATATACTTGTTACCTGGGGGACCTCGTTTTTTTTTTTTTTTTTTTTTTGCACAAATAGATGAAATCTATTACAATAAGAAAAAAAAATACAAATACAAACACAAACACCCCAGCCATGTCAGGCCAGGGTGACAGGAAAACTAAGTCAGAAAACTAACAAGAGGGCCAGTGAGTTGCCACATAGGGCTCTCATGATCCCACCTAACTAGACTACCACACAAGGCTCTCAGGACCTGGTCTTGCAATGGGCATCTGCTTCCATGGCTTTGTCACAGTGTCCAAACCATCTGTCTTCAGCAGTGAGGGCCCGTTTCAATGAATGTACGTTGGTTACCAATGGTGTTGTTCTTTCCAATTTTGCTCATAGTCATTTCAGACCTTACTTTGTCCTAATTACTACCACCTATCTTAGAATTCTTTTAGTTCTACCTCAAGTTCCTTTAATCCTTCTTTAGATTTCTATCAGTTCATACTCTTGGAGAATGTTGCCCCCCAATTTTTCTGCAATGTACTGTAGAAAAATTGGGTACTTATCTCTATTGAAAAGGGCAACACTCTCCATCACTTTTTCAGTCTATTAGTCCACTTTAACGAAAAAATGTGGTCCAGTTTTAACAAAATGTGTGTTAACCCCTAAGTGCTCAAACGACCATTTTCTGGTCGCTGCCCGAATCTAACGGGCTGCCCGGAACAAAAAAAAAAATTGAAAAAATAAAAAATATTTTAAAATACTACATCAAGTCTACTTTCCAACCCAATTTGAATTATGGCAATCCGAGTTAAACTCCACTCGAGAGAATTTTTCAAAGTAGATCACCTCAACATTGTCTTAGTGTTATAAAATTTGCTATTTGGGGAAAGTAATGATGATCCCTCCATCATTTCTTTTGCTTTTTTGAAGTTTACAATAGAAAGCCCAACTTTAACCAATCATACTAAATTTTGAACTCTAAAATTGAAAATTATAATTTATACAAATTTTCAAAGGTTAATGCTTTTAAATTCATTAAAAAAATGATCTAAAGTTATTTTTGGAAGTTTGACCGTACGGATAATTTGTAGAGATGATACTCTACATTTTGTCTATTGAACCAAACTTCATCAAACATATGAAAAGCACATATTATAACACATCTATGTTTTGTCCAATACCCCTCGGGCTGTTAATGGCTCCTTATCGAGTTGAAGGGCCTGCAAGTTGCCCTTGCAAAGGCTTGATTGTTTCACCACCAAAAAATTACTGAGACGAACTGAACCTCGACCATGGATCGATTCCACTACTCCATGCTTGCAATTGAAGAGCACAACGAGGAGCTACACCCGGGAGGCTGAATTCATCAATAGCTTGCTTTGCAGAGCTAAAAATCCCACGCTGTAATCACGACCCCTCCATAATGTCATACTCCGACCTCATTTCGCTCGCCAAATGCAACGTTGTCTATCGGAGGGCAAATTGAAGGGCCGATATTCCCAATGATGAGCTTGTCAGAGTCTAGTTGGATCCACCGCATCTCTTGTTCGTTTCTCGCCTTGATCTCCAAGCTCCAATGTCGCATGTATTGCTAAAACACCACATTGCATGAATTTTCACGCCGCTTGCCAGCCAATCTTCACGCTACTCCCTCCACAATCCACAACATCAAGGCTTCATCACAGGGGTCTCATATGGTTTCCCTATGTTGATTCCTTGTGAGTGTCACTTTCTTCAGAACTCGACACATGTTAAAACTTTCCTTCTACAAGTAGGTGACTAAGCTTAATCATGTGATTTTGTACACATTTCAACTCGAAGTCACAGGGAAAAGTGACACTCATGGGGGAATCAACACAGGGGAATCATATGAGCTACCTGTGCATCACCCAAACCTGTCGTTGTTGAATATCCGTCGAAGAATCGATGCACCAAGAGTCTAGATCCAAGAGCTTGACAAAACCCACAACGTCGCCTCCTGTTTGTCGAAAAATTTGCTAACAAAACTACTATCTAATGTAGAGAATCGTGTTAATCAGCAGTCTCAATACACACAGATAATCAGCTGAGCTTTCTGCATCTGCTTATATGCCATGCTTGGGCTTAATCAGAGGCACCTCCACTAACCACTAATTAATTACTAACTTAATTAGAGTTAGTTAAACGCCACGTAGTAGGTTTAACTGAGCTCCTTGATATATGGGTCAAGTACCCGGGTACTAGTCTAACTGTCCGCCTAGTACTGTCAGATGTACGTGAATCTTATTGATCTCATACATCAACACCCCCCTTCGCTCCAGACGTGGGGTAGTTTATCTCTGGAGCGCTCCATCTGCTGACAGATTGCGATGTCGATTCCGGACCGAGAAGCACTGCGGACTTTCTGCAGCTCTGTGGTTGAGGACTTGACCCTGTGGTAGTCTTTCCTTTTCTGCCTCTGGACCTTCAGTGTGTTTACTTGCAAGTTTACACACTTTGCCACTGGGTGCTAGAGCGGTGGTTCTTGGACTCCCTGGGCTGCGAGGAAGATCAAGAGTCGGGGGAGGCTTCATCTGGTGATGATTCGACTGGAGACTCAACTGATGAGGCTGGCGATGATGCACTGCCTTTGTCTGAGCTGGTTGACCCGATCGGATGCCTCATTCCGTTGTTGCCGGATGTGGTTGTCCGTGAGCAGATTTGGTCAGCATTGATGAGCCCTCCGTCGGTGCCGCTTCTCCTGCGTCTTCGTCATGTGAGCAAATCGTGGGACAGCTTCGTGGTGACCACTGTCGAGTGGAATGTTTGGACCCTGGTTCGACTCGACTCACCTGGTTATCTGAGATACTATGCTGCAGATCGTGTATCCTATCGTCCCTTCAGTCAGAGGTTCAATTTCGAGATAGCTAATTTTAGGTTTTTAGTAACGGAAGACATGGAAGAAATAGCCTATAGATTAAGGTATCTACGTTTAAACAAAGGTGTTGTACCCTTCTACGTTTCTACTGAGGGTTGCCCTCCAAGTTTCGAGCTATGCCCCAAATATTATGGGCTTTAGTTTCAGTTAGAGCTAGATTTCTGGGTGTCTAGAGTGACCAAGCCTAATTGGTTCCTAAGTCTTTCGAAGGCTATCCTACCTAAGGCTTTAGTTAGAATGTCTGCTAACTGTTCTGTGGTTGGAACATACTCTAGACTAATTTCTTTGGAAATGATTTTTTCTCTAATGAAGTGATGCTTTACCTCTATATGTTTCGTGTGTCCATGGTAAACCGGATTATGGGCCAAGTTGAGGCTTCCTTGATTGTCGCCGTAAATTGTTGTTGGTTTCTTCAAGTCTTGAATTTTGAGTTCTCCAAATAGTCTTCTCAGCCATACCGCTTCTTTGGTGCCTTCTGTTATTGCCATGTACTCTGCCTCTATTGATGAGAAGGCCACCGTAGGCTGTTTTTTGTTGTTCCACGTGATGGGAGTGCTTCCTAACAAAAAAAGTATCCCGTCGTGGATTTTCGATCATAGGCATCTCCGGCCCACTCGGCGTCAGTATAACCGAATAGGTCTGCATCCTCCCCTCGCCGGTACAGCAGTGCTAAATCGGTGGTGCCTTTGAGGTACCTGTAGATATGTTTAACTGCTTGGGCGTGGATTTCTTGGGGAGCTGCCATGAATCGGCTCACTATACTTACAGCATAAGCGATGTCTGGCCTGGTGTGGGTCAAAAATATGAGTTTCACGACCATTGTCTGATACAGGGCCGAATCAGCTGGGGCGGTTTGCATGTCCGGCAGCAGATGGGTCTTTTCTGCCATCGGTGTTGAAACACGGCGACACTCACTAAGGCCGAAGTCAGCAAGCATGGACTTGATACATGTACTGGCGTTGAGTGAGTCTAATTCCATCGTGTCCAAACAAAAACTCGATCCCAAGAGAGTACGACAAGGTGCCAAGATCAGTCATTTCAAATGCAATTTGAATTTCACTGCGAATGTGTGCTATGTGAGCAGTGTTGTTACCTGTCAGATAGACGTCATCCACGTAGAGTATGATCAGTGTGAAGAGGCCCTGGTCCTCATGGAAGTAGAGGTTTTGGTTGGCGCTGGACTATCGTAATCCTTGACTGATCAGGTAGTTGTCGACCTTGCAGTAATAGGCTCGTGGAGCCTGCTTCAAGCCGTACAATGTTTGTTTCAGTTTGCAGGCATGAGTTGGATGAGTCGGAGACTCGAATCCTGGGGTTGGAGCCACGTAAATGTCTTCTTCTATGTCTCCATTGAGGAACGCGGTTTTAACGTCCAGATGAAAAATGGTCCAACCTTGGTGGCCTGCCAGTGACACAATACTCCTCAGTGTGTTCCATTTGATGACGGGCGCAAAGGTTTCGCTGTAGACTTGGCCTTCATGCTGCTGGAATCCCTTGGCCACTTACCTGGCCTTGAATTTGGTTGTGGATCCGTCGGCATTGGTTTTCACACGAAATACCCATTTTGTTGCGATGGCCTTCCGGTCGTGGGGTAGAGGGACCAAGTCCCAGGTGTCGTTCTTGTAGATTGACCTCAGTTTGTCCTCCATTGCTTCTCGCCACCCGGGGTGGCTCATGGCTTCCAGTGTGGTTCCAAGGAGATCAATGCTTGTCTGAGCCTCGGCAGCGTTGAGATAGAAATCCTGAAATCGTGTAGGAGGTTGGCGGGAACGATCACTTCTGGGGAGTGTTGTGGATGGCGTTTGAAGTGGTGTTTGCCGGCGTTGATAGGTGTGGAGCGGGAGCTGGACGTGACTAGAAGCATCAGGGCAGATCTGGGGTTGCACTGAGAGATCATTAATGGGAAGGAATCCGTCGGTTTGAGGTTCTTCATGTTGTGTTGGTCCTCTGGACGGTGAATCCAACTGAGCAGTCGGAGGTTGAGGTAATTCCGTACCTTGCTCAAGCTGCGATGGGATGATATTTTCATGGGCCGTAAGTTGACTTGCTGGTGCTGTGCTGCACGAAGGGGTCGATGCAGGTGCTGGATCTTCCGGCACTTCGGACCAGTCTTCGTGCACCGGCTTAGTTGGTGTCTCGGCGCTTGGGTTCACCAGTGGGAAAAAGCCTTCATCGAAGCGCACGTCCTTGGAGATGATAATTCGTCTGGTTGCCTTGTGGTAGTTGCGGTATCCTATTGATGTGAGGTCGTACCCGAGAAAGATACACTCACTGGCTCGAACTGCCCACTTCTTCTTTGTTGGAGATGTATCTAACACTAGTGTTCTGCATCCGAATATTCTGAGGTGACCTACTTGTGGTATAAGGCCAGTAAGCTTGCCGTAGGGTGTGTCGCCGGCATTAGCTCGTGTTGATGTCCTATTGATGATGTAATTGGCTGTTGCAACAACTTCAGTCCATAGGAAAGAAGGCAAGTTACAAGCAAATGTCATACTTCTAGCCTTTTCTAATAAGCTCCTATTTTTTCGTTCTGCAACACCATTTTGGTGAGGGGTGTGAGCTTGGGTGATTTGTCTGGTTATTCCAGATTCCTCACAGAATTTAATGAATGCAAGTGAGGTATACTCACCTCCCCTATCTGACCGTATAGCTTGGATTTTGAACTTGCCTGGTAATTCGACCATTGACTTGAGTTGCTTAAACTTTGACAGAGTTTCATTTTTTTGCTTCAGGAAGAAAATCCATGTAAATCTACTTAAGTCATTGGTGATAGTTAAAATGTACCTGGACCCTGAGAGTGAATGAGTGGACAACGGCCCACAAAGATCCGTATGTATGAGTTCCATTGGTCTTGTGGTCATGTTGACTCCGTAGGCTCCCTATTCTCCTCTTCTGATGCTGCGGCATGTGGTGCAGATCTTTCGTGGTGGTGTCTTGACTGGGATTCACTCCCTGGCTTGCTTGCCAATGTGGCAGGGTCAGCAGAATGGGAGTGACTTGATTGTGGTGGGCAGTCCCTGCACTTTGGTCTTGGAGGCCATGTACTGCAAGGTGCGTAGATTTGCATGTCCCATGCGTTGATGCCACAAGCTTGAGATTCCTTCGGCTGTTGTGTGGCTTCTTTGTATAGAGCCTTTGTGACTGGTGTGGAACGCCTCGGCGGCAGGCTTCACGGCTGGTTCGATGTTATCATGGGCGGCAGGGTCTTCAGTCGGTGGCTGAATTGTTGGAGTCACACTGTTGATTGAGTCCTTCGGGGGACGGAACTTGTAAAGTCCATTTTTGCGATCCCTCTGTCCTTCAGTTACTACATGACAGTCGCTTGGGATGGGGGAATTCTTGAGTATCCAGACTCGATCTGAATCAAATAGTATCTTGAATCTTTCTTTGCCATCCGCTATTGTTCCTACTGATAGAAGATTTTTTGTTACACCAGGGACATAAAGAACGTTATCAAATTTTATTCCTCCTGAATAAGTGGGAATTTCCACTTTGCCTTTTCCAGCAACATTCAGAGTTTCTCCACCGGCAGTGCTAATCTTTGAGCTACTTCCTGATTCTATCTCATTGAGCAGTTTTTTAAGTCCCGTAACGTGCTTAGAAGCACCACTGTCTATGTACCAGTCCCCTGTTGCCTGGCTAGTGCATTGCTCAGCTATGTTGAGTTCTGTCAAATTTACAGCTAGATCAGAATCGGAATCTAGAGAGTCGTCATCCTCACCACCTTCAAAGTTGTCGATCAGGTTGATGGTTGGCTTTTCTTTTCGATCGGCTCGTCGCTTCTTGAGTTCTGCAGCAAGCTCGGGGCAGTTGCGCATCCAGTGACTCTTTGAGCCGCAGTAATGGCACTCTCCAGGTGGCTTCTTTCCCTTGTTTTGTCCTGAGTCGTTGCTTCCGGAGGCTGATCTTCGGCTGATGAAATTCCTCTTCGTTTTGACCAGTAGTGCCTCTCCATCGCCTTGTTTGTGTCCCCTGATCTCCCTCCGTATCTCATCTTGCAAGAGGATTACTGTGAGTTCTGCGATAGTCGGCAGGGCGGGTCGATACGTCAGTGTATTGATAAGTCCTTCGTAGCTCTCGGGCAGAGCCATCAGTACGTGTTCGACTATTTCTTCATCAGCGATGATTTCACCCGCACACGCCAGCTCGTTGATGAGTTCTTTGAGATGCTACAGGAATGTTGTCATGGACCCGCCTTCCTCCAGCTTGAGACTAGTTAGCTTCCGTCGCAGTAAAAGTTTGCGGGAGTTGGTGTTGCTTGCATACAGGCCTTTTAGTGCTGCCCAGCAGACATCGGGTTCAATAATGTTGACAATATAGGGTATCACGTTATCTCTAACCAACAATGCTATCATCGTAAGTGCCTTGTTCTTTTGCACTTGCAAGGCAGCTAGTTCTGCAGGGTCTGTGGGTGCTACTGTACCCACTGGTGGTTCTACTAACTTCCAGGTGTCTTCCCTGCATAGCATATTGCGCATTTTGAAGCTCTAGACACTATAGTTGGGATTCCCTTCTAATTTTGACGCTTCACGCATAGAAGTTTCACGAAGTGCCATAGTGGCCTATTGAACAGTTGATCTGATGCTACTGCTTTAACCTCTTTGAGCCTTGATCTATTCTGCGAAAACTAGTTTGCTATTCTGGCGACACTGGGCTATCCTGCAACAGTCAACTCAGCTCAAATCATTCCTACCATGCTCTGATACCATGTAGAGAATCGTATTAATCAGCAGTCTCAATACACACAGATAATCAGCTGAGCTTTCTGCATCTGCTTATATGCCATACTTGGGCTTAATCAGAGGCGCCTCCACTAACCACTAATTAATTACTAACTTAATTAGAGTTAGTTAAACGCCACGTAGTGGGTTTAACTGAGCTCCTTGATATATGGGTCAAGTACCCGGGTACTAGTCTAACTGTCCGCCTAGTACTGTCAGATATACGTGAATCTTATTGATCTCATGCATCAACATCTAATTGTGAGCAGGGCTTTGCCGTGTGTATCCGAAAGAGAGCGGAGAAGAGCGCAAGGCCTCCTCTTGTATTGCCGCACCTTGCAAATTTGAGTTTCATTCATTCGCCCAATTCCGATCTTCATCTTTTGATTTCTATCCGTAAGACACACTAAATCCTAATACCCCACACTATATCCACGCAGCCACACTTAATGGGCTATGGTCACACTAATTGCTATTCTACCACAATATTTGTTGTTCTACCATACTATTTGTTATTTTCTACACTATTTGAGGGTTTCACACTAATATCCATGGATCAAGTAGATCCTACAAAACCCGATTAGCTCTCAACAAAACACACTAATGGTTCTAATTCCCAAAATTTTCCTATTAATACATCCTACTGAATCATGCAAAACTTGCACCCATTGCAATTCATGACATTATCCTAAACTACCCTAACTCCATGCACACTAGTTGCACCAAATCTAGCAAACCAACTAAACATGCATACTAAGTACCGCGGATACTCCTAAATTGCAAAAGGCCACTATAAATACTTTACCGTAGTTTGTGAATCGTTTGGACGGCTCACAGCTACTCACCAAACTTTTTACTAAGTGTTTGGCGGTATTTCCTTTCATATTTTCGAAATTCCTTCATTAAAATTAGTCACAATATTTCAAGTGTAGCAATTGGGCTATTTTTAGCATTGGCCGGTTTACACTAAAAACATTGGATTGGAGCCCAAAAGAATGGAGAATTTTGATTGGTGGATAGCCTTGGAACCTAGCTTTTGAGTTTACACCAAGGAAAACTTGGGTTGCAATTCATGTTTTTTTTTGTGGATGAAAAAATTAGTTGGAATTCTACATGGCAGTAGTGGATAGTCATTTCCTAGGCTTAAAGAGAGCATTTTTAAAGAAGATCATAGAGCTTCCTATTTTTGGAGGCAAGGAGAGAATTCGGGGAGACTTTTTTTAGCCAATCATTTATATTAGTTTAATGCTTGTTTTTGGCTCACTTGAATAATTCTACTTTAAAAAATCAACCTAAGTGCATAATGGACCATAACTCAATTATTTGAGTTTACACCAAAACTTTGGGCTACAATTCACTTATAACTCCCTTGGTTCAAAGATAGTACCCCACTTACAATGCTCTCATGCAAAAGCAAGGTAACACTTGTATCTTTGGGTTGGAGTCCAAGTTTTTTGGCGTAAACCGGCCTTGATGCTTGTTACAAAAACAAAGTGACCTAGGCAAGAGGCTTTACACCCTCTTGACATTTAATAACCTTCATACGCTTTGCCTTTCGTTCATGCACTCTGCTCATCATCTTGGGACTTTACATGTCCTATTAGCTACTAATGGTCCTCCTAGGTGTGGAATATGCTATACATTCTTCTATGGAGCCAGACAAAGCCACTACAAGCTACTGAAAGGATGTACACTATAGTTGGAAGGCTTTGTCCCAACCTTCTTTATACTTGTTGTGAATTATTAAACAAGTTTTAAAATTGGTTTTTTGTTGTTGGAGTAATATATATGTGTAGATAATATATACTACCGGTATTGAAAGTATAAGATAATCACATGTTCTATTTGGATAGTATTGTACATTGCTTGCAAACTTAATTTTTTCCTTATCTTAGTTAGTGTTGTGTGAAAAGGTATTTTGAATCATTCTTAAGTGGGCAATGTGAAAAGGGTGTTGAATAGGAAGTTCACTTTGAAAGTGTGGGAATCGTCGAGTTCACTTTGAGGAATTAGCTAGATTTTATTATTGAATATATAATAGAGGTTGAAAGCTCTTTATTCATTCCAGCTGAAATACATGCCCAAACGCTAAGCCAAACAAGAAGCCAAAGTTGCCAGTCTTCATGGTGTCGAATATGGTGTTTAGTATTGAACATATCACAAATTTAGTTTGGTGGCTTTGGTCATGGCATACATATCAGGTGATCATAAATTCAAACTTCAATAGCAAAATGGTGTTTACCACACAATTCACCAAATTATAATTAGAGACCTTGTTATATAGATATTAGATGAGCATTTGGAAGAGTATACATCGGTTATATAACAACTTAGTGTATAGGCTAGAGCCTACCCTTGAGAAAGGGAATGTAGTTATTGTATCCTTGCTTTTGTTTTATAGCTATCAATGTGGGGTTATGAACAAGTAAACTCTTAAGTCAAGTCAACCTTTAACAGAGGTTTGGATTCTTCTTCGTCTTGTATATCATTGCAACAATATATAATTATAAAGTAGCAATTTTACTACCAACATCTACAACTACACTCTTTGTTTTGTTTAGTGTATGATATATGTTATTTTATAGTCCTCTGTTTAGAATCAAATGACTTTGTTAGGAATCAAATGGTTCTTGTCACTATTGAGAATGAATGATGAGGTAGTTTATTTTTCCTTCATTTTGCGCAATAAAAATACTATATAACAATCTTGAGCTACCTTGGCTTGGTCTCTTTTCAATAGTGCTATTGTAAAGGCATGATTTCTCAACATTGTATTATATAATACAGACCATGCACCTACACAAGGATGGTTCCACCTAGAAACTACTATGTGTTAATTCCAGTACAAGCCAACCTAGCAATATTTAATAATGCTTCTATAGTAGCATTGCAACCCATCCTCAAACCCATCAATTCAATATTTTTTCCCGTAGAAAAGGAACAATAGAAAAGGCACCAAACCAAGACAGTTCAAGAATGTTAGAGCATGTTCAACAGCTCATAGCATTTGGGAGTTAATTCAATGTAGAGGAACTACCAAAAAGATACGTGGCCGGGACCTGGGAAAAGACCTGATAAAGGTCCAGTCAGATGTCTAGAAAAATATATTACTAAATATGACCGCAAAAACAACTTGGAAATATTGGCAGAACAATTCTCCAACATCAACAAATGGACAATGAATCCCATCATAGATAACGAAATATCCAACGACTTTTGGACTAACCCAGCAATAACATATTCACAAAAACCAAGTCTGTTAAAATTTTGCACCGGCCAATATATGGGACAAGCTAGAAAACAATTAATCTTTGGTATACAAAGATTCCCCTCAAAAACATGTCCCATTTGTAACTCACAAGACGCAGACACATGGCTTCATGTACTCCTCCTATGTAACCAACACCACATACATGCCCTTAGAATCATAAAACATAACAAAGCAGTATGGGAACTAAGAAAAATAATTCTATCTTCGAATATATCAAGATGCTACACTATCATGAATGCAAGCACATTTAACAACAATCCACAAGAAAATATAATACCCCCATGGCTACTACCATGGACATCTAGACATCAAAGATGTTACTGTAACGCCAGATTTAAACTAGACATTCTATGCATTAAAGGCCTTCCATACCAAAGTGCCCCACCGCTAAATCCCGAAGACAATCTCACAGTACAATTTATTGAATTCACCTACACTAATGACAGATTCTCACCAGAAACAATTGGCAACAAAATACTAAAATATCAACCACTAATTAATAGTATCACTCAACAAGGATGGAAAATCGACCCACTCATAGTTATCACGGCTGGAGCTAGAGGAACTACACACGCTCCCTCAATGAAACAACTCGAAACAAAATTCAATCTAAGTTGTGAAACCTCCATAAAGCACACATTCAAAGCAATAAACAATATTGCTATACACTATGCCGGATCAATCCTTCTACATAAAAGACAAATAAAAAACAATCAACAAATACCAACAGAATAGGAAAATACAAAAAAAATTAAAAGGGAAGTAATGGTGAAGACGACTATTTACTCTTTTGATCGCTAGCTCAACACAAACACTTGTCTCAGGGGTAGGATAGGACTGGTTGGTTGGTACAAATCTCCTGCCAACATAACTCACTAGCAGTACCAAGCCATGTATATCACACCACCACTCAAACAAACCCAACGTGAATCAAACCCGGATCACACAAATATGATACATTGCCCTTCACCAACCAACCAAAGAACTCATGACTTTGTGATATTACTAAATACAAAAACATACTTTATACTCAAAAAAAAATTCCAATCATCAATCCATGGTTACTTTTATTATGTTACTTGTTACTAAAGTGTCCATTCCCGGCAGGAGAGAGTAGTTTTGTTCCAATGGCCCTTTGTCCGGTGGGCACTAGGTCATTGACATTAGAAACGGACACTTTATTCACGCCGGCCTCGAAAGAGAACCGGAATTTCTATCTATCTAGAGGAACTACAACCAAAAACAAACCCAAAAACTGTTGGAATTAAGTTACTCATGTGGTAATTAAATTACTCATGAGGGAACTAATAGACCAAGGGTCTATGCCTAAGTTACTCATATGGTAATTAAGTTACTTATGAGGGAACTGACAGACCAAGAGTCTATGACTCCAAGTTAGTTAGAACACCAAAGTAATAGTCTAGTTAGTCTGTACATATTCTAAGTATGTAGACAGATAGTACTAGAATTATAAGTGTGGCTTGGTGGGTGAAGGAGATAACATTGTCTATTGGACAAGATCTCACTTCTATGGTTGGGTGGCAAGTCACATAATAAACATTGTTTACCTTTTGTGCACATTATCTTTCTTAATTTAACATGGTATCAGAGCGAGGTTAATTAGAGGAGAGAGTAGAGAGTTTAATTGGGCTTTGATTTGAATTCACAGTTAAACTTGGGATTGGCCCCCATAGTCTCAAAGTTGTTATCTGCATTGACGAATGCAAGTTAGCATGGCTAGTTCTAGCAGTGGAACTAGTTTCTTGGACAAATTTGGTGGTCAGGGATTCAATTCATGAAAATTGAGGATGATCTATCTCTTGAAGAGGGATGGGTTGTGGAAGTTGGTAAGTGGTGAAGAACCAATGCCAAGTAGCACTGCAAGTGACACACCAATTGGATTGTCCAAGGAGAAAGTGGAGAAGGGGGAGTGGATACATTCACAGTATAACGAGCCAAGGAAACTGTAACCAGTGATTAATTTAACGGATTATTAAGCAATAATCTTATCATTTGAATTGATAATGCAATATAAATTAGTAACTACATATATTATATGTCATTCTACAATATACTAAAGTTTGATGATGTTTGAGAAGTTATTGGTACTCCAAAACGACTAAAATATGGTCGTAACCAGTCGTTAATAACGACTAAAATGTGCTAAAATTTTCATAATATGTCGCAAAATGTCCTTAAATTTTTCTAATATCTACATAAATTGAAGATATAATTTTCTAAGCACTCATCAAGAGTTGTTAAATTTGGGCGGGGTTGGCTCGTTATATTGTGAATGCACCCGAGTCAATGTTGGTACTGTTATTGATAGCAATATGACTAAGTGGTTAGAACGTGATCAAATAGCCCTCTCTACTATTGCCTTTTATCTCTTAGATGAGCCACTCCATCAGATCACTCAATGTAACTCTGCTAAAGAAACATGGAATGAACTTTGTCACATCTATGAGATGAGTGATATGCATTCAAAAATACTTCTCCTAAAGGAGTTTTGGTCCTTCAAAGGGGTTTTTGTTAGGGCGTAGGTTTCCTAGGCCTTTTCTCTAAAGGTTGTTCCTATTAGAGCAATTCCACCATGCCACTCTAAAGGGGCACGCGGCATAGTTTGGCGAGGTATTGTTGTCCCCACTATTCCAATGCACCCTTTAAATATAGCCATCTCATCGCATGGATGGCGAGCGAAGGGCCAGCGTGTGGGTAGGGAATCAACACAGGCAAAGGCCAAAGGGGATATCAAAAGCCCCTCATACACGTTTTGGCGTGGTCAGGTTAATTAGTGAGGTAGAGATGCTCTTCGAGTTGTCAGAGTGTAAGTATTTACTCAAGCGATTTTTTGTAATAGCTTTTGCAATGAGTTTTGTGACTAGCGGTAGCAAAACCTTGCGATTCCAATTTGTGAAAGGAAAACAACTGTTTTGGAGAGAGTTTCGCGATTCTGAACGTGGATTGCGGGAAACTACACGTAGGAGAGTCTCACTTGAAGCTTGCCCTCTGACACCCCTATTCTTCCCTATTCTTTTTTTGTTGATGTCTCCTAATTATTTCAAATGAGCCTTCCAAGGAAAAATCGAGGTTGCATGTCTCAGTTTTCAATTTTTTATTTTTTTTAAATAAAAAAAAACCATGAAATGTTCAAAATGAAAAAAATAAAAGAATTTAGCCCCCCTAGATATACCCTTGAAAAAACCTGTAGACTCTAAATAATGTTTTGCATTTTTCACTATCATTTTACAATTTAGGCTTAGATTTAGTCCACCATTTTTGGATTTACAGAGTTTCAATGTTCCAAGTTTTAAAGTTCCAAGATCCAAGTTCCCATTGAGAATGAAGAATCAAATTTGATCTACATTAAATAGTGCATCTAGGTTGCCCCTCATTGCGGGTAATTTCTCGACATTTCACACTATATAAATATTTCATCAAGAGTAAACTGAGAGATGTATAGATGAAGCCACAAAGATGAAGCCATGAAGAATATCTTCATCAAGAGTAAACTCAGAGGGACCCATGTGTCTCCACATGTACAAGTGGTGACTCATGAGGAACTTTTTGGGTAAGGCAACCTAAATGCACTATTTAGTGTAGTATGAATGAAGAGTATCTTTCATTGAGGGTCTTGTTTCAAAATCTACAAGATGCAATAGTGGGAGTGACACAAGTACTTATACGTTCATGTTAAAGGTCAACTCGATTGTATATTACAACATGCAATTCAAATAACATCAAATGGAAACTTAAAGATGGCTGTATAAAATATGAGTACATAAATGGATGTATGTATTGAAAAACATGACCTACTCTCATTTTTTTATTTTTTTATTAGTAAATTCAGAAAATAAATAGAATTTTTGTTTCAAAATGTAATATACAAGGACATCAAAATCAGGAATTTTAGGAATTTTATCAATATAAATTTTCAACCTCAATGACTTTGCAAAATTTTATTGAATAATGTAAAATAAAGTGTATTATAGTCCTCATTCAATTGTTAATGAAAAAGATCAAATTAATAATAATAAACACACTCGAATGTTTGAATCCATGAGAGTGTGAGTTTATACTTTAGGGTTAGTATAGCATTTTTAATAATTTTGGACCAAATCAAAGTCAAATAATGTAGATCAAATGTCATGCAACCATTATGTGAAGAATAGAGCCATTGACCTTAAATTGTAAATAAATTTATTTTAGAAATAATGAAAATGATTCAAAAATGTTAAAGTTTAAATGGGCAAATGTAGTCAATTCTATGTTTATAGAAGTTGAAATAAATTATTTAAGAAGCATCAACGAAGATAGCAAAATACACCATTGGAAGAAAAAGTCATGCCCTGCATTTTTGAATTGTTAGAATATGCTTTGGAAATTATTTTAATCTACCATAAGCTTTTAATATATTTTCTATTTTTATTTTAGACTTTCAATGAGAGTACCATTTACCTTTCAGGTGATGAGAGTGACATGAGCTAGCATGCCATGTTTATATAAAGTTTTCATTCGTCATTGAACACTATATACATAAGGTTTACTTGAAGTTTTATCATTTAGAATTTTACAATCAAATGTTTTTTACACAGACACTATATCTCCAAAAAGGTCAAATAGTGTCCGTGTTGAGAAATAGTGCCCAAGGCACTAAATCTCAATTTTAGTGTAGTTATGGTTGCTTGTGCTAGTTTAAATATTTTGCCTTAGATGACTAAATGAACCAATTTGAAGGTTGTTCATTTTGAAAGTATGAATGACAACAACATTAACCCCTAAATGTCCTCACCTCTCTCCAAATTTGAAGAATTTCAAAGATGTCTTATAAAATGCAACTAAAAGGATATTTTGAACTTGATATGTGAATAAAAGTTGTACATTATGAATTTTTCATTCTATCCATACAATTAGATCTGTGCTTGCTATCACCAATATTTTGTATAAAATTTGAAACTTAAATTTCAAAATTCTTTTCTAAGTTGATTACAGATAAGATATTAACAATTTGTGGATGAAATTTGTTGTGATTGGTTGAAATGTAATACTCTAAGTGTAGTGATTTTTGGAGATTTTTTGGTTGCTTAATTTTATGAATTGACTTTTTTAAGAGCACTTTTACACTGAAATCTTTGAAATATTATGTGAACCACTACAACATGAAATGAGGCATAAAATTTTCACAAATCATCCCCTTTCTAATCGGATCACACATGCATGAAGCTAACTTCCCAAAAAATCTTTAGTAAAAAATCCACATTCCAGAAAGTCAATGATGGATGAGAAAACTGTGTTTGATTATGTACATCGTCCACTTTTTGGACAGTTGGATGTTTAGGGGTTAAGTTATGAATAGTGATAATATGCAGTTCCTATTTTAAAACTCCAATTCATAAGCTTCTTCATTGGATTATCATAAATTTATCACAAAATAGAGACCTTTTTCAAAAAATGACTACTGTAGTCTATCCCCAGGTTAGGTAAAAGAAAATATATTACCCCAAATTCTATCAAAATCATAAATTACAGGAGGCTTGTTCCTAAAATCTCATAAATTTAGGAATTACATTGCCTAGAATCTCAAAAATTACACCATGAAGTACAATTCACGATTTGCCTCGAACCGTTGTAAGTTGCAACGGATGAATGATTTGCAACGGTTTTTCTACAACAACGTCTAAAACTTTCAATGTTACTCATAAAGAATGTCCACGTTTTTCAAAAATTTCCTACGAATCTGCCAAAAATCATGGACACATTAAAATAATTAGTAGGCATTTCTTTGCCCTTCCTGGGGATAGACTACGGTACTTTGCAGTATATAAGCCATTGAAAAAATAGCTGTAATTTATATTTTGTTCTCAATTTTTTTGGTAGTCTTAGTAAAATTAAATACCTCTTGAATGGTTGAAAGAAGCAAATTTTCCAAAAATAAATTGCTAAAGATATTAAAATTCAAATGCATGTTTTCCTCCTTTTTGGGACGCCAAATTTTTGCAAATGAAACATTCATTTGCAACATGCTTGAAATTTGTGAAGTAAAACATGTTGATATATAAGACCTTTATATACAAGATGTTATGGTTGAATTTTATTTTATTTATTTAAATAATAATTTAGTGAGAAGAACTCAAAATTACAATCATTTTAAAATTATAATCATTGTTACACAACTATAATAAAAATACAGTCCAATTTAAAACCAAAATCAAATTATCATTAGTACAAGAAGACACATAAATCTTAAAAGTACAAAAAAATAGTTTCAAAATATAAATAAATTCTATATATATAATCATAAAACTTTATAATTTTAAAAGTAACTTGCAATTGAAGTTTGAAACTTAGTTATAGAGTTTTTGTACTTTTTCAAATAAAATTCAAAATATGTCATTTTATTAATTTGATTTATGTATTATTTTTCAAAATCACTTAATTTTATAATATTATTTAAGTGCCACAAAATTGGACATGATGTACCTTAATATAGTATATAATGTTTAAGAAAAAGATACTGAATACAATTTTATGTATAGAGAGTCCATAAAACTTCTTTAGTTTTTATACGATACTATCATAAAATATTTATCTGAAGATTCTAAATGGAATCAAAGGCATGCAAAACAATCACCTCCCATAACCATGCCTTTAACAAATTGCATCTGAGTATTGACCAAGCAAGTTCTTCTTTGATCAAATCAAAATTCATCAAAATTGTTGAAGGAATATTTTACAACACGTCTTTATTTTGGTTTCAAACCTTTGGACTTTCAAGGGTTAACCTTGAAGTTCTTTTGACATAACATTCTTAAGCCCTAGATTTTGTACCCCTACTAGATTTTTCCAATGCTCTTGGATTGCTCTTTGTTTTCACATTTTAAATTTGTTTTACTTGTTTGGCTCCTATTAAATCCCCTCGTATAATGGCAAGTGCCATTTTTCACTCTATGTTCCGAGGAAAGTTATTGTATTAGTAAAAAGCCAACCAAGCAATAGACGGTGCAGTACTCTACTGCTTAAGATTTTTATAGAGTGCATTTGGTCAACTTTTCTTTTGAAAGCCCCTATTACAACGATACTAAAATAAAAGTTTTTTTTTAATTTTATAATATCCAAGCATATGGTCTTTTGGTTACTTTTTGAGGTATGTCTTTCTAAATTTTAAATTTAAAAGGTTCACTAATTGCAACATCGTAAGGTTTGAAATTTAAAAACAAGTTTTGTTCTTAGTCATTCACAAAGGTGAAATTTTACCTTTCAAATTTAAAAAAATAAAATTGTATGTGTTCCACAACTCTTTATATTATGTTTGAGAAATTGAGTTGAAAACCTATATAATCAATTTCACAAAAAAAGGTCTTGATTATTTTTCAAAAATCTATTGCATGAAGAAGGTACAAGATGAATGCAAAAATGAATTGTTAACAAAAACTAGAATGGAAATGAAACATGCCAATTCCAATGATAGCACCTTAACCCCTAAATTTCCTTGTGTTTTTGGGAGCTTGAAACCTCAAAACTGCGATTTTCTACCTCTATGTACTCCCGGGGATGTGAACCAAGTTTTTTTACTTCTTTTAGAATTCCAACCGTAAGATCTTGTACCTAAGCCTATTCATAGCTACTGTTTCAAAAATTGACCGTTGGATGTTTATCATTTGCAAGATCATAACATCCAAAGTTTGTGCAAAAGTTTTTCGGGGCATTGCTTGGGAGGCATTGTCTCCATAGTGCAAAGGGGGACTTGAAGATTGTTACTCCAAACATTTTGCTCATATTTTTCTCCATGTAGATAACTAAGTTGGGTACGCTCATGCAAAATTTTAGAGACTCATTACGCGTTTCAAACCTTCATCCAAATTAATTTCCGGAAGTAGGTATAAAAATAGCAATTTGGTGAAACAAGCATCACATTAATTGTATTTGATTTTTGGAAAAAATGAACGGTGATTAGGTATCTCTATGATTTTATAAATTTTAGGCGAAATCATTTTTAAAAAATTTCAAAATCTCAAATTTTGACAAATTTCGAAAGAAATGGATGTGAAATTACAGAAAACCTTGGAGGTTGCTGTTCTTTATTTTGGAGGCTGCCCTTGTCAAGCCAAGAATATAATGAACATGGGTCACTTCAAATTCTGAGCCTAACTGTGGTGAAGAGCATGTCTCCAAAAAGAAAATTTGAAAAAATGATTATAATAAAAAGTTTTTTTCTGCCCCAGTTGGGCTTGAAACCAAAAATTTCAATAAAAAAATTATAAAATCCGAATTTGACTTTGTAATTTTTACCCCACACACCTTGTATGTATGACCACGCCCACGCCAAATTATAGTCTAAAATTCTTAATTTAGACCTTCCATCTAAGCTGCCCGAAACAACGAAAAGCCATTTTGGCTTTTAAGGGCCTTTAGGGGTTAACATCTCATGCACTTTTGTTTTTTAAAATTGTGAAAATTGAGTTTAAAAACAAACCTTTTTAAGAGATTTTTTGAAATAAATTTCTTCACATTTTTTATCTTAGTAATAATCATAAAACAAATCAGGTTGAATAAACACTTTATGCATGCATGCTTCAAAAGAAGACCGGAGTTCTTACTACTACTAGAATAAATCAAATCATTTCTTGTATACCATAGGTGGAGGGGAAATTTGGCACTTTGGTGCCAATTTTATTTTTTTTGGAAAAAACAAGGTTTGGAAAATAGAAGATTCCTCAACATTCTTCAATATTATCTTTTCACCATAAAAACCAGAAAAATAATTACTCAATTTTTTTTTGACATTTATTTGTTTTAATATTTTTTTGTCAACCATACCTCCACCTACAATTATATACATAACTACTTTAACCCTTAATTGCCTAACCATTCAAATTTTGGATGACAAGGTTTTTGCAGTGTGGTTTTTTTACATGAATTTTTTGAATAGTTTTCTTTGCGTAAGTGAAATCAGATAAGGAAAAAAATCAAAATTGAATATACTAGATCCTTTCATTCCATGTGAGCTTCCATTTTGACAAAAGATATTTCAAAGTTTTGAGATGCTAAGTGCGCACTTAATCCATTATTTGAGGCTAATATAGAAATGAAAGCTGTACATAATGACTTTTCCATGACATTTGTACAACTAAATTAATTGGTATTGTTGAAATATGTTTAAATTTGATTTAAAAATAGATTATTGTTAGAATTATATGAAAAATAAATAAAATACTCAATATCTTATGAATTTTGGAATGATTGGCCAAAAGTGCATAATGTACAACATTGAATCATCTTTTGCATAATGTGCAATATTTTCAACTTATAAAATTATCTTTTGATTGCTTACAAAGAGATCTCAAGACATCTCTGTCAAACTAATGATTTCAACTACTTATAATAAGTTACAAGACGAGAGTGTTAAAATTGCAATTTTAGTGAATTTTCAGAAAAAAATCTTGTAAATTCATTTAGAAAAATATATAGGCATTTAATTTCAAATTCAACTATATGGATGTCTTCAAAATAGGTTGCTTACATATACTCTTTAGAGTTGAAGTTCAAAAAGTTAAAGAAGCCTCGTTTTATAATACATATAGGTATTGCCCAAAACCTCTAGGTAGTTACGAGTTAAATAAGATTAAAAAATTAATTAAAACTAATTTAAAAAAATAAAAACAAATTGCCAATAGAATTCAAAAGCACTTAAAATTTTCATTAATCTGGCAATACTTATTAGAATTTCACTAAACAAAAATTTCCATATAGAACATAGCCTATAGGAGCTACCCTTAAAATTAAAAGAGTAATTAAAAATAAACAAGATTAGTAAAGCTTGTACAAAATCTCGCCAGAGTTCCACTTTAACCACTTTGGACCTTGAAGGGTTACCCTTTAAAAGACCAAGGATTCATGGTTTTGAAATGACAAACTCTATTGGTAATATCTTTTTAAAATATAATTAAAATGGAAGCAAATTTTATATCATTGGAATTAGTGAAGGACATTGCATGTGTTGGTCAAAAAATAAATAAATTTGAGCATCACATAAAACCTAACTGCTAAAAAAACATGAAGACGAATTCAGGCTTCGTGGTCCTTTATGGGTTAAATATATACAATTGGCACGTGCAATATTACTGCCAAATACATTCGATTTTATTAAATTTAACACAATCCCTTACATGTGCAATTTTCAAACTATCATAGTACCATAGCTGGGTTGCCACCCCACGAACGAATATTTAATATTTTTTGAAAAAATAAGGTTTGTTCCTCAAAAAAATGAATTTCTTGGTTTTTGTTTTTGAGCAAAAGATGATTAAAAATGGCCCAAAATAGCTTAGAAATAGCAAAATATAGCTTTAAATAGTTTATTCTATTTTTTCTTTTTATCCTCATAATTTCCGATTTTTTACGTTTTTTATTTTTTAATTATTTTTTGGCGACCCAACTATGGTATTACGGTATCATCTACTTATTCCATCCCAATGGCTAATATATCACATCCACGTCAGAGTGGCCTAAAAAATCCTGGCCAATTAGTCATACTGTCAAACATTTCACGATTTCTCTTGGTAATAATATCAGTTTCAATTTCCAAATTTTCATTTTCAAGGTCTTCAATTTCAGAGTTTCGAAGATCCAAACACACTGAGTAGTCACATGGGTTTTCTTCTTGTGGATACACTCTTTGCATCCATACTTCCTTCCTACTTTTATGCAGAGAACGAACTCCTATCCCTCTTTGAGACTCAGCTTTAATATCATTATTTGCGGGTTCGTCAGGATCAAATCGATGTAATAGTTTTCTGAGGTCCGAAAAGTCCAAGTAATAATTCATTTCTTCTTGATGATGATGTTGTGTTTTTGGGACTTGGTTCAGGTTTGGTTCATCAGGTTCGAATTGATGCAATAGTTTTCTGAGGTCAAAAAACTCCACTTCTTGATGATGATTCTCAAGACGTTTGTTATTCAAACATTTGGCACAACCACTTTTCCAACCCCACTGCGAATGCGTACATGTCTTGATGTTTTTTGGGTCCATGTCTACACCGTAGTTTTTTCCAATTACATTCACCTAGCGCTAAAATTAGAATAACTGCAGAATATAGTATGTGTTATTGAAAATACTGAATATACTACAATATAATTTTGCCAATTTATAGGTAACCTTATTATCAGGCTTTTTATATCAGAGGAAGAAGCGTTTTACTTTATTGAAATATAAAGTAAAAGTAAAAGTAAAAGTACCAGTATTGGAAGTTGAAGCCTGAATGAAATGGCTAGGAACGTATGTGGGCTTAGGAGAGGACATATTGCTTGACTACTATGTTTTTGATATCTTTTTTGGACATTTTTTTCAACATTTGTTATTACACTTTAACCGCTAACTGCCTAACCAGGTGTTTTTGGCCTGATGTACAGAATTGAAATTCGTTTTCTCATCTGTCATGCACTTTTTGCAAGTAAAAAAAATACTACAAAATTTTATGGCAAGATAGCTTTTATGTGATCCGATTAAAAAGGTGATGATTTGTGAAAATTATATGGCTCATTTCATGTCACACATTTCTACCAAAAAATTCTAAGATCTTAGTTCAAGACGAATAAAAACGGTGCTCTTGAAAAATCAACTCATAAAATTAAGCAACCAAAAAATCTCCAAAAATCACTACACTTAGAATATTACGTTCAACCCTGCTGTCACAACAAATTCATCCACAAATTGTCAATATCTTGTTTGTAATCAAATTACAAAAGAATTTTGTATTTTACTTTTTAAATTTTATACAAAAATATTGGTGATCGCAATCACAAATTTAATCACACGGATAGAATCTAAAATTCATAATGTACAACTTTTATTCATACATCAAGTTCAAAATATCCCTCTTAGTCGCATTTTATAATGCATCTTTGCAATTCTCCAAATGTGGAGAGGGCTGTAGGCATTTAGGAGTTAATGTCAATAACTTGAAGTGGCCATTACAACCTTTTTTCAATAATGTTTTTGACATTAAAGTGTCAAAAGAAATATCAAAATCTTTTTGGACATTGTAATGTCAAAAAGTATCAAAGAGAATGTCAAGAAGAGTGTTCAATAAAATGTCAAAAAAGTGTCAAAATGAGTGTTGAAAAGAGTGAAAAGAAATTTTGGAGAAACTTGTAGGTGATTTTGAAAATATGTAATTCATTACACCAAGGTCCAAAAATTATGAAGTGACTTGGGTCAAATTTGGTTTTTTTTTGTGTTTCTAGAACAAATTACCAACAAAGAATCTTTTGAAGGATTCAACACTTCTAAAAAAGAGGATCAACGCTAGAAAAGAAGATGTATGAACATCCCACCTTGCCTAAAGTACAAAAAAAATTATTATACACATACAAAATTTAGTTTTACTACAAACTAAGAATCTTGACCTATAACCACATGGTTGGGAATTTGAACACCATGATTTGTGGCAAACTACCCAACATTAGCTATCCTTCAAAAATAAATTCATTTGGAAGATTTTGACAGTTTTTTCTGACAGTTTTTTCCAATACTCTTTTTGACATATTAGGTTAAAAACCCTTTTATGACAATAGAGTGTCCAAAAAACAATAATTTTTGCAATAATTTTATGACACTTTTGTGCTGAAAAACCATTGAGTAAAAGGATGAAAACAACTAAAAGGTTGAAAACAACACAAAGATTGGAAGTGGTTGTTTCAAGTAGGTTACATAGCCGCGTTACTAAGGCGCAAATTGCCACACTAGCTCTGTCGCCGGCAAATGAGCAAACTGGATCTAGTCGCTTCAATCGAACGTAGTGATCCAATGGGCATGGATATCTGAGTTGGCGGAGAAGGCCTGACCGGCTGCGCTTGACGGATTTGGTGCTTGATAATACTTCGGGCAAAAGAGAGTACTGCAAGGCAGAGTGATAGAGTATTGTAAGGGAGAGTGGTTGCACACATGCAAATTTTCTCATTTTTTGATGGTCATTTTCACATTTTTCCTTTTGTTCTTTTGAGACTTTTTTTGGTACGTTATAGTTTACACCAAAACGAAGGAAAATATGTAATTTATTACCTTGATTATTCAAATTAGCAATTTTTTTCATTGCTATAAAGTGGGTCATCAAAAAGTGCTCCTAAGATCACTTTTTGATTCTTCCTCAATTTGGATGACGAGATGAACTAAATTTAGAAATTTAAAAGACCAAGACAAAGAAATATTCATTTGACACAATTTGAAAAAAATAACATGATTAGACAAAACCTCATGGAATTATGCATATTCAAAGTTTAGTTGACTTTAGGATATGCAATTTTTTTGACGTGTATATCTCACTTAATATTGACTATTTTAAAAAGTACACAACTCTAATAAATGAATTAGAAAATTTTGGAGGGGGATGATTTTTTTATTTTTTTGCTAAAAACATCATTTTTGAGCTCATTTTGGAACCCACCAACCATGAGAGGGTTGCTCTGACCTTTAACCCCTAAAGGACTATGAAGACACATTGTGTCCAAGAATAATTTCATGATTTTAGTAACTTATTTGGATTCCATAATTTTAACTCCATGTGAACTAGAGAATTGTAAATGTCCGTTACGAGAACACAAAAACCCTTCAAGACGTGCAATTACATTGATTGATGCGTCGGAAAAAAAACTAAAACGTCAACACAGGTGAATTTGGGACATGGTTGTTAGAGAGGTTGATGACCTAGAGGGCATTTTCACACTAGGGCGTCAGATTTGTCAAAAAAAAAGTGTACAATATGTAAAACATCTGTCATTATCGCGTCATAAACACTATATAATAATTACAGGAAAAGTTTTAAAATATTAAAATGGAATATTTACAAATCTTTGGAATGTTTTCTACATATTTTAATTTTTTTGAATTTTTGGAATATTCCAAAAATCTTTTTGAAATCTTTACAAATTTTATGCAATGTAACAATTAATAATGATCATAAACACCGACTCAACAAGTCACCAACAAGTCACTTCACCCAAACATAAATCTTTCGGAATCAATCATTGTTGTGTACTTAGTTGTAGAACACCATTTTTTGTGAGCACCTAGACACTGTACATCTTTGTATGCTCCTGAATTTTCAAACGCTAATTTAAAACTAGTTCAAATATTTACAAAACATATAATTAACCTTTAAACATAAAAGCAAGCCCCACGGGCTTGTTTTGACAGAATAATGAAGAAAAAAGTGAATTTTTCAACCAAAATTGAAATGGATTGGTGCTTTGGAAACGTGATGAAAAAGAGAGGCTAAATTTAGCACATACATATGTTTTAATAAATTGTGCATTCCAAAGAAAATTGGAAAGAGAATCTCTAGAGAAGAAGGGGAGGGAGTTGGGCAGCGTGAGACCTTAACCCCTAAACGTAACAACGTCCTGAAACTGGACGACTAACAGATTCAAACGCACCCCATGTTCTCATCAATGCTTGGAGGAAAGTCATCCAATTTTTTGGAGATACTTCACCAAGTTGTTGTCCTATCTAATGGTTGAATTTAGTCATACTTGATTACATATTTTTCTAAAATTACAAATGTAGAAGTATGTCAAGTCGTTGACCAAGCCAAAATTGCATTGATTGTAGTTCAAAAGTGACCTTGCAAAAATGAGGTCATAGATTTAAGGCACACAAAACTTTCAAAGAATCACCACGATTAAGAGTATCTCATTTCAAACTCATTCCAACAAATTTTACTCAAATAATATTAAAATTTTGTTTGTAATCGAATTTAGAAGGAATTTTTAGTTTTAACTTTCAAAATTTATAATTAAATACTGGTGATAGTATTAGTGAATCAAATCGTACGGATGGAATCTAAACTTCAAAATCTAGAACTTTCATTTGTATATCAATTCCAAAATATTCTTCTAAATGGGAGTTTATGATGATTTTTCTCAAATTGCCAATTCCAGGGACACCCTGGTACGTTTAGGAGTTAATGCATACCAGAGTTGGCAACATATACTAGCGCTATTCAACAATGTTTTTATTTTTTTCAATTTTATTTTTATTATTTTTATTTTATTTTTATAATCCAGAATTGCACAACCGGAATCTCATTGAATTTTTTTAATTTGTTTTTGGAGTGACAGTGTTCACTCCATTCACTGTTCAAATGGAATTTGAAGAATTCTCATTGGTTGTCCACATTACTCAAGGACGACTCTTGGGGGCAGTTTTCTAAAAAAAAATCATTCCTTTGGGCTGCCCGTCTAGGACCCTCTTGACGTTTAAAGGTTAAGGGTTAAGATTGGAAAAGAGCCTCATAGTTATATCGTTCTTGTTTATAACCGATCTTGTTTATGATGGTCCTCAAGGCCGTCTTTGGGCCAATGTTATCAACATTAGAGGATGTCAAAATTCACTACTCCTATCTTGCAAGAGGAGGCAATTGTGGAAACAAGACTAAAATTGTACAACCTAGACTAATGTTCAGCTATGCTATTGTTTGGGATGTGATTGCGTTGGACCCAAATTAGAAAGTGAGAGAAGTCTCGTAGGAGAATCCCGAACTGTGACATCCTTATAAACTTATGACACTAGGGTGTGTCAGAATGCGAGCTTGTGAGGTGAGATTGTGCAACGTGGTTTCTATGTGGTGCCTCCCGCAATCCAAGTTCACAACCACGAGACTCTTACAAAACAATTACTTTGCTATCTCAAATTGCAATTGCGGGTTTCTGCCACTGCCCTTCTACACTAAATAGCATGGGTTTTAAGGGGACCAAAAAATTAGAAGGATTTACACTACAAGCAGAGGCGTCGTTTCTCACTCTGGAGGATCCTGTTCATTGTCGCTTTTTATTGTACACGCTTGTCCTATGTGATGAATTGCACTCACCAAATCCAACCAAAAAATTGGTGAGTGCAAAGTGGCGCCGTTTGACTCACAGAAGTAGTGACAAGCGACGTCTTCTCTTTGTAGTGTTACTTTATAAAAGCTACTTCATTGTAAACATGAGTGTGCAGTAATTAGAATTTGGGAAACTCATGTGTCTGTCTTATGGAGGATCTCTCAGGCGTTCTTGCACTATAAGAAAACTTGGTAAAAAAAACCGCAGCTAAATTCAGCTGCGGTTCGTTTGACCTCATTCTGCTGCAAAAACAATGTCCCAAAACAACTGCAGAACCTTGTTTTTAGATTTTTGGCCGGGATTTCAAGTATTTTGGGGCGTGTAATATACTGTTGGAAAGAACTTGAAAATACCTTTCCAACGGTATATTACACGCTCCAAAATACTTAAAACCCCGGCTGCAAATCAAAAAATAAAATTTTATAGTTGTTTTGGTACTGGAGCAGAATGAAGTCAAACGAACCGCAGCTGAATTCAACTGCGGTTTTTTTTAACCAAGTTTTCTTATAGTGTTGAGACATGAAACCTTGCATTGAGTTCTTTTTTATGTTTGTGCTTTTATTATTAAAGCAAATAGTTAGGGTTGACTCATGTGTAACTCAAGCCTTTCAAATATCTTTGATGAGAGATATTATTAAGTCACTTTGATTAGTTAACCCCTAAACGTCCTCACCCCTCTCAAAACTCGGCAGTTTTGCAAAGATGCATCATAAAACACAACCTAGAGGGATGCACTTGATGTATGAATAAAATTTGTACATATAAATTTGAGATTCTATCCATACGGTTAGATCTGTGATTGTTATCACCAATTTTTTTATATATAATTTGAAACTTGAAATTGAATTTTTTTTGGTAATTTGATTACAAATAAGATATTGACAATTTGTACATAAAATTTGTTGTGATTGGTTGAAATGTAATACTCTAAGTGTAGTGATTATTGGAGATTTTTTGGTTGCTTAATTTTATGAGTTGACTTTTTTAAGAGCACTTTTACACTAAAATCTTCAATTTTTTTGGTGAATCACTACAACATGAAATGAAGCATAAAAATTCACAAATCATCCCCTTTCTAATTGGATCACACATGCATGAAGCTAACATCCCATAAAATATATAGTAAAAAATCCACACTGCAAAAAGTCAATGACCGATGAGAAAACCATATTTGATTCTGTACATCGTTCACCTTCCGAATGGTTGGACGTTTAGGGGTTAAATATAAGCGCAATACAATTTTGCATTGATAGCAGATGCAAAAAATCAACTCTCATGAAGTGATTTTTTTTACAGTATGGTAAATATTTAAGTAGTGTGAAATGTCGATAAATTAGTATGGGTCCCCTTAGAACCCGTATTCAGTGTAGGAGATAGGGGTCACATCCTTGCTCGAAAGCTCCTTGCAGAAGCAAAGCATGCGCAAAAACTGGGGCAAATTCTTGCACTCTAACACCCCCTGATGTTCCCAAGTGTGAACGAGGTAGCAAGGTAGCAAGGTAGCAGACTGAGTAACATGATAAAATTTTACTGCCAGAAGTGTGTAGCTTCATTTCATTGTATCTTACACTGGGCGGCGAGGTCGGTGGGTTCCTCTTCAGAATTTTATTTATTTATTTTGGCACAAATAGATGAAATCTATTGCAATAAGAAAAAATTACAAATAGCTAGCTTTTTTCACGATACTTTGGTGATACTTGGGTGATACTTGGTGTTACCATGATGATACCTGGGGTAATATGTAGGTAAAATTTGGCTACTCACCGAACTTTTTACTAAGCATTTCGCTATTTTTCCTTTCAAATTTTCAAAAATCCTTCATTAAGATTAGCCACTGTATTTCAAGTGTAGCAACTAGGCTATTTTTGGTTGGGTAAAAAAACACTGCACTCCACTCATGATACAACTTTGTAGCGAAATATTAAGAGTTTGAAAGTCTAAGAGGCTCTCTTTAGTATTCATTTAGATTATGGTCCATATTCATAAGGTTCTTTAGCCCTTGCAAGGGTTCACCCTTTTGCTCTCACTGCATGAAAGATAAAATATTCAAAACATGTGATTTTTGAGGTGAAGCTACTGTGGACTTCCAACTCTCCACCACCATTCTTTAAATAAAGAATTACGTGGCATGTCCAATATTCTAGAATCGGCTACATCGATTCTCATGGAATGATTCTTATTCCTAGGTACTGCTTTCAAGTGCTAAAGAACCTTATGTCATTTTTGGGTTAAACTCTGTCTTTATGAAGATTGTGTGACTGTTCAGAATACCGTATCAATGTTGGGCTGAAAGCAGTTAACCCTTTACCGCCCAAGGTGGTTCTGGAGAAACCACCTTTTTCTGGGTGATGTCTCTTTAAATCTATCTCTGTTGAAATTAGGGGTACTATTAACAGTATCCAACCGTACTAATGTAAACATAGCTTAATGAAACAAGTCTCAGTTAAATCTTGGTAAGATCGGACCGTTGGATTGGAAGATTATAGTATATCTTTGAACCGTATAATGCACACTCAAAAATGAGATTTCGGGGGGTGTGTGACTTCAAGGTTAAATAGAATTTGGGGTTAAATTTTCAAAAATAAAAGTGAAGATGTTCAGCAATGACTTGTATCAACACCTCTTCATTGCAATCTTTCATGTCAAGAATAGACTCATACATAATTATTGTGAATTTTATAAGTGAAAGTGACTTATCCATGTACGGTTTAGAACAAAATTTATACGTTCAAATAAGAATGGAGTTAGTATAGTGATCAAGATCAGACTACATACACTAATGGAACATGAACAAGAGAACACAATCCAAAAAGAAAAACGAGATAACAAACTCCCAATCTCTAGAAATACAACATGGTACATATGCTGTATTTGTAAGTATTTGCTGTATTTTGAGGTATTTGCACTATTTTGGTGTTTTGTACATAGGTATTTGGATATCTAGGAAAGTCGGATTCCAAATTTTCTTTTTGCATCATCTCCAGAATCAAACGTTACACATCTGAACTTCAGAAACTATACTAAGATGGTTCACAGATTTTCCAGAATTTCATTTTCCAGTGATCTAGTGACCACTTAGTGGTTACCAGGGCACTAAAGGGTTAAGATGTGGACAGGTTGGCCTACATTCAAATGAGAGCTAGATATTTGATAATATATTGATTACTTGCTCCTTTCCATATATATATAGAAACTCCGGACCCCTTACAAGGCCGGCGTGAATAAAGTGTCCGTTTGTTATGTTAATGCCCCGGTGCCCACCGGACAAAGGGCCATTGAGACAAAACTATTCTTCCCTCTCGGGAATGGACACTTTAGTAACAATGCTCCTTTCCATCTGGTAGAGGGAAAAGCAAACCACTAGTCAAGAGTCCATTTAACCCCTAAAGGACCAAGGATTCATGGTTTTAAAATGACAAATTCAATTAATAATATTGTGAAATATATAATTCAGATGAGACTAAATTTTGTATCACTAGAATCAGTGAAGAATAATGCATATGATGGTCAAGAAACAAACAAACTTGAACAAAACGAAGTCCACATAGAACCTACTCAAAACTGCTAAAAAATACAAGGCCCAATTTGGAATTCTTGGTCTTTTAGGGGTTAATTTGTGTGTTCGTTGGCTGTGCACATGACATTACATTTTGCATTATCAATCATCCCATCACTCAATCTTTAGTACTATATAGACAAACACCAGTCAGTTCATTTTCTCTTCCTGTTGAAGTTAAGGAATCATATGTTACATGACATGAGCGTTGAAAAGCTGAGTCTAAGAGTGAATAAATAATCCCTTCTACTACAAAGAAGGAATTAAGGTGGCCACCAGGTTCAAGTCTTTAACCCCTGAAGGACCGAGAAGCCCAAATTAAGTCTCATGTTTTTTTTTTAGCACTTTTGAGTAAGTCCTTCTGTAGTCTTCTTTTTGTTCAAATTTATTTTTCGCTTGACCAACACATGCAACGTTCTTCCTTGATTCCGGTGATATAAAATCTGGTCCTATTTAAATTATATTTTTCTATATATGATCAGTTGAATTTGTCATTTTAAAACCATGAACCCTTCATCCTTTTGGGGTTAATGAAATGGAGGAATTAAGACCAGAGTGAGTCCTCGCAAGTCTAACAAGGATTCAGTTGTGTAGAGGAAAGGTAAACAGTATGTAGTTCAAGCCAGGGCGATTAGCTGGCATTGGTTTGTTGGCAAGCAAATCTTTCCAATTTTATACACATTGGTACATTCTACTAACACTGTGACATGGACATATTAGAATGTACCAATGTTACACACACATACATACATACATTTATAAATTTGTACATTTATATATTTTCAGGAAGCATGTACAATAACAGACCTTAGTGACCATTCCAGCCTCATCACAAACCCTACTCACTCTGTTTCACAGGTTTGTGATTTACTGAGGTTTGCTATTCTACATGTTAGCTCATATTTCATTGGGTATTAAGGTATTACATGTGTATCTGTGAACATTTTATGAAGATTTTTAAGATCATGACCTGCCCTGTATCAAACTTTTAATGTTTTTTAATAGAAGTACCCGCAAAACATTGGAATGTACCACCTGCAACACACTCTGTCATTCACATGGGTGTAAAGCCTAAGCTACTCTTCTGATTCTTAGTTATGTTTACTTTGAAGTGTTACAGAAGCTGAGGTGCATTACAATGTTGTATTCGATCTTTCAGAAAAACTAACAGAGATCAACACTAGTAGCAGACCTGTCGTTTTCATTCCCCACTTCGTGGAAGCAGTGAATAGTGGTTGAATATTATGTTTATATTTTTGACTTCTTGTGACCAAAACCACTCACCAACATTGACACAGCTCATGTGCCTGGCGCGGTTTCATTCCTTTTTCATTTATAGTAAGTGAAAAAACGACACATTTCCTACTAGTGCAACTAAAAAGGTCAAGCTTGCAGTGGGAGCCAAGCATGTTGATTCAAAGGCTCTAACGGCATCAGAACCGTGATAAGAGGCGGAAGCCAGCCCTTGCTGTGTCCAGCTCGAAAAGGCTGGGATACTATTACGATTGGAACACAGGATATCATGTGTACAAACACTGGAAGAATGTTATAATGTACTCCTTCTGTCCCATAAAAAGACCATGAAAACTAGTTTGTTGCAGAGTAGTTTTCATGGTCTTCTTATGGGACAAAGGGAGTACACTCTACCCTCTATAATATGACACTCCATAATATGACGAAATTATTGTTTCAAGCAATACACATGTGACAAGTCATTTTTGTGATTAATCCATGCCTGCCACCTTGAAAGTAGGGCTTCCCAAACATGTCATAATAGAGAGAGACAAGTGTACCAGGACCACAAGTTTTTGAGACCTGGATTCATCAAGCCCCGTCGGGTTTCTCATCTGCACTTAAATTCAGCATGTAACTGCACTCCATTTTCTTTCACACAGCCACAATTAATTCTTTACAAGTGGCTGTCTTGTACCTTTGTATGTGTGTATATACGTATTGCTACAAACTGTGCATACTTGAGTTGATGGTGGTTTCTACTTTGATAAGATTTAATTTCGACCGTGTTGACAGATATTTGACGACTCAAATGAAACGTCTCAAGGAGCCTGAAGGCCCTTTTTCTTGGAGTGGGTGAGCAGGCTAGGAAATGTCTTCATGTGCTGTATTGAATCTTCACCAATAATTTATGCGTTGTCGATCACCTCCAAGGTTTGATTTGCATTTGGAGCCACTGGAGTGCTTTTCCACTAGTAGAAATGTGACAGGTCTTCTTTGACTTAAATGTCTATAACATGTTACAGACACTTAGTCATTAAAGACCTGTTACATTAGACAAGATTTCTATTAGTGTTTGTAGCATGCACTAAAACAAGTTAGAATGGATGGGTTGTAAGGTAGGAGCACGCAAAACTAACATTGTACCCAATTCCGACAAAATCAAGACACAGTAGTCATTCTAGAACGTAAATCTCGGTAGACCATAAATAGCTTATCATTTTGGTCAACATACAATAAGAGCTTTATGATGTGCCTAGATTTCTTGACGGCTAAACTAGTTTCCCTTGAGTTTAGAGACCTCCAAGCTCTTACGCACCTAACAATGATAGACCACCAAGCTTTTCCATACATTTTAACTATTTGGGGTGAACAAATAAGAGTACATTAAAGCAAAATTCACGGTATCTTATTCAAACACAAGGTGACTTTAAGGATAACTCTATTGATGTGCAAAATTCCTTTGTTGAAACAGGTAAATTTTTCTTTGGAAAATATCATTTGTAGTAAGATTTCAGACCACAATTTTAGTGAGTATCAGTTCATTTGATGATTTTTTTATCCCTAGCAAAACTCAGCAAAACAATTCCTAAGATCTTCCCTAAAAAGTACTCCATTTGTCCGGAAATAATCTTCTTAGTTTTCGTTTAAATTCACTTAGCACTTTTTTTTTCAATAAAAGTCTCTTAGTACTCAAAAATAGTTTATATTTAATAGCATTAGTAAAGTAGCTTTTGTGTCCTTTCATTTGAGTTAACCAAAAAGAAGCAGTGAGCTTTGCTGAGTCTATGCGGAGTTTACCACCCAATATTATCAATATCTGACATAGATTGTGCATGAATAGTTCGTTGGTCCCCTCATGAATAGTCCCTTAAGATTGGGGGAACTTGTGGGAATTCTCCTCTAGCATTGGGGAGGTCACGAGTTCCACTCCCAGGTGGTGTAGGGCCTTGCTTTAGATTATTCTCCCGCTCACCGTAGACTAGTTTTGCCGTCTTTTTGAATTGAAAATGAGTTTAAGGTGAGTATGATGTGAGTTTCTACTTTGAGACACTCTTTTCGATTAACTCTATTTTTTGCCCCATTTGAAGTAGTTAGGGCTCGTGTTTGAAGTATAAAACATAGAAAATAAAAAATAAAAAATTGTCGGAGGAAAAAAGATGCCAAAACTAAGACAATAATTTCTTGGACAGGAGTACCAGGTATGAAGAGCTCGGGGTTCAACTACTCTCCAAGTGAAAGCATTGATTTCATCATGCACAAAAATTATTTATGTTTTATGATTTTATTAATAAGAAAGAAACCATGTGTATAACTTTTATTAATCATGTTTCCCTTGCAGGTGATGATTGTGTTTCAATTGTATCAGGTTGCCATGATATTAAAGTCTCCAATATGTATTGTGGAAAAGGATGTCATGGAATAAGGTTTTTTTTTTAATGTTGTATTTTTAAAATCATAAATTTTATTTTTATCAATTTTTTATTTTTATTTTTCATATTGTAATTGAGATAACCGAAAACAGTACACGAGTTTCAAGGCCCAATTTCAAGGAAATGGAAATCAATGCTCTCATTGAGTGTAACTGAAAAGAAAAACTCAAGTTGAAAACTCCCCATTTCCTTGATCTTTGGGGCTACTAAAATGGAGAAGAATCCGTAGAAACCGGAAAGTGGGGAAGTTGGGTGAAGGTTGCTGGAAGCGGCTTGCAAGTGCAAAAAGGACCTCGCAAGTGCAAAAAGGACCTCGCTTGCAAAAAGGACCTCGCAAGTGCCTTCCAGTTGAGCCAACAATGCTCTGGCAGCCAAAATCCATGTTCAACTAGTTTTGCCATCAAAAAAATGGCAAAACTAGTTGAACATGTAATCTATCTATGGATTTAGTACAACCATGCCAGTAGAATCGGTTGCCCTTGACTCACCTCCAACTCACCTTACCTAAGGTGAGTTTTAGTTTCTTTTCGGTTAACTCTAATATCTGAATTAAAATTTGATCTTTACAGCGTTGGAAGTCTCGGAAAACATGGAGCCACCGTTGAAGTATCAAATGTGGATATTAGAAATTGCACTTTAGAAGACACAACTAATGGTCTGCGAATCAAGTCGTGGCCGGTAAATTATCATCTATCTTTATTAATGTTTATTTTTTGAAATTATTGTAATAAAAACATCCTCAAAATTTACAATCATTAGAAAATAGCAAAATTGGTTCTATATGTTTAGACATAAATATAAATGATTATAAATGACATAATTGACATAATTGACTATGACACTTTGAACACCCAATTCGCTAATTTTGCACTTGGCCATATAATCATGCACTTGGCCCTCAAGCGCATTAAAAAAATAGTTTGAAAAAATCTCTTAAAAACAAAGATTTTTGTCTTTCTACAATCCCCTACACTATAAAGAAACAATTGTTTAATTTATTTCTCATCCTTATCTTTATCTTTTATTTTATCTTTATCTTATCTTATCTTTTCTTTTATCTTGTATTTTATTCTTGTCTTCTTTCTTGTCTTCCTTCTTCTTTTTCTTCTAGTCTTCCACTTGTCTTCCTTTTTTTTCTTCACCTTGCCATTTTTGGAGTTTCAACGATAACTTTAAAAAAAATAAAAATTAGGGAGCAGGCTGAATCCAATGCAGGCCCTGAAATGAAAAATGAAAAAAAAAAAAAAAAAAAAGTTTTTTTTTTTTTTTCCCGATTTTCCGGGCAAGGAGGGTCCGCGCGCGCGGACCCTACTCTTATTTTGACCCTCCCTCCCTCACTCCCCCCTCTCCCCTATATAAACCTTCTCTCACTCTCCCTCCCTCACACTCTCCTTCCACCCCTTTTCCTCTCTTGTTCTTCTCCCTCTCTTCCTTCTCCCTTCTCCTCAATATAAAGGAAGAAGAGAGAGGAGGAAGGAAGTGTGAGGGAGGAAGAATGTGGGAGGGTTTATATAAGAGAGAGGGGAGAAAAAGGAAAGGAGAGGAGGGAAGGAGAGTGGGTCAAAATAAGAGTAGGGTTTTTTTATTTTTTATTTTTTATTTTTTTTCATTTTTATTTTTTTCATTTTTATTTTTCATTTTTCATTTCAGGGCCTGTATTGGATTCAGCATGCTCCCTAATTTTTATTTTAAAAAAAATTATTGTTTAAACTCCAAAAATGGCAAGGTGAAGAGAAAAAAGGAAGACAAGTGAAAAACTAGAAGAAAAAGAAGGAAGACAAGAGGAAGACAAGAAAGAAGACAAGGAAAAAAAACAAAAGAAAAGAAAAAGAAAAGATAAAGATAAAGATATAAGATAAAGATAAGGATAAAAACTAAAATAAATAATTGTTTCTTTACAGTGAAGAGATTGTAGAAAGACAAAAATCCATGTTTTTCACAAAAAATTTCAAACAGATTTTTTTAAAGCCAAGTTTGCTCATGAAATGAGTGCACTTGGCCAAGTGCAAAATTAGGGAATTGGGTGTTTTTGGCTAACGTGGGACATATTATGCACATTAGGGAGGATAAGGTTATGCACGTGATATTACATATTCGGACGTTACAATGAAAAAATTTGAAAACCCAATCATCATTGATCAAGATTATTGTCCGCATGTAGAAGGAGAATGTGAAGATTCGGTGAGTTTGGAAAACCTAAATTCAAATACCATAAGCTGCTAGTAATTATGGTACAAATCAATTCAATTATTTTAGAAAAGTCCCACGCGTCGCTTTATTATTGGTTGTTACCCATGAAAAAGAGGATGTGGATAATGGGAAATTAAGCCAATGTGGAACTCCATGGGTACCAGAGCTACTATCACATTATGATATTGTTTTGAGATAGTTTGATTTATTATATTTTTAATTCTATATCAACAATATTTGACAAATTTGTATTTTATTATTGAATTGTTTTGCAGTCTACAGGTGTGAAAGTTAGCAACATTGTTTTTAATAACATTATTGGAACTTCTGCAAGTGAAGAAGCTATAACATTTGATTGTAGTGAAGATGTGCCATGCGAAGGAATTAGCCTAAATAATGTACAACTTCAACACAAGGAATCAGAAAAACACACCACATCACAATGTGTTAGTGCTCACGGCATAGCAACACAATCTATTGAACCTCCTAGTTGTTTGAATGAGTGATTTTTGAATGAAAGACTCGTTTTATTACATTATGAACTTTTCATTTAAAGTACACAATACGTTTGTGAAGTTCAAACGATAATATAAATTATATATGTCTTTAAAAAAAATAGTTAATTTAGTTTATCATAGACTTTCATTTCATATAGGTGGTTTGCAGATACATGCATTGGGACATGCATATTATAACATCTTAACCCCCAAATAACCAAATGACCATTTAATGGCCATTGCTCTATTTTATTGGGCAATCCAAAATTTCAAAGTTTTATTTAATAAAAAAAATATCTAATAGGAAATCAAGTTTATTTTCCAATCCAATTTGAATCATGTCAATTAGAGTAAAAACTCTACTTGTGAGAATTGTTCAAAGTGAAGCATTTCAATATTGTTGTAGTTATATTCATCAGAAGGTGACCTATCAAACATAGAACCAATTTGTAGAATGGATTAATAACAACATTCTACATTACTATTTGAAGATTGAATATCTTTTGGAAAAAACCTCAAAAATTTGACTTCTTCTCAAGAACAATCTAGGCTCAAAAGGATAAATTCATGAAAAATAAAATAAAATTGCGAGCCAAAATGCGGTATGTATTGTATGGGCATCACAAGCAGCATAATGTTTGGTTTGGCATGTTGTTTTTTTGGTTTTTTTGGAAACAAAAGGAAGTTCACTCCAATGCATTAATTAGAATAAACATCACAATGAAACCAGATGAGAGACTCACCGGTACAGCAGCAAGGCCTAAGTAAAAATACCCAATTTTGGCCTCATGCAGTTCCAAGTGATCTAAACATGTTGTCGCATGCAAAAACGCTCAGTCTTACACCACTCCTTATCAAACTTGTCAAGGAACTTACTCGCTTTCTCCAAATATTGTTTCATCAATAGCTTAGTCCGGATTTAGGAAGTCCTGGCATGATCTAAAATAGCATCCAAAATCACTTGTTCTTATTCTATTATCTCAGCCATCCAAAATTCTTGGCTAAATCAAAAATGTTTGGTGTGGCATGTTGTTTGGTTGCTTTGGGAAATAAAAAGTTTCCTTTTGTATAAAACCTGCTTCACATTACAGGGAGCGACAACTCACCTTGTGGCTATGGCAACCTCTCATTTGCCCACAGATAAATGATTGCCTCTTGTGCCTTCATACTAGTGGCAAAGGCAACTCTCCACATCATTCCTTCATAAATGAAAAATAATCCTAGGTGTCCTTGATTATCAACAAGTCCCTACCGGAGAAGTTTGCGCATAAGCTCTTGAAATTTGGGCTTTCTCATGGAGCATTCTTGTCTCGTCTCAACCATGCACTTTCCTTGCAACTTGAGATGATGTGGCAAGCAATAAATGTGTTTTACATTGCCGTAGCTTTTCTCTGCCACTCCCTGTAATGTGAAGTGGGCCTCAGTTAACAAAGAAACCAAACAAAATCAAGCGGCTAGTCGCGTAGTCTCTTGCCTTAGTATTTACCCTAGATTTACTTTTACACCTAGTTTATTCTGTTCAGCCATGTAACTCCTTGAAAACGAAGCGTTTCCGTAGTCTCTCCCCTACCTGCTGGGGCAGAGACAAAAAAAAATGAGAACTCTATCCATCACATAATCGATGAAAGTTGGCCCACGTGCCACTCGTGAACGACAGCCAGCGTCCGTCTAGCATTTATGCAATCGTTCTTTGTAATATCCTCTGCGGATAGAGCCGGCTACTGCACAGATCTGACAACTTTTCTATCCCACAATCGTGGCGTTCATTGAACGAGTTCTGTCCACAAACTGATTGGCCAAAAGGGTCCTTGTACACTTGTCATTGATACTTGGCATCTTCTTGCTCATGCTTTCTGGATGCTTGTATGCATGTCCTAGATTTCAGATGCATGAGGTTTCGGTTTTCTTGCCCATCGACAAAAAGTTGACATTTTTTAAATCTTGTTTCGGATTCAAATGGATGCTTTATTTCCATTGAAAGACAATAAAAGACAACAGGTTGCATCACATTCATTGAAATACAACAGATTACAACATCACAATGAGACGTAGAGAACGCAAAAGCTGACATTTTGACCATGTGTGTAAAAGGTTGCAGTCAGTCCTGCACTCACTATCACTATCAAGCTTCGAGTAGTCCAGCTCAGCAGATTGAATCTTCATCTCAAGAAGGAAAATGCTAAAGTACGTACAAAAGTGGCTAGGTGACACCAAAATGATTCGATTTTAAGAGACAAAGTGTTGAACTTGCCATGGTACTACTTACTACACCAAAATCACCATATACTGTGGCCCCAGTATTTACGAGAGGCTTTACTACAATGATTATCCCATTTAGTGTGTGGTACTAATTCCCAAAGCACGCGCTACTTTGCAAAATCTCAAAATTAGTGAGGGCTATTTTTTTTACTCAGTGGTTGAAATCTTCATATCACGCTAATTTTACATCATAATGATATTTAGTATCACTTTCACTAATTTCCCACACGCACTATAAACCCTCCCTCACTAAATGGGATAATCAGTGTAATAATTGTTTTTCTAAATATTGTGGTAAAATTCATCCAAACTAGATGAAAATTTGTTGAACGGATGAATGTACCCACGCCATGCACCCACCCACAGTATATGGTGATTTCGGTGTATGGTAAGGTGGATGACCCAATAACCGGCGTGTACTATAAACCAACAATATCTCCAATAGGTGTTCATCGAAAGCTTCTAATTCTATACCAGTACTAGATTTGCTTGAAAAGCTTAAAGCGTTGGTTTATGGGCCATCCCTTATACTGGAGTTTGTGCTAAGGAAGCTAAGCGCTTTGAAATGTGTGAGAGTTGGTTGGTTGCGACTCCCAAAACTCGTGCCCACGTGGAATGCAGCCCTGTGAGCCAGGTTCAAAACAACGTTGTGAATTGGATGTGTCGTAGGGGCTGATTTTAGAGTTAAAAGGGCTTTTTTGAACACCCATATCAGACCATTGCCTAGGAGATGATGCTGCTATAGTAGTAGTAAATCGGTTTCGCACTCTCGTTGTTTGGTAAATTGTGGTATTTCGAATGCTTGGGTGCGCGTTGGCTACTTAACCCCTAAACATTCTCACCATTTTCAGATTTGGCAGTTTTTCAAAGATGCATTATAAAATGCAACTAAGAGGGATATTTTCAACTGGATGAATGAATAAAAGTTGTAGATTTTGAATTTTAGATTCTATCCATACGGTTAGATTTGCGATTGCTATCATCAATATTTGTGTATAAATTTTCAAACTTAAAATTTAGAGCTCTTTGGTAATATGATTACGAATAAGATATTGACAATCTAATAATGAGATTTGTTGGGATGGGTTGAAATGTAATACTCTAAGTGTAGTGATTTTTGGAGATTTTTTGGTTTCTTATTTTTAGTAGTTGACTTTTTCAAGAGCACTTTTAGACTAAAATCTTCGAAATTTTGGGTGGAACACTTCAACATGAAACGAGGCATAAAAATTTCACAAATCATCCCCTTTCTAATCGGATCACACATGCACGAAGCTAACTTCCCATAAAAGTTTCAGCAAAAAATCCACACTGCAAAAAGTGCATGATGAATGAGAAATCGGAGTTCAAATCCGTACATCATGCAAAATATGCATGGTTGGGCGGTTAGGGGTTAACAGCACAAACGTTGCATTAGAATTAGGTTTGAGAATGAGAAATTTTCTCATGTTTTTATATTATTATTAATAGAATTATAATTGTTATAATATTGTTTACTTCCGGATGTTGTGGAATTAGATTTTATCCCTAGCTCCTGCATGTGAGGAACCTCTCTCTCCCTTCAAATTGTAGGCCACCATCCATGTTGAGCTGTTCCCTTGCACTTCATTATGATTGTCTTTTTTTCAATTCAACTTTCCCACGTAGCCAGCTTTTTTTTCATACTTGGGTGATACTTGGGTGATACTTGGGGTGATACTGGGGTGATACCCGGTGCTACCATGATGATACTGGGGTCACCGAGTTGCCTGGTTCCACCTGGAATGGGAGCTGCCTGCGTGAGATGACGTGGAGGCCGACTTTTGCCTGAGCCCGCCCCCGGCAGCGCCAGCTCGGATTGTGAGAGCGATTGGATGGTGGGGAGGCTTGTTATTGTAGAGCAGACCGTCATATTACAATGTTGTCGATCTCATTGCAGTACAATTTATCGGTAATTGAATGAGATTGAATTTGTCGACAATTTGTCGGCACACCTTGTCGATCTCATTGCAGTACAATTTATAGCATTGGACTCGTATGGAAGCTCAGAAGCGATGACGCGCATTTGGCCGCATCACATCAAGACCGGACGCAAACGTCATCGTGATGTATACGTATTGCGATTGTGTGAGCGGTGCAGCAATGGGGCGCAATGGGGCGCAATCGATGACGCGCATTTGGCCGCTCAAACAATCATTTTGCACCGCTCACACAATCGCAATACGTATACCTACATTTTCTGCGGTAGAAAACTCCATCCTCGTCAGTGCAATACACATGGATCCAATGCAAAGGTCAGTCATTGTAGGAGTTTCATTTTTGGTCCCTTATGGAAGAATATTGTGCCGACGTTCACTGACATCAATGGCAATGACGCACTAGGAGATTCGATTGGACTGTAGCATCGAGACATAAACGGAAACTACGAGTCAGTACCCTCTGCAATGCGAAAGTTCACCCAGGGTAAGATATTGTATGTCACCCGGTGGTGCTCGAATGGACATCCTCGCATTCTCGGTCAGCATTGTTTGCGGGGTTGTACCATTGGAGAATACGGGATTTGGAAGGGGTCACTGCCAACACCCTGGCTCGTAAGATGAGTGAGAGAGACGCATTGCTGGAGTCAGTAGGCAGCATCGCAGCAGATTACAATGCTGTCGATATATCACTTTCCAACGATGCGTCTCTCTCAGCCAACCATACGAACCATAATGTATACTCATCTTTGAGCTGCAGATGAGGGTGAGAAATATATATACTCTCTCTGTTTTGATATAATCTGCACTTCGTGACAGGGAGGGTGGTCTGTTAATCAATTGTGGGCATGCAGAGTTATGGGCTCTTGGCGAAAATCTTGACTGGGCTCTTACAAAAGAAGTCGATGGCTTGGGAGGGGCTACTTTTTCACTAGAAAGAATCGGCACTCACATCACGAAAGTTCTGACTCACATCACAATAGCTCATACAATCTGAGAAAAATCCGGGGTCAAGCGCTTCAACCACACGTTGCAACAGATCAACACATTAGCACTGACAGTTCGAAAAGTAATGAAGACGACAAGAGCAAGCTCACAGTAGCCAAAGACTGGAAGGGATACAAAAAGCGGAATCCGGTTAGTATGCATTCAATAGCGTGAAGGATGATGGAGATAGATAGATAGAAACATCGACCCTTATGCAAGGCCGGCGTGAATAAAGTGTCCGTTCGTAATGTCAATGATCCGGTGCCCACTGGACAGAGGGACATTGGGACAAAACTACTCTCCCCTTTCGAGGATGGACACTATAGTAACCCAAACAAAGTAACAGTAAGAAGGATGATGGAACAAATGGAAAGAAGATGGATATCTATATACCCTGGGCCTAGATACCTGATGACGTCACACGCCACGGTGCTTACAGGAATTATTGTGATTCAAATTAGTGATTTGATTTGCTAAAATGAGCTAACTTGAGGAAAAAGTCAGACGTGTAATCCGATCACCAAGCCCTGCCATTGATGACGGTGGTTACTGGTAAGTGCAGTTGATGGTTAGTGCAGTCGATGGCTTGGGAGGAAAGTTACTAGAAAGAATCGGCACGCACATCGAGAAAGTTGTGACTCACATCACAACTACAGTAAAGCGCATTATCACCTTTCAGGGGCCGCTACTGCGTGCTGCGGAATTCAGGGTGCAGCCCACTTGATGGCCCATTCACACCAAGAGGCTCCAGCACTTGCGTTGCATTCCTGGAATGCTGCAAGGTAAATTTCGAAAATAGTATAAAATTTCTTGCGGTGTCAGAGCTTTGTCTCTTCCTGCTTTTGGTCTTGGTGTAGCGCAAATTCCTTGCGGCACCCAAAATGCATTGGAGCATCTTCTTGCATGCGTCAGGTTAAAATAATTAATTTTACAGGAGCACACTGTAGCTATTTAGAAACTTACTTCACAAACGCAGATTCTCTGCCGCACTTGCGTTGGGTGACTGGTGTGAATGGGCCATGAGTTAACCGAAATCAAAACCTCAGTTTTGACCCCCAAAATTCCAGGGAATGGAAGTGTATGCTCTCCAGGAGTGTAGCCGAAAATGAAAACTCATATTGAAAACTCGACTTTTCCTTGCTCTAATCCTATAATAGGCAAAATTCTGTAGCTGGCGAAAAAGGTGGATGGCCAGGAAAGAAGCTTGCAAGCCGCATTAGTCAGCCAACGCATGCATCTGACACCAAAGTCCTCTTAGAATTAGTTTTGCCATTTTTTTTACTGCAAAACTAGTTCAACATGTATTTTATTTGGGATTCTCTGGCAACTGTGCTAGTCAACTCGACTGCTCTTCACTCACCTTCTACTCACCTTACATAACATGAGTTTGTCGTTCTTTTCGGTTGATTCTACTGAACCGGGAGTTTTCCAAGGAAACCAGCCAAAATCCAATATTTTACAAAAGCAACCGGTTTTAGACAATACCCATCTGGTTATTACCCATGTTTCACTTAGGTAGCACCCGAGTATCACAAATTTTATCCAGATTTTAGCCCAAAACTATGAGTTTCAATCAGTAATTTAGCAGTTCCATCCGGCTGATTTTACACTAACTGCCGGATCTCCCCGTACAATAGTGTGGGGTGCACAGGGTGCACGGGGTGCAGTTGTGGAATATTTATAGAATATTCTACCCCATCAGCACTCCCACGTGGTAGTTTAGGGTTAAGGTTTAAGATTTTGGAGTTTTAGGGTTTAGGGTTTAGAATATGAGGTTTAGGGTTTAGAATTTGGAATTTAGGGAATATTTTGTTGATGTCAAAAAATATTTTGTGAGTATACTGCACCACGCAGTAGTTGATCCCACCTCTCATGCATTGAGAGTGCACACGCTTCTTAGGGCCGCTTTACACTTACAAATTGGACCCGTCATTTTTAGACCCAATGCAATAAAATAGAAATCAGCCATATTAGTCTTGGGCCCGACCTCAAACACTCAATATAATAAGATTACAATTTTTAATGAAATGTGTACGTCTGGGGCCCAGCCCAAAGTTTGGGATTTCATATTTGGTGGACCCAATAAATTGAGTTAGGCCCATGTAAGAGTTTGTCAGTTTTAATGTAAAAAAATGTTTTGGTTGCATTGGGGCTCGACTCCTAGTGTAAAGGAGTTGGGCCCAAAGTTTGGCTTTCGACCAATGAGAAGCGAGTATTTCAACCAATGAGAAGCGAGTATTTCAGTTCATTTGCACATCAGTTTGGGCCCAACTCCTGGCGTAAAGGACTAAAGCAGCCCTTGGCCTTAAGACTGGCCTTAAGTACTCAATACAATAAAAAATTATAGCCTACTCTAGGAAATCATGACCAGTTGTGGCAGCTTCAGATTGGTTCTAAGCAGTACAATTACAACTTGTAATGTATTTTCCTATGCACACAATCTTCATAGTGTACTTCAAATCTTTGTAGAGAACTCCTCCTCATCTCTTTCTATTCTCAACTCTCGATATTGTACTTCTTAAAATAAGACTCTACTAATGTGTGACATGTGTTGTAGGCTATGCTAGATAGAGCACTCCATAGGCTTGCCACGTCTTGTAGTAGGTGCATGCTACCACCTCGTCTTTTTGCAACTCTAAGATGTCATGCACCCGTTACATGCAATAGCATAGTCCATTGGGTACTCTATCTAGTACATAACGGAGGCCATTTTCCTATGTCTAAAGTGCCCCCCATTAGGCACCCATGCCCGCTTTGACAGCGGGTATCAACGAGTCTACAACCTATGTACACTATGCACCAGTTCTTCTACCCATCCCCACTTTGCTCTAATGGTTCGTCCGTTCTCTAAGTAATCTCGGCACCATCGCTAGCCGAGTTGGGTGTCCTTAAAAATGGTTCACATCTAACTCTACAGTTGTTGCCACATAATAATACAGTTGTTGTTCACATCTAACTCCGTTCTTCATGGAGGCATACACCACTTTGTCTGCACCCGGCCCAAATTTCAGGGTTTGTAATCACCGAATCTGAAATATCAGGCACGGATATTGCAAACTGTCAAATACCCGCTCTGTGATATCGGGCACGGATACTTTATAGAGAGTGTATCTAATGGCATTGGAACCAAAGAGTAGTCAAAAGAAGAAGAGACCAATAAGAACTGTTTCAAATTTGCAAACAATCCAAGGATGTTGATTGTTGAAAAGAAAGTAATTTTTAACAAAAAAAATTGCTTTCATTTTATTTTATTGAAATATGGAAACGGCCCCAAAGTCACAAAAGTGACCTTTCATTTTTGTTGCATCCAATTCTTCTTGTTGGGACCCTCTTACACCTTGTCGTTTTTAATTAAAAATTAGTTTCAAAATTTTGACCTCAAGTCCTAGTGTAAAGAAGTTGGGGTTGATTTTAGGATTTGAAGTGGTCGTAGTCTTAGCTTTGGTACTTGCCGTAATCTTGGACTTGCGGCCCTGAGTACCTTTTGGAGAACCTTTTGGAGTGTATGAGTTTCTACAGAAAGTACCAAGCTGAGACTAATTAGTGTTGCTTGGAAATTGGAATGAATAGTAGGGATCACGCACCAAAAAGGGGGAAGAGTGATGAGCATGAGTGGTGGACCAGGTCCTGCACCATACACGCCCCAAACATAATCAATAAACTAAAATAAAATAAAACGTAACTTGTGACACTCTTTTGATATCACAACAAAAAGGTGTTGAAAACAATCTTGTTGAAAACATCCATTTTGATAGGCTGCAGAATATATATATGTTGAATTACTAAGATAATATTGAATTATATATTGAATTAATCTTGTTGAAAATATCTTTTCTTTTTTTTGGCACAATAAAGAGAGACCTTTTACTGCGAGACAGATACAAATACAACAAGGCCCCAGTTAGGTCCGGGGTCCGGCCTAGGTTGCAAGATATTCACTTAGAGCAGCTACACCGTAGCCCTCCGAGAGTTTCTCACACTCCAGAACTAGATGAAAAGTGCCAATGGCCCTTCAAAAATGCCTCTTGACTCTGGACCCTAGCGTGTTAAGAAATGGCCCTTCAAATCACTATTTAGTTGACTATATCCCCACATTCTACTTGTGATTGGTCCATTGACTATTTGATGTGCACTTTTGATGTGTGAGGGGCATGCAAGGGTGGGGGAGTGTAAGTGCAAGGGCTCTTCAAATGTAAATGAATAATTTCAGCGAGTCATCTCTAGCGTGTAGGAGTGGGGATGCTCTTAGCATTGGTCTAGGTAACATCCAACAACAAAAACAAAAAAGCAAAAAAGTAACCTTTTTAGGGTTTTAAAAACCAAAAAGCACCAAAAGTAATTGGTGTGCACTAGCTTTAAGGGAAAAGTTGAAGAATAAATGGACGAAGATTCCACATTGTTTCAAATTTTGAAAATAATTTGGATGAAATCGCCAATTTTAAAGAAAGTCGTCCAAATATGTAGATGAAAAGATATTTCTATTCAAAATATAAACGAATATGAAAATATTTGGCTACACCATTTTATTTTGTGTTGCCACTTTAGCACTTCTCCAAAAACCAAAAAAATCCATGCCATCAGCCCTATAATTGACATTTGAGCATGGGTTGTCTCACTCGACTGTTCAAGGAGACAACCCATCACGAAGAGTGATAGATCAACGCACAACCCGTCACGCACAACCCGTCACGATTGTTGTGCGCCTTCTTCTACAGCCGTGACACTCCTTCTCTGGAAACATGCTCAACGGTATGGGTCCCAATAGTGATTGACATAGTATCATCATCTCCAGTTGAAACAAGCAGCTACGCTACGAGGAGCTCTGACCGAAATAGCATGGATGAGTTCTGACCGAAATAGCATGGATGAGTTATGACCGAAATATAGCATGGATGGAATATATTTGCTGCAGTTATATTTAGCCCAAGAAAATGGGTGTCCCTGCAACGCCTCTTCCCTATGGTCAGAGCCAATAATTTTTTTGGTTTAGTTTTGCAAGTAGACCTTCTATGAAGTGTGACGGATCACCATGTGCTACAGTGTACCATGGACTTCCTGAAACTTCTGATGGAATTGCCAAATAAGCTAAAATGGGATGACAACAAAGAGAGAGCCAGAATCTGTCCAAAACATGCTGCGGAAGGGTGACGTCACACAGGGAGGGACATTGACCTTGGGCATGGTGCAAGTGTCTTGTTATGATTCATGTCGTGGGTACTTGCAAAAAATCTTGAACTAGATAAGGTGTAGGCATTGACGGAAAACCGCCCGGTTTTCCGATTTTCCGGGCCTCTTTACACTAGAGGCTAGAAGCAGTGAGGAGAGAAATTTCAGACAACAGGAGACCTAGAAATCGAGAAGATCAATTTCTCATTGCCTGAAATTTCTCTCCTCACGGCTTCTCGCCTCTAGTGTAAAAAGGCCCTAAGAGCCTCTTTCCATGCAGAGTCAGGCTAGTCCTTGAATCTCGCTCTCCACCAATAAAAATAGCGCAGAGTACCTTCATGCACACCTCAGTAGAGCAATCTAGTACATTGAATGGTGTATTTAGTGTTCGGAGATAATTGATGTCTTTTGCCACAATTCGTTCAAAGATGAAGAGAAATAGTATCCTTTGATACTACATAGGAGTTTGCCACTTGTCATTCCCACTTTCATTGAGAGTGCCATGTTCTTTCCTAGTAATGAGAGTGACACGAGGTGGCATGCCATATCTATTATTAAGTTGCCATATGTCATTGGAACACTATATTCATTTTTTCTTACCATGACACTATATCTCCCTAAAATTAAATAGTGTCCGGATTTGAGAAATAGTGTCCCAGACACGAAATACGCCATTCAGTGTAGATATAATCAAAAACTTTCCTCAAAATAACCAATCACGTAGCCCACTAATGGAAGTGAGAGTGGGTGAAATGCAAAATCCCTTTTCAACGCTCACCGAGCATGGGTGGAAGTTGGGACCTCATTTTTTGTCATGTAGTTGTATCCACCGGCCCGATGCTCATATGGAAGCCTGCCCTTAAACCCACGGTGTCGTGGTAACTACCAAAGATGACATCACACAAGAGAGCTCCCCATAGACTTGTGCTAGAGAAGAAGAAAAAAAACACATTGTCTGTGAACTCGGGGGGTGCACTCCCTCTTGTATTTTGCATACATGTGCGCTCTGGACCTATTTATCGGGGGACTATTTACCTTACAAAAAAGATTATAAGGTATGTTTTTTTTTAAAATAAAGGTAAATGCTTGTATTTTAATACATCCTATTAGTAATTATAATTTTTTGGGGGAATCATTTAAAAATACCCTATTTTATTTATACTGCATTTTTTTCCTTATATCCCAAGTAACCTATTATGTTCAAAAATATCCACCTTAGATGAATCCATTTGTCAATTTGTGAACAAACATTCGAACCATTTGAAGCCACCACATACCGTAGTTTATTAGCAGGTTCGGCACCCAACTGCCTAATATTTAATTATTTCTAAAAATACATTTAGGCAAAACCGAATATTTTCTTAAATCTCTTTTTCAGTAAAAAATTTGTTTTATAAAAAAATTATTGAAATTCTTGGCATTTATTTTTAGAGTTATTTTTGCTGAATATGCTAGTAAACTATGGTATATGCTTTTCTCTAGCCACAACATATATATGTTTTTCACAAGTGTTTTGGTTCCCTTGTCTATTTAGACTTATCAATTAAATATTTTGTCACATATATAAAAAAATCCTTCATAATTATCAAAATTATTAAAAATTACAAAAGTAGTAAAAATAATAAAAATAAGAATAAATAAATAAAATTCCATATTTAACCCCTAAATGCCTAGAGCCCTCTCCAAATTCGGCAGTTTTGCAAAGATGCATTATAAAATGCAACATAGAGGGATATTTCGAACTTGATATATGAATAAAAGTTGTACATTATGAATTTTAGATTCTATCCATACGGTTAGATCTATGATTTCTATCACTAATAATTTTGTATAAAATTTGAAACGTGAAATTCAAAATAATTTTGTAATTCAATTACGAATAAGATATTGACAATCTAAGGATGAATTTTTTTTTGTGATTGGTTGAAATGTAATACTCTACGTGTAGTGATTTTTGGAGATTTTTTGGTTGCTTAATTTTATGAGTTGACTTTTTTTAGAGCACTTATACACTGAAATCTTCAAAATTTTGGGTGAATCACTACAATATGAAACGAGGCATAAAAATTTCACAAATTATCTCCTTTCTAATTGGATCACATATGCATGAAGCTAACTTCCCATAGAATCTACAGTAAAAATTCTACACTGCTATAAGTGCATGACGGATGAGAAATTATGGATGAAATCTGTACATCGTCCAAAAAATGGACGCTCAGGCAGTTAGGGGTTAACATAAAACTGAAATGAAGAACATCAGAAACAAGTTAATCATACCTAAAATGAACCAAATAAAATCTAAATTGAATGAAATCTGTTATATTAAGTACACAACATCACGGTACCATGTCACTACCCTGATTGGTATCCGTCACGATACCATGTCACAAAATCATCCACATTTCACATCCATGCCTTTCATTTAATTTTTCATCATGTTCTCAAATCGTACTCCATAGATCCCATGATGTTCCCCAAAGCTTGGCATCACAGTCCCTAGCGTCCCCTTCATGTTCCCTAGCATTCCCTAATGTTCCTGTCATGTTTCCTAATGTTTCCAAGTTCTCTTTATGTTCCCGAAGTTCCCAGGTTCCTTTTGTGTTCCGAATTGATTCCCACATTCCCAATGCAATGTTGGTGCATTGCAAAAGGGTGTTTGCTAGTTCAAGTTAATAACCATTTTTTTGAAATTCACAAATATATGAAATAGTAGAATCAATAAATGAAAATTATAATAATTTTAAATATATAGTGATAAAAAAAAATCAAATTTCATAAAAATTTAATAGAAGGTTTATAACAGACTTGCGATTTAATGAACTATACTTCAAATTTTATAATAACATAGGATAACATACTATAGTATAATAAAATTAAAAATCAAACTATTGAAATTAAAATTAAAAATCCAAAAGCTAAAAATAAGGGATAAAAAACCATTTGAATATATATATATATATATATATATATATATATATATATATATATATATATATATATATATATATATATATATATATATATATATATATATATTTTAATTTTTTTTTAATTTTTTTTTAATTTTTTTTTTTTGTAATAAAGTAGTCACTCGTATAGAGAGTATTGCAGCCCTAGTTATTATTATTAATCATTACTATTGTTCGATTAGGAAATGCCTACATGAAGTTAATTAGCCAGGTCGAACGTAACTTCTTCTTTTAAAATATAACAGAAGCTTTGAAATAGTTTTTAAAATAGTTTTTGAAATAGTTTTTAAAACAGTTTTTGAAATAGTTTTTAAAATAGTTTTTAAATTAACCATTTATACCAAGCTTTAACCCCTAAATGACAAAGGGGGTTAAGGGCAAAACCTAGATGAGTTATAAAATGTTACTTCTGCAATTTTGATGAAGTTTGGTCCAAAAGAGAAAATGAAGAGCATGATGTTTAGTAATTATCTGTACGGTCAAACTTTCCAAAAATGTCTTAGATACTCATTTATTGAATTTAGAAGCATTTACCATTTAATATTCACCAAAATTATAATTTTTATTTTTAGGATTTTAAATTGGTATGATTTGTTGGAAATAGACATTCTATTCTAAAATTTTGAAAAGCAATTTTTTCAAAGGAGAGAACATCATTAGTTTCCCCCAATAGTAGATTTTATAACACGAGGACAATATTGAGGCCATTTGTCTTCGAAAAATTCTTGTTAGTGGAGTGTAACTCGGATTTAAAAAGTTCAAATTGGATTCAAAAGTAGACTTGATTTCCTATTTGAAAATATGTTTTATTTTTTATAAAAATATTTTTTTCATCATTGGGAGCTTGTAAAAAAAAAAGGCAGCAAGTCCTATAAAATGGTCATCCGGTTACTTGGGGGTTAACCACCTTCCAAAACACCTATCTTGGGGAAGTCACTGTCAAAAAAATTAGAAAACTACATAAGTTAAAATGTAGGGTTCATTTTATTCATTACAAAGTAAAATTTCTACCTAATTACCTCCTTGAGCAACCTATCAAACAACCTTCCAAGTCTTTCACGACAATCACTTTCCACTCTCCATGCCCAAGCCAACACCTTTTATAGCCGTTTGTAAGCCAATAATTATTTGACAAAGTGAAACTAAACTCATTACAAAAATGATAGTAAAAAATCCAATCTTTGAGCTAGTCGGAAGACTTCCAAAGATGGAGAACACTCAACCTTATAATTCATCAATTGAAAAGTAGAATGCCCTCTACCCTAAGTGTAATCTTCCAACCATTCTACAAGGAGACATAGGAAATGGAACCCGTGTTCCACAAGTGATATCCTTTGCCATAAACCGGATATTTTTGTCATCTTCTGACCAAAACCACTCACGAGCATTGACACAACCCTTAACCAGGACTTGCATGGTACGGTTTCATTCCTTTTTTCAATTATAGTAAGTGAGAAACAACTTAGTTCCTAATAGTGATGTTCGAACTGAAATAATAGAGTAAGTGAGTGTTCCCTTTATAAAATGGGGCTTAATCCTTTGACACGCCTGTGTCCATATAATGAACGACAAACAAATTCTAACCTTTCTCTTTACTACATTATGTATAGTTTTTCATCCATTCAAATTTCTCTTGGTTTTTGTTCTAGTTGACTATTATTTGTACGGTATGGATCTTCAAAATAAGATATTGTGATATTTTTAAAATAATAGAATTGGTTTATGTCAAGTTTCATTCTTAGTTCAAAAAGTGAGACCTTAATCCTTTAACGTCTTGATTCAACATTGTTTTCAAAGATTTGTCATAAAATGTTTGATGAAAAAAATAAAATGGAGTTGATGTGCAAAGACAAGCTGTATATGTCAATGTGAAGATAGCATATGTATGGTTGGATTCTTCATTTTTTAAATTAATATTTATTAATTAATTTTCCAAGGTTCTCTCTTGAAAATCAATTAAAATCTAAAATCAACACAATTTTTAAATTTTTTTTTTAATGAAATTGAATAACATGCACTACAAGATGGTATGGTTTCTATTATTTGATTCTACTTATTTTGGAAAATCATACTTAAGGTTTCACTTTTTAAACTAAGAATGAAACTTGACATAAACTAGTTGTGTTGTTTTTCAAAAGATCACAATATCTTATTTTGAGGATCCATACTGTACAAATGATAGTCAACTAGCACAAGCAACGAGAGAAATTTGGACGGATGGAAAACTATACATGATGTAGTCAAGAGAAAGGTTGCAATCTCTTCGTCGTCCATTATATGGGCGTAGGCGCGTCAAAGGGTTAAACGTGATCTTCCAAAATAAGTAGAATCAAATAATGGAAATCATACCATCTCGTAGTGCCTGTTATTCTAAACTCATTACAACAATTTTTAATTTTTTTTGGGTTAATTTGGGATTTTTAATTGAATTTCAAAAGAAAAGCTTGAGAATTTAATTACAATTTATTAATAAAAAATATGATAAATTCAACCATACATATGTGATCTTCACATTAACATTTACAATTTAGCTTTGTACATCAACTTCATTTTGGTTATTCATCAAAACATTTTATAACGGTAATAACGCATTTTCGAAATCAGTGTTGAATCGGGACGTTAAAGGGTTAAGATTGAGATCCGGCATTTACAATTTGGAAGAGTTTACATGAATAGTGAGCTTGTGTGGGTGATGAGAGGTTTAACCCCCAAAGGACCAAGAAGCCCAAATTGGACCTCATATTATATTTGGCATTTTTGAGTAGATTTTAAGTGGGGTTCCTTTTGTTCAAATTTATTCATGTTTTGATTTAACACATGCAGGGTTCTTCACTAATTCTGATGATATAAAATTTGGTCTCATTTCAATTATAATTTTCACAATTTTCACAATTGAATTTGTCATTTTAAAACCTTAAATCCTTAGTCCTTTACGGGTTAACCAGAACACACCGGTATGTGGAGTTTTGAATACAAAGAATTTAAGTGAGTGAGAGCCTTTTTACACTAGAGGCGAGAAGCCGTGAGGAGAGAAATTTCAGCCAATGAGAAATTGATTTTCTCGATTTCTAGGCCTCCCATTGGCTGAAATTTTTCTCCTCACGGCTTCTCGCCTCCAGTGTAAAGAGGCCCTGAGTCTCTCAGGTGCGCCAAAGTTGATTGCATGGAAAATTAGTATTCAAAGTTGCAATGTACTAGAGGTTAGGGTTTTAGGGTTTTAGGATATTGCGTGTTGGAGCCTTGGAGGGATTTCTGAAGGTCGTTTTGGGCAGATTTCATGGCGGAGGTGGAGATTGTTCACACGTTTGAAGGCTTGGATTGTTGCAGAAAACCCCAAGAGCCCGGCCTCGCTTGATCGAGCTCAGGGTACGTTTGATTTTGCTCATGTTACCATTCTTGCAATCCAAGCACCTCCTGTTTCTTTAGGACTTTTCTTTATTGGCTCTGACCGTAGGGAAGAGGCATTGCAGGGACACCCATTTTCTTGGTTAAAAACAACTGTAGCAAATATATTCCGTCCATGATTCCACTGAAATGCATTCTCGTCTTTCATCCATGCTATTTCAGTCAGAGCTCCTTGTCGGGTAGCTGCTTGTTTACCGGTATGCAATGTTCGTCTTTGGTGCTGGTGATGTAAACTTTGAATTATGTTTTCGATCTTCACAATGTGATCAATTGAGATCTTGAATCCTTGGGTTAATTGATGCATTGTGGATCGATTTTCATTGTGCAGAAATCTGTGGGCGGTGAGGAATTTCTACTTGGGTTAGAGACACTTGCGATTAGCTACTTGTTTCTTAAATCCAATCTCAATGCAGCCTCTTCTTGCCATTGTGTCAAGATACCATTGGACTAGAGGAGAGGGATTAGAACTGATAATGCTAGAGAGCATTAACTTCTTAGCAAGTAGCATTAACTCTTCACTAAGAAGCAAGCCTGACTCACTGTTTGGACTTTACATGCATGCTCAACTTCACTTTTTCTTTGCTTTTTTATTCAACTATCATATTGATCTTGAGATCCAATGACTTGCATTGAGATTATGTCCTGTAATTCAAAAGCAAGCAAGACTGTGGGAGACATTCGCAGGCCAATACCTCCTTCACCATTGCCGTAGCTCGGTAGGTCCGAACCTGTGGTTATACCCCATAGTCTTGCATGCTTTTGAATTATCTAGTCCATTTGTGACTCACACGTAAGAGAGGTGCATATGGTAAGCCTGGAGAAGCATTCAACTTTGAAGGAGCTTCAAGCTCGAGCACAACAACATCAAGAACTTCATCAAGGCATGCGAACATGGTGCCATGATGGTGCATTGAAATGAGATTTAGATAATTTGGTGCCAACCTGCATACCAATCTAGTATAGATAAAATGACACTAAAATGACCTATATGCGGCCTTTGGTGTCAAAATGGCACCAAAATAGTTTGGCCCGACTTTTTGGATGAACTTGGAGAATGATCTTGTAATTAATGGGTGCTCAACCATTTAAGCAAGAACAAGATTTTGAGCTGGAGTGACATAGGTAGATAAGACCTCCGGTCCTCTTTTGAGGCCGACATGAATAAAGTGTCTGTTCGTCTTAACAATGAGTCAATGTCCACTAGACAAAGAGCCATTGGTGCAAGGCTACTCTCCCCTTTTTTGGTATTAGAGCGAGGAGCTGGAGTGAAACTGATGAAGTTCTTATCATCACGATGTCAAAGGTGTCCACTTAATTTGTCGAATCATTTAACACACTAGTCTCTCCTCAAACTAACTAATTGCACACAAAATATCATTGATATATATCATATGGTATTTATGTTGATGGATACATTTGTCCTCCCGTCTAGGGCATAGCATTGGATTCAAATATGTATCCTCATCAAACGTTCAAAGATGTTATGCTTTGACTCTGAACCTTCTGTAGACTACATCCAGCGAAATATTATTCAAAAATGTTAAGTAAGACATTCATTTCTGAGTGCATTTGGATGATTCACTCCATGATTGTGATTGCATTAATTCAACACAGATGCTCCATGTTTACCAAGTTAAATGAAGTCTTTCAAAATAAAAATATCACTTTTATCATATTCATGTTTATAATATTATGGGAGTTTCATGCACATCCAACTATTTTCTTCATATATCAATTTTTATTCAACTCAAAAACTCAAAAACATTCAAAATGTCAAGTTGTAATTGCAAAAGTGGTACACAATATTGGTTTAAGTCAAGTTTCATTCCTAGTTCAAAAACTGAGATCTTAAAAATGATTTTTCAAAATAAGTAGAATCAAATAATGGAAACTATACCATCTCATATTGCATATTATACCAAATTCATTACAATTTTTTTTTAATTAAAATTGTTAATTGAGATTTTTTAATTGAATTTCAATAGAAAACCTTGTAAATTTAATTTAAAAATAATTTTCAAATATTATAAATCCAACCATACAAACGTGATCTAGACATTGACATTTACAACTTTCCTTTGTATATCAACTCCTTTTTATGTTATTCATTAAACATTCTATAACACATCCTTGAAATCAATGCATCATCTAGACCTCAAAAGAGTTAATGTTATATTGAATACCAATATTGTCAATTCCTAAAGTACTTTTCACTTTGAAATTTTGAGTAAAATGTAGTTTCACATTAAAAATATATTGTCTTTTTCACCATTTTTTATTTGACATATATAAAGGAGTACCCTTTACTACAAGAGAAAGAAAAGGAACATAAAAAACCACCCCGCTAGGTTTGACCAGGCCGGTAAACACCTAGACCTCGCTAATCGAGCTAAATCTAGGACTAGTAAGATTCCAACATGGTTGGAGGCCGTCCCACTTTTTTTTCACCATTTCTTGACTCCACAAAATTATGAATTAGTTGGAATGGAAGCTCTAACTTAGTATTAATTATACACACTTGAAGCCGTGTTTCAAGGCAGCTTCCCACACGGTATCAATATGCTCTACATTGATGGGTCCAACTTCATGGTGTTTCCATTTCTCCAAGGAATGAACCAGTCCCGCAGCGTGACACGCATGCACCACTCCCCGTGGCAAAGATACCTGCATTGATACGTAGACACAATAGAGTTAACCGAAAGGAGGGTCTCAACGTGGAAACTCACCTCAGACTTATTTTGAGCTCAAAACTTAAACTGCAAAACTAGTCTATGGTGAGTTGGAGAATAATTTAACCCTTAAAGGTCCAGATTGCCCATTTTGGCCAGTATTATACGGTTGTATTTCATTGTATTTGGAATGGTTCTACACCTCCTATGAGTTTCATATCAAAAGTGAAGTTAAAATTCATGTCTACATGGTCTTAAAAGCTATTGGAATCTCAATTTGGAACTTTCTACTTACAACAAATGTCAAATATACGGCAACGTATCTACTATCTCCAAGGACCTTTAAGGGTTAAAGCAAGGCCCTGCACTAATATGGGGCATGGAACTTGTGACCTCCTCAATGCTAGAGGAGTGTTCCCACAAGTTCCCCCAAGCCTAACGGACTATAATTCATGAAGGAGCCAAGAGACTATTCATCAACAATGCTTGTCAAAAATTGATTACATTGACATGCGAACACTCCATAGAAGTTTAAAAACTCCTCTTTTGTTTTTGGGTAACTCTAATATAGTAAATTGTTATTGCAGTAGCAATTTACAGAAAATAGAAGGCCATATGTTTGTGTCTTTGAATTTTTATGACCATTTCATTGTTCATTTTGAGTTATACTATGTTCTATTTAAATATCAATCATGTCGTTTTATTTTTTTAACTTCTAGTAAGTCCAACACTTCTTTCTCTATATTCATTTTTTAGGAATTAGTTCCATCTTAGTGACAAGATTTTCTCTTTCTAGAGCACCTATTCTATTCAATTTCCTATTTGAACAATAGCCAAAGTTCAAGAGTATAGTACGAATATGGGCTCATTCCTATTGCTCCATCCTTAAATTAGCGATTAATGATTAATTAAGGCTTCATTGTGAATTCATCATGGTAATGCAAACTTACTTCGCATGATCGCAAGCCTTTGATGGTGTTGGGAACTTGCATAGCAGGATATGTTCCATAGGTACAATCTTTCCGAGACTGTGGCAAAGGTTTATGAAGATCAAAATGATGAAAATGAGCTCCTGCAGGAGCCCATTGTTGGTCCTTGGCTTGAATGCTTTTCTCAAGTAACCATACCTACATGATTTTACGCAAGGCAAGAAACCCAATCAAACTTTAAAAATTAGAATAAAAAGCCGACATGTGGCATCTTCACGGGTCATCCTTTGTTATTCATTGGCAACTACGTGTATCCAAAGGATATTTTTTGGGAATTATAAGCAATTACCTTAAAATTAAAACATTTCAAAACATTCCAAGAATATGTTGTTACATGTTGTCTTAGTTAGAATATAACTATTGAAACTAGCGATAACTTTCATTTTATTTTTTCATCCTCATGTTTTACCTAAGATGATTTTTTGCGGATATGGCATCAATGGATCATTTATTAGTTGTGGAAGTAACCTAACATTGTACATATGATTAAAATCATTTCCTTTAACTTTTTTGCTAGCGGTTAAAGCCTCAGTGCTATGATTATGTGGAATTCCATAACAAGACAATCAGGTGTTGCATGTAGAAATGACATTAAAGAAGTGCATGGGGTTGCAAGAATGAGGAAGGTGATGTGAAACCTTTTTACACTATAATTTATATATATATATATATATATATATATATATATATATATTTGTATGTAACTTCTTGTGTTTCTCTCACCATTTCCTAGGGCTTGGTGAGATAAAAGAAGATGTGATATTGAAGAAGTTTGGATGTACTTACCGGGCAACTTTGTCCTGCTTGAAACTTAGTCACGTTCACAAGAAAGCGCCGACTCTCAAATGGCAGTTCAAATTGAATCCTCTCGAAAGATTTTCGTGATGGTGTTAGCATCTGCTCTTCAATGCATAGAAACACCTTTAGTAAACAATCTGAATAATACATCAAGGGCATGCAATCTTATATATGTGATGAGTGATTTAGCAAGACGTGATTACCTACTACTAATAAAGTGTCAAAAGCTGCAACGTCAAAAAGAGTGTTGAAAACAACACCTTTTTTTGGTATTGCCTAGCAATAATTAATTGTTCTAGTTTGTAATAATGTTACTTATTGATGCATTATAGCTACTCTCAAACTCTTTGTAGTCACCCTTTTTAATGTCACATTCTAGAATATTAGATATAATATTGTATATACATGTGATAGGAGTTTCTTCACTTACTAATGGACACTGATTGCCAAGGTTGCTATGTCTGACACATTTTTCCAACTTGACGTTGTATTAGACATTGATGTCAATTGTTTAATTAGACGAGTGTCAAATATGTTAAACAACTTGGATGATATATATATATTCAAGAATATTCTAGAAACATGCTAGTTTGCCAAAAGGAGGTTTACTAGATTTCTTCGACATTGTGTTCGACACTTTGTTTAGTGGTTGAGTAAGACAAGGCTGGATGTGACACAAAAGAGTTCTGATGCTCGAATGAAAATGAGTGGCATGTACGTACCAAGACGCACACTCCTCGGGCCGCGAGGTACAGGGCGACACCATGGCTGATCTCCAATGACCCCGTGACGAGAAAGACCTTGGGCACATGTTTGGGCAATCTCTTGATGACCACGGCGGCCGTCAACGTGTATCCCGACACCACTCGAATGCGCAGCTGTGGATTTCTTTTCACCAGAAGAGTACCCCCTCCATTCAGGCTGGCTTCCTACGAAAAACAAGCCAGGGTTCATTTGTCGCTCCAATCAATTATCAATTAACCTTAAAGGACCAAGGATTCACAATTTTGAAATGACAAATTCAATTGATCATATTGTGAAAAATATTATGCAGATGAGACCAAATTTTATATCACTAGAATCAATGAAGAACATTGCATGTGTTGGTCAAACAACAAATAACTTTATACAAAAGAAAGTCCACATAGGACCTACTCAAAATTGCTAAGAAACATTTATACCCAATTTGGGCTTCTTGGTTCTTTAGGGGTTAATCAAGAGCGGACCGAGTTTTTTAAATTTTACTTTTAAATTATTAATAATAATAATAATATTATTATTTCTTCCTTCCTTCGACTTCTTTTCACACCAGTGAAGAAGTTTTGAGCTTTTGAGGTAAGGGTAGGGTTTCTCCAATACAAACCTTGTTGAGCATGCCGAGACTGATGACCTTGCAGCCTTCTTCTTCTGCCGTGAGAATCGCATTTTCGATGAGCGCATTCACTCGGTTCTTCTCCAGTGAGAGGGAGTACTGTGGACACGATCATACATTATTCGGTCAAATACCCATCTGAACTAAATGCCGTGAATTCACTCATACATACACTCAAACCTCTTTTTAACCCCTAACTGCCTAACCAGCCCCCTTTTTATTTTTATTTTTTTTACTGATGTACAGAATTGAATTTCGTTTTCTTAATCGTCATGATAGCTTCATGCATGTGTGATCTAATTAGAAAGGGGATGATTTTTGAAAATGTATGCCTCTGTTTGTCTCCAAAAATTTCTAAGATCTTAGTTCAAAACAAATCAAAAGTGTTCTTGTAAAAATCAACTCATAAAATTAAGCAACCGAAAAATCTCCAAAAATCACTACACTTAGAGTATTACAGTTCAACACATCACAACAAGTTTCATTCACAAATCGTTAATATCTTATTCGTAATTGAATTATAAAAGAATTTAAAATTTTTTGTTTCAAATTTTATACAAAAATATTGGTGATTGCAATCGTATGGATAGATCTAATCGCATGGATAGAATCTAGTTAAATTCATAATGTTAAACTTTTATTCATACATCAAGTTCAAATTATCCCTCTTTGTTGCGGTTTATAATGCATCTTTGCAATTCTCCAAATATGAAGAGGGTTGTAGGCATTTAGAAGTTAATATATGACCTATTCTATAATGACAATCTTTCATTATTTGAACATGTGACACCAATGAAACAAACATTGTAGCACCTTCATGTAGATTTTTGATAAGGTCATCATAATTGAATGAAAGTTTGCTCAAATGGATGAAAATATGTCAGTTTTGGCGACAAAGGAATTAATTTTGGGTCCAAATTCAGCTCTTTCTAAAAATAATTTTTTTTTCTATATTTCGCCAACTAAAAAAAGGTTGATCATGTAACAATTGCTACACTATCATTGATTGTAGCACACTTATTACACATTCAAACTATGTCATATTAAACATTCAAGTGATAAGCTTAATTAAGAGGACCCCAAGTGGTAAGCTTATAGAGACTTTAATGTACTCATTCCTCTTTATAATTTCATACACTTAATCTCTCAAATGAGTGACTTTGTAATTCCACATTTTTTATATTGACATTAGACAACTTCCATATGTCAAGTTATAAACTTACCGCTGAGTACAAGTGCATTTACAAGTTCATTTGTTCTCTTAAAAGCAATATCTTTAGAAAAGATTAAAATGTATGGATAAATGGTCAATTAGGCACAATTATTGCAACTATGAATTTACTATATAATCAATTAATTAATTGTACCTGAAAACGGTAACGAGGCATGATCCAAGTCTCCGCATTCACACCAGGAATCTTATATTTGTCAGCTGCAAAAGGCTGGCCACACAGCCAGAGCAACAACATCACAAGAACAGCTACCGGGTAAAGAGGCCACAACAGCCAATGTGGTGTATATGGCGTAGCAGCAAATGACTGAACGCCCAATACTACATGGAACATGTGCAACAAATCCATTCCGTGTGTTAGATACACAAAGTCCGTGTTCTCCTTCACACCTGCAACCCAACTCAATTCCAGAAAATAAATAAATAAAATTTATTTTAAAATAATGAATTTTTTTTGCTCTTTTATGAGATCATTAATTGGAAAAAGTTGGTGAAATGATTCGTAAATTGAATTGGGTGAACATATAGAAAATATGTGTGCTTACATCTCTCCATGCAAAGTTGTTAACGGTCCAATAACCCAAAAAGGTAGCAGAATTTACACTGGTGGCACCTACCTAAATTTTGTTAAAGAATGTTACTAAATTTTAATTGAATTTTGAAAAACTGATTGCACCATCATGTTCAACAGCATGCAATTACATTGAAGTGAAGGTCACAGACTTATTTAGTTGTAATCATATGGTTTTGTGCATAGCAAAGAAAGAGAAGGAGAAAAATCTGTAACTATATTCAACCCTACTACCGGTATATATATTTACTCAACTTTTGATCTAGTTTTAGCCTACCCACGGGAATGGGGGAACTACCTAAGTTGTGTAGAAAATTGTGAAAGATGATGGAGAGCGTTTACTTACCTTGACGAACGGAATGATACAGGGTGTCGGAATTCTTGTCCATCGTTCCACCCCAGTAGTCATAGATGGGCATGAACAGACAGAAGTTGGTGTGGACTTGTGAGTGATGCAGCGAATGATACCTGCATAATTACAGTCAAATAATGGGAAAAACTGAAAATTCACGGCAAAATGAAAATGGGGTTCGTAACATGAAAAGTAGAGTCTTGGTTATGAGAAATAATTAGTGTTGGACTAGTACGGCATCTTTGTAGTTTGTACAGTGAAACCTTGGACGTTGGTTCATTCTAAATATTCGTTTGAGGTTCACTAGCTCTCATAATGACTCTGATTCATACATTTCACTAAGAATCGTGTAATACCAGTACAACATCGGAAATAACATGCCAAGCCATGGGAGTGATGAGAGACATTATATTCATAGTTATACGCGGTTGTACTTTCACATTTTCAAGACACAATGGTTAGATCTCATGTCCATTCATGGGTCTAAAAAGAAATACAAGTTATCATTTTGAGGCAATTTTCTAGTGTTATGATAATTTGTGAGTTCTGAAGAAGGTAATTTTTCATAGCTTAACAAAAGCCCTTAGATCAACCAAAAGTACATCAAATAGATTCTAGCGCAATTAAAAAAGAAACTTGACATTATGTCCGACAACGTTCTCCAATCCAGCATCATGGGTGTCAAAAGTTATAGTTAGTCCATAAGACTAAAGAAAAATTAAACAAGGTAATGATATAGAACCATGCTCTCCATATCAAGTGCTTGCCACTTTTAGTGAGGTTATATTTGTTAGAAATACATACATCGTGAATTGATTGATAGAATTACATGAAAAAGGGCGAGGATGGAGAGGCTTACGTTGGAGTGTAGATGAGATACTTGAGAGGCGGAAAGGCCTGAAACAGCCATTCTGGAACAAACTCAAAATTGCAGTGCCCCACTGCATTCATAATGTCGAATCCAAGAAAGTAGATGTACATGGCGCTCATCGAGATTCTACCAAGAGCCCACGTTCCTAATACGGGAATGAGGAAATTTAGGGAGTACATGATATGCTCTGCAAATGGATGAACCGTTCCTGCATCAAGAATGCCCATCCAAACTTAATCAGAGATACCTTCACAATCGGCAAAAAAAAAATTACACAAAGAAGAAGCCCAAATCTTTAGGGAAATTGATTTTTTCAAGAAACTATGTTTTGTATGGTGGAAAAGAGAATCTTAGAGAATATGAATTCATATAATTTGGCATTTATTGAAAAGCAATTGTCCAAATCTGCCGGTTTCCTCTCCAGGTTGTCTGAATCTAACCCTCACAGTGTACCATATGAGGCATTTGGGCTGGATAGTGCCAATGGAGTTATCCGAAAACAAAACTGATGCATGAGTGGAGTTTGCACCCTATAATTACAATTTCTGACAAGCATTGTTCATGAATAGTCCCCATGGACGGGTCTCTTGGCTTAAGAGAACTTGTCGAAACCCTCTTCTAGCATTGGGGAGGTCACCACTCACCAGTTCTACACCCTATGGTGGTGCAAGGCCAAGCTTTAGATTATTCTCCAACTCACCATAGACTAGTTTTGCAGTTTTTTCTGAACTCAAAACGAGTCTCAGGTGAGTTTAAGGTTTCTTTCCACTTTGAGACACTCTTTTCGATTAACTCTAATATCTTTCCATTTTAAGAAAGATTTATTTATGTATTCAACTACGAAAATATTTTGTTGCATGCTAGAGCTCTATGAATTGATCAAAAATTTAAGTGGGTATGAATCCGCGAGCTAGCTAGGGCTACGTACGTACCGGCATTGGCTTCAGTGATGAACATGGAGTGGTGGTGAGAATGGTAGCGAGTGTAAAGGTCATGGGAGTGGAGAGCCCGGTGAAGCCAGTAATACACGGCCTCCGTGGGGCCCATATGCAACAACAAGCATATCACCAATCCTCCGTTGTCCCACTTGGGATATGAGTGGCCCCCAAACACGGGCACCATGTACACCGCCATGATGCACAGCGTGTTCAGTATAATGTAATCATCCCTGCACATCATAAATTAATCACCCGAGATTATTAGTTTCATTCATTCTCAGCTCCATAACGTTCTTCATACCTTGCTGGACCACAGTCACCCTTAGAGCATTGTAGAGAAACTACTAATACAGCAATTCAACTATCCAACCCTCGTTCCTTGGCCCAGCTGAAGTTAGAGAAAATTTGGTGTGATTCCTCCGATTCCCTGATAGATACTTGAGATTCGAAGGTGAACAATAGGGGGATGAAGAATGTTATGCTCCAACTGAATGATCCTTTCACATTTGATGAAAATTTAATATAATTCTCCAAAATATTTACAATATGGAGCGCACTAGACTTGTAAGCAGTAATAAATATAAAGTTGCAGACATGGAACTCTCAAAATTCTAAACACAAGATTTCAAACGGGGTTGTCATGTTTAACACTATTTTTCCAATTTGACGTCTAATTAGACGAGTGTCAAACTTGTATGTTAAACAACTTGGATGAAATATTCCCGAATATTTCAAAATATGCTTGTTTTCAAGACCACAAGGTCTATTACTACGTCATTGACATCATGTACTCGTGTTCTACACTTTGTTTGGTGGTCGAGTAAGACAACCCAATCGGTTGAGAGCGGATTGATCTTTGACTTGAGCAACAGGAGGCACCACAGAGGTGTATGACTCTACAACCACGTTGCAAATTTCGGTGCGCTTCGGGACGTAGGGTCATTCACCCCTGTTGTGACAACATGTTGGAAAAATAGAAACCACAGAGCTGAATGAGCTCCCAGATCTGAGACTCCGAAAGCATCAAAACTGTGCAGATTTGAATTCCGGCAACCCAAAAAAGAAGCCAGTGAGAGAATGATCACATTCAGAGATGCGAAACTGCAGGGAAATTGCCTATAAGAGCCACCTACTCCGACTAATAAGTTAGTGCATTCAATAGCTCATACAATCCGAGAACAATCCAGGGTCAAGAGCTTCAACCACACGTTGCAACAGATCAACACATTGGCACTGACAGTTCGAAAAGTAATCACTCACATCACGAAAGTAGCCCAAGTTAACCCCTTACTGCCTAAGCGTCCATTTTTTGGACGATGTACAGATTTCATCCAAAATTTCTCATCCGTCATGCACTTTTTGCAGTGTGGAATTTTTACTGTAGATTCTATGGGAAGTTAGCTTCATGCATATGTGATCCGATTCGAAAGGAGATGATTTGTGAAAATTTTATGCTTCATTTCAGGTTGTAGTGATTCACCCAAAATTTTGAAGATCTCAGTGTAAAAGTGATCTAAAAAAAGTCAACTCATAAAATTAAGCAACCAAAAAATCTCCAAAAATCACTACACTTAGAGTATTACATTTCAACCAATCACAACGAATTTCATCCGTAGATTGTCAATATCTTATTCGTAATTAAATTACAAAATGATTTTGAACTTCACGTTTCAAATTTTATACAAAATTATTGGTAATAGCAATCATAGATCTAACCGTACGGATAGAATCTAAAATTCATAATGTACAACTTTTATTCATACATCAAGTTCAAAATATCCCTCTAGGTTGCATTTTATAATGCATCTTTACAAAACTGCCGAATTTGGAGAGGGCTCTAGGCATTTGAGGGTTAAGCCTAAACGTTAACAAGTATGGGTTCCCAAGTAGCCCAAGTCAACCCTAAACGTTGAAAAGAGTGAAATTTGTGATAAAAAGTAAAACCAATTTAAAATAAAAATAAGCAAATTAAATAAAATTAACCAAGTTATATAAAAATGGGCTACTTGGACTACTTGGGGTTCCCAAGTAGCCCAAGTTAACTCTAAAAGTTGAAAAGAGTGAAATTTGTGATCAACAGTAAAACCAACTTAAAATAAAAATCATCAACTTAAATAAAATTAACCAAGTTATATAAAATTGGGCTACTTGGGCTACATCGGGATCCCAAGTAGTCCAAGTGAACCCTAAAAGTTGAAAAGAGTGAATTTGTGATAAACAGTAAAACCAACTTAAAATAAAAATAATGAACATAAAGAAAATTAACCAAGTTATATAAAAATGGGCTTTCTGGGCTACTTGGGGTTCCCAAGTAGCCCAAGTTAACCCTAAAAGTAGGAAAGAGTGAAATTTGTGATAAAAAGTAAAATCAACTTAAAATAAAAATAATCAACTTAAATAAAATTAACCAAGTTATATGAAAATGGGCTACTTGGGGTACTTGGGGTTCCCAAGTAGCCCAACTTAACCCTAAAAGTTGGAAAGTGTGAAATATTGTGACAAAAAGTAAAACCAAATTAAAATAAAAATAATCAACTGAAACAAAACTAATCCAGTTATATAAAATTGAGCTACTTGGGCTACTTGGGATTTCCAAGTAGCCCTAGTTAACCTAAAAAGTTGGAAAGAATGAAATTTGTGATAAAATGTAAAACCAACTTAAAATAAAAATGATCACCTTAAATAAAATTAACCAAGTTATATAAAAATGGGCTTCTTGGGCTACTTGGGGTTGCCAAGTAGACCAAGTTAACCTTAAAAGTTAGAAAGAGTGAAATATGTGATAAAAAGTAATATCAACTTAAAATAGAAATAATCAACTTAAGTAAAATTAACCAAGTTATATAAAAATGGGCTACTTGGGCTACTTGGGGATCCCAAGTAGCCCAATTGAACCCTAGAAGTTGAAAGGAGTGAAATTTGTGATAAAAAGTAAAACCAACTTAAAATAAATATAATCAACATGAATAAAATTAGCTATGTTATGAAAAAAAGAGCTACTTGGGCTACTTGGGGTTCCAAGTAGCCCAAGTGTACCCTAAAAGTCGAAAAGAGTGAAATTTGTGATAAAAAGTAAAACCAACTTAAAATAAGAATAATCAACTTAAACTAAATTAACCAAGTTATATAAAATTGGGCTACTTGGGCTACTTGGGGTTCCCAAGTAGCCCAAGTTAACCCTAAAAGTTGGAAAAAGTGAAATATTGTGATAAAATGTAAAACCAACTCAAAATAAAAATAATCAACTTAAATAAAATTAACCAAGTTATATAGAAATGGGCTACTTTGGCTACTTGGGGTTCCCAAATAGCCCAAGTTAATCTTAAAAGTTGGAAAGAGTGAAATTTGTGATAAAAAGTAAAATCAACTTAAAACAGAAATAATCAACTTAAGTAAAATTAATCAAGTTATATAAAAATGGGCTACTTGGGCTACTTGGGGATCCCAAGTAGCCCAATTGAACTCTAAAAGTTGAAAGGAGTGAAATTTGTGATAAAAAGTAAAACCATCTTAAAATAAATATAATCAACATGAATAAAATTAGCCAAGTTATGAAAAAAAGAGCTACTTGGGCTCTTGGGGTTCCCAAGTAGCCCAAGTGAACCCTAAAAGTTGAAAAGAGTGAAATCTGTGATAAAAAGTAAAACCAACTTAAAATAAAAATAATCAACTTAAATAAAATTAACCAAGTCATATAAACATGGGCTACTTGGGCTACTTGGGGTTCCCATGTAGCCCAAATGAACCCTAAAATTTGAAAAGAGTGAAATTTGTGATAAAAAGTAAAACCAACTTAAAATAAAAAGTATCCACATAAATAAAATTAACCAAGTTATATAAAAATGGGCTACTTGGGCTACTTGGGGTTCCCAAGTTGCCCTAGTTAACCCTATAACTTTAAAAGAGTGAAATTTGTGATATGAAGTTAAACCAACTTACAATAAAAATAATCAACTTAAATAAAATTAACCAAGTTATATGAAGATGGGCTACTTGGGGTTCCCAAGTAGCCCAAGTGAACCCTAGAAGTTGAAAAGAGTGAAATTTGTGATAAAAAGTAAAACCAACTTAACCAAGAGTTCACATAAATAAAATTAACCAAGTTATATGAAGATGGGCTACTTGGGGTTCCCAAGTAGCCCAAGTTAACCCTAAAAGTTGAAAAGAGTGAAATTTGTGATAAAAAGTAAATCCAACTTAAAATAAAAATAATCAACTTAAATAAAATTATCCAAGTTATATAAAATTGGGCTACTTGGGCTACTTGGGGTTCCCAAGTAGCCCAAGTTAACCCTCAAAGTTGGAAAGAGTGAAATTTGTGATAAACAGTAAAACCAACTTAAAATAAATATAATCAACTTAAATAAAATTCCAGTGACGACGAAAATCGGAGCTCGTTTAGCCCTCATTAAATGTTAGGTTCGTCGTCAGGACAATTCCATGGAATTGGTCATGGTGACGAAATTTGGTTTCGTCTGGATGACCGTTCCAAGGCATGTCCATAACTGGTCCGGGTCGAGGCACATCCCGTCCGCTCCTCCCCTCTGCACCTCGTCGTTGGTGCGCCTGCCCTTTCCACCGCAGCGCTTCTCTGCAGCGTCCGCCCCGAGCCGCTGGACTGTGGTGTCGATCGTCTCTTTTTCTTGTTGTTACTTTTGTGTAGAATGGTTCTCTGACTGTTTAGGGGTTGCGTTTTGGGTTGAGGGTTTGTTTTGAGCTATGGCGCAGCAGGCAAGTCCAACGATCCTGATGGCGATGCACCAGCACCATCACGGGGGCCGATGGGGTTTCATCACCACGGGGGGCCGATGGAGTTTTATCATTGCGGGTGAGCTCCAGCTATGGATCTGAAGAAGGTGTTCGATCAGACCATCTTGGAGGTGTGTGTTTCGGTTGCCTTTTTGTTGTGATTGTTTTTGCGGTGCATTTTCACGATCTGTGGTTAAGGATCTATCGTATTTGCGTACTACTTGTTCTTTCTATTAGTTTAGTACCCGTTTTCTAAGTTGGAAATGACAGATCTGTTGTGCTCGTAAAATTGAAGACGCTTCTCGAGGAGACTTTGACCTGATCATGCGATTGCTGACGGATGCCGAAAGCAAGAGGGTCGACATTCGTGAGGAGCCTCGGTCAATCGTTTAGAAAGGAAACTTTGCCAAAGAAATGAAAAAACGATAGTCAGCAGCTCTTGGGAATGCCCTCACAGGTATTTATCGTTGTTTCATATCAATAACAGACCTCTATTTTTTTGGTTCATCTGAAGATGTGTTCGATCTACTTGCAATATTTCTCCATGATCTTTTCATTTCCTGTCTATTTTGTGTTGCATTAGCTGAATGGTTGACAAACAACAAGATCTCTTTTAGGAGTTTTGCAGCTTACCATTGAAACATAAAACTGGCTACTACCTCTACGGATTTCAAAACTATGGTTTATTACATTTAATGTAGGTGCTGTGGTGAAATTACAATTATCCTGGTGTGAAATTCAATTCCCGCTTTTTAGAATAGCAGGGATTGGAAAGGCAGGAAATCTAATTCTAGTGTATCTTGCAGCGGCATGTAGAGGTGACCTCGATTTTGTGCAGCTATTGCTCTCGGGTGGTGTTCAAGTAGATTTCCGTGGCTCAGATGGTGCGACACCCCTTCTGGCAGCAGCTGATGGTGGGTTTGCCAAGGAAGTGATATTTTATTTTATATTTAGCGGCATTATATCGTTTAAGTTGGATCAGTTATATACCAGCTCTTTTTTATATCCCATGTTAGGGGACGCTCTGTTCAAAATCAGACAGGATTATGCGATCACTTCCTGGGAACTATTACTTTCATCTTCACATACATATCAGTGTATCTGTAAAGACATTATAAATATGGGATCTATTCATGTAGGCACTGAGGTGGGTTATCACAGTTGTGTCCAGTTGCTGCTTGAGCACGGAGCTAATGCAAATGCTAGAGATAATATCGGTATTACAGCAGTGATTGCTGCTGTAAGTAATCATTTACCTTGTATCCTTGACAAATTACATGATAGACCTCTAAAAGGAGAAGCCTATGCAGGTCACCCGGCCTCTAGATCTATATTTTGGGCATAATTCTGGTCTTCATAAAGCTGGTTAAAGCACATATTTGGATCTCTTCAAACATGTTCTTAGAGTCTGATTCGTGTAAGATGAGATGTGTCAAAGAAATGAGGTTCCAGTCACTAACGTGCTTGAGTAAATGAATACCTTATTATTTTGGTTAGTTTTTCGTTTTATGTGCTGTCATCAGGTGACTTCTATCAGTAATCCTTTGATTCCTTTGATTTCTGATGGCTAGGCATACAATGGGCACGTTAATTGTTTGAGAGTTCTTCTAAATTGCGGTGCTTCAATAAATGCAATATCTGAAGGGGGTGTCACACCCCTCATTGCCGTTGCGGAGGGCCTTAGTGGTGATTGCACTCAAGTTCTTCTTCAGGTATATCTTCGCAGCATAAAGTGATCTTGGTTCTGAGTGTTGCTGTAGATTTCGTTTCATGTTTGCCTCCCAGTCATTTGACGATTGTGATTCAACACTGGCTCACGTTGTATTTTATTTTAAAATATGTGTTTTTAATACAAAAAAATCCGTTTTGAACATCTGAGCGATATTGTTGCTTTTTTTTCCCTCCTTTTCTATGCTATACGTTTAGGCCGGTGCAGAGGTAAATGCAAAGACAGATGGGGGCAAAACAGCTCTTATACACGCTGTCAGTAACGACTGTGTAGAAGCTGCGGAAGCTTTACTCAATGGAGGCGCTGAGATCAATGCTGCTGATGGAGAAGGTTACACAGCTCTTCACTATGGAGCACGAGACAATTTTGTTGAATGCATGTAAGAATTTTCTTCACTCACACTGTTTGCTCATATTGAATGACTTGTAATCTTATGTTCTACTGCCATCCACTTTTAGGATGCTTTAAGAGTTGCAATTGTTATGTGCCTTCTTCTACAGACGAATCTTGCTGGAAAGAGGGGCAGATCAGACTCGGAAAAGTTGGCTAGGTCAAACGCCACTTCAAGAGTCCCAAAAAGACAGTGAAGGTGCTAAGTTGTTGGTACGCTTCTCAAGTCCTACTCTTCAGATTGCTCCCATATCAATTTTGAACATTGCTGCCTATCCAAGGAATCATGCGAAGGGAAAGGTCCATTATCGGGCTTCTTTGTTTTCAGTACTTGGAGTGGGAGTGAGGTCTGTCTAGCGTGTCTGATGAATCGCTCAGCTGACAATATCATCTGCTGCAGCGATTCTGATTCATAACGAACTGATATAAAACGTGGATGCAGGAGGAAAGTTGGAAGAAGCTGGAGTTGAAAAGTTTATTGCAGGCGGAGGAGCTTCTCAACCAAGATAAACTTGAGCATAAGTCCAGTACATCCAAAAAGCCAAGCACAAGACATGCAAGCGAGAAAAAGAATGTGAAGAATAGAAAGAAGAAAAAGCAGCAGGGGGTAGTCGAAAAAGCTGACCATGCCAATCAAGAGCTTACGAAGGTGAGTATAGAAGCGAAAGATGACGATGAATCCTTCCTACAGGTGGATATGGTATCCTCATCTGGCTCAGAAGTTGCGGTGGAGCAAGCTTCTTCTCCAAATCTAAAGCTAATCTACAAATGATATAAAGCTAATCTACAAATGATATAAATTTTTTTCAACCTATGTCTTCTAATGCAGGAATTGAGTGCCCTGCAACGGTTATCGTTGATCAGCTGTATAGAGCCACTGCAAGGAACTATGCTAGAGAAAATGCAAGCTGCTAGAATATTAGTACTGCACGACACAGGTGTGAAAGGATACTGTACAAAGCCCCTCAACCAGCTTCAGTTCTTGTATTGGGGCCGAAGCCGAGTGACCCCAGACGTTCGAATTCCGTTTCAAATGGAGAGGCTAAAGAGACTGGAAATGTGCATTCTTCGGGCTGCAGAAATTGATCTTACCATCAAGGTACGCTGTTTTAGACTTTTTTTCCTTGTTGGTTTCAAGCATACTGTCAATTAAGGGAACAAAAATATACCTACATGAACTTGCTTCCTTCGCTCCACTTCTTCTAGTATTATTTTTTTCGTAGTATGTTCAGTCGTTGAAATTGTTTGTAGCTCTTTGTTGTTGCAGTTCCCTTCACATCTGAAAGATCTTACACTGATCGGGTGCAACAACATGGAGGTTCTGCACGGGCACATCCTGAAACTAACTGAGCTACTGGAGCTTCACCTGATTGTGTGCAACAATCTTCACGACTTCACAATGGAGTTTGCCGATCTCCAAAACTTGCTGAAGTTCAAACTAAAGAATTGTTTGAGCATCCGCCACCTGCACAAGTCAATTAGCCAGCTTGCCAGCATTCCTGAATTGCACCTCTCCGGGTGCACTAACATTGCCACGCTTCCAACGGAGATCGGCAACATCCAAACACTGCTGAAGCTCAACCTTGTGTTGTGCAAGTGTCCGGTGAGACTACTGGGTGATATTGGGAACCTCAAAAACCTGACCCACCTCTACCTGGGCCAGTCCGGGATCACCTCCCTGCCCGTGGAAGTGGACAAGCTCCGGTCCCTGAAGGACCTGTCGCTCACAAGCTGCGTCCGGCTGGAGAGAAAATTATTAGAAACGTTTGGGAGGTAAAATTTTCAGATGTTATTTCTAGGATGAATGACACATTCTTCATGCAATTCTTCATGAATGCTGTATATTTTGCTCTTACCTATTGTGTAATTCAGAATTTGAGTTGGATATTCTATGTCCTTGGTAGGTGTCGGTTTGTCTTCACCTCAAACCTCTCATTAACCTTTCTTAAATCTATTTTCTGTAACTTACATTATGTAACTGAAAATGACTCTTCATATACAGCTGTTACATAATTACTCTTTGCAGAGTTATATGTATATATATGCCTATTGCTAAGGAGAGATCCATCAGTTCAAGTTTAAGTTCTCTGATTAGCAGTTCCCTGAAATATCTAGTCTATTATGCTTTGTTGCCCCTTCTACTTTGTGCCCTCAATATTACTTCTATGTCATCACTAATAGCTATGCAGCTGCTGCCGCTTCAAGGTTCTGCTGAACATTATCCGTTATAACCTAAGGTTAGACTTTTTCTCTCATTCTATGGGTTCTGTCATACTTGTTATAAATGTTTCAAATCCCATACTTAATAGAAACTACATATAACATAAGGTGTGAATCACTTCTTCTTGCTCTATGAATTTAGAAGATGCACAACCCTCACACCATCTCTAGTCACTATCAATTATCCATGGAGTTTTGCAGGGCATGCATTTGGATAGCTAAATGTTGGTGTAAGATAACACCCTCTAATTAAAACGTTAATTTGTAAGGGATGAGGCACTTAGAATATATAATGTAGAACTGTTGTTTTCACTTAGCATATTGGTTTTGATTTTGGCAGACAGATTGAAAAGGTGGACTTCACTTCCACGAAGATTATCCCAGTAATATCAGAACCTCGAAGTCACCTGGCCACGTAGGATGTTACAATTACAAACACGCTGTGAAATAAGCAACTAAGGTGCGGTACAATCAGCGAGCGAGGCGTGCATCAACGAAAAGAAACCTCTGGCCTTCTGAACTGCGATGTAAGCTCCTTTTGAAACACTTTGCTATCAATTTTAATTTCCCTTGGGCCTCTTGTTCTTGGCCCCAAGGTAAATCAGTCCATATTAGTACACTTGCAAATCAGTATGAACCCAACTCTGACTGTAAATTAGCTGTAAGACAATTGTTTTCACAATTTTTGAATTATGTTTTGTTTATTGCTTGAAATCTACACTAAGATAATTTTGAAATTAATTGGAATATCAAAGGTTGAAATTAGTTTTGAGAGGCACATATGTGAGTGCATTGCATTATATACATTGCATTTAGTGAAAACTAGAATTAAATTTCTCACAAATTTAAAAGTAATAAGACCAATCATTAACTTTTAAGATTAACATTAAAATTTTATTTGTCAATTAGTATGTCTAATTTTTGTTTCTTAACCCCTCAACATACCAGAGACCACAATAGCTCTGGAGCTAGTGTCACTTTGAGCAACCGAATAGCACTAAACAAAGCCTTAATCTGCAAGGTAAGCTCCTTTTCAAACCCTTTGCTCTCAATTTTGCTATCATTTTGCTGTCATTTGTCCCATCAGCCCTTGAAGGGTTAATCTAAAGACATTGGCATGCTTCATGTTGACCGCTTCCGTAGCTACACCATTGCACTAGTAGTAACAATATTAGGTGCATTTGAATTAATATACTTTATACAGTTGTGGATAGCTAACTCCTCATGGCAACACATCTATCACAATTCCTAAAAATTGACAAAATTCAATATTTGGTGGTGCAGAAGGTGTTTTTTGCATCATCACCTTAGCGCGATGGAGGCCTATACTGCGGAACGTGCTCGTAATATCGACATCCACCACAATCCAGAGGGTACTAAAACTATTTTTTGAATTCTACTATTTCATATATTTTATTCAATACACATAAAGATTAATATATTATATTACATAATAAAATATATAATATGATTGTAATTAACATTAATTCCAATATGTTAAATTATGTTCAATTTTGTTCCAAAATGATGGTAATTAAGAAGTATTTTAATTCTATGGTGGTGTACAGATATGGATGTGGCAAATGAGACCGGAATTGAGACGGGTATTGACCTTGACAGTGACGCGGGCATTGACGTGGGCATTGACGTGGGCATTGATACTAGCATAGATGCTGATGACTTATACAATGACCTATCTCAGAAACACGAGGACAAAACCGAGGATCAGTTGTATGGGATATATTTGAATAACCCTAACAATGTCCATCTTGTGACCTCTCCATGGAAAAGATTGCCATCAGGTAGCATGTCTCATAGCACATTGTGGAATAAGGAGAGAGATTGTGAGGAGGTGCTCTTATTTGTCGGGGTTTGTAACTTCGCATACATACAAGATGGGGGAAACTATAACAAAGTAACATGGGCTAACGACGAGGCAACTTCATATTTGTCTATAACAATCGACAAGTCAGCGTTTTTTGATGAGTATAGAAAGAAGATAAGTGAATGGGAACGTGTGTGGAAGACTGGTAATGGGAACTTGGAGTGGAAATCAGCCAAAGGCTTCACTTTCAAAGTTAATGCATTCAAAAAGGAGGAAGGAGAATCGAGCAAGGGTTATGTTTCTAACAAACGCAAAAAATTTGAAGAAGAGTACAAGGGCGATTTTCTAACCTCTGATCAATGAAGCAGATGCAATCACATCCAAATCGTGGATGAACACAATTCACTGATCGACGCAGGGAAAATTGATAACGGTGACATTGTTGTCGTCAAGAGTCACGTGCGATATTGGAGAAATTTACGCACAAATACGCACGGCATCAACAAACATCTTGTGGGTGTCAAGTTGTTGAAGAAGCTCGAAGTGCAAGTGTCACACCTCTCCTCTTGGCAGAAGGACATCTTTTGAATAGTATTATAGTATATATACTTTTTAGTATAATTTATAGTATGTAAATAGTATATTTAACAACATATAGATACTGTATAGACAATATATAATATAAACAGTATACAGATACTATATAGAAAATATATTATTACAAAGTAATACAATTGTCTTGTATTAAAAGACATATCAAACATTCTCTATCAAGTTTGTTCTATAATACTATAATACTTCGCATATTTTTTAATCCACTCCCTACCTTCCTATGTTTATAAATGCTTTTTAACGTTTTATTATTTAAATGAATACTATTGCTTCAATGTATTCCAATACTTTTTAGCATTTTATTGCACTCTTTACGTAGTATAAAGAGACATGAATATTCTAAAAGATTAGTGTATTTTCAAAGATTAGTCTATTTTAAAGATTAATGTATTTAAAAGATGGCCTATCTATCTAAAAATCATAAAGACAACATAGAAGTAATAAATGCAAATCCTAAAAATGAAAATTCAAGGGAAGAGACTTCACTTTTACAAAGAAATGCTCGAAACGCAGTAAAACGCAAAAGATATGCAGAAAATAAAAAAGACATGTGTGTACAAAACCAAATGCTATCAAATACTGAAATAGTAAGAAGAGAGATGTTGAACAAAAAGAGGAGAGAGAGATATGCTCAACAAAAGATCAGCAAATCATTACCTCCATCCACTAACCAAGATTGGCTACCAATTGCAAAACTAAACAAAAAGGAGATAATTAATAAAAAACGAAGACAAAGATATGCTAAACAAAAGAGATTGAAAACTTTGAATACAACAGATATACCAAAGGCAGATTCCCCATATCCGTATATACCTCAAACAAACCAACACCATTCTTTTACCAAATACCAAGTTGTACACAATACAAAGAATCGAAAAGCACATCATATAGAATTGGGTATTGAATCAAACATTCAAGACCCAATCTGGACCAAAAAGCAAAAAACCACCCATGCAATATATAATTTCATCAAAAATAAAAGCAATACAATATCAAGACCAGCGGATGACCAACAAAAAATCAAATTAAATGCAATAAACAAAAACCGTAGAGCCAAATACACATTACATAAAAACCTCAAAAGGATCAATGTAAAGCGAAGAATCCTATATGCATCACAGAAATACATGAAAAACTTACAAATGATTAATGGTAGACAAAGAGAGCACAATAAATACCAAAATATATTGAAAAGAATCCAAATAAATAAAAAACGTAAACAGTCATATTTATCGCGAAAAAATAAAAACATATCTAACCATCATTTTCCTCCAGAAATTACTTTTAAAAACAATGTACATTGTTTACAACAATATACATTGTTTACAACAATATATTGAATACATGACAAACAAATCCTTCATTGTATTGAATTGTTCGGTATGCAATCAAATGACAAATGCAACAATCCTTAAAAAGTACAATATTACTGATATTAATGATAAATTCCCTCATATGAGAACATTATTAACATTCAATCCAAAGTACCACATCAACAACAAGTCCACTATACCCGAAGAACTTTTAAATGATATCCAACACATACATACAAACCTAAATGGATTGTTGCTTTCTAAAAGAGGAATCTCGTCTGAGGACAACACCATAATCATATGTAAAGCATGTCAATCTGCACTACATGCTAAACGGATGCCCAAATTCGCTCTTGCAAATGGCTTGTGGATAGGAGAAGTAAATAAATTATTGCCTAAACTAACAACAATAGAACAATCACTCATTTCTAAATACCGGTGTCGTGCAATACTCATAAAGTTACGTTACATTAAAGGTGGAAATGGACAATATGCTCTAAAAGGAAACTTAGTGAGTTTTGCTCAAGATCCAATTAATGCATACAAATTACTCACCACTATACCTCCATCGATAGAATCATTATCTGATACAATCGCAGTCCATTTTGTAGGGGCCACCCATCCACCTATAAATGTCATAAAAGCATGCGATTTATTATATGTTCGTAGGGCTGTAGTGTCTGCTTGGATTACATGGCTCCGAATACATCATGTCGGATACAAGGACATAACAATAGATACTCAATCATTAAATACACTACCAAACAATGATATACCAAACACAATATTAAGATCTATATTTCAGTCAACAAACATTGACTTAGCCAATGCTGAACATCGTACCAACATAACTGACCTACGTAACTTATCAAAGAATGATCCTACTAACATATCTAATCCAATAATCGAAACCTCAGGACTCATTGACTTTCACGGGACAGATATTGATGCGAATGAAATGATGCAAAATGCTGTACAAAATATCCAAAATAACTTATACATGTCTTATACTCACGGAACAAGTATGGTTAATGAATACAACAATAATGACCTTGTTGCTGGCATGTTTCCCGATCTTTTTCCATATGGCATAGGAATACCTGAAATGAATAATCGTCCTATAAAAATCACCCTACAGACACATGTACGTTATCTGCTAAATCTTGATGATAAAATATACGAATTTGGAAAACATCGTTTATTTCCTTTTTTCATGTTCAATATAATACAACGACGACAAATATGTCTTGGTTCCAAACTCACTGTATCAAAACCATCATTCATTTCAGAGGCTGAACTATTGAATAATATAAAATCTTTAGACCTCAACAATTTAATTGACAACCCATCGACAATTAGTGACAATAAGCAAATACAAAATTTGTTACGACATATCAAAGCATCTAGCAAACACGTCCTCGCATCAGGCAGCTCTCGCAAAACACAACGAGATCAAATCATAAGTATGATGCATCAATTAGGTGTTCCAAGTATATTTTTTACGATTAATCCAGCTGCCATTCACCATCCCTTAGTATGTTTATATAGTGGAGAAAACATAAACATAGATGTTCATTTTGATCCAAATATACCTGACAAAAACAAAAGTCACTACATCGCAACAACAAATCCAAAAGCCCAAGCCACTTTTGTACAAACCATAGTAAATGCCGCATTTCAATACCTACTTTGTACAAAAGAAAAAAATAAAAAAACAAATAAAGACAAATCCGGAGTACTTGGAAACGTGATTGCACACTATGGTTGTTATGAATCAGCCAAAAATGGAAGCCTCCACATACACACTCTACTATGGTTAGCAAATGCACCAGATCCAAACGAACTAACATTGAAACTACAAAATGATCCAGTCTTTCAAGCATCATTGATCAAGTACTTGAACGACACCATTATAAGAGACACTACATCATTTGAAAGTCCGATCAATGACGATCATAATGAAAAAGAACAAAACAATGAAGTCAATCACACAAATGTCATCAATGAAAACATACATCCTTGCACCACAAGAGCTCCAAATACAAATCATACAAATTTCTTAAACAATTTCAAAAATGATGTCATACAGCTAATGAATGTATGCAATAGGCACGTTTGTAACCCAGCATGTTACAAAAACAATAAAGATGCAAATACCAAACTTTGTAGATACGGATATCCCGCACCATTAATATCAGAAACACACTTCGATCCAGAATCAAATTTATTACATATCAGACGAACAGACAAATGGCTAAACAATGCAAATCCATGGATACTGAGTGCATGTAGATGCAACCACGACATTAAATTTATAGGCGCTTCTGGAAAAGACGCCAAAGCCATTGTTTATTATATTACCGATTACATCACAAAATCCTCAATATACACATCACATATGTACTCTCTCCTACAAATAGCCGTAGAAAAGATTGAAACTACATATGATAAACAATCATGTAAAGAATCAATTGATCGTAGTCGTCGACTACTTATAAAATGTTTGAACACCATTGGCTCTCAACAAGAGATATCAGCAACAAGGGCCATCAGCTACCTCATGAGTTACCCAGATCATATAACAAACTATAATTTCACTTACATACCATGGTACAGTTTATCATATTGGGTTCAAGAACAAGAACAATTTCTAAATAATTCCATTGATACAGAACATGAGCGAGGCAGTTTCGAAACATTTAAATTGAGCAAGCAAAAGAACAACAATCAAATTGTATTGCACAACTTTCGCATAGACTACCAATACCGTCCACTTTCTTGTGCAACAATGTCCCGATATGAATTTGCTAGCACAACATCCAAATCAAACCATTCACGTGGATTCAAATATCTTCAAGAACATCCCCAATCTCAATCTTATAGTCTTCACAAATTCAAAAATGTCAAAATACCAGTCATACAAGGTTATAACATTCCTTCTAAAAGCAGTGATCCTGAGAACTACTGTCGTGCCATGTGCATATTGTTTACTTCATGGCATACAATCCACGATTTAAAACCAACACAGTGTAATACATGACAAGAAGCATATGCACTACATCAACAAAGTATATCACCGTACAACAAACAAATAATTTCAAACATACAAATTATCTAAGAATGCAAAGAATCTAGAGATGCAGACAGACTCATGGTTGACAACATGAAATCAAATTCATCCACCGCAAATAACTACAACAAAGAAGAAGAAATGCACCCCATATACAATCAAGCTTCAGAAGACGAACTAAATGAAGATGAAAACATATGTATACCTATCATACAAGATGAGAACATTCCAAAACAAACACAAGATAATACATTAGAATTACAATATCTTCGGTGTAACACAAGTATGAAAAGTTATGTGACAAACATAATTGACACATTACAAAGTATGACTACGCATATAAATCCTCCAACTCAAAACACATCAAAAGAATCTTTTGGAATATCCAAAAAATCCTACATTACCCCCATTAAAAATTGGTTAAAAGAATTACGCAATCAAGATAAATCTGTTGAATCGAACTCACAACCAAGTACACATCAACCCACAAAAATAAATATCACAACCCATTCTACACCAATATTAAGAACTTTAACTAATTAAAACACTATAAATATTACTAATGATAATAATGATATTCACTACAATCAAACATCTGACACTTCATTACAAAATAAAATTCATAGCACATTCAATCTTTCAGCTGAACAAAATCAAATCTTCAATCAATTCACCCAAAATTTACGAACATCTACACCAATTAATCAAATATTGATGTATGCTGGGGGTGCAGCCGGTACAGGAAAAACACAAATCATCAGAGCTATCAAACTATACATCCAAGAATCTCATTTGGAACATAGACTAAAAGTGGGAGCTTACACAGCAAGTGCAGCTATTCTAATAGGCGGATCTACTATTCATTCTTTAGCAGGAATAGCTATAGATAATTCAATAAACTCAATCATTGTTAAATCTAGCACGAACAACTGGACTGAAATAGACCACTTGATCATTGATGAAGTATCTATGATAGGTTGCAATATGCTTGGAACCCTCCATCTCAAACTACAGAAACTTAAAGCAAACATGTTGCTATTTGGAGGCACAAACATCCTCTTCATGGGCGATTTCATGCAATTTCCACCGATCAATGATGCGCCACTATATACCACAAATATTGAGCCCACATTTACATTCACAAAACAAACACAAAAGAAAATCATTGGCAAAAGCCTATGGGAAAATTACGTTCGCCCAAATACGACCATCCTCGCAAAACAAATGAGGCAAGTTGAAGATCTTCGATATAATAACCTATTAAAAAATATTCGAGAAGGAAAATTTACACAACAAGATTTTGATCTATTGAGCACTCGATTCTTAACAAATCTAAAAATAAACCTGCTAGAACCCCCGTGGGAAAATGCCTCTTACATTGTTCCACGCAATGATTTAAGAAATGCAATCAATCACTACATGATTGAACACAACATAATCAAACATAATCATATATCTTACACCATTGTAGCTACAGACACATACAAAAAACAATCCCTTCAACAAGACATACAATTATTGGTTCGACAAACCATTCCTCCTAAAAAGAGTCACAATCTCCTACCATTCCTCAAACTATATAAAGGAATGAAAGTTATGTTAACAGAAAACATCCATACAAGATTGGGCCTTGTAAATGGCGCAATTGGAGAAATCACTCAAGTACTCCTTGAGCAAACTAATTCAAGCACAAAAAATTCTATGCACGCTCCAACCCATGTCTTTGTAGACTTCTCAAATTTCATGAGCACCCAACCAACTCTACCTCATATACAACTAGAAGGCCTACCTAAGAATGTTGTTCCTATTGCACCTGTATCTAAAGTTATGCTATACAACCATCCGACTCATGAATACAAACACGACAAAACATTTAAAATTAATAGATACCAACTACCTCTCATACCTGCATTTTGTCTCACTGATTACAAAGCACAAGGCCAAACACACAACCATCTCATAATAGATTTAGAAAACCCTCAAGATGGAAAACCTCTTAGTATGCACAACGTCTATGTAACACTCTCACGACTTCGTTCTTTAAATGGTCTCGTAATACTTCGCGACATTGCTTTTGACGAAATCAAGAAATATAAATTTAACAAAGGCAGTATTCAATATATGCTACAAAACCATCAAACTTCTCCTGATAATCAACCAAATAAACAACAACTTCCACATCCTCCGAAAAGAAATACATCAAACACCAAAAACTACAAACCACACCCCACGATCAAATCACCAATATCAAAAGATATTGAATCACCAATATCAAAAGATATTGAATCACCAATATCAAAAGATATTGAATCACTAATATCAAAAGATATTGAATCACCAATATCAAAAGATATTGAATCACCAATATCAAAAGATATTGAATCACCAATATTTGAAAATATTGAATCACCAATACCTACAAATATTAAATCACCAATATCTGCAAACATTGAACAACCAACATCTGAACACATCACACTACCCAACAACTATTGGATTAGTAGATTTGAATTAACACAACATCACAAGGTAACACTACTCAATTCATCAGGATGGTTAAGTGATGAACACATGAAAGCAGGAATGCAAATATTGTATGAAAATCAACTACAGCATCAAGGTTATGAAGAACATTCTTATGCCACGTTACATAGAAGATCAAAATACACAAGAAGTTGTCTTCAACACTTGTTCATAAATGGAAACCATTGGATTCTTGCTCTCCTACAACCAAATAATATACATTCCCAAGCCATAATATATGATTCCAAAAAACCTCAAAACTCATTGTTACCACATGACATAAATCAAAAACTCCACCAACTCATGCCTACTATAACATTTCACTATAAATATGCAAACGTTTTACAACAACCAGACAATTCATCATGTGGAGTTTTTGCATTAGCATATGCAACTGACATCGCATATGAAATAAATCCAGAAACATCAATATACAATATTTCTTATATGAGACAACATCTAAGAGATTGCATCACACAATCAAAGATGATACCATTTCCAAAACAAAACATACTACATTAATATATATGAATATGACATGCACAATATATAAACCATGTTCAAATAAAAACAATATGTCTCTATATATAATTCATCTAAACATAAACAAATACATACCACTACTATAAGTATCACATTCAATAGATAAACATATACATACCACAACTATAAGTATTATATTCAATAGATAAACATGTACATACCACTACTAAAATTATTAGATACTAACATATATACCAACTTTATCCTTCAATTATGTACCAATGTATTATAAGATATCAATCGTCACTGGTAATGCGGAGAGCAGCGAAGCCCTAGTTAACCAAGTTATATAAAAGTGGGCTATTTGGGCTACTTGGGGTTCCCAAGTAGCCCAAGTGAACCCTAAAAGTTGAAAAGAGTGAAATCATTTATCATATTGAGATAAAAAGTAAAACCAACTTAAAATAAAAATAATCAACTTAAATAAAATTAACCAAGTTATATAAAAATGGGCTACCTGGGCTACTTGGGGCTCCAAAGTTGCCCAAGCTAACCCTAAAAGTTGAAAAGAGTGAATTTTGTGATACAAAGTAAAACCAACTTAAAATAAAAATAATCAACTTAAATAAAATTAACCAAGTTATATAAAAATGGGCTACTTGGGCTACTTGGGGTTCCCAAGTAGCCCAAGTTAACCCTAAAAGTTGGAAAGAGTGAAATTTGTGATAAAAAGTAATACTAACTTAAAATCAAAATAATCAACATAAATGAAATTAACCAAGTTATATAAAAATGGGCTAGTTGGGCTACTTGGGGTTCCCAGGTAGCCCAAGTTAACCCTAAAAGTTGAAAAGAGTTGAAATTTGTGATAAAAAGTAAAACCAACTTAAAATTAAAAAAATCAACTAAATTAAAATTAACCAAGTTATATAAAAATGGGCTACTTGGGCTACTTGGGGTTCCCAAGTAGCCCAAGTTAACCCTAAAAGTTGATAAGAGTGAAATTTGTGATAAATAGTAAAACCAACTTAAAATCAAAATAATCAACATAAATAAAATTAACCAAGTTATATAAAAATGGGCTACTTGGGCTACTTGGGGTTCCCAAGTAGCCCAAGTGAACCCTAAAAGTTGAAAAGAGTGAAATTTGTGATAAAAAGTAAAACCAACTTAAAATAAAAAGAATCCACTTCAATAAAATTATCCAAGTTATATAAAAATGGGCTACTTGGGCTACTTGGGGTTCCTAAGTAGCCCAAGTGAACCCTAAAAGGTGAAAGGAGTGAAATTTGTGATAAAAAGTAAAACCAACTTAACCTAAAAATAATCAACTTAAATGAAATTAACCAAGTTATATAAAAATGGGCTACTTGGGCTATATGGGGTTTCCAAGTAGCCCAAGTTAACCCAAAAAGTTGGAAAGAGTGAAATTTGTGATAAAAAGTGAAACCAACTTAAAATAAAATTAATCAACTTAAATAAAATTAACCAAGTTATATAAAAATGGGCTACTTGGGCTACTTGGGGTTCCCAAGTAGCCCAAGTTAACCCTAAAAGTTGAAAAGAGTGAAATTATTTATCATATCATTTGTAATATAAATTAAAACCAACTTATATAAAAATAAAACCAATTTATGATAGAAATAAAAGCAACTCAAATAGTAAGAACATAGAGTATTTACTCTATCACACGCACATTCTTTGTAACTCTAATAAATAAGAACCCTTTATATTACACATACTTTAGAATAGATTGATCACTCATCGTACTGCTCAGCAGGGTTCGATAGAAGGTACAACTCCAAAGCTCACTACTTGTTTCTAATTCAAAGGTACCCTCAATTTTTTCAATAAACCTATCCTAATAAAATGTAGTTATTGTTTCACTTTAATTATTTCATAGCATGCTCGAATGGTTTCCCCCCACCCCTATTAAATTAAGAAAGATAATTTGCACCAAAGGTGACTAATGTTTACTCATTGACTGGTCACCCAACCAGAGAAGTAAAATCTTGTGAATTAGACAATGTGATCTCCAGGTTCACCCATCAAGCCACACTTGTAGTCCTACTATTGTCTGTCTGCATACTAAGAATATGTATACACTAATTGGACTACTACTTTGGTGTTGTAACTTGGAGCGATAGATCCTTGGTTTATCAGTTCCATGAAAAGTATTTTAATTACCATATGAGTAACTTTATCATAAACACTTGGTCTATTACTTCCCTCAAAAGTAACTTAATTACCATATTAGTAACTTAATTCCAAAACTTTGTCATACTACAGTTATACTTCACGGTTGAACCAAGATGAGTTGGCCCTGTTATATGATCAATTACTCCATTATTTTAATGTGTATCGCTTTCCATTAGTAACACTCTATATGCACCACATATACTAACTATGAACCACGGTAATTACAAGAGGCCACACTAATTAATATACATCTTCTACGCACTCTCCGTTTGGCTCTGCACCAGTTGCATCATTCCCTGCCTTTTATTAGTGCACTGTAATTCCTAAATCTCACGGTAATTGCAACGCCTAACCACACATTTGGGTAACCAAGCCTCAATGCTTGCTACTACACCAATTATTGCCTTTACTGTGAGTCACACTAATTCAGTATTTTTACAGTTACTGTGAGTCGCACTAATTCTGTGGTATTAGAATAAAAGTGTGGGTCATCGTAATCGAGAGTATTGGAGAGTTCTTAGATAGATAGATAGATAGATACAAACTCCGACCCTATACAAGGCCGGCGTGAATAAAGTGTCTGTGAAGAAAAAACAGGATCGACATATCCTGCAGCGTGCTTCAAAATATTTAATTGTTTCTCACTCTTAGGGATGACGTCGGGCTCCTCCCACTAGTATAGTGACCTTTGACACAAAGGATTATAAAACTTCAAAAGGAGTACAAGCAAGGGACGGTACTTCATACAAGATGGGGACTTCTATCTAGGTACCGACCCTAAGTGAGCCTACTCCAATTAATTCCAATTTGTGTCAAACTTTGGGGGCCCTATTGAGAGTCCAAATATCCTCGAATGTTACTTTTATTATATTACTTGTTACTAAAGTATCTATTCCCGGCAGGAGAGAGTAGTTTTGTTCCAATGGCCCTTTGTCCGATGGGCACTGGGTCATTGACATTAGAAATGGACACTTTATTCACGCCGGCCTCGAAAGAGAACCGGAGTTTCTATCTATCTAGACGAACTACAACCAAGAACAGACCCAAAAACTGTTGGAATTAAGTTACTCATGTGGTAATTAAATTACTCATGAGGGAACTGATAGACCAAGGGTCTATGCCTAAGTTACTCATATGGTAATTAAGTTACTTATGAGGGAACTGATAGACCAAGAGTCTATGACTCCAAGTTAGTTAGAACACCAAAGTAATAGTCTAGTTAGTCTGTACATATTCTAAGTATGTAGACAGACAGTACTAGGATTATAAGTGTGGCTTGGTGGGTGAATGAGATAACATTGTCTATTGGACAAGATCTCACTTCTATGGTTGGGTGGCAAGTCACATAATAAACATTGTTTACCTTTTGTGCACATTATCTTTTTCAATTTAACATGGTATCGGAGCGAGGTTAATTAGAGGAGAGAGTAGAGAATTTATTTGGGCTTTGATTTGAATTCACAGTTAAACTTGGGATTGGCCCCCATAGTCTTAAAGTTGTTATCTGCATTGACGAATGCAAGTTAGCATGGCTAGTTCTAGCAGTGGAACTAGTTTCTTGGACAAGTTTGGTGGTCAGGGATTCAATTCATGAAAATTGAGGATGATCTATCTCTTAAAGAGGGATGGGTTGTGGAAGTTGGTAACTGGTGAAGAACCAATACCAAGTAGCACTGCAAGTGACACACCAATTGGAATTGTCCAAGGAGAAAGTGGAGAAGGGGGGAGTCAATGTTGGTACTGTTATTGATAGCAACAGGACCAAGTGGTTAGAACGTGATCAAATAGCCCTCTCTACTATTGCCTTTTATCTCTTAGATGAGCCACTCCATCAAATCACTCAACGTAACTCTGCTAAAGAAGCATGGGATGAACTTTGTCATATCTATGAGATGAGTGATATGCATTCAAAAAGACTTCTCCTAAAGGAGTTTTGGTCCTTCAAAGGGGTTTTTGTTAGGGCGTAGGTTTCCTAGGCCCTTTCTCTAAAGGTTGTTCCTATTAGAGCAATTCCACCATGCCACGCTAAAGGGACACGCGACATAGTTTGGCAAGGCATTGTTGTCTTCACTATTCCAATGCACCCTTTAAATATGGTCATCTCATCGCATGGATGGCGAGCAAAGGGCCAGCGTGTGGGTAGGGGATCAACACAGGCAAAGGCCAAAGGGGATATCAAAAGCCCCTCATACTCGTTTTGGCGTGGTCAGGTTAATTAGTGAGGTGGAGATGCTCTTTGAGTTGTCAGAGTGCAAGTATTTACTCAATTTGTGAAAGGAAAACAACTGTTTTGGAGAGAGTTTCGCAATTCCGAACGTGGATTGCGGGAAGCTACACGTAGGAGAGTCTCACTTGAAGCTTGCCCTCTGACACCCCTATTCTTCCCTATTCTTTTATTATTGATGTCTCCTAATTATTTCAAATGAGCTCTAAAATGAAAAATAAAAGAATTTAGCCCCCCTAGATATACCCTTGAAAAAACCTGTAGACTCTAAATAATGTCTTGCATTTTTTTACTATCATTTTACAATTTAGGGTTAGATTTAGTCCACCACTTTTGGATTTACAGAGTTTCAATGTTCCAAGTTTTAAAGTTCCAAGATCCAAGTTCCCATTGAGAATGAACAATCAAATTTGATCTACATTAAATAGTGCATTTAGGTTGCCCCTCATTGCGGGTAATTTCTCGGCATTTTACTCTATATAAATATTTCATCAAGAGTAAACTGAGAGATGTGTAGATGAAGCCACAAAGATGAAGCGATGAAGAATATCTTCATCAAAAGTAAACTCAGAGGGACCCATGCGTCTCCACATGTACAAGTGGTGACTCATGAGGTAACTTTTTGGGTAAGGCAACCTAAATGCACTATTTAGTGTAGTATGAATAAAGAGTATCTTTCATTGAGGGTCTTGTTTCAAAGTCTACAAGATGCAATAGTGGGAGTGACACAAGTACTATATGTTCATGTTCAAAGGTCAACTCGATTGTATATTACAACATGCAATTCAAATAACATCAAACGGAAATGTAAAGATGGCTTCATAAAATATGAGTACATAAATGGATGTATGTATTGAAAAACATGACCTACTCTCATTTATATATTTTGTTTATTAGCAAATTCAGAAAATAAATAGATTTTTTGTTTCAAAATGTAATACACAAGGACATCAAAACCAGACAGCATTTTAGGAATTTTATCAATATAAATTTTCAACCTCAATGACTTTGCAAAATTTTATTGAATAATGTAAAATAAAGTGTATTATAGTCCTCATTCAATTGTTAATGAAAATAAATAAATCAATAATAATAAACACACTCAAATGCTTGAATCCATGAGAGTGTGAGTTTATACTTTAGGGTTAGTATAGCATTTTTAATAATTTTGGACCAAATCAATGTCAAAAAATAATGTAGATCAAATGTCATGCAACCATTATGTGAAGAATAGAGCCATTGATCTTAAATTGTAAATAATTTTATTTTAGAAATAATGAAAATGATTCAAAAATGTTAAAGTTTAAATGGGCAAATGTAGTCAATTCTATGTTTATAGAAGTTGAAATAAATTATTTAAGAAGCATCAACGAAAATAGCAAAATACACCATTGGAAGAAAAAGTCATGCCCTGCATTTTTGAATTGTTAGAATATGCTTTGGAAATTATTTTAATTTTCCATAAGCTTTTAAATATATTTTCTATTTTTATTTTAGACTTTCTTACTTAAATACAAATTTTTATTTTTACAATCCTTACTTTAATTTGATGCCTTACCAATTTGATGCCTTATTTTACCTTAGATGCCTTAGATGCCTTAGATGAACCAATTTGAAGGTTGTTCATTTTGAAAGTATGAATGACAACAACATTAACCCCTAAATGTCCTCACCTCTCTCCAAATTTGAAGAATTTCAAAGATGTTTTATAAAATGCAACTAAAAGGATATTTTGAACTTGATATGTGAATAAAAGTTGTACATCATGAATTTTTCATTCTATCCATACGATTAGATCTTTGCTTGCTATCACCAATATTTTGTATAAAATTCAAACTTAAATTTCAAAATTCTTTTCTAAGTTGATTACCGATAAGATATTGACAATTTGTGGATGAAATTTGTTGTGATTGGTTGAAATGTAATACTCTAAGTGTAGTGATTTTTGGAGATTTTTTGGTCGCTTAATTTTATGAGTTGACTTTTTTAAGATCACTTTTACACTGAAATCTTTGAATATTATGTGAACCACTACAACATGAAATGAGGCATAAAATTTTCACAAATCATCCCCTTTCTAATTAGACCACACATGCATGAAGCTAACTTCCCAAAAAATCTTTAGTAAAAAGTCCACATTGCAGAAAGTCAATGATGGATGAGAAAATTGTGTTTGATTATGTACATCATCCACTTTTTGGACGGTTGGATGTTTAGGGGTTAAGATATGAATAGTGATAATATGCAGTTCCTATTTTAAAACTCCAATTCATGAGCTTCTTCTTTGGATTATCATAAATTTATCACAAAATAGAGACCTTTTTCAAAGAATGACTACTGTAGTCTATCTCCAGGTTAGGCAAAAAAACTTATATTACCCCAAATTCTATCAAAATCATAAATTACAGGAGGCTTATTCCTAAAATCTCATAAATTTAGGAATTACATTGCATAGAATCTCAAAAATCACACCATGAAGTACGATTCAAGATTTGCCTTGTACTGTTGTAAGTTGCAACAGATGAATGATTTGCAATGGTTTTTCTACAACAATGCCTAAAACTTTCAATGTTACTCATAAAAAATGTCCACATTTTTCAAAACTTTCCTACGAATCTGCCAAAAATCATGGACACATTAAAATAATTAGTAGGCATTTCTTTACCCTGGGGATAGACTATAGTACTTTGCAGTATGTAAGCCATTGAAAAAATAGCTGTAATTTATATTTTGTTCTCAATTTTTTGGTAGTCTTAGTAAAATTAAATACCCATTGAATGGTTGAAAGAAGCAAATTTTCCAAAAATAAATTGCTAAAGATATTAAAATTCAAATGCATGTTTTCCTCCTTTTTGGGACGCCAAATTTTTGCAAATGAAACATTCATTTGCAACATGCTTGAAATTTGTGAAGTAAAACATGTTGATAATTTCTGAGGTGATATATAAGACCTTTATATACAAGATGTTATGGTTGAATTTTATTTTATTTATTTAAATAATAATTTCTTGAGAAGAACTCAAAATTACAATCATTTTAAAATTATAATCATTGTTACACAACTATAATAAAAATACAGTCCAATTTAAAACCAAAATCGAATTATCATTAGTACAAGAAGACACATAAATCTTAAAAGTAAAAAAAATAGTTTCAAAATATAAATAAATAAATTATATATATATATATATATATATATATATATATATATATATATATATAATCAATCATAAAACTTTATAATTTTTAAAGTAAATTGCAGTTGAAGTTATAGAGTTTTTGTACTTTTTCAAATAAAATTCAAATATGTCATTTTATTAATTTGATTTATGTATTATTTTTCAAAACACTTAATTTTATAATATTTTTTAAGTGCCACAAAATTGGACATGATGTACCTTAATATAGTATATAATGTTTAAGAAAAAGATACTGAATACAATTTTATGTATAGATAGTCCAAAAAACTTCTTTAGTTTTTATATGATACTATCATAAAATATTTATCTAAAGATTCTAAATGGAATCAAAGGCATGCAAAACAATCACCTCCCATAACCATGCCTTTAACAAATTGCATCTGAGTATTGACCAAGCAAGTTCTTCTTTGATCAAATCAAAATTCATCAAAATTGTTGAAGGAATATTTTACAACACGTCTTTATTTTGGTTTCAAACCTTTGGACTTTCAAGGGTTAACCTTGAAGTTCTTTTGACATAACATTCTTAAGCCCTAGATTTTGTACCCCTACTAAAGTTTCCAAGATTTTTCCAATGCTCCTGGATTGCTCTTTGTTTTCACATCTTAAATTTGTCTTACTTGTTTGGCTCCTATTAAATCCCCTCATATAATGGCAAGTGTCATTTTTCACTCCATGTTCCAAGGAAAGTTATTGTATTAGTAAAAAGCCAACCAAGCAATAACAGTGCAGTACCCTATTGCTTAAGATTGTTATAGAGTGCATTTGGTCAATTTTTTCTTTTGAAAGCCCCTATTACAACAATACTAAAATAAAGTTTTTTTAATTTTATTATATCCAACCATATGGTCTTTAGTTACTTTTTGAGGTATGTCTTTCTAAATTTTAAAATTAAAAGGTTCACTAATTGCAACATCATAAGGTTTGAAATTTAAAAACGAGTTTTGTTTTTAGTCATTCACAAAGGTGAAATTTTACCTTTCAAATTTATAAAAAATAATTGTATGTGTTCCACAACTCTTTATATTCTGTTTGAGAAATTGAGTTGAAAACCTATATAATCAATTTCAAAAAAAAAAGGTTTTGATTACTTTTCAAAAATCCATTGCATGAAGAAGGTACAAGATGAATGCAAAAAATGAATTGTTAACAAAAACTAGCATGGAAATGAAACATGCCAATTCCAATGATAGCACCTTAACATCTCATGCACTTTTGTTTTTTTAAATTGTGAAAATTGAGTTTAAAAACAAACCTTTTAAGAGTTTTTTTGAAATAAATTTCTTCACATTTTTTATCTTAGTAATAATCATAAAACAAATTAGGTTGAAGAAACACTTTATGCATGCATGCTTCAAAAGAAGACCGGAGTTCTTACTACTACTAGAATAAATCAAATCATTTCTTGTATACCATAGGTGGAGGGGAAATTTAGCACTTTGGTTCCAATTTAATTTTTTTTGGAGAAAACAAGGTTTGGAAAATAGAATATTCCTCAACATTCTTCAATATTATCTTTTCACCATAAAAAACTAGGTAAAAAATTACTTAAAAAAATTTGACATTTATTTGGTTTAATATTTTTTTGTCGATCATACCCTCCACCTACAATTATATATAAAACTACTTTAACCCTTAACTGCCTAACCATTCAAATTCTAGATGACAAGGTTTTTGCAGTGTGGTTTTTTTACATGAATTTTTTGGATAGTTTTCTTTGCGTAAGTGAAATCAAATAAGGAAAAAAAAATCTAAATTGAATATACTAGATCCTTTCATTCTATGTGAGCATCCATTTTGACAAAAAATATTTCAAAGTTTTGAGATGCTAAGTGCACACTTAATCCATTATTTGAGGCTAATAGAAATGAAAGCTGTACATAATGACTTTTCCATGACATTTGTACAACTAAATTAATTGGTATTGTTGAAATATGTTTAAATTTGATTTAAAAATAGATTATTGTTAGAATTATATGAAAAATAAAAAATATTCATTATCTTATGAATTTTAGAATGATTGGCCAAAAGTGCATAATGTACAACATTGAATCATCTTTTGCATAATGTGCAATATTTTCAACCTATAAAATTATCTTTTAATTGCTTACAAAGAGATCTCAAGACATCTCTGTCAAACTAATGATTTCAACCACTTACAATAAGTTACAAGACGAGAGTATTAAAATTGCAATTTTAGTGAATTTTCAAAAAAAATTCTTGTAAATTCATTTAGAAAAATATATAGGCATTTAATTTCAAATTCAACTATATGGATGTCTTCAAAATAGGTTACTCTTTAGAGTTGAAGTTCAAAAAGTTAAGGAAGCCTCATTTTATAATACATATAGGTATTGCCCAAAACCTCTAGGTAGTTACGAGTTAAATAAGATTAATTACAATCAATTAAAATCAATTGAAATCAATTAAAATCAATTAAAATCAATTAAAATCAATTAAAATCAATTTAAAAAAAAAAAAAAAAAAAAACAGATTGCCCATAGAATTCAAAAGCACTTCAAAATTTCATTACTTTGGCAATACTTATTAGAATTTCACTAAACAAAAATTTCTATATAGAAAATAGCCTATAGGAGCTACCCTTAAAATTAAAAAAATAATTAAAAATAAACAAGATTACTAAAGCTTGTACAAAATCTCGCTAGAGTTCCACTTTAACCACTTTGGTCCTTGAAGGGTTACCCTTTAAAAGACCAAGGATTCATGGTTTTGAAATGACAAACTCTATTAGTTATATCTTTTCAAAATATAATTAAAATGGAAGCAAATTTTATATCATTGGAATTAGTGAAGGACATTGCATGTGTTGGTCAAAAAATAAATAAATTTGAGCATCACATAAAACCTAACTGCTAAAAAAACATGAGGACGAATTCAGGCTTCGTGGTCCTTTATGGGTTAAATATATACAATTGGCACGTGCAATATTACTGCTAAATACATTCGATTTTTATTAAATTTAACACAATCCCTTACATGTGCAATTTTCAAACTATTGTAGTACCATAGCTAGGTTGCCACTCCACGAACAATATTTTATGTTTTTTGAAAAAATAAGGTTCGTTCCTAAAAAAAATGAATTTCTTTATTTTATTATTTTGAGCAAAAGAGGATTAAAAATGGCCCAAAATAGCTCAAAAATAGCTAAAAATATTTTATCCTATTTTCATTTTTTATCCTCATAATTTCCAATTTTTTACGTTTTTTATTTTTTGAATTATTTTTTGTGAACCCAGCTATGGTACTACGGTATCAAATACTTATTCCATCCCAATGGCTAATATATCACATGCCACGTCAGAGTGGCCTAAAAAATCCAGGCCAATTAGCCATACTGTCAAACATTTCACGATTTCTCTTGGTAATAATATCAGTTTCAATTTCCAAATTTTCATTTTCAAGGTCTACAATTTCAGAGTTTTGAAGATCCAAACACACTGAGTAGTCACATGGGTTTTCTTCTTGTCCATATACTCTTTGCATCCATAATTCCTTCCTACCTTTATGCAGAGAACGAACTCCTATCCCTCTTTGAGACTCAGGTTTAATATCATTATTTGTGGGTTCGTCAGGATCAAATCCATGTAATAGTTTTCTGAGGTCCGAAAAGTCCAAGTAATAATTCATTTCTTCTTGATGATGATGTTGTGTTTTTGGGACTTGGTTCATGTTTGGTTCATCAGGTTCGAATTGATGCAATAGTTTTCTGAGGTCAAAAAACTCCACTTGTTGATGATGTTTCTCAAGACATTTGTTATTTAGACATTTGGCACAACCACTTTTCCAACCCCATTGCGAATGCGTACATTTCTTGATGTTTTTTGGGTCCATGTCTACAACCGTAGTTTTTTCCAATTACATTCACATAGGGCTAAAAATAGAATAACTGCAGAATATAGTATGTGTTATTGAAAATACTGAATATACTACAATATATTTTTGCCAATTTATAAGTAACCTTATTATCAGGCTTTTTATATCAGAGGAAGAAGCATTTTACTTTATTGAGATATAAAGTAAAAGTAAATGTACCAGTGTTGGAAGTTGAAGCTTGAATGAATGGCTATGAACATATGTGGGCTAAGGAGAGGACATATTGTTTGACTACTATGTTTTTGATACTTTTTGGGACAAAATTTTCAACATTTTCTTTTTAACTTTAACCCCTAATTGCATAACCAGGCGTTTTTGGTCTGATGTGCAAAATTGAAATTTGTTTTCTCATTTGTCATGCACTTTTTGCAAGTAAAAAAAAAATATAAAATCAGAAAGGGGATGATTTGTGAAATTTTTATGCCTCATTTCATATTGCAGTGATTCACCAAAAAAATTTAAGATCTTAGTTCAAGACGAATCAAAGCGGTGCTTTTGAAAAAATCAACTCATAAAATTAAGCAACCAAAAAAAATCCAAAAATCACTACACGTAGAGTATTACATTTCAACCCATCACAACAAATTTCATCCACAAATTGTCAATATCTTATTTGTGATTGAATTACAAAAGAATTTTGAATTTTACGTTTCAAATTTTATACAAAAATATTGATGATTGCAATTGCAGATCTAACTGCATGGATAGAATCTAAAATAATGTACAACTTTTATTCATACATCAAGTTCAAAATATCCCTCTTAGTCGCATTTTATGATGCATTTTTGCAATTCTTCAAATCTGTAGAGGGCTGTAGGCATTTAGGGGTCAATAACTTGAAATGACCGTTACAACCTTTTTCTCAATAATGCTTTTGACATTAAAGTGTCGAAAACAATTTCAAATTCTTTTTGGACATTGTAATGTCAAAAAAATGTCAAAGTGAATGTCAATAAGAGTGTTCAATAAAACGTCAAAAAAAGTGTCAAAAAAGTGTTGAAAAGAGTGTACATTTCTTTTGAAGAGACTTATAGCTGATTTTGAAAATATGTAATTCATTACACAAAGGTCTAAAAATTATGAAGTGACTTGGGTCAAATTTAGCTTTCTTTTGCGTTTCTAGAACAAATTACCAACAAAAATTCTTTTGAAGGGTTCAACACATCTAAAAAGGAGGATCGACGCTAAAATAGAAGATGTATGAACATCCCACCTTACCTAAAGTACCAAAAAGACTGTATTATACACATACAAAATCTAGTTTTACCACAAAGTAAGAATTTTGACCTATAATGACATGGTTGGGAATTCAAACACCGTGATTGGTAGGAAACTACCCAACATGAGTTATCCTTCAAAAAAAAATTCATTTGGAAGATTTCGACAGGTTTTTTTGACACTTTTTTCCAATACTCTTTTTGACATATTAGGTTAAAAACCCTTTTATGACAATAGAGTGTCCAAAAAACAATAATTTTTGCGACATTTTTGCGACACTTTTGTGCTAAAAAACCATTGAGTAAAAGGATGAAAACAACTAAAAGGTTGAAAACAACACAAAGGTTGGAAGTGAGTTGTTTTAAGTAGGTTGCATAGCCGCGTCACTGAGGCGCACACATTGCCACACTAGCTTTGTCGCCGGTGAGTGAGCAAATTGGATCTAGTCCCTCCAATTGAACGTAGTGATCTAATGGCCGTGGAGATCCGAGCTGGCGGAAAAGGCTTGACGGGGTGCGCTTGACGGACTCGCTGCTCGAAATTACTTCGGACAAAGGAGAGTACTGCAAGGTAGAGTGACTATGACCCCTAAAACATGAACCAGCGCTGGCCCGGAACACGGGGCCCGAAAATCACGGCTAGGGAAAAATTTGGGGGGTCCACGTAAGCGTGCAAAAAAATTTGAGGCCCTCCACGTAGGCAAGGGGTTCGCGCGGGGGGGGGGGGGGGGGGGGGGGGGGTCCACGCAAGCGCGCAAAAAATATTTCAGGCCTCCACGTAGACTCTCTCCTGTCTGAGTCGACTCCTGTTCTCACCTGTCTCACTCAGTCGACTCCTATTCTCTCTTGGCGATGGCGAGGGCGGCTCTGGCGATGGCGAGTGCGAGAGTTCTGAGGCGCGAGGGCGCATTCGTGAGTGCGCGAGTGCGCGAGGGGATCGAGTGTGTGAGTGTCGGTTCGGTGTGTGTCAGTGTACGTGACATTTTGTGTGAGTTCTGCAGCAATGGCGGAGTGCGGAGTGCGCCAGTGCGAGAGGTCGAGTGCGTGAGCGAGTCGCGTTGTGAGCAAGTCGCGTTGTGAGTGAGTAGTCGAGAGGTCGAGTGTGTGGTAGACTAGATGAGAGGTCGAGTGTATGACTATGACTATGAGGTCAAAAACAGTTGATGAGAGGTCGATCTGAGATCGAGCGACACTGTGATCGAGTGAGTTCTGGGCTTCGATGAGGGCTTCGGCGAGTGAGGCGATCGCAGGCGCATGTGTGTAATCTCTATTTTTTATTTTTTTATTTATTTTTGTTTTTCTTTTCCTTATGAAAACTTATGAATTTGAAAACTCAAAATCTTATTCGTGTGTGTTCGGTGCAGAGGGTTCGGCGAGTGTATGAGCGATCTGTTCATTGTGTGTTCGGTGCAGAGGGTTCCAGAGGGTTTCCATCTGAGGGTTTCGCATGAGTTTCGCATGAGAGGGTTTCTGCAAAGTTTGGCGATGAGGTTCTCCAAAGTTTGGCAATCAGCGCAGACAGTGAGAGATTAAGATCGGTGAGCGGTGAGAGATCAGTGAGAGGGTTTCGCAGAGGGTTTCTCAGAGGGTTGAGACTAGTATGTTATGCACATCAAAATTGTTGACCTTCTTGAGTGCCTTGATTATCGCAGATTCAGTTTTTTGGTGCATGAAATTATAGTCTGGTCCATGTCATAGACGCAAAAAGGATGCGCATGTGCACACATAATAGTAACGATGTGTACACATTTTTTTGGTGAGCGCAGAGGTTCGCATTTCGATTCCCTTCAACATTTTGTTTCATATTCGGGTTTTTTTCACGCACATATACAAAGTGTTTGGATTTTTTTATTTTTTTGAATTTTTTTCCAATTTTGCCTTAATTTGTGTTTTTGCCATGTGGCACCCCCCACAAGGAGGTCCACGTGGCACAAAATAAATTTAAAAAATGCAAATGTGAATTTTTCTCCAATTTTTTCTCCAATTTTTTTCACATGAGGACATCATGTGACACTATGACCCCAAAAAGTACTGTAAGGGAGAGTGGTTGCACACATGCAACTTTTCTCATTTTTTGTTGGTCATTTTCACATCTTTCCTTTCATTTTTTGAGATTTTTTTGGTACATTATAGTTTACACCAAAACAAAGAAAAATATGTAATTTATTACCTTGATTATTCAAATTAGCAATTTTTTTCATTGCTATAAAGTGGGTCATCAAAAAGTGCTCCTAAGATCATTTTTTGTTTCTTTCTCAATTTGGATGACGAGATGAACCTAAACTTAGAAATTTAAAAGACCAAGACAAAGAAATATTCACTTGACACAATGTGAAAAAAATAAAATGATTAGTAAAAACCTCATGGAATTATGCATATTCAAAGTTTAGTTGACTTTAGGATATGCAAATTTTTTGACGTGTATATCTCACTTAATATTGATTATTTTAAAAAATACACAACTCCAATAAATGAGTTAGGAAATTTTGAAAGGGGATGATTTTTTTATCTTTTAGCTAAAAACATCAATTTGGAGCTCATTTTGGAACCCACCAACCCTAAGAGGGTTGCTATGACCTTTAATCCCTAAAGGACTATGAGGACGCATTGTATCCAAGAATAATTTCATGACTTTAGTAACTTATTTGGATTCCATAATTTTAACTCAATGTTAACTAGAGAATTGTAAATGTTCGTTATGAGAACACAAAAATCCTTCAAGATGTGCAATTACGTTGATTGATGCATTGGGAAAGAACTAAATTGTCAACACATGTGAATTTGGGACATGGTTGTTAGAGAGGTTGATGACCTCGAGGGCGTTTCTACATTAGGGCGTCAAATTTGTCAAAAAAGAAGTGCACAATATGTAAAACATTTGTCATTATTGCATCATAAATTCTATATAATAATTAGGGAAAATGTTTAAATATATTAAAATGTAATCTTTATGAATATTTGGAATATTTTCTACATATTTTATATCTTTGGAAATTTTGGAATATTCCAAAAATCTTTTTGAAATCTTTACACATTTTATGCAATGTAACAATTAATAATAATCATAAACACCGCCTCAACAACTCACCAACAAGTCACTTCATCCAAACATAAATCTTTTGGAATCAATCATTGTTGTTGTATCTAGTTTTAGAACACCATTCTTTGTGAGCACCTAGACACAATACATCTTTGTATGCTCCTGACATTTCAAATGCTAATTTAAAACTTGTTCAAATATTTACAAAAAATATGATTAACCTTTAAACGTCAAAACTAGCCCCATGGGCTTGTTTTGAGAGAATAATGAAGAAAAAAGTGGATTTCCTCAACCAAAATTGAAATGGATTGGTGCTTTGGAAAGACTAGCTAAACTAGTTTTCCATGAATTTAAATACCACCAAGCTCTAACACACCGAAGAATGAGAGCCTACCAAGCTCTTCTATACTTTATAACTATTTAGAGTGAACAAATAAAAGCATATTAAAGCAAAGCACATGGTATCTTATTCAAACAAAACTATTGTTTTAGGAACTCTATTGTTAAATAGAACTGTTAATTTGATTAATTAACCCCTAAACGTCCTCACTCCTCTCCAAACTTGGTAGTTTTGTAAAGATGTATCATAAAATGTAATCCAAAGGGATATTTTGCACTTGATGTATGAATAAAAGTTGTACAATATATATTTTAGATTCTATCCTTATGGTTAGATCTGCGCTTGCTATCACCAATATTTTTGTATAAAATTTGAATCTTGAAATTCAGAATTCTTTTGTAATTTGATTACAATTAAGATATTGACAATTTGTACATGAAGTTTTTTGTGATTGGTTGAAATGTAATACTCTAAGTGTAGTGATTTTTGGAGATTTTTTGGTTGCTTAATTTCATGAGTTGACTTTTTTAAGAGCACTTTTACACTAAAATCTTTGAAATTTTGGGTGAATCACTACAACATGAAATGGGGCATAAAAATTTCGCAAATCATCCCCTTTCTAACCAAATCACACATGCATGAAGCCAACTTCCCATAAAATACATAGTAAAAAATCCACATTGCAAAAACTCAATGATGGATGAGAAAACTATATTTGATTTTGTACATTGTCCCCATTTTGGACGTTTAGGGGTTAAATATAAGCTTGTTACAATTTTGCATTGATGGCAGATGCAAAAATTCAACTCTTATGCAATGATTTTTTTGGTATAGTATGGTAAATATTTAAGTAATGTGAAATGTCAATAAATTAGTACGGAGTCCCCTTAAAACCCCTATTTACTGTAGGAGATAGGGGCTATATCCTTGCTTGAAAGCTCCTTGCAGAAACAAAACGCATGCAAAAAGTGGGGCAAATTCTTGCACTCTGACACCCCCAAATGTTCTCCAAAATATGAAAGAGGTAGCAGACTGATTAACCCCTAAAGGAGGTTGCATGCCAAAAAGGGTTGCAAGTGTTCTTCCAAATGGTATTTCACCACGAAGACTATGGTATTGATAGAAACTGCAAATATGAAAAATGGAGCTTGGAATGGGAACTAAATATACAATTTTTTAATTTAATAATATGTGACGCGGAGTCGCGGAAAAAAAGATATGGCTACTCAAAGGGCGTTTTCTACGTATTTTGAGTCGTGTATAGGAAAAATACACAATTGTTTTATGATCCTACAATGGATGGAAATGCTCTTGAAAATCACCATATGCACAGTGCATGGATATGCACCTCCTTAAAAAATCTCCCCTCCAAATTCACACTTTTACACCCCTTAGCATCACATGTATGCTGATAGTACTAGTGTATAAAATACCCCAACATCCTTTAGGGGTTAACATGATATAATTATACTGCCAGAAGTGTGCAGCTTCATTTCATTGTATCTTACCCTAGGCGGCGAGGCTGGTGGGTTCTTCTTTAGAATTCAACTTTTTTTATGATACTTGGGTGATACTTGGATGATACTTGGTGTTACCATGATGATACCTGGGGTAATATCCTATGCAAAATTTGGCTATTCACCTAACTTTTTACTAAGCATTTCGCTATTTTTCCTTTCATATTTTCAAAAATCCTTCATTAAAATTAGCCACTGTATTTCAAGTGTAGCAATTGGGCTATTTTTAGTTGGGTAAAAAAACACTGCACCCCACTCATGATGCGGCTCTGTAGTGAAATATTAAGAGTTTGAAAGTCTAAGAGGCTCACTTTAGTATTCATTCATATTATGGTCTGTATTCATAAGATTCTTTAGTCCTTACAAGGGTTCTCCCTTTTGCTCTCACTACATGAAAGATAAAATATTCAAAACATATAATTTTTGAGATAAAGCTGTTGTGAACTTCCAACTCTCCACCACCATTCTTTATTCAATATTCCAGAATTGGCTACAACGATTCTCATGGAATGATTCTTATTCCTAGGTACAGCTTACAAAGGCTAAAGAACCTTATGTCATTTTTGGGTTAACCCCTAACTGCCTAAGCGTCCATTTCTTGGACGATGTACAGATTCCATCCATAATTTCTCATCCGCCATGCACTTTTAGCAGTGTGGAATTTTTACTGTAGATTCTATGGGAAGTTAGCTTCATGCATATGTGATCTGATTAGAAAGGGGATGATTTGTGAAATTTTTATGCCTCATTTCATGTTGTAGTGATTCACCCCAAATATTGAAGATTTTAGAGTAAAAGTGCTCTAAAAAAAGTCAACTCATATAATTAAGCAACCAAAAAATCTCCAAAAATCACTACACTTAGAGTATTACATTTCAACCAATCACAAAAAATTTAATCCGTAGATTGTCAATATCTTATTCGTAATAGAATTTCAAAATAATTTTGAATTTCACGTTTCAAGTTTTATACAAAATTATTGGTAATAGCAATCATAGATCTAACCATATGGATAGAATCTAAAATTCATAATGTACAACTTTTATTCATATATCAAGTTCAAAATATCCCTCTAAGTTGCATTTTATAATGCATCTTTGCATAACTGCCGAATTTGGAGAGGGCTCTAGGCATTTAGGGGTTAACCCCTAACTGCCCAAGCAGGCGTTTTTGGCCTGATGTACAGATTTCATCCGTATTTTCTCATCCGTCATGCACTTTTTGTGGTGTGATTTTTTTACTGAATTTTTTATGGGAAGTTAACTTCATGTATGTGTGATCCGATCAAAAAGGAAATAATTTTTGAAAAAAATATGCCTCATTTTGTGTTGTAGTGTTTCACCGAAAATCTTGAAGATTTTGGTCTAAAAGTGTTCATGAAAAAAAAAACTATTAAAATCAAGCATCCAAAAAATCTCCAAAAATCACTACACCTAAAGTACTACATTATAACCCATCACAACAAATTTCATCCACATATTGTCAATATCTTATTCGTAATTGAATTACAAAGTAATTTTTTATTTTATGTTTCAAAATTTATAAAAAAAGATTAGTGATAGTAGTCATAGATCTAACTGTATAAATAGAATCTAAAATTAAAAATGTATAACTTTTATTCATACATCAAGTTCTAAATATTCATATTAATTGCATTTTATAATGCATCTTTGCAAAACTGCCTAAACTGGACATAGGTGAGGACGTTTAGGGGTTAAACTCTGTCTTTATGAAGTGTGTGTGACTGTTCAGAATACCGTATCCATGTTGGGGTGAAAGTAGTCAAGATGTGGACAGGTTGGCCTACATTCAAATAGAGATAGATATTTGATAATATATTGATTACTTGTTCCTTTCCATCTGGTAGTGGAAAAAGCAATCCACTAGTCCAGAGTCCATTTAACCCCTAAAGGACCAAGGATTCATGGTTTTAAAATGACAAATTCAATTAATGATATTGTGAAATATATAATTCAGATGAGACTAAATTTTGTATCACTAGAATCAGTGAAGAATAATGCATATGATGGTCAAGAAACAAACAAACTTGAACAAAACGAAGTCCACATAGAACCTACTCAAAACTGCTAAAAAATACAAGGCCCAATATGGAATTCTTGGTCTTTTAGGGGTTAATTTGTGTGTTCGTTGGCTGTGCACATGACATTACATTTTGCATTATCAATCATCCCATCACTCAATCTTTAGTACTATATAGACAGACACCAGTCAGTTCATTTTCTCTTCCTGTTGAAGTTAGGGAATCATATGTTACATGACATGAGCGTTGAAAAGCTGAGTCTAAGAGTGAATAAATAATCCCTTCTACTACAAAGAAGGAATTAAGGTGGCCACCAGGTTCAAGTCTTTAACCCCTGAAGGACCGAGAAGCCCAAATTGAGTCTCATGTTTTTTTTAGCACTTTTGAGTAAGTCCTTTTGTAGTTTTCTTTTTGTTCAAATTTATTTTTCGCTTGACCAACACATGCAATGTTCTTCCTTGATTCCGGTGATATAAAATTTGGTCCTATTTAAATTATATTTTTCTATATATGATCGATTGGATTTGTCATTTTAAAACCATGAATCCTTCATCCTTTTGGGGTTAATGAAATGGAGGAATTAAGACCAGAGTGAGTCCTCGCAAGTCTAACAAGGATTCAGTTGTGTAGAGGAAAGGTAAACAGTATGTAGTTCAAGCCGGGGCGATTAGCTGGCATTGGTTTGTTGGCAAGCAAATCTTTCCAATTTTATACACATCGGTACATTCTACTAACACTGTGACATGGACATATTAGAATGTACCAATGTTACACACACATACATACATACGTTTATAAATTTGTACATTTATATATTTTCAGGAAGCATGTACAATAACAGACCTTAGTGACCATTCCAGCCTCATCACAAACCCTACTCACTCTGTTTCGCAGGTTTGTGATTTACTGAGGTTTGCTATTCTACATGTTAGCTCATATTTCATTGGGTATTAAGGTATTACATGTGTATCTGTGAACATTTCATGAAGATTTTTTTAAGACCATGACCTGCCCTGTATCAAACTTTTAATGTTTTTTTAATAGAAGTACCCATAAAACATTGGAATGTACCACCTGCAACACACTCTGTCATTCACATGGGTGTAAAGCCTACGCTACTCTTCTGATTCTTAGTTATGTCTACTTTGAAGTGTTACAGAAGCTGAGGTGCATTACAATGTTGTATTTGATCTTTCAGAAAAACTGATAGAGATCAACACTAGTAGCAGACCTGTCGTTTTCATTCCGCACTTCGTGGAAGCAGTGAATAGTGGTTGAATATTATGTTTATATTTTTGTCTTCTTGTGACCAAAACCACTCACCAGCATTGACACAGCCCATGTGCCTAGCGTGGTTTCATTCCTTTTTCATTTATAGTAAGTGAAAAACGACACATTTCCTACTAGTGCAACTAAAAAGGTCAAGCTTGCAGTGGGAGCCAAGCATGTTGATTCAAAGGCTCTAACGGCATCAGAACCGTGATAAGAGGCGGAAGCCAGCCCTTGCTGTGTCCAGCTCGAAAAGGCTGGGATACTATTACGATTGGAACACAGGATATCATGTGTACAAACACTGGAAGAATGTTATAATGTACTCCTTCTGTCCCATAAAAAGACCATGAAAACTAGTTTGTTGCAGAGTAGTTTTCATGGTCTTCTTATGGGACAAAGGGAGTACACTCTACCCTCTATAATATGACACTCCATAATATGACGAAATTATTGTTTCAAGCAATACACATGTGACAAGTCATTTTTGTGACTAATCCATGTCTGCCACCTTGAAAGTAGGGCTTCTCAAACATGTCATAATAATGAAGGACAAGTGTACCAGGACCACAAGTTTTTGAGACCTGGATTCATCAAGCCCCGTCGGGTTTCTCATCTGCACTTAAATTCAGCATGTAACTGCACTCCATTTTCTTTCACACAGCCACAATTAATTCTTTACAAGTGGCTGTCTTGTACCTTTGTATGTGTGTATATACGTATTGCTACAAACTGTGCATACTTGAGTTGATGGTGATTTCTACTTTGATAAGATTTAATTTGGACCGTGTTGACAGATATTTGACGACTCAAATGAAACGTCTCAAGGAGCCTGAAGGCCCTTTTTCTTGGAGTGGGTGAGCAGGCTAGGAAATGTCTTCATGTGCTGTATTGAATCTTCACAGATGTCTTGATGTTCTATAGCTTAAATCAATGTGGATCTGATCATGATATTGATTGAATGAGCCATGATGCAATAATTTATGCGTTGTCGATCACCTCCAAGATTTGATTTGCATTTGGAGCCACTGGAGTGCTTTTCCACTAGTAGAAATGTGACATGACTTAAATGTCTATAACATGTTACAGACACTTAGTCATTAAAGACCTGTTACATTAGACAAGATTTCTACTAGTGTTTGCAGCATGCACTAAAACAATTAGAATGGATGGGTTGTAAGGTAGGAGCACGCAAAACTAACATTGTACCCAATTCCGACAAAATCAAGACACAATAGTCATTCTAGAACGTAAATCTCGGTTGACCATAAATAGCTTATCATTTTGGTCAACATACAATAAGAGCTTTATGATGTGCCTAGATTTGCGTTATAAAAGGATTACATGGTCTAAATATAATCGGAACTGGTTTTAGGTGCTCCTACCTTAGAGTTCCGAGATTCATAATGGCTGGTGGACAATGTGTACGCTTTTGTTGCTTGCCCACAATTGTGGCTCTTGTCATTCATGACATACCATGAGCATCATTCCACAAAACTCTTTCACAAGTCACTTGAATCTAACTTCTTGACAACAGGCACTGCTTATTATTCAGTCTGTAGACATTCTTACCACCATCTCGAACTTGAGTTCCAATTTTTCAGGTTTGGTCAAGCTCTAGTTGGTTTTGTTCTAGTACACATTACTATCAATAATTTTCTCTTCCAAATCACTTAATATGCATAAGTTGAACCTGATGATAATGGTTTTACTGACGAATTTACACTAGGTAGGTGAGTAGGTGAGTCAAATGGCGCCACTTTGCACTAGGCGTCACTTTGCACTCACTACACAGGTGCTCAAGACTTGGTGAGTGCGATTCGTCACGTACGACAAGTGTGTACAATGAACTTTGATATTGTTCTGATCGAGTGAGAAGCAATGCCTTTGCTAGTAGTTTTATCTACGGTTCCATGGTGGCAATTATACCGTGGTAGTGTGGATATGATGCTCTTGAAAAGCTGCATGCACTCTAGATTCGTGCACTGTAAGTGGAAGCAGGTGCCAGGGATGTTTTTGCTTATTCCAATAACAATAAAGGTGGTCATGCTGTCTGTGTACGTTCATTGCATGCCCTTGAACTCCGAGACTTTGTGTTTAAGTTAGACCATCAGTAGGAAGCATCCTGTCCCTGTCTTCTTTGATGTCTGCAGACAAAAGCTGGTGAGCCTTTCGTCATCCAGTTTCTGGGAACCTAACTTATCAACTACACGCATGGATTGTAAGTAGGGTCAGGCCAATACTGCCAATGCAGTAGAGATACAGTGAGTCCTTATTTGTTAAGCCTCTAGGAGGAAAAAACAACCACCTAACATACATTTATGTAGTTATAACTTTTAACAAATAAAGAGGGTCAAATTTTAAAATCCTACTATTAAGGAAGGTTGTTTGTTTTGTTTGTAATGTTACATTGAGATTTCCTGGACCGTGAGACCGTTGATCACGTACTCAATTGGTATCATTGGAAAGCTCTCGACAAGTAAGGGTGCACCAAAGTCGTTTCATAACTTTTGAACGTACAATGTGAAAAATATGGATTTTTAATTGAATTTCGTCAGCATAAATTCAGGTTTTGAGATTTTTGTCAATTAAATAAAAGTAAAAGCGGTGATAAATACTTGGGCCAACAGCACACGACCACACTAGTATAATGCTTAAATAGGTAACTTTAATTAGGGGTGAATGCTTTAAAGAATAAAAGTAGGGTCGTAAACGCACATACACACGCTCCCCACAACAGGTCCTATGTTGAAATGGTCTTGTAGTGTTGGAGTTAGACGCGAGCAAATCTAATCTATTATTCCCTCCGTCCCATAATAGGTGATGCTTTTGAAAAATAAAAAAATAAGCAACCTAGAATGATTTCATCAAATCTCTTAATACAATAAGTTTCTATTTCAGAATAGTTGTATGTCCAAGCAATATTATACTGCATATAGTGTAAGTGGCAAGTGGCATGTGACATGTGACAACTTGTAGACTGTGACATTAAAGAGGTTTGGCTATTCAATCTCTTCAGTATGAGCAAGTTCTCAAATCAATTGATGAACTTGTTCATGTTGTGGAGGAGGCGTATGATAGCATGTCAATCTAAGTTTTGAATAAGGCTTTCTTGAGTTTAGAACATTGCATGGTAGAAACTATGAAAGTAGGTGGTTGCGATAGTTATAGGGTTCCATACATGATCAAAGACAAAAAGCACTTTTTGTGCTTCGTGTGCACCTGTATTTTGATTTTGCTTTGATAAATTCTATAAAAAAAACAACTTCAAATTGAATATTAAATGAATTGCATCAAGTAATTTGGAACAATTCTTTTTTCAAAAGCATCTCCTATTATAGGACGGAGGGTGTAGATAATACACAGTGGTGTATGCATGCACCGACGCACTCACACTCCCCACAACAATTCCGAAGTTAGAAAGATCATGTCGGAGTCACTCTTCGATGTGGGTCTATCTAATCTATTATATAATGCAAAGTGGTGTACGCATGCATGCATGCTCCACACGATAATTCCGTTGTTGGGACAATCCTATTATATCAAGCTCTAATGAGGGCCTACCTAGTTTATTGTATAAAGCAAGGTGGTGCGTGCACACATGTAAGTTGTTCACGACATTTCCGACACCAACGGTCGAGTGTCGAATGTTGGCATAGGCCAATCTAGTCTATTGTATAACGCATAGTGGTACATGCACGTACACTCTCTACAATGGTTTTGCAACCGGAAACATCATGTTGCACTCTCGCACGGACCTATCTAATTATTGATAATTAGAGGTATACCGTAGTACCATAGCTAGGTCGCCAAAAAATAAAAAACATGAAAATTCGGAAATTATGAGGACCAAAAAAAGAAAATAGAATAAATTATTTTTAGCTATATTTTTCTATTTCTAAGCTATTTCAGGCCATTTTGGGCCATTTTTAATCATTTTTTTGCTTATAAACGAGAATCAAGAAATTCATTTTTTGAGGAATAAACCTTATTTTTCAAAAAAAAATTAAATATTCATTCGTGGAGTGACGACCCAGCTATGGTACTCCGGTACATGAAAAAACCGGGGAAAAACATAACAATCTAAAAAAATTCTATCTATTGAAAAATACTTATTAATCATATTTTGTGAGTGCATTGAATTTGAAACTTTGCTAAATATTTTTCAATAGTTTTTGAGTTTGAAACTAAGATGATCAATTACTTACGGTGTTGTTAAAAGAAGGTGAGAAAAATTTGAAATGCTTCTATATTATACTTGAAAAGTAATTTTCAATTTTATTCTTACAAGTAAATAGTGGTTACTTTGAAAACTCTAGGCCCTAATCCTAAATCTATTCATTATTTATAATTGCACGTATGCATGATGATTCATATATACTACAGACTAATAAAAATACCAATTATAATTAAAATGACACAAATAACATATATCAAGGGTGAATTTCCAAATTAAAAAACGTATATTTTTTTATATTGTACCATTTACTTGCAAGTGTATTTTTTTCAACAAAATACCATTGAAATAGGTTACATTTAAAAGTGATTTAACCAGGGCTGATTGCAGTTTTAAAGTCATGGTCTACTTTGGTTTATAATCCCTCTTTGTAACCCTCTTTGGCACACATTGAACAAATGTCGATTCTTTTTTATTTTTTCTAAATTGCATTTTCTTGTTCAATTTAGTTTGTGTTTTTTTGGAATAACAACAACTCACACTTGCATGCACAATCTATTAACATTGAGTTAGCTTCTATTTCAAATTGGAGATTTGGTCTTACTGTTGCAACTCCAAGCTCAAACAAGGGGTCAAATTGGTTTTTGCAATTCAAAGGTGTTTGGCTAAAATGTTGCTAAATATTGTTGAAATGTATTTGACTCCTTGTTGTTTTTCATCGGTTGTGTTTTTTTCTAAAGTCAAGCTCTTGGAGTATATCTTCAAGTAAATTAGGTACAGTTATCCAAAATGGAAAGAAGGAAAAAACTCACCTTAACTTTATAACTATCTTTAGTCACTTCTAAATTTGAACACATATTAACATACTAATTCTATGTATAGAAATACATTTCACAACTTTTGAGTCAATATTCAACGTGGACTAAACTAGTACCCCGGTATTATATAATTTATGCTCTACAACATGGTGTAACATGCTTCCATTACTAGGCGTAGCGTACCGCATGCAATACGGTATCTAATTCACATTATATCTTGGTTGGGTTTATTTATTTATTATTTTAATAATACTTGTTTGTTTGTGTGTTTGCAATTGCTAACAATATTTGGTTCCATGCATCATGGTTGAATATCCTTTGCATTTCATTTTACCTCAAAATACAAAAGAAAGCCATCACTTCTATTTCATAGTTTATTAAAATTGAAAGTAAACTATATAAAAATCAAAATAAATCTAATTTGAATCTCTAAATGAAAAAATAAAATTTTAAGCAATTTTGGGTAATCCATAATAATGCCAATATTGGCCATGATTTTTGAAATTTTAACTATAAATGTGCATAATTAAGTATATATTATCTTGAAGTGATTCCAAATTTCATGAAATTTTGACAAGTATTGCAAAAGTTATAAAAAATTGAAGACTGACAAGCTCAAAGTGGATAATTTCAAAAACAGAAAAAATTAAATTAAAGTTTAAAAAGAAAATCTTATAGGATATAGACCCATATCTATAAGGAAGTATTTGATTCATTCTATTCACATAAGTGGAGTAAAAAATATGAGGAGTTTTGTTTTGTAGGCAATTAGAATTTTAAATTAAAAACAATAAACAAATAAAAATAATATATATGTACATGGTGTAAACTGCTTTTGACAAAATGTTTAATATAACTGGAATTGGCATGAATTATTTCCATTTTACATTTTAAATTTTATTTTATTTTCATCTTGTACCTTGTTCCACGCAATGTTTTTTATACATGATGAAAATGATGTTTCAAAATATAAACTTGTTGCATGATTTTGAGGCAATTTTAAAAGTTGTACAACATAGTTGATTCTGGAGATGCTAATGGCTTAGGCTACAAAAATAAGTAAAAAATTAGATATACAAAACATGCATTTAAGTAAAAACTGACAATCTGTTAAATCCAAACTGGAATAGTGATGGGGAGTGCTTCCCATCTCAACAAAGATAGGTCCCTAATTTTTCTAGAGTGCTCGTATTTGTGAAATAACATCACTGCAATTGGGGACCTATCTTTGTTGAGATGGGGAGCACTCCCCATCACTTTTTTAGTCCGGCTTTAACGAATTGTTTGTTTTTACTTAAATGCGTGTTACAAGTTAAATACAAAATTTTACTATTAGAAATTGTAGATAATGTTCCAAATTTGTTCAATTCATCATATTTTAATTATATTGAAATAGTTTTGCTCAAAAGCAATGAAAGAATTTGGAACTAATCATTCCCGTGTATGTTCTTATGCTTGGAATGCAGTTTCTAATTTTTTGGGCCAATTTTAGCTTTGGTAAAGCTAGTCTATTATATAATGTGCATGGAAATTATTTAAAGTTTATTTTTCTATAATTGCAAGAGCAGTTCCATGCAAAATTTCTAAAATGTACTCTGCCTGAAAATAAATGTCTGCTTTTAGTGACATGATTTTGTGGTGTTGAGGACTATTATTTTTGGATAGAGGAGTACCTTTTATGTTAGTTTAAAAAAAAATTAAATTCATTTTTAATTTTTTTTTAATCTATGATTTAAAAACTATCGTTATGAAAAATTTGCGTTTACATTGCTTTTATCATAATCATTATCATTGTATTACATTCCTTTTTCAAACTACTCCCACGTATAGTATAGAGTGCAATTTGAAATATTTCTTGCTTGATGATTAGCACAAGTCAAGCTAATTCTATATACCATATATACTATATATGGTTATATATTATCTATATTGTTCCTCTTTTTATTTTTTGTGTTTGTTTATTTGCTTGTAATTGCATAGTTAGTTCTTTGTGAAATTATATAATCCTTTTTACATTTTTTTAAACTCTTTTCTTTTTAAATTTTTAGCTTTTACAAGTTTTTTTAACTTTATATTTTTTATAATATCTAAAGGATCTAAAGTCCTGAAATGGATTTTACAAGATTTTTGGTAGGTTGCCGAAATTAGAGTAAATTAATTTTTAAATTTTTTGAACCTTTTAAAGAGATTTTATGAATAAACACCTAACAATTGGTCAAATATCAAAGAATTTTGACTTGTGAGTCAGAATTCATAGGATTCTTTTTTGAAAAGACTCATCTTTGGGGAGTTAGAAAATGTGATAAAAAATAAAATTTTAAAATTATCATTGTTTATAGTCATTTTTACATTAAAAGCTTTTATTCATTCTGATTTCATCAATGAAGTGAAAGATTTAAGGTTTTCTTTTAGTTTGGTAGCAACTAAGATATCTTTTAGAACAAAAAATACATGATGTTTGCTTTTATATTTTTCATTAAAATTATTATTATATTTTTTTTTAAGAAATAAATTTACCACGGTTTCAAGAGCAAGTTGAAATCTTTGTGTTCACCATTTGGAACAAGTTGTCATGAAGAACAATTCACAAAAAATTACATGAACCGGTTACAAGTGACTTGGCATTTTATGTTTTTTTTGCATCTCTTGTCATTGTAGTATGTATTACACTCATTTGTCTATTTTGAAAATTGGAACACAAGTACACAATATGATCTTCTTTATAAATAAACAGTATTTCAACTTCACATAAAGAATTTTTTAATGTCAAGAGGCATTAAATTTAGATGATGCTTATATACAAAGAATTTTTTTTAATATTATTTGGCTGAAAGCATGGTAAACTAAATCACTTGTGATCCCTGTGAAGAAGCAACAATGTAAGGTCCAAAACTCTATTAATTTCTTTTTTTGTGGAATTTTTTTTGCGGATAAAATAAAAGATACAATGTTTAACAAAGTTTAACCAAAAAAATGAAAAAATCATGTTCAATAAGTATTTATGTGTGTTATACTAAAATCAAAGTGGTTAAAATTGAAAAAGTAGTTCTGACCGAATTGAAAAGAAGATATAAAACATGTTGAAATTGCATTAAATATTTATTTTTTCAAGAATTTTTTCTTTGGAGCCCTTGAATGCACAATGAACTTATAGAATATATAATTTATATTCATATTGAACATGATTCAATTCATCGGATTTGCTCCCGAAATTTGTTTTATACATCTATTTTCAAGCTTTATTTTTAGTAACCTTTTTTTGATATTTTAATTTGAAACTTTGGATTAAAGTACCTAATAGAACTATGGAGGGCTCTATCAAATTAGAACTTAAATATATGAATTTTTAGTTGTAATTTATGGCCTTTGACCAAGAAAATTGTAATTTTATCACTAAAGATGACTTTAATGGTTCAGTTTACCGTGCTTTCACCCATTTTTCTACTTCAAACACTTATATCTTATAATTCGTGTGGTCAAATAGTTTGAAATTCTTTCATATTCTTAAAAGAAGCTTACTATAATAGTTTATGCTTTGAATGGAGAAAAAAAAATCATTTTTTAATACATTGGAAATGATGATTTTGGAGTGTTTTTTAAGCAAATAGAGTTATCCGTAAAGTCCATCAAATTTTGAAGAAGATACCATGAATATTTTTTATTAAACTATTATTTGTTCATTCCAAATAGCTAAAAGGTGTGAAAGATCTTGGTGGTCTATCATTATTAGGTGTGTAAGAGGTGTGTAAGAGCTTGGTGGTCTTCAAAAGTTTTCAAAAGTTTTTTAGTTCCTTTCTTGGTGCTAAAAAACTTTTGAAAACTTTTGAATACCACCAAGCTCTTACACACCTCTTACACACCTAATAATGATAAACCACCAAAATTTTCCACACCTTTTAACTATTTGGAGTGAACAAATAAGAGTATAATAAAACAAAATTCCTTGTAGATTCATCAAATTCAAGGTGACTTTACGGATAACTCAAATGAGCTAAAAACTTTAGTGGTTAATTTCTAAGTGTCAAAAAAAATTGATTCAGAAGAAATAGTCAATTATAATACTAATGACGTTAAAAATATCCTATGAATTGAAATGTCCTTACTTTGCCTAGATGAAAGTCAAATGATTAAATTAGAGACATCCAAAAGTACAAATGACTCAAAAGTGCCATCTTTTGATCCTTCTCATGATGTATATCCCTTTAATCAATATTTTCCTCAGTTGAAAAATCAATTTTAGAACATTTACCAACAGAACTTTAACCCTTTATAAACTTTGCATACAATATTGAAATAATTTTTTCTTAGGTCTGTTGAAATCTTCTTTCACTTGCCAAAAAAAAAAAAAAAAAACTATGAAAAAATTAATAATAGTAACTATGTTTAGTAGCAAAAAATAGCGGTTTTGGATGTCTCCACTATAGAACCCATGAGGATCCCATTCGATTCTATGTGACGATTGTTTGGCCTACGCATCTACAATATATGTCTCAATAGGAGCTTGCAATTATTGAATCTTATTAAACATGTCGGTTCAGCAGGCCCTCTCCACTCCTACACTATGAAGAAAGGTCGCAAAATGATGTCGAAGCGACAACAAATTTCTCAGCCGATCCCTGCTAAATGGCATGGCGTCCTCCCGGACTCATACGCCCCTCGATGGTACGAAGTTTGGCACAAGAATTGTCCCCAGAAAGAAGCTGGATTCTTGTGGTCGGTATACCACTGTGCGGTCGCCGTACATTGTTGGCGCGCTCAATCCTCTCCGGGCATATCTACCATTTGCACTAGCTGCTCCGCAGGTTTAGAAGAATCAATACTTCATCGGTTCCACCATTGTGCGAAAACGCAACATGCTTGGCATTTCGCTCTTACGGTGCTGTATTGTGCTTTCGAGATCCCCAAGACCGCAGGTAAATGGCCTAATCTCACTTGGCAGCAATGTGTTTTAGGCTCTAAGCTTCCCAAGAAACTGAAGAATGGTTCGACCATGTGGTCCCTGTTTAGAGGTTCAGTGATCTGGGTTTGTTGGCTGGACCGCAACGCTATCTGTTTCGCTCGAGATGAGTGGAACCTTCCCAAGTTGGAAGTTGTGCTGTGGGACTATTTCATCGACCACATTCGTGTAGCGTGGCTGAAGACGGAGTCTCTGGTGGAGATGCACCCGGCAAAAGCTACTCAGCTCTACTCCCGGTTTGATTGCACTTGGCTACAGTCCAAGTTCTTTGCCTCGAGACACAACGCGCAGTTGACGTGGTCTCTGAACAGGCCGCAAACTGGGGCGTTTGTATAGTGATTTTGTTGCTGTATTTCTAGGTTAAAAGGAAAAAACAAATCTTCTCGCCGGGGTTTTGTGCCCCTGGTTCGCTATGATGTTTTGCTCTTTCAAAGGAATAAAATGTCCTGTTGTTTCAAAAAAAAAAAAAAAAGAATCTTATTAAACATGGATGTCGACTCAGGACAAATATACATTGTTTCTCATAAGTAGTTGCACACCTCAAAAATCACCATAAAATTTTGATAGTTTAGAATTTTGCTACAAAATTTGGATATGTTGTAGTACATATAGGATGATGTGTGTACACTCGGTTTCAATTTTTTCCAATCATATTAGAACCTATTATTTACTGCTCAAAATTTTGAAGTAAAGAAAAACTTATTAATATGTGTGCATGATTTAAGAAATTATTTGATAGGAAGAATGTACACCACTTTTAAATCATATGCTAAAAATCTCATGAATTTTGGAGCTCTATTGAGGAAGATCTTACCGAGTAAGTGAAATATAGCCCAATTTTTTACTTTTCAATATATTGACCCTAAAATCCAGAATAAAACCAAGGAAAACTATAAATATCAAATTTACATACTACCGGTACTGTATTTTTTTTGGATTTTTTGGATTGTAGGGTCAAAATATTGAAGAAGTAAAAAAAATTGGGCCATATTTCACTTAGTAAAATCTTTGTCAATAAAGCTCCAAAATTCATGAGATTTTTAGCATATGATCTAAAAGCGATGTACACTCATTCTATCGAAGAATTTCTTAAATCATGCACACATATTAATAAGTTTTGTTTTACGTCAAAATTTTGAACAGTAAATAATAGGTTCTAATCTGATTGGAAACAATTGAAACTGAGTGTACACACATTATCCTATATGTACTACAACATATCCAAATTTCTTAGCAGGATTCTAAACCATCAATTAGTTATGGCGATTTTTGATGTATGCAACTAAATGTGAGAGACAATGCACTTAACATAGAATTGGTCAATTTATTGTTGCAATTTTAGTCTATAGTCTTTTAGGCATACCGGTATGTAAAAAAACAATATGCATATTTCTATCATCCAAAAATCAATGTTTAAATGCATTTTTCTTCTTTCTATTGTCACATTTTATTAACTTCTTTGAAGTTTCCTAAATGATTAATTTCAATTCTTATAAATATTCAAATGACCACTTTTGTCCATTTGATTATTTAGAGATTAATCACTCCCATGAATGGTCTAGTACACATTTTCAACTACATCTAAGTTAATAGAGAAATTCGCAAAGTTCCTAGCTCACCCACCCATACTTGCATTGCCCAAAGCCCATCCTTGCATTGCCCAAAGCCCATCCTGTATAAAATAGATATTCGTAAAGTCTTTGATACAAGCTCAAGAGAAGAAGATGTTAGGTGTATTGGGGTAGGATTAGAAGCCCATGAGGCTCTTTGGGGCCATGCAAGCTTCAAACCTTGGCAGTGGTATTATTCCGGTCATATGGTCTAATTTCAACTAGGCTCCAGCACCTTCCATGGTGGCGCGCCTTGACACATGACCAAACCCAATCACCCAAATTTCCTTTTCCGAAATAAAACCCAAATAATATTTATTTTTGGCAGCAGAAACTCCTACTTTTCTTGGAATTCATGCCAGAATTTTGTTTGACATAATATGAGAATTTTGTTTGACATAATATGAGAATTTTGTTTGACATAGTGTGAGTTTACCAAAGTTTTTATGACTTTGCGGATATCTCTAATATTCAACTTAAGCGAGTGAGAATTGAGTATATTTTCACGGGTCTTTTTTTGGAAAACGATGTTTACCTCATTGATAAGACCCAACGACTTTAATAGAAAAAGGGTTGTAGGGGGTTTGTACTAGAGTACATGAACTATTACTTTAGGGGACATATACGGCGGGGGCTGCCCCCCGGCTTTGCGCAGCCACAATGTCAAGCTGCATCATGCCATTTGTGTCAATGCAAAAGTCCAAAGGTTCAAGTATCGGTCGCCGCATATGTCCCCTTGACATCACCTCACCCAAGCCATCGATTTCTTTTGCAAGAGCCCAGTCAAGATTTTTGCCAAGAGCCCATAACTCTGCATGCCCACAATTGATTAACTTATGTTATATGCCCTGGAGTTTAGTGATTCCACATGACATGCGTTAGCACCAAACCACAAGTTCCAAGCAGACAGCAACCAGGCTACCTAAATTTCAGGGTGGGGGATCTCAAATCTGAATCCCAGGCTTCCCGGACCACCCATTGTTTATTGCCATCCATGAACATAAAATGCCCAAACAGCAAAAGACGTTAAAATCTTACCTGATTTTGGGAGGGGCTACTTTTTCACTAGAAAGAATGGGCAATCACATCACGAAAGTTCATACTTGATCAACTTTCATGATGCAGTGGCGTACTTGATAAAGACTGTATGGAAACCTTACCGCACTTTTTTTTGTTATGGCAGGCTTTGTCATTCCGTATACATTCAATATAGAAACAATAGAGCATATTGAATTTGTATGATATCCATATCACCTTGTCAGTAAAGTGTATATATATAGTATAAATACTAGTGTAATGTTGTAGTATTGATTCATTTGCTTGGAATCCATATAGTCTCTGTATGACACTTGTACAATTATTGTATAGTTCCCATTCAGGTTGCCATAGCAAATACTACACTGAATGGCGTATTTAGTGTCCGAGGAGAATTGATGTCTTTTACCACAATTTGTTCAAAAGTAAAGAGAAATAGTGTCCCTTGACACTACATAGGAGTTTGCCACTTGTCATTCTCACTTTCATTGAGTGTCATGTTCTTTCCAAGTAATGAGAGTGACATGAGGTGGCATGCCATATTTGTTATAAAGTTGCCATATGTCATTGGAACACTACATTCATTTTTTTTTCTTACGAGGATACTATATCTCCCTAAAATTAAATAATGTCCGGGTTTAGAAGTAGTGTCCCGGGACACTAAACACGCCATTTAGTGTAGAAGAAAAGGTGGCACTTCCCATGGATATGCCCAGACAAAATCACTGTGCATGCAAGGAATTGGGGACTACTTGCCTAGGCATCTCCCTTGGCAGTGCCACCTTTTCTACTAGTGAAATGATACCATATTGTTTCAATACTAAAAACCCTCACTTGTACTTTCCCAATGCAAGTGGATGAAATCGTCAAAGTCCTCTAATTTCCCCCCTAAAATAGCCATAATTTGGATGAAAGTTCCTTGTAATAAATAAATTTATGAATGAGCATATATACGTATATGGATGATTCTATCCATTTTTTCCCCATTTTCTACATTCCAGGGTGCATGTCGCTCTACAAGAGGAAAAACAAAAAAAAAATTGGCTGCGCCCACAAATGACATTATTTTTTTTGGGGGGGGGAGGGGGCCTCAATCCAATGTTAAGAACATTCTAGTTCTCAGGAGAGCTGTGATAGGGTAACTTCTGTTGACTCGTTCAAGTGGTGCTATCTAGGCTTCATTCTTTTTACAGAACATGATGAATGTGGCTTTTGTGAAGAGGGCTCCACACAGTCCATGAACCAACCAGCCTGAAGAAAAATGTAATTTTTAAACTCCGCGACAAGACAATGAGCTCAAGGTCACATGTGATGTTTGGCTAAATATGACTTTTCCTTCAGTGAAGGAACGGTATTTGTTGATGCTTGTTTGTCAACACCAAGAACGTGGAACATAAATTTAATTGTACAAATTCAACATCATTATTCTTAAATAAAAGCAGTCACTGTTTTTTACAAGCTTTAAGGGAAGGTCCACAGTATGGCCGAAGGTCAAGAGTCCGTCGAATTCCACCAATCAGATTGCAAGAAAAGTGGAAATTGGACTCTCAGGCTTCAAACTAGCTAGAGGCCAAAATCTAAAGGTTGTTGCCTTCCAAAGTGCCTACATGGCAGCATTTTTTGGGTGAGTTTTGGCGCCAATGCGACGGCCTCTCGAGGAAGAATTGGGTCGACTGAGAATTAGGACCAATGAAATTTTTCTGACGAATTTTTGTCACTCTATTTTGGGAGGCTTTAGACTCTCCACATGAATTGGGTTTGGACTGCGACGGGCTCTCGCCATAGTGTGAACCGGCCCTAAGATAGTTCCTGCCATGTGTGTGACTTGGCCTTCAGAATGCTTTTATTGGCTCCATTTGGCTGGGTCATATGAGGCTACAAGTCACTGTGAGATTCCGTTTAACTCTGGTTAACCACACATCACAACCTTGGGTTAGTAAGTCCCAGCCCTCCACATTTCTATCCACTCACTACTCTGAGAAGGTGAGATCAGTACACTCTGAACTCGTTATTATCACACTCTCCAATATCACAGTAGAGAATACTTGCTATTGTGTGCACTTGATTGAACTCATGTATATTGAGTACCAAATGGGTGATATAAAAGAATTTTGAGTGTACGTTGTTAGCAGCCAAATTTTTCTGATGAATTTTTACCAAAATCTTACTTGATTTTGGTAGTGGCTACTTTTGCACTAAGAAAAACCGGCAAAAAATTGAATGAAATTGTCAAACACCTCTTTAAGAAATACTAAAATTGTTAGTATTTGGATGAAAGTGCCGCTTATAATAGATAATTTTATGGTTGATGAAGTCCATTTTTTCCCTACCTGGGTTGCATTCCAAGGTGCATCAATTTTTTCCTGAAAATGCCAACTCGACGATTTCCTATACTTCCCTATCACCAATGTTGATGTGCTATGGTTGAAGAATTATGAAGGAGTGGTTCACGTTAATTTCTAGACTTAAGTTTGTGCGTAGTGGGCTTGAGGTAGTGGATAGTTGGCAATGGCGCACTTGAGGATGTGTCCCTAATCTTTAAAACCTCCTTCCGTGTTCTTTTTCTTTTCACATCCAACCTCTTTTATTATGTACAATCTTGCCATGAGTTTATATCATGTTCTTTTGAAGAGTTGCAATGTTCAAACAACACCAACATGTCTTGATCAATGATTTAAAAGTTATTTTGTTTGATTGGATTTGATGTGTGAAGAGTTCTTTGTATTTTAAGGGATCTTCCAAGCTTTGTGCTCCACTTATGTTCAATACTCCAAACTTTCTCCTTGGTGCAGATTCGATCCAATAGTTTGTTGTAGAAGAGTGCGCTTGTTAAAAGGTTTTCAACCTCTAACGTTACTAAAAATCACTCACTTAGCCAAAGAAAAACCAAAGCCACTTCACTATCCTAGATTTCACCAATGTAGCCTACACGAAGATTTGCCATAAACCCCAAAAAAATCACTGGCAGGGTACGTGTCGCTCTAGCAACAGAAATAAATAAATAATCTGGTTGTGAGAATCCCCAGCAGCACTTGATAAGTCCACATTAATTAATTAATTAACTAACCAACTACTTGCTGTTAATAACAATCATATATGCACAAATCATCCAATTAAGGTTAAACCCACCCAATAAATTAACAGAAAATGGCGAGCATGCTAGATTAGTGGCTTCTCTATCTAATTTGGAGCAGGTTTTCCCCTCTAATCTAGCAACTGCACTAACCACCGTCATCAATGGCAGGGCTTGGTGATCGGATTACACGTCTGACTTTTTTCCCAAGTTAGCTCCTTTCTGCAAATCAAATCACTAATTTGAATCACATTAAGGGCCTGTTTACACCAAAAAACTTGGGCTCCAACCCATGAACACAAGTGGTACTTTGTTCAAGGGATGAGACCATTGTAAGTGGGGTACCATGCTTGAAACAAGGGACTTATAAGTAGGTAGTGGCCCAAACATTTGGTGTAAACCAAGAGAGTTGAGTCATGGCCCATTGTGCACTTGGGCTGAATTTTTAAAGTAGAGTTATCCATAGAAGTTTTTTTTAATTTACCCCATACTCATAGAATCTTTTGTAGTCAATGCTGCCCTACATCTTTGAGTGCTGTTTTGTTCAATCTCTCTCAAATTTTGGCCGTTTATGATGATTTTTGGCATCATGGAAAGAAGAGAACGAGCTCTAGTGGTACTAGCTATGTATTGGTGCTTTTATATGTTGATTCAACATGTTTTGAGCATGCAAGCCCTCATTTTGGGCTTTGAATTGCAAAATTCAGCTTTGGTTGTGACTTTGTGTGGCTTGTGGAATAGAAAAGAGAGAGGTGTGTGGAGCATTGATAGGCAAGAGGGATTTTGTGACAGACATTTGATGGGCTCTTACACGGAGTTAATGTTTCGGGAAAGAACTAGAGTTTCACATGCTACCTTTCAATATCTTTGTGAGGAATTGGGTCCTTTTTTGAGGAAACAAGATACAAATTATAGAAATTCTATTACAGTAGAGAGAAGAGTGGCAATGTCATTGGTGAGGCTTGGAAGTGGAAATGGATTGCAAATTGTTGGTGATTTATTTGGAGTAGCCAAAAGCATTGTTTCAAAGATAGTAAGGGACTTTTGTAGAATGGTGAGATTACATCTTCAAAAGAAATTTGTGACGTTTCCAAGTGAATATAAATTTCGGGAATTAGCAAAGGACTTTGAAGCATTACATGGCATTCCATATGTAGTGGGAGCTATAGATGGATCTCATATACCAATTATAGCACCAGTAAATGGGGGTGAAGATTATTATTGTCGGAAATCTTTTCACTCTGCATTGTTGCAAGGCATAGTTGATACAAATTGCATTTTTTGGGACTATGAGTTTGGATGGGCCGGGAGCATGCATGATTGTACAGTTTTTAAACTTACAAAAGTGGGTAGAAAATGCATTGAGGGAAAATTACTACCTTACAAGCTGATTGGAGATGCCGCTTATCCTGTAAGGCCATGGATTTATTGTCCTTTCAAAGGAGGAGTGGATGTTTCTCTTCCGGCATATAAAGCGCATTGGAACTTCATTCAAAGTTCTACTCGTATGTGCGTGGAGCGAGCTTTTGGAATTTTGAAGTGTAGGTGGAGGATCATTATGAAGCGTATGGAATGTCCATTGAAATATGTGCCGGACGTGGTTGCTAGTTGTATTATTTTACACAATATTTGCATTATCTCGGCAGATGTGTTTGATCGGGAATGGATCAAAGTTGCTGAAGAAGATTTGGAAAGAAGAGAAATTGAAGGACAAATAGCAGCTGGACAAGAATTGAGGGGAGAGAGGACTGCAATTGCTGAAGTGAGAAGAAGGATAGGAATTGGAAGAAAAGAACCAATTACAATTGCGGAAGAGGATTATGGAGAGGCTGAAAACCTTTTTTTGATCAAAGAAGATGAAGAAGAATCCATTTTACTTCAAGAAGCAACTGATTCACATGTGTCCATAGCCAAAGCCCTATGGAAATATCACTTGCAAAAAAATTCTACAATTGTTTTTGATGATACGGATAGTGATATGAGTATGTAATAGTCTTAGAATTTATTTACTAAAGCTGCCATGTGAGCTTCCATCATACTAAGCAATGTAGAAGTAGATTTGAAGCTCTCAATCATGTCTGTGCTATTTTTCACTACGGATTCTAGAAATCCTTCTAGTCTATCTGCCTTGGTTTTTTTTTCACCTATTTGAACAGATTTCTCAGGTGTAGGTGACTCTTGAATACTCTCTTGAGCACTTGCTGGAATTTGGTTACTTACGCTTGCTCTTGTTCCATTCCACAAATCCATTTGTTCAAACCATTTAGAATGCTCATGGCGGTCATTGCCTGAAACCTCATCATGCCGCTTATCATTCCTGTATTGGGTGAGAATACCTCCGTATTTCTTCTTGCAAGCTATAGCGGTTCGAGAACATCCTCGAATTGATGCTGCCATACGAGCTTCAACCTTCAACCATGCATTTTGACCTTCAAAATTTACATTCACCACATGTTTAGAATGCTTATTGAATAACACACATACTTCATAAACATTTGAAAGATGAAAAAACAAGAAAAGAACACTCTAAAGGCCTCTAAGTGGCAATGAAATTTACATTCCAGCACATACAACCTCACTGAAAAATCAAATAAGAATGGAATTATGCATTGATTGTACATTGGGATGTGAGAAGAGTATTGAGTTAGGTGGATGAACCTTGGGTGCCCACTTGGAGGCAAGAGGTCCCCGGTTCAAACCCGGACGGTGGCTTGCTTTTGCCCAAGCCGCGACTAGTCTAAAGATTTAATGGGGGGGAAAGGGGGGGCCTCATACGGGGCCCAATTGGCCCTTTTCAGCCCGTTAGGCGAAGGCAAAGGCACCAAAAGGCACCTCGGTTTTGGACAAACATTTTGCACTAAGTAAAAAAATCATCAATATTTCTAAATATTGAAGCTGTAATCTATAAATTGAGCACATACCTTGTTTTTTGGCTGCTTTCGAAAATTCTTGGGCCAATTCTCCACGCACAGCAATCAATGTCTCTACTTCTTCATCTTTCCAGTGTAAGCTCTCATCATTGTCATCCTTCTCACCTTCTTCAAAACATGCCTTCTCTTCAAATTTCTTGCTCTTCTTTGCTTCCTTCTCCCCTCCTTTGGACTTTGTTGGACCTCTACCTCGCTTCTTAGGAACAACCTTCGATTCTCCTTCCTTCTTCACTTCTAGCAATACACTCTTGCCAACATCCCTAAAAACCTTGGGCTGTGAGAAAAATGGTGGCTGCAAAAAATTGGAAGACTGTAAAAATTGTTGATTGTGTGAAGAAATTTGAGATGGAGGTTGATATCCAACTTCTTGCACCTCATTGTCACTATACGGCAATCTAACATACGGAGATTGAGAGAAACTATTGCCCACATTTTGAAATGCACTTGGAACTTTCAATGATGGACCGTGGGTCTGAAATTGAGGAATAGAAGAGGAGCTCATCATCCAAGCTGAATTCTGACTATAAATTTGAGGCTCACTTGACTCAACAACTTGAGCATACCCCCCTTCCATTGCACAACTAATTAGAAAAAAAAATGAGAAAAACACAACAACCACAATACACAAGCAATCTAAAGAGGTGAAGAAGTGAGCAAATGCCTTCTCCTTTTCAATCAACAATTACAAACTCCAAAAAAAAATTGTATTTTAAGCTCCAAAAGAATGAGACGTTGCACTTCCTACGGTAATTTCTACCTATGGTAGTAAACGGTAACTTCCACCTAACGGTAATAGTGCAAACAAAAAAAATCCTCAAAAAAAAATCAGGCCAAAAACATCCTAGAAACAATCAATAAACAAATATATATGAATGACCGAAAAAAAATTCCCTGAATTTCCTCCTGGAATTCGGGGTTGGGTACCTCCGAGACCTTCCCAACAAAAACTACCCGTAGGTCCAGGAAATCACTATTCATTTCGGCCAACTAGGATTCCAGCAAGGATTTTCATCCACTGAAAAAAATTTGAGCTACAACCCAACTTTGATTTGGTGTAAACCCAAAAGCGAGGTACCATGCCTACCTTCCAATCAAAGCCCTCCACCTCTTTGGGCTCCAACCCAAACTTCCTTGGTGTAAACAAGCCCTAATTCCTGTAAGCACCGTGGCGTGTGACGTCATCAGGTATCTAGGCCCAGGGTATATAGATATCCATCTCCTTTCCATTTGTTCCATCATCCTTCACGCTATTGAATGCATACTAACCGGATTCCGCTTTTTGTATCCCTTCCAGTCTTTGGCTACTGTGAGCTTGCTCTTGTCGTCTTCATTACTTTTCGAACTGTCAGTGCCAATGTGTTGATCTGTTGCAACGTGTGGTTGAAGCTCTTGACCCTGGATTGTTCTCGGATTGTATGAGCTATTGAATGCACTAACTTATTAGTCGGAGTAGGTGGCTCTTATAGGCAATTTCCCTGCAGTTTCGCATCTCTGAATGTGATCATTCTCTCACTGGCTTCTTTTTTGGGTTGCCGGAATTCAAATCTGCACAGTTTTGATGCTTTCGGAGTCTCAGATCTGGGAGCTCATTCAGCTCTGTGGTTTCTATTTTTCCAACATGTTGTCACAACAGGGGTGAATGACCCTACGTCCCGAAGCGCACCGAAATTTGCAACGTGGTTGTAGAGTCATACACCTCTGTGGTGCCTCCTGTTGCTCAAGTCAAAGATCAATCCGCTCTGCCACAAAAAACCTCGTGGGATTTGCTCATTCATTTGGCTCTGAAACCAAGTAAGTTACAATTTGATGACTCACGGTTTTTTGATGAGACATTCCTTGTTCGGGTAGTCTAGACATTCTAGATTGAGAAATCTCGATGTTTTTTGTCTTCAGATTCGGAATTTGTAAACCTAGGGCTTGTTGTTGGTTTCGATGCAGGGGACCAGACAGACATGTGAATGTGAAGCCCGAGGATATATAATAAGGCTGGAGGTTCAGCAAGGGTGTGTGACTCTATAATGCAAGACCGTGCCAGTTGTCTTCTTTTTTTATAAAGAGACCGTGGAATCGCATATGTATTGTAGAGCCATACACCTCTACTGGCCCTCCAGTCTAGCAGGATTTGTACTATACGGATGTGCACATTGCTTGTGGCTGAATTCTATACCCTGCCTTGGGTCCCAAATCAATCACTATGGAATATATTGTTTGAATGTGTGACAAGTATGCAGGACATTCTACAATGTTGTTGTAGAGACAGTCATATTACAATGTTGTTTTAGAGCAAGATAGTCTACAATGTTGTTTTAGAGAAGGTCATATTACAATGTTGTTTTAGAGGAGGATAGTCTACCATTACAAGCAGAGGCGTCGTTTCTCACTCTGGAGGATTCTCTTCATTGTTGCTTTTCACTGTACACGCTTGTCCTACGTGACAAATCGCACTCACCAAATCCAAAATATTGTATATCCAAAATATTTTAACCAAAATATTGGTGAGTGCGAAGTGGTGCCGTTTGACTCACAAAAGGAGTGAAAAGCGATGACTTCTCCTTGTAGTGTACAATGTTGTTTTAGAGCATAACATTCTACAATGTTATTGTAGAGCAGACCGTCATATTACAATGTTGTTTTAGAGTAGGTCATATTACAATAATCACTAATTGAATGTAAGAATGGTAGTGTGACAAGTAGACAACTCGCACTACAAGCAAACCCGTCGCTTCTCACTCACTGAAATTGTGGAAAAGGTATCATTTCCTTGTCCTATATGACCAAAAGCACTCACCAACTCAAAATAGCAGTTAGAAGCGACCAGTTTCCATGTAGTGACATTCCACAATGTTGTCATATTACAATAGAGGTCATATCAAAGAGGTTTGAGCGTTAACTCTTTCTTTTCTCTATCAAGAAAAAGCATTATTATTCTTCAGGAGCAATGTGTCATATTCTTCATCTCACCATTGTTTTTTAAATTGTACATGAATAGCAAATGGGATTGGCATTTCCATGCAGCTGCATAGCCGAATGTTCGGAGCCTAGTTTGACGAGAAGAATTTTTCTACGTGTAATTGCGCACCTTGTCAATGAAAGGCTGAACAAAAGCTAGCAAAGGGGAGTACTACAGTACAAGAGTACCAACTGACCGAGTCTTGTCCAGAATCATGCTCCAACACGGCTGTGCAAACTGCGCCACTTGCAAAGCCATCGACATCAACAAAGATGCCGATTCGGTATCCCAGCTTCTTCATTACCGTGTTCTCTGGTCGGATATTATACAGATTCCAACCAAAAAAACCATTTCAATAAGCCATGACTGTCGTAGACATAGAGCATGATTTCTGCCTCGCACATTTGAATAAGTCGTTACCAGCAATACGGCTAGTTCTGGGTATTTTCCTCATCTGTAAACAGGGAGCATTTTGTATTGTACATTCATGGAAGTATATGCTACTGTACAGTACAGTACCTCGTGCTGGGAATGTTCCCACCGTGGTTGCGTTCGATGTTCGTAGGCGAGAATTTCCAATATCTTGGCTGAAAAGATCCTGTGGTGCTCATTGCTTTCACGAAAGTGCATAAGAGAAAATGGTCCGTGTTCAGTTGATCACTGATTGAAATAGTTATTTAGTATGGGTGATCATTTATCGGCAATTGTGAAAATTAGAAAGTCCAATCTATCAACAACACCACTACACATCCATAACATTCAGTAGCATTCAGCCACTCTGTCTTCTCATCCATCTAGTGATTTGTAATGCATCATGTGATTTCCATCCATGTAGTGCATTAAGTGTAGCCCTTTATTTTTCATTTTTCAGAGAGTGGGGAGGGTGGAGAAGGAAGTAGGAAGGTCATAAACCATTGTCAATGGAGGGACAAAAGAAGTGGTGCATTGTTCAAGGAATTTTTAAATTCTGATTGCCCATTTTCTAGTGGTTAGCCATACCCATAACATTCTTGGATTAAAGTATTATTACTTATAAATAATGTTGCTCTCTTTGAAAGTGAGGGACATACATGTGGGGATGTGTGAGCAGAGACCATGCATGGTTACCTTCCCTTTTAGTTTTCCAAAACCTCCATCTGTAAGAAAACATGGGGTAGCTACTGATTGTTCTTGGATGATAATGAAGAATATGTTGCACATTCTCCTCAAGAGCAAGGTAGAGCCAGTGAAGGCTATTGAATGTTATGACATCACTCAAATACTATAATGCCACGATCATCCCAAGTGATGATGAATAGTATGGTCTTGTGATAAATACTTCATACCATAATACATAACCATTTCAGTGTAGTGGGTTTTTGAGTTGGTATTTTCATTATTGGAGGTTCTCATCATTGAAGAGAGCTTGCCATATGGTGCACTTGCATTTTTCAACAATTCTTTCAACCACGAGAAAATACTACGTGCTCCAAAGACTACAACTTGACATATGGAGGGTACAATTTGCATTAGTAGAAATTTGGTCATTTGTGTTGTATGAGTTTGTGTTTGTGACTGGTATTTTGTTACTATAATGGTCCTTTATGACTCAATTAAAAAAAAAATTGAGTCTTAAAGGATGATTTGAGTCACAAAAGACAAGTTACGAAGGACTGAATTCCTACTAGTGTTGCAAACTATTTGATACATGGGACATTGACAACAAATTGCAGGACTCTTGTATCTTGGGACATGAAGATTTATCTTCTTTTTTTTTCTTTTCTTTTTTCTTGTGAATGTTGGAAGTTGTAAGACACCCATACCAAAGAGGTTGGTAAACTTTTTTACCATTGAGAGCTAAACTTTGTCTAATTAGAGGTTCGTCTTCATATTGTCCAAATAGTAGCATCATTTGCCTCTAATTTAAAAAACTGAGAAATGAAAGGGTTTTAAAATACTTGACACTTTGGTACTTTCCATTCCATTGTTGATAGCACTCAACATTTAACATTTTTCCTCTTAATATAATCTAAAATCCACCGATAAACCAAAGCAATGAAGTACTTTGTTCTTGACATTCTATGGCTAATTTTATATAGTGCCAAGGTGTATTTTCAAGACAACTTTGGAGTGTTCCAGTTGGTGGGTCAAAATATGGTTAATTCTTATACCATTACTATTGCATAAAAATCCTATAGTTCAACAAAAAGTACATCTAGTAGATATTTGTGATTCAATAGAAGAGGTTGATATTGAGTCCAATAACCTTTTCCATCCTCTCTATTCCATTCTCCGTTGTCAAATGTTATCTAGTCGACTTTAGCTATGGGAGCAAGCATCTTTAGAGGATCTACATCTCTTATTTACAAGGATCATAGGTTTGTGCGAATACAACACATTTGTGCTATATTTCATAGGTTCGTGTTATATTCGCACATAATACTACACATTTGATGTACAAAATACTGTTGTTATAAAATTTACTTGAATGTTTACTAAAAATCGGGCTGAAAACGTATGGTTTATGTACTTTAATCGTACAAATGTGATCCAAAATGCATAACAATCACATTGATAACGATACAAAAATTGTACATTATTGATAGGTATTGTTTTCACACTAATTTAATACGCAGAATGCACATGACATGTGCGAATATGGCATGACATCCATACACACAAAAACAATGCGATAACTAGTGTTTTTACATGACAAGCCACATTTGAGATGTACATTTACTATTTTTACGAACATTTTCAAGAATAAGAGCCTAGAGGCAAAGTTTTTATTTTTCTATTTTAGAGGTTGTATGGGCTATTTTTGGAAATGTTGAATTCTATTTTGGGATCATAGGGGCCAACCAGCATGAAAATTTGAGGGCCTATACAATCTCAAAATCTGGAACAACTTTTAACCCCTAAATGCCTAGAGCCCTCTCTAAATTCAGCAATTTTGCAAAGATGCATTACAAAATGCAACCTAGAAGGATATTTTGAACTTGATATATGAATAAAAGTTGTACGTTATGAAATTTAGATTCTATCCATACGGTTAGATCTATGATTGCTATTACCAATAATTTTGTATAAAATTTGAAACGTGAAATTCAAAATTATTTTGTAATTCAATTACGAATAAGATATTGACAATCTACGGATGAAAATCATTGTGATTGGTTGAAATGTAATACTCTAAGTGTACTGATTTTTGGAGATTTTTTTGTTGCTTAATTTTATGAGTTGACTTTTTTTAGAGCACTTTTTTACACTGAGATCTTTGAAATTTTGGGTGAATTACTACAACATGAAATGAGGCATAAAAATTTCACAAATCATCCCCTTTCTAATCGGATCACATATGCATGAAGCTAACTTCCCATAGAATCTACAGTAAAAATTCCACACTGCAAAAAGTGCATGACGGATGAGAAATTTTGGATGAAATCTGTACATCGTCCAAAAAAATGGATACTTAGGCAGTTAGGGGTTAATAAAGGGCCCATAGAACGTATGCCTTGAAAACATTTGTAGGAACAATTTACAGAACTTCATTTTTGCACCTTTAACTCTTAAACATCTTCACCCCTCTCCAGATTTTGATTCTATCCGTATGGTTAGATCTATGATTGCTATCACCAATATTTTTGTATAAAATTTGAAACTTAAAATTCAAAATTCTTTTGTAATTTGATTACAAATAAGATATTGACAATTTGTACATGAAATTTGTTGAGATTGGTTGAAATGTAATACTCTAAGTGTAGTGATTTTTGGAGATTTTTTGGTTGCTTAATTTTATGAGTTGACTTTTTAAAGAACATTGTTACGCGAAAATCTTCTAAATTTTGCGTGAATCACTACAACATGAAATGATGTATAGAAATTTCACAAATCATCCCCTTTCTAATTGGATCACACATGTATGAAGCTAACTTCCCATAAAATATATAGTAAAAAATCCACACTCCAAAAAGTCAATGACGGATGAGAAAACCGTGTTTGATTCTGTACAGCGTCCACTTTTTGGACGGTTGGACGTTTAGGGGCTAAGAAAACTGAATGTGTGTCTATTATGGGGGACTCTTTACTACACTAGTCCCACTTATATACTCTCATTCCTCACAATTTCAAATGAAAACATTCTCAAAACATAACATTCAGTAGCCTTCCAAGAGGCTGCCTTTTAGTTTCATCCACCTTTATATATGGAGTGACCAGTGTTTTGTAATTGAATGGACTATTGAATCAAATAAAAAATTACAAAACACTGTTGAATTGTGATTGAGTGAGTGCTTTTGATTACTGCTCACCATGGTTGATTGCTCTTGCTTAATGCCACGTGCCCCCATTAGCTACTGATGTGATGTGGAATATCCCACATCATTTCATTGGGGGCACTAGAAGAAACCAGCGTTTTTTGTGATGTCCAAAAAAACGTGAGAAGATGTCTAACATGACAGGGTTCATGTCTGCGCGGATGTCACCAAAAATCGGTAAAAAAAAAACATCGCCAATGTCCAAAAAATCGCAGAAGAACATCGAAGATGTCTGTAGGAGACATCCGTTTTTGACGTTCCTTTGTGGTGAGGTCAGCTGTGCCATATGGATGCCACGTCGTCGCCACATCAGCGGTAATTTCACGGGCAGTGCCACGTGGGAATGGATTTCATCCGAGGGCTTGGTGATGTGGAGGATGACATGGTCCCGCCAAAATCTGACGTGGCGGCGGGAAAAATCTGACGTGGACCCGCCAAAATATGACGTGGCGTGCCACGTCAACAGAGTTTGGGTGGGATTTTCACTGTTCATTTGGACGTCAGCGACATCATGGGGACGTCCCATGTGACATCCGTTATGTTTTTGCAGACATCTGTGATGATACTGTGGTGTTTCCCGAGATGTCTATACTGACGCGTGCGATGTCCATTTCGACGTTTTGGCGGACGGACCTAATGTCACAGATGTCAGCGTGTTTGATAGGGGGATGTCAGTTTAGATGTCAAGGTGGACGTCGAGTATGTCAGCGTGTGGATGTCCGTGGCGTCGTTGTTGGCGTTGCAGAAGACATGGGAGATGTCAGTGACAAATATCAGTGGCGTTCATAGTGACATCTCTTGAGGCATGGTTGATGTTACGTGTTGATATCATCCGCGTTGGAGAAGATGTTCTACACGTCATAGTAGACCTCATCTTCGACAGCCACTAATGTCACCGCAGACATGCAGATATCAGTATGCAAACGTCGAGGTTGTTATGTGGGATGTCTCTCCCAACGTCCAGTATGATGTTGTACACGTTATAGAAGACATCATTATAGACATCAGTGGCATCTACCTGAGCGTGTAGACGTCCCTATATGAACGTCCACAGTGTTCTGTCGAATGTCTTGCCGAACATCCAGAATGATGTTCTACATGTTGTACGAGACATCGTAGTGGACATGCATTGGTAACACTGTAGAAGATAACACATGTACAACGGGTTTAGGGTTCACAGTTACATACACGTATTCCCATTGAATATGGGCATTTGCACACTAGAGTGGCTCACCGATGACATACTTCAAGAGTCCTTAACACATTTTCTCAAAGTTGGATTGGTGGAGCTACGGATGTGGCCAATGCATTAGCATGCATTCTAGTTGCATTGCCATTGGCATGCTTGTTTTTATTTTTTGATTTGAAGACCTAATGTCATGTTTTTGATGTGACGCCACATAAGCGTCATGGAATGTGGTGATTTAGCATAGCAAAAAATCATGTTTTTTAAAATTTCAAAAAGATACCACCCTAGTTCACATGATTATAAGATAGTTAGGTAAGGAAGTGCTCTTCAAAAGAATGTTTCTCAAGTTCAAAATACATCCCAAAAATTCAAGTGTTTTTGTTGACATAAAAGTCCTTTCAAAGAAATATAAAGCCACAATGTGAATTTTTTTTTATACACAGTATTTTTTAAATAACACTTTTCCATTAACACAAAAAAAATTTCATTTCTTACATGTTTTTCTTTCTAAATTAGAGTCCTTCAATACAAATTTTGAGACTGTGACAGTCCTTTCCACTAAATTCAAAAGTCTTTTTCGTAAAATATATAAAAGATTTTCTTAGAAGACTTAGTGGAGACCCAAAACCATCAAGTCTATTCTATATATGTGAGTCCTTTCCATAGTTTTCCTTTATATATTATTGGTAATTTTGAAAATAATCCATACATGTCTAGAAAACATGACTGTGACTTCCTTTTTTGGTTGACTCTAGTGTGCAAATGCCCATATACATAATACACCGCAACATTCGAGTTCAAAGTCATATCTCCATTGATTGTGAATAAAACATCGTGCTGAATGTGCACAAACCCTACACATACGCAGACGACGATAACACATGCGTCTATTGTAGATCCACTAATTGCATGAATGACCTACATGATAAAATTGGTGCTGTACATTACCGTTCCCTGATACAGTCCTGACGTCTTTGCGCACCGCACTTAGAGACATTGCATACTGCCAATTGCAGTGCCCTCGCTCCAATGCCGTCCACTCGCTATCCGTGCATTTGCGGACCTGTCAAGTATCATCGGCCATCCTCCTAGTCTGCACATGGACAACACCCGAAATATGCGATTCAAACGATTTTCATGACCACTTCAATTGAGAGTGACAGTGTTCCGTACTATATATCAATGCTATAGTGTCGTTGGGCCGCCCATATCCTATTACTGCACCCGGTTCGACTGACTAGTGTATTTGCAAAACCCTGATCCTTCACAACAGACACTGCTCCTACTCCAGTACTGGGACTCCTACTCCATCAACACCGGGATGTCTCTTCTCAGGTTCTACAGTAAACATCTGTGGCGTCCCCTTGGACATTTCATACAACATTGGGGATGTCAAATCAACATTGGGGATGTCTTTGGGGATATCTGGCTCTGCGCTATCTCTATCTTCCTGCAGCCGTTGGAATTCCTTTTGCACCTCTTCATTGATCTTTGTCTAGTACGGTTGTCGTTGAAGTCGTATACTCTGCCACAATGACGTGCATACAAATTACATCCACACGCTGTTCATCAAACATAAAGGCGATGAGACAAAATGTCAGAAGCAGCATCGCCCTTGCTGCTGCTGTAGGTGCTCTCACTGTCAACGTCAACATCAGTGGGGACGTCCAACATGTTGGCTGAGACATCTTCACGTTTTTTCTGACGTCCACAGAAACATGTGAGACACTCCTACAACATGCGTCAACACTAGAACAGCATGCACAAACATTGCAAGGGAAAGTCCAACAGTGGCATCAACAGTGCAACAACATGCATGAGGAATGGCTAACCAGCATCACGAGCGCCGCCTCACGGAGACTGTGCATTTGGAATCAAACCTTCGATGCCTTGCGCTTTGAGATTGAGCCCATGTGCGCCAACTTCTTCTTTGCCAACTCAGTCGCCCGCATGGCGATGAGGTCGTTCCATTGCTCAGACGTCTGTTTGGGGGGTTTAGGTGTGTTCCTGTCGATCAACCGCCCCAGTCAAAAACGAACATTGATTAGGGTCTTAGTAACGATTTTCTGAAACCACATTTTGTCTATAAGCCTCCCAACGCCCTTCTCCTTCATCTCCAAATCTGCGAGCACAACGTAGCCCATTCAATCAGTACTGCCAAAGTCATATATACATACCAGGATATTACAGTAGCAGGGCATTCAAAAGAAGCTATCAAGTGACGTGATTTCCAATTCCAAAATATAATAAATCCTTGTCAGTTCAAAACATTGTGCTGTATTTAAATCTGCCACATGTCATAACGGATGCCCAAGTGGACGTCTCTGGTGTTCGTCGACGCTGTGTGGGACGTCACGCACAACACGTCAGTGTTGCTAATGTCTGCATAACAGTAATTGGCGCAGTATGTAAAGGTGCGAGAAGGCACATAGCAGCAAGCCTCACAACATCCACAAATGCTTACAATGGCTCACGGTCTCGACCACATTCTTCATCACCATTGCACATAGAACACACGGCTCTAGAATTAGGAATTCAGGCGCAGACATCCAGCCCAAACATCTTTAATGACATCTCTGGTAACATCTATGTTGACATCTGTGGTGACATCTGTGGTGACATCTCTGATGATATCTTTGGTGCCATGTCCGATGACATCTCTGGTGACATTGCTAATGACATCTCTGGTAACATCTATGATGTAAATATATGGTGCGTGCCACGAACATGAAGGCCATACCTGGTTACACCCGTTTGAAAAATCGCTCATTTGCAAGCTGCGACCGCCCTTCCCAGTTGTGTCTGGGATCCAAGTCTTTAGCCAACAGCTGCACTTCTTTGTGCAATACCTTCTGCATCAAGACTGTAACAACATGCATCAAGAATTGCTCAGCAGCTTGACGAGCGCTGCCTCTCGGAGTTTGTGCATTTGCGCTGCATATAATAGGATACCTAAGTCATTAGGATACTACAAGTTTTAGGATTTCATCCACAACAAATCATATACTGCAGGTTTTAGGGTTTCTTCCACAACAAATCAAATACTACAAGTTTTAGGGTTTCTTCCACAACAAATCAAATACTACAAGTTTTAGGGTTTCATTTACAACAAATCAAATACTGCAGGTTTTAGGGTTTCTTCCACAACAAATCAAATACTACAAGTTTTAGGGTTTCATCCACAACAAATCATATATTGCAGGTTTTAGGGTTTCTTCCACAACAAATCAAATTATACAAGGTTTAGGGTTTTTTCCACAACAAATCAAATACTACAAGTTTTAAGGTTTCATCCACAACAAATCATATACTGCAGGTTTTAGGGTTTTTTCCACAACAAATCAAATACTACAAGTTTTAGGGTTTCTTCCACAACAACACCTTCTTCATAGTGTCATACAGGATGCCTTCGAAATCCACTAACACCGATTTCTTCATCAAATTGCCCCCCCTCCCCCCCTCCCCCCTTCCCCCGACCTTGACGCTGCCGCCACGCTTCGAAGGTGGCGTAGCATCCTCACTTGTGTCCGCTCAGAGAGAAAAAGAAAAACCTTTTAGTGTTGCACACCCATCTCTCAAGCAGTGAATGTTCCATGGCTCTCTCTACAACTACTATTCTCTTAATATAGTTTACAATCATTCTAAAAATAGATGGCAACACTTTTGAGAACCTCTACACTCTAAACTCTAACTTCTTGGAAAAATGAAGGCAAAAATGAGCTTTGTGCAGCCTCTAATTCCACTTAAAGGTCTCATGACCTAACTATGGCTGCGGCAGCTAACCCTAGCCGCCTCTGTTCATCCAGTGAACTCGATGAAAGTCATCCCAGTAGATGTTCGCAAGGACGTCATGGACATCACGGACGTCTCTTAGACATCTTCATGGACAGCTGGATGTCATCATTGATGTCCTTCCAAACGTTCCAATGTTGGCTATTGACTGTAATTTTGGAATTCATCTTGCACTCACATAAACTTAAAGACTTTATATTACTGAGACGTCTTGCTTTTTTAAAAACGTTTTACTTGTCTAAAAATGTGTTAAAAGAAATTTTTACAAGTTTCTAATCAAATAAAATCTAATAGAAGCACAATTTTATTTTTAGACAAACAAAACATCTTACACTTGCGTCTAAATGCTTTTAAGTATATTAAGAAATATGAAGTTTTTGAAAGTACCTAAGTTTTTAAAAAAAAAACATTGTAATGAACATGATGAAAGTTCAATGATGAGTATGGGTGTTTGCATAGTATGGTTCACCAACTTGTTTGTCAGAATGCACAACTTTGCTCTTCTTTTTAATCTTTTAGAACTTCATAAATAGAAATTGGTGGTAGAAGTTTAACAAAATTTAAACTACTACAACTAAGCGATGTCTTCTAGCAATGCCAAAAAAAGAGGTAAAAAATAACAAACATGCAATCCAAATTAATGTTTATGTAAAATATTAGTGCCTTGGTGTAGTGCAAAAGTGCATACAGAAATTATGAAAGAGAAAAGAAGGTTGTCGATGGAATTTTCAGTTATAAATTATTCCAATTTACAAATATGTGAAGAGAAATATGTTCCACATTTTTCCAAGTTTTTCCAAATTATTGAATTTTTAATTTTAAAATATATGTTACCAAAAATTGTTCTCTATTTCTAAAATACTTTTTTGATGGATTTCGTTTTTGAATTTCCTTTATAACAAAAAATTTCAAGTGGGAGTATTTTCAAATTTTCAAATATAGAACCAAACATGAACTATATTTACATTCAAAGTTTAACTATATTGTTCAAAGTGGTATTAGAATGGGAGTTTTTATACTCAAAATCTTCAAGATTAAATCATTTAGACAAACTAAGATTTAATTCTATCATTAATAAATACATAAATTTAAAAGTTAGTTCACTTCATTTTTCATTGTAATATTTCTAAATATTATTTAAAGGAGATTAAAAGTTATTTTTTTCAATGAAATGCACAATGTGCGCAAATATGCACCAAAACGCATGATAATTCACAACTCTGAATTCCCTCAATATGGTGAACCATACCATGCAAATCTCCATATTGTGCTTGATATCTAATATTTTGCAATTTCAACTGAATTCTTATGTATAAAATCTTATATAAATTACTATAATGATTTCATATTTATTCAAATATTCTTTGATATGTTTAAAATGCCTCCATGCCAAATGATGTCAATATTAAGTAAAACATAGTATAATTAGAAAATATTTCTAATTAATCCAAAAATTGCGGAAAGTATAATAATTAAAATTCTATATCCATAAGAAGCTTGAAGTTTAAATTCTAAAAATAGCATTACAAACAAAGTACATTTGTCAGAAAACAATGACTGCATCAAAAATATTATGGACGTTGCTTACGTTTGGACATTTGTGGCATTCACGTGGACATCCAAACAGACATTTACATAGACATCACTTTGGATGTTAAAGGGGACATTCGCGTTGATCATGCGAGACATCCTCACCCAGAAGATGACACCATTCTCGACCACCAAGATGTGGGTCAATGTCAAGGTGGACGTCAACGGAATCATCTTCAATAGCGTCACGGGTGTTACAGTTGGTAGCATCGTGCAGCGTTGACAGAAACGTCTGACCGTGACTTGATACGTCGCACGGAAGGACCCAAGGTATCACCGAAATATTCGTGTGTTGTCACGATGGACATTGCTTACATTTTCTACAATGTCACCGTGGATGTCAGAGACAGCGATCCCATTGTGAGTGCAGATGTTCTGGTGGATGTTAGAGACAGCGATCCCATTGTGAGTGCAGATGTTCTGGTGGATGTTAGCTTGGACATCAGTGGCATTTATGTCAACATTCAGACAGACATTTGCAAAGACATCAATTCGGATGTTGAAGAGGATATTCGCGTTGATCATGCGAGACATCGTCGCCCACAAGATGACACCATTCTCGTTCACCAAGATGTGGGCAAAACAAAATCTACTCGCTCAGGCATCATCTTCTATATAGGCCCCAGTGTTGCAGATGGGATCATCGTGCAGCATTGACAAAAACGTGTGGCCGTTATTTGGGACGTCGTAAGAAACGGCCCAGAGTATCACCAAAATGTTTGTTTGTTGTCGCGTAGACATTGCGTACATTTGGTACAATGTCATTGAGGACATCAGAGACAACATTCCCAAAGTGGGTGCGGATGTTGTGGTAGATGTTAACGTGGGCATCAATGGCGTTCACGTGGACATCCGAACCGACATTTGCCGAGACATAAGTTTGGATGTCAAAGTGGACATCCACGGCAACATGTACAATGTCATTGGGGACGTTAGAGACAACGTTCCAGTTGTACGCGCGGATGTTCTGCTAGATGTTAGCGTGGACATCACTCGCGTTCACGTGGACATCCGAACAGACATTTGTGGAGACATTAGTTTGGATGTCAAGGTGGACGTCCACGACAACATCTACAATGTCATTGGGTACGTCAGAGACAACGTTCCAATTGTACGCGCGGATGTTCTGGTGGCATTCACGTGGACATCCAAGCAAACATTTGCGGAGACATCATTATGGATTTCTATATAGATGTCATAGAGAACGTTCCCGTTGTCGGCGCGGATGTTCTAGTAGATGTCAGCTTGGACATCAGTGGCATTCACGTGGACATCCGAGCAGACATTTGCGGAGACATCATCCTGGATGTCACGGTGGACGTCACATAGAACGTTCTCGTTTTCGGCGCGGATGTTCTGGTAGATGTCAGCTTGGACATCAATACCATTTACGTGGACATCCGAGCAGACATTTGCGAAGACATCATTCTGGATGTCACGGTGGACGTCATACAGAACGTTCCCGTTGTCGGCGCGGATGTTCTAATAGATGTGAGTTTGGACATCAGTGGCATTCACGTGGACATCCGAGCAGACATTTGCGGAGACATCACTATGGATGTCTATCTGGACGTCATAGACAACGTTCCCGCTGTCGGCGCGGATGTTCTAGTTGATGTCAGTTTGGACATCAGTGGCATTCACGTGGACATCCGAGCAGACATTTGCGGAGACATCATCCTGAATGTCACGGTGGACGTCGAGGGTAACATCTACAAAGTCATTGGGCACGTCAGAGACAACGTTCCCGTTGTTGGCGCGGATGTGCTGGTATATGTCATTGTTGACATCAGTGTCATTCACATGGACATCCGAGCAGACATTTGCGGAGACATCCTCTTGGATGTCACGGTGGACTTCGAGGGCTATATATACAAAGTCTTTGGGGACATCAGTTGGAACGTTTGGATGTCACAGACGTTGTGCAGACATCCTCTCAGTGGTCATCTATGTTGACGTGGAATTTCTCATGCCACGTGGATGATGCGTCCTAAATTATAAAATTTATACTATATCCACGTATTTGTGGTTCCAAGAAATTATGAAAACTATCCTACATTTTGAATCTTCAGTTTTGAGTACATTTCAAATATAATATTATAATATTATAATAATATTAATATTAAAATATTCCAAAATAATAAAATTTTATTAAAAAATATTAAAATATTGATTATTATAATTTATAATATTATAATATTGATTATTATAGTTTTAAAATATTAAAATAATCTGAATATATATAATTTATTATTAAAATATTAAAATACTACGATGTATACAATTTCATAAAATGTCGGCGAATGGAAATATTTCATATATCAAAAGTAATAATTTTTCTAATATTATTACAGTATTTTAATATATACAAAATGGAAGTATTATGTCAAGAATAGAATGATTATAAAATAGGTTGGAGTGTTTTTTCTTTTGCACTTGTATGCCCTGCCCTTTTTGCTGATTTTTTTACTGCCGGGCTGCAATTTACCTAAAATCCCAGTAACTTTCACATAGTTACTCACAGTCAAACCAAATTCCCTTGCCAACGTGGTAGTTGGACGTCTCCTCGGATGTCTTGCGTGACATCCCACTCACCGTGTACGACGTCTCAAACATCTCCACGTTAAACCGTTGACATCCCTATGTCAAATGGCAAACATCTCCATGATTTTCTCTGATAACGGGGATGTCTCTCACAAAGTGCAAACATTTTCGGACATCTCTTCGACATCAATCGTGACAGGGGGGACATTCCACGGACATCTGCGTGATGCCAGCATACATCACCAAAAACGCTGTTTTCTTATAGTGGGGATGAAATGATGTGGGATATTCCACATCATTCTATTGGGAGAAGGCAGTCACAAAGGCTACTGAATGCTACATTCATGCACTGGTTGGAGCCAATTCACGTTTTTATAAAAGAAGCTCTTGCAAATCTTCTCCAAAGAAAGTAGAGACATCTAAAGTTACCACTTTTGCCATTGATCATGCATAGTTTTTATAATTTGGATTGAACATTTGATTTAAAAGTGGAAAATTTGGATGCGTGGTAATTTGGTGCATAAACAACCTTGAGTATACATAAAGTACTATAAAGGTAAATGGGCAAGTATGCTCAAATTCCTTTTGGTTGAAAAAGATTTAAGAAATATTCCTTTAATTCCTTTAATTTTAAAAAAAAATAACAAAATCAAATATTCAATCAAAAAAATGGATAATAAACCAATAGAAACCCTATGCATCGTTTATTTAGAAAATACTAACCCCTAAATGTCCTCACTCCTCTCCAAATTTGGCAGTTTTGTAAAAATGCATTATAAAATGCAACTAAGAGGGATATTTTGAATTTGATGTATGAATAAATGTTGTACATTATAAATTTTAGATTCTATCCATAAGGTTAAATATGTGATTGCTATCACAAATTCTTTTGTATAAAATTTGAAACTTGAAATTTTAAAATGTTTTGTAATTCAATTATGAATAAGATGTTGACAATCAATGGATGAAACTTGTTGTGATGGGTTGAAATGTAATACTCTTAGTGTAGTGATTTTGGGAGATTTTTTGGTTGCTTAATTTTATGAGTTTATTTTTTCAATAGCACATTTAGGCTAAAATCTTTGAAATTTTTGGTGAAACAGTGCAACATGAAATGAGGCATAAAATTTTCACAAATCATCCCTTTTTTGATTGGATCACATATGCATAAAGCTATCTTGCGATAGAAGTTTTTTTATATTTTTCCTTGCAAAAAATGCATAACATACGAGAAAACGTGGATAAAATCTATACATCGTTCAAAAAATGAACGGTTGGACAGTTTAGGGTTAAACAAGACTTCACGAGTAATATTTATTAAAAGAAATAATGTCAAATTTTCTTGACCTTAGATTAGGATATTCGTTGAATTCAATAAATGCCATAAACTACCATTCAATACCTTTGGAGACAAAAAAATGGTAATTCAAAATATTTGTCAAACTTTATAAATATCATAAACTAAGGTTGAGGGGGCCCACCGTGAATCCTATTATGTATGTGAGTCTTTTCAACAACAAACACACTATTCTTTGATCATAAATCAATTACACTTCACAATTGCACTATGAACCTATGTATTAGAGCCTATCAAATAATTTTAAGACATCTAATAAACTACATCTAATTTTCAAGTATAAATAATTTTCAAGTGTAAACACATTATATATTTGATACACCATATGTGTCCAAATTGAATACTATGAAATTTTAGTTTGAAGTAGGAAGTTTATGATATTTCCTCTGTTCCATAATAAATGACATTTTTGAAAAAAAATAAATCCCAAATTTAATGAAAGCAAACATTTATTGAATTTGGAGCTATTGTTTTACAAATATTTCAATACACTACAAGGATCCCCTTGTCACTCAAACTTATCCTTGTTCATTTGTGCAACTCTATATTTATTCCAACCGCATAATTTCACAATTTTCATATTTCTCTACAATTAGCATCCACTGCACTATTCCATTACAACTAGGTTTATGCAAGTTCTAAATACTTTCATTTTAGTCTCAAATGTGGGTAGTATCAGGAAATATTAGAAATAATATGAGCTTCCAAAAGAATTTAACAAAAAAATGAAAAATATAGTATAACACTAGAAAAAAAATGCATTCCCAAAATTTTAGGCCTAGAAAAATATTTTAAAATATCAAAATATTCAAAATCAAATTGACCATTGTTCACAAATATAGTAGGATGGTTGAACATCAAAAAAAATACCGTTTCTCACAATTTCAACAAAAAATACACAAAAATCTTTCAAGAAATTCACCTTAAAATATCTAATTTTGAGTTCAAAACAATACTAAAAACCTTGCAACCTAGCAAATGTGACATCTAATTGAAAACTATTTTTGATTAATACATATTTTTAAATATTTTAATCATCATTATGTAAAATAGTCTCATTCACCTACTCACCTAGGTTATAAATTTCAATTTAATTGGATCAATATTATAAAAAGTCTACATGAAAATGTCAATTTCTCACTATATGATAGAATTTTTTTTATTGGAGAAGTGTTTTTGCACCAACCCAATCCACTACCGTATTCCAAGCTCTAAGGCTCACGCTTACAAGCTCAGATGCTAGCATTCTTGCCAATTTCAAGGCCCACTCAACCAACTTTTCCACTAACGTGAACAACTCGCAGTCCTAGTGGCCAACGCTGACTAGGACCGCCTCTCGCACCAACCTGCAAACATACCAAAATTATCCCGCAGATGGAGCATGATGAAGTTTGGGGTGACATTGGAGGTTGGCGAGTTGAGAGAAGAAATATGGCGAAGCTGCTCCGTTAGAGCCCGTCCCCGAGTCCGTGGTGGGGCCACGGTTAGGAAATAGGCATGCTACCCAAGACGAAATCCAAGGTCTAGGTCCTGGATAGCGCGTATGGGTACAGATGCTTTGAGCTATTTGTTTTATTTTCCACTTGGCTCTCAATGGTTGATTCAAAGTTTGGAAATTTCACTTTTACTCTACTAGGGCTTCGCTGCTCTCTGCACTACCAGTGACAAATGATATCATAACAATCAATCCGCATGCACCCTTGAAGCAAATGACTTACCTTACTGTATTGATCTTCCATCCGCAGATGAGGGCTCTTGCCAATTGCGAAACTCTATGCAACCTCAAGACGAGTCTTCAAAAGTGTGTTTGAAGGCTAATAAAAGGGGTGTATCCTCAAGGGGCGTTGCCAGCTATATACATGTCTCATCATGTGCAGGGTAGGTGGTCAAAGAATTAGGCGGAAAGGAGAGAGAGAAACTCTGGCCCAAAGGGTCAGCGTGAATGAAGAGTCTATTGGGGAAAGTGCTACCAACTTGGCCACCACGACCAAGATGGCACATGCTACTCTTGATGCCCTCTTTCAAGGGTAGACTAAGGCAGAAATATGTGAACTTCAACTTAATCTGATGTAATATGAACAGATTGAGACAATTTTCCAAAATAAGTCTACATACAAACGAATATACAACTAGATGCTCTAGTTAGATTCAAAGACCACTTCAGATTTGACAAAGAAACCAACCCTAAACAATAAAGGTGATTACCTTTGAATTGTTTTGCATAGGCCTGTATGCTCCAAAAGCATAAATGTCAAATGGGAGAGACTGCTGGAGGAATAAGAAAGAGTCCATGGCTGCTCTCTCATTAATAGGGTCAAAAGTAGATGGTAAATCTTCGTGAGATTGACTATCAGAAAATATTGATCTCTACACATAAGATATCTAAGTTTGCTTCAAATCTACCACCATGATATTCCACATAGGAGGGAATGAGACCAATGAATGCTGGGCTAATGGCATGATTTCTTCAAACTGTACTGGGCCTAGGTCTAAGAACATTTCAGTCCCTTTTACACCATCATGAGAAAACCTGCATTCATTGCCATATCTACAACCCCGCACAATTTGTAGTCAAAATTAACTCATCACTCAGAACTCAATATGAAATCTACATGGATCAAATTAACCCTTGAACGGCCCGAGAGCCCTTTGCGGCCGTATAGTATACTCCGTATTTGATGTTATTTGATCAAAATAACAATGACCAAACACTTTTCAATACAAAGTAAAATTGATAATCGTGATAATATGTATCTAATAATATATCACAATTTGTATAATAAACCACAATTGAGAAATTAAAAGGCTAAATGCAGGTTGTAGAGAGGGACCCCAAGGGCCTTTTAAGGGTTAAGGAGAGGGCCAACACCCGAAGTGATAACAAGATATTCTCATGAATTTATTGTACATTGAATGCCAAGAAAAATAAAATATACTGGGCATCATCTATTATATTAAGTACAGAGTGTCACAATACCATGTCACTACCCTGCTTGATATCCGTCACAATACCATGTCACGAAATCATCCAAAGTTTACATCCATAGTTTTCATCCAAAATTTTCATCATGTTCCCAAATTGTTCTCCACAGTTTCCATATGTTCCCCAAAGGTTTCCATCATGTTCCTTTTATGTTCCCAATTGCTTCCCATGTTCTTAATGCAATTCTTGCGTTTTCCTCTGTTGCTGTTGCAATGCAAGAGGGTGTTTGTTAGTATAGTTCAAATGCACTGGTTGTAGCATGTGATTTGTAAGAGTAGGTGAGGCAACATACACTGTAAGTTTGAGAAAATTTGCATGGCATGGGCTTGGTCGAAATCGAATGTGAAAACGGACAACTGGAATCTCTCGTACAAAGACCCTATCTAAAATAGCTACATTGTGGTGGCACGTTAGAATTTATGTTTGAAGTGGTTCTGTTGCTATCCTCTTGTTGCTCCATTGATAAACTCAATGGAATGCCTCCCTTGCACCTGCAGGATATGATGACATACAATTACTTTAGAGAGATGACAAAGCACAATCTGATCTTATAAATGAGCATCACACTCCCACATAAATAAGGTGTGGGCTAGAGAAACGTATTACATGATATACTCCTGGAATCTTGAACTTAAAGAATCTTCAATCTAATGCGAAGGAGTTGGGTTCAAGAAGACATACATGCAGATCAAACTTCGTCTTCAAATGCTACCTCTGCGCAGGCATATACATAAAGAAAATCAATCTTACCTCCGTTATAAGTGAACCTATTCCTTTTTCCGCTGCAACGCTACGATATGTTCCTGAGCGCACGTACAAATGGCCAATCTGCACAAGTGATATGGACATCGTTCTCCTGGTCATCACCACTATAATCTCCTGAAAGAAAGCTGACTTTTGGGCCAGAGGTCTATACTGATGCATCTTCTCCATTATGATGTCAGCTGCATAAAAGAGTCAACAGGATGTCATTGATTTGGCACTTGACCTTTGAACACATTGAAAATTGATATTTGGGACAGGCGACGGAGGTTTGTTACATGCAGGGCAACTTGCCAACGCAATTCTTGAACCCTAATGCGAACATCAAGGTGCATTCATGGTAATAGGAGCCAACGGTGCCCAAATCTAAGGACTCTTGATGAGTGATTAGGATATGATATCTCCAATATATGTAAATATTTTAAAAAAATTAAGGACATTTTGCAAAATATTAGGGAAATTTTAATTCTTATTAAGGACTGGTTATAGCCATATTTTATTCCTTTTGGAGTATGAATAATTACTCAAACATCGTCAAAATTTGGTATATGTTAGAATGACATATAATATATGTAGAAAATAATTTATATTGCATTATCAATTCAAATGATAAAGTTATTGCTTAATAGTTCATAAAAATAAGTATTGGTTACACTTATGTTGACTCCTATTACCATGAATGCACCCACCAAGCTCCTCTTTGTGAGGGTCTTGCCCGCATCATCTAGGTTGAGCGCTCCCACACACGAAATTCAAACGTGGTCACCAAAGCCAAGAAAAATTATACACAGTAAACCTCTGCGAAATTTCAACTGCTGCGAGCCTCTGCCTACCAACTTCATTGAAACCTACAACACGAAACTGACCCTAACAAATCACAACTCTAGAATACACCTTAAAATTGGAGTACCAGAAGTGAGGACTGCATTTGAAGCTCGTGAACCCATATTTCATGTTGTCAAGCCCCTGAATGTAATGCACACAAGAGAAATGACTCAACATACCTCAACGAGTCTGTTAAAATGAAACCCACATCCGAATGAGCCAGAGCCATGCGCACAATTCGCTCCTTTATGGACTGCAGTAATTTTCGAGAGCTACAAGATCAAGGCAGAGTGCCAGCAAACGTGAACATGGTGCACTACATTCAAGTATGACACCAATTGTTTCATCTCTTACTTCCTTCTCATTTATATCTTCCTACAAAAAAGGTCAGAATGGCGTATTTAGTGTCCCGGGACACTTTCATTTTAGGGAGATATAGTGTCCTCATAAGAAAAAAATGAATGTAGTAGAGTTAACCGAAAAGAGTGTCTCAAAGTGGAAAGAAACCTTAAACTCATCTTAGACTCGTTTTGAGTTAAAAAAGATTGCAAAACTAATCTATGGTGAGTTGAAGAATAATCTAAAGCAAGGCCCTGCACCACCATGAGGTGTGGATCTCGTGACCTCCCCAATGCCAGAGGAGAGTTCCCACACGCTCCTTCAAGCCAAGAGCCCCGACCATGGAAACTATTCATGAACAATGGTTGTCAAAAAATATAATCATAGGAAAAGAAATCCACTTAAACTCCGCTTGAAAAGTAGTTCTGTTTTTTGATAACTCAAGTATTCCAATGACATATGGCAACTTTATGATAAATATGGCATGCCACCTCATGTCACTCTCATTACTTGAAAAGAACATGACACTCTCAATGAAAGTGGGAATGACAAGTAATTAACTTCTATGTAGTGTCAAGGGACACTATTTCTCTTCACCTTTAAACAAATTGTGTTAAAAAACATCAATTCTCCTCGGACACTAAATACGCCATTTGGTGTAGTAAAAAATCACTCTCCCCACAAGGAATTCTAGCTGCATAAAAATCTGCCAATTATAAAGATAGTTATGACAATTTCTAACATGAACTCTACCAATTGTAACACGGCTAGATTTTCTAGAATACCTCGGTGGATGGGTTTTCTACTAGTGGGTCGTAAATGAAAGGCACCTCACAGAAAGAGTCATCATCGTGAGTTTCATGTCTGGCCAAAGTAGGAACTGACCTGGAATTGAAGAGCCTTCTTCGAATGGGTTGATTGTAGAAAATATCTCGCATTGTGACTGGAAACAAATCAGTAATATAGGCTCAGCACACAGAAAGATCAGTCTTAAAGGTAACCTGGAACAGTCTTAAAGAACGGTCCTATAGGTAACCTGGAACAGTATTGGAGACGAGGTGAAATATAATCAGTCATGGTGACGAAATGGATTGTCCTGCCGAAGAACCTACAATCCCATGCGTGCTAAACCAGCTCCGACTTTCATCGTCACTGGAATTAGTCGCAATATTTTGTTGTTTTTTAGTGTTTTCCAAATTTTGATCTTGATTTTCATTGGAATTTTTAATAATTTTTTGATCAATTTTTTCCTTCGTCTTTCCAAATTCGGTATTTTGAATAATCTATGACAATGTTTGTTCATATTCTTCATCCAATTGGTAGTAATTTTGTGTAATCTAGAAATCAAAGTGGAAAATTACCTTGTTTTGTGTCACAATTCGCCTCTTTTTTTTCATTTGGATCTAAAAGGTCGCTTCCTTGGTCTCTTTACATACCATGTTGATTTTCTCTTTTCGGACAAACGTTTAGTCTTGCACCATTTGGAACTTGTGCAATGTAGATTCCAATAGTCGGTTCTTGATGGTAAAGTTTTAGCTTGTTTACATTTACGCATTCCATTCCTCTATTTCCATCAAAAACATCCATTGTGACATTAGGATAAACCGTTTTGATCGTGTACCGTCCTAACTATCGATATTTGAACTTACCTATTCCTTTTTCCGCTGTAACGCTACAATATGTTCCACAATACTTAAACATTGTCCAATTGAAAAGCACTCTATCGAGGCTCCCAAGCTACCTTTGGGTTGCATATGAAGAATAAGTTAGATAAAAGTATAGTACAATCCACCTTGGAAAAATATTAATCATATACCCTAAATGTAAAACCATCAAATTGTTAAGAAAAATCTACGTCCCATGAATTGCAAACTAAAAGTGTTAAATGTTAAACAACACTTTATTTCTTTTTTTGTCATTTTGCCATTTAATTAGCCTTTCAGCACGACATGAACAAACCCAAATATGAGCTGGCCTTTCTAGTAGAGAAGGAGATTATTTTGTTGAACATGATGGAGAATGCATCACCCAATCTTCATATGCAACATTTGGCGAGAAGGTGAAAACCAAATGTGCCAATGTAACCTTCTTTTGCTAAAATTATATGAATGTATAATGTGTTCATGTCCTCATTTTGGTATCTTATGCTCATAACCATGTGGTATCTCATACAAAGGCCATGTGCGGATGTTGTCATCTACTGATTTTATGATGAACTCATGCTCATGTGGTTTAGGGTGATTGTCTCACCATGTGGTATCTTGTAATCATGCTGATGTGGTATGGTCGGTCTATGGTGATGTGTTGATGCTTATGTGGTTCATTTTGCTTATGTGTTGATGGGGTAATCTTTTGTTCATTCTGATGTGTTGGTTGTCTTGGAATTCTACAGCTGCAGCGAAGTCCTTGTTAGACGAGCTAGATACACGATTTCCTTGTTCTGAGTTAATGGAGCTAGATACACGATTATACACAATTCTAACATTTTTCTTTAACTAATTGATGGTTCATGTTGCCAAGTTTATAAATAGGCATCACAATTCATTGCATAAACATGAACAACTTCATTTGGAACAAGTGTATATGTTGCCTAATTTGCATTTGATACTTTGATTAACGTGCCTCACACGGAAAAAGATATTAGTAGATGTTCCTTATTTCAAGTCTTCAAATACTACAAATTGTCACTTTGCACTTTTGTAAAATTACACCAAAAAAACTCAAAATTCCACTTCCACAATGAAGTTTTGCATATAGTTCCAAAAAATGGAAGCATCCATATTGAAAATAATAACACTTGACTAGCAACATGCTTTAGAAGCAATGTCAAAGACTCCATCTATATTCTACTAAAGTTTGCTTTTGGGTAACAATGGCATCCCTTCTTTAGTGGTCACAAACTAACATTGCATAAACCATGCACCCAAAATGATCTCCCATACAGTTAAGGTAGGATGTCCTAAAACCACCAACTTAAGAAATATGGCTTCAAATTTTCAAGGTTATTCATGAGAAATATTTTTCAGTAATTTGGAAGAAGATTTCTCACGAAATGCACAAATTTTCGCAATTTAATTCTCAATATTCAAATTGATACAAATTTTCAAAGTGAAAAGAACTTCGTCACCCAAATCAAACCTCTAGGTATCCCCATGTCCACACCATGTGGTACTAATTTTCACTCATAATGATACCCAAAACCACCAACTATTTCTTCGCAATGCTTGACATGCCATTGGTCTATTTGAATAGTGAAATGGGCAGTTTTGAGTCTCAACACTGGTGGTTTTGAGTCTCAACTATGGTGGCCCCAAGAAAGGTCTACATGTCATAATTGGGAGGGTTGGTGGTTTTAGGATATCCTACTTTAGTTTGATGTACCAACATCCCACGACACTTAGCTCCTACAAGAAAACTGAACTTGTAATTACGTAAGGTTGGGTATTAGCCATCTCACGGATACTAGCCAAGGGTCTTGGACTTTGACCATCTTCATGGATTTTAGCATGTGCTTCTTTACCTACCCTTTCCATAAGAAACTGGCCCACCTTGAAAGTTTGGAAAGATTTGAAAATTGAGCGCATCTAAAACTCACTCACAAGGTATTTGGATCCATCATGTCTCAGAAAGATCCCTAAAATTAAAACCCACAACAAACACTAAATCCTAGATATTTCAAAATTCACACAAGATTTACACATCTCTACGAGCCTCAGAGCCCTAGGGTCAATTCTGGATACACATGTAGGCAATACTTTGAAATTACACTACTTATTTGCACAGTGACCAAATAATGCATGCTAGAGTATGTTCGATTCCTCTTTCGTTCGCCAACAAGACCCAACAAAACTTGAGTCTCTAATAACGGTAAATATGCGCAGCTGCCACTTGTGCAGCGATTGTGAATGCACATACATACAAACAAACAAAACAAATAGGAATACAGTATTACATCACGCAAAAATGCTCGAAAAAGCCGAGAACGCTGCCGAAAACACAAAAGCTCGATCTCGTCGTCATGTCGCTCGGAGGAAAGTCCGCAGAGTAATCCCCAGCTCAGTGCCAACGTAGGTGCTCTTCCAAACCCCATCCATTGTATGTTACCAGGTCCAATGTGCGGTTCCAATTAGAACAGACCCCCTCTAAATTGATTAGATGGATGTGAACATCAAAGTGTATATTCGGGGCTCCGGTCCCCACGCTAACAATATTAGACTGTATCTTGTGCGCTTGCCTCCGCACAAACGTTTTCCTCCTACTGTGTACCTAAGTAATCCTTGTGCAAGCACCTGCCTCCCATACAACCCCCAACTACCTCCCAGACACCGACCTACTGGTCCAGCAGCTGGCGCAGCACGTACTGCAGAATGCCCCCGTGCGAAAAGTACGTCAACTCCACCTGGGTGTCGAATCGCAGCACGCAAGCGAACTCCTTACCGTTGTCCATTTTCACCGTGATATCCATCCCGGGTTTGATATCCTCCAACGCTGGCATAGCTATGCTGTACCTCTCAAAGCCAGTCAGCCCCAGCGTCTCCGCGTCCTCGCCCTCCTTGAAGCACAGAGGAATCAGCCCCATTCCCACCAGATTGCTGCGATGGATACGCTCAAAACTCTTTGCAATCACAGCTTTCACGCCCTGCACCACAACAACAAGGCCACAGCCGGTCACTCGGTCGTCGTTCAGGGCCCAACGTGAAAATGATTAAATCCACTAGCCCAACGCTGTCATACGTCGCCCAAAGTTGTAAATCTCAGATCACATATGAAGCGCTCCACAACATCACCTGCTTCCGCTCTGCTCTTCCTGCCTTCAAGCTGTCCTGAAGCTAGCTATCTATTCCAGGACGACCGGGCCGTCCGATGCTATGCTACCAAATCACATGCTGCCAACCAACGTTGCCACTCTTACCTGCAAGTAGGGGCCCTTGGCAGCCCAGTCTCGAGAACTGCCACTGCCGTACTCCGCTCCCGCTAGGATGATCGTGTCATGGCCATCCTCCTTGTATTTCTGCATCACCCACCCTTGCACACTCGTCATCTCATCCCCACGTCATCATTCCAATGCAATTCCCTTTCAGGCAGGACAACAACGAGAGTGAGAAAGTCCCTCTTACCATGGCAGCGTCGTAAATGAACATCTTCTCCTTCGTTGGGACGTGCAAAGTCTTTGGCCCAACCTCGCCCTTCAGGAATTTGTTCACAATTCGAATGTTCGCAAACGTCCCTCTCGCCATGATTTCGTCATTACCACGCCTGCTCCCGTACGAGTTGAAATCCTTTCGCCCCACTCCACGATCCAACAAATACTTTGCGGCAGGACTGTCTTTGTTGATGTTACCAGCCGGTGAAATGTGATCAGTTGTGATACTGTCTCCGAAATTCAGCAGGCAGAACGCGTCCTTCACGCTTCGCACTCCAGGAGGGTCCTTCGTCATGGTTTTGAAGAATGGAGGGTCGTGGACGTAGGTAGACTTTGGATCCCATGCGTACTGCGCTCCCGCGGGGGCCTCCAGACTGTTCCACATGGCATTGCCTTTTGTGATGGCTTCGTAGGTCGACCGAAACATCTCCGGCAGGACTGCACTTGCCACCACCTGCACATATCATGACCACGCCTCAGTCACTCCCTGCCATGGCCGCCACCCTGCTCAACAAAATATCCACCCCCCACAAGCGCAGTCTGCATTCGCCCACTGGGTCCAACACATGTACTGTACATATGACCCCAGTTGCCAAAACCACTCCATGAGCCCACATGCAACATTGCGACACAAGTCTCTGCACCACATACAATCTCGCACACTCTCGCCCAGAACACCTCTCCCTGACATTCTCCCCTCAGCTTACCGAGGCAACCTCCTCGCTGGAAGGCCAGATATCCCTCAAAAACACATTCTTCCCGTCCTTGCCCACACCGATGGGCTCCGTCTCAAAGTCGATATTCACCTGGAACCACCAGTTCAAAATCTCAGAAAATTCAAGACCGTCACTCCAAACAACTCATACTGCACACCTCACACGCCATTTCTCCTCATGTTTCTACGTTGTGGAACATCAGCTGCGTGTCACCGGACTCTATTGAAAGCACCGGCACCACAAATTGCAGCCTCATACCGTTCCAGCAAAAGCGTAAGCCACCACCAAAGGAGGCGATGCCAGGTAGTTGGCACGAGTCAATGGATGAACGCGTCCCTCGAAGTTGCGGTTGCCGGACAGCACAGCAGCAGCAACCACATCTACATATCACACAGCACCACAGCGTTTGAGCAACTCCAACAGCTCATGCAACTCGCTGTCTAGCACACGTAATTTAGCGACTCCCTATGTGATCCTCCCACTGCACACTGCATCTATCAATCATGATGACTGCATGCAGGACGGAGCCCCCACTCTCGGCAGCTGTGCACCCTAAACCCTAAACATCGTACAAAGAGACCATACCATTCGCTGCAATGGCCTCAGCAACATCTTCTTGCAGATCGCCAGAATTACCGATGCACGTTGTGCATCCATAACCGACCAGACTAAAGCCCTGCTTGTCCAAATATTTGTCCAAGCCACTGCCACGTTACAAGGACGGAAGTGGTCAGAATCAGTCCCCCCACATCAGCTCACTCTGTCAGTACATCGGTCACCAGCATCCCAGCATCCCATTGAATTCTAGTAAAATGCGCACCGCAAATTTATGCAATCGACATCACCGGTAATCACCACAACTAAGCAAAAGCCTATGCATCAAAACAGACCACTCCATCGTATACCAAAAACATGCATCCCATCCACTATCGATCTGTTGCTCACCTTTTCTCCAAGTACTTGGTCACAACCCCTGAACCCGGTGCCAGGCTGGTCTTGATCCATGGCTTGACCTGTCAAAAGCCAGTTCCTCAAACTCAGACCATGGGCAGGAACAATCCGCCTCGGCAAAAAAATGACAAACTAGTGCAGAGCCAACATACACGCTCAGGCCACGTTCTCAACGATATCAGGCAATCTCCCCAACCATGACAGCTGCATACTATCTCACTGACAGAACGACAAAACCAAGCAGAAAACGGCTCCCGCTGATTATCTGTACATATCCGAACGAGTCAAAACTCCGCCTGTCGTGCCCAATGGTCTGACCTCAAGTCCAAGTTCCGTTGCCTTCTTCGCCACAAGGCCTGCACCAAGCATGACGCTTGGATTGGAAGTGTTCGTACAACTCGTGATGGCAGCAATCACCACACTGCCATGCCTCATCTCTGCAGGCTTCCCCTGGAACGTGAACTTCACCACCTTGTCTTGTTGCTCTTTCGGAATGGCAAACCCCTGCGTAACCCGAACACACGCACCAGTCAACGTCCAATCCATAGTGTCACAAATCAAATCGATTTCAGGGCCAGCCACTGACCACCACACTGCCCAACGCCTACGTCACTTACCTTGAAGCCAACCTTGTTGTCCAGACAACCTTGCCAATCCTGCTTCATGTCTTTGATCATCACCCGATCGTGCGGCCTGCAATCCACAAAATCCAGTCATCCACTCACTCAGTCATCATCCAGCCATGCCTTACGACCAAGCAAAGCTTCATCCAGGAAGGTGTAACATCAGGACACCCAGTACATATCAGGACAGAATAAGCGACACGACAGTAGCCCAAGTCTCATATCATCGCTCAAGTCACTGGGCTTGGACTAGTAATCTCACTCACCTTTTCGGTCCAGAGATGCATGGCTCCACAGTATCCAGGTCCAACTCCAGGTAGGCTGAATATGCGTTTTCCTTCACGGGCTGCCATCAAACCAACCAACACCCCGTGCAGTCAGCATCTAACCGACATGGTGTAGCCTATCATGCACAGCCCCAGAAAGCTGTTCCATCGTAGAAGTGCAGCCATCCTCAATTCAAAGCAACGCTGGAAGCAGGCAGCTGTGAGCCAAATTTGCCATCACTCCGACTGTACGAGTCCATGCGTTGGGCCAAAACCAGCAGTTTGTACACGTTTCTCACCTTCTCGTGGTCTACGAACAGATTGTTCGCCCGCAGGTAAGCCTCAATCTCTTCAACCTGATCAGGAGGTACATGGTTTCAGTAGGTTCCCCTCAGGAGTGGATGCCAAAACGAATATACCAACTGCTCTCTCAAGGCACGCAAAACCTGCCATGAAGCTGACTTACGCAACACCACGAACAAGACCACAAGCTACACGACGTCATGCAAAATGTTGCTCAGTCGACCATGATTCGGGCTCCTCAGACCTCTCAATCTAACCCCACACCCGAGAGGAAAACATATCACCTTCTTCTCATCCCGCCCTGTCATCCTCAAATAATCCAGTGTCACGCGGTCCACGGGAAAGAAACCCATGGTAGCACCGTACTCCGGGGACATGTTCGCGATTGTCGCCCTGTCGGCCAGGGTCAGCTCCGACATGCCCTTCCCTGGACAAACACCAACCAAGCTTCAGTTCACTACCAGGGTAAATACACACAACCCACACCCGCTTCCAGCAACGAGACGCCTAACGCAGCCACCTCAAGGCAATCACACAGGGATGGGAGCTGCAAGGACCAGCATCAACCGTCACTGCTTACCATAAAATTCCACGAACTTCCCAACCACGCCCATTTTCCTCAGAATTTGGGTTACCGTCAACACCAGATCTGTGGCTGTTACTCCGGTGCGCAGCTTGCCATTCAGCTTGAACCCCACCACACCAGGGAGAACCATACTCATTGGCTGTGCATCACAAAGACGACCAATCAGTGTCTCACTCCATTGAGCACCAGAGTTGCCGTTGCAAGAACCATACTCACGACCTACGATTCATCAACCGTCCTACTACCCACTGCGGCACTGCTCCACCAACACTCCAGACTCGAATCACCATCAACCCACCAAGCTCTCACCTGTCCCAGCATGGCTGCCTCGGCTTCAATTCCTCCCACTCCCCATCCGGCCACACCGAGTCCATCGATCATAGTTGTGTGCGAATCTGTTCCCACCAGGGTGTCGGGGTACAGGACGCCATCGCTGTTGAACACAACCCGGGCCAGATACTCCAGGTTCACCTGCACAACCCAACAGCCCTCGCCAACCACGCTTCAAACACTACCAACTCAGCTATTGACCCTCCGACCTTGACCCCCCGTCATCTCCCAGCACGTAATTGCACGTAATTCCACTGACGCACAAACCTGATGCACGATCCCGGAGCCCGGTGGAACCACGAGCATGTTCTTGAAGGCCGTGGCTCCCCACTTCAGAAAACCGAACCGCTCCTTGTTGCGGCTGAACTCCAGCTCCATATTCGACTGGAGTGCGTTGGCAGAACGAGCAACATCCACCTGCACTGAATGGTCGATCACCAGATCCACGGGTACCTGAACGCGCCAACAGCAGTTCAAACACGTCACTCGTTTCAGTGGACGTCGTTCAAGCCTTAAAGATTCTCTACCTGGGCTCCGATCGCAATTTTAGGTTTCACTGATAAAACATCACCCAAACTAATCCATGATCGCCTGCAAGGTTCAATCGAGGCAGAACACACACCAGAGGATTGATCTTGTCTGGATCTCCGCCCAACCGCGAGATGGCATCACGCATAGCAGCCAGGTCGACCACTGCCGGTACTCCAGTGAAGTCCTGACACAAATCATAAACCGGGACCACCGTTCAATATACCCGTCAGGCAGCTCCATGTCAAAACCATCAAGCCTGAACTCATCCTCTCTCTCTCTGACGACGACGGCGACAGACACTGACCGACCGACCACGATGTTTACAGCGAAGACTTCCCAAACATAATCAAAAGAAAACATATTCCATGAGCAGGTCCGAGAACGAGAGACGGAGACTCGGCAGTAAAGATCATCACACCTGTAGGATAACTCGTGCAGGCTTGAAGGGGATTTCCACTTGCTTAGGAGCAGTCTTCTCCCAGTCCAAAATCTTCTCAATGTCTTCTTTCGATACCTGAAAGTTGTCGCAGTTGCGGATCGCGGACTCCAACAGATACCTGATAGAGTAGGGCAGCGAGTCTGCACATCCGGTGACACGAGGAATCTGAGATCGCCACAGAGCGGTCCGATTGTGCAACATCGCTACACTGAGTACACAATTCAGACTGTACGCCCACACGGAACTTTCAAATTGCCACAAACAACATCATGTATCTGAGTTCCAACTCGATTCCCCTGCAGCGAACGGATTCCCGCACTGCGCGACACAACTTGACCGTACAAGTTGGCTGGTGCACCCACCCTACTAAGTTACTCGCATCCCAATGTAATCTTTCGATCGGTTCAACTGGCAGCGCCTGTCCGCAATGCAAGACAGACAGCATGAATGTTTCCAAACTCACCAACACGCGGATCGTTTAACTTCACGAGACTGTAATACTTCCCATAGCTGCCGCCATCGGGCTTCGGCAAGTCCGTCACCAGGCTAGAGAATGGATTCTCGGTAGCTGCAATACAAGAGGGAATGACGTCCAGTCAGTTCTCAGGAATGTCGAAACACATGGACAGGCAGACAAATAACTGAAAGTCCTCGAAACAGGGAGGGAGGATCAGTCCGGAACGCAAACAAGAACGTTCCGCAGCGTTCAAGCAGACAACCGTCAGTGCAAAGAGAAAAGAAAAGAATTGTACCTAAAAATCGGACATTCGTGCTAGAATCTAAATTGCAAATCTTCGAGGCAAAAGCTCAGGCAATGCGAGGTTACTGGGTGCTGGAATCAAGAACTGCTAGAGCCACTGAGGGAAATTGACAAGTGGAATCTAGAAGTTACGGGTGTTAGGAGCAATGTTGATCGCCCGAGGGCGACGAGGTCGAAAGAAAGAAAGGGAACGAGAAACAAGGAGCGGCATACCTCGAGTGGAGGCCATCCTGGCAAGGGGAACGGGCAGACGGCCAAGAGCAGATCGAGGACGGAGGGAGTCAGGGGTGGCGAGGTGGTCGTTGGGGGACGAGGCAGCGGCCAAGGTGCGGAACAATTTGGAGCCCGCGAGGGGAGAGGTGCGAGGGGAGCCGGCGAGGGCGGGGCGCGTCAAGGGCGCAGAGGACGATACGGTGCGCGAGCCCAGGGCGCGGGGCAGGGCTGGCGTCGAGGCTCGCAAGGAGCGGCACACGTAGGAGAGGAGCATCGTGGGCTGCGATCGGAGGCAAGGGCCGGCTATGCAATGCTACGCTCTGCTCTGAAAGCAAGTAAGGGTTGCCAAGGGGCAGGGCATGGACAGCGAGCGAGCGTGAGCGAGCGCAGCATGGACAGCGAGCGATCGCCGCAAGGGTTGGCTGTGCCACAGGGCATGGACAGCGAGCGAGCGAGGAGAAGAGCACCGGAGTAGAGGAAGAGATGTATACAAGGACGGAGAGGAGGAGGGGGCTTCCGCGCAGACAACCCTTTCAGACAGAAGTGGACGGGAACGGGGAGTCCGAGTCACGGCCGCGCGGCTCCCGCTTCTTCTCCGTTAGGCGCGCGTGGCCTTAGCGTGGCATGTGGCGGCCGGATTCGCCCCTTCTCCCTCCCTGGTGGTCAACTGCGGTTGCCTCCCCCTCCCTCGCGGAAGTCAAGAGTCCCTTCTCCCTACTGCACCGCACTGCACTACCCCCTCCACCTCAATAATTCCATACTAATTATTATTATTATTGGCTCTGAACCATAGGATAGCCATTTTCTTGGGCTAAATATCACTATAGCAAATATATTCCGTTCATGATTCCACTGAAATGCATTCTCGTTCTTCGCTTGTTCTATTCTGGTCAAAGCTCCTCGTAGTGTAGCTGCTTGTCATATTAACATTATTATTATTATCTTTATTGGCTCCTCCTCCTTATCTATCTTTCGGGATCTATAGTGGATGGCCCATAAACCAACGCTTTAAGCTTTTCACGTAAATCTAGTATTGGTATAGAATTATAAGTTTTCAATGAACACTTGTTGGAGATATTGTTGGTTTATAGTACACGTCGGTTATTGGGTCATCCACCTTATCTAGAGTAGTGCAACGAGAGCGATGCAGCATTTGGCTCTGGGCAGAGATTCAACTGAGCACCCTCCACCCCTCCCCTCCCAATATTAGATTTGTCCTCCATTCAACCATCTATATTTTGGATGGATTTGCGATGATGAAATCCATCATTTTCTATTGCGTTCTTGAGGTGGCAGTGGCATTTCCCGAATTGGAGGAGAACGCCAGTGCCACCGGGGAATTCAATAGACAATGATGGATTAGAGTTATCCGCAAAGTCCTTCAAAGTTTGAAAGAGATACCTAGAATTATGTTTTAATATAGTCTTATTTGGTCTCTCCAAATAGTTAAAAAATATGGAAGAGTTTGGTGGTCTACAATTATTAGGTGTGTAAGAGCTTGGTGGTCTTCAAAGTCATATGAAACTTTTATGAGCTCCTCTTTTGGTACCCAAAAAAGTTTCACATGACTTTGAAGACCACCAAGCTCTTTCATACCTTTTAACTATTTGGAGTAACCAAATAAAATTATATAATAGCAAAATTCTAAATATCTTTTTCAAACTTTGAAGGACTTTGCGGATAATTCTATTGTATAAATACTTTTTTTCAACGTTTGCTCATCAACACTTGGTCCAATGGTTTCGGATGGGTCGTACAATGAAAGCTTTGCAACCAAAGGATACCCGGGGTACTTGGTTCAAATCCTTACAGCGACTCTTCGTGAGAAACGATCATGTCTTGGAAAAGAACATAGTCAACATTAGCAAATTGTACATATATGTAATAAGATCATAACAATAAAGTTAAAAATTATGGCCTGCATTGGAAAAAATACAATATAGCAAATTACTTCTTGTCTAGGTTCATCATTGAGGATCATATCTTTCATGGGATGAATGAAGTTGCCTGTTCATTCAAAGATTGAGTTATAATAAGCAATCTCTTTAACCCCTAAAGGACCGGGGGTGTTTTAGCTTAGCTCCTGTTTTCTTGACTAGCTCTTGTAGCAAGCTCAATTTCTTATTAGTGTGGGGTAATTTTCACGATCGGCACCGTTGAAACTAAAGAAGACTTACATAGCTTGTTTATGAAAAAAAGATCAACAAGATCGCACAATTTATGAGAAAATGCCACCGTTGAGAAGATTGATGAAAATTGTTTGGGCAGGGGGTACTTTGTACTTATACTGAAATCGGATTGCCTAGAAGTGCTCCAAAACATCTGAAAATTTTACCACATGTAAAGAACATCATGACCCTCATGTGGAATTTTTTTCGTCAAATTCTGAGGTGTAGAAAAAAAGATATGGGACTCTGAAGTCTCCAAGCAATGAGATTGGGCCCAAAAACTGAATTTTTTTTTACTGCCCCATGTCCAACCCAGTTTGGAGCATGGTATGGAGCATGGGATGGACCATGGGGCCGGCTCATGACACACTCCTCTAAACTCTTATGTACTGCGCGATTGCTCCAGCGCTGCTGCCCCGCCAGCCCGTCTCCGCCCTCGACAACTCTTCCACAGCTCCAAAAATTCACTAAAAATCGCACACTCCACCATTTTCAGATCGCAAACAACCGACAGATTCAGTGCAGAAAAAAAACCAAGGTCACTTTGCCGTTGAATCTGCCTTTCAAAGCCTAACAAGTCCAAAAACGTCAATTTCTAGTCACAGAAGCCCCTAGGGGACCTTACGGTGTTTTAGGGTTTAAAGAACTTCTTCCATGTAGTTGTGAGTCAAAAACCTGTGGGCCCTCCAATGTCTATTGCTAGAGACTGAATTGGTACATGAATTGATCCATGTACCACTGTAACATAAAGATAATAGAAGAAGTTTGAAATATCTAAAATTGTAGCCTAAAGTTCCTAGAAGGCAAACAACTCCAAACCTTGCCGCACTTGAAGGAAAACATATCATATGAGGATGAAAGCATGGTAAACTGAACCACTTGTGATCCTTGTAGAGAAGCAACAATGCAGGGTCCAAAAATCCATTAAATTTTATTTTTTTTGTGAATTTTTTTTTGGATAAAATAAAAGATACAAGGTTTAACAAAGTCTAACCAAAAAATTTGAAAAAAACATGTTCAATAAGTATTTATGTGTGTTATAATAAGGTTAAAGTAGTTAAAATTGAAAAAGTAGTTCTGACCAAATTGAAAAGTAGATATAAAACATGTTGAAATTGCATTAGATATTTATTTTTTCAAGATTTTTTTTCTTTTGAGCCCTCAAATGCACAATGAACTTATACAATATATAATTTATGTTCATATTGAACATGATTCAATTCATCAAATTTGCTCCCGAAATTAGTTTTAGACATTTATTTTCAAGCTCTTCTTTTAGTAACCTTTTTTTAATATTTTAATTTGAAACTTTGGATTGAAGTACCTAATAGAACTATGGAGGGCTCTACCAAATTAGAACTTAAATATATGAATTTATAGTCGTAATTTATGGCCTTTGACCAAAAAAATTGTAGTTTCAGCACTAAGGATGACTTTAATGGTTCAATTTACCATGCTTTCATCCATGATTAAAGTTAGAATGAAAATAATCAAAACATTTTACATAGAAAATTAACACAGAAAAAACAAAACCGACATCAAAAGAAAGCATAATAGCTAGGGCAGGCATGAGGAAAAAATTCCCTTGCAATTTTTCCAAATTCTCTTCGGACATCATTTTTATTATACATTTTAAATGATGAATGGCTTGTCAACTTCCCCAATTGTGCAAGAGTAGAAACAACTCCTCTTCAAATATCTTTCCTCTCCATAAGATCGATGGTTAATATCTTCAATTTTGAATCCAGACCTATTGTATATTGTACCTCCACTCAAGCAACACTCATTGAGAGCTACCCAAATTGCTTGGCTCTTTGGTCCCATGGATGAAGACATTGCCAAAAGTCTTTCATTTTTTGTCGTCAATTTAGAAAGATATTTTTCATTCAGCCTGTAACCACATTGTTTGAAGTTCTTTCAAGTTGATCAATTTAGCTCTTTGTGCACCAACAAGGCATCTGCTTTCAATTCACAACAATAGTTAAGGGGCAACTTTAAATTTCATAGACTAATTTCATAAAATTTGCTACAAAGTGTAAACACAATCTCACTAGTAGAAATCTAAACCAATGGGACTTGTCCTTAATGACTAAATGGAGAGAGTGACTCATCTTTAGTGACTCAAAATTGATTTTGAGGCATTAACCCCTAATTGCCCAAGCATGCATTTTCTGCTTGATGAAAAATTTCACGTCCATATATCTCATCTGTCGAGCATTTTTGGCAGCGTGATTTTTTTATGGTAGTTTTTTGGGGTAGTTAGCTTTCATTTGGTGAAAATAAATCAACAAAATCGTTCTTTATGAATTTTCTATGGTTGAAAACGTCTAGTACTCTTCCATTTCGGCCTAAAAATTTGGGTGAGTTGGGCTCATTTTGGGTTGCCCTAGGCTGATGAACGTATGCTGGCGTGGATGGAAGGCAACAATTTTCTGTCACGAATTGGCAATCACGGACCATTTTGTGGCCTGCCCATGGAGGGGATGGTCTGACAATAACTCCGTCTAACTGCTGCAATGAAGAAACGCTGACAGCAAGCATTGAATGATTGAAACAAATAAACCAGTAAATTATTCTCTTTTTTTGCGGGATCGTGTCAGAAGAGATTCTGTGGTTCAAAGTCATGGCAGTTTTGAACATAGTAAGGGATCTGCATGGGATTCTACAGTAACGACACACATTGGATTCTACTCAATGGCGCTCGATCGTTGGGGCATTGAATTCACAATGCCGATTTCAATTTCAAGCCCAATGGCCGTTCACAGTGGAACCTTGAGCACAGATTGTTTGAGAAAAACGGTCAAGCGCCAACTCCTGTTTGAATCTACTATTTCATGACTTGCAAGCCTAAGGAACTTTATCTTCTCATCTGATCTGCTATCTAGCAATTAGAAGACCGTGTTGGCTCGCCATACAATGTGTTGCGGACCTAAGTGCTAGACGATGTCCGATGCAAGAGAGAGTCGTGAGCAAGCGAGGGTAGAAGGAGAGACAATAATTTCAGATTGGGCATCGAGTCAGGGGTACTCCGATTTGCAAAGTCGCCGTCTCTCAAAACTCTTGGATGCCGAGTAACTGTTCTCGTTGCCTGTGAGAGCCGGACTTAGAAAGCAAGACAGTCCTGCTGGACTTCAATTTCTGTGGCACATACATGCCGCCAAAATACTCCGGTGGCAAGGGAGGCGGAAGGAAGGCGATCCGCGCGGATTCAATGGAGCCATCAATTTGTTTTTGCGAAATCGATGGTGGCCCGATGCACAAGTCGACGGACCAGCCAGTAACTCCGGCGAATGTGCAGCTGGCAGTCACTGCAGCAGTGGACCTGCAACTACTCCGGGGCGGGCCGATTCTTAGACACACAGCAGCGATGAAGACCGGCGAACCTGCAAGAGGAGACGGGCGTGCTAGCCTCCAATTCAGGTACGAAGCGCACATCGGGCCAAGCTGCGAAGAGGACGATGACTTCGGGGACGACAGTTTCTGTAACGAGGGATCTGAAGGTTCTCTTGCAGCATTCGACTCAAGCGAGGACGACTTGGACAATCTCTTGGAGTGCGAAGGGGCGGTCGGCGATTCTCCTGGAAACCACAGCGCGACTGATTTCAGTGATGGCGGAGAGTCAGAGGGGAGCGAAGGAGAGGTGGCAGCCGGCGCGGAAGAAAGTAGTCCGTGGGAAGGAGGCGAGGTCGACATGGTCTCGTCAAGGGCCGAGTCCAGCGCGGCAGGCGCTGTGCGGATGCGCCAGCTAGCACGGCGTGGGAGGGGCCGGTCCATCTTTGGAACTGGCAGTGCATATGGCAGTGGACCATTTTCGGCGTTAGGCACGATTGAACAGCCGCTGCCAGCCATGACCGTGGCAGACGGGGCGGAGGCGCCGGTGGCGGGAGCGGAGCGGAGCGACGGTGCTCCGCTGGCTGCTGCAAGACAGCCTGCAACACTTGGAGGGCGTGGCTTACGTGGGGGTAGCTCGGCGCGTGGAGGTCGCGCCGCTGGAGGACGGAGCGGCCGTCCCCAAATTCAAGCTGTCACGCCGGATTCTGGGGAAGCGCCAGCTCGTGGAAGCCGCAGTGGATGCGGGCGACATAGTCGTGGACGTCGGTCCCCTGCCAATGGACGTGCAGCAGCTGCTCAAAAACCCAGAAAGGACCGTAGAGATGCCGGATACGAGGAAGAGACATGGACGCAACACACGGATCAGTACACTCACGACAGCCTGCTCTTCACAGGTAATTTCCCTGGCCACACCCACCCCTTCCGTGATTTTCCCACACCAATTCTAATATTTCAGCTCTTTTTTCTCTAAGAACTTTGGGTAAAATTTGCGCTGAAACGAATAGATATGCAACTACATTGAATGACAAGCAAAAAATGAGAGGGGGTACGGGTTGGTGGGCTGTGACCTTAGATGAATTGCAAGCTTGGATTGGTATTAGCATGTTGATGGGGGTCAAACTTTTACCCAACCATCATGCGTATTGGAAAAGGTCTAGTCCTTTCATGCATTGCCCAGTCATTTCAAATTGTATGTCTCGTTCGCGCTTTGAGCGTCTCACGGCATGCTTACATATTGTAGATGATAGAGGCTTTCTAAATCATCGCGATCCTAATTATGATCGACTCGGTAAAATTAGATGGTTGCTACACTACTAGAGAAATGGGGTTCCTAACCCCCACAAAATCAACATAAATTCTGTTGGTTCTGTGCGGGTTAGGAACAGTTGATTCCGGAAAATCAACAGGAACTTGTTGGTTCCAAGAGGAAAATCAACATGAACTTGTTGGTTCCAAGAGAAAACTTGTTGGTTTTGTGCAGATGACTAAATTTTTGCTACGTTAAACCCATTCTCTGTTGGTTCCAACAGATGTGTCTTGGTTTTGTCTTGGTTTTTACGCACTCTCTAGTAGTGCTAGAAAAAGTTCGTCGTTCATTTGAGAAGAATTGGAACCTTGGGCAAATGTGTACTATCGATGAAATGATGATACGCTACAAGGGCAAGTATTGTCCCATTAGACAATACATGCCCAAGAAGCCATGTAAGTGGGGGATAAAAATATGGTGCATAGCGGATGCGTCAAAGAAATATGTCTATGGATTTGATGTCTATACTGGAGTTGCCATGAGAGATATTGTAGTAACTGCAAGACCCGGTGAGGCCAAAACGGGCTATGAGGTAGTCATGTCATTGATGGAAAAGTTGCATGGCAAAGGACACATAGTTTTTACTGATAATTTTTTTACATCTGTGAAACTGTTGATGGACATGGTTGCGAGGGGGACCTTTGGCACAGGTACGGTGCGATGTGACCGCATTTGTCTACCACATGCTCTCTCTAATAAGAAGTTGTGGAGCTCCAAGCCGCAAGGAACACTTGGATGGAGAATGCACAAGTCCAGGAAAATCTCGTGCGTTTGTTGGGTGGACAAAAAACCAGTTTTATTGCTCTCAATGCACGCAAATCCAGTGCCAAGTGATCCAACTCACCCTTGCACAGTGCCCAGCAACCAGCGGGGGGTAAGAATTGATGTGCCTACCTCTCTGGTTCATAAAGCCTACACTACATGGATGAGGGGGGTTGATGTATCGGACCAACTACGAGGAGAATACTCGTGTCAGGTACGCACTCATAAATGGTGGCACCGCCTTTTCTTTTTTCTCATTGACACAACGCGAGTGAACACGTGGATTATCTACAAGTCTTGCAGTCATCGTAAGGGAAAACCATCGCTTGAGCACTTGGACTTCACAATGAAGTTGGCCGAAGCGCTCATGGCAAATTGGGGCATTCGGAGAGGTGTCACTTCGCACTACAATCAGAGACCGTGTGTTCACGGTCTAGTGAAAATCAAGAACCGGCGGGTGTGTCGGTCGTGCCACAGCAAGACTCTAACAAACTTGGTGTGCCCACAATGCGGTGGTATAGCAATGCACTTGGCATGTTTTACCAAAATGCATTTTGCTATTCGGCGTTAGGATTTTAGAGTGAAGGTAAGTCCTTTGACAATTCCTCTTATATAGAGTCCCTTTTTTTAGATTTTTTTGACAAGCTATGGGATGTTCATATGATGTAACTTTTGTTTATTTTGTAGATTTTTTTGACAAAGTATGGAATGTCCATATGATGTAACTTTTGTTCATTTTTTAGATATTTTTTTGAAGCCTTTGAATGGTCATATGATGTAAATAAATTTTTTTATTTTAGTTTTTTTTTACAAACCATGAAATGGTCATATGATGTTGCGATTTTTATTTTTATTTTTATTTTTTTATCGTTTCACCCAAGCGAATGGAGCACTCAATGTGACAGATGGACCATCTTCTGATGCACAGGGTGGAGGGAGGACGGAGCAGCGGTCCCTGGCTGCCTTCCAAAACACTAAGGCGGTCAATCTTCTATGGCCTTCCCCATTTCTGCTGGCTGCTGCCTCGTGGCTGCCCCCATTCTTCTCCGTGCCTGTGATCGGCATCCCCGTTGGCTGCCTGACCATGGCCGACGGTGCTCCTGCTCTTCTGTGGCCGCTCCCTCCCTGCGCTTTCTTCTCCGCCGCTCGCACGTTTTCTGCCTCCCCCGAGCTCCTCGGACCAGCCACTCCGATTCTCAAGACCATGTTGGACCAGCGTGGGCATCTCCTAAAACCGCCGCAGGTTTTTCTTCTTGTGACCCCAGCCCCCGTTTTTTGTTGCGCCTCAGCCCCGTTTTTTATTGCGTTCCGACTTTCTGGTAGACGACGTTCCTGCGGTTTTTCAATGCGGCCGATGATGTTGGAAGAGCTCGGGATTCAGGCCCTACTAGAGCGCTTCAACTTTGCGTAAGTCGTCTTGTCACGCTCATTTTTTGCCGACTTGGACGATCTCTTGCCTCCTCATTCGCTACGCTCATTTTTTGCTGGCTCATTTTCTGCCTTCTTCTTTTTGGTCTCTCAGTTTGACTTGAATGTGGCTCCCCCTTTCGGTTTCTCTATTTCTGCTCCCGGATATCCTGCTCGTTTTGTCCACTGTAGGTGTTTTCTTGATTTCTCAAGAAAATTTCAATCTGGGTCCATTCTGACCGTAGTGTGGATTTTTTTGATCTGGGTCCCTTCTGGTTTTTCAATTTCCGCTGTGGGGAAGGAAGGTCTTACCTTGAAGCGTTCATGATGTTGCAGATCCAGGGCTCAATCAACAAAATTTTCTTCCGAATGGCCAAAATCGCAGCAATTCTCGTAGGGGTACCCTACAAACCATCGCAAGTTCTACTGGCAGTCAGTTAGGGACTCAATGTCCAGAGACAATAGAGAGGTCAACTACTTCTTTTCTGTGGCCTACCCGGTCTGTAAGCTCCCTGGCAATTTTTGCATCTGGGCAATGCCAAAGGTGGTTGTTCACCTACTTTCTTTCCCACATCCAGTTTTTCCATGCGCAGTCAGTCATCACACTGTATCCCACCGGGCAGTGCCTTCCACTTGAAGCCTCCCATACAACCTCACATTGCAAGGCCCACATCTTCACGAAAATATTGAATTGATTTTTTTGGCAAAGTGTATCAAATTCTCTAATACACAAAGACCATATTGTGAATTTTCCAGAATTTTAGAGCAAAAAAAATTACACGAATTCGTTGAAAAAGCGCGGAAAAGCACAACTGGCCGTGCTTTTTTTCACCCAAAATTTCTTCATCAAATGCTAAAATCTCGAAGCTGGAGGCTCGAAATTGCGTCAAAAAAAATTTAGTCACAGTAAACAACTTCACTCACAAGATCTTACAGTTGGAAAGTCAAAACAGTTGAAATTTCTCTCAATACTCGAGATTGAAAGAGTCAATCAAAGTTGCCAAAAAAACGTGTTGCAAAATGGCCAGGACGCTTAGGGGTTAAAGACGAGTCACTCTCTCCATTTAGTCATTAAGGACAAGTCCTATTGGACAAAACTTCTACTAGTGCCTTTAATAGTGACATTTTGAAACAGAATACATTGTCCAATAACACCCATTTCGTTAAAAGTGCACATGCCCCTCTAAAATTGCACATTGTAATTTTTTTGGTAGAACAGTGTATGAATGAGAAAAGCATAAATATGCTCTGGAAATATATGCCGAAAAATAATGTAATTCTTGAATTAAACCATTGGCAAAGTTTGACCTCCATGCAGTTATTTAATTTTTTTCAAATTATGTTTTTAGATTTTTTAGAGTTTAGGTTTATGCTTTTGGAGTGTTGTAGATTTTATATGTTTTCATGTATACACTATAATTATGCCTAACCCTCCACTAGTACAAATTCTGTCTGATGTGACATTCATTAATGACTAAATGTTTGTTGTGACTTGTCTGTAGTGATTCAAAATTGATTTTGAGTCACTAAAGACAAGTCACTGGAACGGATATTTAGTTATAAAAGACCTATCACATTGAACAAGATTTCTACTAGGGTCCATCACTTGCAATTATTGTGTACACTACTAAGTGATGGGGTTAAACACACGCCCAACTTCTATGACTTTAACTAATTTTTGAAATACCAAGTAATGGGAGGTTAATAGGTTATGCATATGTCCAACACTCCAACACCTGGAATTAAAAATAATTATTATAGTGATTTAGGGGGTTAGGCGTATGCCTAATCCCCCAAAAACTGCATCTAATAGCAAAACATAATATCGGAGCCGAGGTATACATATGCTAACCTTGAAATACTTGGATGTCATAGGAAAATAAAATATCAGAGGGTTAGGCATATGCCTAACCCCCCAAACACTTACAATTTTCAACAAAATAAAATGTCTGAGGGTAAGGCACATGCGTGATTCCCAACACTTATAATTTTCAACAAAATAGAATAATTAAAGGGTTAGGCATAAGCCTAATCTTCCAACATTTAAAAATTCCAACAAAATAAAATGCCAGAGGGTTAGGCATACGCCTAATCCACCAACACTTCCATTATATAGCAAAATAAAATATGCGAGAGTTAGGCATACGCCTAACCCCCTATCACTTGAATTAATTTGTTAAAATATCAAGTGATGGGGGTTATGCATATGTTTAACCCATATCACTTGAATCATTTGTTTAAATACTAAGTAATGAGGGTTAAGCGTATGTTTAACACCTATCACTTTAATTAATTTTAAAAATTACAAGTCATAATAATTGAAAGTAACCCGCCATCACTTTCAATTATTATGTAAAATATTAAGTGATGGAGGTGTACATATGCCTAACCCTCCATCACTTTAATTAATTTTTAAAATACCCAGTGATGAGGGCTTATGCGTATGCCTAAACTCCACAGTTGCAATTATTTTCTAGAATACCAAGTGGTAAGAGCTAGGCATAGGCTTAACTCCTATCACTTCAATTAATTATTAAAATCGCAAGTGATGGGGGTTAAGCATATGCCTAAAACCCCGATCACTTGCAATTATTATGTAAACTATTAAGTGATGGGGGTTAGGCATATGTTCAACCCCCCACTAATATAAATCTTGTTCAATGTGACATTCTTCAATGACTACATTCAAGAAGAAGAGGTCGGAGAGTGAGTCCGCAAGCTTACTCGCAGATCACTGTACCATAGCAGTAGGATCACCACTCAGCAAATGGACGTTACGAACGTTTTCGCTTCCTGTGTATCGCCACAGCGTTGCAGGTCAAAACCAGGAGATTCACAAAGTGGATTCTGAATCACCGAAGAAGGCCACTGATCATGACAGCCCAATTCAGATCAGATTAGAGTCCGGAAAATCCGGGAAGGGCCATTCGTTGCCGACGTCTCCAGCTCATGGAGGAAAGAGGCTGACAAAAGCGAGTTCCTGGACGCAGAAACCATCTCGGTTGTCTTCTCAAAGCAATGCGGCTGGAGCTTCCAGTTTCGTTGTTCCACCGTCCACCCCTCCTCCCCCTCTGCCTCTGCCTGTTACGGTAGAGGAGGAGTCTCAAACTACTAAAGAATCGCGCAGGGTTGTCAAGACTACAGAGCCTAAGTGGTCTATTGCGAACTACGCTCCGTTTGCTCCACCACCTCCCCTGCCTGTGCCGATTCAGCCACCAACTCTTACTCCAAAACCTCCACCTCCACCTCCGCCTCCACCGCCTCCTCCGTTTCCATCACTTCCTTGCAGGAGGTTTCCTCAGCCTCCATCGCCTCCGCCATTGCCAACTCGGAAGCCTACACCATCTCCATCTCCACCGGGTTCAGACGATGGCAAGGCGAACACTGTCACACCGCCTCCGTCGCCTCCACCGTAGCCCACGAGATCGACACCCCCTGCATCCCCTCCTTTGCCTGGAATGCCGAAGTTGGCTCCGTTGATACTGCCTGGAAGACCTGATCTGGGAGACTCCCAAAAATTTCGTCGCCATCAGAAGATGCGGCCTCTGCATTGGGAGAAGCTGAAACTTGAGTCACATTCGACTATGGTGTGGGATACCATCAGTGACTCCATGGAGTAAGCCTCAGATTCACTTGATTCCATTTGGTTCCATATTCTTTACGATGGCGTGTTTCATAGCTCGTTAATATTGTGGTTTTCAGAGCTCTGTAAACTAGGACTGGTACAGATCTGAGGTTTCAATTAGGTGACAAAATTTTAGTAATGATAAAGTCAAAAAGTGCCACATATTGGTTTACAGTGACGTGGGCCTCTCAAAATTTGATATGGAAATTCAATTTCGATTACAATTTTTTAGGATCTCACCCCCACATATGATAATTTGACATCAATATTCACTTGCAGTTATTTTCTAGAATACCAAAAGGTAGGGGTTAGGCGTAAGTTTAACCATACTATTTGAATTATTTTTAAAATATCAAGTGATGGAGGTTAGGCGTATGCCTATCCTCTATCATTTCAATTAATTTTAAAAATTGCAAGTGATGAGAAGTTAGGCATATGCCTAAACTCCACCCCCCCCCAATCACTTGCAATTATTTTCTAAAATACCAAGTGATGGGGCTAGGCATTTGCCTTACCCCCATCACTTTGATTATTTTAAAAATTCCTAGTATTGGGGGTCAAGCATACGCCTAACCCCTATCTTTTGTATTATTTATTAAATTACCAAGTGATGGAAGAGTTAGGCGTATGCCTAACCCCTATCACTTCAATTAATTTTTGAAATTGCAAGTAATGAAAGTTAGGCATATGCCTAACCCCCCAATCACTTGTAATTATTTTTAAAATATCAAGTGATGGGGTTAGGCATATGCCTTACCCCTATCATCCTGATTATTTTTTAAAATTCCTAGTGTTGGGAGTCAAGCACACGCTTAATCCCTATCATTTGTATTATTTGTTAAAATACCAAGTTATGGAACAGTTAAACATATGCCTAACCCCTATAACTTCAATTATTATTTAAAATTGCAAGTGATGGAGGTTAGGCAAACGCCTGACCCCCATTACTTTGATTAATTTGAAAAGAAATAAACAGTGGAAGGTTAGGCATATGTCTAAACCCCTCCCCTCAATACTTGGAATTTTCAAAAATAATTGTAGTAATAGGGGTTTAGGCGTATGCCTAACTCTTTTATGTTTATTTTCTTGAAACATTAGCGCGATGGTTTCAATGCACATGAATGTAAGTATTTCCCAGAGTTTGATCTATAGTTTGATGGAGAAGGTTGGAATACACGTGAAGAAGTTTCAAATATTGTTGTAGAAGGGAGGAAAACGTACTAATTGGACCAGGTGAAATATTTGGTGGCCCTTCAACAACTTTAAATGCAATAGGTCTTGCTGATCAAGCTCATATTGAAGTTATAGTTGGGTTAAATGCTGCTTGAGGAGTTTATCAATAGATCATCTTTTATTCCATTTGGAAAAAATGTATTTAGCTTAGGTTCGAGAAATATTGAATCACAATCTTAAAAGACTATTTGGTGATAGATTTTATGTAGTAGTGAGATGTAATTATTTTGTAACGTTGCAAGTTATGAAAGGTTATGCATATTTCTATCCGTCTCAAAAATTTAATTGACAATTACAAGTGATGACAATTAGGCATATGCCTAACCCTTTTATTTTATTTTATGAATTAATTCATTTGGAATAAGTATTTGTCGTATTGGAAATGGTAGCATCAATTCAATGTAAAAAATTTAAAAAAAAAACTTATAAAAAAACTTGTGAATCATTGTCACTAGTATTTTTAGGTATTCCAATTAACCAAAAGAAAATTTTGACCAAAATTAAAAGTGCACATGCTATTGTGCACTTTTAATGAAATGGGTGTTCAATGCAAATGTTAAAGTGAAAAAGATGAGTTCTTGAACTTACGCAAAAGTAGCTGAAAATGCTAGGTCGTCTACATCTTCACACAATTCATCAACAAATTTTTCAATGGTCTCTACTGCTTAATGTCCTCCATTTTGTCTTATGAACTTAGGATGATGCATTATTTGATTTATACACTTTGAATTCCTTGAAGAACTTGCAATCCATGATGACTCTCCAAGAGCAAACTTTGCTCACATCATAGACATCTTGCAAATTCTTTGAAGAGCTTGCAATTCGTGATGACTCTCTAAAACCAAACCTTCCAAACATCTCAAGAGAATTGCTTCAATTTCTTATGATCATAAACCCTCAAGGAGATCATCATAAAGGTCCATTTTGAGTCCCTCTTGAGTTCTTCCCCTTCCTCCTCATGATCATCATATGAGTCTATTTCAATAATATCCTCATCATAGGCCCCATCACAATGGTCCAAACTCCTCGATAGAAGGTTATACACATTACCCTTGTAAATTGAACATCTGTAATGTTCAATCACAGAACGAGGCAACTTTTGACATGTGCAACTTGGAAGATAGAATATGAGTGTACTTTGTCTAGGCACAATTTGCCTTTAAAGCTAATACTTCTTTTAATTTATAACCTTTTTTGTCACCAACTCCACTTTCACCATTTGCTCTCTAAAGAAATAATCCACTTTCATTTGCAGACACTTTGTATTCTTTTAAATCATTGAAGGCTTCTGCAACTTTTGATTCCACACTACCATAGATTAAAGGATCTATGTATTGTGTTTTTGCCCATCTTGTACTTTTTTGGAATTTTAACAACAAGGACAAGATGGTCTTTAGGCCATGGAAAAACAACAATTGCGATTGAACCATCATCGTTCCACTCAACTGAATCTATAAATACATGGAAGCCTTTGGAAACTAGTTCAAGTGACCATCAGGAATTTTGGACCCCACTGATTTTGAACAATTTCAGTGCGTTTATCGTTAAACACTGATTCCGCACCTCATACGTGGATTTAGAAGTGTCAATATGATACGGAGGTGACATGCAATACTAGGATGTTGATGCGGTGTCTTTACAATGATTATGAAAAAAGTGTTGTTTCCGCACGAAAGTTGTGCTTGACGGAATCCGTGCGTTAATTGTGTATCTACATTACATGGCTAATAAGACACGGATAACATGCAATTGCCTTTAATGCGGATCTAGTATCGTATACGTATCATATCAACGCCTTTTATTATATCCGTGCCATTTCAGCATCTATTATAATGCAAATTATTGTCGTACGACATCCGTGTAGTCATAATACAACATCCGTGTAGATTCATATGAAATCCATTGCCCTTCGGTGGCATCAATCAAAACAAAATCAGCTGAGAATTATTTCAAATTTTTAATTTGAGAATGAGTGACTTAAATTTCTCCACGTCACTTGCATTCAAAGGTGTTTTTGCACTAGGGTGTCATATTTCCCAACAAAAAAAGTTTATAATGTTCTAAAACAATTGATTTATTGACTAAATATATTAAATAGGGAAAATACCAAATCTATTTTAATAATGTCTTTTGGAATATTTTGGAATCTTTTTCAAAATAGTTTATATTGTTTTGGAATATTTTGGAATATTCTTAGAATATTCTTTAAAATATCCTTACAGCCTAGTTTCCCATTTTTAGATCTTCATTTATAGAATTTAGAAGCAATTAACATTAAAAATTCAATAAAATTACATTTTATATTTTTAGAATTCAAATTTTGGTATTATTGGTTATAATTGTACTTTTCATCATAGGAGCAAAAAAAAAAATGTACAGAAAAGAACAACATTACTTTTCCAAAATAGTAAAATTTGTAACACGAGACAATGTAGAGGTGTTGTTTTTTTAAAAGTTACCCTAGGTGGAGTTTAACTTGGATTGGCATGATTCAAATTGGGTTCGAAAGCATACTTGATTTCCTATTAGAAAATTATTATAACTTAATCAAAATTCTAATTTTTTAGTCTTGGGCAACTCATAAATGGGGACATCGACCAAAACATGATCTCTCGAAGCATTACAGGTTACATTGAGTTTAAAATCAAACTTTCTTTGAACTCAATTTGAGCAACTTTTCAAAAAATAAAATTGTAAAAGTTTTTAATTGCTTGCTACAACATTCTGACCATTGAATTTTTTTTCATTCAATCCCAAAGTTATGCACTTTCCAATTTAGTTTTTTACTTTCATTCTATATACCTCTTTTTCATTACTTCATTTCAAGGTGAATATCCAAGGATTTACTTTTTTAAATTTTGTTATTAGATCCACAACTCGTTTCTCTAACATACAATCAAAAAATTCAATTGAAACAAACAGCCATATATGTTGAAATGTCATAAAGTGGTAAAAAGGTTGCAAAAACCATACAAAAACTTACAATGAAAAAAATGATTTTTGGTTGAATCAAACATAAAATGAAAAAAAAAATTGGAAAAAATGTTTCTCTAACATAAAATTAGAAAAAACTGGAAAAGAAGTGTTTTTAACATTGTTAAAAATATGCAAATTGAAAAAAAAATAAAAAAATCTCAAACATCATGATTTCATAAAAAAAAATTCAAATTTTTTTGAAGATTTTTTTTAGATATAGAAAAAGCCTGCATGATCTAGTGGACAAAAGATTTGGAAAAAAAGCTTTTTTTACATTGCTAAAAACATCCAAAGTCCGCTGGAAAAAAAAAGAAAAAAGAAAAACAACCCACAGCCTTCAAGATTTTGGCAAAAAAAATTCCTAATATTCTAAAAAAAATTCTAGATATAGAAAAAGAAAACTGCATGATCTAGTGCAAAAAAAAATTTGGAAAGAAAGTTTTTTTTACATTGCTAAAAACTTCCAAAGTCCGCTGGAAAAGAAAAAAAAAAAAAAAAAAAAAAAAAAAAAAACAGCCCACAGCCTTCAAGATTTTGACAAAAAAATAAAATAAAATCATAATATTCTGAAAAAAAATTTAGATATAGAAAAAAGCCTGCGTAATGTAGTGCAAAAAAAATTTGAAAAAAAGTATTAAATATACATGGCAAAAAAATCGCCAATGGTTACATTTATTTATAATTATCAAAGAAATTCAATGATTTGCATCAAGACTTTTAGGTGGTGTGGTGGTTTAGAGCATGGTTTGGAGTCAGGAGGTCTCGTGTTTGATTCCGGCCATCGGCGATGGAGCCTGTGTAAACCGTGGTGGGCCCCACCGTGGTCCGGGCAGGGTAGAAAAAAATTGGGGCAGATTTCATTTACTTCATCATGAAATTTTTATTTTTATTTATTTTAAAATAAAATTATTTTGACTAAATCTAGATATAGAAAGAAAAAATTCTAGATATAGAAAAAATGATGTCGCACGAGAAACACATTGAATCAGTGTGGCTTAAAAGACGATTAAGACAAGACATTTGACAACTATATAGAGTGAAGAATTCTCACGTTTTCAATAGATCTATCAATCATGTTGAATCAGTATTATATCCGCTTATACAAGCATAATGTCATATTAGTGCAGTTGTAATGAATGACGCAAGGATGCGGAATCAGAGCGAAAAATGTACGCACCCATGAAATATCAGAATTTGCACTGAAATCGTTCAAAATCAGTGGGGTCCAAAATTCCTGATGACTTGGACTGAGGTGTTCTCTTTTTCCTCCCCATTTGTAAAGCATTAGACATTCCTTGTCCATTTCTTTTTCCAGATCTAAATTTGTCAGCATAACAGAAATCGCCATTCTGTATTCCAAAAAGCATCTTGTTTTCATATTAATGGATATTTTAGCCTTACATTGCTAATTACACCAACATTTCTAAAAACTAGAACACGCTCTAGTAGAAATCTTGTTCAATTATGGTATTTGTTCTTGATAACTAAATATTCGATGTGACTCGCCTTTAGTGACTCAAAAATGATTTTGAGTCACTAAAGACTAATCACATCAGACATTTCGTCATTAGGACAAGTCCCATAATTGGACAAGATTTCTACTAGTGATATAGTTTATTTTACTTGTAGCTTATGTAAACTAATTTTTACAATTAGTCAGTAGTGTGAATTCTAAAAAACTTACTATATATATAAAGGGTCATTTCTCTTAAAAAACGCGACATTTGAATCACAATAGCATTGGTGATAGAATTAAAGGTCTCAAACTTTTTGTATACACATTTAAAATTATATTATGCACATTACTTTACTCCAATTTATCTTTTACAAAGTCATAGTTTAAATTCTTAAATTTTTTTAGTTTTTAATTAAGTTTCAATTAATTTTTAATTAGTGTTCAGTTTTTTCTTGGTTCTTAGTTTAGTGCAAACAATTTAGTTCCTCATTAACATTAAAATTTGTCTTTCCTCCAAATTCGTTGTATTAATTGATTAGAAAGTTTTGATTAAAAGAATTATCGTGAGTATAAAATTTTAAAAATTCAAAATTTGCTCGTAGTTCCATCCGCAGCAATTTCATCTGCCGCATCATCATCTGCGGCAGTTTCATCAGCCCGCCATGATAAGTTCATCTACGCATAGCTTCTAAAATATAACTCCGAATTAAACATATTTTATATTTTTACAGTTGGCATGAAAGATGGAAGAGAGTGATTTGATTAATTTTCTAAAATAGTTTAATTAGAAAAAAAAATTAAGAGTCCATGGATAAATTTGAAAGTGTTGTTTTTAACTTTAAAAACGTCCAAAACTTTTAACGATCATAACTTTTGCATGTTTTGTTTAATTTCAATGAGTCTTAACTTTTCGAAAATGTTATGAATTGTAGTTTCATATAATTTGAAGTGCAGTTAAAAAATCAATAACTTTGAAAGATCCATTGCTTAGAAGTCTAGGAAAAAATCTATCATAAATGTCATTGAATAAAACTCCAAAGTACTTGCAATTGAATCTATTTTTCCACCATTCCCATTAAGAACTTGTTGTAAATTAAAAATCAAATCTTCCACTCACACAATGCCTAAAATTTTGAGCATAGTCATAGCTTAAATTGGTCCATAATGACTATAACACTATTTTCTCACAATTTATTGTTTTTAGTAATTTTACAAATAACCACTAAAAATCTAGGCATATTTTCAGTCATAGAATCTCAATTTTGTTTTAGTGCATTCTCAGAGGTTGGGCATCGAGTGTTAATGAGCTTGTACTTTAAAAAACATTTAACTCTCTTTGACTCAAATCAATACTCCCAAAACTTGAATCTGGTAGTAGACTAATTGAATAAGCATTTTTTTAAACATTTAGAGAGGGAAGTGGAGAAATGACAATACCATAAGACACACTTGAATGTTGTGAATTTAGAAATGAAGCTCTTCTTTGAGTCAAGGGTTGTCGTTGACTTCCCTTTCTAGTGGAAAAGGCGCGAGAAGAGTCTTTGCCACTAATTGAGGGTAATTTAGACGATGTTGGATTATAGGGGTTTTATCTTTCTCCATAGCGTTTTCAATGATGGCAATCAACTGAGTTGAAGATACACTTACGGTCCACTTGACCTACCACCTACCATTCACCAACAATGAGGATTGTTAGCTCTTACTGCTAAAATACCCACTTCGTATATTTTGACTATCCCGTCGATTAAGAACTATGCAAATTATTACCAACGAGGATCGCCTTAATATCATAGATTATAATAATTATTTCAATCTAAATTTAATAATATTTTTGCACTAGGCTTTAACTTTGAAAGGAAAAAAAGAAATTATAATTTTAAAATGGCAAATTTAATTACTAATTTCATGAAAAATATAATTCAGATGAGACCAAATTGTATAACACCAAAATTAGTGAAGAACATTGCATGTGTGGATAAAAACACAAATAAATTTGAACAAAAAAAACTCACTTAGGAATCAATCGTGAGTAATCATCTTAATGGCACTCACCAACTGCATTACCATAATTAGACACCTTCCTGTCATTCAAGCACACATCATAAGAACTTACTAGTTATACCTAGAAGACACTTTATTCTAATAGAAATAAATCTTAATCAATTATAACTATGGCAATATTTTAAGATGTATCCTAGAATTAAAGGCGATGGTTGTGTAAAAGTGATTTACATGAGCGCAATCCCACTTGTCTATGCAACTTTGACATAATCAACTTCCCATTGTGCTTAATTCTCTTCCCATCATCAAATTGGGAATTCATGCAAGACATCAATAAATGCAGATCAATTGAACCAAATGCTCTCACTTGTCCATTGATTTCTCTACATTCCATAGAAAGGTAATAAAATCACAAAGAACGCCTAGAACTCACGAGACCTATGTTCTAAATTCAACCATCTTCCATATACACCTACAAATAAATTAATCCCAAATTTACTCTGATGGAGAAGGCAACATTAATACCGAAACAATCTAGAAAGTCTTGAACACTTACCAATTACTCCATTTTTGGATGTCATACAACATCAAACAACCAAAATTTAATTATAATCACAAGAAAAATTATGACAGATGTTATGGTGTGAATAGTCAAAGAATTCTATGAAAATTCTGAAGAGCAGAAGACAAAATGAGCGCCACTTTCACAGCATTTGAAGATCACTCGCATATGAGATTGAACACAACACTCGTGCAAGAAAGAAAAATATAACATGGATTCATCCAGGGAAAGTGGTGAGCAAACATGTTGGGAGATGATGAAGACAGAGGAGACCTGACTTAGTTTGCCTACAAACTTTTTGTAACACCAGTAGACCAGATGTGACCGATGTTACATGCTCGAATGTCAACGTGGCACAAATAATATTAAAAACCCACCGTATGTCTAATACCCTCTTTGTACTAACTTTGTACCATCTTTATCTTGTTTTATTAGCTATAACGTACAATTTTTTTATTCCATATTAACTTTGAGGTTTTATAGACTAAGTAAACGTCTAGAAAGTCTAGTAGTACCTATGTGGTAATTTAAAAGAAGATGGTCCATTTCCATTTGTTCAAAACAATAAAATAAAAAATGTTGGAATTGCAAACATATGATGTTTTTATAGAGTTTTAAGGTCACTATTATTTCATTCACTCTGTAAAATTAGCTATGTGAATAATAGCCAAAGCATTTCTATTTCAACTAAGTTATCATATTTGAATCTGTATAAAAAAAAGACTTCTTGTCCATAAGATGTTGTACAATAGGGGAACATAATGTCTAGCATTTTTACATTTCACTTTGGAAAAGAAATCAAATATTTCATTTTTGAAAGGACTCCAAAAGCACATCATAGCATAATAGAGTATCTTTTGAAAACTATATCAAACATTACAAACGTTTTGTGGCCTCAAAAGGGCTGCGAATTTGGCCAAAGATGCTATGCAAAAAAATCATTGATTTAAAAAAATTAAATTAAATCAAATCTGACGTGTCCAAAAAAAATTTCCACGTTAAATTTGAATTTAATATTTTTTAATATGTTTTAGTAATAATTTAAAATATATATATTTTAATATATATATATTTTAAATTCCCATAATTTTATTTCATTTTTATTCATTTATGTATATGAGGGTGTTTATCTCATTGGAGGCCTCAATTTTTTTCTAATAAGAGAATCTTTACTTAGATTCACCTTTTTAATTAACGATGCAGTGACATTTGTATTCTATGAATTTTGGGACTACAATGTCATTGCCACGTATACTTCATTTCTAATTGTAATTGACTGTGGTCCCATTAAAAAAGGGTGTTGATTACTATTGCTCTATTATGCTATGATTAATGGTCTCCACCCACCAAATTTGGAATATGGGTTTTTTTATTATATAATTTCATGTGTGCCAAGTTTCATTGCGTATAGACTTATTAAAATAAAATTATTGCAAATTTACTAACCAATATGTCTTTTTAGGATCATCAAGTTAATGTTGATGGAAATATGGCACCTCATGTTTTTAAAATCTAATCTTTCATCATTCATAATTGTACAACATAAGTACTTCTCAAAAATATTATCCAGCTATCAATATGAAGTTGAATATTTTTTTCAAGAGAGCATTTTGTATACATGTGTATCCATTAGTAAATTTGTAATAATTCAATTTTGATGTCATTGTACGCCATGAAATTTGGCACACATGTTCTTTTATGAGTTAATTACATGTAAGTGCCAAGTTTAGTGGCTTAGAGATTTATCAAAATTTAATTATTGCAAATTTACTAATGGATACATGTGTATATAGAATGCCATGATTTTCAGACATGAACAACGAGCGCTCATGAAAAAAAATTGCAACTTTGTATTGACAATTGGTTGATATTTTTGAGAAGTACTTATATTATACAATTATGAATGATGAAAGATTATATTCTAGAAGCACAAGGTGCTATATTTCCGTCAACATTAACTTGATGACCCTAAAAAAACATATTGGTTAGTGGATTTGCAATAATTTTATCTTGGTAAGTCTTTAGCCAATTAAATTTGGCACACATGAAATTAACTCAAACCTAAACCTATATTCCAAATTTGGTGGGTAGAGGACCATTTACATGCCTTTAGGGCCTTTTCAAAGTTGGGAGATTTGAATTTTTTTCAAGCTGGAATGTAAAAACGCCGAACATTGTTTTCTCCTACCTTAGAATATTCTCAAGTCCAAATTAGAATCTTCCCCAAGCACACATAATACAATGCATGTCATTACTTCCAACTATGATAATCTTGTGGATGATTTGATTCAAGATCTAGGATTGAAATGGAGCTTTCGCAAAGACGGCTGATAGTTAGCTTAGGGATTTAAAAGAAGGTGTTGAGCATGCCAAATTAGATGGGTAATGCAATATGCATGGCTTCAAAGGGAAGGTTAATATTTGACAATATTTGATTTGGCAATATATTTCTAAAGTTAGTGAAATTTTAGTTAATTCTTTAGGATACACTCACATCTAGGGCGTAGAACTGAGGGGGCTAAATTTTACTGCATGGGTTTAATTCCTAAGAACCAAAGAGACCAATTTATTGTCCTTGCCCATTTCCAGGGGCTGTCCAAGTTTAAAATATAAATTTTAGAAGAAACTAAAATATTTTATAATAGGAATCAAGTTTACTTTCCAACCCAATTCAAACCATGCAAATCATAGTAAAACTCTACCTAGGAGAATTTTTCAAAGACAAACACCTCTACATTGTATACCATATATCAACACCATCATAGTGTCTATATTTAGTGTATTAGACATACCATCATGTATTATAAGATGTATAAAAGTTCCAATTCAAAATGAAATAACTTAGCTCCTAAATGCCTACAACCCTCTCTAGGTTTGGAGAATTCCAAAAATGCATAAGAAAATGCAACTAAGAGGGATATTTTGAACTTGATGTATGAATAAATGTTGTACGTTACGAATTTTAGAATCTATTCATACGGTTAGATCTATGATTGCAATCACGAATATTTTGTATAAACTTACATCTCAACATTCTTTTGTAAATCGATTAAGAATAAGATATTGACAATCTCTGGATGAAATTTGTTGTGATGGGTTGAAATGTAATATTCTAAGTGTAGTGATTTTTGGAGATTTTTTGGTTCCTTAATTTTATGAGTTGATTCTTTCAAGAGCACTTTGGATTTGTTTTGGACTAAGATCTTAGAAATTTTTGGTGGGACAATGGAGCATGAAATGAAGCATAAATTCACATGATAAAATGAGGGTTTAGAACATCCAATTCCCTATTTTTGCACTTGGCCATATAATCATACACTTGGCTTCTGGGCGCACTAAAAATTCAGATCGGTAGAAATTGCATGAATTATTTGGCTAAGTTTTTTCTCCCACAAATTTGGTTGCAAAAGGGGTAAATTGCAAATTCTTGGAAATTGTCGAGTCTTTTTTTTTTTGAAAAAGTCATTACTTGTGCTTTGAATATTTTCGAATTGAATTCTATAAGCAACAAAACTCTCCTTTGAAATTGATCTTGACACATAGTATGTTAGAAAATACAGGAGGTTGGAGTTCTCAAATAACAAGTTAAGTACACATCTTATAAAACCTTATAAACATATTGTAAGCAATTGGAAGTAGGCCACAAATAGACGAATATGTTTTAAATATGCTTTTTAGTACACAAAAACACTTTATAGGTTTACAATTTATAAGAATAGTACTGTACAAACTTTTAAATCAATACCTTGACAATTAAACTAAAAAATCACATACTATAATATAGTATTGTACTCATTTACTCTAGTAAGCATGTGATTCATTCTGCAACCTCTAGTCATCTATGCTTTCCATCTACATTGCAACATATTCAAGTATGTGCGACTTTGCTTCATTTGGAATAGTGATTTGCTTCATCCACACGTAATCGTATAGCGCCATTGTTGCAGCTATTGCTTCCTCCCTCCAAATAGCAACTCCACCATGACATTTTTATACCGTGTTATCAAAATAGATTGTCCAACCTCTTCGAACAAACTTGTGAGAACAACGAGCCGAACGATTCACTCCCCTATACAAAGTTCATGGGATTCCACATGAACTACATCGTTGTCAACTCCAATGGGGCTTCCAAATGCACTAAGGAAAAGAGGAAAAAGAATGCGCGACCATGCACCCCCAACCACTTGCACAAAAAACAAAACAAAAAATCGTAAACATCGATCTATCTATCTACTTTTTGCGGGTTGCTAATGATACATAACCACCCCTTTGCTTTCTTCCGTAGCCATGGGAGCATGGGAGAACATATTAATGTTCTTTTTAGGAGACGAAAAAGAGGGTCTGCAGACCCTTACCCTCGGAAAACCCGGAATTTTTTATTTTTTATTTTTATTTTTTTGTTTTGGACGTTTCGAGTGCTCAAGGTATGCGATAGTGCACGCTCCATCTTTCAACCCTCAAGAGAACATGCATATGTTCTTCTACACCCTCTCATAGCCGCCTTACGAGTATATAAGGCGGCCATGAGAGCATGGGAGAACATATTTATGTTGTTTTGAGGAAAAGACAAACGAAAGAGGATCCGGGTGCGCGGATCCTCTGCCCTAGAATACCCGGAAAATAAATAAATAAATAATTTTTTTATTTTAATTTTTAATTTTTTTTGGACATGGCGGAGGGGCCAGGGATATAAAAATTTGGAATATTAGTGTTTTATTGCAATATACTACAAGTTTCAACAAAGAAAGAAACTGATGTTTTTTCGTCAATGTTTTTTTATGAGTTTTTTTTAGAACAATTAGGTCCCCGAATGATTGCACTTGGGAAAGTGCAAAAATAGGGAATTGCTTGTTTTAGGTAGTTAGGGATTAGATGAAATGCAATAGATATCACTTGCAAGTTTGCAATCAATCAATAATGTACAGTCCCCTACATATTGCTTACGAATTCTATGCCTCCAGTCCTTGAGCTTCATGTCTTACAGGAGTGGAAAATGGTCCAAAACTCCCAGATTAGAGCACCTCTTGCAAAGAAATTTGGTCAGCAGAATCCTGAGTTTGTCCTAAGTGTGGAAATGATAAAATTTTGCATGGAGGCGTGGAGCATTCATTACGGTGATAAGAATTTCACCACCATCGACCAAATGGCCGAAAAATGTTGCTTTGAAAAGTGGCCACCACCCAAAATCAGACATCACACCCTATTGATATTTTGGGCTACTGGCACACACAACCAAGTATGCTTGCTGTCCACAACGCCGAATTGAGTAATTAATGCTCTAATCTGTTTTAGACATCTGGAATTCTGAAAAGGGGGCTTATGAATGATGAGGAGCATACCCATGCATACACTATTGTATAAATGGCAGTGGCATACAAAGTAGGGATTGTCCATGAGTCATTACCAGCAGTGTGATGTAGGAGTTGATTTGGGAGTCCTACCTGATGTGGAGAGGTGATTTGATCAAAGATTATCTTTAAGTGAGAGCTGCTTCTCTGAGTTGACTCCAAGCTTGTTCATCTTTCATGTGAGAGTTCCAGTCTGGTGATTTGTGTGCTCATTGGAAAGCAGAATTTCCTGCTCATTGAAAGTGAGTCTCCCAACTCATTTCTTTGTATGGCAACTGATATGTGAGCATCAATTGAGTATAGATGATTCTGTTAGCATTTGAAAATTGCTTATGTGTGTATTAGGAAGGTGTTTATGAGAACATTTGCACTGTCCGACACTAGTTGCAATACCGTTTGCATATCTCAACTGATGAAATGTTCTTCTTTTGAACTAGTTGTTTGAGCACAGTTTACATCAAAGTTCAATGCGGAAGCGGACACTTACAAATGAGGAGCGATCACTCATTATTGGAATGTGCCGAGGTGGGATGAGGCCATCTGATATTGCGGAGAAATTGAGCATGCCTCGCTCCACAGTTTCAACAGTTCTCACTAAATGGAAGATATCTGGTTGCATGACAACTCAAAGTGGGGGACACAGATCTTGCAAATTATCAGATCGCGCGCTACGCATCTTAACTCAAGACATCCATCAAGATCGACGTCAACGTCTTGTTAGTCTTGCCGCAAAATATCAGGTGCATCACAATACCATGCGAAAATATATACGTAAGCTAGGCTTTGGAAATCGCATAGCTTCAAGAAAGCCATATCTCAATGTAGTGCATAAAGCAACTAGGTTAGCATTTGCTCGCAAGTATAAGCATTGGACAGAAGAGGATTGGTACAAGGTCATTTGGACAGATGAATTGTCATTTGAACTTCAAAAGAATTCTCGACAAATTCGAATATGGCGAAAACCTCATGAAAAGTATTTGGCAGAATGTTTGGTGCCTACCTTCAAATCTGGAAGAACATCTGTGATGGTTTGGGGTGCGTTTACTGGTTTTGACAAATGCCCATTAGTTATTATGCCTCAAGGAGAAAGAAGTGCTGCACATTTTGTAAAAAATGTGTATGAAAGTACTTTGAGCGGGTTTTATTTCATGCACGATAATCCTCATGAGCTCACACTCATGGAAGATGGAGCTCCTATTCATCGAAGTAAGTTGCCAGAGGATTGGAGACTAGCTCATGGCATGAAGAAGTTGGATTGGCCTCCGTACTCACCTGATCTAAATCCCATTGAAAACATGTGGAAGATACTTAAAGATTGGCTTTGTTACCACACCATGCCAAAAAATAAGAAAGAACTGATAGAATGCGTTCAACAAGTATGGAATGAGGTTCCCTTAGAGCAGTTGCAACGCCTTATTTCAACTATGCCCAATCGAATTAGAGCAGTGATTTCAGCTAGGGGTGGAAGTACTAGGTGGTAGATAGTGTGTAAGGAAATACAAATGCTTATTTATTTTTGACCTTTATATGTATATATTTTCTGTGATATTAAAGTACACTTCTCTAGCATTCCAACGCTCTTTGAAATTCCGAAATCCATCAATTTTTGAGCAAGTTCTGGCATTCCAAAGTTTTGCAGTTTTTCTACTATACTTCACTGCGGCTGGAATTCGTAAGCAATATGTAGGGGACTGTACATAGAATGGCATATTTAGTGTACGGGGTACAATTTCTCTATCCTGACACTCTTTAATTTTAGGGAGATATAGTGTAATTGTGAAGAAAACATGGATGTAGCGTTCCAATTGCATATGTCAACTTTATGATAATTATGCTACGCCATTAATGGTAGTTTAATTGAGGTTTTGAAGCCAGTTAACGATTTTTCTAAATTTAGATAAACAAATGATTTTCATTTACTGTACTTTTCTTCATTGTAAAATTACACCATTTACGAGCACTTTGACTGCGTTAACGGTTAATGTATCATAAGAATTGGGCTGAAGGAGTTGCGGTTTAGTTATCTTCAAATAATGGATTCCTACAAGGTAATGGAATTAAACAATAACAAAGGAGATGTCGTGGCCAAGAGGACTAATGAAGTGCACCAATGGTCAATCAAGGGACCAACCCGGCCCCCCTAAAAAAATGGCAACACACTTAGATGAACACGGAACTCATCATGAATCACTACAAATCCACCAATTCAACCGCAATTGCCCTAGATTACTAGATTACCTAAGATATAGTCCAAAAAGTAAAAATAATCACCAAAAGATAAATTGCACCCTTCTAAAAAAAAGTACAACACACAAAAGGGTACGAAAACAAACACTAAATCACAACATACTCCATGATTTCAAGCACAATCACTTTAGAGAACTTCACTACCTAAATCATGGTCCAAATAGACAGTTAGTCACCAAAAAGGAGAAATTTGCACCCTTCTATCAAAAGGACAACACACGAAATGGTACAAAATGGCTACTCCCACATTCCAATTTCACCAATTAATCCCTAAAGGACCACGGGGCCACCACGCGGCTTCTGGAACTAGAAAGTGAGGTAATTCGAGTTGTTGGGCTGGGAATTGTAAGGTGAGCAACAAAGAGACCCTCGTTCTTTTTGAGAGCTGAATCCGTGAGTACTTCTTGATTGAAATTTCATGAAGTGTGCGATTTTTGGTGATTTTTTTGAGCTGCAAGGAGGCTATTTGGGCGTCACTTGAGACCCTCATATCTTCCTCCTCACACCTCCAAATTATGTGAATTTTTTTGCACATGTTCAAAATGATGATCATTATGCATGGTAGAAATTTCAGAATTTTTGGAGCACTTTTGATCAATCCGATTTCAGCATATGTACAAAATACCCCAATCGAGTTTTCTCAACGGTGGCTTTTTCTCAAAAATTGTCCGATTTTGTTGATCCTTTTTTCATACAAAAGCTATGTAAGTCTTCTTTAATTTCAACGGTGCCGATCATCAAAATTAACCCACACCAATGAGGAATTGAGCTTGTTATAATAGCTAGTCAAGAAAACAAGAGCTAAGCTAAAAACCCCCCCGGTCCTTCAGGGGTTAAACACCAACACAACATCCAATAGCAAGAATGGATCAAAACTATGACACTCGTAGTATAAAAACACCCTTGAAAATAAATAGCATAATATTATAATATTATATAATATTTTTATGTTCTTTATATATATAACATTAACTACATTGTCATATACAATGAACTTGTTGACTCTATTTTCAAAGAATTAATCTAAAATTTATATTTTAAATCTAATTTTTAATGCTTTTGTAAAATTGACGCTTCATAATGCACTTTTTAACATTTTTAAAATCGGTAATTCATAAAATTTGTTGGATTTATGTTGATTCGGTCATGATTTTTCTTATAGTGCCTAAACCAACAGAAATCAAACGAGCTTTTGTTGCTGTCTAACAGAAAGTTTGAAAATCAGTGAAAAGGGTCATTACAGTGCACGGAGCAACAAAATGTTGTTGGTTTATTATTGATTCGGTCGTCATTTTCTAGTAGTGAGTTTAGCCTTGTGGAGAAGGTGCACTACTAGAAATGTTGTGACCAAATCAACAAAAATTGAACTGAAAACTGTTGTTCCCTATGGTTGTTTTAAACGCATTGTCTCGGTCACGAGCCAACATAAATTTGTTGATTCGATTTGAAAAAGTCTGTCAATTCGGACAATGTAAATCGAAAAAAAATTAAAAATTCTCTACCCAAGAAAAAACACTAATTTACTATATCCGAGACTATATCAAGTCAAACTGCCACGTCATAAAAATCAAACTGCCACATTGCAATCAATTCACCACGTGAAGTCAACCCACCAAATCAAACTACCACCTCACTTGTGGTACACTTAGAGGGTTTGAACCCAAGACTTCACAGACAATAGAGATCACCCCTAACCATCTTTCCTAACCATCTCCCCTAACCATCTCCCCTAACCATCTCCCCTGTCTCTCCCACATGCACATGCCTTGTAAAAAATAGATAATATAGCATTTATTAAAAAAATCACTTCAAATTGATTTGTGACTTTGCAATATTTCATAACTTTTGCAAAACTAAACATTTTTAAACGTTTTTTTTTTTTTGATGTGTAGATATTGTAATGAGGAATTTATTTGAGGAAGGAAATTTGAAACAAAATTCATCATATTTTTTGTAGTAATTTTGAAGTGACAAGATAATTAGAAAAACACATTATCAATTTTCAGATGTTCATAACTTTTGCTAAACAAAACATTTTTTGACGTTTATTTTCATCATTTATAGGTGTTGTAACGAGGAATATTCTTAAGTAAGACAATTTGGTAAAACATTTTCCGATTTTTCTAATGATTTTGAAGTAGAAAGAAATTTAAAAAAAACATATTATTAATTTTCCAATATGCATAACTTTTGCAAAACAAAAGATTTTTTAACCTTTTCCCACGATGTCATTGTGATTTTGATCTTTTGGAAAATCAATCAAGATTTTTTATTATATATTTTTTAATTATATGATTACACTTCTAAAAATTGTAATACAATACTCTAAACAAAAGATTGTCTTCTCTTTTTCATTGTCCAAAATTTGAATGCTCATTTTTGGTGAATTTTTGGTGAATTTTTAGAGGCTAAACTTATAAATTTATTTTAAAACCATCATTGATAGATTTTGCATGGTCTATAATTAAATACGTGCATAGACAATCTAGAAATTAACATCTTTCCAGTTAGAAGAAAGTTTGAAAAAAATATACATTTTCATAAAAAACTAGTGACGAAAGATTGTTTGCTTACTACGTATGAACAATAAAAACTCAACAACTATTGCATGTAAATTGATACTAAATTTATTTTTTGGAAATATTCAATTAAGATTTCATGAAGAAAACATTTTGATCAATCATACAAAATTTTATTCTCCAAAAAAAGAATGTTGATTTTGATGGACTTTTAAAAAGTTTTTGGTGTTCAATCTTAGAGCATAATTTTAGAGGCATCTATATTTCTTTAAAATAGAACCACTTAAATTAATAAGGAATCATGATAAAAATGGAGTTTAAAAGAAAATTTAAATGTGGGTTATGTAAAAAATGATGTTGACTGAACACTATTCACCATTTTGAGGATTAATACTTTTTAGAATTGCATCACGATCAAAACTTCAAAATATAATTTCAAAATAAGTTTAATAATTATATATTATTATTATGCTCTTATTATATATATTAATACTATATTATTACTACATTATTATATATAATGAACTTGTTGACTCTATTTTCATAGAGTTAATCTAAAATTTATATTTTGCAATCTAGTTTCTCATGTTTTTGAAAAATTGATGCTTCATGATGCATCTTTCAACATTTACAAAACTAGTGATTTATTAAAACTTGCTGGATTTATGTTGATTCGGTCATAATTTTTTTGTAGTGCCTAAACCAACATAAACCGGGAGTCATTCGTTGAACCCTTTACAAGAAACTGTTAAATATGTCAAGTTGTGCCTGCCAGTGCCCACAACAACAAAGAATTGTTGATTTTTTGTTGGTTCGATCGGCATTTTCTAATAGTGGTGACACGTGGCAAGAGGTGGAAATATCCAATCTGTTGTTGATGCTTTCGCTAGCCTTAAAATTCGCTTTGTTATGGCCATGCTACAATTGAAGAGGGAAATAGTTGTAGGAAGGTACTTGAAACTTATTGTGTTTTTGAATAGTAATGGTAAATGTTTATAGTGAGAAATGTTGATAAATTAGTGTAGGTCCCCTTAATACTCCTATTCAATGTAAAATTTAAATTCATCTCTAAAACTTTGTTTTCCAATTCTAAAAAGATAATTAAAACAAGTCAACTAATTTCAAACTTTATAAATTGTGACACACACACACAAATTTTCAGTGAAATTTACAAATATTGTCACACACACTAATTTCTTGTGACACTAATCGCTCACACATACTAATAACTATGATCAATGTACCTTTGTAATCCTTTTTGTGGAGGTTTGTAATCCTTTTTGAGTTTTCTTTAATGGACTATAGATGAGATCGGCCCGACAATCTTCTAGATGAGTATTTTGGACAAACCCACTATGATAGAATGTATGCAGGCTATACAGAGTAGGGTCCAAAAAAAATTTGAATTTTGGATGTGCTCCCAATTCTTTACTTCAAAAACAGTTGCATTCAATTGCATGTAGCAATTTTTGTAATGCAATTTTTTCATATTGTCAAAGTAGACTCTATTATCTTTCCAACACAATTTACGGTTTGTGAATTGATGAATCTTTGAGCCTACAAGAGGTTTTCAAAGTTTGTAGTTTTCATTCTCATTCAACTCCAAGTCAAAAATTCAGAATATTTTTGAATCCTACTGACACATATATAGTGGATTTCTTCTTAGTACACAAAATTAGGGTCAACTATGAGGAATTAAGTTAGAAGTAATTATAGTTGATACGTATTCCATAACTAATTTGTAGACCTCCAGGAAGCTGCATTTCACAGACCCAAATGCTAACACAATGTTACCTAAAATGCTACCAAAAAGTCAATATAGTGATAGCCAATGCAATGATGGCCAACACAAAGCAACTTTATGGTCGAGAATTGATCTCATTGTTGTCGGTTATAGGTAAACATATAGATTAGTCATGGGTTTCAAAGAACTTTTCATTTAAATTTTGTTAATAAATTTATCTTTGAAAACAAAAATTCAAAAAAATTACCATTCTATAGTTGATCTTTGATTCTCTAAGAAAAAAAAAAATGTCAGTTATGAAACATCAACCGATTGTCCTATAACATGAGGGTTCTAAACCCCCTACTGCTTGAATCAAATTTTACAGATATAATAACTTTTCTCGAAACTATGATGAGAGGGGACATTTGACATTGTATGAGGGAATTTAGTAAGAATCAAACAAGGAAAACTTACTTAAGATGTGAAGAAAAGAGCATCCAAGAATATTTTAGAGCATTAGAGAGAATCTTGAAAACTTTAGTAGGGGTAGAAAGTCTAGGGCTTAAATGCATGCTAAAACCCTTATTTGAGCGGGTATGGGTACTTGTAGCTGAGCACAAGCAAGGAATTAGGGCACGGAGAGCGCAACCCTAACTCAGGCTGACGAGCCTCATAAGAAGGAAGAGGGCTCGTCCTGACGAGGAGCTGCTGTGGAGCCGCTGCTGCTGTTGCTGTGGCCATCGCGAGCGAGCGAGCTCGCACTAAGTTAAGTGATCGCACTTGGCCAGTTAGTTTCCCTCACACTTAGGCCGTGGTCCCCCTTCTTCATCCCCTTGCACTCCCTTCTGCGGTTTAGGGTTGTCGTCATGGCGAGTGATGGCGAGGAGGATCGCCACGACAAGGAGAAGGACCGACGCAAACGCCTGGCCGTCTCTCCCATCGCCAAGCCCCTCGCTGGCAAAAAGCTCACCAAGAAGACTCTCAAGGTCGTCAAGAAAGGTTCGCTTTCTTTCACCACCTCCTTAACTTGTGTGTTCCCTTCACGCTCATCCCTCAACTTCTTTGTGACTTGCCATGCATCTCCTCGTCTCGTCGCGTTGTCTCCTATCCGGCAGATATCCCCTGCTCCTTTCCCACGTCATTCTCGCTGCTCTGCACGTTGAGGACTCCTATTGTTTGACCCTGCCTGCCTTGCGACGTTCTGAAGGGGAGCTTCTGGCATTGTTGTAACTTGCTTTTTTCGCTTCATGCAGCCGCTTCATCCAAGCAGTTGAAACGGGGAGTTAAGGAAGTCGTGAAGGCTATCCGGAAAGGACAGAAAGGGTAACTACATTTTCGCCTTATCACAGCCCCATCGTTTAAGATGTTTGTGTTTTCAAGGGTTTGTATCCGGTGTGCCTATGGTATATTAGGGTTCTTCATCCTTTACAATGTCCAGTTGCATGACGGGTGCAGCTTTGTTTCTACTTCTACAAATTGAGGTTTTGTGTTTCCGTCGGAACCTATACGTTTGTGAAAGTGACAATTCGTTGCTTACATATTTGTGTCTTACTTACCGTAGTACTCATTCCCTCCGTGTTTCTCTCGATGATTCCGTGCAGGCTGGTTATCATAGCTGGGGATATTTCACCAATTGATGTGATAACGCATGTTCCCATCTTGTGCGAAGATGCTAATATACCTTACATCTATGTACCATCTAAAGAGGTGATTGTCTGCTTTGGTCCTTCTTTCCTGTTGTATGTCTACTACGAATTTATTGTAGTACTTTTGATGTGATTTTCTGGTAATCATTAGGTCATCGGAAATATCTGTAGGCTTGTCGAGATTTGAGCTATAGGAGATATGAAAAGTCCATCCTTAAAGATTGCCTTAAATTTCAAAGGTGAAAGATGAAGCGATGACCAAGAAAAATTGAACTCTGACACCCACTATCGTGTTAGACGTCCCTTTGAGGATTGGTGGACGTTTCTGATCCAACTTGAATGTGCAGGACTTGGGTGGAGCAGGTTCTACCAAGAGGCCTACTAGCTGTTTGCTAGTATTGCCAGTTCCTCCAAAAGGTGGATTAAGTGAGGAGGAGAGTGCAAAATTTAAAGTAAGTCTTGATGAAGTTGTGAAGGAAGTGAAGGTTTTGTCACAAGCCATTTACGGGTGACCGGTGTAGATTTACTGGATATGTTTTTCCTTTTTTTTTTCTCTTTTTAATTTCTTTTAATGTAGCGAGCTGTCCCGATGGGAAGCTGAAGTGGTTTGTTGACCTGCGGATACAAAATACTGATGATGGCGGCTGCGTAAATTCAAGCGCGTTGTTTACTGATCTTTGTTCCTAGAACTTTGTCCTGGCGTCCAATGTTTTGCATTTCATCATACACTGATGTTTACAGTATCTTGGTTATGAATTGCTGATTGATAAGAACGGGCAGAGTTTTTTCTTTTTCTACTTTAGCTAAGAGCGTGAATGTATGTTCATGAATAACACCCGTGAATGTATATGAATAACCTTATGATGTGGAGCGTATTATGAATAAGTACGATGAAAGCATTTGTGTCTTCTGCTCACATATGAACCCATCGTGGGCACAATGAGCGCTGTGCATATGTGCGATGGTTGAAAAAATCCATTTTTTTTCCCGTAGACGAGAAAAATAAAGCCAAGTCACGGCATTCAGAAGTTTTAATTCCAACGAAGTATGAAAATTTTCTAATTTATCTAGTTCCACAATTGAATTCCAAATAGGAGTTGTTACAGAATGTAATTTTTTTGCTCATTCATACATTGCTATATTAGAACTTTGGTTGCCTTGTTTCATCTCATGATTGTCGCCGAACCCTGGCTAGACCCTTGTGTTTGGTGATGACCCTTCCAAATGGCCTGCTCGTTACATGCCTCCACAATCTCCATTTCTTGTTCTCTCCCAATGCCACTGTCTTGATGAGGATTCCGCCTTCTCTTGTAATTCCATCCTTTCGGTTGTCGTCCGATTTGCATAACCTTACCATGCTTCAATCCCATCAATCTGCTACTTCATCCACTTAAACTTCTCGGAGCTCCAAAATCGGATCTTGAAGATCTTTGGAGCGTAGGGTGCATCTGGAGAAATGACAGTTTTCTTGGTGATATTTCTTTCAGAACCCTCTGTTGAAACTGTAGAAAAATAATGGGGTCAAGAAGAGGCCTCCACTATACTTAATTGCTGTGTACATGGGAATTTTAGGGATATGAGCTTTAAAGTGCAGTAAAAAAACGCAATTTTAACAATTTTGAAGAACTGTAAATTGGACTAGAAAGTGGAAGATAGCTCCCACACATTCTCAGTTGGTACCAATTTCATAGGTGAAAATTAACGGTTGATTGAAAAACGATCAAACATGGCCCCACGGGGCTCCTTGCATGTTTGAGGGTTAAAGGAAATGGCATCTCTTCTTTAAATCTCTTTTAAACTCCATTTTAAGCATGATTCTCTTTTTAATTTACTTTGGTTATATTCTAAAAGAGTATAGATGCCTTAAATATGTTCATTTTGACATTTAAATACCTCCATTTGATTCAACGGAGTAAAAATTATGAGCAAGATTCTCACAAAAAAAATAAAAAATAAAAAATAAACAATAAAGTATAAAAATTTATACTAATTTATATAAAAATTAGTATGTCCTTTTAAGGCACCACGAAGAGTGCCTATCGTTCTCATGTGCACACCATACCCGACCTGCCAGCTCAGACATTTCAATGTCCAGTGCCGTGGACATAAAAACGGTTTTTTCAGTTGAATTCTCACTTCTTCATACAAACCTCCGCTGCAGAAGGAGGCAGAACACACAAGTTTTCTTAGTGACCAAAATCCGAAGGTTGGCAGCCATGATGATCATCACAGTAAGTTGCCGACGGAGTCTTCACCGACAAGAATCGAAGAATTCCCATGCCTGGAATGAAACTGTGAATTAGGGGAAAGATGACGTCCCAGAATGGAAATTGGAAAGCCCATGCTGATACACCGAGCGACGCAGGAGATCATCAAGTCCTTTGAGGCCATGGAGGAGATGATATTCCCTCTGGGCTGGCGAAGAATCCCCTGCGACGATTACAACTACCGTGTCTACAAACGCAAGAGAAACCTCATTCGCTTGCCAGATGATTGGTACCATCTCTCCGAAACTCATTTGCTCCAGCTTGTGATCAAATGTGATTGCGTCTTCGAAGTTCGCACTGCCACCAGCGACGACGTTAATTGACCCAACTCTTTATTTATGTCGATAGCGCTAAAGGACATTCAAGAATGATTCACAAAATGACGGAGCTCTCTTCAGTGAGCATGAAATCCAGATTAGCCTCTTTGCTCCCATCCATTGGTTGATTCCAAAATAGTTTCTAAATTTGTGTTCTACAATAAGCCCCAATTGTGGAGCATTGACTACATAGAAGTGGTTTTGAGCTTCCTTGGAGCAAATCTAGGAGTTGACATGTAAGGAGGCCCTTAGACATGCAAAGCAAATTTTGAAGAGATTTTTGAAAATTTGTGACCAAGGAATTTTCTATTGTAGACGGAGAGAACAGAGTTCACCATCATGCTGCAATCACGAGTTTTTTTGATGTTATTGACAATTTCCACTGCACTGACAATCTTTACGGTATCCTCTTCTTGAGTTTTTTGCCTAGTTTGTGTGCACGGAACCCTAATTACCATTTGAACACAACAATGGAGGATTCTGAAGATTCTAAGATAGACTACAGCGACGTGGATTATCTCTCGAATGAGTTAGAGCACCAAATCATACAGCTCCTGGGAAACGAAAAAAATTCGATTCATACAATGGAGGATATCTATCCTGGTCGACCTGGCCGTGAAGGAAGCTCCGACAAGTTAATGCAGTTAGAGAAGAAGGCGCCATACCTCAGGTACAAGCATTAGAGAATATTATAAACAAGATGAACTCCTAGCCCTAATTTTCCATAATTCATGTGCAAGGGGTAAGAAGTGCAAACATAATAGAGTTAACCGAAAAGTCCTCCATCTAACCTCCCTTTTTGCTCTATTTCTAACCTCTCTTTTGAACGATACTTGGGTGTTATAGTGTCTTGTCATAGATTGTCCCCTTGTGGACAGAGCGTTGGTGGAAGGTGTGGGAGCTATAGAGAGGTATGGAAATTAATGACAAGATCTTGTTTTAGATTGTCTCAAAACTCAACATAGACTAGTTTTTGGTCTATTTTTGTTTCAATATGAGTTCAGCATGAGTTTGTCAAAACTTTCGTCTTTGGGCTGAACTTTTCGGTTTACTCTAATATTGCGTCGACATGTGCAAAGGAAGGCCATTAACATGGTGCAATACTCACAGGGCAGGTACAAGCACATGGTGCTCATGCCGATGATGCGGAGGAAGCTTGCAGGCTGGCAGCTGGAAATCTTCTACAACGCCAACATGTGGGGGCCATTCTGGCCGAAGATGCGAGCGCTGTTGAAGAACTGGGTGGACAACCGCCGATTTGAGCCTCAAGTCATGCAAAACCTTGTGCAGTACGTGAAGCGGCCCGTGGACGGACTGCACGAAGGCAAAACCCTAAAGCGGTACCGCACTTGCGCGGTGGTGGGAAACAGCGGCATTCTTCTGAACTCGTCCTACGGGGGAGCTATCGACCGGCATGAGATGGTGATGCGCATCAACAACGCCAGGACGGTGGGATTTGAATCTTTCGTTGGGAGGAAAACCTCCATCTCTTTCGTCAACAGCCACATCATCCGCACGTGCGCCAAGCGCAGCCAATGTTGGTGTCATCCTTACGGCGCCACGGTAATCGCAACTCATGCTAAAGCCGAACAATAAAGTTATCTCTAAAGTCTAGCAAACATTTGAGTTAACCGAAATCAAAACAGGTGATATGACCCCCAAAATATAAGGAAACCAGAGTCTATGTCCTCTTTGAGTGTAACCGAAATCAAATCAAATAGTGAACCCAACACCTTCCAACTTCAATTTTAGACATGAGCTTTGCAAGTTGTCAGAGCCACCTAATCAAACCAGTCACCTAATTATATCTCAAATTTGCCACATGCCTTGCCATTATCTCAAATTGATGTGGGCCGTCGCTTCCAAGCCTTGGCTCTCTGTGAACTCACCTTAGACTGAGTTTGGATACTTTTGTGACGGCAAAACTAGTTCACCCTCCTTTCTATTTTGGATTCTTTGAAAACCATGCCAGTTTGCTTGGCTGCCTTAAATACCAGTCAGACTCACCTCACCTAACATGTATTCTCTCGTCTTTTCGGTTAACTCTATTACTAGAAGAGGAAAGACAAGGCGGAATTGTTTTTTTAGCTTCAAAAACGACAAAAACGAGTTTTTGCCTCCATTTTTTCATACCAATCATACCATTGCCTCATTCTGCTTTGTTACACCACACCATGCTCATGCTCACCCATACCTAGGTGACTCGGTGGTTGTGTCAGATTGTGATAGAGAACTGTATTTCAGGAATGAAAATACAAGGCAATAGATCATGGATAACTCAAATGTCATCCCGGGAAAACAGATAAATTCAGCAACAATTTGGACGTTTTTTTAGCGTTTTTCAATTCTAGGATAAGAACATAGTCTTTAAAAACAGAATTGAAAAAACGCACCAGTGCTAAATCGGAAGTCTGAAAAAACATGAGAACTTATCAGTTCAGTTCAGTTTGGTTTAGAATTACTTTTTCAGATTTCCAGCAAGATTCTAAGAAACGAAATGGATTTGCAGGCAAGAGACCATTCAGTATTTGTATATGGAAAAGTATACTGATTGAAAAATTGAGTGAACGGAAACATTCAATTTTCCAGTCTTGCCTTGGAGATCTCGCCCAAACCCTAACCCTAAACGGATGTGTTGCCAGGTGCCGATCATCACGTACCTTTGTGCGCCCTGGCATTTCATGCCCATCGCATTCTGCAGCTCTGAGCACGCCGCGCCGCTGCTGGTGACCGACCCGCGCTTCGACAACCTGTGCAACAGAATTGCGAAGTGGTACATACTCTTTCTTAAGTTCGAATGCAAAAATGTACACTCAAACCTCTATTATGACCTACACATCCTGCCACACTATCATTGACTGTACCACACACATTCAAACCACGTTACATACTGAAAAAAACAGTAAGATTAAAGAGGTTGAGAGTACTACACTAAATGAGTTATTTAGTGTCTAGTGAGAATTGATGTCTTTTACCACAATAGTGTCCCTACACTACATAGGAGTTTGATGTTTGTTATTTCCACTTTCATTGAGAGTGTCATGTTCCTTTCAGGTGATGAGAGTGAAATGTGATTCGATTTCTTGGCAGGTATTCGGTGAAACAGTTTCTGAAGCGTCCGAATATGAAGGCGAGCTGGTGGAGTATTCTGCGCAACCCGAATCGGCAGTTTCACTACTCGACGGGGATGCAAGGGGTGGTGATGGCGTTAGGGTTGTGTGACAGTGTGCACGTGTATGGGTTTGGGAAAGCCAAGGGGCTGAAGCATCACTACTTCTCGAGCCAAAGCGAGGAGCTGAAGGAGATCCATGATTATAACGCGGAGTATGAATTCTACCACGACCTTGAGCGCAACAACACCCAGCTTCTTCCTTTCTTCATGGCCGCCGGGATTCCCCGCTTGCCCCCTTTCAAGCTCATGATGTGATTCACAGCTAACCTGCAGAAGAAGCCGATTTCGGCGGAAGAAGAAGGAGAAAAAACAAAGGAAAGAAAAGGAAAGGGGGCTAGCACTTTGAGGAAAGAAGAAGAATTGCATTGTACCATAACATTCGGTAGCCTTCACTGGCTCTGCCTTGCCCTTGAGGAGAATGTGCAGAATATCCGACATCATCATCCATGCAAAATCAATAGCTAGCTTGTTTTACAGGAAGGCAAAGGCAATGGCAACCGGGAGGGGAAGGTCAACAAGATCTCAAAGCTCTAAACACATAATAAAAAAGAAGAAGATACTGTAGTGACTTAATGCCGGCACTGGAGCAACACTAGAGTTATTCCGTTGGATGGATGTAAAGGCAGTGCGCGTGAAGGCTACTGAATGTTATGACCCAATTTGGTAACAAATTTGTAATTTGTGGAGAATCGCATAACATTCAGCAGCCTTCTTGCACTTTGCCTATCTTTCATGTACTCTGATCATCAACTTGGGACTCCACCTGTCCAATTAGTTATTGATGAAGGTTTTGTTGGGTGTGGAATATGTTGTGACATCCTCCTGTGGAACCAGACAAAGCCACTGCAACCTAACTTATTGAATGTTATGCAAATCTGACACCCATACTTACAAACTTTTCTCTTCGATTTATCAAAGATAAGAACAATATCTCTACAAAATTTCCATTTGTATTTTTGAGTGGGTTTATGTGCATAAATCCCAATCATCCCATAGAATGATCATGCAAAAGAGTAGTTTGTGCTTTATGAACTATCAAAATAAAAAATCTATAATTTTTTTAAAGTTCTTACATGGTATAAGCAACTATGGCATAGTGCATTGTGGGAACAAGGATCCACAATCACTCTATAGTGCACCTTTTGTTATAAATCTATATTACGTGTGTGCATCACCTTAAAGGACATAGGGATGCTTTTGGGTTGCCCCTCCAAATACCCCTGTGCCTCCAAGCACCTCACATAAATTAAACATAAGTTAAATGAGGTCAAACATGCTCAAATAAGGTGAGAATATAAATCAAGGTGAGGTCAAATAAATTCAATGAGGACCAAGCATGTCAGACATGCTATGGCTCAACTCATTTTCTTGCAATAATATGAAGTGGCATGCTTTGCATGCTTTGGATGTGGCATGCTCTAGCTCAACTCACAAAATAGCAATCAACTGAGGTAGCAGACTCGACTCACAAAAAATCCCTCGGGCTCCTCCAGTCTTTGCCCAACTTCAGCAACACCTCTCCCCCAACTAACTTTGATCAATCGGTGTGTGCTATGAAACAATTTCCACAAGATTGTAAGAGAATCTCAATGCGCAATTCAATTTTCTTTCTAACGTGATTTACCAATTGAAAAATGGTAAACTACATCAAAAGATTTTTCAAAGATTCTTACAAAATTAAGCCCGTGGAGCTTAGTTTGTCCTTTATGGGTTAAGTGAGATGGTGAACCCAAGTGGTCTATACACATTCTAGTGTACAAATATTTTTAGAGCCCACATTCTTTGTCTAAAAATCACAAGATTATGCAAACACATCTCTAGACCCTCTCTAAGGTTCCGCAAAAAAACCTCACATTTTTCCAACAATTTCTACCACTCTGATTATGGATTATTACCAAAAACCAACTTCTATATAATATCGGTATTCCTGCATCGAGACCCACTTAGGGGTTAAAATTAATACTCATATACAAAAAATTTCAAAAGGAAAAAAAGGATTATACACACATATGTTTAGTTTTAAAATTGCAAGAGGTATATACACCATTCCAAAAGAAACAAATAGGTAATACCATATGTTATATATACAAGTATAAAAAAAGTATTTTAAAAGGGGCTTTCAGTATTTTTAGGATCGACATATCATACCGAATAATTATTATTTTTGGAAAATTACTTTTCAACAAATGCCAAATTCTATGAATATCCTTCTATTTTGTGTGGTAAAAAGATATTCTTCATATCCCTCTTTTTCACCACACAAAATAGAACGTTTTCTGAAAAAAACGTTTCCTAAATATTTAGGCTTATCTTCTTTATATATATATATATATATATATATATATATATATATATATTTCAAATCTTGACGACCGACTACGATATTTGAATCATGTAACTGAACCTAAAAGCTAGCTAGCAATTGTCCCTAGGCTTTGTTTTTATGTATGTTGGCTTGTAGTTAATCCCTAAGCGAGCAAGGAGCCCCATGGGGCCATGTCTTCGGGAAGTCACTATGCAAAAAGTAGAAAACCACGTGAGTTAAACTATAGGGTCCTTTTTATTCATTGGAGGAAAAAATTCTATTTAATTACAAAATTTTATATGTAATATAGGATACTTTAAATTCAAGTAAAGAATAATTTGAGAATAAATTTGGAATATACTTAGAATATTTTAGAATATACCTCAAATATTCCATTTATGTGATAGCCCCCATTAAAATACCCTCTTAACGCACGTGGTACACCAAATGCATGCTAGTGACCTCCCCAAGGACCATGTTTAATTATTTTCAGTCAAAAATTGATTTTCACCTAGTTCCTAATTTCAAATGAAAACGGTTCCAACTAAGAAAATGTGGGAGCTATCTTCTTCTTTCTAGTCCAATTTACAGTTCTTCAAAATTGTTAACATTGCGTATCTTACAGCACTTTGAAGCTCACAACCCTAATATTCCAATATACACTGCAGGGAAAAAGTTTTCAATTGAATTTCTATTTATGTAAGCCCAAGAAGCATGCCACCTACACTTTGTTGCTCATCACTATCCTTTACATTTTTCCTTAAATTTTTATAATTACTATGAATTTTACAAGAGGAAACTTGTGAAAATCTTATAAATTTCATTTAAAAATAATAGTTATGAAAAAATCATTGTAAATCGTTTTAACAATAAATTAAATGATAAAAATAGAAATATAATATAATATATTTTAAAATGTGAGAAATTTATGAGGTGTAACCGGGTAAATGCAGTGTGAACGCTTAAGGGTTAAACTACACCTTCTCTTTGTGTGTACACTGAACATTGTTGTATTTCTGAGCTGATGTGAAAGTGTCAGGCCATCGTCTTGTATCAATGGATCTGTATTATTTGAGCTCATGATTGTTTCAGGGTCATTTTCTATAGTTTGGGGAAGTCACTTCCAAAATATCACAATCGGCGTGAAAAAAATACAGGGTGTAAATAAATCTTTGAAGGTAATTTTCATAAATGAATTACATTATTCAATATAGAATGCTCAAAATTGATTACAGATGAGTAAATGAGTAAATTCTTATAATAAGAATTGAATTAAAATGAGTAAATTCTTATAATAAGAATTATTTTTATTTTAGGGTACTTTCAAATACCCTATTATCGTAGGTGGTACCTAAAAAAATACATAGAGTGATTTCCCCGGGATTATTTAGGCTTCATCCTTCATGAATTACACACTGCTTCATGACTTGATAATGTATGAGAGTAAGGAGCTTCAGGTAGATTATTGAACATAATGTCAAGTTGTACTTCGAAATCAAAAACATTTAAGAGTGAAATTTTGGCTAATAAGAGGGCTCACATGAGATAAAGGAATTATCTAATATATATATAAATATCTTGCACAACGAGTCAATTCCATCCTTAGAATTGTCGTGTCAAACTGTGATACAAGTCAACCTCATGAATTATAATCCTCTCCCTCTCAACCAAAGAAAATTGGTGTCATGAAATCCATCTTGTGAGGGATTTGTCAATGCAACATATTTAATCATTTAACTTGAAAGAGCCATTTCCTACTACAATACACAAAATTTTAACGATATTGCTACTAAAAGAACATAGTTTTTGAGAAAGCCTCCCCATTACATTCTCTAACGGTAGGGTTTTGTATCGCCTGTTACTTCACTTGATTTTTACTCCTGTTTTTACTTGTACATTAACTTTCCTTGAAATTAGAGTGAAAGATGACACTTGTCATTATATGAGGGAATTTAGTAGGAGTTAAGGAAGTAAGACAAACTTAAGTTGTGAAAACAAAGAGCATCTAAGAGCATTTAAGAGCATCAGAGAGAATCTTGGAAACTTTAGTAGGGATACAAAGTCCAAGGCTTAACAATGTTATGATCATGAGCAACTAGTTCCTTTGAATTCCAATAAGGGAAAAAAATATAAATAAAAAAACATATCATATATCATAGCTACATAGGAGGTTTGCCCAAAAATATTTTTTTGGAAAACAAGTATCGTAGCTTCCTAGGAGCTTGGTCAAAAAATAAATAATTTTAAGGGTGCCTATATTTTTGGAAAATTACTGATCTAGTTTGCCCCAAAAAAAATTAAAAATTAAAAAATTAAAAAATTAAAAAAAATGTGTATATATATATATATATATATATAAAGGCCAATGGTTTTAATATATTATTTTTCGTGTTGCCTACCTGTTTTTTGCATTTTAACCCTTAAAGGTCCAAAAAGCCCATTCCGACCAATATTTCACTATAGTATTCTATTGTATTTGGCATGGTTCTACACCTCCATTAGGTTTAAGATCAAAAGTGAAGTTAAAATTCATGTTGACATGATTTTAATAAGTTATTGGGGTCTCAATTTGGAACTTTCTATTTACAAAAAATGCCAAATATACATCAAGGTGTCTACTATCCCCAAGGAACCTGTAAGGGTTAATTAATTATTAGGCAAAAAGCTGCCCAAGCTGCCAGGAAGTTACGGTGACATGTGATGTGTGGTTGATTGGAACCCACAATCAAGTGATGTGAACATATAGAAATATTCATGATTTTGTGTGCTAGGTGCATTCAACCACTCTGCCTTTTCATCCATCTAAAGATTTGTAGTGCATCATGTGATTTCCATCTATGTAGTGCATTAACCCCTAACTGCCTGAGCGTTCATTTTTTGGACGATGTACAAATTTCATCCATAATTTCTCATCCGTCATGCACTTTTTATTGCAGGTTCTATGGGAAGTTAGCTTTATGCATATGTGATCCGATTAGAAAGGGGATGATTTGTGAAATTTTTATGCCTCATTTCATGTTGTAGTGATTCACCAAAAATTTTGAAGATTTCAGTGTAAAAGTGGTCTAAAAAAGTCAACTCACAAAATTAAGCAACCAAAAAATCTCCAAAAAACACTACACTTAGAGTATCACATTTCAACCAATCACAAAGAATTTCATCCGTAGGTTGTCAATATCTTATTCGTAATTGAATTACAAAATAATTTTGAATTTCAAGTTTCAAATTTTATACAAAATTATTGGTAATAGCAATCATAGATCTAACCGTATGGATAGAATCTAAAATTCATAACGTACAACTTTTATTCATATATCAAGTTCAAAATATCCCTCCAGGTTGCATTTTATAATGCATCTTTGGAAAACTGCCGAATTTGGAAAGGGCTCTAGGCATTTAGGGATTAAGTGCAACCCTTTATTTTTCATTTTTCAGAGAGTGAGGAGGGTGGGGAAGGAAACATGAAGATCATAAACCATCATAACATTGAGTAGCATACACTATGGGGCTAAGCAGAGCCAATGTAGATGGTGCAGTATATTCCACACCCAACATGACTTCATCCGTAGCGAATTGGACAAATGGAGTCCTGAGGTGATAAGAAAAATGCATGAAACAAAAGGCAGAGGGGATGAAGGCTACTGAATGTTATGATTGTCAATAGAGGGACAAAAGAAGTGGCGCAGTGTTCAAAGATTTTATTATTTTGGGAACCAATTTTCTATTGGTTAGCTATGCACCATAACATTACTCGGTTAAAGTATTATTACTTATAATGTTGCTCTCTTTAAAAGTGAGGGACATGTGGGGATGTGTCAACAAAGACCATACATGGTTATCTTCCCTTCTAGTTTTCCAAAACCTCCATCTGTGAGAAACATGGGTAGTTACCGATTGTTCTAGGATGATAATGCAGAATATGCTGCACATCCTCCTCAAGATCAAGGCAGAGCCAGTGAAAGCTACTGAATATTATGTGGATACCGGTATGGTACATGGTAAACATTACAGTTGAATCTTGTGGTATAATTTGTATTCTGGTAGAATCTTACCTTCATAACATTCAATAGCCTTCATGCCCAGTGCCTTTCCTTCATGCACTCTGCTCATTACCTTGAGCCTCCACCTGTCCACTTAGCTATTGTTGAAGTACTATTGGGTGTGGAATATTCCACACCATCTACTGTAGAGCCAAGGCAAAGACAGTGCATGCTACTGAATGTTATGTTTTTTTTTAAACCGCCGTAAATCATTAAAGTGTAGATCCACTTGTTACTTCATCCAGGCTCCGTTGACGTACCAGTTGACAAAGTAATAGACCTACCTTCTTTGTTGAGTGATAATTTGATGTGCACTTTCGGAGCCCACCGATTGATCATACACAGACAGTTGCCCGGACTGTCGTCAATCATTCATAACATCTTGTTGAACGGAGCCTGCAATTGATATGGGGAAAAAAACCCATTGATCATGTATGGTGGATTTGGTGCCAAACTGAAGCCTTGAGTGCACAATCATCCATTCCACGTCACTCAACGTGGAACAGTTCCGTCATGCCAGCTGGTAACTGTGCACTTTTAATTTCTGTCAATAGTATTGGCCAAGGTGAGTCAGTGGCCCGGATAATGTTCTGCGCATCAATGCAATCACTTGCCCGAGTCCCCAACAACACACCTTACCAATGATGGCATTGCTGGTATGCACGCATTACAAGAAATTTCAGGCCTCCAAAAGGCTGCTTACTCAGCCAAACTGCCACGCAAAAATAAAAAAATAAAAAAATAAAAAAATAAAAAATTCATAAATAAAATTTAAAAAATAAAATTTAATGTGGCACCGTTTCGGCCATGTTAGAATTGATTTTTAAAATATTTTTTGTGAATATTTTAAATTTTAAATATTAAATTTTATTATTTTATTATTTTTGCATGGCAGTTTGGCTAAGTTCGCAGCCTTTTGGAGGCTTGAATTTTTTTGTAATGGTGTTGAATTCCCGGGGGTGCACTCTATATTATGTTTGAGAACCACGTGCGTTCATGACTCCCTCTTAAAAACCCCTATATATGAGGGGTTGTATGTCTAAAAAACTTTGTATACAGATCTATTCCATTCTAAATATATATTTAATGTAAATATAGGTCAATATTTTTAGCTCTCTAAATATGTTTATTGTATGTGTACGTCATACGACAATGTTCAAATTAATACCCCTTTTGTGTGCACTCGTGTATACTTGTACGTGTTTAGTACACTGCACCTTGGGGTTGAATTCAGTAGCTGCACCAAAATTACTGTGCGTTAAAAACAATGTGGGTTATGAAATCTCAAATTATGTAAAATATCCAGGAATTCGTCTACATGTGTAGATTTTTGGAAGCAAAAAGAGACTTCTTCACAATTAACAGTACCCATAGTAATTGCACATTTTGGATTGCACATTTTGGTGTAGACTTCTGTACACATACTTAGAAATGTAGGAATTTTCCCATGTCAAGAAGAAATGTTGAGAAGAATTGAAGGAAATGCTTGAGAATCAAAGAAGTTGTCATAAAGGTCCGGAGTGGGTTTACCCGGAGTAACCAAACGTTATCCTCTAAAGTTTTCAATGTTAAGGGATAAAGTTACGTTACTCCAAGTAAGCCTTCTCCAGATCCTTGTATGTTTATTTTAAAAAAACAAACTTAGAAGGTGGAATGCCCCATACCACCAAAAATAAAATAAAATTGGTGAATAGCCAGCACCCAAGGGACCTAAAATCGACCATTTGTAATTCTCAAGGAAGTCAACCTAAAATCAATCGTTTATCATCCAATTGGAGGCTTCTTCAGAGGGGCAAAATTGAGACTTCTAAGATGCAATTCATAATTTTGTGAGAAAAAGTTTCAAAACTGTTGTAGAAGAGAGTTATTTGCACTTGTTCCCAAAAAAAAAACACTCTCCATCATATAGAAATTCCAGTCCTCTTTGGAGGCCACCATGAATAAAGTGTTTGTTCGTCCCACCAATGAATCAATGTTTGGGTGTTTTCACGGTAGGGCGTCCAAAATGTTTAGTATGACATTGCATAACAAGCGAAATTTTGGTGGAATGAAAATTGCTGCCATAAAATTAGAAGTTTATGGCAGCAATTTTTGTTCCTTTACGTTAAATGCCCCTTAAAATGGCAAGTTCCCAAAAAAATTCTTACGAGCTTGGTTGGCTAATAAAAATGGAGTGTGTGGTGTGGTTGGAATATGCATTCAACGTGGTTTGCAAGCCGATAAAATGACATCATAGGGAATATTTCAAAAGATCATAAGAATATTCCTAAAAGACTCCAAAATAATATAAAACGTTTTAAAAGAATTCCCCAAAGATTCCATTTTTACTATATTAAAATATTTTGGGTATTTTCCCTATATATTATATTACGTTTTTAAATCAACTGCTTTACAACATTAAAAACCTTTTTTTGTTCAAAACTATGATACCCGTAGTGCAAAAATACCTTCTGCCAGACAAAGAGCCATTGGTGTAAGTGTAAGACTACAACCCCCTTTCAAGAGTAGACACTCTAACTAGTAACCAATAACCAATAACTAATAACTAGTAACCAATAACAACAATAACCGTACGCTATTAGTAGGGTAAACATAAGTTCGGGGTTTTAAGGCGTGGATATGTTGTTTATATAAGTATTCATTTTCTCTTATGGTGGTCGCCAAGTCATGAGCTCTACGATTAGCTGTTGGAAGGTTTCGTATCGCTCCCCATCATTATCACTTGGAGCATATTTTATTTTATTTTGTAAATTTAAATGTATTTGAAAATAAGGTTGGGAGATTCTCAGGCAAGTAGTGCCCAATTCCACGCATGCACAGTGATTTAGCTTGGGCATGTCCCTGGGGAGCGCCATAACATTCAGTAGCATGTGTGACTACTGCCTTCCCCCAACAGAATGATGTGGAATATCCCACATCATTTCATCCCCCCAATGAAATGATGTGGGATATTCAACATCACATCAGTAGCTATGGGGGCAGGTGACATTAAGCAAGAGCAATCAACCATGGTGAACAGGAATCGAAAGCACTCACTCAATCACAATTCAACAGTGTTTTGTAATTTTTATTTGATTCAATAGTTCATTCAATTACAAATCACTGGTCACTCCATATATAAAGGTGGATGAAACTAAAAGGCAGCCTCTTGGAAGGCTACTGAATGTTATGGCCACCGTTTCTACTAGTGTATTGCAGAAAAAAAAAGGAGTACAATATGTGCCAATCTGGAGTGAAATTCATCACTTGTCTTGAGCCCTGTCCACGTGAAAGCTATTGACAGGAAACATATACATGGATGTATCAGCTGTAGAAAAGGACACTTGGGTTTTGTAGAAGAACGGCGTCGCAGGTCTTCATGCTGAAGTACGTCCAGGCAACACTCATAATTGTGAATGTTGCAACCGCGCAGTTGCTGTCTTCACTTTTGAGCATTACTCAAATAAGTGAGTGAGTAGATGGCTCAGTCGTGACTCACATGACTGCCTGCCCAATGGCTCAACTCTTTTGGAGCTATGATAATTCCATACCATACCTGGCCGTCAGGGTTGGCACCTTATGTCAAATCATTATTATTTTTGGAAAATTCCTTTTCAACAACATAACATTTTATAACAGTAGGGTTCCAAACCTCGTACTACTTGGATATTTTACACATATAGTAACTTTTCTTGGAACTATGGGTGAGAGAGGACATTTGGCATTGTATGAAGGAATTTTGTAAGAATCAAACCAAAAAAACATACTTAAGATGTAGAGAAAAGAACATACAAGAACATTGGAGAGAATCTTGGAAACTTTAGTAGGGATCGAAAGTTTAGGACTTAATAATGTATTGAATACCAAATTTTGTCATTTTTCTTTTAAGATTCTCTTTTTCCAGATTTTTTTTGAAAAAATAGTTTCTTAAAGATTTGAGCTTCTCTTCTTATAATTAATTTTTGTCGATCTTGACGACCAACTACTGTAGTATACAGACATTATTAAGTTGCAAAAATTTGGCCATCGATACCCCTAATCCTCTTAGTGTTTTTATGCTTTCTAGTAATTTTTTGGTCAAGAACTCCTTAAAATTAACTCCTTTTTTAGCCTAACTACTTTTTAAAGTATTTTCTAGCCTTTGTTCAATCAAAAAGAAAAAGAAATTTATTGAATGAAATTTAGTCAATTTCCCTAAAAAAGTAAAGAATGTCAAGCCAAAAAGACTTATATTTTTTAACTCAAACGGTTGCTGTTCAAAGTGAACTCTCCAAATTAACGTATTTTTCAAATTTTAAAAAAGAAAAAACCATAACAAAGAAAATGTACTTTAAACTTTGAATATCTTTAAAAAAAAATTTGAATTTGTTTCTAAATATTGATGATAAAAATAGTAGATTTAATTTAAATTTCAAAACGTATAATTTTTGTTTCACACACAAACACCAAAATTGCATTACCTAAATTCTAAAATAAAAAACCAAATCAAGAAACGATTTGGGTTTAACCCCTAACCGCCCAACCATGCATATTTTGCATGATGTACAGATTTGAACTCCGATTTCTCATCTATCATGCACTTTTTGCAGTGTGGATTTTTTATTGAAACTTTTATGGGAAGTTAGCTTCGTGCATGTTTGATCGGATTAGAAAGGGGATAATTTGTGAAATTTTTATGCCTCATTTCATGTTGTAGTGTTCCACCCAAAATTTCAAAGATTTTAGTCTAAAAGTGCTCTTGAAAAAGTCAACTACTAAAATTAAGCAACCAAAAAATCTCCAAAAATCACTACACTTAGAATATTACATTTCAACCCATCCCAAAAAATTTCATTATTAGATTGTCAATATCTTATTTGTAATCATATTACAAAAGAGCTCTAAATTTTAAGTTTGAAATTTTATACACAAATATTGGTGATAGCAATCGCAAATCTAACTGTATGGATAGAATCTAAAATGTATAATGTACAACTTTTATTCATTCATCAAGTTGAAAATATCCCTCCTAGTTGCATTTTATAATGCATCTTTGAAAAACTGCCAAATATGAAAAGGGTGAGAACGTTTAGGGGTTAAACACACCAGAATGATTTGCTGAAATTGTAACAATTCCTTAGGGGATAAGAATCCAGTGGCCATTCACAGGACCGTATCAAATCAGACACCCGTTCTCGTCCCTCACTGACAGACAATCTGGGGTTCTCGGTGGATCACTTGCAATACAAGAGACTGACTGCTGGAGACTCGTGACTCCCCCCACATGTGAAAAACAAAAATCTCAATAATGTCAAGTAAAGTGACGGTGATATGCATGTCATGCCAGATCAATGATTTAGCACTCCAACACCGGCCGCCTAGCGTGCAGTCAGGCCAGTACTAATAAGTAAGTTACTCCTGCCTCTTTACACAAAAGATTTCCGTGGATAAATCACACCTGGACACATCAAAAGAATTACCAAACACTTCCTTCTATTTCCTTCTCTACATAATTACACAGAAACGAAAACAGCTTGGCTTCTATTTAAAAAAAAATCTCTGAAGCTAAACTAGCTTGGTTTTTATTTCTTTATTTGAATTTTTTTGCTTGGTCCCACTAGCTGCAACCCAGTTCACAACCGGTAGTAGTACTAGTAAATTACCATTCTTTCCTTCAAATTCTTCAGCCTGTTTTCATGCATCAGTAAGTGGAGTGAGCGGTTGAACTCTCCGAAGACAAATCGAAAACTTCAAAGGAGTTAGCTGGAGTCCAGTCCACAGATCGAGTACAACTGGAGCGTTTCGACTGATTTCTAGAGGTGAGATCGATCATGTCTGTGTCGATCAGTCGCAACGTTTGTGAATTTATGGTGCATTGAATGCTGTGATTCTGTTGCGAGGAGCATTGACATTAGAACCAGCGAAAGTCAGAGACTGAGGTTCATTTCAGATCGAGGAACTTTGGAATTGGTACACCCTAGATCATGTTAGCTCTATCCTCCATCGTTGTGATAGAGCTACCGCATTATTGTTTCCTTACGGATTGTCCGCATTAGTGTGATATATATGCTTCCCATTTTATCGTGGTGTCTATGGAGTCGTCATTCCTTCGGCTATGGAAGTCAGTGTACAGTACACTCGCAAGTCTCTCTAGTGTAGGTAACTGCACCAATCATAATGATTTGATGACACCACTATTCACATTCCTTTCCTTCAACGAAAGGTAAGGCGCGCACCTTATTTCGGAACCCACACTAGTGTTAGTAGTGAGCCAGAACTGTGTGAATGGGACAATTTATTGCGTTTGTGGGAAGATTCTAAGATGAGGTTGCGGTTTTCTGTGGCAGGTTGAATATTTTTTATATATTGCTTGAAGTTAGGGTGTGTTCAAGGAGGTTGCAGCCGTAGCTACGATGGCAATGCAGGGAAGAGGCAATGCCGTGAACTGTATGATTTTCGTAGTTGCGCTCGTGGTTGCAACTGCGCTGCAGTTAATCACAGGAATTGAGGCGAAGAATCACATGGTGGGCGGCGCCAAGAACTGGGACTACCCAGCGGTCGCCGACATGGGCTACTACGACAAGTGGGCCGCTCAGCAAACATTCCTCCCCGGTGACACTTTGAGTAAGTAATACTATCTTTGAATATTGTCACCAACGAAAAGAATAAATTAACAAGACATTGAGTACGTTCCGGGCAATATTTGTGTGTGGAGCGAATGAGGTAGTGTCACAAAGCGGCGTTGGTTATGGAAAAATCACAAGTGTTCAGAACGATACTACTATAATAGAACATTCTTAAACTACAACATTTCAATGCATTAAAACAACATCCCAATATTGTCCTAAGTTGCTCTACCCACTTGTGAATAACACACTCGGAAAGTAGTAAAAGATCTCGTTTCCGCAAGAAGGGTATATTTTTAGGTTACCAGACATAACCTCAATGTTGTATCGTGCTCAATCAAGAGTCTCAAAAGAAGGGCATCAGCACAAGTAGGCAGAGTAACTTACAACAACATTTGGAGCAACATCAGGATGTCATTCTAGCATGATGCTCTATAGTAATGCCACTGGACATTCTAAAATCTTGCTTCCAGTAGAAGATTGTGAATAGAACCATAATCTTCATATGCAACGTTTGTTTGCGACCTCCACAGAAATGGGCTACTAGGTTACAGGAAAGTACAGAGCTCCTCGTTATGAACCCATAACAACAAGGTTCCTGGTTTTTCCATGCTCACAGACATGGATATCGATGAGATTGAAATCAGAAATCGGAGATTGATTTTGAGTCACTAAAGGTCACATTAAACAAGATTTCTACTAGTGAAAGTGCATACTGTGACTCACATAGGGTTTGAATGTGTTCTCCGCAGCATTCGCGTACACTCCTGCAGAGCACGACACAACCATCGTGACGGCGACGGAGTACGCCAGCTGCGCGATGAGCACCGGCAAGAAGTTCACGACCGGCACGGACGTGGTGACACTCACCAAGCCCGGCACGTACTACTTCTACTGCGGCGTCATGGGCCACTGCGAGATGGGCATGAAGATGAAGGTCACAGTGGGAGCTGCTGCTGTCACTCCCATTCTCCCGCCGACGCTGGCCCCGGTACCTGCACCGGTACCGGCACCGGCACTCGTCCCTGTCCCTGCCCCGGTTCCATCGCCAGCTGAGCTTGCACCAGCTCCGCTTGCCGCCGTTCCAGACGTCGCACCCACCCCTGTGGATGCTTTCGTTCCGGTTGCTGCTCCTACTCCGGAGGATTCCGGTGCCGGCTCTCTCGCTGTAGTCGGATTCCAGTTGCTTGCAGTTGGCTTTACCGCTCTGTTCCTGTTTTGAAAATTTTCCGTGTTCAACAATTCGACTTAATGCCAGCTTTGAAATTCTATATACATTCATGTCAACATGTTGCGGGTGAGAGCAGATTGAATTCTAGTAGAGGGGTAACTAATAATTCTTTTTTGGATGACCCCTTGAATGAGCTGGGTCATGTACAGATCACCACAGTTTTCATATTTTCTTAGGCGTAATTGAGTTGTGTGCTGAGGAACGTCACCTTTGTATCCGTGACTATGATAAATTGATGTCGGTGAAAGTACTGCACCGAGTATTCAAGTTGCTTGCAGCTTCTGGATTTACTGTTTTGAAACTGTCATTGGCAGGTGATGAGTGGATTCAATCGTTTTTGAGATTTCTTGTACAGGCGTTATTTACTTAAAAGATCGAATTGGTTGACCACTTGAGCTGGGTCATCATGTACAGATCACCGAAAAACAATTAGTTTTATTTATTTTTTGCTTCTAAAGGTGTGATATTTGAGTGCTGAGGAATGTCAACCTTGTATCGTGTCTATGATAATTTATGTCGGTGAAACTGCACCGAATCGGATGTGCAAACCAGTTTCTTCATGAGCAAGCCATGAATAAAAATTCCGTATTTTTTTTTTGGAATTAAAATTGTCCTTGTATACTTCCCATTTTCATCCATACTAAAATATGCTCACTTATGTCCCAAATATCTACTGTTTTTCATGAATTGTAACTTTTTTGGCATAAAATGAAAAACACGTTTTGTGAACGTGGGCAATGTTCATTGAAATTTCTTGAAGTATTTTTAGCAAATCCAAAATATTCTAAATTCATGGAATATTCTCAAAATAATTGAGTATTCTTGAGCGGTGCGAGTAAAATCCACTCTTGTGGCTCATCGTTCATGTCCTAGCAATCCCCTCAAGGGAGCAGGAAATGTTTAGAAGATCACGTTTGAGACATCACCCTTCTACAAAATATAGAATCGTGCTAGCAGTAGAATCCTTTCTGTGTCTTCAATTAACAATGTCTGTCATTATCGTGCCACTATGAACAAAATCTATAAACCAAAAGCTCTAAGTTTGAAATGATTACATTTACATTGTTGCTCGCTCTCAAATCAATCATTTGGGAAACTTGGATCCCCTGCTTGCCTCCGCACCACACAAACCCTCCAACTCAAACTTGAAAAGATGTCTAGTACCATTCTAGATACATGCATTACGCTCATACACGATTGACACAAGCTGAACTAGCTAAATTCAGTTTCTTAAGTTTCCCAAAACACCAGGTTGCAAGTGAACCAAACCAAAGCATAACCTTTTTTTTTTTTTTCAAAACCCATGCATTCATGCAAATCAAACTTGGCAAAAGCCGCCTACCACCATGGGACTTGACAAACACTTATCAAGATACCAAAATGAAAATTTCATAATGTTATAGAACATGTGATTTGAGCACCGTGATACTCGGTTTTTTTAGACTTTTGTACAAAAATTTAAATGAACTAGTTTTGGAGTTTGATACCATTGAAAGTTAAGTTCATCAAATTGTCAGCTTAGACCTTACGAGTTTGACAAAAGATAATCTATGAACTCAAGGTTTTACAAGTCGATAGCCTATAACTTAGGTGATTGCAATTAAAAAACATCACAACCCACTAAAAGAAGAGAGACTCAACTATACATAATAAAGAGCTGTAAACATATATGTACTAAGTTGAGAAATCCAATCTTCCCTTTGGAACCAGTGGCGTGAATGATACATTCTTATATTTACAGAAAAATAGAAAATAGTACAAATACATGCTGCACAATTCCAAACTAAAAGTGCTATCAACAAATCTTCATATTGTACAAAATGTTTAAAATCCCGTGAGCAACTGAGAAGCCGATGGCACAAAATGTGTCACCAAGTTTTGTGGACAAGTGATCTAGAAGATGAAGTGGAAGATAGCCCACAAGGGAGCCATGAACAAGAAAATGATACCAATAGTGTGGTTGACACGAGGGTTGATACTACGGGATTATGAGAATGTAAAGCGGCAACCTTGAGCGTTGTTGATGTGCTGGATTAGGAAGCAAGTACCAATGATAAAGAGATGATGCCAACATAGATGTTCCTGCGGTAGTTGACGAGCAGTGTAGTGGAAGTAACAATGAGGAGGATGACCACAGCAGACAACTCTAGATCACCTGAAACCACAAATGAATTCATGACATGTTACTTGTTGAAAATAGAGGTCCCATACACTGTGACATGGCACGTCCAGCATGGACCGGCCAACCCTTACGTTATAGAAAACCTTCACTCAAGTCTTTTGATTCTCATAATTATCAACGTTTGTTAAGTTTATTATGACTTACATGATTAGTTTCTAGTTAATCAGTTACCTAGTTGAACCAACTCGAAGCATGGGTCGATCCTCTAGCTTCCCTATATCTGTACAAGGTGTGTAGATTCTTGTATGCTTGTGACGTGATTGAATACAAGTCTCATTGTTTGAGTGACAGAATTGTGTGTAAGAACAACAACATTGATGTTGTTGTATAAGTTGAGCTTAATCTTTTGTATTTCTGTTATTACTGTCATTAACTTTCCTCAATAATAGCTTCAAAGTATCTTGTAGAGGTTCAATAATACACGGATTTGAGTTCTTGGATGGCTTACCGTGAAGGGTGTAAAAAACGCTATCAAGTTCTCCTTTTCATTAAGCATTCCCCAAAACTCCGCAATAAAAGAAACAAGATCATTAGCATCAAAGTTGAAATCAATAGACAATACACCCTAAGGAATGTTGCCAACATCAAAAATCAAACCCGAAGGTACATCCAATGAAGCACCAGCAACACCACCGTTAGTGTCAATTGTCACACATTGAACTATCCTTGTTCAAATATCTGATCTAGCTACATGGCTTGGATACATATGTGACACGTTTCCCCACCTCTCAATCGTGATCATCTTTGAATGACAGTCTATAGCTATCAATATTACAACACGTGTCAGACCTCTACTGTTGAGGATCCAAAAATGAACATCATTTTTTAAAGCAACAAGGCTCTTTGAAATTCCAACCTCAATGACAATTGAAGGCCAATCTTGTTCCTGATTCCGGTTCTTTGGAACCAAGGAGACGTCAACTTCTTTCTGACAGCCCATTGCATTCCTGCATCGAAAAGCTCCCATGTGACAAAGTGCGCGTATATCACCACAATTGTTGCATATCTTCTCTCTTAGAAAATCATAGAACAATTTTTCAATCCACTCGTGAGCCTCATCTACTATTAGCTTCACAATTAGCAATTCCATTGTAGAGTCATAAAAAATGCGGACAGATAGTAGGTTATGACGAATCCTGTCAATCATTACTAAGTCATCTTCAATTACTTTATGAAATACCAAGTACTTTGTAGTCATTGTTGTTGTATGATCAATGTTGTATGATCAAGTCAATGTTGCAAACATATATTCTTCCACCTCTGCACACTAGTGTACTCAATTGGCAAATCCTCAGATAAAAGGTAGTCTGAAATATTGATGTCTCCCTTGTGTCATTAGAAGTAAAAAAATGTTGGGTGAAAGCATGGTAAACTGAACCATTTTTGATCCATGTGAAGAAGCAACAATGCAGGGTCTAAAAATCTATTAAATTTATATTTTTTGTGAATTTTTTTTTGTGGATAAAATAAAAGATACAATTTTTAACAAAGTCTAACCAAACAAATTGAAAAAATCATGTTCAATAAGTATTTATGTGTCTTATAGTCAGGTTAAAGTGATTAAAATTGGAAAAGTAGTTCTGACCAAATTGAAAAGTAGATATAAAACATGTTGAAATTGCATATTTATTTTTTCAAGAATTGTTTCTTGGGAGCCCTTGAATGCACAATGAACTTATAGGATATATAATTTACATTCATTTTGAATATGATTCAATTCATCAGATTTGCTTCCAAAATTTGCTTTAGACATCTATTTTCAAGCTTTACTTTTAGTAACCTTTTTTTAATATTTTAATTTGAAACTTTGGATTGAAGTACCTAATAGAACTATGGAGGGCTTTACCAAATTAGAACTTAATTATATGAATTTTTAATCGTAATTTATCGCCTTTGACCAAAAAAATTGTAATTTTAGCACTAAGGATGACTTTAATGGTTCAGTTTACCATGTTTTCATCCTGTCATCAAAAGCAAACAAATTAGAACAAGTCTTCGGTGGTGGTCTTTTTCATATTGAATCCAATTTAGCTTATTTACTTGGTTTATATTATTTTTGTTTTTTTGGTCTGGAAGACTATACTCAAAGTACTGCAACAGAAGATTTGATTTCAATTTCTGAAGTAGGTATGCAACCAAATGCATGTAAACCACTACATGCTTCAAAACACATATGGGGCAATGGTGGAATTATAGACTATAAGAAAACTTGGTAAAAAAAACCGCAGCCAAAATTGGCTGCGGTTCGTTTGACCACCGTTTGCTGTAGTCACTAAACGACTGCAGCAGTTTCTTTTTGGTGTAGCAACTGCAATTTTAAGAATTTCAGGGCGTATAATATATCGTTGGAAAATACCTTTCCAATGGTATACTACACGCCTTGAAATTCTCAAAATTGCAGTTGCTACACCAAAAAGAATATTTTGTGTTATGTTATAGTATCCTTGCATAAAAACAAATTACTCTTTGCTAATTATAATACCCTATTATAAAATAGAACCCTTTGACATGGGAAGGGAGTTCTAGATTTATATAATTTTATAATCAGGTAATGATGTGGAAGAAGATAAATGAAGGATAATTTTTGCAAAAGTCAAAGATGTCGTTGATCCTATTCAACAGACGGGGGTTCTATCGAGTGTCTTCGACGTCTTGTCAAGTGGTTGTATATGACAACTCTAGAAAATGTTTTAAAATGTATCATTACAAAATGGGCTTTAAATTCACTTTAAAAAGATTAAGTTTGCAATTGATTGCAATTTTAGTATGATCAATTGAGATTTGTGATACTAGATTAACAAGGGATTAAAGTTGAATTCAAGCTTGGAGGATCGTAATAAAAAAGGTCCTAATGTACCAAAAATCACCCCTCTCAAAGTTGCACAAACCTAAGGAGGATTGAATCACTCCATTTTAATTATGAAATAAAAACAATGACAAACTTTACTCCATACGTGTCTAAACCAACATTTGAAAACCAAAATCAGATTTCAATCTTGAAGCTCATTACATCAAGTCATTTAGTCTTTCTACATACATGAAGTTATGCAATGCCAAATCCTTTTACTTGACCTGCCAATTTTTATAGCATGATAAGTAAAACGTTATGATAACTTTGCAAAAATAGAAACACTAAATAGTGTAAGGTAAACAACCCTATTTGTGCCCTTGATTCAAGAATTAGCATATTTATGTTATTATATACTAGGAAATTACGTATCACCATTTTAAATGTAAGACACTAAATTATACATAGTGATCAGAAAGTGACACAAATAGTATGGGTAACTAACAATGAGATGTAATGATTTTGTTGCTACTAATTTTAGCCAAATTGTTACATATAATTTGAGTTGGCTAATTGATACAAAAGATTTTTGAAAAAAGAAGAAGCATAATAGCCAAATTTCGAATTCCTACATAGAGTCAAAATGTGTAGCCATATTAAACCTAGGTATCACCCTCGTATTGCCTAAATAACACCTAGATATCACATGTATATTACCTGATATTACCTATATAAGGTAATAATGAATAATATCCAAATGTCCTACACAGAGTCAAGATGTGTAGCCTTATTAAACCTAGGTATCACCTTGGTAATGCCTAAGTAACACCTAGATAGCACATATGTATTACCCTAATATTACCTATATATTAATATGAAAAGAACATCCAAGGAACCTGGATTGCTCTTCAAGCCATGGAAAAGTAGTAAAAATGACTGGTATTTGTAACAAGAGAAGCAGCAAGGGCACATAACTCCGTGCAGTTACGAAGAACCGGCGTTGGTGTCGCCAACAACAATCGTCTCGCCATTGATCTTCCTGCAACCTGGGTTCCCATTAGCATTTGCATTAGGTTTTTCCATTTTGGTTTTTTTTCAGCTGCATCGGATGCAACAATCTCTGTAGTAGTAGTGTAGGCACTGAAGCAAAACACGATTGTTTTTTTGCCTTGGCATTTGTGGAAGATACGTGCTATCAAGAGATTGAAAGCGCAGAAACAAGTGAGTGTTTACCTGGAAAAAATGCGGTGTGTTTCCTTGACGAGCTCGGTTTGCATTTCAATCCGAGGTTTTCCTTTTTTTCACTTCAATTTTCTGGGACTCAAACTGAAAATCCAACATAACATTCAGTAGCCTCTGTGACTACTGCCTCCCTCCAACAGAATGATGTGGAATATCCCACATCATTTCATCCCCCAATGAAATGATGTGGGTTATTCCACATCACATCAGTAGCTATGGGGCACGCGGCATTAAGCAAGAGCAATCAACCATGGTGAACAGTAATCGAAAGCACTCATTCAATCACAATTCAAGAGTGTTTTGTAATTATTTATCTGATTCATTCACAATTCAACAGTGTTTTGTGATTGTTTATTTGATTCAATAGTTCATTCAATTAGAAATCACTGGTCACTCCGTATATAAAGGTGTATGAAACTAAAAGGCAGTCTCTTCGAAGGCTACTGAATGTTATGCAATTGCAAAGAAAGTCAGAGACCGACTAACTTAACCATTGCTAAGAGGACATGTTCTAAATAGCAGGTGAATTGGCACAATGGTGGCTAGAGCCTCTCCCTGCTTAGCCGGGTACCTCTTAATCTTGTGTTTTTTTCATTGAATTTTTCTCGTTTTGGATTGATTAGGGCAAGTTGATCGTGAGTGAGGGGCGCCATGTCGAAGCGCAAGGATTCGGCGACGGTTGTCAAAGGGGAAGGGGACAAGCTCGAGGTCACCCCGCTTGGCGCTGGAAACGAGGTCGGGCGTTCGTGTGTGTACATGACTTACAAGGGCAAGACTGTCATGGTACGTAACCCCTTAAGGTTTTGAACCAAATTTTTTTACAGAAAATGATACCCTAGGTTTTTATCACATTGACGTTTGGTTTTTATAAATACACTAATCTAATAGTCTCCCTACATTTCCAGACAATGTTTGCACTCTGTTCAATTGCTAGAATTTCAGCTTGTATTGATGATGCAGGGTTTTTCTTTGTGAGTGATTTTCTTGTGTGTTTTTTCGCAGTTTGATTGTGGAATCCACCCTGGCTATTCTGGCATGGCAGCGTTACCCTACTTCGACGAAATAGATCCCATCAGCATTGATGTTCTACTCGTGACGCAGTGAGTTACTTTTAGTTCAATGCAATTTAGGGTTACGATTTTGCATTGGTGTCAATGACATTCTTGAGAGCAGTTGAGGTTGCGGTCTTTCTATTCAAGCACTATAGACCAACAAATTACTAGAATAACTCCTGAGTTGACTAATAGCTTACTAATAAGACCCTGAGTTATTGACTAACACGGCTCGTGTTCCTGGGCAACTTTAGAGCCATGATGACTTTGCTTTCAACCCAACATATTAGTGAAAGTGCGTTGAAGAAAGTCAATGTTAGAGGATATCATTGAATAGCAGGGTGTGAGGAGCTGAATTCAAGGATCGTCATAATGTGTTTATTGTTTATGGGAGTACTATTGACCATAGTGTGAGATTTGGCAGGGGCTCTGGTTTGAATGTCTGTGGATGTGATTGGCTAGATTTTTCTGACACACACTTTCATTTTCCATTGTGCAGTTTTCATCTCGACCATTGTGCATCTCTTCCTTATTTCCTGGAGAAGGTCAGGATGCTGACCGGTGTCAATATGCATTCTTTTGATAGTTTTGAGGATGAATTATGTGATGCATTAGTTGTTTTATTAGCCGAGTTGGATTCTTTTGAGCGGAGAGTTTGTGGATTTGCAGACCAACTTCAAAGGGAGGGTGTTTATGACACATGCCACCAAAGCCATCTACAAGCTTCTTTTATCAGATTTCGTGAAAATCAGTAAGGTGTCAGTGGACGACATGTTATATGATGAACACGATATTGCGCGAACAATGGAGAAAATTGAGGTGAGTAAAGTTCTGACGAGATATTGCAGTCCCAGGCAATTATCATTCTCTTGAGACTTTCCAGGTTTGCAGGGGTTTACACCTGTATTGCAACTGAGCTGAATTATAAGGTCTTCACTTTGATGTTGGCAGGTCATCGACTTTCATCAAACCATGGAAGTGAATGGAATTCGGTTCTGGTGTTATACAGCAGGCCATGTGTTGGGTGCAGCCATGTTCATGGTAGATATAGCTGGCATGCGAGTTCTCTACACTGGGGATTACTCATGTGAGGAAGATCGCCATCTTCGTGCTGCTGAAATGCCTCACTTTTCGCCCGATGTCTGCATCATTGAATCCACATACGGTGTGCAAATTCATCAACCACGAATCATGCGAGAAAGAAGATTCACTGATACCGTTGCTCAAACCGTTACTCAGGTATAAGATACTGTCCTTTTTAACCTTCTTTTCCACAGCCCTAGATGGGTCCTTACTGTATGCGTGTTGTTCGCTCTATCCTACACTTTCACTAACAAGTTAGAAGCATTTTTCCTGGCCTTCAAAGTTTGAAGGATCCACACTTTTTGGCTTAGAAGATGAGGTCTTTTGGATCCTTTGGGTTTCTGATACTTGCTTAAGCAAGTTTGTCGTTATTTGTCGTGTTTTGATTTTGCTGTATATTTGATTTCTGTAGCCAATTGCAGGTGAGGTACTTGTCTTGTTGTTCTCTTGTGATTCTCTTGTCCAGGTTCCTTTTATCCTCGAATGGCCTGTAACATATATGATAATTGAATGATCTATCAACAGGGTGGTAAGGTCTTGATTCCTGCCTTCGCCCTTGGACGAGCACAAGAGCTGCTTTTGATTCTTGATGAATATTGGGAAGCGCACCCTGAGCTTCAACACATACCTATCTACTACGCATCCCCTCTTGCGAAGAAATGCATGGCAGTGTATCAGACGTACATCAATGCAATGAATGACCGTATTCAGAAGCAGTTCGAGGTACATTTTTCTCAGATTATTAATTTCTTGAGTCTAGTGTAGTCACAGTGCACTCCAGGCCAGTGACTCTTAACTCACATACCTTGCTTCAACCTACATGTGTTCACGTTTTTCTCTCTCTCTCTCTTAGCCCCCGCCATCACCAAGCAAGTAGCAATTTAGCTAACTGGAATTACCTAATGCCCGCACTGCCCAAGTTGTGTCAGTCACCAAACTGGTGCTAACCCCCTTGTAATGAACTTACATCCATTTCCACTGTCAGTTAACCGAACTCCCGATTTTGGACAAGTAAACTAATTATGCTTATTCTAATGGTTTCAAGTGCTAAATCCACCAAGTAGTAGCCCAGTTAGCTAACTTGAAAGCCTGACTCTCCATTAGTGACATTGCAAGTGCAGGCCACACAATAGGTTAGTTAACTTCCAACTCGCTAACACCCCAGTCTGGAGGGTAAACACTACAGTGAAGGATGTTGTCTGTTATGTGTTGATGAATTCCTGGAGAGCAGGTCTCCAACCCCTTCGACTTCAGGCACATTCATCCTTTGAAAAGCATTGACGAATTTGACGACGTTGGCCCTGCTGTGGTGATGGCCTCGCCGTCGAGTCTTCAAAGTGGGCTATCAAGACAACTGTTCGACATTTGGTGCCAAGAGAAGAAGAACTCGTGTGTCATCCCGGGGTACGTGGTGGAGGGGACTCTGGCCAAGGCCATCATGAACGAGCCCAAGGAGGTGACACTGCTGAGCGGCCTGGTGGTACCCCTCAACATGCGAGTGCATTACATATCGTTCTCTGCGCACGCGGATTTCACGCAAACAAGTGCGTTCCTGCATGAGCTCAGGCCTCCCAACATCATTCTGGTGCACGGTGAGGCGAACGAGATGGGACGCTTGAAAGCCAAGCTGATCACGCAATTCGCAGACCAGAACGTGAAGGTGCTGTCGCCGAAGAACTGCCAAACCGTGGAGATGTTTTTCAAGGGGGAGAAGATTGCCAAAGCAGTGGGTCGCCTCGCCTCGAAGCCAGCCAAGGAAGGCGACGTGGTCAGCGGGTTGTTGGTGCGCAAGGGCTTCACGTACCAGCTCATGGCGCCGGACGACCTGCACAGCTTCACGCAGCTGTCCACGGGCAGCGTCATGCAACGGCAATCGGTGCCATACAAGGGCACCTTCACGGTGCTGCGGCACCGGTTGCAGCAGATGTATGAGCAAGTGGAGGCCGTGGCCAAGGCAGACAGTCCCACTCTGAAAGTGCATGGGAATCTGACCGTCACGCACGAAGGAGCTGATTATGTGATCTTGCAGTGGGTGTCGGACCCCATCAGTGACATGGTGGCTGACTCTGTGGTGGCTATGATCTTGAAGCTTGACTCCCAGTCCATGTTTGCCGTCGGCCGCGCGAAAGAAGCCAGGTTAGAGAAAGATGAGATCAAGATAGTGCACTCCCTGCTAGTTTCTTTGTTTGGCGACGTTGCATTAGATGAGAAGCAACAAATGTTGACTGTTAATGTAGATGGGACGCTGGCCACTGTCGACCATGCCAAGAAAGGCATTGAGTGTAAGGATGAAAATCTCAAGGAGCGCATCAAGGTCGCTCTTCGCAGAATACAAACGGCTCTCTATCCTTTAGATGCTTAACTTAATCCTCTCCCCTCCTGCAAGTGAGTCCTGTGCATCATCTGCCCAACCTGCATCAAAAAGTGCACACTTATTGGTATGCATTTTGCATCCAATTTGTGTACACTGAGGACATGGTTATGTTGAACCTAGAGCTTAACTGTAGTCAATTTTGATTCTAATCAGGTCCTTAGTCTTTCTACTACAAGATTGTGATTTAGTGATTTACTAGTACAATATTGTGATACAATACTGCACACTAAATCGAGAAATAGTGTCCCTAGAGTACATAGGAGTCTGGCACTTGTCATTCCTACTTGCACTGAGATTATCATGTTCCTAGTGACATGAGTTGTCTTGCCATGTTCATTACTCCGTATAAAGTTGTCATTCGTCATTGCCATGTTTGTTATAAAGTTGCCATTTGTCATTGGAACATTACATACAAAAGGTTTACATGAAGTTTTTATCATTTTAAATTTTACAGTATACAAGGTCCAACTGAAAGTCAAATAGTGTATGTTGAGAAATAGTTTTCCGGACGCTAATTCACAATTTTAGTGTAGTGGGTATGTTTGTGTGATGCCCTTCATGTCTCAAACAATGATTTAGGTGTTGGATTCTAGTGGGTGATATTGTCTTCAACTTGTCTAGTTGATTTTTCAAATGACAAACTCATCACAAATATAAACTCGTTTTGTAATCATGGTTGTGGTTTCAAAGCGTCAACTTCTGGTCGCAATTTGCTGTTTTTTGAACAATAATAATTTCTTGTTTTTGTAGTTACACCAATGAACAATAATAACAAGCCGTAAAAGTAAATTTGGGGTAAATACTAAGGCAAAGACTATACGACTAGCCGCTTGTTTTTGCATCAGGTGGCCAAAAATGAATATGCATGTAAATGTCATTGCAATTTCATCCAACAACTTCAATCATTGATTGTGCATTGTATTTTCTTTTGGAAATCTAAATTTGTCCTTCAAGACACTGCATTCTATAGAACTTGTATAAAAACACTTCAATTTTTACGTACGATATGGATTGAATTTATTCTTTCTTACACTTGTAAATACTATCTTCATAAGACATACTCTGTACATGATAAGGAGTCAAAAAGTATTATTGCTTCTTGAAAATAGAATCAATATTCTTTTCAAACTATTTAGCGAAGTGCTAGTGAAATATGAATTATATTACAAATTATTTTAGGAAGTGACAACTCACTAATTTCATCCATGTCAAATTTTAAATGTACATGTGACTCATTTTATTCTTTTACACTTTTCACACTAGCGATGAAAATTTAATGATATCCAAACATTTATTTAAAATATTTCTTGAAGAGATGTAGGATAATCATATTATTTTATATAATTGCCATTGTTATACATTGTTATGGTTTTGGTTCACTAGTTTTTTATAATTTTTAGTTAAGTATTTTTCAATGAAATAATTTTTTGTATTATTGCACAACAATAAAGTTTTGTTGTAATAAAGTAAAAGCCATATTGCTCTTCATACTACTCCTAAGAGCCTTTGTACCACTGCTCTGTACAAATAGCCCCCATCATGGCATTGTAGGGCTCAAGCAGTGAGTGGATTCCCTGGCTACTTAGTCGGCCTTCTTCACCATCAATCCTTCTCCGGGCTTACACAGGCATGAAAGCCTGGCTTTCAAGCTCCAAGATCCCAAGAACAGGGGCAACTAGGAAGAAATATGTCATGTGGCGACGCAACCTTCCACTGAATCTGAAGTGGCCAATGCCACCGTGGACCGCCTTTGTAGCCCCAGAGCCATCCACACTAGTAGAAAATTCTGTGTCCGAATCAACAAGAGAGCGTTGGTCTTGGCTGTTGTTTTGGACGCGTTGACTTGAACACAATGTAACACAGTTTTGTTGATTTTTTCTTTTGATTTGGTCACAAGAATTTTTTTTTTTTTAAAGTTTTAAATTTTTTTATTAAAAATTAATAAATTTAAAAATAAAAAAAATAAAAAAACTTTTTTTTGCTGCCCTAAAAATTCGGGCAAGAAAATGTTTTTTGGGCTGCCCGAATTTTTAGGGCAGACCAATATCTCCAACTCCGTCGGCAATCAGGTTTGATACCGTGACCTTACGTTTAACTCTCATTACTCTAACCGACCCACCTTACTTACAATTTGATGAACATAGCGTAATTTTTTTCTTACATAAACACTTACAATTCGATGTTTTAGAATTCAGCAGACTTTGGCGGCTATTTTGACATAGTAAATTTTTTTTTTTCAAAAACCTTTGGACTAAGAAAAGTTGGGAAATTAAGTTAAGTTTCATCTCCAAAAATCCGTTTGTGATTTGAAGCCTCCAGTCAAAAGTTATAGACAAAAATCAGAGAGGGTGTTTGAAAATATCAATAAAAATATTCCTTGCTACCCCACTCTGAATTTTGTCTATAACTTGTGAACGGAGGCTCAAAATCACAAACGGATTTTTGGAGATGAAACTTAACTTGATTTCGCAACTTTTTTTGGTTCAAAGATTTTTGAAAAAAGTTGTTTTACTATGACAAAATGGCCTATAAAGTTTGCGTTTTTTTCTTAAAAAATAAATTGAGAATGATTTAGTTAACCCTTAAATGACAGAGGGGGTAAGAGAAAAACCTAGATGTGTTATAGGATGTTACTTATGCAACTTTGATTAAGTTTGGTTCAAAAAAGAAAATGAGAAGCACGATGTTTAGTAATTATTTGTATGGTCAAACTTCCAAAAAGAGTTTTAAATACTCATTTAATGAATTTAGATGCTTTTGCCATTTGAAATTCACCAAAATTACTAATTCTACATTTAGAGTATGAAATTTGGTATGATAGGTTAAAACTAAACATTCTAAATTCTAAAAATTTAAAAGCAAAATCTTCAAAGGAGAGAACATCGTTAGTTTCCCGAAGTAGTAAGTTTTATAACACTAAGACAATATTGAGGTCTGTGTCGTTGAAAAATTCCTTACTAAACCTCGATATTGCAAATGAAATGTATCAAACAACACTAGAACATTATCTCTCCCCCCAATTTCGACAAGATATTAAAACTTGAAAATGTCATTTCCTAATTATGGCTAATTGGGGTGCAATTAGAAAATGGTCGATTGGTCACTTAGGGGTTAATGAGTTCAATTGATTGAATGTTTCAAAAAAATGGATTACTGTGTAGAAACAAAAAGAAGGTTCCAAACTTCTAGCACAGAGATTCAGAGAAGAAAGAAAAAAAAGGTTCACAGATGACTAATTGTCGTCCCATTCAAGTGGATTTATTTGTTTGGACGTCCGTGTGATTGTTTCTAATGGAGCTGAAAGTCAGTTAGCAGCCAAAGTGTGTCAAAATTCACCCTCAACAGCTTTAATTTAGAGAATATCAGCCTACTTGTCTCTTCTTATTGTTTGTCAGAGATGATGAAAGTTTGCAAAATTGCAGTTATATAATCCAATTACATAAAACACTCATTCTAGTACTAAATGATTACAAAACAAACTCAGTGAATTTTAAGTTATCTATGTGAAAAGAGAATGACTTTGGTATCTTGTCATATGCTAGACTTCAAATTTTGAAATGGCAAGCACTTACACTAGTAGAAAAGGGGCGCCCCTGGGACATGCCCATGCAAAATCACTATGCATGCGTGAAATTGAGCATTGCTTACGTGGGCATCTCCCTTGGCAATGCCACCTTTTCTACTAAGTGTTCGAGCATGCCCAACAACATGGGAATGCAGCAACCCATTGTTAGGATATTGAAAGTTTGAGGTAAATATGATTCCAATAGTTATGTATCATACCCTAAAAAAAAAAAAAACTTGAAAAATGTCAGTTTCTGCCCATGGATAGTCATTGTTGGTTGGGCTGCGATCAGAAAATGGTTGCTCAGTCATTTAATTTAGGGGTTAAAAAAAATTCAGAGTACATAGAATTTCAACTATAGTGTTTAAATTTTGCCCAAATAAGGGTGTTTTAAATGTTTTAAGTGTTTTGAAAGTCATGATTGTGTGCTTTGATGCCTTTCAACCTTGAGGATTATGTTCACGATCTTATTAAGAGTTTGTTTAAAAGAATTTAAAACCAATTGGATCTATTTGTGATAGATGCCAGAAATTGTTTAAAAGTAAAAAAAATCACCTTTTAAAAAATCGAGTTCATAAATTGCAAAAGTTTCAAAAGATTCAATAATATTCCAATAGATTTTATAATATTTCGATAGATTCCAAAATATTCTCAAAATATTCCAAAAATATTCCAAAAAAGATTTTACATTCACTAAAATTTTGTTGATTTGGTCATTGTACTATCCAAATCAACAAAAAGTAGGCAACAAACTGTTGATTTGGTCGTTGTACTACCCAAATCAACAAAAAGTAGGCAGCAAATTGTTGGTTTTTACAAAAAGTTTAAAAATTTGTTGATTTGGTCATTGCAGTGCCCCAAACAACACAGATCTGTTGATTTTTTGTTGATTTGGTCATGATTTTCTAGTAGTGCCACTAGAATCCGCGATGTGTGATCCCCAACAAGCTATAATAATCCCGAGATCTGGGAGAACTTCAGGGATTCTAAAAAGTAGCGAGCAAAGCTTGTTTTTTCACGAGGTTGCAACGACTAAGGCGCTCCCCAAGTCAATAGTGAGGGGCTCATAACATGCCTCGCTATTTGGTATTGCTGCTAGGTTTATATAGCAAAGATACGAATGCTCTAATAAAAATCAAATTTCAAACTTTGTAGTTTTTTACATGCTCATACTCAAAATCACACAATTCCAGTGATGACCGTAGGTTGGAGTTGGTTTAGAAAAATGGTATTGGCGACTATAGGTTCCTCTTGTGGCTTTCCAACAGTTGTAGGGTTTGTAAGTGAGCCGGCGATTCGCAAGCCGTCTGTCGACAGTTCTAGGGTAGGGTTTTCTATAATGTAACTTTTCTACTAGCCTTTTGTATCCTTGAATGGTCTTCCCATAACTATTTCATTATGCCCTCAAAGACCATTATGTGAAGTAATCCAACCTTTCACGTTTTATTCAATTTCATGGCCTTTCACTTCGTCACTAGTGGTGCCGAGAGAAGCGGAGCCCTAGTTAATTCTTAAATGCTTATATATCTTGATTAAAAATTAAATATGTATTATTTTGTATGTAGCTTTTACAACATTTTCAATCTAAGTTGTAAAAAAGAATTGTATTGAAGAATTGGATCTTCCCATTTATACGGTTGGATTTCAAATTTTATTTTGGATTTTTTACTATCCATTTTTGAAAAGAGAAAAATTCTATCACTATACATTAGAAATATAAAATACTTTTAAAAAAAAAAAATCTGAATTTTGGTATAGTTGGCTAATTAGTCCAAATTTATTGTCATAGTTGTTAACCCTTTGAACAGCCTACGTCCACATAGTGAACAATGAACAGATTTAGAATATTCTCTTTACTAAATACATAGACAATTTTCATCCATCCAAATTTTTCATGGTTCTTGTGCTAATTGGTTGTCATTTGCACAATATGAATCTTCAAAATAAGACATTGTGATTTTTTTTAAATAAAAAAATTGGTTTATGTCAAATTTCATTCTTAGTTCAAAAAATGAGACTAGAAACATGATTTTCTAGAATAAGTAGAATCAAATAATAGAAATCATACCATCTCATAGTGTGTGTTATTCCAAATTCATTACAACAATTTTTAATTTTTTTTGTTAACCCCTAACCATCCCAACATCCTTATTTTGGACCATTTTTGAGTTACTTTCACTTCGAAGAGTTGTAGCTCTTTCATAGTGTTCGATTTCAATGAAATTTTGGAAAACCACCCCAATCCATTTACAGCTTCGCTTTGTACATCAACTCCGTTTTTGATATTCATCAAACATTTTATAACGCATATTCGAAATCAGTGTTGAATCAGGACATTAACCCCTAAAAGCCCGAGGGGTATTGGACAAAACATATATGTGTTATAATATGTGCCTTCCATATGTTTGATGAAGTTTGGTTCAATAAACAAAATGTAGGGCATCATCTCTACAAATTATCCATACGGTCAAACTTCCAAAAATAACTTTAGATCATTTTTTGATGAATTTATAAGCATTATCCTTTGAAAATTTGTATAAATTATAATTTTCAATTTTAAAGTTTAAAATTTAGTATGATTGGTTAAAGTTGGGTTATGTATTGTAAACTTCAAAGAAGCAAAAGAAATGATGGAGGGAACATCATTACTTTCCCCAAATAGTAAATTTTATAACACTAACACAATGTTGACGTGATTGACTTTGGAAAATTCTCCGGGGTGGAGTTTAACTCGGATTGCCATAATTCAAATTGTGTTGGAAAGTAGACATGATGTAATATTTCAAAACATTTTTTATTTTTTCAATTTTTTTAATATTCCGGGCAGCCCGTGAGATTCGGGCAGCGACCAAAAATTTCTTGAAGTATTTTTTGCAAATCCAAAATATTCTAAATTCATGGAATATTCTCAAAATATTTGAATATTCATGAGCGGTGAGTGTAAAATTCACTCTTGTGGCTCATCGCTCATGTCCTAGCAATCCCCTCAAGGGAGCAGGAAATGTTTAGAAGATCATGTTTGAGACATCACCCTTCTACAAAATATAGAATCGTGCTAGCAGTAGAATCCTTTCTGTGTCTTCAATTAACAATGTCTGTCATTATTGTGCCACTATGAACAAAATCTATAAACCAAAAGCTCTAAGTTTGAAATGATTACATTTACATTGTCGCTTGCTCTCAAATCAATCATTTGGGAAACTTGGATCCCCTGCTTGCCTCCGCACCACACAAACCCTCCAAACATATATTTAACTAATTATGGACAAAACGACGAATTCTGGACAAAATGACAAATTCTAAACAATTTGCCAATAATTGTAGAAAATGCTCAATTCTGAACAATTGAAACTTTTATCGGTGGGTAGCCGGATTATATCGGCCGCCGGCTGACTCTTTTGAGAAAAAAAAAAAAAAAAAAAACTTTTTTTTTTTTGGGCCAAAAATCAATTCTGTGACCTAACTATAGGCTAATATTCATTTTTTTGACCTTTTTTGAAGCAAAAAAGTCTGCACGTGGACATCTTTCACTTCAAAAATTTGTTTTTTAATTTTGTCAGCGCCTCGGCGGATGCATTCAATATTATTTCTGGACTTTTAAAAGTCCATAATTAGTTAAATATCAGTTTCCAACTCCAACTTGAAAATATGTCTCTAGTACCATTCTAGATACATGCATTACGCTCATACACGATTGACACAAGCTGAACTAGCTAAATTGAGTTTCTTAAGTTTCCCAGAACACTAGGTTGTAAGTGAACCAAACCAAAGCATAACCTTTTCTTTTATATGAAAATAAACAAACAAATGATCCTCTTCATCGATTTTCAATTCCTATCCTCATTTCAAGTGAATAAGAGACATTGGCCCATAACAATACCTCACGATCTTCTTACAAACAACTCAAATTTGAATGACACCTTTGAACTGTGACGTAGACATTGTCCGGGGAGGTTATTGTCAAAAACTAGAATGCTATGTAAGTTAAAATATAAGGTCCATATTATTCATCGGGAGGTAAAATTTCTACATAATAATAAAATTTTAGATGTAATATAGGATGCTTTAAATCCAAGTAACAAATAATTCAAGAATTTACCTGGAATATATATAGAATTTTCAAAATTTCAAAAGAGTGACCTCCTGAGAGACATCGGCAATGAACTATATATATAAACCTAATTCAAGACCAACAACCATAAATGAAAAGATAACATTTGTTACAAGGTCTGAAAACGTTTACCAACTAGAGTGTGCCAGACCTAGGGCGATTAGATCAATGCTAATAAAGGCTTAAGGCTTTTGAATAACGCAGTAGATAAAGAAAAAATTAATAGATAATGATTCTAAAAATTCTTGAAAATTGCAACATGAAACAATATTGAGTGATAGGAGCAACACGAGAGAAGCAACATGTGACATGCATATGTTAAAGTCCCTCCTTGAAAAGATCACACTATCCAACCATGATCTCCTACAACAAAGACTTGAAACTATAGTTGCTAGACGAGAAGAAGGAACATTTTTTTGTCCTTGCCATACTTCCACTCTAGCGAGAACTCCAACACCATCCAAATACATAAGAGTGAAAAAGAAGATCTAGTGAACCCTCAAACACAATTGTAACTAAGTTTTAGGTTGGATACGAAGAATCTTGAAACATCGATCCTTCCTCAAAAAAGAATACAAATTAGTAAACTTTGTCTTCAAATACCAAGCTTCTAAACCAATTCCACACACTCCAAGTAAGAGAAAGAAGCCAGCCGCAGGGATCTCTAAAGAACACCATAATCCAAAGCTTCTTAAAAAAAACTCATATAAGCCCACACACCTCACATGCTACACCCTCTCTACTCCTCGTTCAAAACTATGTTGCATGCTCTAATCACAATACCACCACAAAAGCAACGAAGCCAGGGTTTTACAATACTCACAAAAACTCTCCAAAAAAATCAAAACTCTTCACAGGAACGATCTCGGCCGTGTTACCAGAGCACCTTACAAGCTAAGGATTTTGAAATAGAGTTCGGGGGTTTATAGCTACAGCTTATTGGTTTTCATCACCTTGGAGATTGTGGGTCTCTTTTGTTCCTCAACTTTAAATAACAACTGACATCTATGAACGAACAAAATATGTCCAACTGCACATCTAATTATGTTGCGTTATCATTCTTATGTTATGTTACTCTAATTATGTTCATTATATTAATCTAGAGTGTTTTCTGAAAAACCGACGCATGCACCGTGTAAGTAAAGTTCAACATGCCAATTTTGCAAAGAATTCATCCTAATTTTTTCATAACTTTTTCATAGCATGATTATAATAACATAACATAACATAACATAGATTAATATAATTATTGTAAGACATATTCCGTATATGGGCATGTACGGTGTAGAGTGTCGTCTGCACTCATCACCCTGGATGCGTCGTTTGAATCTAGATGCCCAACACCCATCATGATGAACTCCGTTCCCGCTTGCCAGCCCATTGTCTATCTCCTGGAGGACACTAGTAGTACGTCTGGCGGCGATGCTTAGCAGTTGTTATGTGTGTGTGTGTCAGTGTGCGTGTCTTGTGCATAGGACTGTTGTAAGAGATCAGCACGATCTTGGTTCATCTGATAATACACAGTGTTAGAGTTCACTATTTACTGTGCGTTTTATCTGGATGGTTGTTTAATCAAGAGTGAGCTAACTTGATTTGTCGTTTGTGCGTATTGTAGTAGCCTTACTACTTGAAACAGGTTATGGACCCTTTCTAGTTTTTTTGTGTCAGCAGTAGTACTTGTCTAAATACTATAGTCTTGTACATTTGTTTTCACCATGGATGCTAACAAGGATGTGGCAAACATCAAGCGTTTCAATGGACAAAACTTCTACATCTGGAGCTTCCAGATGCGGGCACTGTTGATGGGTAAGGAGCTGATGTCCGTAGTTGATGGGACCACGCCAAAACCCCTTGATACTGCAGTAGTAGAACAGATTGACTGGGTCAAGAAAGATAGTCAAAGTATCTCATATCTCTGTGCTGCTTTAGACGAAAAGATTCTTGATCTGATTTGTGGTTGTGTGTCATCGCATGAGATTTGGACAAAGCTCAAAGTCATTCACGATCAGCATGCCAATGACAACATCTATGACATGCAAGTCAAGTTTTACCAGTGCAAGTTTGAAGCTAGTGACGGTATTGCATCCTTTATCAGTAAGGTTGAGGTCCTAAAAAGTCAGCTAGCTCGTCTCGGTGATAGTAGCATCGCAGAGCCAAACCTCATCGCAAAAGTTCTTGGTAACTTGCCCAATTCTTTCAGTCACTTCCACTCTACTTGGGACAACACCCCAAGCGCCAATCGGACGTTGAATAATCTTCTCATCCGGTTGATTAGAGAAGAATTACGCATCAAAGAGTTCCAAGCACGTGAACAGCTCAATTTGCCTGCAGCCGCCTACGCTGCTAATCTCAAGGGTGGCAATAGCGATTCTCATAAGTCGACGCTCACGTACGAACAACGCTAATAACGGAAGAAGGACATTGAAGAGAAGAAAAAGAAGACGGAGTGCTGGAAGTGTGGTCTACGTGGTCATTGGGCGCGCGAGTACACTGCGACACCAAAAGACAAAGGTTCCGTTGCCGAATCTCCAGAGCCGTCGCCAAGTGTTTCCGGCACTCCTAGAGCATACATGGCATTGATACGCGAAGTCGACATTAGCGATGACTCTTGGATAGCGGACAGTGGGTGCACCGAGCACATGACAACAAACGTTTTTGGTTCGCACAGTACCAAGACATCTCCATGCAGCAGCGTCACGTTGAAGGCATCGTCGGGACTAATTTTCTTGTGTATGGGATCGGTGACATCACCGTGAGCACTTTTAACGGTACGCAGTGGGAGTTTGCTGTGTTAAAAAATGTGTTACATGTTCCAGGTATCACTACAAGAAAACCAGCCCAATGTGACCGGATGTGACTAAGCGCATATGACTATGTAGTCACCTCAGTCATTGATTTAGTCTAAAATCAGTCCTAAGAGGGTCCAGTCATGGACTAGTCATATATGTAGTCATATTTTTGAGGACCTGGGTGGGAACGTCTACGGGAACGGGACATATGTTCTCCTGCCCGGTTCCCAGAGTCATGCTCTGACTGCTTACTATGTGTAGTCATACTAATGTAGTCGGATTGTATGGGTATATGGTTTATGTATGACTTACTGTAGTAATACAGTTGGTTTGGGTGACTACATGCAGTCATGTAGTAAATAACCTGACTAATAGTAGTCATATATTTCAATCAAATGATTTTGAAGTCCTCTAGTCGTTGGCTCAATGGGTGAGTGCTGTAAAATAGGAGTAGGTCCATGATCTTCACTTACACAATAGCTTGTCTATTCAACACTACCATGTCTGTGCGCAAACATTATAGGATGTCATTTTAGGGCACCATTCTAGAAACACTACTAAATACACCTTCAAAAATTAGTAAGTAATTGGGTTGGGCGTCCAAAAATCATGATTCCACTTGCTCTATCTTTCCACTTGCTTTCCAGATGCACGAAATTGCCTTGTATGCTTAACTTTGCTACAAATTTCCCATGCTCACAAAGAAGCCGTTATTGATCACCTTCCCATACTTTTTTGAGATGTCAAAGTGATTGCAAAATAACGTAGTCATGTGGACAGTTTTCTTTACTGGAATTAGTAATGACCGCGAAATAACATAGTCATCGACACAGTTTCCTTTACTTATATTGGTAATAATTGCAAATTTACATAGTCAACTGGACAGTTTTCTTTACTTATATTGGTAATGAACTGCCTTTGTCCATACAACTCGAATTTGTTAACTGTGCAATCTCTGTGACTACTAATTTGCTGTACCAAATATCTACAGATAGTAGTTGGGCTCCTACAGTCCTACTCTGGTGACTCATCATTGTAGTCCGCCTCTGTATCCTCCATTTGCATAGCAAGCTGCACCTCGTTGCTAGAAAGCTCTTTGGAACTTGATAAAATAGGCGGCATTGCTGCGGTATCATCAGTGACATTCTGTGCCATCAATCCCTGAGTTTCAGCATCGTCGCGTAAGCTTAGGCACTGTAGATCTAGTCTTCCCTCAGCCATGGAGGTCACTCTCACACTTCGTGATTGATTGCGTAGAACAACCTTCCACCCAGGATGTGCCACATCGTCAACAAAGAAGACCTGTTGAGCATGAAGAGGAAACGCAAACGAATCTGATGAGTACGGAATGATACGGTCAATGTTCACGAGAGTGAAACCGTACTCATCTCTCTTCATAGTTGCCCGTGGCCCAATCCACGTAGCTTGGACCCAGTTACAATACAGTAGGAGTAACTCGAACTTCACATAGTCAGCACCAATAATCTCTTCGACCCACCCCACGTACTCCACGTTCGCGAGCCTGTGGTTCTTGTCCTTTCTGCTGGCACGGCAAGATTGTGAGAATGTTGCAGCTACTCCGCTGTCGCACGTTGACAAGTGTACCTCTGCTCCGCGCACACGTATATGGTTCCCGTATGCATACATGCTGCGATACAATTTTGCCTCACATGAAGGTGGTAGGACAAGGCCAAGAACATCTTCATCGACCTGTGTGCCTGCTGCCACATCCCGTTGCACTGCAGCAGGAAACCACTCAGAAAACTGCTCATTCCTTGCGATTGGTGGATACTCTGCTCTTCTACCCCGTGATCGACGGCGTATCTCTGCACGCATTCTGTGCCGCGCTTCCATCTCCAAGTAGTGACGTCTGATTAGAAGCCACAGTGGATGGAAAGTTTTTAGATAACAAAAACAGGAAGCAGATAGAGGAAACGTCCTCTACAAGACATTCTCTAGTCATGTATTGCAATATGATGACTAGAATTAGTACGCAATAGACCTTTGATGACTACACACAGTCACATTGTCCCTTCTAGACAGATCGCATGACTAAAACAAGTGATGCTTACTCTCTGTATGACTGTAGAGGCTCCGCGTTCGTGAGAACAAACTCGTGAATCCGTGCCCTGAGCTCTGATGTCAAGAGTCGATATCGACCTATACCCTCCACGACCTCACTCTTGGCCTCTACTTCCTCCTGATCGTCCCATATCCTCCTGCGTGTTAGCTCACAGTCTTGCATGTACTATGTGCAAAATCCTAACGCCTCCTCTATTATGTACCCCCTCGCCATGGATCCCTCGGGTTTTGCTCGTTGCCTAACATAGCCCTTCAGTCTCTTCAAGTATCGCTCAATAGGATACATCCATCGGGTGTGTACGGGACCACATATATCCAACTGCTGCACCAGGTGAATGGGGAGGTGTGACATGACATCAAAGAATGAAGGTGGAAAAACCTTCTCTAGCATGCATAGTGTCTCAGCTGTGTACTCCAATAACTGTTCCATGGACGAGGGATCTACGGACTTTGCGCACAATCGTACAAACACCCGACTAAGCCGCATTATTGCCACCCGCGTATCCTTGTCCAAGAGAGTGCGCAAACACAAAGGGAGCAACTGTTGCATCAAGACATGGTAGTCATGAGATTTCAGCCCCTTCAAGTCCCCATCCGACGCAATGCACTTTGCAAGTTGGCCAGCGTAGTTTGTAGGAGTCTTCAAATTGCGGAGAATGTCTAGGAATTTCGCCTTCTCCTCTTTCGATAGTACATATGGAGCTGTTGGAAGTATGACATACCCAGGTTTCCTTCCAGGAAGCGGGTGCAGATGTGGTCGAATATTGGCCTCTTTTAAGTCTAGCCTGGCCTTCAAAGTGTCACGGACTCCCCAAATTGTTTTCATCACGTTCTCGCAGATGTTTTTTTCACAGTGCATGGGATCCAAAACATGTCTAATGAGGAGGTCCTGCCAGAAATCCCAGCATAGCATTCCAGCGTCAGATTTGCTCACTATTGACAAAGACTCTTAAGCATTCATTGAGAAGATATAGGTCCATATTCATTTTTCTCCCTACATACAGTGATGGATTTCAGAAATTGCACTACTTACAGTCAACCTTCTTATCAAGCAGGTTACTAGATTCAGTCAACAATTCTGAAAGTAGTTACTAGAACCAGTGAATGCGCTTAGTACCTGCCAATACGGAAGCAGGTACAGAGCTGAGAGCTGCTTCACTCCGGTCCGGTGAATGGGGTCGCCTTCTCCTCCACCTCTTCTTCTCTGTGACTCCTGCAGGAAGGATACTCTCTCTTGTGCATAGCCCTTGATGTCGCATCCTGTTAGAATTGGAGGGGGCGGCCGGTACTCCTGTTGACCATCGAATGCTTGCTTGAGCCTACAATAGGGATGCCGTCTCCTGAGATACCAGCGGTGACCTAGATATACATTCTTTCCTAAAGCCTTTGACCGCCGAGTTGTAACATGTGGCCCACACTCCGTACACGCTCTATACCCTTTTGTGACTTGGCCAGATGTTAGTCCGTACGCAGGGAAGTCGTGCATGCACCAAAGAAGTAGAGCCCGCAGTTCAAAATGCTGTCTAGGGGGCTCTTCAGACACATCTATCACTGGTACCCCTTTCCAGAGTTCCAAGAGCTCTTCAATCAGTGGAGTAAGGTACACATCGATGTTCTCCGAGGTCACGCTCTCTTTCCCTGGGATCAGCAATGCAAGCATGATAAAAAATGGCTTCATCACTAGCCATGCAGGCAAATTATAGTTGACCAGGAGAACCGGCCATGTCGAGTGACTGAGCGACTAGTTTCCGAACGGATTCACTCCGTCCAGAGCCATCCCCAAGCGTATGTTCCTGTGCTCAGCTGTAAAGTTGGCATCCAATGACTCAATGTGCTTCCAGGCCTTCGAATCGGGGACGCAATCCACGTTACTCCCCTCCTTCTTCCGATTGGCGTGCCATTTGTTAAGTTCCGCCAGTCTTTTACACCGGTACATGCGCTTCAGACGGGGAATCAACGGAAAATGGCGTAGAATTTTGGATGGGATTGGGCTGGACTCTGACTTGTATCTCGGGGCGTTGCACTTTGGACAGGACTTCGCATCCTGCAGCTCCTTCCTGAACAAGCAACATCCATTGCGGCATGCATGTATAATATTATAAGACAGTCCCAACTTCACCACATACTTCCGGGCTTCATAGTGAGAACGGGGTAGGTAATTGTTGCTTGGAAGGAGAATATGCAGCAGTTGAAGTAGTTCGTCAGCAAATGCATTCGATACTCCAAACACCGCAAAACAATTGAGTAGCAGAAGAGTTGAGACCAACCGACTTGTTGTGGCACCTGCAAAAAGAGGAGTTTGGTCATGCTCCACTAACTCCTCCATTACATCTGCCATGCAGTCCTCTTCCTCCCATGGGATTGCGTCATCCTCCTCCACATCGTCTGTTGGAGTACAATCCTCACGGTCTTCGTCCTCGAGGTTATCGTATCTAGAGAGGCACTCCATGATCATTCTTATTGCGTCCATGCCCCCATTGTTGTTGTCAAGCTCAGGAGGGCTTTCCCTGACTTCCTCTTCAACAAGGTCGTTTTCCGCATCCACGAGACCTGCCTGAGCATAGCACACTCTTGGAATTAATCATTGACAGTATTTTAGCACTGGACATCAAATGACTTGCTTATTACAATTTCATATTGAAATTTGACTCCCAGTAGTGAAAGAAACGAGTATACAAGGACTCCATGCAGTCATCACATGATATGGGTGACTATGTGTAGTGAAGCATATTTGACTTTACATAGTCGTATTATCCCAAGTCTATGTGTGACTTAATGCAGTCACCACCACAGTAATATGCGTAGTGATAAATCCGTTCTTGCAGTCACTAATATCTCACTACAATTAGTCATAGCATTCAGAAGCTATTTCAGTATTCGTGACTATGGGGTGTCAAATTATTCATTGAATTAATCATTGAAAGTATTTTAGCACTGGACATCAAATGACTTGCTTATTACATCACGTAGTTTAGACATACCAAAATAGGCACAGTGAATTGAGGGTCTCTTCCAATGGTCCTGAGATGCTTGCGAATGGTTGCCCTACTGATGCAACGACCTCCCATACAATTTCTGCATGGGCAACGGTAACTCGTTAGCCCCAGTCTATCTGCTTCTCTCTCCTTCAATTCCCAGAGGTCGAGGTCGCTTGCCCCCGTCGCACTACGGCTAGCCATTTGTCAATGTAAAGCGGTCAATGGCACCTGCTCTTATACAGAAAACCACGCGAAATTGAGCATATGAACTCAGCTTGGTTTCTGTTCATACCGGTAATAAAACTCCTTACTTCTGGTCAAAATTTCAATGTTACAGAGTCAGATTTGAGGCAGACCAACAGAGCAGTTCCATTGGAAAATGAAAAACGACCTCTCTCAATTCTGAAATAAAATTCTAGAGAAAAAGCTCCAACGAAAAGGGGGAAAAATAATTGGGCATAATTTCCCATGTCGCCTTTCGTGACAAGCCAAAATTTCATAACAATAAAGTCACCAACACTCTTATAACCACCTATTCCCGAAAAAATGAACAACTACAGTTCCAACGTATCTTTTACTTATTATTGACCAACCCTGGTTTACCAGCTTTCCTTTTGAGTTACCTTACTAAAGAAGAGATTTCAGCTTTTCTCTTACGGTCCTGGGAGCCCAGTGCAGCATCTGTAGCATCAGGATTCAAACCATCAGATGGAACATTGGCTGCCCTAGAGTCGCGACCATCGTCAGATTTCTGTACTCTTCTTCGTTGGGCCTCAGCAAGAATTTTCAGCTGGACTGCAAGGATTTGAAACTGCGAGGGTTAGTGGAGTCACTAGCAGAGTGTGCTATCAAAGTTTAAACTCCGTCACTGCCGTCAGTCACATGAACCACACTACTGACTACTGAACTTGCTATATGATGAACTTTTGTGACTTTGTAGCGTCACATAAACCAAACTTATGATTGACCTTGGTCAGATCGTATGACTGCCGTTGGTCAGATTTGAGTGTTTGGATAGCAACAAGAGTTTCTTTAAAAGAAAGTGCTTTCAACCTGTAATCAAAAGAAGACCTGCTATAAACCCTCCGAGCTTCAACAATGAAGTTGGTAAAAAGTTCAAGTCAAAAAAATTAAAGAATAGCAACCTACCCTCTTCCCCTCTTGAGGAGGAATCAAAGCAGCAAGAATCCGATAGCTTAATAATTGAGGGTTAAAGAGAACCGCAATTATAAGTCTTTATTAATGTTGTACGATGGTTAAAGAAGAATTATTATTTAATTCTTAAGGGAAAGCCTAGGAAATTTCCCTAATAAAAGTAAATCTTTAAGGGTTAACCTGGTTGTAGAAAGGTAAAGGAGATTACCTTATTTTGATTGTGAAATGATGATGAATAAACTAAATGACATAGATAAAACTTTGGGTTAAGTAACGGTGAGAAGAATTGAAAAGGGAGTGTCTATTTTCCTCTAACTGAGGATTAGCTACCCGAAAGGGTTGATGATGTAGACGTATGTACAACTCCTCGTCTTCTATTTCCTCTCTCTTAGTTTACTCTTAAGTTGAAGAAATGTCGTTGTAGTGTTGAAGGATTGTTATAAGATACATATATAAGAATACCGTTCTTTAAACCTAGTTTTGGGAATTCTTGAGTTATTCTTTGTTCAGTCTTAAAGCTTTTCACCTTAACATGTGACCTTAGGTGCTTTAACATTAAACGCTTTAAAACCTTCCTCAAAAAGAACTACCACTAGGGAAAGTTACTTGGGTTAAATAAACCTTTTGAAATTTTCCTCTTTACAAAAACAACCACTGATTGAAGAGAAAAAATTCAAAGAGCAGAATCCTCCACAGAATCATACAATTTGAAACGAATCAAATCCTCTCAATTGCAAACTATCACAGGAGAAGGTACAACATGAACCTGGAATCGCATGTAAAGGCACATGTAACAAACTGAAAAAAACATCAGTTTACAGTCTAACTAGTTTTTCTCAGTGGAGCATTTCGCACACTTCAATCGAACACTTGCATTTGCCACAGATGTTTAAGCTCCATGACTGCCTTCAGTCACATGAACCAAAACACTGACTACAGAACTCGCTATGTGTTCAGGTGTTGTGACTGATTATCGTCATATGAACCAGACGTATGACTAAAAATCAGTTCAAAATCACAGAACAGAGAGGATTGACATATAAAACTCAGTGATTTTTTGGTTGTACACTGCCCAAATCCCTCACCTGGTGTTAGTTGGTGCCCCCAATCATGCAAAGCTCGAATGACTTCTGCAGTTGCTATTACAGCACCGTGACGAAGACTGAGCTCGGGTGAAAGGGTATAGGGCAAAAGTATGCCTAGAACAGTCGTCTCAAAATACTCCGGATCATATTTCACAAGCGCTGCGAGAGCCTCTGCTGCTAATTCACATAGTGACCTATCCTACAAAGTCAAAGCCAAAATAATGAATCCAGTCTTTCTAAGTGGCAAAGCCAGAAAAGAGTAAAAATGAAGGAACACGAATTTCATGCTGCAAGAATGGAAGATGTTGCAAAAACGTGCAAATAAACAGAGTATCACTGTAGATCTTCCTCAGCACATTTGAAACGCTGAGACAACATAATCAAATAAAGAACCATGTCTTAAACAATATCAATAGCAGAGAGAAATAATCTTGCAAATAAAGCTCGGGACGGTTTTAAAAAAACTAACCCAGACAGTCTTTGCCTCTTGAAATTTCCACTCACATCTTTGCCTCCCAAAATTAATCAGAACCACCAAAATCCAAAAAAATTATAATTAATTAGGTGACTACATTTCAAGCCCAAAACAAAACAAAAATAAAAAAATTGTCAAAAAAACTGTCTTAGAAGTTCTATTCACATCTTTGCGAGTCAAAATCAAATTAAGCGAGTACAGCCAGAGCATACCAAGACACTCTTCAAAAAATCAAAACACTAAAAATAAAAAAATTAGAAAAATTAGGTACTTATACATTTCAAGCTTTAAAGAAGAAAATAGTCAAAACGCCTGTGTTTGAAAATATATTCACATAAACCAAACTTATGACTGACCTTGGTCACATAAACCAACTTATGACTGACCTTCGTCACATAAACCAAACTTATGACTGACTTTGGTCACATAAACCAACTTATGACTGACTTTGGTCACATAAACCAACTTATGACTGACCTTCGTCACATAAACCAAACTTATGACTGACCTTGGTCAGATCGTCCTTCACCACGCGTTGCAATCTCCTGGACAGCTTGAAGCAACGACTGTAAAGCATGCTTCGACCCTAGCACGCTCGCTACAAAGCCCTATCATTTGAATAACTCCTCCATTACAGAAGGCAGCGTTTCAGCGTAGTGGTCCTAACTCTCTCTTGTGCCGCGCATTAAATTTTGGGAGGTGCGGGTTGCTCATTCGAACCTGAAGAGGACGAGCAAAATGGCGATGGAGACTGCGCTCGATTGCCTCCCACGCCTCACTGCTCCTGCTCCTGCTTGCGATGGAGACGCCCACGAATCTTCCTGAAGCCTTAGTGTAGGAGGAAGATGACGACACCTGCGAGCTCAACAAAGCGACACCTGAGGAGCCGGTTCCGGAGTACGAGAGGCTGCGGCAGGAGAATGTGCGGCAGAACGAGCTCAAGCTACAGGAGCTCGGAGTCCCGCTTCTGGCACAGAAGTTGGTGAACCCTAACGCCACGAGGACGACACCTGCGGGGGAAGGAGAGGGGACACGACGCGCCGGCGCCAGCAGCATCGGAAACCGCACAAATACCTCGAGGTAAACCCTAAACCCTAGCTTGACCCTGCCGAGAGCCTTTCCCTGAATTTTTTATGTGCCTTCACCACGCGGATTTTTTTAGACACGATTGCTCTCTCTTGAACGTTGTTGCTAACTGATTTCGTACTCTTTCGGTTGTTGACTGATTTCGTACTCTTTCGGTTGTCTACGATTAGTCACGTAGGTTTTTTCTTTCATTGCAAACCCTTGCGGGACGGAAATTTTCCTTCGATAATTAACCGGCGCTGGTTGGAGCGATCGGAGTTGCATTGTAAGTTTTCAGCGATCAGAGTTGGAGTAGGAGAGTTTCTGGCATTACGTCCTTGATCACATGCATGCAATAAAGGCGCTGCAGTGATGATGCACGTAGTTATCGATGCATTCTGGTCATTCGAAATGGCAGAAGTGAAGCCGACGTGCATGAGTTCATTGAGCACATTTGACAGATCAACTCTTTGGATGAGAAACTCCGAGTGATTACATTGACAGGCATTCTCAGTTTTAACATTCAGAATCTGCGAGGAACCATCGTAATCGATATAAACGTGCAAGGTCCAATTATCATTCGTAACTGGTTGATATACCCATGGATCATTATTAGGATCTGAACTTGCTGGTAAGTGGCTCCACGACGAGGAATTCAGGCTGTTGATGTCGACTCCGACGTGGAATCCTTCAGCTGGGTCGGCAAACTCGGGGTTGTGCACGAAGTCGAATTCCACTGCAAACCTAGAGCCTACTGATTCATATGGGTTCCTATCACCCATTTTATTACCATTTCTTAGACGAGAACCAGGTTCTCTGTGTTCTGAAGTTTCCTTGCTAGCATGCTTGAAACCGCTAGTATCAAGGGAGGTCTTCAACCGTGTTCTTAGTGATGTGATGCTACTGCAAACTGAGAGGGAAAAGGCAGCTGCAACTAAGCAAGGTATTCAAAAGACCAAGAATCGAAGAGTAGCTCTAATCCAGTCTCCTCCACCTGGGCACTTGTGGAACATCCTTCCACGAGCCATGGTTGTGCACTTCTTGGCCTGGAATGCAATGAGATCGAGAGACAAAGAATGAGGAATCTTGAGCGAGGTCGAATGGGAGAGGGAATGAGGGAGAATGATAAGAAGGGATTGATGGAGGAGGATTTATAGAATTTAGAAGACCCTGGACTTGACTTGACTTGACTTGACTTGACTTGAGAGAGATACCTCCTTTGTATCACGCTGGTATGACAATGGTATCACCTGGGTAATTATCATCAGTCTAAGTGGTGTGGGCTTGAGTTTTTAACGTTGTTCCAACTAGCTAGCTGTTGTTTTTCAACGCGGATTGACTTGGCATTGATCTTGGTGTCAAAGACATGGTCTGAGGTGAGTAATTTTCTGTATATTGGCTTGCGATTCTACAGATCCCTTCTCATGATCGATCAGAAGAATGACCTCAATTTATGTATGTATGTGTGGTAAGTCGATGAGGTGTCTGGAGATTGTTGTATTGCAGGTGATGATCTTGCAAAAACTTCTGGAACAGAAGCAGGCCCAATGTCGTTTGGACCAAGATGTTTCTAGGAGCACGAACGAACAATAGACATTCAAGCTGCTAATAAGTACTTCTCGAGAGGATCTAAATGTCAATATCAAGTTCAGAAAATCTCTTTGAACTGCTGGCAAAGTCTATGCACAGACTTTCAAGAAGCCACTCAGGGCTGGCTCAGATGTTTACCGAAGTAGCTCTAATCCAGTCTCCTCCAGAGCTGAATATCAGCAGCATTTACTGCTTGAATGAATGGCCTTCAGGATTATGCTCAATCAATTATTATTCTGGGGGAGCTTATTACTTTGATTTGATTGTTGCTCCTGAAAAGACGAGCTCAACTTGCTGACCATGTTGCGCTGACCATGAAATTCAGGGCTTGGTTGCTTGTTATGTTGGGATATTATTTTTCCCTGAATTTTTGATGGGCTCTAAAAGTCTCCTTTGATTTGAGCGATGTGATGATGTCTCCTTTGATGGTGCTACAAAATCCACAAAATTGACTGTCAATTTTGGTGCTTAAAATTCCAATTTTTTTTGTTTTCCATAAAATTGAATTAATTCATGCCAAAAATCTAGAAGAGTCTATGGTATATCATGCTTTATAGATTACTTACTCCTCGATGACAGCAAGGGTTTGTAACTGATGTTGGTTTCTGCAGCGAGGGTTTGAAAGTCGTGCGTCGGAGTAAGCGACTCAACAACCGGCCACGAAAAGCTGCAAGGAACAAGCAGAAGGACGCGCTCTGCAAGGAATCAAAGGAAAGCGTGAGGAGCGTGAAGAGCAGCTCCGAGGAGTGGCACAGCGAAGAGGAGAAAACGGAGAGCGAAACTGACATCGAGAATGATGACGAGCGTAGCCTAGACGATGATGAGGTCTCGCCAGTAGCAGTGGGAAAGCCACATCCAGGCAAGCAAAATCCTCAGGTGAGTGTACTGCCTTGCTTCGATGTTTGCTTGATTCAATGTTTGCTTGATTCGATGTTTGCTTCGATGTTTGCTTGATTCGGTGTTTGCTTTGCTACCTCAATTCAGTGTTTGCTTTGCCACCTCGATTCAGTGTTTGCTTGCCTTGAAACTGCAGTCTTGTTTCCAAGCTCTGTGACTGCTCATAGTCACATGAACGAGAATTGTGACTTCATTTGCTAAGGTTCTCGTCATAGATACTTTCATGTATCAATTATGAATGTTGACGTCCAGGAACTTGTGTGCATTGCTGCAGTCCATTTATCCTCGTTTGTAAGAGCTGTGCATTTGCATGCTCCTGCAGTTTCCCATTGTAGTCAATCACGCTAGCTTCTTGATATCACCATGCTTGCATATTGGTTTAGTAACTGTGTGACTGAGTACTAGCTTCGTGAATCTACATTGGATAAAAGCTTTGTGAATACTAGCTTCGTGAATTTGCAATTTCGATACTAACTGTGTGAGCACTAGCTTCGTGAATTTGCACGCCAAATAATAGCTTAGTGAATTCTAGCTTTGTAAATTTGCTATTTGGATACAACCTGTGTGAGTTCTAGCTTCGTGAATTCGCAATCTGGATACTAGCTGTGTGAGTACTAGCTTCCATAAATTCACAATCTGGATACAAGCTGTTTGAGTATTTGCTTGCCTTGAAACTGCAAGTGTTTGCTTGCCTTGAAACTGCAGTCATGTCTCGTTGCTCTGTGACTGCTCATAGTCACATGAACGAGAATTCTGACTACAAAACTAGTATCGAGCCCAACAGATGTATGACTGATGTTGGTCTTTGCTTGTTGGCTCGTTCCATGACTCCTTTTCTGTAGCTTTCATTGTTTGCTTGATTTTGTTTCAATTGCATTGGAGTGATTGATTGCTCAAGTCTGCCAGCAATATGTGTTGAAGTTTTGTGATCAAGTTTTGTGTCGAATGCTCATTCCTTTCATCTGTGGTACCAATTAATAGATTTTCATGCAAACCATTTGTGGTAATCGAATAGTTGATTCCGTAGGCTCGTTGAGTGCTTGGAATCAGTTTGAGAATGAATTTTTTGATTGAGTTCAGTCACATGAACTAAATAGTTGACTATCAAACTCCGTATATGTTTAGGATTTGTGACTGGTCCTAGTCACATGAACTGGGATAATGACTAACCTTGACACTGAGAATGATTAGCGTTGTATGTATTGTGCAGGCCAGCGGACAGACAACCTAGCCATCTGTGTGGGAGGTGCGCAAGCGAGGTCCTGGAGGTTGTGGAATTCCCAAACCCAGGTCAACGAGCCTACGTCCGCAGCAAACAGCCCGACCTCAACAAAGAAAACGTCTCAAGATGTCAGACGATTCACTATCAGGGGAGCCCATTGATTACTGCAATGACGTTGTATCCGAGGTTCCTCCTAACCAGGGAGGTAGCACACCTCCTTCGCGTAACCGAGCCGTTCCCCGGCATGGGTCCATTAGTAGCTTGGACCTCGAAATTGCAGAAAGACAGCTCCAACTACTGCAATGGAGGCGAGCAATGGAGATGCAGGAGCCTGGGGTGAACTCCTCCACATATTCTCCATCAAAGATGACTGAGAGCTTTGGTCAACCCTCATATTCCAGAGACCAGAAGTCCAGACGACGGGTCGCTTTGAAGCAACAACAGGCTCAGGAGGTCACTTTTCGAGATGCAGGAGGGCCCAGAAAACACCTTGTGGAGGTCGATCTGAGAGGACATCCACAAGGACAGAATCGATCGCTGTGGCTAACATGTCTTCGAGGTCATGCGCAGGATATAGATTTCAGCGAAGACAACTACAAGAATCTCAACACTTCTATGCTGCTCGCTGTCAAGGAACGAGTGGACAACACTTTTGAGTACCATGGGGGCCTTGGCAAGGTGACAGAGGAGGCTTTCCACAGCATTTTGAAGAACCAGTTGAAGGTGAAGAGATATCAGTTGAAGAAAAGAATGCAAGAAGGGAAGGACAAGCCAAAGCACATTCGGCATGACCATTGGGTAAAGTTGTCAAAACTCATCTTGGAGGAGAAAAAACAGCATGAAGCAGAGAAGCTGCGATACAGCCGAGCGCAAGTGAGGAGGCCGTCTTCAGCCGGGCGCAACGAAGAATATGTTCGAGCTAATTTGGTAAGTCTTCAGTCTTTGTTTTCATTCCTTTCATCACAAGCATTCCAAGCTTTCTAGACTGCCAGCAAAGTCAGATGATCACCGGTACTTGGAGAAACTTGCATGTTCTTCTTCTTAGTTTCGTCAGAAGTCCATTACAGCTCCTGATCTCAAAGGCTGTACAACTGTTCCATAGCGCAAACCAGGTCTTGACGTGACTAGGTGCAGTCATCAAATTAGAGTTTGTGATTGTTCTCAGTCATTACGTTCGAATTCGTGACTTTTTTTAGTCATAGAGATGTCTGACCCAGGTTAACCCATTCATTTTCGAGGACACTTGACAGCAGCAGCTCATTCCTGTAAGCAATTTCTGTGTACAATTGGTAACATTTTCCAAGTCCAGTCCTTCTTGCACGTCTTGCTCGTTGCCTTGCAGAAGCCCGTGAAATTGTGGTGATAACCCGACGACGTAGTAGATTCCAGCGATCGTGAGAGAAGCCTCATCAATTGTCACTAAGCATGCAGCACTAACTAGGGAATCTAACATCTCTGTGCAGGCCATTGAGCTGGAGAGAAGCCCAACTAGGGTTGAAATTGAAAGGGAGCTTGCACGGGTCAAAAATGCCCCTCGAAGACTCAATCTGAGAAAAGAAACCTCCCCGAGTAGCCGAGTGTCTGATGCACAGCCAGAGCACGACAGTGATTGGCGGAGATCCATTGAGAAGAACATTGAACGCATCATGCAGCACCTGCAGATTCCCGTTGTCACCCCCATGAAGGCAGCAAGTGCAAAGAGCAGCTCCAGCTCAGAGTCCACCGGCACCGACACTTCACGAAAGCCAGATCACATTGAAGAAAGTATCATGGCACTGCAGGTACAAGTATGATCTTGATGTGTGTTGTCCAACTCCTATTATTACAACTCCTGCTTGGGCACTTCTTGAAATCTTGTGCCTTAGTTCTAGAAAAATTCACTATGCCAAGTTCGTGACTGTTTGTAGTCATTGGTATGGAAAGAGTGTCCAGGCTTGACTAGATGCAATCATGAAGTTCAAATTCGTGATTGATAATAGTAATGAAGTTAGAATATGTGACTTCTCACAGTCATCAGTTTAGAATCTATTACTATCCACAGTCATAAAATTTGAATAAGTGACTGGAATGGTCAAGAAGGTGTGGCATTGTTTAACACATTTGTAAACATTGCTCATGATTAAAAGCCATGACTGAGAGGATCCTTATTGACGTGTTGCCTCTGTACTCAACAGGCATTGCAGCAAGCAGGGGAGTGCGAATCGCAGCCTGCAGATCCGGATAAGGCAGAGGACATGCCTGCAGTAGGTGATGTGAAGGACTCACATCCGTCGGGAACTTCGAGCAACCCTGCAGGAGGCACTCCGGATTGTGGTACAGTGACCGTGGCAGAGTCAGGAGGACGTGCCCCAGTTGTGTACTCCACTCGGAATTTGAGGGCTTCCAAGCCTGCAAAGAGGACACTCGCACCCAAAAGAAAATGCGTTTGACAGAGGTTGAGAAGCTGAAGAAAGACCAAGATGACACAAAGAAGCAAAGGGCACTCCGGGGGAGCAAAGAGAAAGCTGAAAAGAGCAAGGAAGCCAACATTGACAGTCAGCAGAACGCGAAAGGGAAGTGGAAGAGAAACACGAACGCACCGGTAAGTGAACATGTAAGTGTCGGCAGCCTTGTATTTTCACAGGTTTTTTTCTGAAAGCACCAATTCAGTGATTTAGTCTCAACTGATCCCTGTTTTGTGTGTTTTTTTATTTTTATAGGTTGTACAAGAAACCGAGGACCCGGATTTAAAGAAGGGTGACCCTGTGAGACTCAAGAAAAACATGAACGCATCCATAAGTGAACATGTAAGTGCCATGAGCCACACCCTGGAATGTTGTGCCTTAGTTCTTTAGAAAATTCATTATGCCAAGTTCGTGACTGTTTGTAGTCATTCATATGGAACAAGTGACCAGGCTTGACTAGATTCAGTCTCGAAGTTAGAATACGTGACTGATATTAGTAATGACGTTAGAATATATGACTTCTCACAGTCATAGAGTTTGAATAAGTGCCATGAGCCTTGGAGAAGTACATCTTTGTATCAAAGCAGCAGTTTAGTCCCAACTGATCCTTGTTTTGTGTTTTTTTTATTATTATAGGTTGTACAAGAAGGTGAGGACCCGGATTTAAAGAAGGGTGACCCTGTGAGACTCAAGAAAAACATGAACGCTCCAATAAGTGAACATGTAAGTGCCATGAGCCACTTCCTGTAATGTTGTGCCTTAGTTCTTTAGAAATTCATTATGCCAAATTCGTGACTGTTTGTAGTCATTTACATGGAACGAGTGACCAGGCTTGACTAGATTCAGTCACGAAGTTAGAATAAGTGACTGATATTGGTAATGACGTTAGAATATGTGACTTCTCACAGTCATAGAATTTGAATAAGTGCCATGAGCCTTGGAGAAGTACATCTTTGTATCAAAGCAGCAATGTAGTCCCAACTGATCCTTGTTTTGTGTTCTTTTTTATTATTATAGGTTGTACAAGAAGGTGAGGACTCGGAGTTCAAGAATGGTGACCTTGTGAGACTCAAGGGAATTGAAGAAGGGGAGGAGGATAAAGTTGTGGCACTCGGGAAAGTGCAGAATGTAGCTGGGGCTTCTCTACACGGGAAAACCATAATTGCAGGAACCGTGTCTGTAGAAGTGCAGAAAAGCCTAGATGATGACTACAATTTGTTTGCACCCGTAGATCTAGATGATCCACCCGTGACCTTGGTAGGAGAAGCAGTAGGGCACTTTGTATTGTGGCCCACAGAGTTCATGGACATTGATCTGTCCTTCTCCCAAGCAGTTTAGACTGATCGAGTTCCAGGTGCAGTGCATCCTGTTTCAGCACCAAATTTTCTATTTCAATGAAATGTGTGAAAATCATTTGCATGACCTGACGCAGTGCTCAGAACCGCACGGTTGACTTGTAATAGTCAACGGATCTCATTATCACCCTAATCTGAAACTGAAATCTATGACTACGCACCGGTAGAATGGCAGATTCGACTGCATGGCATACGTTTGCATTAGACTACGGACAGTCAAGTCCTAGTTAGATGCTTCCGATTTAATATTGAAATTTGACTCCCAGTAGTAATAGAAACGAGTATACAAGGACTCCATGCAGTCATCACTTGATATGGGTGACTATGTGTAGTGAAGCATATTTGACTTTACACAGTCGTATTATCTCAAGTGTGTGTATGATGCAATGCAGTCACAACCACATCACTATAAGTAGTGATTAAACCATTGCTATATTCTCTAATACCTCACTAAAATTAGTCATGTCCATCTCATGATTTCAGCATTGGAGACTATGCATAGTCACCTCGATGTGGCTCTACATAGTCGTATTATCCCAAGTCTATGTGTGACTTAATGCAGTCACCACCACAGTACTATGCGTAGTGATAAAACCGTTGATGCAGTCACTAATATCTCACTACAATTAGTCATAGCATTCCGAAGCTCCTTCAGTATTCGTGACTATGGGTAGTCCAATAGATGTGACTCCAAAGAGTCCTATTCTCCCAACTCAATGCATGACGCATTTCAGTCATCATCTCACTACTATGCGTAGTGATAAATGTATGACTATGTGTAGTCATAATTTCCATATAGATGACTACGTGTAGTCATAAATGTATGACTAAATTGAGTCATATGGTCCCAAGTCCCACTGCAGGTCCCGTTTCGAGGTCCCAAAACACTGTGGGAACGCAGCATTGGGAACAAGAAGTGTCCGATATGACCCCCAGTCACATTGTCCGAAGCGACTAAGTCCAAATGACTACAAACAGTGCTAGTCACATTTTGGTTTATGCCCTGTTGTAGTCATAAAACCTAGTCACATTGGGCTGGTTTTCTTGTAGTGTCCCAATACCAACCGCCAGTTCTTCTTCCCCGTCTGCAACACCCATGATTTCCACAACATCGAACATCTTGAATTCCGGAGGCGATGAGGCTTCCTCCTTTTCTCCACTTGTTTGCAATTCCACAAACACTAGTAAATAATGGAATGACGACTGCCACGAAAACTAAGCATGAACAGTAAGGAAGAACCGAGTGGGTAGTGCTTCGGCTTTCTTTACCTTTGATGAGCTCTTGTCCTGATGAGCCCCCACTTTGTCTTCCTTGCTATCTTTTGCCACGACAGCCTGATTCCTTGACTTCTTCTGTTTTCCACCCTTTACCCGTGCCTTCCTTTTTTGAGGAATGGAAGGCTCCTTCTCTTTCACTGGCTGCTCCCGCTCATCAGAGGACCCCTTCTCTCTCCTCTTGTAAACGCTGCCGGTACCCTTCTCTGTCCGGGGTACCTTCTGCGATCCCCCGCTGATATCGAGCTTCTGTACCTCAGTAACCCTCTTCCTCTTCTCAGCAGCTGGACGATGCTTCGGCAGCGATGGCAAAGCATTGTCCGCCTCAACTTCCTTCCCTGTGCTTACTTCTACCATCTGCACATTGTCTCTTCCTTCAGGCTCCTGTTTACCCCAGTATAAACAACCACAGTCAGACATGAAAACATATATAGTTAATGGCTGCTCCTCACTAATATTAGTCAGCAATGTAAAGAGCGTGACTAACTTTAGTCATAAATTCTAATACCATGACTAGAACTAGTCATTTCACGGTGGGTACCTCGGTAATTCTCTTCTTCTCCTCACTAGGTGGACGAGGCTCCGGCAGCGACTGCAATGCAATCTCCTCCACCTCTTTGTCCCCTTTGCTGTCTGAGTCCATCTGCACGGAGTCTCTTCCTGCAGGCTCCTGTTCCAACACCCCCCCGTCATAACAACCACGGTCAGTCACAGCAACATTCATAGTGAACAGAGGACTTTCTGACTAATTCTAGTCTAAAGTGTTAAGAACATGACCTTTTTTAGTCATACGTTTCTTAAGCATGGCTAACCTTTTTGGCGCTGATAACATTAGTACGAACCTCCTTCATTGTGTCCCCCCCGTTGTCACCTCCGGATCCTTTGTCCACGTTATCTGCTAAACTACTCGTAGCTCTGGCTCCCGGCTCTACAGTTGGAGGAGGTGCGTTGCCTCCGTGCTCAATCTTCAAGGCAGCTAGAATCAGCTTCATATTCTCTTCTAACCCATCTATGCGTTTGTGTATGTCTCTATCCAACCCCATCTTTGACTGCCTGTTGGACAGAGAGCCGCGATCATATTTGCTTCCTCTTTGCTCTACCAGATTTGGTGCAACCTCATCTGATTGTTGTGCTGATGTCAAAGGCTTCTTGAATTGTGCCCGGTTCCCTTGTAGCTTTTGTGCCTCCTTTATCTTTCTCTCTTCAGAGATCAGCTTTGAGAGGTTCACCCAATGGTCTTGACGAATGTGCTTAGGCTTGGTCCTCCCGGCTACTAATGTCTTCTTCAGCTGATATCTCTTAGTCTTTAGCTGGTTCTTCAACAACGAGTGGAAAGCCTCCTCCGTGACTCAGCCAAGTCCCCCCTCATAATCAAAGGTGTTGTCGACATGTTGCTTGATGGCGAGCAACATCATCGTGCTGTGATGGTTATAGTTGTCGACGCTGAAGTCCACATCTTGGGAATGGCCTCGCAAGCATGACATCCAAAGCTGCCGGTTTTGACCGCAGGGGTTGCCCTTCATGTCAACCTCCACTCTGTACCTCTTCTTGCCACGGTGCTCTCTTTCCGAAGCTCCCAACAACAGCTGCCGCTCTACTTGTCGTCTGCAACTGCGTTGCTCTGAGTCCTCCGTTCGTCTGTCACCGCCATGTCCCTGGCTGTGTTGCGTAGTACCTCCACCGTACTGTCTTTCCGCAGGCTGTCCACCTTGAAGACGACGTTGTGCGCTTAAGATCTTCGCCTTTTTTAACTCCAATTTCTTGATTTCCAGTTCCAGAGACTTGCCTGCCAAATCGCCTTCGTCACTTTCTGAATCACTACGGTGATCATCAATATAAAAAGATGGAATCGCCACATTGTCCATAAGCGGTTCCTCTGCATAGAAATCATGCTCCGCCGACGAGCCAGGCCATGATGCCTGTGACATCTTCACGGCGGGTGCGCTTTTTGAGCCTGCCAATAGTGGGGTCACGCGCTTCGGAACCTTGAATGATTGATTTGTGGATGGAGAGGGACGCTTTTTTACTTCCCACTATACTGGTTCCGACGTCTTCAACTTTTCCTGCTGACATGAATATCGCGAAATTATCAACAAAGATTCATTTGGGTATTTCAGTGACTAAAGGTAGTCAACGATGTGGAGAACCTGACTAACTGTAGTCATATATTCCATAAGCATGACTAGCAGTCTAGCACTAGTCATTTCGTGAAGTGGCACTGTATCGATAAGGAATTAGCACAAGTATGATTGTTCTATAGCCTGACTGAATGGGCTAGTTGGAAAATTTCATTAGCTGAAAAATACATCCACCAGTGAGATTAGCAAATACCTTGGCCTTTGGCTGCGGTGACACTACAGCCTCCTCCTCCTCTGCAGACTCCTCCTGCTCTGACTCAGTGTCCTCGTGCTCTGTCTCACTGTCCTCGTGCTCTGTCTCCGTCTCCTCGTCGTCAAATGAAGACTCTGAATCTGAGGCCTTCTTCTTGGATTTCGTGCTTGACCTTGTTGTCCGCTTACTCGGGCGTGGGGTGGAAGGCTGGGTAGACCCTACGGCAAGCCAAGTGGACCTCCGCGTACATAGAATAGGAGCCTCCCTGGATTCCTCAAACATGTCAGACATTACGTTTGTCATGCGATTCAAGACACTACTCGTTATCTGTGGCATTCTACCAACTCCTTGGAATACCTCTTCCACACGATCGTCCGGTAAGTTTGCCACCAACCTCATTATTTTTTCTACAGAGGTAGTATGGGGATTACACATTGGCTTTCTATACAAGAAATTTTGGTGCTGGAGTAAGAGGTAAAGAAAGACAAAAGGGACATCAATAACGAGGCCCACGTACGAAGTAGAGCTGCGGCGGCTTTTCTTCTTTGCAGGCTTTGAGACCTTCTCCGAGGCCCGAGGAGACGTGGTGATCTGTCCAGCCGTCACCTCCGTGGCAATGCTGCTGATGCCCAAGGTGCAAAACACCTCGAGATTAGGCTCGATGTTCTTCTGTCTCGCAAGCTCGTACGGGTTCAGCTTGGCGGTGGCAGATGACTTCTTTGCTGCACTCGGCTTCCCCTTCTTCTTCCCCCTTGCTCCAGAGTTGTCGCTGTCGGTGTCTCCGTCGCTGCCCTCTTCCTCGTTGCTCTCCTCCTCGTCGTTCTCCTCCTCGTCGTTCTCCTCCTCGTCGCTCTCCTGGCTCCCCTGGTTGTTGACCTCCCCGCTCTCCTACTCCGACTCTTCCTTGCTCGCAGCTGCAGTCTCACGCTTTGCCGCGCTCGATTCGGCCTTCTTCCCCACGATCGGCGACTTTGCCGCCTGCGTAGCTCCGGTCAACGAGCTGATTTCCTTCCCCGACTTTGACGCCCTCGCAGCCATTGTCGACGGAGTCGCCTTACCCGCTGACTTCCCCTTCTTTGCGATCTCCGCGTCCCCGCCGATTTTTCCGCTGTCGAACTCTAACTTCCTCGCCGCCGTATTCTGTGCTTCGGATTCCTCGCTACCCCCGCTCTCCTGCTCCTCGTCAGACTCTTCCTCCTCCGACTCTTCCTCTTGAGTTTCTTCTTCACTCGATTCTTCCTCCTTCGACGGCTCCTGCTCCTCAGACACTTTGGGCTTGGTCAATTTCGCCATGGCGACAGAGCCTCCAAGCGCGACGACGAGACGCAAGTGAAAATCTACCAGCCTCCTCCATCTTTCTAACCACAGCAAGTTTAGGGTAAGATCACCAACAATCCTACGCAATTATGATTGAAGAGGTCTGCAGAGGGAGTGGGGAAGTGGAGTGAAAGTGAAAATCAGAGACATTAGGATTTCGTATTCAATGGGTGGCGGCTGCGGTAGGAGGTCGGAGTTAATAGGTCACGCTGTCGTCTTCATAGGCTATTTATAGTGTTTAGGTCATCCATCGATGACTAGGTGTAGTCAACATTTCTGCTTCGATGACTATTCGTAGTCAGTGGTTCTGCATACATGACTAGATTGAACTAAAAGTTGTGTTTATTCTGTGTAGGTGGACCACGGAATTGCTAATGGATCCTACATCCCGAGAGGATCTTCTGCAATTGCAACTGTGGGACATCGAAGAGAAAGAAGCAGACAGACAAGGTCTAAAAAGTTACCCTTGCCCATGTAAGAAATGCATGGGTGCAAAAATAGTATTAAAGACAACCATCCGCAAACATCTACGGAAGTACAAGCGAGATCCTGAATTCAAGACATCCATCCTGGTATGTTATCCACCAATTTAGTCTGATATCTTGGTTATGAAATATGTGGGTGCCAATGCGCTTGCCTTACTTTGTTGCGATGATACATGTAGGAAACACATAGACATAGTGTTCTGGCCGCAGCAGCTGCTGCATTAAATTCAGTAATTTCAGCTCCTCTACCACTTCAAAGGAGTACAGAGAGTAGTTTGTATCCCAACCATCAAGCATCTGTGGATACTGTTTAGACAGATAGCTACCATGGGCAATGGCGCATAGGCACCATCCCCAAGCTCAAAATCTTCACATTTTGGGAAAGAAAGTGGGAGATTAGGGTGTCAACACATCCGCACATGGGATGGGGCCTATATGCCATGGAAACAGCCAAATCTGGTGATCAGTTATTGCCATTTGTTGGGAAGAGATTCTCAAAGGTTGAGTTCCACCATCAGTGTGAGGCAGACAAGCGTTTTTTGAAGTATGCAATACGTGTGAAGAAAAATGTGTACCAAGATGGAGATGTGTTGAATGGAAATGTTGCAGGTTTTATTAACAGTTCCATTGGAAGAGAGCATATAGGGAATGTTATTTGGGAATACGTATCATTGCCTACCCCATAGAACCCGAAAACTTGGGGGTATATTATGACAGTAGCAACACGTGACATTGAAGTGGGAGAGGAACTTTTCACATATTACCCTCTTAATTGATAGGTCGCTTAGATTGCATCAAAGAAATGGGTAACAATACAAGAAACTGCTGTAATACTTTAGTGATTGCTTGTTTGTTAAATAATTTCCATGATTAAATGTAGTCATTGTTTTTGTAGAGAGGACTAGCTGTAGTGACTACTTTTGCAAATATGACTAAACCATAGTCACTGTGCGTGCAGAGATGACTACATCGTACTCACTATTTGTCTTGAGATGACTATTCGTAGTCATAGTTATCAGATACATGACTATTGTACATATGGATGAGCTACAATCATGAAAGTTTGTTTACATACTCGTAAGCTATGCAAGAAACGTGACATACTAACATATAATTGGGGGGTTGTGAATATCATCTGTGTAGTCTGGTTTTGTGTACGAAAGTGAGCAAGATTGTCCGATCCTTCACGAATCCAACGAAACGCACGAGAAAAACCCGACAATGCGAACCGGATCAGAAGAATTTGATGTTGCCCGAATGATCACAGACTGCCTCGGCAAATACGACAATATCCCTCCCGCTACAGATGACGGAACCGATGAGGATGAAGATGACATTGGTTTCAACGACGACGACTTCCATGATGTAGGCCATGCAAAATTCTTTAAAGAATCAAATATCCCACTCTACGAAGGTTGTCAGACAAAGCTTTTAGTTGCAGTGCTCCTCCTGTTCAATTGTTTCACGGTATTTGGAGTCTCAAACACAGCCGCAGATGAAATCTTGAATGTGGTCAGTGAACTTCTTCCCGAGGGTAATAAACTGCCCAAATCTCACTCAGCTGGGAAGAAATTCCTACGCCACTTGGGGCTGAATTACAACTCAATCCACGCCTGCAGAAACGGGTGTTGTTTATTCCGAGGAGAGTTAGCAGATGCATTGACCTGCCCAAAATGTGGAGAGCTGCGATACACTTTGAACAGTAGTACAAGGGCAGTGAAGATACTAAGGCATTTTCCACTTATCCCCCGACTATTGCGAATGTATCGATGTACCAGGATTGCAGAGTTAAACAAGTGGCACACATCGAGAAAAGACATCAGCGGTAATATGGAGAGTGTTCCAGACTCTAAAGCTTGGAAACACATCAATGCGCTCTATTCGGAATTTGCGTCTGAAGAGAGGAACATATGATTGGGGATGGCTCTAGACGGTGTGAACCCTTACTCAAACCAATCATTAAGCCACTCAACATGGCCAGTAATATTGTTGAACTACAACCTTCCTCCCTGGCTAATCACAAAACGTTTCTTTCTAATGTTGGTTCTCCTCATCCCAGGAAAAGAAAGCGTCACATCGGAAAATATAGATGTGTACTTGGCCCCACTTATTGAAGAGTTGCAGCAACTCTGGCACGGAGTAAATGCCGTTGATGTCTCCGATCACAATGAAAACCAGAAATTCGTACTCAAAGCAATATTGATGTGGTGCATCCACGATTATCCAGCGTATGGTCTTGTTTCTGGGCAAGTAACAAAGGGTTATAGAGGATGTGTTGAATGTGGCCCTAATGTTACTACTTGTCGATCAGCCTCACTCGGAAAAAACGTATATTTGGGACATCGGAGATACCTACGAAGGAATCACCCGTATCGATGACTCCAAAGAACATTTGATGGCATGGAGGAAATTAGAGCACCTCCTTGCTCTCTAACTGGTCGAGATATTGTGCGGCATGCTAAAGCGAGGGAAAATGGCTAAATACCTCTAATGAGAACAGACCAGGGGGGGAGAATGATCCAGTGCACCAAACTGGAGTGAAGACGTTGTTAACCCTGTACAATCTTCCGTATTGGCAGGTTAGTCTACCATTTCAAATGACCACTTCTCACTCCTCTTTACCCTGTTCTTGTATTATGTGCCTACTGAGTAACATATGTGATCAATAAGTTTCTGAGTAAAGATAATATGACTAGTTTTAGTCATGAAAACCGAATGTACGTCTACATTTTGTATGCCGTAGTGAGGGCATTTATAAGTATGTTCTAACATGGGATGTGCACCACTGGCAGTGTCTCATGATCCGCCATGTGCTGGATCCAATGCATTGTGAAAAAAACCTGTGCGAAAACATCATGAAGACAATATGGGGATTGAAAGATACTTTAAAAGTGCGACTAGACTTGGAAGAGGCGAACATACACTAGTAGAAATTCTGTGACCGGATCAACAAAAAACCAACAGGAAAGCGTTGGTCGCGTCTGTGACTTAGGACGCGTTGATCTGGACATGAATTAACAGAGAGTTGTTGATCTATTCTGTTGATTTGGTCACCAAAAAAAAAAAAAAAAAAAAACATTTTTTTTGCTGCCCGGATTTTTCGGGAAAAATAATGTTTTTTAGCTGCCCGGATTTCAGAGACAGCCAGCCCTTATCACCGCGGGTTTGCAACCGGTTTTGAACTCGAGACCTCTCCTCAACCATTTATCACTCTAACCAACTCACCGCACTTTGAATTTGATGATCGAAGTGCAATTGTTTTCTTATATATAAACTTACAATTCTATGTTTTGGAACTCAGCATACTTTGGCGGCGATTTTGACATAGCAAATTAACTTTTTCCAAAAACCTTTGAACTAAGAAAAGTTGAGAAATCAAGTTAAGTTTTATCTCCAAAAATCCGTTTGTGATTTTGAGCCTCCAATCAAAAGTTATAGACAAAAATCAGAGTGGGTGTTTGAAAATATCAAAAAAAATATTCCTTGCTACCCCACTCTGAATTTTGTTTATAACTTTTGAATGGAGGCTCAAAATCACAAACGGATTTTTGGAGATGAAACTTAACTTGATTTCTCAACTTTTCTTAGTTCAAAGTTTTTTGAAAAAAGCTATTTTACTATGACAAAATGGCCAATAAAGTTTGCGGTTTTTAAAAAAAAAATTGTGAATGATTAAGTTAACCCTTGTATGACAAAGGGAGTAAGGGAAAAACCTAGATGTGTTATATGATGTTAATTCTGCAATTTTGATGAAGTTTGGTTCAAAAGAGGAAATGAGAAGCACGATGTTTAATAATTATCTGTATGGTCAAACTTCCAAAAAGTGTTTTAAATACTCATTTAATGAATTTAGATGCATTTACCATTTGAAATTCACCAAAATTACTAATTCTACATTTAGAGCATGAAATTTGATATGATTGGTTAAAACTAAACTGTTAGGATAAGCGACCTTGGAAGCTTCCGGATATCTCATCCATCAGGATAGACTCCCGGGTGCACTACTAGGATACTCTCACAGTTAACTTAGAATAAAGATAGGGGCGGATAATCCCACCTACCGCATCAAGTAGTTAAACCGGCAGTTAAGAGGTAGCTCTCTTAACTGCGCCACCACTCTTCTATTTGTTTCTACCTACCACGGAGTGTATATAAACGAGGGCCGTGAAGGCTCCTTACTTCTTCTTGCATTTCTGTTTTTCCTTCTACTCAACATGTTATCAGCACCGTTAGCTCTTCCACCATAGCTCTTTGTAGCTATTCCTCTTGCTCCTTTAATATAGTTTTTTTGTTGCTCTTTAGAGCTCTTGCTTTTACTCTTCTGTAATAGTTGTTTTTTTTTTTGTAGCTCTTTTGCTTTTACTATTCTGCCATAGCTTTTTGTAGCTCTTTTGGTTTTGCTATTCTGACATAGCTTTTTGTAGCTTTTTGTAGCACTTGCTCTTGCTCTCCTTCACTTTCTTTTTGTTTTTTTCTCATTCTTCTAAAAACTTAGAGATAGATGAGTGCATGATTGCTCCCGCTACTTCCTTGTTGCATGCTCCTGATACTCCCAAGGCTCTCCTCCCCTGTCTGTTTTTCAATTATTAGCCATCCCTCGATTTTTTTTTCCTCTCTCTCTTGTGTTTTTGACTGCAGGTTTCTCTTCATCGTTAGTGTACCCGATTACCCCGTTGTTGTTTCACGATTATTTTTTTTTCCTATCTCGTTTTATTTTCCTATCTCGATTTCTTCATCCTCGTTTTATTTTCCTTCCTCTCTGATTTGTCTACATGCTTGTCTTAGATACTCGTGATTTTCCTCGTGATTTTTTTTTTAGAAATAGATAGACATAAAAATTAGATGAAGTAGATAGACATAAAAAAAAAACAGATTTCTTCATGCTCTCTCACCTAGCTCTAGATGACGTCCACCCCAATAGTTATGGCCACTTCCGTCAAGGAAACTCGCACACAAACCCTCATGTTCGATGCTTTAGAACCAGATGGTAGCAATTTTTTAGAATGGAACAACGATGTCTCTACCTATTTGTGTGCAGAAGAACTTGATGGAACGCTGGATGCCGAAATCGCAAGGACACTCCCATCGCCACCGAAATGGCAGGCTTTACTCATCATCCGCCGACACATGGACGCATCGCTACGCCAGCAATACATCCAAGTACACGAACCTGCGGAGCTCTGGACCCAGCTGCAGGCACGATTCAAGCATGAAGAAACGCTCTTCCTCCCACAAGCTCGCAACGACTGGGTGAATCTCCGTGTCCTCGATTTTCCAAACTTTCAAGCCTTCAACGCCGAACTCCATCGAATTTCAGCACAACTACGACTCTGCGGCAACAAGGTCACGGTGCAGAATTAATCGATAAGACTCTCTCCATCTTCCCTCCTGCTACTGCTATTCTTGCTCAGCAATACCGCAATATGAAATTCAAACATCACTCGGAACTAATGTCATATCTCCTATTAGCAGAGAAGCAACAGCAGATATTGTTGAAGAACGCGGAGGCAAGACCGGCACGGGAGATTCATGTTACCGAAGCACCAACACCGCCAACTCCGCCAGCTGCACCTGCACCCACACAGCCTACACTAGCACGCAAAACTCACAGTACGGAGGCGGCTAAGCGTCACCCCCGAGGCGGACGAGGACGCGGCAGGGGTCGAGACAGTCGCTCCTATCATGGCCGCGATGACCATCGTTACAACTCGCACCATCAAGACCATCGCTACACCAACGATCATCGTGATCACCACAGGTATCCCCATGACCGCCGCGAACCTTACGAACGATATGACAAACCATATCAGTCGCAAGGTCAGTCTAGTCACACCGATAGGTCTAGTCCAACCAGAGGTGCGTGCCACAAATGCGGTCGTCATGGCCATTATGCACGCGAGTGCCGCACTCCTGAGTACTTCGTAGACATGTACCAAGAACTCCAAAAACTGAAAGAGGAGAAGAGAGAAGTGCACACTCTCGATGCACCCTCTTTCAATGACATTGACCCCGAGAACTACATGGTCCAGATGTCTAGGCAGAGTCCACGCTCCGACTTAGTACTCCTCGATAGCGTGTCCACTCATTCGATATTTAGGGACCCCCAGTTCTTTGAGTCTACTTGCATGCGCGGATCCTGGCAAGAGTGCAACATACTCACCATCGCCGGAAGCGGGAACTTTAAATTCCGGGAGGGCCGGGCAACGATAGTATTGCCCGGGGGATTCCCACTCAGGTTTGAAAGAGCAATGTTTGCTCCTGGCGCCCCCCGGAGTCTGATCAGCTACCGGGATTTGAGAGCGAATGGGATCCACGCTTCCACAGTTGGGGAAGGCGATGATGATGAGGCACTAGAATTGCGCAAAGGAACGCAAGTAATCACTACGGTGAAAGCGGACACTACTGGACTCTATGAATTGATGATTACGGCCACTGCGCCCAATGACCGCTCTTGCAACCTCACGGTACTTCTCAAGGCTCAGCTATGGCACCGGTGACTTGGACACCCCGGCACGACCATCTTCCGCCGCCGTAGCACAAGTCGCCACGAGATTCATCAAAGCAGATCGAGTGAAAACACATCAGCCCGACTTTGTTTGGATTCATACAGGATCTCGTGGAAACTGGCCAAGTCACCGTCACGAAGATCGAATCAGCAAACAACATAGCCGACATGTTGACCAAGGCACTTCCGGCATACAAGCATCGTGAACTAGTTCGAGCAGCCGGTATGCGTTCTCTCCAAGAACTTGATCAGCATTGAAGGACACACTCTTTTCTCCACTCGGGATTTTTCCCGTTGGGTTTTGCTCGAGGAGGAGTTTTTGACGAGGTGTTCCTGCAATCGAGGAGGAGTGTTAGGATAAGCGACCTTGGAAGCTTCCGGATATCTCATCCATCAGGATAGACTCCCGGGTGCACTACTAGGATACTCTCACAGTTAACTTAGAATAAAGATAGGGGCGGATAATCCCACCTACCGCATCAAGTAGTTAAACCGGCAGTTAAGAGGTAGCTCTCTTAACTGCGCCACCACTCTTCTATTTGTTTCTACCTACCACGGAGTGTATATAAACGAGGGCCGTGAAGGCTCCTTACTTCTTCTTGCATTTCTGTTTTTCCTTCTACTCAACATAAACATTGCATTCTAAAATTTTAAAAGAAAATTTTTCAAAGGAGAAAAGATCATTAGTTTCCCGAAGTAGTAAGTTTTATAACACTAAGACAATATTGAGGTCTGTGTCGTTGAAAAATTCCTCACTAAACGTCAATATTGCAAATGAAATGTATCAAACAACACTAGAATATGATTTCTCCCCCAAATTTCGACAAGATATTAAAACTTGAAGATGTCATTTCCTAATCATAGATAGTCAGTGCTATTTTGGGTGTGACCAGAAAATGGTCGATTGGTCACTTAGAGGTTAATGAGTTCAATTGATTGAACGTTTCAAAAAAACGGATTACTGTGTAGAAACAAAAAGAAGATTCCAAATTTCCAGCACAAAGATTCAGAGAAGAAAGAAAGAAAAAGGTCCACAGATGACTGACTATCGTCCCATTCAAGTGGGTTTATTTGTTTGGGCGTCCCTGTGATTGTTTCTGATGGAGTTGAAAGTCAGTCAACAGCTTTATTTTAGAGAAGAAAATTCACCCTCAACAACTTTATTTTAGAGAATTATATCAGCCTGTTTGTCTCTTGATATTTTTTGTTAGGGATGATAAAAGTCTGCAAAATTGCACTTATATAATCCAATTACATAAAACATCCATTCTAGTACTAAATGATTACAAACCAAACTCATATTATTTTAAGTTATCTATGTGAAAAGAAAATGACTTTGGTATCTTGTCATATGCTAGACTTCAAATTCTGAAATGGCAAGCACTTACACTTGTAGAAAAGTTTGCACCCCTGGGACATGCCCAGGCAAAATCACTGTGCATGCGTGGATTTGAGCATTACTTACGTGGGCATCTCCTTCGGCAGTGCCACCTTTTCTACTAGTGTTGGAACATGCCCAACAACATGGGAATGCAGCAACCCATTGTTAGGATACTGAAAGTTTGAGGTAAATATGACCCCAATAGTTATGTACTATGCGCTAAAAAAATGAAAACTTGGAAAATGTCATTTTTTGTCCATAAGTAGTCACTATTGTTTGGGTTGCGATCAGAAAATGGTTGAGCAGTCATTTAATTTAGGGGTAAAAAAAATTCAGAGTACATAGAACTTCAACCATGATGTTTAAATTTTGCCCAAATAAGGGTGTTTTTAAATGTTTTAAGTGTTTTGAAAGTCATAATTGTGTGCTTTGATGCCTTCCAACCTTGGAGATTATGTTCACAATCTTATTAAGAGTTTGTATAAAGAATTTAAAACCAATTAGATCTATTTGTCGTAGGTGCCAGAAATTGTTCAAAAGTATAAAAAAATCACCTTTTGAAAAATCAAGTCCGTAAATTGCAAAAGATTCAAAAGATTCAATAATATTCCAACAGATTCTATAATATTCTTGAAGATTCCAAAAATATTCCAAAAACACATTCTAAAAATATTCCAAAAAGATTCCAAAAAAGACTCCACGTTCACTAAAATTTGTTGATTTGGTCATTGTACTATTCAAATCAACAAAAGTTAGGCAACAAACTGTTGATTTTTACAAAAGTTTAAAAATCAGTGAAATCGGTCATTGCAGTGCCCCGACCAACATAGATCTGTTGATTTTCTGTTGATTTGGTCATGATTTTCTACTAGTGATACGTCCCGAACTCCACCCAAAACATGTTGGAAATGATACCATCGCACTACTGGTTGCTCCTTATGTGCTGTCAAAGGTGGAGAAGGCAAAATTCATCAAAACCATCCGAAACCTAAAGACTCCCAGCAATTACGTGGGGCAGTTGTCTAAGAGGATAACCGTTGACGGAGACCTTCGTGGGCTTAAGTCACATGACTACCACATAATGATGCAGCAAATTCTTCCTTTATGTGTGCGAACACTTCTACCAAAGGATGTTCGCGTGGGCAACAATAATTCGGATAAGCAGAGTGTTCCAGCGTTTAATTATGTGCAAAGTCTGTGGATCCATCAACAATGGAAGACTTGATGGAAGAAACAGCAGTAACTATGTGTATGATGGAGAAGGTATTCCCACCGTCGTTTTTTGATGTCATGTCACATCTTCCGATTCACTTAGTGCAACAGTTAGCCATTTGTGGTCCGGTCCACACACGCTGGATGTACCCAGTGGAACGGTATCTGATAACGTTGAAGGGCTACGTACGACAACAAGCACAACCGGAGGGGTCGATGGCAACAGGGTACATCATGGAGGAGGCGCTTGGATTCTGCACTGAGTACATGCAAAATTGTACTATGACAGCACGCCGTGTCTAGGACGACAAAGAGGAGTCCAGTATGAATGACGAAGTGTTGCAAGGGAAGGGGAGACGACGCATATTGTCGTTGGAACTGCAACAGTGGATTCATGAGTTCGTGATTAACAACGCTGAAATCTTTCAAGATTACAGAGAGTAAGCACCCAAGCAATATGATTCCTACATAGTAATATAAAATAACCAAAGCACTACGTCTGGTCATCATTTTAGATTAAAAGAGTAGCTATTAGCACTAGACAGACGGGACAGTCAGGAAAGTGAAAAAAACGACTACGTGTAGTCACCATTCTGGAAGCACTTACTAACTTCTGTGCACATGAGGTTGTCTTCTAAAAGTTTAGGAAAAATAACGGAATGGAGGTGATGTGTATATTGCAGGCGGTACGCGAGTGAAATGAGTCGACGAGAAGAGGCCAGAAAAGAATTCGGAAAACGAAGCAGGAGAAAACTTCCAGATTATCCCATGGATATACGACAGGAATCCTTCAATACGTGGTTCAAAAATGCTGCATCTGAAGACGTTGCAATGGGGAATGATGTCTCTGGGAATATACTCGCACTGTTACTACCTCCTAGACGAGAAGCGAAGGGATACAAAGCGATGTATGCATACGGCAATCATATACGAGTACGCGGAGCAGAAGTAGATATGTCGACATGTGACAGTGGAGTAGCGGCTACGTTTCTGCAATCTTGTCGCGCTAGTTCTAGTGACAGGAACATGAGGACAACAAATCTGGAGTATGTGGGGTGGGTGGACGAATTATCAGCGTAGACTACAACAAATTTGAAGTGGTGGTGTTGTATTGCACATGGGCCCAAGCAAACAAGAGGGGAGATCGCGCTACAATGAAATGTGATGAATATGGATTCACATTGTTCAGATTTGATCGATTGATTCCATATTCAGTGGACTCCTTTGTATTTCCTCTTCACGTACAACAAGTTTTTTATGTAGACGACGAGGACAACAGTGGATAGAATATTATGTTACGACGACAGCCGCGTGGCGCAAGAGTCGAGTCAAGTGATGGCGGAAGAGATGATCTGCAGAGTGTGCAGTTAGGTAGAGACGAGGAGCATGTAGGCCTACGGCCTGAATACACTACCGTGGAAAGGGAACTGGACACTCCTGATTTGAGAAGATGTAGGAGACTAACCACAGAAGATGTAAACCAAGCTTTGGTCGCTGCAGAGGAGGATCTAGAGGTGGGACATGATGTGCCATCACAGTAGGAAATGAGGTCAATTGCATGGCATAGCCCATTGTATTAGCAAACCCAGTACGAAACATGATATGCAGTAGCTGTGGTCTCAGTAATCTTGATGACTACACTTAGTCAGCGATTCTACATGCACGACTAATATGAGTCAGTCGCTCGACATTACTGTCTACAGTGCGTAAGAGTATTTTTTGAACTGCAGCAAATGGCCAATTGCACATTGCTAATTCTACATTGCCATGGTATACAAAGGGATCTGCCATATAAATATCTTCAACATCACTGATTGACGCTAGAACATGCATGCGCACTACCCTCGTGAGGTGCACCGTACTAAACATGTACGAGTATACGTGAGTGCACAAAAGGGGGTATTAATTTGAACATTGCCGTATAACATATACATACAATAAATACATTCAGAACTGAAAATATTCTCGTATACTTACACTAAACATATATTTAGAACAAAATACATTTGTATATAAAGGTATTTAGACATATAACCTCTCGTATACGAGGGGGTTTTTAGAAGGGGTCATGAACGCACGTGATTCTCAAACATAATGTAGAGTGCACTTTCCAAGGCACTGTTATGCGGATAATTTTGATGATATGATTAACTCATGTCATAGGAGTATTTTCCAGATCAGCTTACGAATGATGTTATACCGTCAAGCAAGGGATGACCATGGGATAGTTACAGGTGGTTTGGTTTCAGACACAGTTATCAAGGAAGTTATATTTGCTACAATTCTGGAACTGAATTCCAAGGGTTAAGTACTGGGTGGAGAGAGAGAAAGGTGGTGAGAGTTGAATATTCAAAGTTAGAAAAGTATATCATCTGTGGAGATTCTTGGAACATGCAATCATTAATGAAAATATATCAATTTTATACAAACTGGATTTGAGCAAGTTGTGCAGTTTTGCAAAGATCATCCAGTCAATGTAAGGTCAACATGCTGATGTATTTCCCACATCTCATTGAGCAATGTCCAATCACATGTTATGAACATGAGTCTCTGGTTGATTGATCAGACAATGGAATAATATACCCATTGCATTTTGGTTCCGTTGCCGGGACCCGAATTGGTAGCATGGAGTGCTGCTGATTACGAATCGCTTTAATTGAAATATAGAATGAAATGGGTAAGCTTTTTGAGGTTCATGAGATCGAACCTTATGGATTGAATAATAAAAAATATGAAGCTGCAATTCCACCAAATGATTTGTCAGGATTTATCGAAACAATGAGATTCTTAGAAGTCAAATACACACCATTAGTGGATTCTGCCGAAAGTTTTTCTTGATTAATTAATTATCAATCATTACTTAACAATACAGAGATAGCAAAAATTATCAAAGATGTTACTTGTGAAATGGGCTTAATAATTTGGAATGGCAACCAATAAGCTCGGTCATATTACTGTCAGGAAAGTTAATGCGAGCAAGTTGCTGAAACACAAATATAATTAAAGAAGTCTTGACTATCTGGTTGATCATAGCAATGTATCGAATCAATCATGGTGCTCAAGACGCACATCAGCCCTGTCAACAGTAGTGAATTGGCTTAATTTTTTGAGTTTATCTTGGAGATTGAAGCTCAATATGGCCCATTATCTAACATATCATTACAGTTTGGAAAATTGCTCACGTTTGCATTAGGATCCGAAAAGATATGGACAAACTGTGAAGAATTAATTTACAACAGGATTTGTTCGGAAATTGACCGAGTTATCTTACTCCATAAGTACAAACCCTGCAGAGTTGGCGATCCAACTGTACGATTCGGGAATCATACTGAAAAGCGAGGAGTCTCGTTTGTGAATGCCATTCATCAAAATCGGTTGCCAAAAATTACTTGTGGTTTTTGTTCGAGGGATAATAGGCTATAAAGTGATACAAGAGAGCCAAATGGACGAGGCATTGGAGAAACGAGTAAAGTTCCTACTCAAGTGTATCCTCGGGCGTCTCAATTATTTCCGACGGTTCAATGTGCATATGGCTGAGCTCCTAGAAATCGACTCAAATTACCTGGAATTAAAGAAGATTACGAACGGCGTGACGCTCAAAGATAAAATTATGATAAAATCAATCATCCGTGGTAACTGGTCTTGAAAATCCGATGTGCACTGGTATTCCTCTTCAGGTAGCTTGCGATCGTCTCAGAGCTCAATTTCGGGAAGCCTTACGTACTTTGTCAAATCTGGAGTTAACCTTTGTAACTGGAAATAACACAAACGATTCGGAAGACAGGGCCATTGTAAGAAATATAATCACATGTGATACGAGAGGAGCACTACGACGAGTAATACGCGAAGAAATCGAACTTGATTGGAAACGCAGGCAAACAATTGGCGGACCAACGTTTGAAATTCTGAGACATGATCTTATACGCAGCGCTAGACAAAACAGACAGGTTATTCGTAAAAATTCAACACGTAGACGGACTAATTTATAATAGGAAGCAAATTCAATGAAGAGTTCTATAACTTAATCTATATGTATTGAAATTGATTCGATGTCGGAAGAGCAAATTTGGACCTTATACTTCGACGGTTCAAATAGCTCCCAACTCGGCGCTGGAGCCGGAATAGTTCTACAAAACTCGACTACGGAAAGAATACTATACCAGAAAAATTTGGGTCGAGGGCTAGCTTGTAATCAAGCCGAATATGCTGCCTTAACGGCGGGATTACGATTGGCCAACAGGTTACACATCACCAAAATACGAATCCGAGGAGACTCAAAACTTGTTTGTCAACAAGTAAAAGGAGACTGGGAGGTAAAATCAACCGGATTACAAACATTTCACCGAGAGATATTACGCTTGAAAGAAAATTTCAGAATGTTTGAAATTGAGCACGTCCCTCGAAAAGAAAATGCGGTAGCAGATTGTCTCGCCAAGACCGCGTCAGAAGGATATTAACACCCTCAGCGTACATTTTCAAATCAAATGGGTAACTCATGGAAATTGGTGGTGAAGAAGATTTCTCCGAAATATTAGCCATCAGCTATGGTGACGATATCGACATAACGAGTTCATTTTTAGAAGAAGTATCGACTAAGTTTGAAAGAAGGAGCTCGAAAATGACTGCATTCCCGGTATTCTACGGGGAGGACAAAGAAGACCCCGAAGCTTATTTAAGAGAATTCAGAAGAGATTGTGTCGCCAATAATGATCGAGACGAAGCAAGTTGGGTTCAACTTTTGCCAGATTTCTTGGAGAAAGCGGCAAGACGGTGGTACTTAAGATAGCCTATAGTTATCAAAACCAACTGGGATCAATTACGCCAGAAATTTATAGCTGAGTTTCAGCCAAGAGAGAGTTATCAAAGTTTGATGCATGCTTTGAGTACAGAAAGCCAACAGCCATATGAAAGCGTGAGAGTCTTTTGCGAACGAGTCCGAGAACTACAAACCAGCATCGAGCGCAGTATCGCTCAGATGAGTGGCCCGAATAGTGACGGAAGTTTGAAAGACCACACGGCTGAATATGCGGGTGTGGCTAGCTTGGTGCTGCGAAGTTTCACCTTTGGACTCCTCCCGGCAATCCAGGAAGCAGTGTCGTTTGCGAATTTGCCCACACTGGATGAAGCTTTTGAGTTAGCGCAGCGTAAGGAGGCCAGTCTACTGAATATGGTTCGTCTGCCTATCGCTGCTGAAATCCCAAGTGATATGACAACGGTTGTTCCGATACCTCGAAGTTATACTGCAGCCCAAGCTCAAACTGGAACATCTCCCGCTGTACACGTCCAAGCTCAAACAATGAAGTCGATCTTACCGGAACCACCTTTATCACGATTGGTAGACGATATGAAAGAACTCAAACTTTATCTTTTGCAAGGAAAAGGAGTCCCACCTAGAAATCAGAATTTTGGCCCAAGGAGACCCACTCCACCATACGTGATTTGTCACGAATGTGGTCAAAAAGGACACTTAAGCTATGATTGCCCAAATTTGAAGCATCCAGGACCTCTTGGAGATACTAAAGGAAAATCAGCTGAAGTTAGTCTTCTAGAATGCACAATACCTGAAATATTAGACTTGGAACGCGAAGTGATGGTGACGAAAAGAGACCGGTCGTCAGCAGGTATCGATATGCAACCAGAATTACGAGTACCACAAGCTATAGGTCGTCCTCAAAAAAACCCCCACAAAGAAGTCATATTTAAATCTCACAAAGAAAATATCACCAGAACTCGAAGAAAAATAGGAATATCTGACTTGATGCTAAGTCATGGGCAACAAGAATATTCATTAGCGGCAGTACTTGGAAGACAAAACGCCAACATCACGGTGGGCCAATTAATTGCGAAATGTCCTTCATTACAAAGAGAATTGCGTGCCAGTATATCTTCTAGAAAAAGAAAAGAAATCGCGGCGGTTGAAGCTTACCGAACCGAAAAGATGAGGGGAGATTTACGTTCTCCACAAGTAGAAGCTATAATCAACGGTTGCATCATACAAGGTTGCATGATTGATGGAGGTGTAGCTGTAAATGTAATAGCAAGCTGGTTCATGGATGAAGTGGGATTAGTCCCTTCTCTATCATCATCGATAAGATTGAAAGCAGTTGACCAACGTAGTATCCGGTCGTTAGGACAAGTAACAAGTCTACCCGTAACAGTGAACGGCGTTACGGTACCCATCGATTTACAAATCTTGGAAATTTCTGAAGGACATCGTGGCTATCCTATAATTTTAGGTAGACCGTGGTTACGAAAAGTGAAAGCTGTAAGCTATTGGGAAAATGGCCAAATGAAGATCGGTCTGCACATGAACCGAGTAAAAATAGAAGTGATACCGCAAGAATCAGAAAAAAGCAGTAGATGTGAGCCCCCTGAAAATTCTTCCGACTGTCAAACTGACTCCTCTTGGAGCTCGGGATCAGCTTCAAAAAGTGATACATCAGATAGCGAAACCGAGGTGGAAGTCTTTGCATTAGAAGGATTTCCACAAATGCTAACTGAGTCATTGTCTATTTCCAAACCAATTGGGAGGATACCTCGAGAATCTTTGCTAAGCATGGTTAAATTCGGACCCACCTTGTCCGAGGAAGAAAAGCACAAACTCGAGGAATTGGTTGTGGAATTTTCAGAGATTTTTGTCAACAAACATATTGACTTACCAGCCATAACGATAGAAGAACACCATATAGATTTGGTAGCAGACACAATTCCCGTAAGATGCAGACAAAAACGAATGGCGCCAGACAAAATGAGTATATTGAAAGAAGAACTGGATCGCTTGTTAGCCGGAGGCTTCATCATACCAGTTCATAACACCCAATGGGTAAGTCCGATTGTAATAGTGCCCAAAAAGGGGAATAAATGGCGCGTGTGTGTAAATTATAGAGCATTGAATAAAGTAACAAAAAAAGCCCGACAACCAGTGCCATTCATTGACCAGCTTTTAGACGAAGTCGCCGGGCATGAATTATTATCTTTTTGCGATAGATATGCAGGGTATCATCAGGTGCAAATTGCCGAAGAGGATAGACTAAAAACCACTTTTACCTCTCCTTGGGGAACTTTTGCATATGTAAGGATGCCGTTCGGGTTGTGCAACGCCGGGTGTACCTTTCAAAGGGTACAAAATAAAATATTTGAACCATATATTGGAAAATTTATCCGAGTTTACTTGGACGATTTCTGTGTTTATGGAGATCGCGTACAACACTTAGAGCAACTACGCTTAATATTCATGCAACTCGCAAAATTTAAAGGAAGTCTAAGCCCCGAGAAATGCAAATTTGGATTTGAAGAAGGACCTTTGCTTGGTCATATTGTTTCTAGATATGGACTTCGCGTTGATGAATCAAAGGTGAAAAGAATATTAGAATTAACTCCGCCTGAAAACCGAGCCGGAGTACGACAATTGTGGGGTATGGTGAATTATTATAACCGTTTTATTGATAACCTAGCTGGAGAAAGTTGACCTATTACTCGTTTAATGGCAACAAAAATCCCGTTTGAGTGGACCATAGAGTGTGATCGGGCGTTAGAATACATTTGTAAAAGCTTAGCTGCAGATCCAGTTATGCGAAACCCTAACTGGTCCCAGCCGTTCATCATAAATCCTTCCGCAAATGCAGTAGCTGTGGCTTGTATTTTGATGCAAAACGACTCAACTGGGAGGGCTCATCCTATATACTACGCCAGTAGGCTACTCACAATCGGCGAAACCAAGTACAACGAACCGGAGAAACTTGCTGTATCGGTGTTGTTCGCATGTTCAAAATTCAAGCATTATTTGCTTTCGAGTTCATTTCCAATTGAGGTTCAATGCGCCCAAGACGGTTTAAAAATGTTTATCCAACAAGCTCATCCAACAGGTAGAGCAGCTAGGTTCATGTCAGAGTTTCAACAATATGATTTAATTGTCAAAGGAGTAAAAGGACAGAGAGCTCTCCAATCACAGATATTACTAGAGTTGGGCAGACCCCCAAATACTTCAGAAAGAGCTCTTTCAGACAAACCTGAATGTTGCATTCTTGAGAGCTGAGAATCAGACGATGTTAGCATCTACAAAGACATCATGCGTTATTTACAAGATTTAAGCTTTCCGGAAAATGCTACCGTAGCAACGAGGAAGTTAATACGCAAACAAAGTATTCCATACACCTTAATTGGAGAAAATTTGTATCAAGCGGGTAAAGATCAAGTTTTGAGAAGAGCAATTGAGGGAAATGAAACTCGAGAAGTACTAAAACAATGCCATGAAGGTTTGTGCGGTGGGCACTTTGCAGTAGATACAACCGCGAGGAAAATACTCATGAGTGGATATTATTGGCCGACATTTTTTAAAGATTGCCTGGAATATTGCAAAAGTTATGACACCTGCCAAGCCTATGGGAGAAGAATTTTCCCCCATACTGAATTGCATCCAATTCTCCCGACGGGGGCATTCGAAAAATGGGGAGTTGATTTTGTTGGCCCACTCCCCAAATCCTCTAAACAAAACAAATATTTAATCGTAGCAACGGACTACTTAACAAAATGGGCTGAAGCGGCCGCGGTAAAGCGATGTGTGCAAGAAACAGCTGCAGATTTTATCTTTCACCAAATAGTTTGCAGATATGGATGTCCATTGGAGATTGTAACAGATCGAGGACAACACTTTGTCAATGAAATGATAACATCATTATTGCAGAAGATGTCTGTAAAACACAGGCGAGCTAGCCCGTACTACCCTCAATCTAACGGGTTAGTAGAAAGAACTAACGGAATCCTTTGTGATATAATAGGGAAAATTGTGCTAACTGATCGCCGCTCGTGGGATGAACGACGTGGCGAGGCATTGTGGGCATATCGTACCACGTACAAGACTACAATTGGATTCACTCCTTTTCGATTAGCCTAAGGTTTCGAAGCAGTGATACCCATTGAATTAGAAATTGCATCTTTACGAACGGCGCTTGTGCATCGGTTGGGAGAACAAGAATCCATTGAAGCGAGATTAGCATTGCTTGAAAAGCTCGACGAAGACCGCTTAGCTGCCTTGCAAAGAAACGAGATTATACAACGTAGGCGTAAAGAATTACACGACAAAAAACACAAAACGACGGAGTTTCAATTGGGAGATCTAGTTATGCTGATTGATAGCTACCTAATGAAGCAACATGGGCAAAAGTTCCGACCGCGTTGGAAAGGGCCTTTCCAAATACAGAGGAAATATAACAACAGATCATACAAATTGGCCAACATGCAGGGCGACCTAATCGACAGATATGTGAATGGCTCTAAGTTTAAGATTTATAGAAAGCGAGAATCATAACAAATGGCCCGTCCAATTTCCCTGACGTGAAACCGCACAGGCCAGGGAGGAGATGTTATGCGGATAATTTTGATGATATGATTAACTCATGTCATAGGAGTATTTTCCAGATCAGCTTACGAATGATGTTATACCGTCAAGCAAGGGATGACTATGGGTTAGTTACAGGTGGTTTGGTTTCAGGCACAGTTATTAAGGAAGTTATATTTGCTACAATTCTGGAACTGAATTCCAGGGGTTAAGTACTGGGTGGAGAGAGAGAAAGGTGGTGAGAGTTGAATATTCAAAGTTAGAAAAGTATATCATCTGTGGAGATTCTTGGAACATGCAATCATTAATGAAAATATATCAATTTTATACAAACTGGATTTGAGCAAGTTGTGCAGTTTTGCAAAGATCATCCAGTCAATGTAAGGTCAACATGCTGATGTATTTCCCACATCTCATTGAGCAATGTCCAATCACATGTTATGAACATGAGTCTCTGGTTGATTGATCAGACAATGGAATAATATACCCATTGCATTTTGGTTCCGTTGCCGGGACCCGAATTGGTAGCATGGAGTGCTGCTGATTACGAATCGCTTTAATTGAAATATAGAATGAAATGGGTAAGCTTTTTGAGGTTCATGAGATCGAACCTTATGGATTGAATAATAAAAAATATGAAGCTGCAATTCCACCAAATGATTTGTCAGGATTTATCGAAACAATGAGATTCTTAGAAGTCAAATACACACCATTAGTGGATTCTGCCGAAAGTTTTTCTTGATTAATTAATTATCAATCATTACTTAACAATACAGAGATAGCAAAAATTATCAAAGATGTTACTTGTGAAATGGGCTTAATAATTTGGAATGGCAACCAATAAGCTCGGTCATATTACTGTCAGGAAAGTTAATGCGAGCAAGTTGCTGAAACACAAATATAATTATCTGGAAAAAATATCCATGACAGATGAATTGCAAAAATGATATAAAAATGTATGACTTCCAAAAGAATTATGGAATGGAAAAATATAAAAAACAAAAGCAAAACATGCCAGCTTGTTTTTGAATAAAAAGTTAAAAAATACAATATATAAAATGTTAAAACCTCGAAGGAACAACATAAATTCGAAAGAAAACCCTAATCAGAAGGAAGGAAAGTCAAATTGAAATAATAAATAGATCATTAAACAAAGGATATAAATTTGAATTAAAACCATGAAGGCCACACTCAAAAACCCACTTACAAATGGCTGCCCAAAACTATAGTCACATAACTACTAAATCTAGTCATATCGCTGTCCATGCAAAAAGTCATATGGCTGCCCACGGAAGAATACGTTCCCATTGAGGTTCCGTGTAAATATGACTAAAATCATAGTCATGTGATGACTATGGACTGTTCTAGTCACCAAAGTAGTTATTGGTGAGTCATATCCTCCCGATAGTCATATCTAGTCATATGGCCGTAGTCATATTTCGTATGCTCTCCTAGTAGTGCTATGCTGTGAGTCAAGCCGCCAAGTTTCTGGAGAATCCCAAAGTCCCTCACGTCAATGCTGCAAAATGAATTTTGAAATACTTCAAAGGTCACCCCGACACCCGCATCACCTTTCAAGGCGGTGGCTCTGCTCCGAATCAACTGGTGGCATATTGTGATGCCGATTATGCTGCCGACGTGGACGATCTTAAATCACGTTCCGGTTATGTTCTCCTTTTGAACTCCAGTCGTGTGTCGTGGGGAAGCAAGAAGCAAGGCTGCACCGCTACTAGTACGACTGAGCCTGAATACATCGCGACACACTTTGCTACCCAGGAAATCATTTGGATGCGGCGACTCCTCAATGATCTCGGTTGCCAGCAACGCGCCCCAACGACACTGTATAGTGACAATCAAGCTGCCATTCGTTTGGTCCGGAATCCTGAATTCCATTGTCGAACCAAACATATCGATGTTAAATATCACATGATCCGTGAAGTTGCTCACAATGGTCACATTGATATCCACTACGTTACTACAGCCGATCAGCTAAGCGACATCCTCACCAAGGCCCTCCCAAGAGACAAGTTCGACCGTCTGAAAGGTCTTCTGGGCCTCACAGATACCAAGATTGCCGAACCAACAAACGACCTTCCACCCCGAGTGGGTGTGTAAGACGTATTCCGTATATGGGCATGTACGGTGTAGAGTGTCGTCTGCACTCATCACCCTGGATGCGTCGTTTGAATCTAGATGCCCAACACCCATCATGATGAACTCCGTTCCCGCCTGCCAGCCCATTGTCTCTCTCCTGGAGGACACTAGTAGTACGTCTGGCGGCGATGCTTAGCAGTTGTTATGTGTGTGTGTCAGTGTGCGTGTCTTGTGCATAGGACTGTTGTAAGAGATCAGCACGATCTTGGTTCATCTGATAATACACAGTGTTGGAGTTCACTATTTACTGTGCGTTTTATCTGGATGGTTGTTTAATCAAGAGTGAGCTTACTTGATTTGTCGTTTGTGCATACTGTAGTAGCCTTACTACTTGAAACAATTATAGTGTCTTTGCATAAAAATATATTTACTTTGCCAATTATGGTACCCTATTATAAAATAGAACCAAATGGATGGAAAAGAGAGTTCTAGATTTTTTAAATTTTATGATAGGGTACTATAATTAGAAAAACAATAATCTATTTTTATACAAAAGTACTATACTTATTTTATTTTGTGTTATGTTATAGTGCCCTTGCATAAAAATAGATTACTCTTTGCTAATTATAATACCCTATTATAAAATAGAACCCTTTGGCAGGGGAAGGGAGTTTTAGATTTATATAATCGGATAATGATGTAAATAAAGGGTAATTTTTGCAAAAGTCAAAGATGTCGTTGACCCTATTCAACAGACGAGGGGTCTGTCGAGTGTTTTCAACGTCTTGTCTAGTAGTCGCACATGACAACTCTAAAAAATGTTTTAAAATGTATAACTACAAAATGGGCTTTAAATTCACTTTAAAAAAATTAAGTTTGCAATTGATTGTAGTTTTAGTATGGTTAATTGAGATTTGTGATACTAGATTAATGAAGGGCTAAAGTTGATTTCAAGTTTGGAGGATCGTAATAAAAAAAAAGGTCCTAATGTATTAAAATCACCCCTCTCAAAGTTGCACAAACCTAAGAGGGGGGGGGGGGGGGGGGGGGGGGGGGGGGGAGAATGAATCCATTTCGATTATAAAAATAAAAACAATGACAAACTTTATTCCATATGTGTCTAAACCAAAATTTGAAAACCAAAATCATATTTCAATCTTGAAGCTCATTACACCAAGTCATTTAATCTTTCTAGATACATGAAGTTATGCAATGCCAAACTATTTTACTTGACATGCCAATATTTATAGCATGATGAATAAAACATTATAATACCAGGGGAAGTCACTGCCAAGAATTTAGATAACTATGAGAGAACAAATATAGGGTGTCTTTAATTCATTTGAGATAAAAATTGTAAATTTATAGAAGTAATATAGGGTGTTTTAAAATCAATTTGCGAATATCTTAGGAATATTTCTAGAACATATATGGAATATGCTCCAAATATACTATAAATAGTAGAATATTCCAATTATTTCATAGTCCCTCATTAAATACCCTTTGTACACTCATATGTATCCAAAATTTACACTAAGTGACTTCCCCGAGTTATGATAACTTTGTAAAAATAGAAACACTAAATAGTGTAAAGTAAACCACCCTATTTGTGCCCTTGATTCAAAAATCACCCTATTTATGTTATTATATACTAAGAAATTACATATCACCATTTTAAATGTAAGACATTGATTTAAACATAGTGACCAAAAGTGGCACAAATAGTATGGGTAACTAACAATGAGATGTAATGATTTTGTTGGTGCTAATTTTAGCCAAATTGTTATATAAAATTTGGGTTGGCTAATAGATTTTTGAAAAAAGAAGAAGAATAATAGCCAAATTTCCTACATGGAGTCAAGATGTGCAACCTTATCAAACCTAGGTATCACCCTCGTATTACTCAAGTAGCAACTAGATAGCACATGTGTATTACCTAATATTACCTATATATTAACCCCTAAAGAACCATAAAGTCACCATGTGGCTCTTATTTTTTTCAGTAATTTTGAGTAGCTTCTATATCTCACCTTCCATGGAAAAACTAAACTGGCTAAAAACAGAATTTGGGATGGCTTTCCTAGATCGCTCAGAAATTGAGTTCTATTGATTTACTGCATCTGATAAAATAGGGTCCAGAATGACTATTTTTAGCCAATTTAGTTTTTCCACGGAGGGTGAGATATAGATTCTTTCTTGTTTATTTTTTATTTTTTATTTAGTCGACATATGTAATATTCTTCACTAATTCCAATGATATAAAAGTTGGTCCCATTCAGTTATAATTTCACAATATGATCGTTTAAACTTGTCATTTTAAAACCATGAATCCTTGGTCCTTTAGGGGTTAATATGAAAAGAGCATCCAAGGAACCTGGATTGCTCTTTAAGCCATGGAAAAGTAGTAAAAATGACTGGTATGGGTAACAAGAGAAGGAACAAGAGCACATAACTCCGTGCAGTTAAGAAGAACCGACGTTGCTGTCGCCAACAACAATCGTTTCGCCATTGATCTTCCTGCAACCTGGGGGTTCCCATTAGCATTTGCATTAGGTTTTTCCTTTTTGGTTTTTTTTCAGCTGCATTGGAAGCAACAATCTCTGTAGTAGTAGTAGTGTAGGCACTGAAGCAAAACACGATTTTTTTTTGCCTTGGCATTTGTGGAAGATACGTGCTAGCAAGAGATTGAAAGCGCAGAATCAAGTGAGTGTTTACCTGTAAAAAATGCGGTGTGTTTCCGTGACGAGCTCGGTTTGCATTCCAATCCGAGGTTTTCCTTTTTCTCACTTCAATTTTCTTGGACTCAAACTGAAAATCCAATTGCAAAGAAAGTCAGAGACCGACTAACTTAAACATTGCTAAGAGGACATGTTCTAAATAGCAGGTGAATTGGCACAATGGTGGCTAGAGCCTCTCCCTGCTTAGCCGGGTACCACTTCATCTTGTGTTTTTTTCATTGAATTTTTCTCGTTTTGGATTGATTAGGGCAAGTTGATCGTGAGTGAGGGGCGCCATGTCGAAGCGCAAGGATTCGGCGACGGTTGTCAAAGGGGAAGGGGACAAGCTCGAGGTCACCCCGCTTGGCGCTGGAAACGAGGTCGGGCGTTCGTGTGTGTACATGACTTACAAGGGCAAGACTGTCATGGTACGTAACCCCTTAAGGTTTTGAACCAAATTTTTTTTACAGAAAATGATACCCTAGGTTTTTATCACATTGACGTTTGGTTTTTATAAATACACTAATCTAATAGTCTCCCTACATTTCCAGACAATGTTTGCACTCTGTTCAATTGCTAGAATTTCAGCTTGTATTGATGATGCAGGGTTTTTCTTTGTGAGTGATTTTCTTGTGTGGTTTTTTGCAGTTTGATTGTGGAATCCACCCTGGCTATTCTGGCATGGCAGCGTTACCCTACTTCGACGAAATAGATCCCATCAGCATTGATGTTCTACTCGTGACGCAGTGAGTTACTTTTAGTTCAATGCAATTTAGGGTTAGGATTTTGCATTGGTGTCAATGACATTCTTGAGAGCAGTTGAGGTTGCGGTCTTTCTATTCAAGCACTATAGACCGACAAATTACTAGAATAACTCCTGAGTTGACTAATAACTTACTAATAAGACCCTGAGTTATTGACTAACACGGCTCGTGTTCCTGGGCAACTTTAGAGCCATGATGACTTTGCTTTCAACCCAACATATTAGTGAAAGTGCGTTGAAGAAAGTCAATGTTAGAGGATATCATTGAATAGCAGGGTGTGAGGAGCTGAATTCAAGGATCGTCATAATGTATTTATTATTTATGGGAGCACTATTGACCATAGTGTGAGATTTGGCAGGGGCTCTGGTTTGGATGTCTGTGGATGTGATTAGCTAGATTCTTCTGACACACACTTTCATTTTCCATTGTGCAGTTTTCATCTCGACCATTGTGCATCTCTTCCTTATTTCCTGGAGAAGGTCAGGATGCTGACCGGTGTCAGTATGCATTCTTTTGATAGTTTTGAGGATGAGTTATGTGATGCATTAGTTGTTTTATTAGCCGAGTTGGATTCTTTTGAGCGGAGAGTTTGTGGATTTGCAGACCAACTTCAAAGGGAGGGTGTTTATGACACATGCCACCAAAGCCATCTACAAGCTTCTTTTATCAGATTTCGTGAAAATCAGTAAGGTGTCAGTGGACGACATGTTATATGATGAACACGATATTGCGCGAACAATGGAGAAAATTGAGGTGAGTAAAGTTCTGACGAGATATTGCAGTCCCAGGCAATGATCAATTCTCTTGAGACTTTCCAGGTTTGCATGGATTTACATCTGTATTGCAACTGAGCTGAATTATATGTCTTCCCTTTGATGTTGGCAGGTCATCGACTTTCATCAAACCATGGAAGTGAATGGAATTCGGTTCTGGTGTTATACAGCAGGCCATGTGTTGGGTGCAGCCATGTTCATGGTAGATATAGCTGGCATGCGAGTTCTCTACACTGGGGATTACTCATGTGAGGAAGATCGCCATCTTCGTGCTGCTGAAATGCCTCACTTTTCGCCCGATGTCTGCATCATTGAATCCACATACGGTGTGCAAATTCATCAACCACGAATCATGCGAGAAAGAAGATTCACTGATACCGTTGCTCAAACCGTTACTCAGGTATAAGATACTGTCCTTTTTAACCTTCTTTTCCACAGCCCTAGATGGGTCCTTATTGCATGCGTGCTGTTCGCTCTATCCTACACTTTCACTAACAAGTTAGAAGCATTTTTCTGGTCTTCAAAGTTTGAAGGATCCACACTTTTTGGCTTAGAAGATGAGGTCTTTTGGATCCTTTGGGCTTCTGATACTTGCGTAAGCAAGTTTGTCGTTATTTGTCGTGTTTTGATTTTGCTGTTTATTTGATTTCTGGAGCCAATTGCAGATGAGGTACTTGTCTTGTTGTTCTCTTGTGATTCTCTTGTCCAGGTTCCTTTTATCCTCGAATGGCCTGTAACATATATGATAATTGAATGATCTATCGACAGGGTGGTAAGGTCTTGATTCCTGCCTTCGCCCTTGGACGAGCACAAGAGCTGCTTTTGATTCTTGATGAATATTGGGAAGCGCACCCTGAGCTTCAACACATACCTATCTACTACGCATCCCCTCTTGCGAAGAAATGCATGGCAGTGTATCAGACGTACATCAATGCAATGAATGACCGTATTCAGAAGCAGTTCGAGGTACATTTTTCTCAGATTATTAATTTCTTGAGTCTAGTGTAGTCACAGTGCACTCCAGGCCAGTGACTCTTAACTCACATACCTTGCTTCAACCTACATGTGTTCACGTTTTCTCTCTCTCTCTCTTAGGCCCCGCCATCACCAAGCAAGTAGCAATTTAGCTAACTGGAATTACCTAATGCCCGCACTGCCCAAGTTGTGTCAGTCACCAAACTGGTGCTAACCCCCTTGTAATGAACTTACATCCATTTCCACTGTCAGTTAACCGAACTCCCGATTTTGGACAAGTAAACTAATTATGCTTATTCTAATGGTTTCAAGTGCTAAATCCACCAAGTAGTAGCCCAGTTAGCTAACTTGAAAGCCTGACTCTCCATTAGTGACATTGCAAGTGCAGGCCACACAATAGGTTAGTTAACTTCCAACTCGCTAACACCCCAGTCTGGAGGGTACACTACTGTGAAGGATGTTGTCTGATATGTGTTGATGAATTCCTGGAGAGCAGGTCTCCAACCCCTTCGACTTCAGGCACATTCATCCTTTGAAAAGCATTGACGAATTTGACGACGTTGGCCCTGCTGTGGTGATGGCCTCGCCGGGGAGTCTTCAAAGTGGGCTATCAAGACAACTGTTCGACATTTGGTGCCAAGAGAAGAAGAACTCGTGTGTCATCCCGGGGTACGTGGTGGAGGGGACTCTGGCCAAGGCCATCATGAACGAGCCCAAGGAGGTGACACTGCTGAGCGGCCTGGTGGTACCCCTCAACATGCGAGTGCATTACATATCGTTCTCTGCGCACGCGGATTTCACGCAAACAAGTGCGTTCCTGCATGAGCTCAGGCCTCCCAACATCATTCTGGTGCACGGTGAGGCGAACGAGATGGGACGCTTGAAAGCCAAGCTGATCACGCAATTCGCAGACCAGAACGTGAAGGTGCTGTCGCCGAAGAACTGCCAAACCGTGGAGATGTTTTTCAAGGGGGAGAAGATTGCCAAAGCAGTGGGTCGCCTCGCCTCGAAGCCAGCCAAGGAAGGCGACGTGGTCAGCGGGTTGTTGGTGCGCAAGGGCTTCACGTACCAGCTCATGGCGCCGGACGACCTGCACAGCTTCACGCAGCTGTCCACGGGCAGCGTCATGCAACGGCAATCGGTGCCATACAAGGGCACCTTCACGGTGCTGCGGCACCGGTTGCAGCAGATGTATGAGCAAGTGGAGGCCGTGGCCAAGGCAGACAGTCCCACTCTGAAAGTGCATGGGAATCTGACCGTCACGCACGAAGGAGCTGATTATGTGATCTTGCAGTGGGTGTCGGACCCCATCAGTGACATGGTGGCTGACTCTGTGGTGGCTATGATCTTGAAGCTTGACTCCCAGTCCATGTTTGCCGTCGGCCGCGCGAAAGAAGCCAGGTTAGAGAAAGATGAGATCAAGATAGTGCACTCCCTGCTAGTTTCTTTGTTTGGCGACGTTGCATTAGATGAGAAGCAACAAATGTTGACTGTTAATGTAGATGGGACGCTGGCCACTGTCGACCATGCCAAGAAAGGCATTGAGTGTAAGGATGAAAATCTCAAGGAGCGCATCAAGGTCGCTCTTCGCAGAATACAAACGGCTCTCTATCCTTTAGATGCTTAACTTAATCCTCTCCCCTCCTGCAAGTGAGTCCTGTGCATCATCTGCCCAACCTGCATCAAAAAGTGCACACTTATTGGTATGCATTTTGCATCCAATTTGTGTACACTGAGGACATGGTTATGTTGAACCTAGAGCTTAACTGTAGTCAATTTTGATTCTAATCAGGTCCTTAGTCTTTCTACTACAAGATTGTGATTTAGTGATTTACTAGTACAATATTGTGATACAATACTGCACACTAAATCGAGAAATAGTGTCCCTAGAGTACATAGGAGTCTGGCACTTGTCATTCCTACTTGCACTGAGATTATCATGTTCCTAGTGACATGAGTTGTCTTGCCATGTTCATTACTCCGTATAAAGTTGTCATTCGTCATTGCCATGTTTGTTATGAAGTTGTCATTTGTTATTGGAACATTACATCCAAAAGGTTTACATGAAGTTTTTATCATTTTAAATTTTATGGTAGACATGGTCACTATATCTCCAAACTGAAAGTTAAGTAATGTTTGTTGAGAAATAGTGTTCCGGACACTAAATCACAATTTGTGTAGTGGGTTTGTGTGATGCCCTTCATGTCTCAATCAATGAATTAGGTGTTGGATTCTAGTGGGTGATAGTGTCTTCAACTTGTCCAGTTGATTTTTCAAATGAAAATCTCACCACAAATATAGACTCATTGATCTGTAATCATGGTTGTGGTTTTAAAGCGTCAACTTTTGTTTGCAATTTATTGTCTCTGGCCCACAAGGGGAGAGACTATGAAACGTTTTGAGGAGTTACACCAATGGACAATAATAACAAGCCGTAAAAGTAAATTTGGGGTAAATTCTAAAGCATAGACTATGCGACTAGCTGCTTGTATTTGCATTAGGTGGACAAAAATGAATATGCATGTAAATGTAATTGCAATTTCATCCAACAACTTCAATCATTGATTGTGCATTTTATTTTATTTTTGGAAATCCAAATTTGTCCGTCAAGACATTGCATTCTATAGACCTTGTATAAAAACTTTTCAATCTTTTATCCGATATGGATTGGATTTATTCTTTCTTACACTTGTAAACACTATCTTCATAGGACATACTCTGTACTTGATAAGGAGTAAAAAATTATTATCGCTTCTTGAAAATAGAATCAATATTCTTTTTAAATTATTTAGTGAAGTGCTACTAAGATGTGAATAATATTTCAAATTATTTTAGGAAGTGACAACTCACTAATTTCATCCATGTCAATTTTTAAATGTACATGTGACTCATTTTATTCTTTTACACTTTTCACACTAGCGATGAAAACTTAATGATATCCAACCATTTATTTAAAATATTTCTTGAAGAGATGTAGGATAATCGTATTATTTTATATAATTGCCATTGTTATACATTGATATGGTTTTGGTTCACTAGTTTCTTATATTTTCAAATTAAGTATTTTTCAATGAAATAAATTTTTGTTTTATTGCACAACAACAAATTTTAGTTGTAATAAAATAAAGCCATATTGCTCTTCATACTACTCCTAAGTACAAATGGCCCCCCATCATGGCATTGCAAGGCTCAAGTAGGAAGTAGGTTCCCTGGCTAGTCGGCCTCTCCCACTATCAAACCTTCTTCGGGCTTGCACATGATTGAAAGCCTGGTTTTCAATCCTCGAGATCCCAGGACCAGGGGCAGTTGGGAAGAATTTTGTCATGTGGCTTCGCAACCCTCCTCTAAATTTGAGGTGGCCGATGCCACTGTAGACCGCCTTTGCAGCCCTAGAGCCAACCACTGGAATCCACGATGTGCGATCCCCGACAAGCTATAATAATCCTAAGATATGGGCGTGGGAGAAATTCGGGGATTCTAAAAAGTAGCAAGCAAGGCTTGTTTTCTCACGAGGCCGTGACAATTAAGGCGCTCCCCGAGTCAACAGTGGGGGTTCAAAACAACCCTGCCTTGCTACATGGTATTGCTGCTAGGTTTACATAGCAAGGGTACAAATGCTCTAATAAAAATCAAATTTCAAACTTTAGGTTTTTACACGGTCATATTCAAAATCACACAATTCTAGTGATGATTGTAGGTTGTAGGTTTAGAAAAATGGTATTGACGACTATAGGTTCCACTTGTGGCTTTTCAATGGTTGCAAGGTTTGTAAGAGAGCCGCAAGCCGGCTATCAATAGTTTTAGGGCAAGGCTTTTTATGATGGAACCTTTCTATGATGTACCCTAGCCTTTCATATCCTTGTATGATCTTCCCATGACTGTTCCATTCCGCCCTCAATGACCATTATGTGAAGTAACATAGCCTTTCACATTTTATTCAATTTCATGGCCTTTCACTTCGTTAATGGTGGTGCAAAGAGAAGCGGGGCCCTAGTTAATTCTTAAATGCTTAAATATCTTGATTAAAAATTTAAAATGTATTATTTGTATGTGGCTTTTACAACACTGTTTCAACTTAAATTGTAAAGAAGAATTGTATTGAAGAATTGGAACTTCCCATTTATACAGTTGGATTTCAAATTTTATTTTGGATTTTTTATTATCCTTTTTTGAGAAGAGAAAAATTCTATCACTATACATTAGAAATATAAAATACATTTTTTTAAAATTTGAATTTTGATATAGTTGGCTAATTAGTCTGAGATTTATTATCATAGTTGTTAACCCTTTGAAGCACCTACGTCCACATAGTGAACAATGAACAAATTGAGATTATTCCCTTGACTACATACATGGACAATTTTCATCCAAGTTTCATTCTTAGTTCAAAAAATGAGACTTGAAGTATGATTTTCCAAAATAAATAGAATCCAATAATGGAAATCATACCACCTCGTAGTGTATGTTATTCAAATTCATTACAACGATTTTTTTATTTTTTTTTGTTAACCCTAACTATCCCAGTGTCCTTATTTTGGACATTTTTTGAATTATTCACTTTGAAGAGTTGTAGCCTTTTCATATAGTGTTCAATTTCCATGAAATTTTGGAAAACCACACCCCCTCCTCCTCCCCCCCCCCCCCCCCCCCCCCTTTATATAATGTCTAGTTTGAGTGGTAAAAATTTCAGATCAATCCAAGATGTATTGAATTTTTGGGAATCATTTGAAAACAAGGGGGCTTGTATCTCCTTCATTCAATGTCCGTTTTCAATAAACAAATAAAATTGTCAAGTTAGATTCCCCTTGAAGTCTAGTTATCATGGTAAAATTTTCATGTCAATCCATGTTCTGAATTTTTGGTAGTAATTTTAGTGCATGGGTCTATTTTGGACACTTTTTGCTTTTTGGGTCAAATGAGTCACTTTTCGGGCTACTTTTTGACATTGCAAAGCCATTTTATGGCACATCAAATTTTTTCATGAGTTTTTTTTGTGCCAATGTGTTTATAAGATAACTTTGAACCACTTTATAGTTTAAAGTTTTTTCATTTGAGTAGTTTTGAAAACGAACTTCCCCTCCAATGTGTTGCTAGGAAAATTTCAGCATCCTTTTTTAACATTAAAACATTATGATCTTGCAATCTATGTAGCCAAATGACTCCAAATTTGATCCACATCATCTACAAAACTGTACGGTTGAGATTTTTATACCTCACTTACATTTAAACTTATAACATCATCAAAAGCAATGATGTTTTTAACCCCTGAAGGTTGGGCCTATGACCATGGAATCATGCTTTATCTGTCACACTCAATTTTGCGACCAAAAATAATACAAGAATTCAACTTTATATTTTTAGTAGATGAAGCCACATGTCTCCTACAAATCATGATTTTTTAATAAATATTGATGAAAATTTGAAATTGCTATGGTTTTTTGAAGTGATTGTAAAGAAAATTCATATAAATTACATAATGTACTAGAAAATTCCGATTTTTTAACCAAATGTGTAAATTACAATGAAGAAAATTTTAGTTAATGAAAATCATCTGTGTATCTAAATTTAGAATTTTTTGCTACACCTTGGTAATACCTACCGAACTTGTAACTACAATAAAACACTCAATTTTAAAAAAAAATCAAAAATTAAAAGTGGAGTAGAAACTAGACATGGCAAGCTTCATTTTGTTAGTTAAGCTCAAATGCAATGGAACTCATTTTCATGACCTAAATTTAGTTTAAGCAGAATAAGCAAAAAAATTCAGAATACACTACACGGTGAATCGTTTTTACGACTCTTTTTGTAGTTGGGACCCCATGTAAAATCTAAAAATAGCTTGAATGATTTGAATTTAACTTGAAGGGGTGGCATGATCAAGCAAAGTCCTTCACAAAAAGAATTGGATGGAAATCATTCACGTAGTAGTTGGAATTTAACAGTCAGCTTCATTCATAAGCCATTTTTTGGTCTGGGCGGCGTTTAGGGGTTAAGCCCAAAAAAGCTAGGGACACTTAGGGATTAATTTGGGATTTTAAATTGAATTTGAAAAGAAAATCTTGAAATTTTAATCACAATTTATTAATAAAGAATATGATAAATCCAACCATACAGATGTGATATTCAAATTGACATTTACAACTTAGCTTTGTACATCAACTCCATTTTTTTTATTCATCAAATATTTTATAACGCATCTTTGAAATCAGTGTTGAATTGGGACATTAAAGGATTAATTGTGCTCAAATTTGCAATCATTCACCCTTTAAAAAAAAATAGAAATGTCTGAATTTTGATTTTATAAGAATTAAATCAAGATTTTGAAAAATCCAAATGAAAATATATTTCACCTTAGAGTACATTCTACATCTCATAATTTTAGCCAATCCCAAAATTCATGTTGAAATTCATATGTAAATTTATGAATTCAACCATAGGATACCATTGGAAGCCCTCAAGGAAAAAGTGTGCACATGGAAAGTTTCACACAATCCCACTCACTTGAGTTATCCGTAAAGTCACCTTGAATTTGATGAATCTACAAGGAATTTTGTTTTATTATACTCTTATTTATTCACTCCAAATAGTTAAAAGGTGTGGAAGATTTTGGTGGTTTATCATTATTAGGTGTGTAAGAGGTGTGTAAGAGCTTGGTGGTCTTCAAAAGTTTTCAAAAGTTTTTTAGCACCAAGAAAGGAGCTAAAAAACTTTTGAAAACTTTTGAAGACCACCAAGCTCTTACACACCTCTTACACACCTAATAATGATAGACCACCAAGATCTTTCACACCTTTTAGCTATTTGGAGTGAACAAATAAGAGTTTAATAAAACAATATTCATGGTATCTTCTTCAAAATTTGATAGACTTTACGGATAACTCAACTGAGTAGAGGATATTGAATTTCAAAGAATTTTCATCATTGGAAATTAGAAAAGCAACCAAAAGTAAGTTTTAGCACAAATTAAATTGTGGACCAAATGAGATGTTATTGATATCACATAAAAACTTAAAAGACTAGATGTGCCCATTTGGGACCTACGAGGTGGAAGGTACTAAATTTTAAAGTACTTTTGTCATAGTTGTAAATTGAATATGATAGTTATAACGACACGCCATAAAATAGGCACACCTAAACTCAATAAGTTTTTTTTTGATATTTATCATTACTGAAACTAATTAAACTTTTATATTTTCTTATTGACAACTAGAAAAGGATTTCAATGTACAGTCAGGTACAAGTTGCTTACAAACTTTTTGACTCCTCCCTCATAAAAACAAAGTCCCTTCCCTAAATTGTAATGTGCTTGATATGGCACCCATGGACCTACAATTTGAAAGGGACATTCCTACTCTAGTCCTCCACTGGTAGGAATTTTTCTTACCATATTTGCAATCTTCAGAATCAATGCGGCCACTTGATATAGGCTCTACCTACTTTCAATGCTTACGAAAAATTTGTAAGCATGTTATACCCGACTGTACTAAAGAATGCACTATTTGAATATTGTATGCAAAGATTGTAAAGGATCAAAGTTTTTATGGTACATGTCTTACAACTACTTCAACATCAAAAAGTACATATTGATTAAAGGAATGTACACGAAGTGAACATATGATCAAGCGGCACTTTTGGATGCCCCTACATTAGAAATGCTCCAAAAAAACAAAAACAAAAAGAGACGTCCGTATTTGTTGTTTTATGAGCTATGGAACAATAAATATTGTATTTCAAAGTATTTTCATCATCAAAAATTATACAAAATAGGCAAAATTATCACAAAATTAAAGGTTAGGCCGTTGTAATTGTGGCAACATGGGTCACAGTACATATAAATAACAATGGGTCATAGTAAATACTGTTACAATGAGATTATGGATTAGTGATGACAAATTTCTAATGGACGTTTTATATCGAGATCCCAAAGAGTCGTATCTGCTCCACCGTCAAGAATGTAATGAATAAAAGCAACTATATTACCAGGCAGAGGGATTCTTTCTGCCCTGGAGAAATAAGTAGACAATATATACATATAGTATATAAAACACCGGAAAGATGCTGGGGGCTGAACTGACAAACAGCTTGTAAAATTGACCTACACTAGCACACGTTTTTCAACGCTCCACAGGCATCACGTCATATACCAAGATATTAATCCGAGCGTAGGGAGTCCCCATAACCATAAGGTGGAAGGTATGGAGAAATCACGACGAACGCCATGAATAACGTAAACTGCAAGTACAGAGCGTACTGGAATTAGAAAGAAACCTCAAAAACAGATAAATCTGCAAAAGCAGAGAAAACTCAAAAATCTTCACTCAATGATATGTTGAAGAGCTCACCAGCAGTGGGAGGGTCAAGAAGCCCCAAATTGGCCAAAGGGCAATTGAAAATCTGTTGACAAGCAAAAGCACACAGATTAACATACGAAAAAGAGCTTCAACGAAGTCCACGAACTCATCAAAGATTGGTCAGAATCACTTCTGTTACTCAATTTTGTATTATGGTATGCACTAGCGTAGTTTTAGTTCAGAAATATTGTCCGAGGTAGATTCACAAAATATTCCAAAGTTACCAAGTTAATGCGGAGAAACCAATAAGTGTCGACTCAATAAGAACTCGCAAATCTCAAAAAAAGTAGTCACAATTCACTCACTGGAGTGAAGTTCTTGCAAAAAGGAAAATACTTACAGGAGGAATGATGTCAGTCCCACTACGGTGGCAGTGGGGATTGCGGCGGGTGCAATTAGCTCCCATTTGTCCTCTGTTTTGAGGATATGCCGCAACCATACTGCCAAGTAGGTAAAGATCACTGCGTTTATTGCGAGACAAATTAAGCCCAGTTGAAATGGTAACCTGTATTGGACCACACAACAGATTGTCAGATAGAATTTGATTTAAATGACTATTCCCTCGAAGCTTCTCTTCCTCTTCTTTTGATGGTCACCAGGTGTACATTATTTAACCAAAAAATATATTCATTTAACCTATGACACGTTATTATAATAACACTAAATGGATGGTGTAAAAAAATTAAATTAAATTAAATTAGTAGAAACTTAAAAACCTAGTAAATTATTATCCCTAAAGATTTTTGTTCTCTAGATCAGACTGTAACAAAACAATCTACATCATTAATAAGGTAAATCACACGCAATTGCAACACCTGAGCCCTAAACGTAACACCCTAAAATCTTGCAAAATGTACAGTACATATTGATCTTGAGAATGTACACCACATCAACATCTAGGCTTCTGTCAACTCTACACCACCTAAACATCGAATCTTGGATCCACTTTAGATTATCTACCAATAATTTTTGAAGCCTTCGTGGCTTTTGCATATGGAATTCAAATAATGCATTCCTCGGTGCGTTGGATTCCTCTTTGATATACTAACAAGAATATTTAAAAATATGACCGTTCTAATAATAGAAACTTCAAGTGTCACAATTACCTTCCCGTGCAACTACAACATGGTCAAAAGCTGTGCCGTAGAAAGCATAAGAGTTCATAGTTTAGCAACTTCGGTCTACCAATAACAAAGAATTGAAGATCGAGAATCAAGATTCACTATCAATGTCGGTAGTGTAAGAAAATAAATTCAAACTAAGCTGATTCCAACTCACCTGCGAATGCGCGAGTCGTAGAACAAGACATGAAAGAGATGGTGGCGAGAATCGCCGTAGTAGATTGCGAACACGGCGGCCGCGAGCCACAAGAGATTCTCCGCCGTGCGGCGCAGGAGCGCAGGCTCGGAGGGAGAATTACCGGACGTCGGAACCGGCCCTACTCCCAACTCCCCTCCATAGTCAGGCGAAAAACTGTACCTCTGCCTCACATTGGTTAACAATCGTCCCCGCTCCCCGCTCAACATCGAATCCTAACCTCTTTCGCTCCCTCGCTCGTCAAAGAATCCTAACCTCGAAACCACTCCCCCGCTTTAAACTCCAATTCGCATCCTATCACCTCTCTTAGGGCGCAATGCATCGTGAGCTCTATCACTACTCTAGAAGCAAAGTAGTGTGCTATTTTTAGTTCGAAGTTGACCTAGAAGACACTCACTCCGGCAAACCGGCGAAAGTACGGAGTAGATCACCGACGCGGAAACATGGACAGCATTGTCAAACGCGGGTCAAATCGCACGATTCAGAGCTCAAAATGTTTGCGCGTTGACGTACTATTCGACGAGCGTTGGTTGCGAAGGGTTGGTTGAGAACTTGAGGACTAAAATGCGGTAGAGAAGAGCAACGATGGCAGGCAGGCAGAGCTCATGAGCGAGGTGCACATGGCTATGGCAGATCGAGGAGGAGGAAGACGACGACGACGCAACATCTGCCGAGAATGTAGATTATGGGGGATTAGGCATAATCTATGGATTGTACATAATCTACGGATTATTCATAATCTACGGATTAGGCCTAATTTTGAACCCCCTGCAAGCCCTTTGAAAGCTGCTTATCTTAAGTTGCTTGTCTTTTCCAATCAGTGTGATAATGTCAAACCTCAACAGTAGTGGGTCTCAGAATAGTGGGTGTCACTTATGGTAGAATGTCCTTAACCCTAAAAGGATCAGGATTAAAAAATGAAATTTTCAATTAATCATATAATTCATATGGGGCCAAATTTTATTAGCTCTGACCATAGGGAAGAGGCATTGCAGGGACACCCGTTTTCTTGGGCTAAATATCATTGTAGCAAATATATTATGTCCATAATTCCATTGAAATGCATTCTTGTCCTTCACCGTTCTATTCCGGTCAAAGCTCCTCGTAGCGTAGCTGCTTGTTTTATTTTATTTTTTAGGCACATGACTTGCTTTGCAACACGTGGTCGAGGAGTTTCCATCCAATAGAGTAGTGATTTTACAGCTGGAATTGAACCACCAACCCTTTAGGTACCTCCAACAACAACTTATGGATACCCCTCTCCATCATCTAATAGTTTAAGGTCATTTTGAACCAAATGGGGCCAAATTTTATATCACCGGAATTAGTGAAGAACATTGTATGTGTTGATAAAAATTAAATAAAAACAAATAAATTTGAACAAGAACGTTCACACAAGACTTACTAAAAACTGCTGAAACAAAACATGAGGTTAACTTGGGCTTTTTGGGTTAAACTGCCAATTTAAATTGTTGTGTTTAGAAAACAAAGAAATTAACTTGAAAATGTTTTCAAGTTGATAATCAGAGAGGATTCATGAAAATATAATATAACATATATTAATATATATTCAAAAAGTGTATTTTATATGAATTTTGAAAGGCAAAAGATATTCATATTTATTTTATGGAATATAACTGGTGTTTTATTTAATACAAAAATATTTTGAATTGGATTCCAAAAAGCCAAATTTTGTAGATGGCTAATATTTGAATTATAAGTGGGTGGTTTCAGGTTTGATGACTAGAGGTTGTTGATGACATCAACGTGATGTTCTTTGAGGAGTAGGCAGTTATGGGGCTTTCAACCTTTTTTTTTTTTGAAATTTTTTGGTTGTAGGTTAACGTATTTGTAAATGCGGTCTCTAATTGGTGCAAGCCTAAAGGATTCACTAAAGTTTCATATCTTGGCTTCGATGTAAGATATTAGCAGCCTTCAAAATTCTTGAGCCTTGCACCAATGAAAGACTACACATACAAATGCCATAACCTTAGCTTATAAATTAGGAATTCTTGAAAGGCAATAACCAATAATTGAAATCTTTAACCTTTAGTCCATTAACTCATTGTGACAAGCACTAAATAATGGGTTATGTATTACAAAAGCTAGATATTAGAATGATGTATGGTCTCTAGACTTATTGGTCTCTAGACATCATCAATAATTGGAGAAATTGTGAAGCCTAGTATTGACCTCTTGGAGATTGAGAGAATATGGTTCTATCTTCTTCTTTTTAGACTCTCTTTCCAATAATCATAGAAGTCATTAAAACTTAAAATATTCCATTCACCAAGCCACTACTTTATAGGAAAGGAAGATTCAACATTTAAAGTGGACATGCCATAAACCGACACTTTAAGCATTGCACCTATTAATGGTAATCTAAGGTGCAATGTGATAGTTTGAATAGATTAACAAATCAATTCTAAATCTACCCCTTGTTGAAATATAATTTTGGAGTTATATTGAATAAGTTATGAATTTTCAAAGTCCGAGGTCTAGGTTGACTATTTGTGACAATAAACTTAGGTTGAAATTGATGATGAATATGTCTTGGAGGATCATAAAGAGATTTAGAATAAACATAATTCTCACAAATGAGGTAAGTTCAAGTAGTGCTTCAAAGTCATAATTATTTTAGTGATTGTTGGTTTTGGATTAGTGGAGTATCATTGATGAAGTAATTACAAGAGTTTGTTTATGGTCGGTGTCGATTAGTTGCCCACTCACCTTAGATGTAAGAATACTTTACTCTTTGGAGTTTGTAGAAACTGAATTAAACCTAAATTAAAAAAAATCTTAGTGTCCTAAAGTTGAAAACTTATGACGTTTTTGAAAAAATGTGTAACAAATGTTTTAAATTTTGAACACTTTAAATTTTATTAAAATTATTTACAAAGTTGCCTTCTTCATTGAGTAGTCTAAGTATTATGAAATTCACTAATGGATGTCTAATGGGTGCTCAAAAGGGTGTCGAGACATGAAGATTCACAAAACACACCTTAAATGGATTTATAAGTCTAGTAAAAAGTTAATGTCATTGTAATGACTTTGTAATACATAATATAGGGGTAAGAAAATTTGATTGCACGTGGTTTTTAAGACATTTAGAAGTGAATCCCTCGTTTCAATATCAAGTGGTGTTCGATTGTAGTGGGTGTAAAACAAATGTGGCCCACAACAACCATTCTATGTCAAAGAGGTTGTAAGCTATTCTGAAATTTCAAGCACCGCACTATATTCTGTTGTGACCTATTGTAATTACTGTGGTCCACATTATATGGTATATGTAGTCGAATGTAGAATGATTTGGGTATTTCTTTACCAAAGAATCCAAACAGAACATCACACCGGTAATGAACAAAGTATATGCCTCTTGTCTTGAAAATCGGTCTACAATAAGAAAGGCGTTCATGATTAAGTGTCAATACAATGACGAACAAAACTGAGTATCGATTTGAAACTTTTCCATTCAAACAACCATACTATGAGCATCAATGGGCAAAGTCCAAAAGTAGATATGCGAAAGTTGTAGTATGTGACATATGACACATTACTATGGAAGTTTGAAGAAAAACTCGATTGTGATTTGAAAGAAAATGAATTTCAAAGTTGGCCATGTCCTCGGCCATGTCTCAAACTCGGATTTGTGCGCCATGATTTGGAATTACTTTAAATTTTGTCAAGCTTTTCAATGATCTTCAAAAATATTTTTGTGCCTTGGCATGTTGGTATACATCATTTGAGATTGTTGTATTGTACACAAAAATTGAAAGAAGTTGACATTTATAGAACCTAAAGTATTCACAATTTGATAAATGCGCAAATGATGTTGGTTCTCATAGTATTTGAATATTTTGTTAGAATTGAGAGCACGGGACTACATTGGCGATTGTAGAGAGTGTCAACACCCAATTCCCTATTTTTGCACTTGGCCAAGTGCAATCATTCATGAGCAAATTTGGCTCAAAAAAAAATTGTCTAAAAAGTTCTTTAAAAAACAACGACTTTTGTTTTTCTACAATCACTTACATTGTAAACAAACTATTTATTTATTTATTTATTATCCTTATCTTTATCTTTTCTTTTATCTTTTCTTTTATCTTTTCTTTCTTGTCTTTCTTGTCTTTTGGCGGCGGAAGGGGATTTTATTTTATTTTTACTTTTTTTCTATATATATATATATTTTTTTTTTTTTGTTGTTTTTCTTCTTCTGTTCAGGGTTCAGGGTGGCTGAAACCCTAACGGCGGCGGAAGAAAAAAAAAAAAAAAAAAAAAAAAAACTTTTTTTTTTTTTTTTTTTTTTTTGCTCGTTTTCTTCTTCTGTTCAGGGTTCAAGGTGGCTGAAACCCTAACGGCGGCGGAAGAAAAAAAAAATTAAAATTAAAATTAATTTTTTTTTTTGCTCGTTTTCTTCTTCTGTTCAGGGTGGCTGAAACCCTAATGGCGGCCGAAGGAAGATTTTTTATTTTTTATTTTTTTATTTTTTTTTCCAGATTTTCCGGATTTCCGGCTTTTCCGGCTGAAGGGTCCGCGCGTGCGGACCTTATGTGACTCTCCCCTCCCTCTCTTTCTCCTCTCACTCTCACTCTCACTCTCTCCTTTTCACTCTTCCTCTCCCTCTCATATATATAGGGGGAGGGAGAGGGAGAGGGAGGGGGAGAGGGAGAAGGAGAGAGTGAGAGTGAGAGTGAGAGGAGAAAGAGAGGGAGGGGAGAGTCACATAAGGTCCGCGCGCGCGGACCCTTCAGCCGGAAAAGCCGGAAATCCGGAAAATCCAGAAAAAAAAAAAGTTTATTTTAATTTTTATTTTTAATTTTTAATTTCTTTCTTCGGCCGCCATTAGGGTTTCAGCCACCCTGAACCATGAACATTAGAAGAGAACGAGCAAAAAAAACAAAAACAAAATTAAAAAAAAAGTTTTTTTTTTTTTTTTTTTTTTTTTTTTTTTTTTTTTTTTTTTTTTTTGTTTTTTTTTTCTTCCGCCGCCGTTAGGGTTTCAGCCACCCTGAACCCTGAACAGAAGAAGAAAACCAGCAACAACAACAAAAAAAAAAAAAAAAAAAAAAAAAAAAAAAAAAAAAAACTTTTTTTTTTCTTCCGCCGCCGTTAGGGTTTCAGCCACCCTGAACCCTGAACAGAAGAAGAAAACCAGCAAAAATAAAAAACAAAAAAACAAAAAGAATTTTTTTTTTTAAATTCCCCTTCCGCCGCCAAAAGACAAGAAAGAAAAGATAAAAGAAAAGATAAAAGAAAAGATAAAAGAAAAGATAAAGATAAGGATAAAAATAAATAAAATAAATAGTTTGTTTACAATGTAATTGATTGTAGAAACACAAAAATTGCTATTTTTTAAAGAATTTTTTAGACAAATTTTTTTATTGCGCCCGGGCGCCAAGTGCATGATTATATGGCCAAGTGCATAAATTGGGAATTGCGTGTTTTATGTGACAACTCAAAATCTTGGAGTTAAATCAAATTTATTAAAAAGTAAATAGGGGGTTGAAAAATCACTTGCTTGCACGTAGTGTGCATTGTGTACATTGAGCGAACCCCCCTCGAGTTCATGATGCACATAATTGATTCAACCAATCAAACAACTTGTTTTTGTCGTTCTCAATATCATAAAAACATTATCTAATTTCTAGTGGTTCTGAACTTTTTGATGATGTTGAAAATGATAATTTTTTTTATTGGTTGGACTAATTTTGTGCGACAAGAACTCTAGTCTTTGTACCAAAAGTTGAACCAAAAAACACATCATACAACTCTAATATATAAATTGAAGGCATTGTGCTATTCAACAAATCTTTCAAATGCAAGGGCATTAACATGTAACAAATGGCTCATGTTGCAACCTATAGACTCTCTACAATGGCCAATGCACTCCCATGCTCTTAATTCTAACAAAATTTCAAATATTGTGAGAACTAACATCATTTGCGCCATTTATCAAATTGTGAATATTTGAAATTCTATAAATGTCAACTTCCTTCAATTTTTGTGTACAATACAACAATCTCAAATGATGTACACCAACATGCCAAGACACAAAAAGTATTTTTAAAGTTCAAAGAAAAACTTGATAGAATTTAAAATCATGGCGTACAAAACTGAGTTTGAGACATGACCAACTTTGAAATTCATTTTCTTTCAAATTACAATTGAGTTTTTCTTCGAACTTCCATAGTAATGTGTTATATGTTGCATACTACAACTTTTGCATATCTACTTTTGACATAACATTCAATAGCCTTCATGCCCACTGCCTTTCCTTCATGCACTCTGCTCATCACCTTGAGCCTCCACCTGTCCTCTTAGCTACTAATGAAGAATTGTTGGATGTGGAATATTCCACACCATCTACTGTATAGCCAAGGCAGGAACAATGCATGCTACTGAATGTTATGGGACTTTGCTCATTGATGCTCATGGTATGGTTGTTTGAATGGAAAAGTTTCAAATTGATGCTCAGTTTTGTTCGTCACTATATCAACATGTGCAAAAAGACCCCTGAATTAAAAGATATTCTAGACCAGAACTCTTGCATGGCATACTATGCTGCGCTTTTTAGCTATACTGTAGTACTGTTACAGATCTGGATGAAGCTGTACTATACTACTTCAAAGAGATACAAAAAGAAAGCGAGCAGAACATCGAACATACCGACACTTTCTAAGCAGCTGGGTCCCTCTCTCAGCCAAGTTACTTCCAATTCCCATGAATGTATAAAGTTCAATGATGTATGTATGAATGCTTTTCAAAAGCATAAACAACATGGCTGGTTAAACCTCATATACATAACGTTCTTAGAGCAAGTCCAGCAGTTGCAAAGAAAATATGTCCGTCAAGCATTAATTTGAGGGCCATTTTTAACCCGTAAAATTCCTTGACCGTATTCTCACAAAAAACCATGAAAAACGCAGCATTTGGAAGTTGCAGAAGAAATCATATGTTTTTTTATTTTTTTCATCATTTAACCGTAAGATCTAATATCCAACTTGAATTTTCATGTGAGCACAAAATTTGAGAGCAAAATGACCATTAGATTCTTAGATTATAAGGATCAAAGTTGCAAAAGAAGATTTTTTGGGGTTCAATCCGGTGACAAATTTGAACTTTAGAAATTAATATCTTTTTTTTGAATGGGTTAGAAATTCATTGAATGGCAAGGCCATGTTAACAATTGAGTTAAGTCTTCAAATATAAAATCTTGTAAGAAAAAAGCTCATATTAATTTTTTCATAAAACAATTACTAGAAGTGGGTACAAAGTGAAAGGAAAAAGAAAATCATTAATAAGTTTGACATGGAATTGTAAAATGTCAATCTTAACGGTGAGAATGTTGTACTTGGAAATCTTCACCTAGTGCCTTTTATTTCATTAAAAAATATTGAAAATTGAGTTTAGAAATGAGCTTCAAAGTTTTTTTTGTCCAAACTGCCCAAAAAACAGATATCCTCATGACTTTTATCCCATTGCTCAAAATGGGTAGATTTAAAGCTTCATTTGTAGATAAAGATCAACCAATCATGAATCAAAAAAGAAATTTTGAAAAAGAGTAAAAAATACAAAAATTCTTGATACCCGATCTCGCTTCAAAAACTTCAAATGCTTATAACTTTTGTAATACTTATTGGAATGACATGAAACGAAGTGCGACATGTAGAGTGTAGTTTTTGGAAGCTACACTAAAAATTTCATTGAAATTTTTAAAAATATGAGGTCCCTGGAGGCTGCCCAAAAAGTGGAACGACCAGAATATGGTCGTTCATAATTTTAGGGGTTAACTTAGAGGAATGTTATACAAGAAGTACCCCAACAACATTCATGGAGCGAACACCAAGGCAACTTATAAAACGAAGATTTTATGAAAATAACTTGATGACCTTGAAGCACGGTCTGGTGAATAGTCTTCAAGCTCGTTATTTAATTGTTGATTGAGCATCTTTGCTTGCTTGGTGTGAGAAATTTGCTTGCGCCAAAGCTTCTGTAGATGGCGGGGAAACCTCAAGTTTTGACTCCAAAAACTATATTTTAGCGTTAGTGGGTAGTTGCTGGGCCAAACTTCGAAGCAAATGGAGATAACTACACCAAATCTTGGCGTTGGTCCCTCCAAAACACATGCTGTTGGGCATGCTCTTAATACCTTCCTGGATCACACTCTTTATATTGTAGGCAACATTGTAGAGAAACTGCTAATAAAATAATTCAGCTCTTCAACCCTCTTCCCTTGGATTAGCTGAAGTTAGAAAAGATCTTTGTGATTCTCTAATCTCTTGACATGCATATGCTTGAGATTCGGAGGTGAACATCATTGTTGCTGAAGAACCTTATGTACCAACCCAAACCTAAATTTTGTTAGACAAGAGGAGTTTGGTTGGTATCTATAAGCAAATACTAGCTCAAGGCTATGGCTGGCAAAAAGTCATTTGAAGTCAAACCGAGACTTCAATTTTTAGCAAGAAATTTGAGGATAAGAGGCAATGCGCTCACCATCAGTTTCCATCTCTTCTTCATTTGTTTCATTTTGGTTCTTGTCACCAACACCCTTCACGTCTTTGGCAGTTTTGGCTTCTTTGCATGTTGGCTGATCTTCTACTCTCATTCTTTTTGTATGTACTCCCTACGTTTCATAATAAGGGTCCATATTTTTGGCATTGCCTTTTTCCTAATTTTTGTCCTATGTTTTATACTTCAAATGTGAGCACTATCCACTTCTGACAATGAGAGTGACACAAAAACTACATACTACTATTGAAGATAGACCTTTTTTGAGTATTGAGACAACTTCTTTTGGCGATAAAAGCGTTAAGTTAAAACACGCCAAAAAAATGGACTCTTATTATAAAACGGAGGGAGTATGATTTTCAAAAGCATGCACAAACAATCTAATACCAAAATTGTGCATACGAAAAGATGAAGACAAAGACAATCGGTTTAGGATTCAAAGCTTGAATGAAGAAGCTTCACAGTCTCTCAGAGCATGCCTATGAGTGAGACACTATATCTCTATTTTCAAATGTCATATTACGAGCCCAAACCTAAATTTTGCCAAACAAGAGGAGTTTGGCTCATATCCACAAGCAAATTATCAACCTCAAATGCTATGATTGACAAAAATTCTTCCCCAAGTCAAATCGGGACTTCTATTTTTAACAAGAACGTTGAGGATAGCATTCACTAGTGAAAATGCTCTCGTTGTATCAACTTTCCAGCCAAATTCATTTCTCTCAAATAAACATTCTCCTTCTTTATTGTGTAAAAGACGAACAATGAATATTTATCATCCTTGTGGATGATAAAGTGGTTACAATTCTTGTTGGCAACATATTTGTCATTCAGTCGTACAAGGGATGCATGACATTTTTGGACCTAGAACTATTCATACTTCTAGAATATTACCCATATCAACACAAAGATATCTTTCGCGCAACTTGATATCAATTTTTTTCCAATTTTTTATCTCATCTTATAAAAATGTTTCATCTCAAGTAGTAATTGTATTAGAGAGAAATGTGAATTTTTTTTATAAATATGTAAACAAAGAGACAAATAAGATAATTTACACCACCTTCTTTGTCTTTCTTGTTTTCTTTGTTGTCAACTTCTTTAAATATTTTTGTTACTTTTCTTGCTTTTATTTTTTCACATTTTAAAAATTAAAATAACCCTATTAGATAAGAAATTACTATGCATTACATAAGCTCCAAAAGGATATTTTCAAACTAGGGCAAGAATGTTATGCATTACCAAAAAATTGAGGGTAGTTAAAAATTGTGAGAAATTTGCAATGAAAATAGAATTTATGATTTTGGAAATGTTTTTTCATATACTCACTCATGTGATTGGGCTTTTGGCCATATAAATGCTTGTAACAATTACTTTCTATCAAAACTCTTGTTCTCATTGTTTCTTTTTCCTTCATTTCTACACCATCCATGTTGATGATATCTTCCAATTATCTTTACATTTGAAAATAAACAATTAATTTCAAGCATGTGAACTCACGGCTCATGTGTGTGATTTAACTTAGTGAATTGTATGGACATGTTTAGTGATCCTAGTTAGTGAACTCATATATCTAGAGCCGTTGGGTTATCCAAAGAGTTTGAATGGATGATAAGAAGGTGGATGTGCTATTGGATAAACACTTGAATTAATCAAGGATTCGTCATATCTACAAACCTCTTTGTATATTTGAAAATAGGTGGAAACCCTAATTTCTTGATGTAGTTTGATTGATAACATTCATGCTCAATTGTTATTCTTTAATTAGCCAAAGCAAATTTGTGAAAGTGTCCACCACATGAATAAAATTGAAAATTCTACAAGATGTTGAAATGTACGAATTTTTTGTCTTTTTGTTTTTATTTTATGAAGATGGTTTGTTTTTATTTTATGGATAAGGTTTGAATTGTATTACAAATCTATTACAAAATGAATGTAATGTTTTAGGGAGAGAAGGGTTACACTCGTCATGTCTAAATCACTTCTTGATCAAGAGCCAATCTATTGTGTAGAACAAATCAAAATCCCCAATGGATTACCAACATTGCTCAAAACATTTGCTAAAGAAGTTATTCGAGCTCAACCGGAAAACTTGGAAGAATTTGCATTGGAGTATTTTCAAAATCTTTTGACAATGATAAAATTGGATGTCACAGCTCCGCCTCCAACCATGGAGCAACTTATTGATTTGTATCAACAAACCAAAGACCTTGAATACATCAACCAAAAGCCACTTGCGGAAATTGCAAAAAAAATTAAAGTCCATGATGCTGCCATTGAGAATGTCTTCAAACTTGCCAATTTTCCATCAGATTTGGTAGATCCCAAAGAATTCATCTTACTTCTGCTGACATGTACTGCTAAGAGTTTTGTTTCTGTATTAAGAGGTCTTTTCAAGCTTTTTGGAGCTAAGACAGGAGAAAAAGTTCCAACACCTTTGTTTTTCTTACTTGTGAACCATTTGGCAAAACGAGATAAACAAATAAGTTTGGAAATGCTCGCAAAATTGGAAGAAGATTTGAAAGTTAAAGAAATCAAAGAAGTTGCTTTGGAAATTATACAAACCAACCCTGTCATGGTTGAATATTTCAAAAGTGATAAAGAAAAGTCATTGGTTTGTTGAAATTTTTGTTCTTGAATTTATTAGAATTGGTGAAAACTTTATAGTTAAGTAGATTTAGAATTATAGTTTTGTATCAATTTACTTTGGTTTGAAATTAGGGACACTACTTTGTGCAAAAGTTATCTCACTACAATACAATAATTTTAATATGAAAAAATAAATTTTAGCCACTTGAATTGATTTTCATTACTTAAGGGGAAGAACTACATTTAAATCCTAGTATCTATTTCCGTGTAACCATGAAAAAAATTAAGTGTCAATTGCGTTTATTTTGTATACCTAACATACAATGTAAGATTCGACATTCTTGTAAATTGTCAATTGTATTAGTAGTAAAACTACTTGTATACAATAAAAAATTTGTTGTTAAAGTTTGCAATAATTGAATGATAATCAAACGACAAGTGAATTTATACAATGTCATCAATATAATACCGTACCAGGAAGGCAGGGTCGGCAGAAAATAATTCCCCAAAAAAATGCCGAAAAAATAAATATATTTATCAAGTATTTTGTCGAAATCAACAAAAATGAAGTCAACAAAAATCGTAGACAAAAAACAAAAGAAAATGTTTAGCCGCTAGTAAAATTCAATGTTAGTTATTAATAGCCGAATTTTTAATAATTGTTTTTGAAAGTGCCGACCTCCACTTTTTGAACTTTTATTAATTATTCGACACAAAAGTGCCGACTCTGCCTTCCTGGTACGGTACTACTTGAAAAACTTTATTAAAATTTTACAAGGTTAATTTTCATTGTTGCACAATTTTATACTATTCATGATCTTGTACGTTGCATATGTCATTAAATGCATCAATTCATTATTAACATAAAGATGTTCAAAAATTTATGATTCAAGAGAAGAATATTGTATTTATTAATTTTATTTTCCTATGGAATATGCCTAAAATATTTTCAAGACCAATTATATAAATCAGTTATTTTTCAAAAATAATAATAATTGCATTACAAACATTATGACTTAGTTGCTAGTAACGTTTTATAAGGAACATCATCATGTAGTAAGATATACTCTTGTGAAAAAATGCATTAATATACTTATTTTACCTTTTGAAGGGCACTTATATTGTAATTAGTAGGTATATATATATATATATATATATATATATATGCATATACATATATAAATAATCAAATAAATAGGTAACATATAATAAATAGGTTTTTATGACAAATATTTTTGTATATATTTTTGAATAATTCATGATTAAAAATAGAAATAACTCAATAATCTAAATAGAATAATTGAACAAATTGTCTCACAATGTTATGAATAAATATAATGTAAAGATAAAAGATTGTTCTGATTAGCATACTATTACATAGTTTCATATTTTAAATTTATTTAAAAGAACATTGCATTAGCATGTGATTCTTGGTCTAAGGTTTGTTACAATGATTATTTACTTCCTTTGATTTTTTAAATTACTAAAGTCTCAATTTTCATTTAAATTATATCATAAAAAATTCAACAAAAGTCAATTAGTTTGTTTTGTCCCGTTAGCATGTCACAAATAGTGAAAGCCCATATGGGTATGTGAAATAATACCATACAAAATAGCAGTGATGAATGCACCAATTGTATTTACAAAATTTGGACCTATAGGTTAAAAGTTATTGAATATATATATTTTTTAAAAGAGTCATAACAAGAACATAAGACAATAGTAATAAAAATTTCTTCATGCGTTGTTCTACGTATTAAGTCGTGGATATAGTTATGCTCACATGCCACACAAATACTTGAAATGAAAGAAATCAACTTTAAAAAAATTACATGTGTGTGAAAAATACATCATATCTTCTCTAGAAGCATAATGTTTTTGAATAGTTACAAATGCGCACGGCTCTTCTCATAACTCTAAATTATTTAACCTTAATTTTTCCTTCATCCCATTTCACCAGAATACTTCAAAGCATCCAATTTCATTTTACTTAACCAATAAATAAATAAATAAATATATATATATATATGTATATATATATATATATATATGTATATATATATATATATGTATATATATATATATGTATATATATATGTATATATATATATGTATATATATATATGTATATATATATATATATATATGTATATATATATATGTATATATATATATGTATATATATATATATATATATATGTATATATATATACTAAAACATTTTACACAAAATGATTGCATGGATTAAAAAGTTGTAATGTATAAAGTGAAAGATCAAAGTGTTTTTTTAAACTTCCTTAACTACATCAATAGATTTTGAAATCAAATAAAAAATAAATTTTAAATGCTACAATTTGCAAATTTTGTTAAAGTAAAAGTAACTAAGTTAAAAATAAAAATTCAAAAGTTGAGAAAAAGCACAAGTGTAAAAAAAATTTGATCTTTTTTATTTTTATGAAAAAGGTAGTTCATTAAAGACAAAATTAAATCACCAATAACTTTGCCTTGGAATTAAAAAATGTATCAATTCCAATGGCAAGAATGTTGTGAACAACAATTTACACCTTATGACATGGGTCACTCCAACTTGGACAAGTCATAACTTTTGACTCACAACTCCAATTCACGCTTTCTTTGGACTCGTGAATGCGCACTCTTACAAGGTTTCCATCCATGTATGGCACACCCCCATCATAGCCTCACACAAAATGCTATTGTATGTTGTTCATTCGGGTCACCTCTTGGTTTCTCCATCTTGTCCCTTGCAAGGCCCAAGTCCGGGGTCCCCCTTGCTCACTGTGGTATTCCAACATCCTTTTTAAAAAGTGGACATGACATGAACGTACAACCTTTGGTATGAATAAAAAATGTGTATTCTTTCAAATTTTACATGTTTCATCTGTACTCATAGATGTAAATCACTTCATAATAATTGTAGAAGGAAAAAGTTTCCTCAAGGAAAAAAACCCCAATAACACATTCCTAGTGGAGGTTCTTTTTAGGGGGAAGGTCAAATAGGACTATTGTTAGAGCAACTAAGGTCACATTAACCCCTAAAGGACCAAGTGTCCTAACTAAGACATTTAGAGAATCGGGTAGGTTCTGGTGAACACATTTTTAATCGAATTTTGAAGGAAATTTAATAGTAGATTCCTCAATGTGCCACGAAAATGGGGATTTTTTTTTTTTTAATTCCGACACCGTATGTGAAAGTTATGAGGGGAAATGTGTTTTTTTCGGGAGAAAGGGCAACGGGGCAGTAGAGAAATAGTTGAATTTTAGTGGGGGGCAACAAGATGGGCGGCGTGTGGAAAATGGGGTGAACTGTGGTGGGCAGAAGACCACCCCATTTTCCAAACTCATTAAAAAAACAAAATTAATAATTTTTTTAAAATTTTAAATAATTTTTTTATAAATAAAAATTATTATTTTAATCTGAAAATTATTATTTAAAACTGAAAATTATTATTTTAAATTTTTAAAAATCATATTTTAAACTAAAAGTTCAATTTTTATAATTAAAAAATATTATTCAAAATTTTGAAAATTAAAATCATTTTAAAAAATAAAAAATAAAAAATAAAATCGTCCAATGAGGGACTGCCACGTGCCAGTACACTTTGAGAGTTAGTGGGGTCATGAACATTGGAATGGGTTGGCACTTCAATTCCCTTCCTCCACCCTTTATTTCCCCCCTAACCCCCAAAATTCTTAGGAAATGTGCTACATGTGTTCTAAAACTTGGAGATTTATTTTTTTTTCAAATTTTTTTTTGCCATTCTATAGAGGGTGGAATGTACTTGTGTTTCACCGCTCGGATTCGTATTTTAAATACAGAAAGTCAAAAATATTGCAATTCCAAAAACATATAGTCTTTTTTGAAGTTTTAAACCCCTAACAAGTGCAAGGTGTTCTTCAACATCCTAAACATCTCCAAACGCAACAAAAATTGGTACACAACTAAGTAACATCATATAGAATGTGAAAGTGAAGTGCGACAGGTTTCGGTAGTGAGGTTTTTTTGATGTAGCCATGGTCAAACGCATCTGAAATTTTCGGGCATGTGTTTTTTTGGGGTGTTTTTTTCCATCAAACGCAATTATCTTGCAATCCGTGCGGTCAAAATCAACGAAATTTGTTGTGTATGTTTTTCAAGTAGTTTAGGACAAGATCTTATGGTTAGAAGGTAAAAAATAACATTTTTTTGGATTTTTTGCATAGGGGAGTGAAAATGGCAGCATTGGAGTGTTTTTGGAGAAAAAACACTCCGGTCCTTTAGGGGTTAAGGTCAAGAAGACTTAAAACATATAATTGAAATTGTAAATGGTATCATTCTATAATGGTATCAAAAATAAATATTGGCTATCCGCCAAAGTAACATAATCATACTTTTGGATTCACTATCTAGTTCACATCTTTCATCTTCATACAACTGATACTCCCTAGTTCTTCATAAATAGCCTTCATCTTCAATTTAGCAACCAATTGCTACAAGCTCCAAGATCAATTGTCCACTACACTCTATCTGAGTGACTCACACTTCAATGATCTCTCACAGATCACAACCAACTACACACCTACCCAGTGGCAAAACAACAAACAAATAAAAAAAGACAATTTCTTTAAGCTATTTTCACAATTGATATTTATATTCAAAGTTATTACTATTACAATTTGAGTCACATACTCCCATATTCTACTTGAAGTTCATAATATGTGCTAATTAGGAATCATGGAAGAAGACTATTTATCCTTCTAGGACGATTAGTCACATCCTTTAGAATCTCTAGAATGGAGTACTTGCTTCACTTTGTGTCTTTTCTTTATATCTAGATCTCTTCCTATCTTCATGAATGATATTTCTACGTCTATTTGTCATTCATTACCCTATTTACATTCAACATGCTATATAGACTTATATTGATTCCCTATTTATACTTAAAAACGAACTAAGCCCAAAAACATAAAGTTCTTACTACAATAATTGCCATCTACTCTACCTCAAGAGAATGAAACCAAAAAAACCTAATATAATACCCCAATACATGGTTTTATTTTTTGGGTTTTTATAGTCAGTTTGCTACAAAAATCCAATGGGAGAATCATCATACGGGAACATAATGAGAAATTGCCACCTCATGTAGCCACCAAGGCACTAGATTGCACCAATTGCAAGCCAAGTTGGGACTTTATGAGCCACATGCAATGGATGAAAATGCCAATTGAAGATGTTGAATGAAAAAGACAAGATGTATGAAGGGTTTTGCAAAAGGCCAATATATAGGATGAAAAATATAGGATGTATGAAAAAACAAAGATTCATAACCAGGTTTTCCAAATAAAAATATAAAAAATAAGGGATAAAAAAGCCTCTTCATTCACTTTGCATGCGAACTTTGTAGCCTAAAGTTAGATGACCCAAAACCCCCCCAAAAAAACCCCTGCGGCCCAATACGACACGCTCTTCATTTGATGGTGTTGTATCAAATCAGCCCTTGAACTACAGTAGCATCAAGGTGTGGAAAATCTTTGTGCCTTGCAGATCGAACAGCAGCCTCCCACCATTTGTATTGATGGAGAGGCAGGACGGTGAGGTTGAGTGTATGTCCTAAAGAAGGCTACTCCCGGCCAGCACAAGAGTTAGTACCACGTTTTTTTATTTTTTTATTTTTTATTTTTATTTTTATTTTATTTATTTATTTAATAATTTTTTATCCTTTATCCCTAAACATACCGACCCCTTGAACACAAGTAGATGCTACCCTCAATAATAGATATTAGCATGGCTCAGATGAACATAATTTGTATATGAGAGGACCATTGCAAGTATAAAATCTACCCAAAATTTTTGACGTACTTGCATTTGGAGGCCTCTTCAATATTATCAACATCTTCCCATTACAAGAGGTTTACTTTAATTCGTAAAGAATTTAATAGCCTTGCAAAGGTGATTTGGATGAAAGTCATCCAAGATTGTATGAAAAAGTAACAAGGCTTTGAATCTCTTCATGATTCAATTTCTGGACATTGGGACGTTTAGGGGTTATAGCCAGTTTGCTACAAAAATCCACTGGGAGAATCACCATGTGGGAACACGATGAGAAAAATGTCACCACTCATGTAGTCACCAAGGCAATGGATTGCACCGGCAATGGACTTTGTGTGCGACACGCAATGGATGAAAAGGCCAAGATGTTGAATGAAAAAGACGATGTGTTTGAAGGGTTTTGCGAAAGGCCAATATATTAGAGTTATTTGTAAAGTCCCTCAAAACCCTTCTTTTTGACTTGTAATTTGGAAAGAACAGGATCGGCATGATCTCACTGTAGACCCAGAATAGAACACTTGATAGATTGAAATTTTTATTCATAAAAATTTGGAGGGAGGGAGAAGAATTGGGTAGTGGGGTGGGACCGTGAGGAGGAGTGGTGTCAGATTGATGACAACCAGCTCTGGTACTAGCTCTGGTCCATGAAAAAAGGAGGACAAAAGACCGGATGCCTTTACAAATAACTCTATTATTGAACAAAAAAGATAGTATGGAAAAACAAAGATCTGTTGCCAGATTGTAAAAAAATAAGGGATAAAAAAGCCACCTCGTTCACTTGCATGCGAGGTTTGTAGCCTAAAGTTAGATGACCCGATAACCAAAAAAACAAAACCCTGGTTAGTACTGATGATATAAGCTGCTGTGTTATAAGTTCTGTTGATGATGTTATTATGAACCGGGCAAGTAATAACAGCCATTCCGTCCAAGGACTCCTGTCCTCCACCGTCTATGATTGAGTAAATCAGCCGTGATTCTCCTCACTTGTTGCAAAATATTCTTATTTGTTGGTGTTCTCTCTACCTCATAATAGTGCCTTATCAATGACACAATACGGTACTAATGAAAGAGTAATCGACACTAAATAGAGTAATCGACACTAAATAGTGAAATTAGGTTGCCCCTCACCATATCGTTCCATAACATTCACTAGCCTTCATGTCCACTACCTTTCTTTCATGCACTTTGCTCATCACCTTGAGCTTCCATTTGTCCACTTAGTTACTGATGAAGTATTGTTGGATGTGGAATATTCCACACCATCTATTGTAAAGCCAAGGCAAAGATAGTGCATGCTACTGAATGTTATGTTTTTAGAGGCCCATTGTTGCACCTCTGAATCTCAAGTATATGTCAAGGATCAGAAGAATTGCAGAGCATTTTCTCTGACTTCAGTTGGACCAAGCAACGAGGGTTAACGTTTGAGAGTTGAATTATTTTATTTGCAGTTTCTCTATTGTGTAAAGGGTGTGGGCTTATGAACGTTATGACTAATTTCTCGACATTCGACACTATATAAATATTTATTGTTCCTTTACAAGAATTATGGACTACTTTTGAATTAGATATTGTTGTAATTGGGACTCATGAACCTCCATGTGTACAACTGGAAATATCTGTGGAAATATCAGTTGATTTTGATGGCTTGTGAAGTAACTTTCTTGGGGGAATTTTCATTCACGAGATCATTGAACATGTATTGATTCATTGAAAGTATTCCATACAAATTTGTGCAAACTTGTAAAGTCCTTTTGGACAAGTCAATTACGGTGTTCAAATATATTATCAAATGGTTGGTTAAGTCATATGTTTACATTGATGCACTATGACGGATGTATGTCATAAATGAAACCTAATAGATACAATCTTTAAAATGGCTATGATGAATGAAATTATGATTTCTTGTAGACCTTCTTGTAAGTTCCTACATGAACTCATGGTACTCTTACAATTTTGAAACGTTATATAATAGTCGGACTAATATATCTACAAACACTACCTTCAACAATATCCTTCTCTATATGTATAATCTATGCATCTAGTTAATTCAATTAATCTCTAAACGTCCTCACTCCTCTCTAGATTCGGAGTTTTGCAAAAAACGCATTATAAAATGCAACTAAAAAGGATATTTTAAACTTGACGTACGAATAAAAGTTGTACATTATGAATTTTAGATTCTATCTAATTATATGGTTAAATCTGCGATTGCTATCACCAATATTTTTCTATAAAATTTGAAACGTAAAATTCAAAATTGTTTTGTAATAATCTAAATGTAGTGATTTTTGGAGGTTTTTTGGTTGCTTAATTTAATGAGTTGACTTTTTGAAGAGCACATTTAGACTAAAATCTTTGAAATTTTGGGTGAATCACTACAACATGAAATGAGACATAAAAATTTCACAAATCATCCCCTTTCTAGTCGGATCACACATGCATGAAGCTATACTTCCCAAAAAATCTTTAGTAAAAAGTTCACCTTGCCAAAAGTCAATAACGGATGCGAAATACAACTTCGTTTCCGTACATTCTCCACTTTCTAGACAGTTGGGCATTTAGGGGTTAATCTCTCCTCTATAAGTAGAAAATGAAGCTACGGTCATCCAAATCTCAAGCATACACAATTGTGCAATTTCATGCAAAAATAGCACCAAATAGCACCAAAGCAGTGACCAATTATGCAGCGAGAAGCACAATTTATATAGAGCTCTTTGCTGATTTAATAAGCTCGAAAAGCAATTGTCAAATTTTAATTACAAGCCCACTTGCACTTTTGTGAATATGCCAAGGTGAAAAAGAAATCCCCTAAAATATTAATTTTTAAACCTAAAACAAAGAATGTCCATTTCAAAATTAAAACATTATTTAAAAATATCATGTCGACTCATGAAATTAAAATTAAAATTTTACCACACCCTATAATAGGTACTAGAACTATGCTAAAAATGGTGGCTTCCAATTTTGCTCAGAATGTACACATATATCATAATAGGTGGTGCAAATGTGCACGTAAACGTCGTATAGATTTGTCCCTTTTCCTAATTTATATTATAATTGTTCACGTAAACATAAAAATTAAGACTTGATAAGGTAGCTTATGTGATTTAAAACACTATGAATATTAAATTTTTTTTGTAAAGAACTCATATAGAATATAAGGTGGATTTAAAAAAATTGCTTACACTACAATTTTGGTGCACTGCGACTACATTTTTGTAGGACCGTAGCTTGCATCTACTCATATGTACCTACGTCTAAGAGGTGATTTGTATGAATGACCTTCATATCATGTGAGTGCACAAAAGGATGTTAATTAAAAATTCAATGTAAAGAACATACATACATTAGACATATTAAATTTCATAGAAAATACAATGAGTATACATTAAGCACATTCAAATTTATGAAAAAAAAAACATTATAATATATTTAACTTATTACATTTTTATTAAAAAAATTGTATATAGGGATATTATAGAGGGAACCACAAATATACATGGTCTAGAGTATTTATATGAAGTTCATACCCCCCTCCATACATAATTAGATATATCCAACATAGAGTGCACTCTTAACCCATAAAGGTCCAAAGAGTCCTTTCCGACTAGTATTATACAACAATGTTCCATCGTATCTGGCATAGTTCCACACCTCCTATAGGTTTAAGATCAAAAGTGAAGTTAAAATTCACATCGACATGGTTTTAATGAGCTATTGGGGTCTCAATTTGGAACTTTCTATTTTCAACAAATGTCAAATATACGCCAACGTATCTACTATCCCCATTAGCCCTTTAAGGGTTAAGAATTCTTAACTATACAAGGTACTAAATAGGATAATTTAGGAAATCATTTAATATTAAGCATAATTCGGTAGTTTGACTAGTTTCTTGTAAAAAATCAGTTTATGAACAAAAAAAATCACTTTCACTTTGGCAAACTATTTTCATAATCTCAAAGTATGAAAAAAATATGACAAACGATTTCAAATTTTACTTATATAATTAATTCATGTAATTATTTCATTTATAAAACCATTTCAATGATATGTAGTTTCCTTTTAAAAAAACTCTAATAATAATATTGATAACTCACACATATACATACATAACTAACATACATACATACACACACATGTAGGTAGGTAGGTAGGTATATATATATATATATATATACCAAGAATTTGTTGCTTGTGGATTTATCAATGTGTCTTCTTAGAGAAAGTAAGTAAAAATAAATAAACAAATCCTACTCCCTCTGTCCCACAAAAAACCTTGTTTTCACTGAAATTCATGAATTAAGCGTTGTTTTCATTGAAATTCACAAATTAAGCTTACTCCCATGATTACAGAGGGAGCATGTTGACTGTGATGTAAATCCATGGATTAAGTGAGTACAGAGGGAGTATTTTGATTGCCACAAAGTGTATCCATGACCAAAATCAATGACAATAATCCATAATCAACATGATCAAAATCCAAAGATGAAGATGCCAGATTGTTTGCAATGCCCTGAAGCAGTTATCAAGCGCGCACAAAGCTTAAATGCTTGCAGTGAATGAATATAGTTGGAAATGATGGTTTTATTTTGGGACAAAATTTAAGTCAATATCATGGTCTTTTGTGGGACAGAGGGAGTAATTAGCATCATGCATTTTGTTTAATCTCCATAGACTTGAGTTGCCATAATTCAAATTTCTATTGTGCAAGAATATAGTACCCAACCATCAGGGTTGGCATCTCATACCGAATAATTAACGTTCTTGAAAAATCCTTTTTCAACAAATGTCAAAATTTGTGAATGTTTTTCAAGATTCTCTTTTTCACCATACAAAATAGATTTATTTTTAAAAAAGAATTCTTAAGAATTGGATTTCTCATAAGGTTCTTTAACCCTTCTGTGCAAGACCTCAAAAGCTGAGCCACTATTTTTGAAGTTCTATAGTAGATTCAGAATCATGGGCAAGTCCACCTCATCTTTAGCTAAAAGCTGGTTGGTGGGTGAAAGCAAGAAAAAGTGTACCACCTCTAACTCTTATGACCATTCAACAATGCAAGGTTCAAAAATACATTATAAATTTGAATTTTGTTTTAAAAAAAAACAATAAAAAAAAACCTATTGTTTTATAAAGTTTACCAATTTTTTTTGAGAAAATGATCTTCAATAAGTAGTTATAAATTTTTTATTGACGTAGAAGTGGCCAAAATTGAAAAAGTAGTTACGTACAATCAACAAAGTTGATATAAAACAAGCAAAATGTATATCAAAACATAATTTTTTCTATTTTCTTTTTGGACAAGGACCTCAATTCTATCATTATCTCAAAGGTCATAAAAATCATATTTATGTTGAGTGTATTTAAGGCCATCAATTTTGCAACTGAGATTGGATTTAGGCATTCATTTTCAAACACTACTTTTTGTAAACTTTTTTGAAGATGTTTTTCTGAAAATTTGGGTTCAAGTACCTATAAGAACTCTAGAGGGCTTCATGAAATTAAAACCAAAATACAATATATTTTGATATAAATTTACGGCCTTTAACCAAAACAATTATGATTTTAGTATAGCAGACTAACTTTTTGATACAGTTTTTCGTGCTTTCACCCTGGTAAGACATCGTTGAAACATTTACAATGCTACTGTTGAAAAGGGAGAACTCCACTAACTGCTATTAACGCCATATTGGTTATATTGACCAATTCATATTATTTTCTAGTATAACAGGTTACAAATTGGACTAGAAAATAATGAGGGGTTGTCCAAAATAACCAATATGACATATTATACTCTACTTATAATTATTTTTTGCCGATCCTGAGAACCGACCATGGTATACCGAGCTGCTTTGGCAAACCATCATCGTCATGTGTATGCGTTTCAAAATTCATGAATACAAAACACTCAAATGGCTTCTTGTAATTAAACGTACTACATGAGAGAATCTACAATTGGACAGCGGATGATTTGAGAGCAAATGAATACCGGCAAGTCATTCTCTCCGTTCATGGGTCCCATGTGAAGAGTGTACTGTACCCGGAAAAGTGAGAGTCTAATGGCAAGACATGTGACTGAGCTCACAGGCGCAATAAGGTGGAGGCACCAATACCTGTCAGTTTAAGGCGGATTTCAACCTATTTGGAGCGATGGTTTTCAATGATAAAAAAATTGCAACACATAAAACTTTGGGTTTAATAACCAAGCCCAAATTTTAATTAATTTTTTCACAATGTGTGATTTTGTAAACATAATTTGCATAAACCCACTATTGATATTAGTAGGAGAACCAATACTTTTCTAGTCCATTCGGTTTGCTAACTTGGCATTCATAATTGATCATCAAATTGCTACAACTAATGGTTGTGATAATTTGATTGAGAAGTCACGAAGTTGAAACAAGTGCTTGCATAGGTGACTGGACTTGGTCCCTAACAGGTTCTAGTGCTTCTACCTCAGAGCTCACCGGCCTGGGGGACTTTAATCCCTAAAGGACCACGGATTCTTGGTTTTAAAATGACAAGTTTAATCGATCATATTCTGAAAAATATAATTCAGATGGGTACAAGTATTATATCATCGGAACCAGTGAAGAACATTGCATGTGTTGATTGAAAGACAAATAAATTTGAATAAAAGAAAACTTACATAGTACCTACTAAAAACTGCTATAAAAAACATGGGGCCCAATTTGGGCTTCTTGGTCCTTTAAAGGTTAATGGCCGGGTTCCCCCAACTCCTGCTGTGGTGTACCGGCTCTTCCAGACCTGAGAAAAGACCTGCAGTTGGCGTCCTACATGTGTGAGACATCACAGCTCAGCCACCATTGAACCCTTTGGACAATTCAGCGGCTTGATAACGATCCCTAACTAGCTAGGCACTCTTGAAGCACCCCAATACCTACCATTAGCAAATCACAAACAATGATCACAGGTTCGATTTCGCATTAAGTTAGACCAAGTTAACATCAATCAGTTGAAAATGCCAAGTATGATGGGATACGTTACAGCAGGCTGAGGGGGCACGTTTGATGGAGCACATCTCTAAACGTAAAATTGTGAAGGCAGGCCTTAACCCTTAACTGCCTAAGCGTCCATTTTTTGGACGATGTATAGCTTTCATCCATGTTTTCTCATCCGTCATGCACTTTTTGCATAGTGGATTCTTTTTTTTACTATAGATTTTATAGGAAGTTAGCTTCATGCATGTGTAAACCGATTAGAGTACAAATGTGCTCTTGAAAAAGTCAGTTCATAAAATTCAGCAACCAAAAAATCTCAAAAAATCAATACATTTAGAGTGTTAGGTTTCAACCCATCACAACAAATTTCATTCACAGATTGTCAATATCTTATTCGTAATCAAATTACTAAAGAATTTTGAATTGTATGTTTCAAATTTTATACAAAAATATTGGTGATTGCAATCATAGATCTAATTGTATGGATAGAATCTAAAATTCATAATGTACAACTGTTATTCATACATCAATTTCAAAATATCCCTATTAGTTACATTTTATAATGCATCTTTGCAATTCTACAAAGTTGGAGAGGGTTGTGGGCATTTAGGGGTTACCCTTTGCAAGGGTCACTCTTTTATTAGATAGTAAGAAGAGGGTTAACAAGTGGCAACTCCTGGCATGGTTTGGAAATTTGGAACATGGTATAAAGTGGAGGCATCCAAACTGCCTATTTAAGCTATTGTGGTTGGAATTTTTGGAAAATCAAATTGGGATTATTTTGGGCTGATAAACAAATACAATTCATAAATAAAAGTGAATTTTTTCCTCAATTAAATGTGATTTATAAGAATTTTGAAAGTGAAAAAGTTGGTCATATCCCATTTTTACTGTATAGGTGGTGGTTTTTCAACACAAAAAGAAACTGATAGTTGCATCCTAAACGCCCCAATTGTGCTCCTATGTAGAAGCTTATTGATTGGATGACAAGTGATCGGTTTTATGTTCCCTGAGTAGTAGTAGTTGGGGCATTTATAAGTCTAAAATGTACAAGATAGAATACTCCAAAGGCTCTCCTATAACATGTAGCAGGTTCATGCTATCTCCGAGTCGCGAAGCGACGAGTGATAGCATGCACCCACTATACGATGTGGTGAGCCCGTGGAGTATTCTATTTAACATAGCCTATGACACATGTAACACATTAGTAAAGTCTTATTTTGAAGAGTATACTATAGAGAATTGAAAATAGAAAGAGACGAAGAAGAATTTTGTGTATAGATTTGGCATATACTATAAAGATTGCGTGTATAAGAAAATATATTACGAGTTGTAACTATATTGTTTAGAATCAATCTGAAGCTACTACAACTGGTCCTGATTTCCTGGAGTAGGCTATCACCTTAACCCCTAAACATTCTCACTCCTCTCCAGATTTGGAGAATTACAAAGATGTCTTATAAAATGCAATTAAGAGGGATATTTTGAACTTGATGTGTAAATAAAAGTTGTGCATTATGAATTTTTGATTCTATCCATATCGTTAGATCTATGATTGCTATCACCAATACTTCTTTATAAAATTGAAACTTAAAATTCAAAACTCTTTTGTTATTTGATTACAAATAAGATATTGACAATCTATGGATGAAATTTGTTGTGATGGGTTGAAATCTAATACTCTAAGTGTAGTGATTTTTTGAGATTTTTTGATTGCTGAATTTTATGAGTTGACTTTTTCAAGAGCACTTTCACACTGAAATCTTTGAAATTTTGGGTGAATCATTACAACATGAAATGAGGCATAAAATTTTCACAAATCATCCCCTCATTAGGAGAAAGGTGGGGTCTCCAAAAGGCCTTTGGTTTTCTCACGTGCATAAAAATTGCAGTGGTGCCCGCACGTTTTCCCCGCTCGCACCAATGGTGCCACGACGCTGCCAGCAGTGCAGTTCCGTGGGTCGAACCAATCGACGCTGCCAGCACTGCCGACACTGCCAGCACTGTGGCTTCCGATACTGTCAGTGGGCAGCGACTTTCACCAATGGGAGGGGTATTTGGGCAGCTTGTCCACCTAACCCGAGCTGCCTTAGAGGGCCTTTTAGAGACCCCACATTTCCCCTAATGTTCTAATTGGATCACACATAGATGAAGCTAACTTCCCATAAAATACATAGTAAACAATCCACACTGCAGAAAGTCAATGACGGATGAGAAAACTATGTTCAATTATGTACATCATCCAAAAAATGGACGCTAGGTCCTTAAGGGATTAAGCTTACATGTCATTGCCATTGAGAAATGAGACAAAATTACAGAGTGCAATCCTGACGAACCAGCTTTCAAGAACTGTCCCCTATTTCACAGGGCTGACTGACTCGCAATCTTATGATGTGTTCAGAGACCATATCATTATGCACTTTTAGTTCACGACGGAGTTGACATTTTAAGGTATGTCACTTACACTGAATTTGTATTATTTTTCTTGTCAGTGTGAGCATGCAGGAGCAGCTGAGTGAACTTCAACAACCCTGCCCAGTAACTTAATGCAAAACTTCAAAAGTTGAAATATAGTTGAACTGTTGAAGAGATCAAGTTGCAACAGCAGCTTTGACCGTCGAGAGAAATTCCAAGCTGATTCACATCTTGTGGATAAATAGATCTTTGTCTCTGGAGGGTCTGATCAGTGCATCTCAGGAACTGGATTCTCCACTAAATGCTAATTATTGGGTGGTCAGGCCCATGACGTTTTTCAACACCCATAACATTCAATAGCATGCACTATCTCTGCCTTAGCTCTATAGTAGATGGTGTGGAATATTCCACATCCAACAATATTTTATCAGTAGCTAAATGGATAGGTGGAGGCTCAAGGTGATGAGCAAAGTGCATGAAAGAAAGGCAGTGGGAATGAAGGCTACTGAATGTTATGCTTAAGACTTTGCTAGCAAATTGGGTATCAGCTTGGGCCCGACCGTCCAATACTCCGCAACATTTAGTAGCCTTCATTGGCTCTACCTTGAGTCCCAAGTGAATATCACGAATATTCTTCATCCTATGGGTAGAACAATCAGTAGCTGCCCTCGTTTACAGGAAGCTACAAGTTGAGAGAACCGACAGTTGCAGGTGAGAAAGACAATCGTCTCAATGAAAAATATTAATATAATTAATTACATGTTTCAAAACAATGGTGTCATGCATGAATAGTATCAATATAATCAGTTATATGTTACAAGACAATGGTCTCATCAATCCATAAACAATATCAATACAATTTCTTATATGTTATAAGACAATGGTCTCATGCATGAATAGTTCAATATAATTACTAATATGCATCACTCTATTAATACAATTTTTGTATGGGACTTCGATCATTTCCAACCTGAGCGCCACTTGTGCTATGTTCATCCGGTGTTGGATGAAGATGAAAGGCAGAGCCACCCATTGCTACTGAATGTTATGTCTACATACGTACATCAACAACTGGTACAAAAAATTGCCCTACTTTACATGTTTAAATCTTCACCTTGTGTAAATTGCATGAGTTAATGGGGGAACAATCTAAAACCCTTCTATACAGTAACCTGAGGTTTTAACACACCTAAATTCTGTTACAACTAGGTGACGTGTTGCAGTCCAGTGTAATAACATTACAGCCATGTCGAGCATCTTGTTGTAGGTAATAGACAAGTCTTGATTATTTCAATGAATTCTTCAGTACTCGGTAGTGACTAGAGTCCCGTAGCATGGGACGATGCCTTGAATGCATACTTAGTGTAAAACCTAAGCATGCACCCCAGGCATTTGATTACAAATGCTCAACTTGACCCATTGAAGTCCGTATTTTCTTGTCAATTATGCCGTATTCCACAATCCTCTCTCCATTTGCAGTTCAGCCATTACTCCAGGCTTTACAATCAAATGAATTCCTCCCTAGCTTTCACTCTGAAAATGCTCATGGACCTGAAGAGATGCCATTCATGATGCTTGTACTAACAGTATAATTCATTAACACCCAACACTAGCTTTCACTCACAAAATGCTCATGCCCCTGAAGAAATGCCATAATTCATGATGTTGCATGTATTCATAAACACACGACACTCGCTTTCCCTCAGAAAATGCTCATACATCTGAACAGATGCCATTCATGTCTCATGTATTCATAAACCCACGGGCTAGGAGATGCCAATCATGTACTTCATCATGTTCTTTATGGTATTTTTATGGTACACTAATCCCTTTATGCTATCTCATAATATAATTGCAATGTAGCGACATGTGGCGTCTTCCTCGCATTGCCATCCATCTATAGTAATGTGAGAATAGGATTACAATTGAGCTTCTATTTTAGTATGTCCCTTATAGATCACTTTTCAATTTTATTGGTGAAAATCAATAATTATAGATATAATAAGCCAATGCTGGCAAATATAATTTGTAAAAAAAAAGAGATTCAAAAAGAGCATTTTGTGCTGTTGAAATATTTGGTGTTTCATAACTATACAATAGTTGTTCAATTTTTACAACAATTTCTTAGTTGGTGAAGTGTCAGGGCATTCACAGCCCTAGGAAACAACCATATCACCATCTATTTACAGTATTATCACAATAAAGTTACCATTGAGGTTTCATTTGAATGAATAAGGTCATAATTGAGGTTCAATTTGAGTGACTAAGGTTACGATAGAACTTCTATATGAGTCTATTGCATGGAAATATATCATCGATTTTCCATCTTTAACCCCTAAAGGACCAAGTGTCATAACTAGGACATTTAGAGAATCGGGTAGGTTCCAGTGAACACATTTTTAATCGAATTTTGAAGGAAATTTAATAGTGGTTTCGCCAATGTGCCACGAAAATGGGGATTTTTATTTTTATTTTTGAATTCCAACACCGTATGTGGAAGTTATGAGGGGAAATGTATTTTTTTCGGGAGAAAGGGCAACGGGGCAGTAGAGAAATAGTTGAATTTTGGGGAGGGCAACAAGTTGGGCAGAGTGGAAAATGGAGCGGCCTGTGGGGCAGAAGACCACTCCATTTTCCGCACTCATTAAAAAGTTAAAAAATAATATTTTTAAACATTAAAAATTAAAAATTATGTAATTAAAAAATAACATTTTAAACTGAAAATTATTATTTTAAATTGAAACTTATTATTTTAAATTAAAAACTCCATATTTAAAATTAAAATTTATTATTTTAAAAATTAAATAATGAAAATAATTTAAAATAAATAAAAATAAATAAGCAAATCGTCTAATGAAAGACTGCCACGTGACAGTCCACCTTGAGAGTTAGTGGAGTCATGAACATTGGAATAGGTTGGGTGAGGTGGCACTTCGATTCCCTTCCTCTACCCTTTATTTCCCCTCTAACCTCCAAAATTCTTTAAAAATATGCTATATGTCTTCTAAAACTTGGAGATTTTTTTTTTTTTCAAATTTTTTTTCGCCATTCTATAGAGGGTGGAATGTACTTATGTTTCACCGCTCAGATTTGTATTTTAAATAAAGAAAGTAAAAAATATTGCAATTCCAAAAACAAAGAGTCTTTTCTGAACTTTTAAACCCCCAACAAGTGCAGGGTGTTCTTCAACATCCTAAACATCTCCAAACACAACGAAAATTGGTACACAACTAAGTAACATCATATAGAATGTGAAAGTGAAGTGCAATAGGTTTCAGTAGTGAGGTTTTTTGATGTAGCCACGGTCAAACGCATCTGAAATTTCCGTGCATGTGTTTTTTTGGGGTGATTTTTTCCATCAAACGCAATTATTTTGCAATCCGTGCGATCAAAATCAACGAAATTTGTTGTGTATGTTTTTCAAGTAGTTTAGGACAAGATCTTATGGTTAGAAGGTAAAAAATGACAATTTATTGGAATATTTGCATGGGGGAGTAAAAATGGCAGCATTGGAGTGTTTTTGGAGGAAAAACGCTCTAGTCCTTTAGGGGTTAACACTATTGATGAAATCAACATTATAATAGTGATATGCAAAATGTCATTGTTAGCAAAAAAGGATTCATGAAACAAAGGGGTAAAAATAGAAACCAAAAGAAGACAATGCTATAAGTTGAAGTTTTTGACGTAATGCCTTTGAGTGAAAGTGCCACGTGTCTTACAATTGTTGATTGGCACTTGAAACCAATGCTATATTGGTATTTTGTTTTTTGGATATTGGATTTAATTCAAATCAAGATGAGATTGATAAATGTATTGAATAAAAGTCAAAATCCTTCACTGATATGTTGCTACAATCCCATGATATGAATGTAAGTACTACTTGAAAAAAATGCAAGATAAATATTACCGTAAATGATTCGGTATATAGTACCAATATTTATACAAATATATCATACCCATTGATCATACTCAATACACCAATACAAATGTGTTTGGGTCATGCGAATAAATTGATGCGCTATGAAAATATATCATACCTCAATACACCAGTACACTTTGGTTAGAACATGGAAACAAATTGATGTGGCCAAAAATATAAATTCAATTTGGACAAACAAAATTATTAAATTGATGAGGTAATATGATAGTGGTTCAATTTTATAACAATTTTGAGTTAAGGTAGGTATACTCATTACCATCCATTTGACAATTATGTCTTCATGTACCATAGGTGTACTTTTATGTTTTAGAATGTATGCTACCAATACATGAGGATTGAATCGAGAGTTGAATATCACCAATTTTGTCAATGTTAACACCGAACAATTTTTTTTTAGGCTATTAACAGCTAAATTGCATTAAATAAATTTCCTTCAGTTGGTGACAATTCCTTACAAAATTTGGGTGTAAAAATCAATGATTGTAGCCAAATATTCAACGTAGAAATATTCAATGAAGCCATATTACTTTTTGCATCTCTATAAATGTCTACATATGTTGCCTTGACATTCTTTGATGCAATTTTTGTTTATCACCAAATCAATGAAATATATTGAGGATGTTGTTGTTGGACTTTGAATACCAATTCAATGAGAATTCAGAGGAAGACCAAAATCATTCAATGTTGCTTATTTGGCCCAATGTCTTGTAATTTTTGTTTTAGAGCTCCAACTTTTAACCAATTTTATTCATGTATTGATTCATTACTACTTACTAATACAATTGTTGTCATTCAAATGCACTCTTTGGAAATTTAGATCGCCATAGTACGACACAAACCTAAGTAACTTCAGACCAATGTTACCAGCTAATTGAACCCAGAAAAATCACAAAGTCGCCACAACAACACTGATGTTTAAAGATAGTGTAGCCATGTGCGCTTTATCTCAAAAACCAAAAAAGAAGCCAAAACTCAGTTGATCTACTGGGGTATAGAGATGCCCTTAATGTTTTTACTAGTAAGTGAGTGATAGTTCTGAAGTGTACTATAAAGAGCCTGGAGGTTTACGGAGAAGGAGACGAAATGGGAGAGACGACTGTCAGAGACAGAGCAGCTATGGCGAGAGCCGATCGTCGGAGCAGAGAGCCTGGCTCAAGCGTACGTTGCCGTGCTCTGACACATGATTGCAACATAACAATTGCAGCAGTCAGCAGCGCCTGGAGACGGGAGTAACTACTCTAAGTTTCATTACGTACTTCTGCGAGTCTGTGCCGTATTATTGTTGTCATCATCTACGTAGGCTGATGAATCCCGCTTCAATCGTCTCTCATGGTTAGAACTTCCTGTTCACGATCTGCAGATCTGCCTGCACCTGCAGGCCTGCCGCTTTTAAGTTGAATGCTTTTCAGCCTTTCATTGGTAGAGACAATCCTGCAGGCAGCCGATGGTTCATTGTTTTATTTCTCGGTTCTACTACTGTGCCATTACTAACTGTTGTTCTTGGCATGGCTTGAGTTAAGAGGCGGAGTCTTACTTAGGAGAGCATTTGGTCAAAGTCTGGAGCGAGAGATTGAACAAATAAATTGCGTCGGAGGAGTTACTAGAGCGGTGCTTGAATTGGCGAAGAGATGGCGATAGCGATGAGTAGAAGGTTCTAATTAGTATCTTCAGGAGGCCTTACACAGAGCTTACGGGCGATTGAGGTTTGTGTCTTACGCGACTTCTTGAATTTGATTGGCACTTTGTAATATTTCGAGAGGAGTTTGCAACATAGGACTTCTTGAACTTCTTTTCTATGTCAAGGTGGAGATCACGTGGAGACAGTACGTACAGCTGCAAGACTGATGAAGAAGTCAATGGAAGTTGTAAGAGGTCTTAGTTTGAGTCGGAGGAGTGGATTTGGACAAAGTCTGGAGCGAGAGGTTGATGAGATAAATTGCGATATTAGAAGGCGGAGTGGCCATTGCTGTGGTTGAATTGGCTGCTTATTGTCGAATAGGTGCGATAGCGATGAGTCGAAGGTCGTAATTAGCACCTGAGACCTTGCAAGCGATTGAGGTTCCTGTCTCGTGTGGCTTCTTGAATTTGATTCGCACTTTCTGATTGTTCGAGAGTTCGCAGCATACTTCTTGTTGTGTCGAGGTGATGATCACGAGGAGACAATACGCACAACTGCAAGAGTGATATGAAGTCAATGGAACACTGGCTCTTAGGTCATAAAAGCTGACACTCGTCTTCTTGTAATTGCTTGTATTTCTTGAGTGAACTTAAAATTAGCTTGATTGGACATGACCTTATCCAATTAGGATCGATCCGTTCATTGTGTGTGCACGAGTTGCATTTTCTTTCTTCTTCATGGACACAACAATTACTTCAAAATTCACGTTCATACCGTTTAAGAATTATTCCTGAGCGATTTTGTAGTAATGAGTGGGAAAAGAATTTAGTCAAGCTCTAGTCACCGTCATGTGTTAGAGAGCGAACTCGATTAATACATGCTTGAGCTGCGAAGCGCTGGCTTCAGTTTTTGGAGAATGCCTGGCCAATGTTGGTCCCGTTTGGGACTGTTCCAGTGAAAATACTTCCAATTACTGAGCTACTCGCTTGTGCAGATTGCAGAACTCAGGAGCTCAGATTTAGCTTGTGATGATTTCCGAATGGTTGTTCGGCAGCAGTGATTCCAGATTTCTCTGAGTAGTTCCGCTTTCCCAATTGCAGCAAAAAATCATATGATACTTCTGAAGAATGTACTGAAAATGCAGAGAAATAAGTCACCAACAGATACTCAAGGAAATGAACTAGGTTTTTCTCTGTTGAGCTCCTCATTGGGTAGACGTACAATATCTCTTGCGGTGGGAAGGTGGAGACGGAACTAATAGAGGTTACATACTTTTTACATGGAATTGTAGTCAGCTCCCTGATCCCTGCAGATTATTCAAGTTGGTTACAGGGTTCTCAAGGTTTTACAATATCCAAACGACGCTAGATCACAAGAGGTCGCAGAGGAAAAAGACAGTGACGAACATTTACTAATTACGAGGCCAGCAATAGTGTCTTGAGGGAGTCAGCCCCTTGTTTTTAGCTCAGGTCAAGGAATTTCCCGTCAAGAAGAAATTTCCTAGATTCTTATCCTCGATCTCTTCCTCTTTGTTCACGACTTTTTAAGTAGCATTGCAATGTGTTATCGCAAGAAGTGACAACGTGGAGCATAAGCATCTCCTCCAAAACACCTGTGATGTGAGCTGTCTAATAAGTTATTATTATTGTCGCAGCTATCTTCCAGTGAAGAGAAATGAAGGACAGATCATGGGGTTGCTCAGTGACGAGAACGTGCCTGAAGAACACCGTGATAGATCCTGTGGGAGTCCAAGAGCGTTCTCAAGACGTGAGTCTAGCATCCTCCAAAGGAACTACTCGGCAAGTGGAGGCCATACCCACACCCACCATTGATCAGTTAGTGACAAGCAAGGAGGGCGTGGATGCACTCAACACACTTATGCTGAGAAAGTTGGCTAAGGAGTCGTTCCTGAGTGGGGTTCCAAGGAAAGCAGGAGACTCAGGGGAATCCCACTGTCACAAGAAGGCCAGCACATGGGAGACTTTACGAGAGGCAAGGAACACTGCCGTTTCGTGCAAATGTGGCTCGCATTTAGGGAAGGAACTCATTTCCACATTCCCTAACCATCATAGTAACACGATGTATACGGATACCACGAAGAACAATTCAGCATCCTTTGATGGCGGAAAGGTTACTGAGGGGGTTGGTTCGCTTTTATCCCGAATAGGACTTGACAACAGGAAAAAGCCTGAACCAGAACTGCCCGTATCTCAACATTCTAGCAGGTTTGACAAGGTTCCACAACACAGGACCTTTGTTTCGACCCAGGATTTCCTCAAATCCATACCCTCCAAAGATGCCGGCGAGTTTCAGGGTGCCGGAACTCATATCTCATCCAGGGATTGTCTTTCGAATTCAGCAGAACAGGTAACATCAAATTGCAGAACGAATGTGGTGAATATATTTGCCGAAAAGAGTACTTCCTACTGCTGTGCAATGGAAAAACACAGTGTAGGGCTATCGGGGGCTGCCTTGAGAGAAGGTACTGTCAAAGAGAGAAGAAAACACGTGTCATGGGCAAAGGAGATTTCCGTAAGTATAGACTCAGCTGGGAGATCGTATAATGAGGAGAATGATCAGGAGCTCTTTTGTGAATCTGGGATGACAGGGAGTGTTCACACTCGGATATTGGGCCAGAAAGTTGATGCTAATGAGATGATTACAAATCCGCAGGCCAGCAGTTTCAAGAGTTCTATGCATACCGTTGGACACATGTGGTGTATTCCTGAGGCGAACTCTGTGGCCATGTGCACCGAATCCAGCCCTTCGCACAGGTAAGTTCTTATACTTTTCTCCACACATCTACTTGCGTCACATGTCAAATGAAGCAAGTGCTTGCTGTTATTTGACCCGGTGGGAATCCCCAAATATAACAATGTTACAAGAAGTGGTTCATGTGTTTTCCCCATATTCGTGTAGGCAAATCTCTATATTTCCTATGCAACCCTGAAGATCATATTGTATCCCTCACTGAGACACAGCAGCAGTGACGCAAATGTGCTGAGACTTCTGCACATGCCGAACCTCATCTATAGTTGAAGCAAGAAGCAAGGAATAACAGCCAGATTTTAAGTTCAGCTGTATTGTAGTCACTGGTTTCTGTGAACGAGATCCAATGAGTGTCATCACTCGGGAACCTTTGTTGTACAGTACATGAAAGACCCTTTATTTTCCCTGAAGCAGCCATCACATCAGTGTAGGTGATATTAGTGAGATTTAGAGTTCATTATGCATCCCTATCTGAAGCAGGACCCGTATTTGAAGTCCTCTATTCTTAGTCTTTATCACACTTTTAGATGCTCCAAGACCATTGCACAGTTTTATGTAAATTCTTGCTGGCATTGTACTGCTGCAGGTGTTCAGCAACGGGGCATGAGGAAGCCACAGCTTCGAGAAGAAACCCAGAATGCCCTTTGTCGACAGATGATCACTTTGATGAGCTTGCTCCTCTTGAGAACTGTTTGCTGAAACCGCATCTCAACTCTCCAGTGCAGAAAGAGGCTACAATAGAAGAGGTCGTCAACCAGTCATCACTTCCCAATGCGACCACCAAAGACATGGAACTCCAGATTAATGAAGCCCGGGATCTGTATAGTTCACGAAGCAGGCAACACCCTGATTCACCACTTGTTGGCAGGGAGCTCATCAGAAAGATTTTCAGAGATGAAGGCGAAGAGGAGACGGTCTCATCGAAAATTTCATGGCCTCTGGGATTGAAAGCAGCTGCAAACGTTCGCTGGAACCTCAGAGAATTGATGCAGCGAGAAGAAATAGAAGAAGACGTGGACGCAAATCTCAATGCTTTGAGAACTGCATGTATGCCAAAACAAGGGAAAGAAGAGCTTGGCTGTCGAGTCGAAGAACTGGCAAGAAGCCTGGTTGAGAAGCAAAATGATGCTAAACAGGATGATAGCGTTGGAGGTCGTGGCACTCCACAAAGACTTGAACTGGGCGTTACCAAATTGAAACACCAAGTGCCCCAACGTGATGATGCTAGCCGGGGGGCCACAAAAACAGATCCTAATGCTACCCCGAGGAGCCAATTGATGGAATCTGAGAGAACCGTCCAGGGGGTCAAACATGTGCGGGAAGAGAAAATTGCAAGAAGGGCCTCACTGCAACATAATCATGTTCACTCATCTTGTCCCGACCGCGGCAATGGCAGGAACGGTGATACCGATGAAGAGGATGACGTACTCTTTCGGGGAAAAGCTCCATCTCCGGATACCAAGAAATTGGTCAAACTACGTGATTTCCGTGACGACTCTGCAGCAGTTCGAGATCTTGAAGTGGATTGTGGAACAGGTCGAGATGACCTGGAAGTTCTGCTGGAGTTCCTTACCATGAAGCAACAACTCAGAGAAAACAAACAGACCAACGTTGAGGTGGTTGTCCAAACAGAAGCTATTGTACGTGAGTTACTCTCTCGAATGAAACTAGACAGCGAGTATTCATCTACTGTGGATTCAGATGCTTCAGTTTGCTTTCTCCCGAAATTTCATGTCGGCAAGCCAGTAGTGGATGACGGCTACTGTGAAGGAGGAAGGAATCGCAGAGAACAGAGCACGAGTGTCTTGTCGACCGTCTCCACAGACAATGCCACCGAGCGCGATATATTGGAGCCTGACAGTATTAATTCTCAATCGGTTTCCGTTCATCCGAATCAGAAAATTGATTGTCAGAGTAGGTCAGCAACTCGTCGACCACCATTTGCGGTAGCATCATCCTCAAAACCTCAGCGAATGACAGGATCCACGAGTACAGGTACCAGAAAGCCGACATCCTGTTCCAGACATTGCTGTGATCTGTCTCAGGAGTCCAAAGTAGCAACAAGTAGTCCTTCAAGGAATTCTGAAGAGGCAAGGAAACGCTCAAGGCGATCAACTGGCTCAGGTGCACGTCAAGCCGAATCTCGTAGAAACATCCAGAGCGTCAACAGAAACGTGAATCTCCCTGTACAAAAGCACGTGATTGATGTTGCCACCCCGGGAGAGGAGGTCGTCAGTGTTGGCAGTCAGAGCAATGTTGTCAAAGGTGGGTCATCAACAGGCACTGGGATGGAGACTGTGGATGAGACGAGTGGTTGGACGCAACCGTTGGAAAGTGCTGAAAATGATGGTATCACGCTTCCTAGTGCTTTGACGAGCTCGCAGACAGAGGCTCCACATGGTTCCCTTGCAATGCCGCCACATTCAGCCAGGAACTCGGAAAGCCGGACATTCGCTGGCAGTTCTCCTGCAAGGACGCCATTGAATCACCAGCGAGAGCAGCAGCTGCAGAACTTCCCGTTTGTATCCCCAGTCAGACGAACAACTCCAAAATCACCGTCCTCCCCTCATCGCAGATCATTTTGTGACAGCCCGTCAAGGAGATATTCGCCGAACAACCGGCTTTCTGCCCTGCCTTCGCCACAAAGGCAGCAGAAACCGCGTCCTGCAACAGCAACATTAGCAAGCCAGCTCGGATCGCCGTTGAAGCCCACCAAGCGTACTCTATCGAAAGACCTGGCAAACGACATGTCAGCGTACACCCTCATTAGTAAACCCTCTCAGGATGTGGACAATGTGATTTTCCCCGCAGGAATCTCCGAAGCTGTGGTTCAACAGAGCATTGCCTTGGCCAAAGACTCAAGTGACCCCTACGCAGACTTCCGTGATTCTATGCTGGAAATGATGCAAGAGAAAAACTTGTGGCAGCGGGAGGAGGAGTTGCAAGACCTACTCCAGTGCTTCCTGCACCTCAACCAACCGGTGCACCATCAACTGATTCACCAAGCCTTCTCCGACGTCGTCTCCTTCGGCAGCCCCATGAGGTATCATCACAAGAGTTCCAGAAAGGAGCGCTCCAAGGCACATGTCAGCAGGCACCGGTCTTCCCCGTCCAGATCCCCATCCAGACAGCTGTGGGATATTTCGCAACCAGCAAGAGGAGGTGGCTAAGTTACACGCTCAGCTTACAGTGCTGATAGCAACTCAACGAGTTCCCAAGTATAACACTTGGTGGATGGATGACAAACATCATACAGTTGCTACTGTATTGATCGGCAGTCGAATTTGTATATGGTCCGACGACAGCATCATCTTGTTGCAGCGTAAGTACATTGTTCCCATGTGATTGCAGAAGCCATATACAGTGGAGATTATGTATAGAGAATTGCTTTCTTTGACCATTTGTTCACATTAATTCTGTAGTTCTGTGCTGAACACATACAGGCAGTCACCCTGGCTGGAGGAGCTAGTGACGGACACCAACTTCCAGCCCAGACGGGCTTGCAAACTTGATAAGCACCAGCTACATGAACATGCCACACTCAACGAATGGGCACCACTATCATAGGGTTAAGTTATATACAGTAATCACCAGACGAGCTTCATTCTAGAAGAACAGTATATCCGCTAGTAGAAGTGCGCTTGTATTTCTTATCCATTTTTGAAGCGATTCTAAATTCTAATGACCAGGCCCTTGTACTTTATGTTTCGCATAGAAGTAAAGTTTCAATACAGTGTCAAAAATAATAATAAAATTCAATGACCTATCTTACCTACATTGATTGACAAGTGTAAAAGGTCTTGCTCACCTGGAATTAGCTGAGCTCTTAGATAAAGTCCTTACTCATCTGGCATTAGCTGATGTCTTAGAGCAAGGTATTAACATTGATTGACAAGTTTAAAGGTCCATGCTCACCTGACATTGAAGTTATCCTAAAGAGAAGTTGTGTTTGAACAAGATACCATGTGTTTTGCTTTAATATACTCTTATTTGTTCACTCTAAATAGTTCATAGATGTAGAAGAGCTTAGTGGCCTCTCATTATTAGGTGTGTAAGAGCTTGGTGGTCTTCAAACTCGGCTAAACTAGTTGTGCATGAGTTTGAAGACCACCAAGCTCTTACACACTTAATAGTGAGAGACCACCAAGCTCTTTCAAACTTCATAACTATTTATAGTGAACAAATAAGAGTACATTAAATCGAAACACATGGTATTTTACTCAAACACCACTTGACTTTTAGGATAACTCCATTAGTTGAGCTCTTAGAGTAGGTTGTTAACCCCTAAATGCTTGACCCTGTCACCGTGGTGAAAAGCTTTAGATTGTTTGCTATATTTTACCACTATTATTGAATTAAAAAATAATTTTCATATTTTCCTTATGTAAGTCCGGATGTCAACTATAATCTGTAATCTTTTCAAAAAAAAATTAACTTTTTTTAAATTACTATGATTATTTGAAGTTATAAAAGTAAAGAAAATTCATATCAATTACAAAAATAGTAAAAAAATATGAAAAAATTACATGTGTACATTACAATGAAAAATATTGGATTGTTAATTGTGCTCAAAAAATATTTCTAGATTTGAAAATATAGTGGAAAAACCTAAAACCGTGGAACACCATGGAGGAGCCATGGTAATACACCTTGATCTTGTAATTGCTATAAATCATTCAATTTTAGGAAATTTTCAAAATTTGAATATGGAGTGCAAACTAGACTTCGTAAGCTACATATAGTTAGTTAAACTGGAATTCAAAAAATGTAATCTCGATGGCCAAAATTTTATTTCAGCTACAAAAAAAGGTGATCAACCATATTTGGTCGTTCAAGCGTTTATGGGTTAACAACGGAATTTGGTAGATGTGGGAAACATTGATGTGCATTGATAGAAAGCCTCCCATGTGGCTTCACATGTTGTAAATTATAGCAACGCAATGTCATTTTGTTATTTAGTACTAAATTGAAAGTATAAAAATAAAAAAGTAAAAATTCTAAGTGCATGTTGTAAGATTAAAGTGTGAGTTCTATATTAAAGTGTTCAATTTCTTTTACTTTAAACTAATGTTTTGGTAAAATGTGCTTGCCTTTATGTTTAAAAATCTATGATAGTTGTAGATCTATGAGATTGCCAAAAACATCACCTAAATTATTTGTAAATTATAGAATGACTAAAGTTAAGTGATGGAATTAGTCTCAAGTATTTTTCTTTTACATTAATTTTTAAAAATTAATTTTAAATATATATTAAAAAAATCTCTATTCTTTATGTAGGTTTATTTGTATTTTTCATATTAGGGTACATATCAATATTGACACTTGTTAAAGACAGAGATGATGGCTATCTTCAAAAACACTTTGTCTCAGTGTGTCTTTTATTTTTATAGGGAGGTACTTACATTTGTAGTATTCTTCTCAATTTTTAATAAGAGCTTGGCACAATTTGCAATTCCTAAGCGCTATGATGGATTTGTGTATACCACTAAAAATTGTAATCTTGTTGAGTGGGAAGTTTTTGTCGATCCTATGTGCCCCTATAGCAAGATGAGTTGGCCAATTGTGAAGCAAGTAAAGGAGCAATATAATTCTTCTTCCCTTGACCTCATTGTGCATCCCTTTTCGGTTCCGTAAGCCTACAATGACACTTTTTTCTTTACACTATCAAGTATCGACTTGATGGAGATGAGAGTTCAAAGTTGTAATGTAAAGAACTATCACATGTAATTTGGATTTTCATTTTTGACCAAATGATCCCCACTCTTTTGATAAGCTAGGAGCACTTTCTTGTGGCAAATTTCATCATAATTCATTCTTTGGAGCAAGGGCCCTTCATATTGCACAAATGATAAATGCTTCCCTTGTCATTCCTCTTTTAGAGGACATTTTTGAAAACCAAGTATGTGGACTGTAAATGAGGTTTTACAATGACTTGATTTTCCTTTGAATGTTTGGTTTGAGCTCTTTATACATGTCTATGTCACAGAGTCTATCTTTGAAAGGAGGCACCAAAGATAACATTTGCTATCTACATCCACATAACATTCAGTAGCATGCAATGATTTTGCCTTGGCTCTACAGCATATGGTGCACCATATTCCACATCATTCAGTAGCCTTCATGTCCTCTACCTTTTTTTCATGCACTCTGCACATCACCTTGGGACTCCACCTGTCCACTTAGCTACTAATAGAGTCCTGTTGGGTGTAGAATATGCTACACCATCTACTCTAGAGCCAAGGAAAAGTCACTACATGCTACTGAATGTTATGCATATAACGTTAGTTACTAAAACTAACTCTTAAAATATTATTCTTCTTCTCCACGGCTCTTTAACCCCTAGAGGACCCAGAAGCCCAAATTGGGTCTCATGTTTTTTATAGCAGTTTTGAATAGATCCTATGTAGGCTTCCTTTTATTCAAATTTATTTGTCTTTTAATCAACACATGAAATGTTCTTCACTGATATAAAATCTGATCCTATCTAAATTATATTTTTCACTATACAACCGATTGACTTTGACATTTCAAAACCATAAATCCTTGGTCCTTCAAGGATTAACATCATGTGAGCACTTGTGCAGGACTCGTTCTCAAACCTCAAAACAGATCAAGAGTCTCCAGCATCTGTGAGGTGGCGGCTGGCCTCTTTGGCAGGGGACCTTGGGATGCCTGCAGATGAATTTGAAGCTGGCTTTAACAGCAGTGTCACCAACCATGCCACTCGCACCTCTTTCAAGGCAAGAATTCAACCCTGCCTGTGTCATTTCAGCTGACTCTGCAATTCAGTCTGGTTGCGCTTTGTGAGGATTCTCAGTAATCACATGGAGTGAACATTACTCTTCTCTTCATAGCCACCTCGTTTTTAGGGGAGTATGTGACAACATTAGATAGTTACGCTTTGTACTCACCAAATACATGTATTCCTGCATGTCCCTTTTCATAATGCCTATCCCTTTTCATAGTTGTGACATTCGTTACAAACATAAGGTACTAAGCGGACCCATTACCAACATTGTTCCTATTGTCACCAAAACGTAATTGCAGCACCTTCATCTTAAAAGGAGGGTGTAGGCCGACTGTACATGGTTCAACTTTTTCTTGGAAATTATTGTCCTACATTGTCCTTTTAGAATGAAAGCATTAAGTACATTATGGTGGATAAAGGAACAATATTGGCAATAAGTGTCTTCACCTTAGTTATAGTTGTTACACAGAACCACGGAATTGCACTACTAAAATGGTTATACGAGAAATCTTAAGGAGGGATTGCAAGAGCATCAATCTCATGCACACCTGTCCTAATAGTATTAGGATCGGTACATATAGTCCAATATCTAAGAAAAGAATCTTAAAAAGTACGTATATCTATACATTAAGGAAAGTAGTTTATTTGTTTTGTCTTATTTTTATGTTACGTTGAGATCTTTTGAACCATGGGGCTGCCAACCGCGTTCTTGGTATTGTCAAGAAAACTCTCGATTAAAAAGGGGTGCACCAAAGTTGTTTCGTAGCTTATGAACCTAGAGTGTGCAAGTTATGGAATTTTTAATCGAATTTCATCACCATAAATCGAATATGATTATGGATAAATTATTCTAAAAATTAAAAAAAGAAAGTAAAAGCATGACTAAATCACTTTGAACACTTAGGGCCACACCAGTATTATTGGTGTGAGTTCATGGTCGTGTTAAGCTGGAATTGTTTAGGAATCCAGGAAAGGCAAATAGTAAATGCACTGCCCCTAGGTAAAGAAAATTTAAATCATTGACCTTAAACTACCAGATGATGGAGAGGGGTACCCAAAGGTGTTGCGGGGTATCCAAGCGGTTGACGATTTGATTCCAGCCGCCATAAAATCGCCACTCTTCCTGATGGAAACTCCCCTGCGACGAGTTGACGGGTTGCTGCGGGTTGCAAAGCAGTTCATGTAAAAATAAATAAAAAATAAAAAATAAAAAAATAAAAAAATAAAAATCATTGTTGTGGACTGATGCAGTATGGATGCGCAAGAGGAGTGGTCCAAACACCTTCCTTCCTTGTGAATGGTGTCATGGTTATTGGAGCGGATGGCTCATGGACTGCGAGCAATTGGACTGACATTTTCGACCCCATTATAAATTAACCCCTAAAGGACCAAGAAGCCCAAATTGGGTCTCATGGTTTCTTTTAGCAATTTTGAGTAGATTCTATGTGGACTCTCTTTTGTTCAATTTTTTTGGTTTATTCACCAACATATGCACTGTTCTTCACTGATTCCAGTGATAAAAATTTAGTCTTCTCTTAATTATATTTTACACAATATGATCAATTAAATTTGTCATTTTAAAATCATGAATCCTTGGTCCTTTAGGGGTTAATAGAGACGTGTCATGCCCTTCGTAGACAACAAAGTTGTATCTTTGCTCTGACCTATCATCAATACTTTTGATGTCATGTTTCATGTCAAGGTTATGGATGCATATATTGTTCAACTATTATTGAAGGATATGGCTCAGCTAGGCAAGGTTGTAATTCCCCATCTTAGCAGGTGTGAGAATTATAAAAAATTATAAACAAAAAAGTTACCTCTGGCCAATTGCAATTAAACTTTCAGTCTTGTCTTTGTTGGCTATGTCCAAAGGACAGAGACTACTCGACAATTTACACTCAGAGTCTACCTCCTATTGAGCACCCTTTTTACACTGTCCATTTTAGTAGAGTTCAAAACAAGCTGAGAAAAAATTAATTTGGCAAGCAATGAACTATCCTAATATAACCTGCATTATCTCATAATATAAAATGCATTATCTCATAATATAACATGCATTATCTCATAGTATATATTATAAATACCTTTATACTGCTCTGTAATAAAAATTCAATTTTAAAACTCATTGAAATATTTACAACAAATATACCGGTAAATAAGATTGGGACAGAGCCTCGCAATTATACCGTCCTTGTTCACATGCATCTCTAAATCACCACTTCTGCATTCTAGTGTTGCGGTTGATGCACCCAAAGCCAACAGAGTACTATAGGGTGACCTGATATTCAATAAAAAGGAATTTCCAGAGAGATTTCCATTGGGTCTGAACCAACGAGGTAACACCACTTGTAACATTTCTTACCAAAAAAATAAATTTCATGACAAATAACATATCATCATACACTCGGAACTCTTTTATAACACCCCTTTGGTAACTAAGAACATGAGTTAAGAATATGCCATGTGGAAAGCGTCCAATCACATGTATACACAATAGCATATAATTATCTGCAGAGACTAAAATGTGAGTATGCAACAAAAAGAAGTGGCATTAATAAAAGTCAGATCTCTGAATACTATAACACCTAACCACCTAAAACGCCCAATATGGCCATCTGCATCCTGAACTTTGCAACGGTGGCATTTTCTCATTTTTATCTCGGTTTTCTGATTGCAATACATCATTTTAAAGCTCTTGTACTATACTACAAGATGAACTGAAGTCATTTTCACACAAACAGATGCTTTGCAGCAGGGGGTTCAATTTTCCTACACTACAGAAAATACACAGTGGACGCTTAGGGGATGATATTACGCTCAGGAGTGTCCCAGGTTCCCCAAATCAAAGTATATATTGAGAATCCTCCTAATAAGTAACTGAAACAAACATGAACAAAATGCAGGAAAGTATAAGTTCAAAAATGCAAGGTTGATGATCCCTCTTCATCAACCTAACTCATGGAGAAGAAATCTGGTTAACAGTCACATATCTGATTTCAAAGCAACGTTGCTGTTGTCGTAATGTTTCCTGATTTTCATTCATTCACTGGAAAAAACAAGCACAGAACAACATCCTCGTCTCAGTTCATCTTTTTGTACATCCTACCTTGTGATCCGCAAGAGTACCTTAAGCTTCATAGAGAAATCATCTTAAGGTTGGATCAGTTGAGTTGCTGTGAGCTAGAGCCTTCTATCCTTTCTGCTCCTGATGTTCCGTCTTCAATTTGTCAAAGTCGATACCCTCAAATCTGAGCTTCGAGTCAAGATACTTGGTTCCATACGCGGCACCAAAACCCCATCCTAACCCTAAACCTATCCCGCAACCTCCACCTGCGCCAATGCCAAGGACATTCAACGGTGCACCTGGCAATACGGTAACAAAACTAACGTCAGCATGGCATAACTCATGAAAACACAAACTGAAGTAGAGGGTGCTAAAACTGGCTCTAAAGCGTCATACAAAAGTGATAAATTGCATTCTTCAATGAAACACATGAAGATAGGGATACTTATAGAGCACTTTCAAATTTCATAACTAATCCAAAAAATATGTGAATCGAAGCGGCTTCAATTTGTCTTACAAGAAAATTTTACTCAAAAAAGAATCCAGCCTCTCCAACAGAGAAACGAAGGTGTTTCTATCTTACAAATCAACAAGACAGACGGAAACCCTACCTCCGAAACCCCAGCCTATCCCGAATCCACACCCAATGCCGAAACCTGCACAATAAAGCAGCACGTGAATTTCAGGAAAACGTGAAGGCAAGGCTTCCCCCGACAGTCACTCCGATGAAAATATATTTCCAAAAACCCGTGAAGCGCATAAATACGAATTCGTCGAAACATAGAGCACATGAAGTCCCGAAGTTACCGAAAAATGGAAACAGAATTAATGCAGACAATATGAGAGATGAACAGTGGGGAGGGAAGAGAAGAAGACAGACCAAAGCCGACGCCGCGGCCTTGGAAGGGCGCCACACCCATGACGACAAAGTGCGAATTCGCTGCCAAATGATCACCCTCGCAGCAGAACAAAATGAATTTTCTCAACAAATTGAATTTTCTGAACAAAATGAATGATCTGCACAACAAAATGGTAAGTTAGCGATGGAGAGAATTGCAAGAACTCGTGGCGGTGGAAGAATGAGCGATGGGCAGTGTCCGTGTGAGTGGAAGCTTCGACGACGTGCCCCTTCTTCCGGGTCTCCGGGTCGCCCACGGAGGGGTCGTTTCCATGAGGGACTTTTTTTTTTGGGGGGCTACATAACTTTCTATTTGAAAAAAGGGCTTGCTATGTTGATACAAGAAAAATTGGGTAAAAAAAATAGAGTATATTGCCATAATCTTCCCTTATCATTGGTATGCATGGCCAATAATTCTATAGATAACTATGTATTTCACGTAGTAATTTTTTTTTGTAAATCGTCAAAAAATGCTTTCTATTTTTCAAGTTTCAATTTTCAAATCGCCAATGGGATTCTCCTAAAAAATTGAAAAAAAATCAATGAATGTCATATAAGGTGGAAATACCATAAATCAAGAAAATAAGGTGTTTTGCATCTTGGAAATGAGAGTTTGATCAAGGACTTATTTCTTCAAAATAGAAAAGAAGAAATCATGAAGATACGAAGTGATTCCATATTTTCTTTTGCCAAATAGAAAATTTTCTAAAGTGGAAAGTTTGTCAAACCCCCTACTTGTGCCAACTTATCTTAAACCGATAATGGGTTGATCCTAAATCGATATATGGGTTGCCCAACCACTCTACCCAAAATAGAATAAACACAAGAAGCCAATTGGTTGACGCTAATGTCCCAAAAAATGGAGTTTAAGGTTAATCTACAATACCGTTTCAGTGGCAAACTATGACACGGTTTTTGGAGGTGTTTCAATTTATAGTATTTTTACCTTAGACGCTTTCAATAGCGGTGTCACAATTTTAAGAGACATCTCTCTTACTCTCTAAATTTGGGTTCATTGTAACTATTCATTCCTCAAGAATTGTGTAGCAAAATACTAGCCCGCCCTTATTGCGCAATTTCAGTCTCGTTTCCAAAATCGCTTGTTTTAGCAAGACAAGAGTTGCAAACTCTTACACCCCCTCATAACTGCCATTTAAGAAACCTTGTACACCAATGAAGAGTAGAATTAGAGCTATTAGAATGTAATTTATGATATTTTTTGGTTGAAAAAATACCATCTACATGTCACAAGTAAGGCATGACTATCTTTTTTATTTTCAAAATTCATATGAATTACATTTTTTTGAATTTGTCTTTTTCTTGTTTTATTCACAAATCTTATTTTTTAATCAATCAAAAATATTTTCAGCTCAATTTTTATAAATTTTCAAGTATATAAGTTTAACCCCTACACGACCTCACCCCTCTCCAGAATTGCATAACCACAAAGATGCATTATAAAATGTACCCAAGAGGAATATTTTGAACTTGATGTGTGAATAAAAGTTGTACATTATGAATTTTAGATTCTATTCATACGGATAGATCTATGATTGTTGTCACCAGTATTTTGTATAAAATTTGAAACTTAAAATTCAAAATTCTTTTGTAATTCAATAACAAACAAGATATTGACAATTTGTGGATGAATTTTTTTGTGCCATGGGTTGAAATGTAACTCTTAAGTGTAGTGATTTTTGAAGATTTTTTGGTTGTTTGATTTTATGAGTTGATTATTTCAAGAACACTTTTGAACTAAGATCTAAATTTTTTTGGTGAATCACTTCAACTTGAAATGTGGCATAATTTTTTTACAAATCATACCCTTTTTACAAAGTTCACACATGCATGAAGCTATCTTGACATAAAAATTTTAAGTATGTTTTTGGTTGCAAAAAGTGGCTTGATGAATTAAATCTTACTAATGTTTATCATTCATCATCCAGAAAATGAACAGTTGGGCGTTTAGGGATTAAATAGGTAGTTTAAAAGCATTTATAAAAATAAATAAATTAATATAATCATTCTCATTGGAAGAGATCTTTAGCTTTGGAAGACAAGCACCAATAGGACTTACAAAGTCGTTCAATAGTAAAGAAAATGTCATCCAAAGGTTCATTATGGCCTCATTGTCCTTATTGGAGTCCAAGAACTTTATATTAAGGTCAAAAGTGATGCGAATCGGAAAAAAATGTCCAATTTATTGATATAAATATATAAGGAAAGTTTAATGGACCCAATTCAAAAAAATGATGCTCTTAGTTCAAAGATCCAAGAGTTGGTTTTAAATCGGCAAACCTTTAAGAATGAAAGTGCACTTTAAAACTACTACTAGACATAAAATATTTCTGAAAATAAATGTTGAAAGTTTCGGGAATTTTTTTTCAATTTTTTTTGTATAGTGAAAAAGAGGACATTAGAAAATATTCTCAAATATTCCATTTTTCCAAACCTTATTTTTGAAAAAAATAATTATTATTTGGCATAGAAGTGCCAACCCTACCCTCTACCTATGGTGTATTTTTCAATCCTATTGGTCGATAATTAACTTTTCTTTTTTTCTACCACTTTCGGGACCACCTTTTCTTTTTCCGTCTTTATTTTTTGTTTTAGTTTCTTCAATGTTGAATCTCATGATTGGTGAAATGGCCTTTATACTATAGTCGAACTCAACCATGAATGATTATCTCTTTGTGATACAATCTTAATTCAAATTGCATCGTTTTGGGCAAAATAGTTCTTAGCCATTGAGTCCTAGTGTAAAGCGCTCCTAAATTATCCTAACTAATTGAGCTTGCATTGTTGGTGGAATTGTGAAAATGTGTGTTTTTTTTCTTTAAAACAATCAAATAGATTTTCTATTCTATTGAGAGTTCATAGGGTATAATATTGTGTTTGACAAAGAGAATTTTTGTTGTCCATGAGTAACATGAAATATACGCCTTCCAAATGAAAATTTGCAAATGTAGTTTGGAGCAAAATCAAGAAGAATAAGAGTTTTTAAAGTTTGTAATTTTAATTGTAAGATTTTGTTGTATTTAGCTATTTTCAAATTGGCTATGTACAAAATGTAGATTGAAGGAGTAATTTGATGATGATGTGCATTTTGTCGTTCTTCACATTTATTTTTATCCATAATATGTTTTTCTTTGGATAATTATTTAAATTTGGAATCATAGTACATTTGAAAATGAAAATACAAAAACCCATAACTTTTTATTATTAACCAAATAATCTAATCATGCAAGCACTACAAAGTAAGTTGCCAAAAAAATTCTTTTCAACTTTTAGATGACAATATGAGTTCAAAATTGAATTATTTGGATTTGAATAGTTTGAAACATGGATTTGATGCATCCTAGAGAAAAAGATATTATCATTGAATAAAAATTCATAAATTTATAAGCAATAAAAGTTTGTTAATGTTCCTCTTGTCACTAAAATAGTCACATCTTTTGTTATACAACTCCTAATGCAATAGAACAAAGTGAATTGGAAAGGTAAATAAACTTGATTGTACCACATAGATAAATAGAAACTCCGGTCCTCTTTCGAGGCGGGCTTGAATAAAGTGTATGTTTGAATTGACAACAAATCAGTGCCCACCAATAACTAGTGGAATCAAAATTTGGGAAGGGGGAGCAGTGACAACCAACACATGCGGGTTTGGCCTCCCCCTTACTAACAGCTAGCACTGACAAAATTGGGAAGAGGTTGCAATGAAAGCGAGCACCAGTGACTGTATTTCCATCTTTGGCCAAAAAGTTTGGGGTAAAACGATACTTCAAACGTATTGACAAAATCCTAAGAACTTTGACTCAGTTTGCCAATTATGGAGATTTAGAACCCCTGCCCACTGTCAAGGGGGACATCGCACAGAGGGATGCACGTTCCTCATATTCCTTCGAGTTGTCCCCTTTCTATCTTTATGTCCTTTAAAGGTTAACCCCTAAACGTACCAGTGTCCCTAGAATTGACGATTTGAGGAAACTCATCATAAAGTACTATTTAGAAGAATATTTTGGAATTGATGTACAGTGCCCTATAGAAAGTAAGGTAACGCCCATTTCAACTTGTAAGCATTTTTTTTCAAAATTTGACCTTTGTAGACCTATTTTTCAAAACTAACCTATTAAAATGATAGTTTTATGCAATATTGATCAACACATCAAATTTCAATTTCAAAAAATAAATTTTTTATTTTTGAGAAATTATTTTGTGTATTTTTCATTGTGGTAGATAATAGTTGACTGAAAAATATTGGTGATGATTTTTTAAAAATTTATTGTGCAAATATATAGGAAACATTGATGTGCGCATCTTACTTTTAGGGAAAAATTGCATTATCTAGGAAAAATTTAGACTATAGAGAATTCAATGTCAAAGGTTTGCCTTCCCAAATTTTGTTAAATAGATATTATTAAATTGCAATTATATTTTTCTAATCAACCCTTATATTATGACTACTTTTATACCTTTGAGTACTATGGTGCAATTGGTTTGCCAAAACCTAATTAGATTTAGAGAAATTTGTTGTACAGATTTTTGATTAGTGACCCCTTGATATTCAATTCTTTGTAGTGTAAATTTTTTCCTAGGTAATGCAATTTTTTCCTAAAAGTAAGATGTGCACATCAATGTTTCCTAAATATTTGTATAATAAAATTTTAAAAAATCACCACCAATATTTTTCAATCAATCATTATGTACCACAATGAATAATACACAGAATAACTTATCAAAAACAAAATTTTTGTTTTTTAAAATTGAAATTTGGTGTGTTCATTGAAGTTGCATAAAACTATTGTTTTAATAGGTTAATATTGAAAAATAGATCTAAAAAGGTCAAATTTTGAAAGAGTTTCTTACAAGTCAAAATTGGGGTTACCTTACTTTCTATAGGGCACTATACATATGAAAGTTCTAGATTTTTAATTTTAGATTCCATCCGTACAGTTTGATTCGCCAATACTATCACCAATATTTTATTATAAAATTTGAAAGTTAAAATTAAAAATTCCTTCTAAGTTTGATTACAAACAAAACATTAACATTTTTTGAGCAAAATTTGTTGGAATAGATTTGAAATGAGATACTCTTAACATGGTGATTCTTTGAAATTTTTGTGCTAATTAAATCTATAACCTCATTTTTGCAAGGCCACTTTTGAATTACAATCAATGCAATTTTGGCTTGGTCAACAACTTGACATACTTCTACATTTGTAATTTTAGAAAAACATGTACTTTGGTATCACCAAATCCAACCATCGGATAGAACAACAACTTGATGAAATATCTCGAAAAAATTGGATGACTTTCATCCAAGCATTGATGAGAACGTAGGGTGAGTTTGAATTTGTTAGTCGTTCAGAAGTTCAGAAACTGAACACTGTGCCGTTTAGGGGCTAAGTACGGTTAATTTTTTTTAAGGATTTGAACTTCTTTCTAAAGTTTTTACATTGATACATTGTATTGCACACTAATATTGTACTATACTCTTGTAAACACCACGAGTCCGTACAACATCATTGACATAGATGCTTCTAGACAATTACACATGATTTAACAATTAATTATTCTTTATCATAGGACTAGCTTTATAATGAGCTCCAAATCCATATACACATCACAAACTTGACAAGTCATGTTTTTGCAATGTGTTTCGTATGTTGTTGAGATGAACATGGGAGATTACGTTCGACACATGATAACAATATGTTAATTATAAAAACATTGTACGAAGGATGTACTACAAATATATAATTTTCATCTTGATTTTTTTGCATGTTTGTAATACATCCTTCATACATTATTTCTATTATTGTTATTGTATGTCGAATGTAATCACCCCTATTCATCTCAACAACATACAAAAAACACCACAAAAACATGACTTGCCAAGTTGGTGTTGCAGAGACTGGATATTCTTGTAAACACCAAACAGACAGCCTGAGCATCATCGAAACAAATGCTTCTAGACAAATTACACATCTACCAACCGATTCTTCTTCATCATATCGTAGGACCAGCTTTATAATGTTCTGCTCTGTCATGAGCTCCAAATCCAAATACAAAGATTGGATAAGGTGGATGACCCGATAACCGACGTGTACTATAAACCAACAATATCTCCAACAGGTGTTCATTGAAAGCTTCTAATTCTATACCAGTACTAGATTTGCGTGAAAAGCTTAAAGCGTTGGTTTATGGGCCATCCATCATATATATTCTTGTAAACACCAAACAGACAGCGTGAGTCAGTACTACAGCATCATCGAAACAGATGCTTCTAGACAATTATACAGTCATCTAACAATTGCTTATTCTTTATCAGATCGTAGGACCAGTTTCTGATCTGCCATTGACTCCAAATCCAAACAGAGAGACTGAGTTCTTCCGAACTGATTGTACCTAATTGTCGGAAGGAATAGGATTCGGCAACCATGGTTTGTAAACCTCCCAGGACTCACCCGGCCCATTGTCGTCTTCGTCACTGACGAGCCCGTAGTAGATGCCATCAGGGCTGACCCTGTAAACGCAGGCGCCGCGGGCGCAGCACTTGGGCCGATCGTCGTAGTAACTGCCTTGCCACACAGGGAAGTCCTGCTTCTTGTTGCCCCACAGAAACTCGCAGCTGTACAAGGTGCGGCCGAAGATGTTGGGGTCGAATTTCCAGTAGTAGTTGCCCTTGGGGTTCACGGCCACTTGCCCGAAGTCATTGTCCTTGGACCAGCAGTGCAGCACGAACGAGTCGTTGAGGCCGTTGATGATGTTCACGGACGATCCTGACGGATTGCCGCCATTGTCTGCAGCCGCTAATGTCGTTAACAACAGCAATGCAGCTCCTGCTCCTAGCACATGCAGAATCACGTCACCGTGGCGTAACATTTTCATTTGTAGAGACGGATCCCACCTGCACAAAGAAATTCATAACAAACACCAGAGTTTATCCCGTAAGCGTCCACTGTGTATTTTCTGAAAATTGGACCCCCTGCTGGAAAGCATCAGTTTGACACAATCGACACTGTTCATCTTCTAGTATACAACAAGAGCTTTAAAATGATGTATTGCAATCAGAAAACCGAGGTAAAACGAGAAAATGCCACTGTGATGCAGATGGCCATATTGGGCGATTTAGTCGCTCAAGGGTTAATAAGCGGCCAATCACAAGTGTCTATCCCAAATACAAATGTATAATTTTCATATGTACAATCGTCAGTACAATCCTCACATATTGCAAATGACAATCTTAAGATGGCACTATTCTTATAACCACATTTCACAATTATATTATACGGAAGAAATTCATTCTTTGGAATGATGGGCCGCAATTACTTTCAACACATATCTCCTTTTTTGAATCGTTACTTAGTCTCTTCCTTTGAGGTAGAGACAATAAAAGCTTCAGACAAAAATTTGGCTACTGTAAGCTATAAGGAACCGTATGTCACATAGAAACAATACAGTACTTTTTTCTTAGATTTCATGTACAAACAATTTTGAAATGGTACTAAGCAGAATAGAATAGCTACGAGGAAAAGCAATTTAAAAAAACATGAGAGTGTGATTACCAGATCCGGGCTGAGCGAATCAGGAAGATACTGGCCTCGTTCACTGCACAGGAGAGTTACGAAGTAGAACAATAGAGGAGCTATGCAGGATACGGTGAACCAATGGGAGAAAGCAGTAATTCTTCTCAAAGATATAAGGCAAAGCAACACGGTGGGCAGGTAATACAACCTTAACGTGTCAGTTGGGAGCTGCCTTGTCCTGGCAGCTCTGGACAAGTGTCTGCCAAACACAGACCCGTGACCAACCCACATTGTTTGTGAGAATGCGATCAGCTGGCAAGGTGGACAGTATGTAAAAGCTTTGCATTTTAGTACTATGGATTGTTATCTTGTAAGCAATTCATAGTACTACAATGCAAAGCTTATCTGGGAGAACAGGGTACAACCGAATTGATGTGTTGCCTCAGCGAATTGCAAGTACAGAATCAAGCTGTGAAGAAAGAGGGGAGGGAAATCGAATGGATAGGTCATTGTATGATCTGGTGAAGCAAATCGTCAGTGCCGGTATGTAGCGGGATTTCATCTGATCTGGTTGAGGCCCAAACTGGTGAAGGTGACAGATAGGTGAAAGAACAGCTATGCTGCCGGATGAAAAACTGCAGCTCCGGATGAAAAACTGCCCTGAAGCCTGCCCTCAGGCCTGCTTCACAGCAGATTTCTTTCTGCAGCATCTTTCCTTCTTTATTTATCTTTGTTCACATTTCTTTATTGTCTTTTCACGCCCTCTTTTCATCAATCTCATACATGATCACATTCATGGCTGGAAATTCTAGCACATGATGCTAAGACACTTGTCAATTCACCAAGAGATAGATGAGTCAACACACCAAAATTTAATTTCAACTCAGTGATGAAATACTAAGTTAGCACAACCATGGACCGTCATCTTTATTATGTGGGTGACGTGTGAAGTGCTTACCAAATCCAAAAGAATTCTTGTATACTCTCGAGCTTCATCGTGATCATGCTTAGTTACATCCTTCACAAGTTCATCCTTCTTTTCAGCAAGATCTTGCAGTTTTGCAAGGCGTTTTTTCAGCTGCTTGCTCTGCAGGAATGAAGTTTCGTAAATCTCAATAATAACAAAATCTAGATCTTAAGCCTCAGAGCGAATTTTGTCCCTCGTTCACACCAAAAAGCAGTTATGCATCACTGAGCAGACAATGAAGACCCTACAGAACTGTAAAAAAGAGTCCATCAGTTCGCATTTGTGTGTAGATTTTTCAACACATGTGATTGCTCACATCAGCATTGCAGAATTTTGCTTCATCCTCGGACTCTAGGATACAAAAAGCGACAGCAGATTATTCATTTCAATATAATTAGGGTTCACATAACCTCCAAATAACTTCTCTCCCGGCTGTGAACAAAGATAAAGAGAGGAGTAAAAGAAGGAAAGATGCTGCAGAAAGAAATCTGCTGTGAAGGGCAGCGGAGCAGGCCTGAGGGCAGAAGAGCCAGGCTTCAGGGCAGCGGAGCTAACGAAAACTTCAGCGGAGCTGCAGTTTTTCATCCGACAGCATTGCTGCTCTTTTTGTATTCCATACACTCGTGATCATGGGTACAAATGAAGCAACTCCCCATTTGCCCCAACTCACATGAGCCACTCTGAACAGTGCACTACTGTGCTCCTGACCGTCTGGATGGTCAGCCACATGTATCTCCATGGAAACATGGACCCACTGGCATGATCTCCGCACCTGTTAAGCCTCTTCGCCACTCTTACACCTTCTCTTCAGATCAGTTCTTCCTTTCTCACTTGCTTTGATCTCTACTTCGATGCTTTTCCTCAACTTTTCGTACTCCCACCGTGGCAATATTTCCGTCTTGATTATATCAGACCCTCTGCATCTGAAGCTTGTGCATTTTGGTGGAGAGGATGGATACAGGGACCTGCAGACACCAGAAAGGCTGGAGGATATTAAGATTACAATAATCAAATACAATTACCGGTATTTGAAGCTCACCAGGGTTGCACGGACATCTGAGTATGTTGAACGTCACAAAGTCTGCACCAATGAAGGATGATATTGATGCCATTTGGCATCTCATCATACTCTTTTTGTAGAATTGGGAGCCCTTCAAATGTCCAGGTTCGGAGCAAAGTTGTTCACACCAGAAGATACAACTATGCTGACGTTCCAGAACAATTGTGAACATTCAGCAATTATAGCAAGCCCCAAGTTCAATTCAGGTGACTAAGCAAACCTCCAATACAGCTATGCAATTAACAGTGCTGTTTTCATCTCAGAAGTTATTCGTGCTTGCAAAGCTTGCTTACATTGCAGCTGAACATCGTCAATGTCACAACAGAGGTAGCAAAAGGATGAAACACCGAAATTTGGAGGCTCTGGTGCTTGTGTTTTTGCTAGCCTACTTCCACCGGTGGCTATGGCTATGACAGCGCAGCACACAGTGGACTGGGACTTCGCTCCTTACCCTTCCTTTTACTCAGACTGGGCTGCATCAAAGCGATTCATCGCTGGTGAAAAAATAAGTAAGAATCCTTACATATACCAACTCAATTAATTCCAGCTTTGTATACAACCTCTTCTCTAACACATTATTCTATTGTCCTCATTGTTATTTAACCCCTAAGTGTCCACACTACATTTATCTAGTCAAACCTCATCAATTTCTCACATTTTAAATTTTATTATGATTTTTTGATATTTTTCTCATATAATATATCCTTATGCCGATTTACACTGATTTTTTTCATAATTATTTAAATGAAAGTGAATTTTATAAGATTTTTCAAAGTTTTTCTCTTGTAATAGCCATAGTAATTACAAAAATTCCTTAAAATAGTATGATTTTTTTAAGAAAAAATGTAAATAATAGTGATGAACAAAAAAGTGTAGGTTGCATGCTTCTCAAACTTATACAAAAAGAAATTTGATTGAAAAACTTTTTCTGCAATAAATGTTGGAATTTTAGAACTGTGAGCTTTAATGTGCTGTAAAAAACGCAATCTTAACAATTTTGAAGAATCGTAAATTAGACTAGAAAGTAGAAGACAACTCCCAAATATTCTTAGTTGTGAACAATTTCATTTGAAATTAGGAACTAAGTGAAAATCAGTGTTTGACTGAAAAGGATCAAACATGGCCCCACGGGGCTCCTTGCACGCTTAACCCTTTAGCGTCCCAATTCAACACTGTTTTTAAAGAAGTGTTATAAAATGTTTGATGGAAACCGAAAATGGAGTTGATGTACAAAGAAAATTTGTAAATGCCAATGTGAAGATCACATCTGTACGGTTAGATGTATCATATTTTTTATTAATAATTTTAAAATAATTTTGCAAGGTTTTCTCTTGAAATTCAATTAAAAATCCCGAATTAACACAAAAAATTTGAAAAATATTGGAATGAAATTGGAATAACATGCACTACGCGATGGTATGGTTTCCATTATTTGATTCTACTTATTTTGGAAAATCATGTCTAAGGTCTCACTTTTTGAACTAAGAATGAAACTTGACATAAACCAATTGTGTAATTTTTCCAAAAATCATGATAACCTATTTTGAAGATCCACACCGTACAAAGGATAGTCAACTTACACAAGAACCCAAAAAAAAAATTGGTGGATGAAAACTATCCACTTTGGATGGAAATCGAACAGCTTTAATCTGTTCATCGTCCAATATATGGACGCTGGCGCGCTAAAGGGTTAACATTCATGAACCACTGAATCGATGACTCAATAATCACTCTCTATCAATGTCAGACACCAAAAACTAATCCATCCTCAGTATTTTGCGATTGAATTGATTACTCACGTAATGATGAGTACATATTAATTTTGAGAATGTACACCACCTTCACATCAAAACCAGTGATGTTTTGTTCCTGATTTTAGCCAAATTGCCACATAAAATTTGGGTTGGCTAATTGATACAAAGGATTTTTGAAAGAAAGAAAGAAATAATAACCAGATTTCCTACATGGAGTCAAGATATGTAACCTCTTCAAACCTAGGTGTCACCCAGGTCTTGCCTAAGTAGCACCTAGGTAGCACATGTGTATTACCCTGATATTACCTATATATTAATATGAAAAGAGCATCCAAGAAGCCTGGATTGCTCTTCAAGTCATGAAAAAGTAACAAAAATGCTAAACTGTCTCCTAACCCAAAAAAAAATCACTGATCAAAACCAATAAAACTTTGAACCCTTGTAACTTTCGCATACAGTATCCAAATAAGGCATACTTTGGTGCATTGGAACCCCGTGCAATTGCTAATAAAAATTTGGTCAGTCTACTCACCTGGCATGTGATGCAGTTTTCAGCTACGATCCAACAATACACAACGTCCAGCAAGTGAGTTGGACCGACTACACCACCTGCAACGGAACGCACGCCATCCAGGAATACGGAACGGGCGAAGACGTGATCGTACTACCGAAGGCCGGCACATACTATTTCATATGCGGCTTCAGTGGCCACTGCAGCCAAGCAGGCATGTTCATGAAGGTACCGATCGGGGCAGGACCGCCATCTCCACCGGAGCTTCCCCCGCCACCTCCAAACTATCCGCCTCCATCGCCTCCTCCGCCACGCTATCCTCCTCCTCCGCCGCGCCATCCTCCTCCACCCCCGCACTCGCCACCTCCGCCGCCTCGTCATCCACCTCCACCTCCATCGCCACCGCCCCCTGCTCCCCTGTTTCCACCCTCGGAATCTCCATCGCCTGCTCCCTCTCCATCTGCAAACGAAACCCTCACTTCACCCCCTCCGCCATCTCCAGGATTAACATTTCCGCTCATATATAATTTAAAAAATCCCCTAACTTCACCCCCTCCTCCGCCATCTCCCTTACAAAAATTTCCTGATTTTTTTCAGGATGAGACGATGGTGAATTCAGCTCCAATTTCAGAAGTCAGAGATTCAATTGCTGCAGTTACTCCGTTTGCGTCTGATCGTGGTGCTGCAAATGTCCTGCGCTCTACTGTCGGTATGAGTGCGGTGGTTTGGGGCTTAGTGTCGGTGGTCGTCGTGTGGTTTTAGTAAGTTGTCGTTAAAGTAAGATGAGTCATTTAGTGAGTGTAGAAGGGTTTTTTCATAGTGATATTTTTATTTTAATTAGAAGTAAATCATAGTTTATTAGTCAAATAACACAACTAAGAAGACAGGCTTGGTTCCTTAGTGTAGACGACGTGAATAACAATGACAAATAGTATTTTATAAATTTGTTCTTGTATTACTCTTCTTTATATGTCGTATTTGTAAATATTAGTGGTGGTAGTAGTAATAACCATGGAGATAAAAGTCAAAATTCAAAAACAATAAAAAATCCGTTTATACATCAACATTAAATTATTCCTCCAACAAGAATGCATTTTATAATCCATCTTCACAAATCTTCAAATCAAAATATGATTAAAATTTTGAGTTTATTAAAAACCATTTTGAATTGTACAGCTATATTAATGTAATACTTTGTCATAAAAAATACAATATGACTCTTATAAATGAACAAGAAGTTAAAGATAGTCTATTATATATTCATATGATTAAAAGCATACACATCACTTTTAATTCATTAGTGCCTACGAGACCACATTGTGGTCACTAATGAGTCAAAAACTCATAGAATCGTAAATAACAGAAAACCCATGAAGAATTGGATTTTTAGTTGTGTGGTTCAGAGTTGGAGATTTATAATACACATCTTCTAAAAAAAGAAATTTTCAATTTAGAGCTGTGCAACTATCCAAATACCTATGTACAAAATACGAAAATATTACAAATACAACACATGTACTATGCGGTATTTCTTGTTCTATAAATGAAATCCATAGTTTTAGAGGAATATGAGAGGCAAAAGCTGTGTATGTGTGGTGTGGGGGAGAAGGGGGGGTACAAGGTGATTGACTACAGAGATCAAGAGCCAAATTTCTTTAATTTGCAGATGTCATGAATACAGTGACCAATATTTTTCTTGCGAGTGAGTAGTGTGAGCATGATTTTATGAATAATGAAAATATTAAGATTTATTAAAATAGCAAAATACAATGTCAGAATATCCAAGGACCAAAATGTTAAAGCATTATCTAAACATCATCAAACATCTGAAGTGCAACACTTGAGTAGCACTGAACATATTCTATACTAATTCTTCCTATCAAGCTCATCTAGTTTCATCTTCTGGCTTAGTCACTTCTGCTTTTGAGGAAGGATAGCAAGAAATGGCAATGGAGTGATACCAGTTTGCTCTTTGATATCCAAAGGTAGGGAATCATCCTATAAATATTGGCTAGTGAACCTGTAGCACTTGTAGTAGCATCATCAGATGAACTTGTAGTCCACACTAAGATCTTTGGTTGTAGTCCGCGAATGGCACATGCATTGATCCCTCCCATCTTTTGGTACACACCTTTGTCCAACATGATGTAATCATGAAGGGTGTTGTAGTTTCCTTCAAATGATTCTAACATCCTTTTGACGTACATTGCTTGAGCCTCCGTTGTAGCAAGCATTCCTTCAGCTTCGTTCTTTTTTGTATATAATTATGCATCTGCTACTTGTTGTAGCGCTTGTGCATTTGTTTTTTGCGCATACAGCTGTGCTTCTGCTTGTTGCGTTTGATACAACTCTGCATTTGCTTCCTGCACTGAAATTTCATACTCCACCTTGGCCTTGGCCAGCTTCTCTGCACGCAACTTTTCAAGCATAGCCTCTGCTTTTTTTCCCTCTAGGATTCTTTCCAGCTTTGCATCAAAATTGAAGCATTTTTAGCAGACTCAATGTTTGCAATCTACGTCTTCTCCTTCCATTTGGCCTTCAATATTGTTAGATTGGCATTAGCTTGTGAAACCTTTGCTTCTTGTTGGGTGGCAAAGACTTTGGTCTCTGTGTCAATCTTGATCTCTTGTTGCCTTGTTGCACCACTTTTGCTCTTAGAATATATGGCTATGTTTGCGTCCACTTTTGCAGTATTCATCGAAGTCTGACCATCACGTTCCTTCTTACCAATATTACCCTTATAGTCAGCTTCAGCAACCTCTACTTTTGTCTTGTTTGCTACTTCTTTCTGTACCTTTTGACTTAGCAAAGAGAAATACTTTGTTCCTAGTACGATTGCTATGCTTACTGCACATCAATAGATCAATGGTTGGTTCCATTTTCTGCTTCTAGTTTCATGATAGATCGATGTTTCGAGGGCAAACTTCACCTTCATTGACAACTTCAAGGATGTGAACAATGGTTTCCGATATTGGAAACACATTTTTGTGCTTTGTCAATGGAGTCGGGGGTTCACACTTCTAATGGTGGAGACTCATCTTCATCAATTTTGAATCATACCTTATGTGCTATGTTTGTTAGCAACGTAAGGAAGTAATTCAAGCAATATTATAGCTTGTTAAAGCTTGTTAAGCAACATTTAAGAACTGTAATGTTATTATAGCTAATTCCCTGAAGTTGCTAACAAACGTAACAATTAGTGTATGATCCTAGTAGTGTCGGGTTTCCAAGTACATATCACTTTTCCCCTATCTTATTGATCTTTCCATTCCAACTTTGGAAGCACTCTCATTTTGCCTCTAAAGGACCAAGAAGCCCAAATTGGGGCTCATGTTTTTTCTTTTCTTTTCATTTTGAATAGGTTCTATGCGGAGTTCTTTTTGTTTAAATTTACTTTTTTTTCCCACCAACATACACAATGTTCTTCACTGATTCCAATGATATAAAATTTGGTCCTATCTGAATCATGATTTTCACAATATGATCAATTGAATCTGCCATAATTTTAAAACCATGAATCCTTGGACAGGTCCTCGAGGGGTTAAACTACTTTAATTGAAACCCACATGCAATTGTCCTCTCTGTCTGTGGTGAAGTCATTGGCTATGGTGGCAGCTCAAGAGCTGATGATTTCCAACTCAGTCAGCATGGCAGTCATGGTCATGATCCAGATGAGCATATAAGTTATACTAGCAAACACCCTGTTGCAATGCACCAACATTGCATTGGGAACGTAGGAATCAATTGGGAACACAAAAGGAACATGGGAACTTTGGGAACATAAAGAGAACTTGGGTTCATTAGGAAACATGATGGGAACATTAGGGAACATTAGGGAACATTAGGGAACACTAGGGAACATGAAGGGAATGCTAGGGAATGTGATATGAAGCTTTGGGGAACATCATGGGAACTATGGAGAACGATTTGAGAACATGATGAAAAATTGAATGAAAGGCATGGATGTGAAATGTGGATGATTTTGTGACATGGTATTGTGACGGATACCAAGCAAGGTACTGACATGGTGTCATGACGTTGTGTACTTAACATAAGAGAGTATGTATGTTTTAGATGTTAGAGCTTAGACTCCAATGGTTTCGCTGAACCTGCCAAGTAGTTCTCAAGAGCCCGTTGTTACAAGAAAAAATTGGTCCTCCTGGCCACAGTGGCTTTCATTCACTGTGCACATCATAAAGTTCTTTAGCCCTTGCAAGGGTTCACCCTTTTTGCTCTCCCTACATGAAAGAAAAAATATTCAGAACATGTGATTTTTGAAGCGGGGATGTTGTGGACTTCCAATTCACCACCATCATTCTTTAACTAAAGAATCACGTGGCATGTCCAATATTCCAAAATCCGCTACAACGATTATTGTGCAAAGATTCTTATTCCTAGGTACAGCTTACAAGGCTAAAGAACCTTATGATAGTGGCAGTCATGGACCTACATATTAGCACTACACTATTTTTTGCATGTGGTACTAATTCTAAAGCCATGCTCTATTTTGCAAAATCATGAAATTGGTGAGGACTGAAAGTTTTACTAAGTGACTAAAATCTTCATTTCGCATTGATTTTACATTTTAGTGTCACCTTCACTAATTACCCTCCCTCACTAAAAACCCACACGCACTATTAGCAAAAAGTAGTGTAGCTTTGCAATCATCTGCAACTTACCAATGAACTTGGTAACTTCAATTCAAGTTTTCAGATGTGTAAATCATTCAGATATAACAAGGTACCGACCAACCTATTCCCAGCAGAGATTTTTCTGCAATTCTTCATTTTTCAATCAGGTAGAGCACCAATGAAACAAAATCAATGCAAATTAGGCACTAGTCACAGCTCAAACTGGTTTCTTAGTCCACTAGAAGTTGTGTAATGGATGGAATGAGCTCCTTGGCCACCTCTGAAATGCTCCCATGCACCAGACTAGCAAAGAAAAGTTAACAACATAATCAAAATTTGAATGCACGAACATAAAATCCCTATTTTGCACGAGAATAGATATCTAAAGCTTCCCAATCTGCTCTTGCAAGACAGCGTTTGAGAATGCACAAAAAATGAGGCATAATTGAGATGATCAATAAAGATTATATATATCCGAAGTTTATTAATTCCGACTGCAACAGTAACATTGCAATTCAATAAGGTTCATGCAAATTCTCAAAGGTCAGCTACAACAGTACCTCCCTTCTCTCCACCTACACATGCCAAAAAATGAACCCCTTGCTTCACACATGATTATCCTTTACTAGTATCTAGTAATAATAATAGTACTATTTAATGCAAAATACTTCCCAGACTGCATCGCTATATAATTCCCAAACCCATCAACAGCGCTCATGGCAATTCAATCCAGAGCTTCTTATCAAACTCTGGTCCTAAAGACCATCACAAATAAAGAGTTCTACTAACTAGGTCACATGGACCTAGATAACAGTCCAAAACTAAAGAGATTGTTTAAGTAGTTATATACTACCACTGATCCTTTGTCCAGTGGGCATCGTATCAAGGGTGGGACGAGCAGACACTTTATTCACGCCAGCCTCTAAAAAGAGGACCGGAGTTCTTCTTCTAATTATATACTAACTAAGCCACTAGACTTTAGTTCTGAACTCCAACCCAAAGACCAGAGTGAACAAAAAAACTTGTTAGAAATAGTTCTACTAACTAGCATTTGCTCCAAAACTCTACCTGTTGGGGGTAGTTCTACTAAGTCACATGGACCTAGATGGCACATGCTCTCAAACTCCAATCCAAAGACCAGAGCAAACGAAGAGCCTGTTGGGAGTAGTTCTACTAACTAGGTCACATGGACCTAGATGGCATCTGCTCCAAAGAACTTGTTGGCGATAATTCTAGTAAGTTGGGAGAATTCTACTAACTAAGCCGCAGGGACCTAGAGAGCAAGTACTACCCTGAGTGCCTCCTTGGAAAGGTAGACACTAACACAAACAAGGAACCAAATTTAATAAGTAGCCAGTAACTCACTGATCAATGTCACTCTCTCCATTTCCTTCCAGGCGAGCGAGAAACCCAGCCTAGGCGTCATCGTCATTGCGGTGGCCTTATCACTCTCTCCGTTTCCTGCGTCCATGCAACAACATGTCCAGCAAGTGTGTCGAAGGTTTAGTCACCTCTGTGAATCCTAATCTATGATCTACAACAAAACCAAAACAACAAGCACTGACATGAATTCCCAGTGGATTCAATCCTATCGTTGAATGGATGTGAGTCTGCCAATGATGGCACCGATGTTTTTGTTCAAAGTGCCCAGTCCATTGACAAGCCTGTCCAGCTTGTTGTCCACGCCCTCGATCATCTGCAGCTGCCGCTGTCGCGCGTCATCGCCAGACAGCCCCGTGCGCTCCATGCGCTCCATGTGCTGCCGCAGAAGCTCCATGGTGAGCTCGGCACGGATGTTGAGCGCCTCCTCGCGCTTCTCCGAGGCTTCCAGGCGAACCGTGATGAGCTGCTGCATTTCGCGCACAATCGCGCAGCTGGAGGAGTGGCGATGGCCATGGGGGTCACCAGCATCTTCTCCTTCCAGACCGTCATGATCAGCTTCCGCTGGAGCATTTTTGTTGTGGTGGTTGCTTGGATGTTGCTCAGGCACCATCTCGTCCTCGGATCCCGAGGACACTTCAATCTCCGGCATGATCGAAGAATTCTCCCCAGCAACTTGGAGCCAGACGTCGTAGAATTTGGGCTTCAGAAGCTCCCGGACGGCTTTGCCGTGTCCGTAATTACCCTGTAACTCCGAGGATTCGTTCTGTGCGGCACGCTTCTCCAGGCGCAGCTTGTATTTCGTGCACTCACGGCGGACCTTCCAGTACTTGCTCTCGCACTGGTTCTTCGTGAACTCGCGGTGGAACTTCTCCTGCATGGTCTTGATGATGGGGTCCCATTTCTTCTGGTTCTTCACCTTGCCGCGGCTCTCGATGTACAGTCGGCGGTGCACGTCGTCGTACGTTTCAAACAAGTATTGCACCATCTCTTCTGTCCACGGGACGGCCGTCTCGATCTCTTTCCGCTTGCGCTTCCTGGCCGCACTCATACCGCCTCCGCCTCCTTTTCGCTCCCCATCGGAGCTCTCCTCCTTCCTCTCCTTTCTTCTACTCTTGCTATTATTAATATTATTATTAGTAGTAGTAGTAGTATTCTCCAACACCTTCATGTCCTTCCAAACTTCAGGAGCTTCAGCCCAGTTCAACCCTGTGGTGTCAAGTGAGTAATCCTGGAATTGTTCCATTGGCACATCATCTTTCCAGATCTTTCGTGAATCCTTTCGTTTCCCCCTCGTCAAAGATGTTTTCAGCTCCCCGGACTCCGAGAATACAATGGGCGCGTTGAAGCTCGGGCCACCCCACGCGCCATAGCCGCTGCTGTCTAGCACTCCAGGAGAAAAGAGAGCCAAATGCTCGCCGCTACTTGGCTGCATGGAAGAAATTAAGCAGGTTGATGAGAACCTGCACGGTCCCGTGACCTACAACAGTAGTCCGTTCTGATAATTCAACTGAGTCCCTACACATTCAAGAAACTCCCTGTCGCAGCATCCAACACACCTGTAAGCATTCAATGGCCATTCATTCACTCGCATGCGTCCACTCTCAGAAATTATGCAACAGATCAAAAATCATTGGACGTCTTCCCTCAACAGCCACAAAGCGTACCCACAATAACACTAACTTCCACTAGCAAAATATAGTCTAAAAATCACCTGCATAGCGAGACACAGTTGCTGCTAGCAGGTGTAGCAACGTATCCCAGATCCAGACAAAATCCAACTTGGTTCACTCTCCTCCTGTTACAAGAGCAAAAAAAAATCTCAATACATAAAACACATCATGTTTAAGAACTTTCAAAGCCTAGAACCTGCGGTATTTGACCAAAAGACCGTTCGACTTCACTTAAATCAAATATGAAAAGCTTCATACACCATAACACCAGCAAGTACCACAAAACTGACAATCTAGTGGCCGTTTCAGAAAGACTAGATTCAGAAACACGCACACACACACACACAACCGTGTGCACGTGCTTCGAAATTCGAGCTTACTCACAAAGCTTGCCAGTTCCTAAAAAGCTTCGACACCGAAGTTAGAGATCCCTGAAGCCACCAGCACCGCAACCACTGACCATGGCGTCAGGGTTAGCCGGCAGTGTCAGAAACCGGCTCACCAGCACTAAGGCATGGCCATTGCAAAACAACAAGCCAGAAAACAACAAGCTAGCCCCAAAACATAAGCTTGCAGAAACAGGGAGAGTCTAGGATCCCACCTGGCTAAGATGAGCCGCGCTAGTTAGCTCCAGGAAGCGAGGTGAGTCTAGGCAAGCAGGCAAGCACGCAAAGGAAGGGTAAGGTGAGGGAGGTGAGGAGAATGAAGATGATGAGAGGGGTCCAAGTTAGTGAGATTCCGTCTGACTGGCTACTTAACAAGGCTGCCACTTGAGGCGAGCAAGTCAAAGAAAGGGCAGTCGTCGTCAGACACGCTGTCGACGAAGAACTGGAGAGCTTGAGAGTAAGGCGATAGCGAAGGTGCAGGTGAGCGTGGAGTGGGACCAGTACCCGAGTGATGAGAGCTTGGAAAACGTCCGTCATATCCCCAGATTGTCAAATGGATTGCAAAAGACGGAAGGAAATGGAAAAGACGGGACAGCGTGCAAGACGACGGAAGGCGAGCATCCAAAGATGCGGCGCCAGAAACGGAGAGCACCATCCACGTGGACACTGTCACTCTGCGACTGTTCCACGCTGGTCTTGTGCTCCAAAATTTACTGGGTCTTGTGCTCAGGTACACCGCCCATTCACGCTGCTGTCCTTGGAATTTTTGGAAAATCAAATTTGTATAATTACTTTTGGTTTGATAGACACAGTAGATTGGTGAATAAAAGTGAAGGAAATTTTATATGTGATTTATGTGAATTTTGAAATTGAAGAGTTTGTCATATCCTGCTTGTGATATATACCGTAGTACCATAGTTGGGTCGCCAAAAAATAATTAAAAAAATAAAAAACGTAAAAAATCATAAATTAAGAGGACAAAAAAAATAGAATAAATTATTTGTAGTTGTATTTTCCTATTTCTAAGCTATTTTGGGCCACTTTTAATCATCTTTTTGCTCAGAAACGAAAACCAAAGAATTCATTTTTTTGAGGAACGAACCTTATTTTTCAAAAAATATTAAAAATTCGTTTGTGGGGTGGCAACCCAACTATGGTACTACGGTAGGTGGTGGTTTTGCCAACACAAAAAGTACCATAAATTTGCATCCTAGTGGTTCCAAGTTCGCACACTTATAGAAGCTTTTTGATTGAATGACAAGTGGTTAGATGTAAGTTCCTTATGGATTTCAAATCTAAATTTAATTGAACATTCTACTTGTGATTGGTTCACTAACTAGGGCATGCATTTGGATTGGCATTTGGATGAGGCAAATTTGAGGTTGTAGTATAAATTAGCTCACTTACAGGTGATAAAACCTTACATATTTAGATTTTAGCATGTAATGATGATGATGCTCTTTAGTTACTTTTTAACTAGAGACATAGGTATTTCATACCCAAAAGAAATTGCATTTAAAATGTCATTTGACTAATATCCACCCTTTACTGACTGATATCCAAATTGTCAAGTTGGAACTTCATGCCAATGTTCTAAGGTGAAATGCCCTTAGACCTTCTATTAAACGTATTTTTAGTTTAAAAAATATAGGAATATTTTGGAATATTTTAAGTATATATTCTCATATGATTTTTGAAGATCCTATTTTACTTATAAGTTGTTTTTGTTTTTTTTCCTTTTTTTGTTCTTGCTAGCAATGAACAACGCCTAATCTTTACTCACCTATATTTTTAAGATGAGCATTGGTAACCACTTTAAGTAGAGGCTTGGAAAGTTGTTTTGAACTACTTGCAACAATTTACATTGAATTTGGTCGTGTGTCACACCCTCTTAGTATAAGGGTGGGGATAGTTTAAAAATATGACCTCAAATCTAATATAAAACTACCGATTGTAGACATCTACTATTGATATCCATCCATCACTAGTGTCAACTCGGATGTTGCATAGAATTTTGTTAAAGGAGTTGTGCACTTAGAGTGTCTAGGCGCCTCTTCATGTATAAAGCATAAAGAAAAGCGAGCAAGTCGGTGAAATGACTTCTCGTTCTAAAAGCATTCCAAGTTAGATTATTGGATATTGTTGCACTAACCCACAACATTTGAATACATTGAACAATAAGCAATTGCACATTTTAAGAGGGCACAATTGTATTTGTAGAAGCCTTGTCACATAGCACCTCCACCTCATCCGCTTTCTATTCAATATATTGAGGTAATTTAGCAAAACATTGTCAATGGCATGCTAACATAGACAAATTCATTAGAGGAAAAATGGAGCTTTAACCCTTTAGTGCCCAGGTAACCAGTGAGTGGTCATTGGATCACCATAAAATGAAATGCTCTAAAATCTGTGAACCATCTCAATCTAGTGTCTGAAGTTCAAATGTGTAACTTTTGATTTTGCACATGATGCAAAAAAAAAAAATTGGAATCTGACTTTCTTAGATATCCAAATACTATGTACAAAACACCAAAATACTGCAAATACCTCAAAATACAACAAACACAACACATGTACTATGTGGTATTTCTTGTGTCTGGAAGTTTGTTATCTTGTATTTTTTGGGGGGATTATGTTCTCTTGTTCATGTTCCATTAGTGTATGTATTCCGATCATGATCAATGTACCAACTCCTTTATTATTTTAACGTATAAATGATTGTCCTAAACCATGTATGGATAAGTCGCTCTCACTTATAAAATTCACAATAATTATGTGTGAGTCCGTTCTTGACATGAAAAAATGGAGAGGTGTTGACACATGTCATTGCTGAACATCATCACTTTCATTTTTGAAAATTTAACCCAAATTCTATTAAACTTTGAAGTCACACACCCCCCAAAATCTCATTTTTGAGTGTGCATGATACAGTTCAAAAACATACTATAATCTTCCAATCCAACGATCTAATCTTACCAATATTTAATCGACACTTGTTTCATTAAACTATGCTTACATTTATACGGTTGGATACTATTGAAAGTATACCTAATTCAAAAAGAAAAGGTTTAAAAAATTATTACCCCAAAAACTATGGTTTCTCTATAACCACCTTGGACACTAAAGGGTTAAAAGTCCCACTAAACTTCATTTTTCCGGTTATAACACCCATGAACATGTTCAACCACTTGCCACCATGGTGAAGTTGACACTGTGTGCCACCATGGTGAAGTTGACACTGTGTGCCACCATGGTGAAGTTCACATTGTGTGCCACCATGGTGAAGTTCACACTATGTGCTACCATGGCTTTGTAATAATAATAATAATAATAATAATAATAATAATAACAACAACTACTACTAGACTATGGTCCCATTGCGAAAGGGTATTGGCTCCCATTGCTTTATTATGCTATATAGAATCCAGTACCAATATTTTAGTAGATTTCTAACCGCGTAACTAGAAAAATTCCAATTTGAAAATTCTAACAATTGAAGTTTAGCAGATTATGTTACATGCAAGGATTTTTCTACAATTTTTTGATTTCCCGAACACGTGGCACTAGTGAAATAAACATTGTTACTAGCACTTTCATCATAATTGAATGAGAGTTTCCTCAAATGGACAAAAATATATCAATATGGATGAATATTTTGGCGATAAAGGAAAGAGCTTTTGGTCCAAATTAGTTAATATTTCTAAAAATAATTTCACCTTTTGGCTATATTTTGCCACCTAAAAAAAAGGTTGGTTAGGTACAAATACGAAAATCGTGAAGACTCCACAAAGTGAACTGTAGACTTGTACTGGAATGGAGACATCCTTCACTCGTTTCGTGAAATGTTTAAGAATCATGTGCAAGTTGTAATTTTTTTGAAATTGGGCTAATCTTGGAATTGGTATGGTACATTGCCCAGATGGATAGGCACGGTTCATGAACATAATGGCCTATCGGTTTTGGATGGTTCCTTGCACGAAATTGCCTATTAGAATACTTAATTATTGAAGAGATTAGGAAACGGTTTCATGGTTTGACAAAATTTTCACTTTGAAGAATTATATAAAATCATTTTTCGGGAATAAAAATAAGGAATCGGATCGCATCTTCGTGATTTTTCCTTCTCCGTCTGCATGGAAAAATAAGTCCTTACATGAGCTCTCATTTCTAATATGCAAAACTTCTTACTTTCTTACTTTCTGGGTTTTTTTTTGTATTTCCACCTTACATGCTCATTGCTGAGCAAGGCTCTCTGCACAATGAAACCAACACATGGAAGCTGCCAGAAAACCACTTCTCAATAATGACCATGGCATTAAATAGAGTTCCGAAACCCTTGGATTTTTCAGCACATGGGCACTGTATTGGACATGGCCTAACTTATGCTAGACATCCGCCCAGAAGTCGTCAAAAGTGTTCATGTGCGTAGGACCATAAATTAATGTCTATGGGTCACTTTAGATGGTGACCTTGGGCCAAGAAAAAATTGATTCAAGGACCCACCATACGTGTCATAGAGAGTTGGGTTATAGTATATCCAAAGATTTGGGTGCAACCTTTTGGTGGTTGTTTTACTTGACCAAAGTTCAACACAAGTAGAAACACCACCTGCGTAGAGTAGCGAAAAGACCCATGAGTAGACCCCACATGACGAATTAGACTAAGGTGAAGGCACAAATACTTGTCAGTTTCAGGATTTTGACCTACTTAGAGCGATGGTTTTCAATGATAAAAAATTGCAGCACATAAAACTTTGGGTTTGATAACCAAGCCCAATTTTAAATTAATTTCATCACAATGTATGATTTTTTTTTTTTTATGGATTTTCAAACTTAACCCTTTAACGTCCCAATTCAACACTGTTTTTAAAGAAGTGTTATAAAATGTTTGATGGAAACCGAAAATGGAGTTGATGTACAAAGAAAATTTGTAAATGCCAATGTGAAGATCGCATCTGTACGGTTAGATGTATCATATTTATTATTAATAATTTTAAAATAATTTTGCAAGGTTTTCTCTTGAAATTCAATTAAAAATCCCGAATTAACACAAAAAAATTGAAAAAAATTGGAATGAAATTAGAATAACATGCACTACGCGATGGTATGATTTCCATTATTTGATTCTACTTATTTTGGAAAATCATGTCTAAGGTCTCACTTTTTGAACTAAGAATGAAACTTGACATAAACCAATTGTGTAATTTTTCCAAAAATCATGATAACATATTTTGAAGATCCACACCGTACAAAGGATAGTCAACTTACACAAGAACCCAAAAAAAAAAATTGATGGATGAAAACTGTCCACTTTGGATGGAAATCAAACAACTTTAATCTGTTCGTCGTCCAATATATGGACGCTGGCGCGCTAAAGGGTTAATCTGCATAGACCACTGTTGATGTTAGTAGGGGAACCAATACTCGGTTTTCATTTCTAGTCCAATCAGTTTGCTAACTTGGCATTTATAATTGATCACCAAACTGCTACAACTAATGGTTGTGATAATTTGATTGGAAACTCACGAAGTTGAAACAAGTGCTTGCATAGGTGACTGGAATTGGTCTCTAAAAGGTTTTGAAGCTTCTACCTTAGTTGCGAGTCTTTTTGGCCCTTTGGGCATACCGTTGTTTAGTCTACGCGGCGATGTTTCTACTATAGTAGTGCAAAAAAAATTCAGTATTTTGGGTGCCACCTAAGTGCCAAGTACTGCCTCCGTTCTACAAAATGACCATGATATCAACTTAAACTTTGTCCCAAAATAAAACCATGATTTCCAATTGTAATCATTCACTGCTAGCAATTAAGCTTTGAGTGCGCTTGACAAGTGCTTCATGGCATTGCAAAACAATGTTGGGAGCTTGATTCATGGATTTTGATTGTGTTGATTATGAGTTTTGATCATGTTGATAATGGATTATTGTCATAGATTTGGATCATGTATGCACTTTCTCGTAGTCAAAATACTCCCTCTATACTCACTTAATCGATGGATTTGCATCACAGTCAACATACTCCCTCAGTAATCACGGGATTAAGCATAATCCATAGATTTCAGTGAAAACAAGGTCTTTGTGTGGGACGGACGGAGTAGGATTTTGGCTCATTTCAGTGAAAACAAGGTCTTTGTGTGGGACGGACGGAGTAGGATTTTGGCTCATTTAACCTTTGTCAAAGAATTGGTCTCCGCCAACAGGAGTTCAACATTCTTGGCTCAAGTTCTTTGTGGGCCTTCATCTAAAATGACCCTAGGAATGAAATTGAATTAATGACATGGACCTCCAAATGCAAGTATGGATTGAAATTGTCATGTAAAATAAAACAAACAAACACCACTAAGTCTCTAGTGAGATGAACTAGCCTATTCTTGTTGCACATTCTATTATCGTCACTATATATTGGTGACCAACATTTTGGTTCTAAAATGTACACCACCAATATATAGTGTTAAGAATAGGCTACTTCACATGATGTATAATGTTACCTTATAAAAACACGTAATTCTTATAAAATTTAGATGATAAAAATTACTCCCTTCGTCCCACTAAAAAGCTGTGATTTCAATACATTTACAATATGTGAATGGAAAGTCCTCCTAAATTGAAAGAAAGCCTAGGTGTATAATTGCAAGGAATTGAGTAAGGGAATTGATGTGTTGACATTGATCCAAGATAATTTCCAGTCATTCCACTTGAAGAGAAAATTCATGAAGGTGTTTTTTTGTCGTTCTTAATTTCTTTGCAACTTGCAGTCACACGGGCTTTGAGATTTGCAAATTTCTTGAATAGTAGACTCATGCTATCGTCAATTGGTAAAATCACTAGATCGCCTATGAGTATCAATATGAAGGCTACGTGTAGCCTTCTCATATGCTCTAAAATAACACATCTTCCAGGTTGTGTGTTTTAAAGAATGAGAATGTAGATAATAATGACAATTAACTAAGCCTACAAAGTCATGTAATACGTTGCTTTATGACTGTAATGTCACTTTTACGTACAAAATTTATAGGGAATGACAAACCAATTTGGAAAATCATTGTAATAGGATTGATTATTTTAGATGTTATTTTGGCAGGAAGCTACCCCCAGGGTGGCAATTCCATTTGATTACCCCTTACAACCTACAATTAGACTAAAAGCTACTCCCTCTGTTCGACTAAAACACCTTGTTTTCACCGAAATCCATTGATTATGCTCAATCCTGTGATTCCAGAGGGATTATTCTGGTTGTGATGCAAAGCCATGGATTAAGTGAGTATGAAGGGAATATTTTGACTGCTAGAAAGTGTATACATGATCAAAATCCATTAGAATAATCCATGATCAACATGATCAAAATCCATGATCAACGTGATCAAAATCCATGATCAACGTGATCAAAATCCATGATCAACATAATCAACATCCATGGATTAAGCTGCTAGATTGTTTGCAATGCCCTGAAGCAATTGTCAAGTGCTTGCGTTGTTTGCAATGCCCTGAAGCAATTGTCAAGTGCTTGCGAAGTTTAATTGCCGGCGGTGAACGAATACAATTGGAAATTATAGTTTTATTTGGGAAAAAAAAATTAACTCGATATCATGATCGTTTAGTGGGTACAAAATTTGTAACAAGGAGGTAAGTGCAAGAATAAATTCAAGTGCATTCATATAATCATCCAATCCAACCAAATTCATCCAAACATGGATGATAATTGAATCAATTTGGATGAATTTAGACAATTAATCATCTGAATTTGTTCCAGGATTATTTCAGTGCCATCCCAGGGCTATTCTATCCGAGAGTTGATCGCTTATTCACAGTGGATGTTCATTCTTCATTCCAGACAAAGAACGAACTCTCTCTGGTCAAAACTGGCAGTATATGGAAAAGGCAAGAGAGCAGAGAAGGTGACTTGGATAAGAAACACTAGTAGAAAAGGTGGAATTGCTGAGAGATGACCAAGCAAGTAGTGCCCAATTCCACGTATGCACAGTGATTTTGCCTGGGAATGTCCCTGGGGAGCGCCACCTTTTCTACTAGTGAAAAGCTATTGGCACCACCAGTTAATATCAAGAAAGAGAGTAACTCTGGGTGAGCTTGAATAAAGAGTTTGTTGGAGGAAGTGTTAGCAACTTGGCCACCAAGACAAAGATCGCATGTGCTACCGTTGATGCCTTCTTTTGAGGGTAGACTCAATATCAATAGTTGAAGTGTCTCTACTACATTTCCAATCAAATTAACCCCTATATGCCTACAACCCTCTCCAGATTTGAAGAATTGCAAAGATGCACTATAAAATGCAACTAAGAGGGATATTTTGAACTTGATGTATGAATAAAAGTTATACATTATGAATTTTAGATTCTATTTATATAGTTAGATCTACGATTGCAATCACCAATATTTTTATATAAAATTTGAAACTTAAAATTCTAAATTCTTTTGTAATTCGATTACAAATAAGATATTGACATTTTGTTGTTGAAATTTGTTGTGATGGGTTGAAATGTAATACACTAAGTGTAGTGATTTTTGGAGATTTTTTGGTTGCTTAATTTTACGAGTTGACTATTTTGAGAGCACTATTGATTTATTTTTAACTAAAATATGGTGAATCACTGCAACACGTAATGAGGGATAAAATTTTCACAAATCATCCCCTTTCTAATCGATTGACATGTATGAAGCTAACTTCCCATAAAATCTATAGTAAAAAATCCACACTGCAAAAAATGCATGACGGATGAGAAAACGTGGATGAAATCTGTACATCATCCAAAAAATGAACGCCCATGCAATTAACTCTTTAACGTCCCGATTCAACATTGATTTCAAAGATTCGTTATAAAATGTTTGATGAAAAAAAAAATGAATTTGATGTACAAAGCAAAGTTGTGAATGTCAATGTGAAGATCACATCTGTATGGTTGGATTTATCTTATTTCTTATTAATATTTTAAATTAATTTTTCAAGGTTTTCTTTTGATATACAATTCAAAATCCCAAATTAACACAAAAAATTTTAAAAATATTGTTATGAAACTGGAATAACATGCATTACGAGATGGTATAGTTTCCATTATTTGATTCTACTTATTTGGGAAAATCACATTTAAGGTCTCACTTTTTGAACTAAGAATGAAACTTGACATAAACCAATTGTGTTGTTTTTCAAAAAATCACAATATCTTATTTTGAAAATTCATACCGTACAAATGATAGTCAACTAGCACAAGAACCAAGAGAAATTGTACAGGATGTAGTGTTGAGAAAGGTTGCAATCAAGTGGTTTTTTACTGGCGATTTTAGCTTCTGCCGGAAGGTAAAAATCGCCAGAAAAAACATTGTTGCAATCTGTTTGTCATCCATTATATGAACGCAGGTGCGTCAAAGGGTTTAAGGGTTAACGTATAGGGATATATCACTGCTAATATGATTTAATTGCATGCACTCATGTGCAACAGCAAACTTCTTACAGAGTGACGATGATCATGCAGAATTGCAAATATCAGGTGCATTGACACTTGAACATGCATAGGACAACTAAATAGATCTAATGCAAAGTCCATGCAGTCTCATGGCAATACTGTACCCAGCTGATGCCAAACTTTTTTTTGGGGGCAAATTCATTTTCAACAAATGACAAATTATGTGAATATTTTTCAAGATTCTCATTTTCCCCATACAAATTAGGTTTTCTTTGAAAAAATAATTTTGGCTTCTCTTCTTATAACCTTTGTTTCGTTTTTTTCTTCTTCCCCTATCGTGAAAACCGACATGCCATATACATGACTTTATCAAAAAGTTTAACCCTTTAGTGCCCAAGGTGGTTTTGGAGAAACTCATCAGGAACTTCAAGGCATGTGAACATGGTACCATGATGGTGCATTGAAATGCAATTAAGATAATTTGGTGCCAACCTCCATACCAACCTAGTATGGGTAAAATGACACTAAAATGACCTGTATGCGGCCTTTGGTGTCAAAATGGCACCAAAATAGTCTGGCCCAACTTTTCTGATGCTAGAGTTTTTTTGGTGATATTTTTCTTAAATCTCTCTTTGTTCAAATTGTGAATATTATTAATAGTATTAAACTATAAAATGTAAGCATAGTTTAATCAAACAAGTGCAGGTTAATCCTTGGTAAGATCGGACGGTTGGATTGGAAGATTATAGTATGTCTTTGAATTGTATAATGCACACTCAAAAATGAGATTTTGGAGGGTGTGTGACTTCAAAGTTAAATAGAATTTGGGTTAAATTTTCAAAAATAAAAGTGGAGAGGTTTAGCAATGACCTGTGTCAACACCTCTTTGTTGCAATCTTTCATGTCAAGAATAGACTCAGACATAATTATTGTGAATTTTATAAGTGATAGTGACTTATCCATATACGGTCTATGACAACAATTTACATGTTAAAATATGAAAGGAGTTGGTACATTGATTAAGATTGATATACATATACTAATGGAACATGAACAAGAGAACACAATCCAAAAAAATAAAACAAGATAACAAACTTCTAAACACAAGAAATGCCGCCTCGTACATGTGCTGTATTTGTACATATTTACTGTATTTTCAAATATTTGCCGTATTTTCATATGTTGTTTATGGATATTTTGATAGTTTCACAACTCCGAATTGAAAATTTATTTTTGTAGAAGATTAATGTATATTATAAGTCTCTAACTTGAAATATCGCAATTCAAAATCAAATTGTTCATGAATTTTCCATTATTTGCGTTTTCAACACATCAGTGACCACAATGTGGTTTCCTGGGCACTAAAGGGTTAAACTAGACCGGATTACAGTAGGGTAGAAACTAGACTGACATCAAGTTACTGGACTTGGAGTTGGCGAAAGAACCTTAATATCTGATAGAATCAGAGAGTGTAAATTAATTCTAAAACTGTAGTACCGTAGTACCATAGCAGGTTCGCCAAAAAACAATTTAAAAAAATAATGTAAAAAACTGGAAATTACGAGGACAAAAGGACAAAAATAGAATAAATTATTTTAAGCTATATGTTGCTATTGCTAAGCTATTTTGGGCCATGTGGGCTATTTTGGAGCATCTTTAATCATTTTTTTCTTCGAAACGAAAATCAAGAAATTCATTTTTTGAGCTAGGAACGAACCTTATTTTCAAAAAATATTAAATATTCGTTCGCGGGGTGGCGACCTTGCTATGGTACTACAGTACTGCACACTGTAACACTACTAGCAAAGGCGTCGCTTCTCACTCAGAACAGTGTCAAAATTCACACTTGTCCTACGTGACGAATTGCACTCATCAAGTCTTGAGTGTTTGGGCACTGCCCAAACTTGGCAACTCATGTTTTTGCAATGTTTTATGTATGTTGTTGAGATGAATAGGGGTGATTACGTTTGACATACGTTTTCCATATGTTTATCATATAAAAAACGTACGAATACCATATTACAAACATGAAAAAACACATCATTATAAAATTTACATGTTTATAATATGTCCTTCGTACGTTTTTTCTATGATAAAAATATGTAAAACGTATGTCGAACGTAATCACCCCTATTCATCTCAACAACATACGTAAAACATTGCAAAAACATGACTTCCTAAAATTTGTGATGCAGTGAGTGCGAAGTCGCGCTGTTTGACTCACCTACCAAATGAAAAGCAACGCCTTCCCTTGTAGTGTAAGCAAGTAGCACTGAAAATGACAAGGTCATGAGGTATCAAATCCCGGTTGCCTTAGATGAATAGACATACGGACAATCACACTAGAATAATTATATTGAAACTGGTATGCACATCTCCACCAGCCAGTCAGACCTTGTAACACACTTAGTGAACCAACCAAACATCACACAAAGGGAGGCAATCCTCTGTCACATTCATGAGATAGTACTTATGACCGTGCCCGACTTCACTTCCAATTCTACCACACCCTTGATATATTAATTTCTACACTTATTTACACCTTCTCTCTTTGCAAGTACATCTTTCTATAGACTTAAATTTTAATTTCTTCCTACTACCTTCATTATTCTGTGGTAAGCTGCCACAAGCAATTAACACCAACAACATGACAGTCATCAGCAAGAAAATCATCGTGCTAGCTCGGTTAGTGATACTGGTGTTGCTACTACTTTCTGTGCAATCGAACCACTTGAAAATTCATCAATCTCAATACAGACCGGTTCTGCTTCTTGACCTAGACATGAAAATTGCCACCCCAAAAGTGTCCAAAAGGGTCGAAATGGGAGGCAAAATGGCCCTGGACAGAGTGATACATGTTCCTTGTGACATTTGCTCTCTTTAACCCCTAAAGGACCAAGAAGCCCAAATTGGGCCTCATGTTTTTTTCAACAGTTTTGAGTAGGTCCTATGTGGACTTCTTTTTGTTCAAATTTATTTGTTGTTCGACCAATGCATGCAATGTTCTTGACTCATTCCAGTGATATAAAATTTGGTCTCATCTGAATTATATTTTTCACAATATAATGAATTGAATTTGTCATTTTAAAACCATGAATCCTTGGTCCTTCAGGGGTTAACAGTTAAAAATTTCTGAGAGCTGTGCACAGCCACTGGAATTTGATGGACCTGAGCTCCAATCCATCTTTACAGCACCTGTCATCGAGATGTCATCCACTTCTTTTCCGCATTCGCAACAAACTCAGACTGCTGAGCTCAATCCTCTAACTCAGAGAATCAGCTAACACATAAACAATGTATGTCAGGTATGTTGCTAATTGGACATAAACAACATACAGAATTCCTTTTTTGAATGCTGGAAACATCCTTGACCTACAAATCTGCAATCTGTTGCCAGTTCGACGCCATTCTTCTTGTGAAAGGAATTTGAAGAAAAGGCAAAAAGAAAAATGGAATAGCGCAAATTCTGCAGGAGTCATTGACCAGCACAGCGCGGCTGTGATGGCTTACACTTGCCACCTTCAAGTTCCACTAGTAGGAACACACAATGTGTTGTTTTTCACTTACTGTAAATGAAAAAGGAATGTAACCGTGCCAGGCACATGGACTGTGTCAGTGCTGGTAAGTGATTTTGTCACAAGAAGGCAAAAATATAAGCATAATATTCAATCACTGTTCATTGTTCCCACGAAATGGGGAATGAAAAACGATAGGTCTTCTACTATACAGCCATTGCCATGGCCATTGCCACATCCATAGCTTGCAAACCAGCTGGGAAGAAGAAAGAATACGGCTATGGACTAGGTAATCGGTGTCTGGAGTAGGGTTACTGCGAATACCAATAGTAGGGCTGTGTAATGGAGAGATTATTTTGCATAATCCAGTTTGAGACTGGTTACATTTTTGAAACAAGATAGAACCATCATTCTCGTAATTTTATATCACTCCTGTAAATGGAAAAATATTTCTATATCTATTGGGATAAATGGATAGAGATTCTCATATCTACAAAGTATAGAGACAAAAACTATTTGATGAAGAACCTTGATGAATGTAAGAAGACATGCCATGTAGTTGTTGACATAAACAAAAAAAATTATAACAAATTTATGACTTACAGTGAATATATGACTTCATGTTTGAATTTTTTTTTCAAAATTTTACCAAAGAGCATATACTGTAGATTGAAGATTGACTCCACGGTCATAGACTTAGTCATTTGGGGTCCGGTGTCAACAGAGAAGCCTACAACCGTGGTGAACAGATCTTTGACGAACGAATGACGTTTCGACCATTCTTCATTCGTTCGCAAGAGCGTGGCACTCTTAAATCTGGGCCGTTGGATTCTGGTGGATCTCAGCCGTGGAAGGCGAAATTAGGGTTTGAAGCTTACAAAGCCTGCGGTCCAACACCGTCCCCGGTCTCTTTTGTGTGTGTTGCTGTGTTGCCAGAGCCTCGGAGCAGCTCCCCTGCATAGCGGAACAGCTCCACAATGACGACCCGGCTGAAGAAGAACAGGAAGAAAAGGGGCCATGTGAGTGCGGGTCACGGGCGTGTGGGCAAGCACCGCAAGCATCCAGGAGGTCGGGGTAATGCCGGAGGTATGCACCACCACCGCATCCTGTTCGACAAGTACCATCCCGGGTACTTCGGCAAGGTCGGTATGCGCTACTTCCACAAGACGATGAACAAGTTCCACTGCCCCATCGTCAACATCGACAAGTTGTGGTCGTTGGTGCCGGAGGCTGTGAAGGAGAAGGCCGACGGGGAGAAGAGCGCGCCTCTCTTGGACGTCACGCAGCACGGATTCTTCAAGGTTCTCGGTAAGGGCGACCTGCCGGCGCAGCCCATGGTTGTGAAGGCCAAGTTCTTCTCGAAGCTCGCGGAGAAGAAGATCAAGGAGGCTGGTGGTGCAGTCATCCTGACTGCTTAGGGTTTTCAGGATCCTGCAGCTTTCTTTTAGGACTAAGACATCATTGCTTGTTTCGGGGCCTACTGAAATGGAAGTTCTGTTCACAACGCACCCTTACCTTAATCCTCCTGAGGTTCTTTCATATGCCGCTTTTCGTGACTATTTGTGATATTACTTGCTGGTGCTATTCATCACCAATTGTTGCTTCAATCCTAGGTGCTTCAAGTTTCGTTTTGGCTCTAGACCTAAATTGTATCTCAGTCCTGCCGTTTTCAGATTAGGGTTTCGTACTGCGTGGAGATAGAGAATAAGCTTGTTTCAGTTTTTCCTCTTGCTTCTGTTCCTGTTACGTTAATGGACATAATGCTTAATTATTTCTCACATGAAACGAATAATCATTCTGCCGTTGCTAATTGCCTTATAATCATCATTAGAGAGATTGTTTTTAGACTTGTGATCTGGCTAAAGTGTTGATTTCTGTTAAATACGAAACTATTAGTGAATATGAAGTTTGATTCTTACATTGATGGCAGTACGATTGATTTATCATATCATCACCCGGGATCACTCGTTTGAGGAGCTGCTAACCAGAGCAAGGAAAACTTCTGGAGTGCAACATTGTGCATTGTGTGAATTTAATCTTTTGGCTAAGAGGCCATTGTGGAGGTCATCAGAATAGACCCTAAACTATTTCCACGTGTTTTGAATCTATCGCAAACTGCTTACCCTGAGATAGAAATCATCAGTCTTTTTGAAATAGGGACACAGGTATATGAAGGCCTTTTTAGGGTTTGCAAACCCTTCCCCCCTCCCCCATCTATTTGCTTCCTGCGCTTCTGTCCTGCCGACATGTGATTCAATCACTGGAGTTAAACATACGCTGCCTCTATCAATATGAAATCCCCATCTAAAGATCTCCATAGAAATTGTGAATGTTTCTGCAATTGCGAACCTGAAACAAAGTACCTCTCTTCACGCTCAGCACTAACAATTCGAACCCAACAATCGCTCAAAGCTACAGTTCGCCATTAACATGATGGCTTCGTCACAGTTGTGAAGTTAATTTAGTGTGGTTTTCTTTGGCGGTCTCTAATTTGAATCAAAAACTTCAAAATTATATTGCTCATGTCCAACTTTGTGCCTTTCTTTCGAAATGACAAGAAGTCATGATTGAATGAAATCTGTTATACTAAAATTGTGTTCTAGCGTCAAGACACAATTTCTAAACACTTTGACATTTTGGAGACTGTACATGTAATCAAATTTTCTATTTTCTTGTAATGTTCCGATGACAAATGGCAACTTTACAATAGACATAATCACTCTTTACTTTTAAAAAATAGACATACGGTATTCACTTTAAACGACAAGTGGCAAACGTATATGATTTTGAGGTATATGGTTGTGTTGCGAATTAGGTCGTGGGGAAGGAATGTCAAGTGGGAATGATAAGTGGCAAACTCCTAAGTATGTAATGTAAGGTAGAACCACCTATTGGCGGGCACCCTCCCATGACCGTTCCCTATAAATGCTGTTATGAGCAGGCGGGCGCATCCTGTGGGCGTGCATTTCATTGGAATGCGAAAATTAGGTGGGTAGTGCCCGAAATTAGGTGGCTAGTGCAATGGATGTGGGATGAAATAATGCGGTTGTGGGGTGCTTTTATTTCTAGCAGCCTTGCAACATAATTAGCAAGATTTGGTTAGGTGGTGGGCATTGCATAAACAAACAAGTGGAAATGGCATTTAATGTACTTGCTTTTGGGTGCATGAATGATTGCTTAAAGACTCAATTTTGTGTGGATTATGAATGTGTAGTGACTTGCTTATGGGTGTATTTTGCACAAGAGAGAGCATTGAGCATTGTAGCTTGCTGTAGCAGCAAGTGCAGGAATTTTTTCCCTTTGGCTGTAGAACACTGTAGAGTGCAAATGTCATGATTTATTTTTAGTAGAGAGTGATACATTCAGACTAGGTTCATGCATCGAGAATCATGCGGTGACTATTACCTCCGGAGAGGAGGGTGTAGCGTTGAATCAGATGGTTTGCAGGAACAGAGGTACCGCAACATACAGAGAGAAGGGTACCGTACCACAGGCAGGAGACCGGTTTTGGATCTGCTGAGTCCACCTGCTGCGCTCCATTGGAATTCAGGGGCTCCATTATCCTGCAGTGAGGACGATACTAGCACGCAACATGATGTGCGCTCATGGCCTTCAGGTGCAACCGGGCAAAGAGCAGGCAGATCAGGAACGACGTTGGCGGCACCTCGGACGCTGCATGCAATTGCCGGAGATCACAACCTTGCAGCTCGTGCGTTTTCTGAACGCGACCAGGGTGAAAGAGAGCCAATGCGGTTGGGCAGTGGAGAGGCGTTTCTACAGAGAGATCAACGACGAGCTAATAGTACAGGCCCTCGTGAGAATGATGAGATGTAGGAACGGGATGGACAAATTTCTGAGGCAGTGCCGCAGTAGAGAAGGAGCAACCGGCAACACGAACAACACTCAACGGGACAGCAGAGACCAGGTAAAAGAAAAGTAGCACAGTGGACTGATGCGCAAATGACTGCCGCCATTGCAGCTGTAGAGGGAGGAGAAAAAATAAGAGCAGTAGCAAAGAATTTTGAAATTCCTCAAAGCACACTATCAGATTATGTGCATGGTAGAATTTTGAAAAGAAAAAAAGGCCCACAGTGTTAAGCAATAGTGAAGAAGAGGCATTAGAGGAGTATATACTGAAAATGCAAGAGTATGGGTTTCCACTTACCATGGATCAACTTTGTTTCAAAGTGGCAGAAATGACACAGGAGAGAGTCACACCATTCCATGATGGCATTCCAGGAAATGGGTGGCTCAAATGGTTCAAAAAACGACACCCTAATCTAACTCTACGACAATCTCAGGGTCTAGAATTTGCAAGAGCTAAAGGTTTATGTAGAGAGAACATCAGCTCATTTTACTCTAACCTATCTAGCCTCTATGAGAAAGAAGAGTACCTTCCAGATCGGATTTGGAATTGTGACGAAAGAGGTGCCCAAGCGAGCAGGAACGGGGGGGGGGGGGGGGGGGGGGGGGGGGGCGGCTAGTATGGGCAAAGAAGGGCACTAGATCTGTGCACAAGCTAATGCCCAATGTGAGAGAGTGGCTAACAAATCTAACTTGCGTAAATGCAGCGGGTGAAAGTATCTCTGGGTTCTATATTTTTCGTGGAAAGAGAATACGAGATAATTATCTAGCCCATTGTGAGAATGGGGCTGTGATGGCATTGCAAGATCATGCGTGGATGACAACTACGTTGTTCTCACATTGGATCTCTCATTTTCTTAGATCTTTAAACAACAAAGGAGGAATTTCGCAAGATAGGAGACACTTACTGATAGTAGATGGGCACAACTCACATGTCACATTGGAGGTGGTTTACAAGTGCAAACTGTGGGTCTTGATCTCCTAACCCTATCTAGCCACACAAGCCACAGATTGCAACCATTGGACGTTAGTGTATTTGGTCCCTTCAAGAGATACTTTAAAAGATATAGAAATGTCTGGACACTAAAAAATCGAGGTAGGGGAGCTTGCAAGAAAACATTAGCAATGTGGGTGTCTAAAGCCTTGGAGAGGGCACTTACAACAATAAACATCACCTCTCGCTTTCGCACAACATGGATCTATCCCTTTAACTCCCAAGCAATGGACTCCTACCTTGGTCCATCCAAACCATTTGTGCTCTCAACTGGCTCTGGCGCGCAGCACGATCCTCTGGCAGTGGCCGACACTGATCTCTCCCGCGAAGAAGGCCAAGGCGACCTCCCCACAAACAACGACACCGAGTCCTGTGGTGAAGACAACGACGTCGACAGAACCTTGTAGGAAATAATAGGGGACCTGATCCCCGAATCAAAAGAGCAGCCCCACCAACACTACTTTGTGCCTTCTCATGACAATGGTGAGGGCGCACAATCAAGCAGTGAGGATGAGGCGCAGGAATGGGACGGCTCTGCAGAGGTATCGTAGCCAGCGTCTCCTGGCATTTGCCCAGCGGTGTCTGCGCTGCTACAGTTGCCGAAGATCCCAATGAGATCCTCTTCCAGGCGCGGCACAGACCCACTCATCGATTACTCAAAATCATGGTTGTTGACGTCCGAAGAGTACATCACGAGCATGCAGCAGAAGGCTGAGCGGCGTGACCATGTGCGTAGAGAGGAGGCGCAGCGACGTCGCCTGGAGAGGGAAGCAGACAGAGCAAGAAGGGAATTAGAGCGGGCGCAACAAAAACAAGACAGAAAAGCGCGGAAGGCCTTCAGGGCTCGATGGACCACAGACGCGATCAAGGATGCAGGGGACAGATTGCAGCAACTTGTGCGGAATCCTCCCTCTTCTGCCCCGAACGACTACATCGCACCGTTCCTCGGTGTTCTACCGCCCATCTGCAAGCAGAACATGGCGATGTGCCTAGTAAAGCGCCGAGCAAAAAAAAATGGCACTGGTGATCCACACGACGTCCCGTCGGCCACTCCACCTCCCTGGGTTCATCGCCTGGATCCAAAGTTCCAAAACGCCATCAACGTTGACGGTGTGCCCGACTATCCTCATCCTGTGCCTGTGCACGCCACCATCTCTGCCCGTCTGACGCGCAGTTCGCAGCAGGCGCTCGTCCAAACGAACCCTTTGCCCGTCTGAAACTTCCAGTTGCCCGGTTTTAGAATCTGCATGATCGTTGGCCAGATCAGCGTTACTTGCTTTTCCAGTTCAGCGTTCCATCTTTGGAACAATAACGTCCAATTTTGAACGGCTACATGCCCTTGATTTCGGTTGCTTTTGTCCGCTTTCAAGATTAATCTTTTGCAAATATACCCTCGCGTGGTCTCGAAAGTAGCTGACTCCTGCCTGAAAGTGGAGGTACCCTATGCACGATAATAGGAAGCTAGCACTTTTTTCTTTCAAAATCCACTATAAATTTAGTTCTTTATGAAAAATAAAAATTCCACTTCGACACTCCTCTCGTGCTATTTGCTAATCCTGCTATTTCCAGCACCTCATTGCAACCAGGGTATTTTCCTAAATGCCTGATAATAGGTGGTTCTACCTTAGTAACACTTTCTCCCCGCCTGTGAACAAATTGTGGTAAAAGATATTATCACTGGACACTAAATCACAGTTTTAGTGTAGCATTAAGTTGATCGCTTTTTCAAATTGGGATTTTGGTCTCACTATCATAGCATAATAGAGCACAAGAAGGGGACAACCTTTTCAAAGTGCATCTCAAAAACAATGATAGATCTTTTGGCTTGAAAGTTGGTGTTGTCAAATTCAAGTGCTCTCTTAGTATTTTCAAAATTTGATGTTGCAATTGTACTTTGTTCCATCATTTGTAGCTAGGTTAGGAAATTTTAAATTCGAATGTAGGTTGCCATGGTGTAAAAATATGAATTTGTTAACAAAACAACAATTTGGATACATTATTAAAGACATGTAGAGGACGTATGGACAAGTGCAATTATAGTTGGTGGAAATCTGTGGAGCACCATGCTACAATGTGGCTAATTTAGATAGCCAAACCTTAAATGCCTCTACCCACACCTTGACTTGTGTCAATTGGCAAGGAAATTGACGGCTAGTGCAATACTTCTAAGGCCCCCCAACCCCACCCCCCCAACAATTAACAAAATTCTACAACGAGGTTGATGCGTCTAAGAGATGGTTTGATTCTATATTTTGTATATGGGAGAATAATCAAGAATTATAGATTTGATAGGAGGTTTATATACATGAGAATATATGTGATTTGGAATACCTTATATTCTATATCCTTAATACTTACAATTACCTAATGTATTGGTAGGGCATTCCAAAACAATTAAGGGCATAGAATACCCTACCAACGGATAAAGATATCTCAAATTTATAATGGATTTAGATTTGAAATACCCGTAGCCATACTTATCCCACTAGTTTCCGCATTTGTCGTTCTATTGTAGCAAAGAAAGAAGTTTAAGGCATTCTTTCTCGAGTTGGCTAAATTTAGTTAAAAAAACACCAAAGTCTTAGCCAACTACAAGAACAAAGAAATTTTGAATAAGATTTGAAGTGATTTTAAACCCAATTTTCCATTTGTAGACTTAAGCTAATACAAGACATACCATGCAAAGATGAGCAATCTTGAACGACAATCTTGAACTCTATGGAAAGACCTTGTGCAGTCCTCGAAGAATAATGGGCATGTTTGAATTTGTTGCGTACACAAAACGCATTGGTATTGTACCCTCAACTTCATCTTAATGCTTTAGTACTAGGAATTAAAACCATGCCATCCACCATATGTACATTTTTGAGAGGTTGCTATGGGAGACAGCCTCAGCAATCAGGCGGTGGGCTTGGCCTTCTACTGATAGTGGTAATGAAGGTGCAGCCCCAACACCAACCACCACTCCTTGTAAACGCGCCTCAATACTTGCTATTGCACGCTGTACCAACACAAGAATGCACAACCAAGAGAATGAGCAATGCGAAAACTGGCTTTCAAATTTTTTGGGAACCACAAGTTCATTATTACCAGAAATCCTAAAGTAAAATAAACACTTGATCCGAAGGTTCATCTAGAAAGGAAAATGATATTTTGGTTGAGTGTCTTAACCTCAATGAAGAGTTAAGCGGGAGTTAATTACTTAGTGCACATTAAGTGGCATGCATTATTGTGGCTTAGCTAAGCGGAAGTATTGGAATTAAGTTACCCCATGGTTATTTAACTAACCAAGAGTCTATGAGGCAACTAGAGCATCATAAGACTAATGTAGCCATAAGGCTAAATTATTAGTAGATGCATAATAAACCTAATAAGTTCTTACATAATCTATGGAATATAAAAAGACACCTACGTAGTACTCCAAATATCAGCAGTTCGATGGGTGAAGGAGAAGCACTTGTGCAAACAACTAAGAATCTCTCTTCTATGATTGAATGGCAAGTTATACTCAATTTTAATACATTTGTCTTCACATATATTCCAACAGAATGTCAGTCTATGTGGAAGCAGCAGCAAATGAACTTACAGTAGACCTTCGTACGAGAGAAGTGAGAACTTCATGCGAAGTTGATTGATAGCATTACTGATAGTCAAGAGTACTAAGTATGCAGAATAAGGAAGAGCATAGAAATGAATACCTGCGCATGTGGATTCTGCACCTCAACGCCACTCGACTTGTGTGATTTGGTCCATTCAACAAGAGGATCGTGAATGAAGGTCTCCAGAACGCTTACGAGTGTTTCCCGGTGTGCCCTCAATATGCTTAAGGTGATCTCACAAACACTAAGAAACACTCCCTCATACCCCGTGATACCTAATCCATCCACCATATTCTGCATTGCCACCATTCAGAAGCCCGTAAGAACTTCGGGATACTGCAAACAAGCATGGAAAAATTGTTGAGTAATACCTAACTAATGTCATTAAGAAGTGGCATAAGAGTGCTTTCTGCCTTATTAAAAAAAACCATGGCCACAACCTTCATAAGCTAATCATGGTAGAGTGTATTCAGAGGAATTTTCCAAGTGATATGTGTAAATTATTAGCCAAATTAAATGTGCATCAATGTCTCAATCTGCTATTGAGTAATCTGCTATTGAGTAAATAGAATATCATACAATACATATGCTCTAACTCAAAGAAGATATCATACCCATAGAAAGAAGATATTATACCATACATTTGTTAACAATAAAAACAGGTTTTGAAAGTTACTATAATCAATGATTAGCTTCCACAGTGGGATTTCTATTTTTATCTTGGCCACTTGGGTAACAAGTTCTTACCTGAGTGAGACGGAATGGCACGACCTCGGGCTTCTCTAGTGAGAGCCCTTTGTCAAAAAGGCAACTGAAATCAACGTGAACGCAGTCACCAGTTGTTGAATCAAACAGTATATTTTCACCATGTCGATCTCCGAGGCCAACAATATGTCCCACCATAGACCATACGGCTGTTGTGTGTGCATAAGCAATGCGAGCTCGAAACCAAGCTGCAGGTTCTGGAAACATGTTGAGAAACCAGCGGTGGAAAACTGGGGGAAACATCGGTAATACTTTGTTCTGGAATACTTCTGCCTCCCCTTGCGCACCTTGCTGATCATAAAGACGTTTTATGAGGGGGTTGGTCTTCTGCCGATCAAACTTCCCTGCGGCTACATATATGTCTTGCAAAATGTGTCGTAAGCCTCGTGTGTGTAAGACCCACTCGATCATTCCACAATCTTCAGTAAGGGGAATGACTGCGAAAGTGCGCACGTACAGTTTCCGTCGTCTGCTTTTTGCATCTTTGGATAGAAGGCGATTTATCATGGTTGTGAACTCCATCATACGAGCATCCTTTCGTAAGTCGTCTTTAGGCTTACATAAAAAGGGATGCTCAGTCCCATCACTGCCAAGTAGAACCACCTAAAACCATTATCCGCAATCTCATTAGAGAACAATCAACACTTTCCTCGTATGCATGGTTGTGCAGAGTGACATGCCACTACTCAACAGTCAGAACATTGTAGAGTAGTATACAGCTGGCACTCTTTCCACCGTAGCACAAAAAAAACAACGGATCACTAAAATATTGAAGAACTTGTCCACTTGTGAAGAAATTTATTCAGTTGCCAGACATGCAATCGCTGTCACATGACTCCACATGCAAACATGCCGACCAAGGACGACTAGATGAAAGTAAAAAAAAATCATAAAATGAGCCAGACCAGCCTTTGCAAATATAATACAAGCTAAAGATTGTGACAGATGAGCTCAAAAAGAATCTGGATTCCTTTTCTTGGCTGACTGTTATGGATTCCAAGAATGTTATGGTTGCAAGCATATGCACATACCTTTTTGGGTCGCTGCAGCGAGGCAAGTATTTCAACCTCATCCATGATTCCCGATATGGTCGGATAATCACCAGCTGGAAAAGGATTGTACTTCGTATTTGACAACCCATCAGCTGGAAGGCTCACTGTCAAGGCTTTCTGAAGAGGCATAATGACGCCCACAGGCATCATGCGTTTGAGGGCACTAAACTCAGATTGTATATTCACTGTCTTGGCCTTAGCCTGGCCTGGATAGAACGACAGCTTGATCATCTGATCAATCAGCACCGCAAACTGGTGGAACAAAGGTTTATCCTTTGTTGCACCATCATTCTTTGCCTGTTGAATTATTTCAGCTGCTGCTTCACGTCTAGCTGCAACAGTGGACTTCGATACTGCCGCCATAGTCCACAGGGCTTGTTGTGGATATACCTATCAAAATGATACATAAGGACAGGAAAGGCTGCTAGGGCTGCTAGTACCCATTTCAGACAGATTATTTAGGATCATGCGCAGGTTGCAAAAGCAAGACTCTAAATTCTAAGGTAATTACAGGTACATAGTAAACCAAGCTGAACTTGAAGCAATTGCAAGATCAGAAATTAAAATCTACTCTGGGATTCTCAAATAGAACTGGTACATTTAGTTAGCTCACCTGAAGAACGTAGATGATTATCTGTTTGACTAACTGGACCAGTATTTCGTTCTGATGGCATATCCTTGATACTAGTTGCGACAGTGCTGTCAACCACTGATAAGCTGGAAGGTCCTTGAGGCATCCTCTCATTATGCTCATTGTCTAAAAGCCAACAGGCGGTTTTGGTAAGTTTACAAGACAACTAAATTTCATGTCACAAACAAACAGAACGGAACAGAACAAAAGAATCAGTACGACATAATGCAACGTTAGTCTTATCTTTCGCATCAAAGTGACGTGACACTACAATGGTATGAAAAAATCAAGGTAAGAACATACTCTTCCAAATACTGTCTTCACATGTTTGGTTGCCAAACCATCTCCACGAAAATGTGTTCCAAACTCAAACCAGAGGGTCAGCAAACGAGGAAGGGCTTGGAAAAGGCACCGATGCCCTTTATGCAGCCCTTTAGCATAGAAAAGGAGAGCGTCTGGAAGATATGACCACCAGGGTTCATCGGCTGGAGCATGCCGCTTCTGCTTGCCTTTCTGAAACAACGAAGTGCAGTCAATTTTAGTACATACTCAGTGTAGGCAGCAAGTAAATGAATATGCAGTTAGAGATACTAAATAAAGCCTATGGGACCAGTAACGACAAAATTGACGTCAATGACCACTCCCTGCACCAGTGACACCACCCGTACCGAGACAGAATCACTGCCTCCGTCTTGATTTTCATCCTGCCTTCTCCTTGCATCAACTAATAAGTCATCATAGTATTTGGCAACTGAAAAGTAGCCCTTTTCCCATTGAGGCTTTAGTCCACGAACTTGCGCATAGAGGCTGAGGACGTCCGTTTTTTGTTTTTGCCCGGTGTGGTGCACCCAGCGTGCCAAAAGCAAAAGGATTTTTGCCACATCAAGCTCTTTGTCTCTATGTACTTGGGTAGTCGAGAGAGCCCGAGCTGAGCTCTTAGGTAGTCCAGGTGCTACTTGAGGAACAGCAGATTGAGTGACCAAGAGGCCACCCAACGCTGCACCTGTTGCTTCCCCTAAAACCTGTGATTGAGGAAAAAAATTAGAAAGAAGTAATAGCGAAAAACATCAGTCTCCACGAACGTCTAAAATAAGCACGAGCAATCTAGTTTCGTCGTTTCATAACTGCTCGTCTTTAAAGCTAACAAAAACGAAAAAAGAAGAAATCCAAAAGTTATGCCAGTAAGGGAATTCAATCATTGATGTATCTTCGTTTCGAAATAAGGCCTGACCTCTGTTGGAAGATTTGAAAGTGCTTGCTGAAGTTCAGCTATTGCTCGATGACATTTTTGTGTGTCCCAGAGGAGTTTCGCCATCTCCATGTGAGCGTTGGGAGCCCTCACAGATTGGGCCTGCACGAGAAGGATGATGAGTATAATTACTGCTATTCACGTAATTATGGAGGTGCAATTACAGGAAGTGAATAATATATATCCTACAAAATATGATTAGTTAGTACCTGCAAGATAGCTCGGCTGGCAGTTTCATAATGCCCAGCTTCCCGACACAATTTTGCATACTGGAGCCAGCAGACACCAACTTCATCTGGCAAGCCAGTCTCATTGAATACCAGTCTCCGTAGTGCCAAAATAGGTTCTCGCGTCCACAGTGAAGGCTGCACAAAAGACATGCACAGGCAAACTGAAGCTGAATCATCGTTTGTAAGATAAGTTATGATGCCTGGTTTGGTCACCAAGGCGTGAAATTCTGTAGCGAAATTCACCTTGACATTCTCCATCTTCAATGCTCCATCAATTTGACGTCTAAAAGCTGAGGATGACATACCTGTGTAATTTTGAGGCGACTCTCCCAGTCTTCAACCAACTCTTCCATCCTCGCGTATGGGTGTTTCCTCTGACCTTCAACAGAATTATTCGTTCCTCCAGCGTCTGTGGTAACAAGTGCACTAAAATCCTCTAGCTCCTGCAGCATATGTAACTTTACAACATATGGATAAGCACGGGAGTAGGATTCCATGCTCGCTGCTCCCAATGGTCCGAGAAGAGTTTCTCTGCAGTTTAATAAGTGCTTTGAAAACTCATCATGGTCCCTCCTTTGGAGAGCTTGCAAGATCTTTGCCAGACTCAAATCAAACGAGATTCCTTCCGAGACATTTGTGGAGCTATTTTCATCGGCTCTTTTAACATATTCTTCTAAAAGGTCCCACTGGCCCAGTCGCCAAGCAGCTTGTAGGCCCTTTGTGCTCCATTCTTTTGTGTGATTAGGCATCCTTGAATTCAATCCATCAACATGGGCCACCATAGCCTGCAAGATGTCACCCAATCAGAACAAGGAAATGATCAGAATTGCAATAAAAGGACTATAAATGCAACAAAATATGAATGACCTTGGAAATCGATGACAAAAGACAAAGTAGTTGCCAGAAATATCTAAGCACAAATGCCGTAAGGTACAAGAGCTCTCGTATAACCCAGAGTGCATAATTAAAGATTCAGAAAGGGAGTTGTTTTCTAGTACCTGCAAATGTCCCATGTTGAGGAGGCAATCAAGAACCCCCAAATGCCGTGTTACACTCCTTGGTTTTATCTGCAAAGCTTGCTCACAGCATGTCAGTGCCTCACCCCAGTTGCCCGCCTTCTCATTGATAAGTATTTGGTCCTGAAGAGTGGCACACTTCCTCAGACGAGAGATCCCAGAAAGCCCGTCCGGTTCTTCCAAGCCACTGTAGATATCTAGAAGAAAAGTGACATCTTCATCTGTGAAACAACCACTTTTCTCTGCAGCAGGATTCAAAGCACCAGACTTCTCTCGAACATACGACTCGAAGTAGAGGAGAGCACGAGCATAGGCCTGACACCGGAACGATGCACCTGCAAGAGATTGTTTTGGAATGGCAGCTAACAACTGCGATACATTTTCCAAACGGCGAGCTATTCGAATGCTTTCTTGTTGTGCTTCTGCTTTAGCACTTCCACGAGTGCCTTTGCTAGGTGTAGTGGAAGCCGATGGGGGACTTGGTGCAATGAGACCACCTTGCTTGCAATCATCTAACCACTGGCCCATATTATCAAGCAACGTAAACACTGTTTGAGTGCTGACTTCACTTGGCCCAGATAAAGTACGAGTAGAGTTGCCAATCTCTTCGTCTTCGTCTTCATCTTCGTTTTTTATCTCTTCGTCTGAGGAAAATTCGGTTTTGCAACGGAGGTAAGAACAGAAAGCTCATGAGAAGTCAACCATGTCGAGTAGTAAGCAACTGCTGATCTATCCTAGAAGCCCCAAGACAGCCCAAATACTAATGAGTACTGAAGGGATTAGATTCTCACCTGTTTTCAGGACGGTCAAAATCTCCTGTGTAACGCCAGATCTATCCTCTTCTGAGCCATCACAAACAACATTAAGGACCAAGTATGGTAAGAGGTATAAGGCTGTTCCCATGTCAAATTTCACGACTCCTCCACAGGCTGGAAATATTTCTGCTCTTCTTCCCGAAGCTTGAGATATCAATCGTTTAATCCAGAGATACATCCACCGCCTGAATGGCATTCCAGGTCGGAAGATAGGACGTGCCTGCGATGCACTTCGCGGTTTATTATTAACATTGAGACGGAACTTTGTTGTCAAGCATGGAGTGATGATCTCCTTCACGTCGTCTGGAAACCTCTGCCAGAGCTTCTCACCGCTTTCAATCGTCATAGCAGTTGCTTCCCCAAATTCATTTAAGCTGGTATTCGGTTTCCCTGACCTTGAATGAGGGATCCTACTAGTTCCTGTCCCTAATCGACGTCCAGTAAGAGCTGCTACTGCCTGACAGCCGTGCAGCTTCAGCAATTCCTGGATAGCGAAAGCAGCATTATCTTGAATGTAAGTTTCCGAGGCAGCACGGAGCACGGGAGCCAAGTGCTCAGTGATCAATTCAAAAACCAGATCCTCATCCGTGCGTTCGATCCTTGATCTTCGGCGGAGGTCCACCTGGCATTCCAGAATCAACTATCAGCATCTTAAGCAAAGAGGCCAAGTAAACTCTGCACATACATCACGACGAACAATAGAGGGTTCTACATGTACCCGGTGCACTTCAGATATAAAAACTAACCTGCAACTTGACAGGGTCAACTGCCCCAAGCTCCCCCAAACACAACGCACATGCCATCCTCAACTTCTGGTTCATAGCTGTGCGAGACTCCTCCACACAACCCCTCATCAGTGCTGTAACTAGACGGCTTATAACATCTGCGTCCAAAGAATCCTCCCCAATCATCATCACTGCGACTTCTTTCCGATGCGAACAAAGTACTACGTTAAGTTCGCTGGCCGTCATGTACCGCACACTCAAACTCTCATGCCGTAACCCCTCCGTGGCTTGTTTGAGCTGATCACGAAGACTTAATAATCCACGAGCTTCGTGAAGAACCGAGTTGACTCTCACAAGTGCTGGAATACTAGGGAGAAGGGGAAGCTCTCTTGCTTGACCCTCCAACAGCCGTCGGTTCTTTATTACAAGCTCTTCCAATATCTCCACGACTGCATTCAGATGTGGGGCTGGCTGCCCCTCAAGACACGGAGTCAACGAAACCACAATCTGGCAAGCCACATTCTTGAGGTGTGTTGAAGAGACCTAGCACAACACGCGCTTATACATCAGCACACATGAGTGGTGTACTTGAACACCCGGTTCAAGAAAACATGGTCCACAGCATATCCTCAAACTTTTTACATCTGGTTGAACAAAATCAGTTTCCTTGTGCACTCAAACTAACGAAGCTACGAAACTAGACATCATCAAGAGCGAGAGCTCGGACTAACATAGGGGTAGGAAATTACCCGAGCAAGGGTCCGGACAAAGGACAACCACACTCGCAATCCTTCCTCTTGCAGAACTGGTTCTTGAAGGGTCTGAGTGAGCAAGGCCATTATCTTCGGTACAAACCCACATAAGTGTGGTCCAATCATGTCCACTAAGTGGACAATACACCGTAGACCTTTGATTTGACAGGAATCATCTGCAGGTCGTAATAGCTTTCGATCGATACTATTCAGAATTCCTACAAAATAGGGTCTTAGGAAGTTTGGAAGATCGTCGGACCCAGTTACGATACTTGCTACTTCTTGCATCATAGGCACAACTCTTGCGGATCTGATGAACAACAGGCCCCATTCGAGAGTTAGAAATCTCCACTTTTCTATAGCAATAGTACTGTCCAGGAAAGTCAAGGTCAAGGTCATATCACAGACTAAACAGCCAAGGGGTAGAATATAACATCTAGGCACAATAAATTTACAAGTTAATTATCAAAGCCACACATACACTCATTTAGCAACTTGAATCTAAAGAACGTTTCAAACAAAACTCAGGGCACTTCACCTTCGAAGACCATCGTCATTGTCGACATCACCTAAGAATCGAACCAACTCATCGAGGAGGGCTGGTAAAACACCTGCAAAAATCTCACTAGTGGATTCCCCTGTCTGCGCCTCAATAAACTGGAGGGCCGCAGAAAGTTGCTCTCCATCAGCTTGCAGTAAAAGAACGGATAGTATCTGGTGACAATAATGGATAAGAAGGACTGCCAAGTCAGTCTCCAATAAGATGGCCAACTCATGCAAAGTATCTAATGCCGGTTGGCTGTGTTGCTGGTCTTGCACAAGCTTGGGAAGAATCACTGGGACCATTTGTTTCAAGAGCTCCTTCAACTCAATGTGCATAACAGACACAGCAAATTCTTGAACCATGGCAGGACGAGCAACAAGCCTGCTGACTAGATACTCAAAAAGCTCATCACGTATTGTGTCCACCATTGCCTGCCAGAATTAACAAATGCACTTTCAATAAACAGCTTAAACATTGAAATATGTATAAGACCACCTCAACGCAGGGGAAATGTGCTCATAGTGACTGAATTAAGAGCATGTGCTTCGTGTGCATAGCAAAGAGAAGCTCCTCGTGCATTTCCAAAACCTCAAGAAGCAGTCGGCTGAAAACATTAAAATGAAACTCTATTTATCTGATACTTGTAGAATAGGCCATATCGCAAGGTCGTTGATGTCTCATTTAAAATTCTCTCGGTGTGCAAAAGTAAAAGAGTCGATCAAAATTCTATCAGGGAAGCATTGCATGATTTTAAGTCTAGAGAGATTCTCACTATACCCAGGTATTGAACACGACACAACATCAGTATAAGAACAGCGACAGAGAACCTCCTGGAAAATTACCTGAGGTATACTGCCACTTGCTGTTGAGAACCCATTTGAAGCAATTTTATGTATCAAGCTTATGCTCTTCGCACGCAGGGAAACGTCTTCATGGTCCAATCTTTCTAGAAGCAAAACCAGGGAGAAGAAAAGGAGATGCCGTCGCCCATGAGCAACTTTTGCAACCTCCGCAACGGTCTCTAACAAAGAGTGGGTGGTCTCAGAACTTTTGGCCACAGCTAGCGCATCTCGAAGTTTACCTAGCATGTCAAGTTCTCGATCGGAATCACTTACTGCTTTGTCTTCGCTTCTTAGCAACCCCTGCAAAACATGATTCGAAAAGAAGCAATGCACCTGACTGCAAAAAGCCTCCCGCACAGCCCTGTGTTCGTGAAGCGGCAGAACATCAAGACATGTAAGCCAGAATGTCCCTGTGGAGATGAGTTCTTCAGCTGATGCATGTTGTAAGAGGCGAGAAATGCTGCTGATAAAAGCCACCTGCCAGACATCAAAACAATTGTAAGACGTTTTAGAAAGACTAACTGACAAACAGAGCGACACCTTACTCATGATCAAATTGCTCAGAAGGGCAAGTTCAACATACAAACCTGATCAGGGGTTCATGCAGACCAGTTGGTTGATTTCCATGACACAGGATTTGTGGATGCAAGGCAGAGAACAAACCTGAACACGATCAGATACTTCCTCTAATGAAAGGTTGGACAATAAAGGTTGCCAAAGGATCAAAAGAGCTGGCTTCATCGTCTCACTGTTACCACTTTCCTGATTGCTAAGGAAAGTTATTTTTGAATTAGACTTTGCTTTGTCGCATTGAGGACACAAAAACTCGTTAAAATTTTGAAGTGACTCGTCAACCCCTGTCATTCTCACGTTGCGTAGATTGCAAATGCAAGCCATAACACCCAAAATCTGAGCCACTGACTCTCGAACCTCAACAGAGCTCTGTTCAACAGAAGACCTACAGTGTAGAACAAAACATTATTAGTTCGATTCCCATAATACATGTACTTTAAAAATAAATAAAAACTCTTGCCCTTATGCCTACCTTCCCTACATAACCGCAAAACAAAATGAGAAGAAAGTTTCAGTATACTTTTAACATTTAATCTCCGCTGTGATATTCTGGAACAACAATTTCAGACAGTTGCAAGGCTACAAGCAGTTGCGGCACAAATCCTCAGCTAGTGTAATTCGATCACTATACAAGAGTAAGAGAAGATTCACTTACAGAAGTCCAACACAATAATGCTGCAATTTTGAAGAACATGAGTGTTGCGAAAAGGCAGGTATGGCTAAAACTGCATTTGCTTGTACATGCGAGTTGTCATCCCTCAGTGCGTATTCGGCGATCTCATGATACGATTCCCCTTTACTGCCACTCACCAGTTTGGAGGCTAGACCCACAATTTTGATTTTCAGAGTTTCATCCCGACTGAGATCTGCTGAATTTTGATTTTCAGAGTTTCCCCAAGGCAGCTTCAAGATCTCAAGAAGAGAGGATGATTTGTAAGCAGAATTGCAACAAAACATCTCCAGATGGTTGTATTTCGCCACTTCTGCAGACTCTGTAAATTGGCCAGGCCCAACTGCATCAAGTTTTGTGAGGGACAAACTTTCAGATAACAGAAACAACTCGGTAGACCAAAACATCAGTCACTTCAAACGAAGAAGTGATTGATTCCTGTGTTGTTCATAACCTTGATTCTGCAGATAGCGGAAACAAGAAGACAATAGTCTCAGGATTTACCAGGTTGCCTGGCCAAAAGACAATCCAAAGCTTCAAGAAACATGAAAAGTTGCGTTCTTGTAATTGTCATTGTCATCGTCCCTTCTTCGTTCTGTAAAAGAAATACAGTGGAGAATTAGTAAAGGCTGACAAGGAGTCAGAAAGAAAGCATGCTAAGTGTAATAAGCATCATGCACATGAAAACCAAGTTTTTATACTAACTTAAACGAGGCATATTGATTACCTTCTTGAGGATCCATGGCACCCAATCCTGGAAGAGCTGGATCAACCGCTGATTACAAACCTGAATGGGGTGTTTTATGAACACCTTAACAAGCACATGTAGAGCTGCTAGTCTGCTTTCTACGGAAGAGTCCTCTAACACGACATCATGCTTCGGTCCCATGGTATCCATCATCTGCAATAACTCGTTACAGACCAAATCTGCTGAGCAGAAACTCTCTTGCTCAATCAGAAGTCTTGACATGAGAACATCAATTGATCGACCATCACCACCTAGAACTGACTGATCCTCCTCAAGTTCAACTGCTTCAGAAGTCTCCAAATGTGTGTTCTCAGCTTTCTGAGCTGTTCCGCCGCCACTCAACTTCCGTTTTTTCCTACGGGCGCTTCCGTACTCTTTGTTACAAGGAGCATTGTCTGGAAAATCCACCTCTGATGGTAAAGAATCAATGTCTTTGCTGAGTACATTTGATTCTTCCGGCTTGGCAGCTAAAGAATTGTCAATCGGAGCTGCTCCCTCTGAACTAATTGATTTACCTTCTATGCTTCCTGCACTAATAGCCGCAAGAGAAAGTTGTATACAATAACTGACGGAGTAAACAATTTCAGGTACATAAGCCAACGGAAGAAGAGCTATCACATGTTCCGAGTACGAAGGGCAACGTTTGATGATTATCGCATAGATATCGCATAAAGCTACCTGCAACAAGCATCAGAATTTTGATTGTGGGAAGTGCAACATTTTTAAGCAAGCAATAGTAGGCACAAGAACAAAGCTTCTGAGTTCGTAAACTTGCCAAACAGAATTAAACGCGGCTCTACAAAAAACATTGATAATGTCCGCAATCTGCATGGGATCGTATAGAGGCGAATTCACATGGGAGGTAATCCAACTGTTCCTGAGAAGATAAAAAGATCCGCCAACTATACTACTACAATAGATCTCAGTAGTACTTGAAGTCATAATGCAAATAGGGAGTCACAGAAATTGAGATAGAAATTCACCTACTTTAAACTCCAAGCTAAGAGAATGCTTGATTGCTTGCGGTAATATGTCCAGTAGTGTTTGGGCAGTGCGTTCGACGGTTCCACTGTGGCTCGCGGCATACAGAGCAACAAGACATGCGCTCAAGCTTGCATCATAATCCGCAGTTCTGAAAAACACAAATCTTGTCATGTCTCGTCATAGACCAAAAACACAGATAATAGCAACCTGGAGTCCATGGCCCGAAAGGATATTCAGACACCTCAAATTAGCGAGCTCTAAACAAGAATAAAAGATTAATCCCAGTGATGACGATAATGATTCACAACTACATAACTTAAATTTTGGGTACCTGAATGGTAGAAGCTGACCATCACTGAATGATAGGATAGAGAGTAACGAGAGGATGAGTTTCTCGCTTGGAATGGCATCTGCATCCATCACAGCTGTTGCTGCACGCACCAAGTCAAAACACGCCTGCGCACATGATATGAATCAATCAGTTCATGAAAAAAGTATACTACTCTTCGTTCTACTTCACATGGCTTCTCATATATGAATTCCAGACATGATGACAGAATTTTCTAGCACTCTTTGACACCCTCATCATGACAACAAAGTGTTCCCCGAATTCTATCAAATAAGAAACTACAATCCTGGATATATGAGGAAGACGCAGTTACGGAATTTATTCAGACCTTCTGTAAATGACCGTCACCATAGCTTAACAAGGCCCCCACTGCAGTCAAAAAAGAGGTTGTTAAGAGACCCTCAACGAGCAGCGCACTCTCAGCTACGCAGCGAGTCAACAGCTTCAAAGTCCATGTGGCTAGAGGCTGCCACCGCATAACGCCGGAAACGTCAACAAACAGTCCAGGGCCATGAGGAGGGGTCCAGCAAGAAGGAAGGCTACATAGCGGTGGCGGCAAATCCTCTGCTGGAATCGCACGTAGGGTAGCGTATGCCCCCGTGTAGCATTGTAGAGAGATTGATGTGCAGACAGTGGAGCTTGCTGGAGAAGAGTAAAAGGATGCCACAGATAGAATATCTGCAAGACCAAAACAATCCTTAAAGACGAATCCCTTAATGGCAACAAAATAAAAGTCTTCCCCTCGTTGGGATTGAATAGAATACATGCAGCGATTTCGATATGAAATATAGAATCTCACAAATGAGGTTTCATCAAACAAAAAATATCGAAACAATAGAGATGATTCTTCGTTTGTACCTTCAACAAGGAACATGGCACCAACAAAAAAAATTCGATAGGTATCCCACTCGCCAGATTTGAGCAGCGCGACCAGAGAGTACAAGGCATCAAAAAGACCGCCATGTCGTGCACTGCCCAAAATGTACCAAGATTGTTACTGATAATATCACTCATGCAATGACACTCAGTTGACCACCACTTCAATCAACACGAAAACATGCTGAGGTAGAATTATCATGTGACAACCATCGACTCATCCTACCCTAAATATCACAATAATAATGTAATAGAATGCAGAAATATCAGGTTATAGCCTAAACTACAAAATTCTCCATACAGCTTACCTCAATTCAGGTTCAGAAAAAAGAGGAATAATACGACCTAAGATTGGTAACACTGCATGGCCCTTTCCACGATAGAACACTCCTGGGTAATTCTTCACTGTGTGGCACAGGAGCTTCAAAATGGCCATAAGCTCTCGCTCCTTGACTGCGCATTCGATGCCAGAGAAGCCCGTTAGTTCCCAAAGAATGCGCCCAGAGGTTGCAACCATCCCTACAAGATTCCTGTGCGATCCCTGCATAAACATTTCTTTGCCTCTGACACGTCGTGGTTACCACTAAAAATCCAGTTCCTTACTAACAAATCCATCAATTTCATTATTGCTGATTATCAAAAACGTCGATAGACAGTACCAGATTGCATTTCAAATGCAACGCTCCTAATATCTCCTTTAAACCCTGATCCCAGAAGACTACCCTAAACCCTAAACCCTGAACCCTAAACCCTAAACCCTGAACCCTGAACCCTGTACAAAATCATAAAAATATCAAGATTAAGCTGCGCCCTAAATTACTTTGGATCCTTCCATCTGAAAATGATTATGCTGATAGCGGCTGTTCTACCTCAAGTATAGAAGCTCTTTCTAAATTAAGTGTGTACATTTGCAGCAACTCCGGCAGCCTTGCTCATTAAGTCCATTAATCGGGTCACGAGATTAATTACCTTTGGAAGGAACCAAGTACCCTTCTAGAAGATTGGGAAGCACAGAACGGAAGCGAGACTCCACAGCCTCATTGTCGAGAGGCCGGCTGCCAGTTCCATCGCCCTTGTTGGCAATCTGGTCTCCCAAGTCACGTAACAGCGCATACAAATCCGCCATCGTAACACTCCTTCACAGAGCTCCTCCCTTGCCAATCATACCATTGCAAAAAACTCTTAATACTTCAAATTCACTCCCTAAAAGAAAAATAAATACGAAGACTACACTAACCTAAGGTAACCACACCTGATTACATCTTGAATGCTTGATTTTTGAGAAAAAAATTCAAGAACCCTGACAATTTGCATGTGGTATCCAAATAATGCATTCTTTGGTGCGTTGGAATCCTGACAACAAAAATATTTTAAAATCTGACCATTCCAATAAGAGTGCTTAAAGTGTCATAATCAGGTGTGGTTGCGCTTACTGCCATTTGCAAGCTAATTTTAAATTCTGCTATATACCATTGATGACAATCAAGCAAGCCATTGCTGGTACTAAATTACGCAACTGAGTTAAACTCAAAAACTTGTTGCGATCGAGGACAGAGCAAGTGTGGAAATAAAAACGCCAACGTGAAAATATATTAGTGTCTTCCAAGCTTACCGAAAGTTCAATCGTCATGTTCGAAGATGTTCTCCGCTCTTCTTCTATCTCCCACGTCTCATTGAGCTGGATTTCCACAGCAGTTTTGCGGCCGGCTGATCAAATCAAGTGCAAACGAATTGCGCTAAACTATGATTGCGGAACGCCCCTGCCTCCGTAGAAGAGTGTCTTCCTCGCGAAGCTCCACTCTCCAAGCTCTGAAATGGACAAAGGGAGCCAGCGTTCATCCAGATTTCATCCCGATATCATCCTGTGTTTGTCGAGCGTTCATTCAACGTTCATCGAATGTGGTGTCAAATCTATATTATTATTAAATGAGCAGTGTCACGAATTCATCCAAATATATGGGCACATTCTCATCCATAAAATTTTCATCCAATAAGATGAAGGTGCTACTGTATGCTTCACAATTTCAGTAATGCAAAAGTGGAGAAAAATCAATTAACCCTTTAACGCGCCAGTGTCCACATAGTGGACGACGCACAGATTGAAACTGCTCGATTCTCATCCAAATTGGACAATTTTCATCCACCAAAATTTCTCTTAGTTCTTGAGCAAGTTGACTATCCTTTGTACGGTTTGGATCTTTAAAAAAGGTTATTATGATTTTTAGAAAAACAAGAGAATTGGTTTATGTCAAGTTTCATTCTTAGTTCAAAAAGTGGGACCTTAAATATGATTTTTCAAAATAAGTAGAATCAAATAATGGAAATCATACCATCTCGTAGTGCATGTTATTTCAATTTCATTACCATTTTATTTTTTTAAATTGTGCTAATTCTGGATCTTAAATTGAATTTCAAGAGAAAACCTTGCAAAATTAATTTCAAAATATTAAACAAAAATCTAATAAATCCAACCGTATAGATGTGATCTTCACATTGACATTTACAACTTCACTTTGACCATGAACCCCATTTTTGGTTTTCATCAAGCATTCTATAGCGCTTCTTTGAAAATAGTGTTGAATCGGGACGTTAAAGGGTTAAAGCATCGTACTATTGCATTTAGTTGCAATGGGCTTTCTTTTAGTGTTGATTATAGCAAAATAGTTATTTAGTACCGTATCTCACTTTCTAGTTCGGCATAAAATAATTTAAAATTTTCAAAAGTTGTGCCACATGTAGTTTCCACATTGGTGGAGAACCAAGTGAATCTTAATGGAAACTACATTTCGGCACCGAGTTTGGCACTCAAAGTGTTAAGCCAAAAAGCGAGGTATAGTATATTGTAGGTGGAGGGCAGGTGGACAAATATATTTCTATAAATAAATGTCTTTAGTATGTTGAAAAAGTGAATATTAAAAATATTCCATTTTTGTTCCTTATTTTGGCAATAAAAATCATTATTCGGCAAAGAGGTATTTATCCCTCCTCTTACGGTAGTTCAAAGTATTTATCACAAGGACATATTATTTGACATTAGTTGTAGTCATGGCATTATGAAATTCATGATGTGTAGTGGCACTTTTATATTGGGTAAACTAATTATTATGCTACACAAAATAATCATTTCATTGTATCCAATGATCATTTGATCTAAATGCCTAGGGCATTGACAAATAAGTCAAACAACACTTTCATATGGAGTTTTCTCATCAATAGCTTTTGAGATATTTCTTCAAATATTTTTAATAAATGTTTAACATATGTTTCCTATTGGTTCTCAATTTTTCAAAAAAAAATAATGCGTTATAAATTTGATATGATTTTTGAAGTAAAATACACAAAGAAATTCATATGAATTACAAAAAAATTCCAGATAACCCAAAAAAATTATAAAAGGTTCAAGTTCCAATGAAGAACCATACAGGAAAATTCAATTTAAAATATATTTTCTAAATTTGGAAATTTGATAATGACATACGCTTTGTAGTGTAGCTTGGATTATAACCTCTTGACATTGCAAGTGCAATAAAATACTTAATATTATGATTTTTAAAGATTTACAAAGTGAAGTAGAAACTAGACTTGATATGCTCCATTTTCTTAGTTGGACTTGAAAACAAAAATAATCATCTTTAAGGTTGAAATTGAATTTGACCAACCACCATCTACTATTTAGATGCTTGCGCATTTAGGGGTTAAGAGGAGTCAAAGTAGATTTCATTGAACTTGGCGAAAGTTCATCATAATACTCGTAACGATCAGTAAAAGTAGAGTTTAGTGAACTTGTTAGCTAGCTTTTTTCTATTTCTTTGCACTTTAGGTATTCATTTTTTCTTAGCATGAAACATGAAAAGTAGGTGGCAAGTTCTAAAAGTCAATTTAGATTGTATAGTAGGTCAAAACAATAAATTTGAAATAACAAGCTTAAAATTTGAACCAACATATATCATTTTCAACTAAGAGTGAAATAGCAAGTTTAAAATAACATCTTATAATATATTTGGAGTATCTAAGTATCCCGAATCTACTTCAAAGAAGTAACTTAATACATAAATACCTGTTGATTTTTTACATCGGTATGTCATTTCTAGGTACACGAGTCTTTCAAGGTTCCATCAACCAATGTAGTTCTGAGTGTGTGGAGCTATGTCCCAAGAAGTATCACCCGTCTAAAAATTTAGGAAGTCATGTTTTTTCAATGATTTTCGTTCAACAATCAAAATATGAAAATGTGTTTAACCCCTAAGCGTCCCGGCGTCCATATTTTGGACGTTTTTGGGGTTACAGTCATCTTCCAAGAGCTGTAACTTTTGCAAAACGTGTCCGATTTTGCTGAAATTTTGAAAAAAACTCCCCGCATGATGTATGGAATGTGTGGTAAAAATTTCAGATCAATCCGAGATGAATTGAATTTTTGGTGATCATTTGAAAGTAGGTATGTTTTTTTTTTGGACAGTTCTGTGAATTTTGATGGCAGCAACTTCGGGGGCTTGTATCTCCTTCATCCCAAGTCCGTTTTCAATAAAACTTGTTGGGTTGAATTCCCCTTGAAGTCTAGTTATGATGGTAAAATTTTCAGGTCAATCCATGCTGTTATGAATGTTTGGGAGTCATTTTAGTGCACGGGTCTAGTTTGGACACTTTTTGCTTTTTGGTTCAAATGGGTCACTTTTCGGGCTACTTTTTGACATTGCAAGGCCATTTTAGGGCACATTAAATTTTTTCATGAGGCTTTTTTTGGTACTAATGTGTTTATATGATGATTTTGAACAACTTTACAGTTCAACGTTTTTTCATTTGAGTAATTTTGAAAACGAATTTCACCTCTAACTGTGTTGCTAGGAAAATTTCAGCATCCTTTTTTAGCACTAAAACACTATGATCTTGCAATCTATATGGCCAACTGACCCCAAAATTGATTCACATGATCTACAACATGTATGTTACAAGATTATACGGTTGAGATTTCTATACCTCACTTACATTTAGACCTATAACACATCAAAAGCAATGATGATTTTAAGCCCAAAAAAGCCAGGGACCTTTAGGGGTTAACATTACGTTCAACATATGAAAATATTATATTCATTCTCAAAATGAAGACCATATGTAAAACATGTGTTAGTTTATAATTAAATTTTGTATTACATTACCGTACCTCACTTTTGGTTCGGCATCCATTTATCAAAGTAATTATTTTTTGAAAAAAAATATCATTTCGGAGGTGGTTAAATTATTATTTTTTAATTTCGGTTTTTGGTGGACAAAATTATATCAATTTTGGCATTACTTAAATGAAGTAGTATTGTCAAGGTTTTTTTTTTTGGGGGAAGTCTCACTTGTGAGAGTTTTGGCTGTCAGGGTAGCAACTGAAATATGTTAATCCCTAAATGCCTAGAGCCCTCTCCAAATTCGGCAGTTTTGCAAAGATTGCATCATAAAATGCAACCTAGAGGGATATTTTGAACTTGATATATGAATGAAAGTTCTACATTATGAATTGTAGATTCTATCCATACGGTTAGATCTATGATTGCTATTACCAATAATTTTGTATAAAATTTGAAACGTGAAATTCAAAATTATTTTTGTAATTGAATTACGAATAAGATATTGACAATCTACGAATGACATTCTTTGTGATTGATTGAAATGTAATACTCTAAGTGTAGTGATTTTTGGAGATTTTTTGGTAGCTTAATTTTATGAGTTGACTTTTTTTAAACCACTTTTACACTGAAATCTTTGAAATTTTGGGTGAATCACTACAACATGAAATGAGGCCTAAAATTTTCACAAATCATCCCCTTTCTAATCAAATCACATATGCATGAAGCTAACTTCCCATAGAATCTACAGTAAAAATTCCACACTGCAAAAAGTGCATGACGGATGAGAAACTATGGATGAAATTTGTACATCGTCCAAAAAATGGACGCTCAGGCAATTAGGGGTTAAATGAGGATGGATCATGGAAGGGTGAAAGCATGGTAAACTGAACTACTTGTGATCCCTGTGAAGAAGCAACAATGCAAGGTCCAAAAATCTATTAAATTTTTATTTTTTGTGAATTATTTTTTGTGAATTATTTTTTGTGGATAGAATAAGAGATACAATGTTTAACAAAGTCTATCCAAAAAAATTGAAAAAACCATGTTCAATAAGTATTTATGTGTGTTATAGTAAGGTTAAAGTGGTTAAAATTGTAAAAGTAGTTCTGACCGAATTGAAAAGTAGATATAAAACATGTTGAAATTGCATTAAATATTTAATTTTTCAAGAATTTTTTTCTTTGGAGCCCTCGAATGCACAATTAACTTATAGAATATATAATTTATATTCATATTGAACATGATTCAATTCATCAGATTTGCTCCCAAAATTTGTTTTAGACATATATTTTCAAGGTTTACTTTTAGTAACCTTTTTTTAATATTTTAATTTGAAACTTTGGATTGAAGTACCTAATAGAACTATGAAGGGCTCTACCAAATTTGAACTTGAATACATGAATTTTTAGTTGTAATTTATGGCCTTTGACCAAGAAAATTGAAATTTCAGCACTAAGGATGACTTTAATGGTTCAGTTTACCGTGCTTTTACCCGAAATCCTACTGTAGAACTATTACAAGAACCTCAACCTCAACCTGGTAGCACTTCCCTCAATAGGCTCTTCATTCACGGTAGCCCTTACAGGCCAGAGTTCCTCTTTCTCTTCATATGAACTGCATGTGTATTGTATATGGAATTTCTAAGTATTTCGTAATTGTAAGTATTGAATATCATGTAATTTCAGCATTTTGTCACTAAATTTCAAAATTTTCGATTAAGTCACCCTAATTAATTATTTTTTGCCAAACCAGAAAAAGTGAGGTACAATATTCATCAAATGTTCACCTGATGTTCATCCAAAGTTCATCCATCGTTCATTATATATATATAATAAATATATTATATTGTATATATTATATATATTATTAGGGTTTGATTCTGGAGAAATTTATTACTCGTGTCTTTGCAGTTACGCATGTTGAGGAAATTGGAAGGGCAGGAAGAATTGGATGCTGCATCAAAGAATTTTGACCTTGGGAAGGACCATTTCATGGCTTCGGTGAGGAATTTGATCACATTCACTGTTTATTCTCGTTTGGAGAATGATTTAGTGTTGGTGTTGCATGCAAAGATGGCCAAGCACTTCAGTTTGTAAATTTTCTCAAGCCTTCTCAATCAGTTGCTTTGTTTGATGACAGAAGGAAGACCAGGCTGGTACTTGATGAATCACTGTCAAGTACTTCTGCATTGCATTGACTAAAGCTTAGGGTTTTCACTAAAGCTTAGACAAAGCACTTCTGCTAGAAATGGCATGTTTACAACAAAGCAATAGAGTGGTGCCATTCTCAGGCTCAACGAGGCACTTCATGGTTTAATTTCTAGCTTGGTCGATAGTCGTGGGACATTTCAGGACGTGGAAAATGCCATAAATTCATGTTGGGACTTTCAATGTTTTGAAACGTGGCAGAATTACAAGCAACTCTGACGTCCTGATGTCAATTTCCTGGGAGGTATGGCCTATCCAGCTATCCATGTAAATATGTTGAAAACAAATGAGGAATTGTTACATTCAATAGATTCTTAAGCAGGTTAACCCCCTAAAGGACCAAGGATTCATGGTTTTGAAATGACAAATTCAATTGGTATTATTGTGAAAAATATAACTAGTATGAGACAAAATTTTATATCACCGAAATTAGTGAAGAACATTGCATGTGTTGGTTAAAGAACAAATTTGTTTGAAAAATAAATAAAATCCCATATAGGACCTATTCAAAAATGCAAAAAAGGAAAAAAACATGAGGCCCAATTTGGACTTCTTGGTCTTTTAGGGGTTAAGAGTCACACCCTTCTCCTCTCTGGAGGAGAATGAGCATCCTGGACAATATTTCTGAGGTGGAAAGTGGACAAACCAATTAAAAAAAACTGAAAATTAAGTGATATGATGAGTCCATCTTAAGCAGAAGATTGCAACGATTCTCAACATCAAGGCCAATTCTCAAGATCAAGGCCAATTCTCTACACAAGGAAAAGGGTGTGATGCACTACTGGCTTAAGAATTTTATGATTTGTAGGATGAATTCATTATATCATTAACTCCCTGAGTTCCATTCACTTTCCAAGTAGTTGATCCTCCATGTGTCAAACATTCACACTTATCAAGATTCAAAGTATGTCTTAACAAGGTATTATTTGTCACGTAGTGCATTTGTCATCATCAAAACCAAAATTCTCGAAGAATCGTTTTGTTTGTCATGTAGTACATTAATCAACATGCAAAACTAAAATTCTCCAAGAATTGTGGAATAAGTAATGCATGGAACTAAGTCTTGGGACTGAAATTTCTTCCAGTGTTAACTCTTAAACGTACCACTCCTTTGTAGGAAAGTCAAACTACATAATTTAGCCTTCAAGATTTATCAAAATATATTTTGTAATATTTTTCATGCATGGAATTGAATGTTTCCTATCAGTCTTGAAATTTTCAGATTTTTTTGATTTAATCCGGCCTTTTTAACAAATTTTTAAGTCAAATACTTCAAAAAATAATTTTTATTACAAAAAAGCTTTAAAAATTTAATATTTTTTTTGGGAGCAGGTACAAATTACAATGGAGAATCACATGATATGTTTTCCATAGAAATTTTTTATTTAAATTTTGAAATTCGAAAGGTGAACATCCTATGTAGTGTAATTCAAACCTTGAGCTACAAAGCTTGCACAAGCAATAAAATACTCAATAATTGGAATTTTTAAGATTTGAAAAGTGGAGTACAAATTAGACTTAATAAACTTCATTTTCTTAGTTGGGTGTATTAGCAACAAAAGTCATCTTCAAGATCAAAATTGGGTTTGACCAACAAACGTCCAGAAACTGGATGCCTGGACGTTTAGGGGTTAAGTTTCATGGCTCAAAATGCCTTCTATGAACCTTCTGAGTTGTTCATTGACGATGCACTTCACTTCTGATGATTAAAGCTTTGAAAGATCTTGTGCACTGACTCTTTGCTCCTCAAAAAGAGAGAATTGATAAGTACAGATCATCAATACTCCACACTGTCCTGAAATAGAAAGTGCACTTCTGAGTCAGAGGTACAACATTCTGTCTCTGGATATGAAAGACAGCATGTTCTAAAACTTCATAAAACTTTCCTTTTGGGCTTAAAAAAACTTCATAACATTTTTGAAGGAGCTACTGTAGCAACCTAGCAGCTTGGTCAAAAAATAAATAATTATAAAGGTGCATAAGTTTTGGGAAATTATTGACACGGATTGTCCAAAAGTTTAAAAATATTAGAAGGCCAATATTATTATTATTATTATTATTATATATAATATATATATGTTAGTGTCGAATTTTAAGATATTATTTTTCGTGTTACCTAACTGTTTTTCGCACTTTAATTAATTATTAGGCAAGAAGATGCCCAAACTGCTAGGAAGCTATGGTATCACCATTTTAGACCCAATTGCTAATTCAAAAAAAATCATCCAAGGTATCCAAGATGCACCAATTCTCTTGAAATCTTTCTTTGGCATAGATTGTCTTACATCCTGAGTTCAAAAATGAAAGTGTTGGTATTTAGTGACCTATAAAAAGTTACAACTATAACGTAGATACAGTGAAAAGAGAATTACAAGAGGCTTTACTAATAATTATTTTTTCAAAATTTTGTGGTGAAATTCATCCAAAATGGATGAATGTATCTATAATATATGGTGATTTCCGTGTATTATTTCTTCTAGAGGATTTTGTTGTTCTTTCTAACAATATGACCTACTATAATTGAAGTGACTACAAAAAATAGTTTGAATCTTTGAAGAAACTTTTTTTGCATAAGCAAAATCTCATTTGAGGATGGTGGATGTAACAAGCATCAAAATAGTTGTTCAATATGGTGTGATAATTATTATTCATCGAAAGAAGACCGGAGTTTCTAAATATATCTTATCTGATAATTATTATAGCAATGCCACCATTGCGCATCCTGAATGTTACAATAGCACCTTTACAACTAATATTAAATAGTAAGTCCTTGTCAAATAGTATATTTTAGATAATACTAAATAACCATTTTAGTGTGGTGACATCCACATGTCAATTACTATAATTGATGTTGATGTTGATGATTCAATGTAGAGAAATAACTCCCCACTAGTTTTAGATGCTGGTATATTTTAACCCTTGAGCTCCAAAAAGATCATTTTATGGGTCGTTGCCCAATTTGTCGGGCTACCATGGCCCCAAAAAATAAGTTTTTTTAAAAAAATAAAAAATACGACGTTGTAGGTAAATGAGTCTTCTTTCCAATGCACTGTCCTTGTCTGGCTCTGCATGAGATGGTGTGGAATATTCCACACCCAACAACACTTCATCAGTAGCTAAGTGGACAGGTGGAGGCTCAAGGTGATGAGCAGAGTGCATGAAGGAAAGGTAGTGGGCATGAAGGCTACTGAATGTTATGGAAGCCACGGTCAAGAATAGAATGGCAATGAACAGTTTGTGATGGCTGTGGACCCATTGCTTGCTGGGCCTTCAGTTGCTCAGTTCATCCATGTTCTCCTGTAACACGGTATGCATATTCTGTCATAACTTAATTCCTGGATGAGTTGTTATTACTTGTCTGTCATGGCTCGGTGTAGGCCCCATTTGATTAATGGTAGGCAAAAAGGTAGAGGTGCCAGAAACCGTGCGAATTTCAGGTTTGCTTACTTAGGACAGTGGTGGAAAAAGTTTAGAATTTTTTGATGGTCTGCAAAGTTAGTGCAAATCCATTCCAAAAAAAAACACATTTTTTGAGTAAGTCTATAATTTCCTGTGAATTTCTGAGTGTGGAGTCATAGAGTGGCCATTAACCGTTCATAGGGTCCTGGTTTTCATGAGAGGTTGGATTCTGAAAATAAAGCGCTTTTGCACCAATCAGAAGCCCTCAATTTTTCCAGGCATGGACGGAATTAGAGCACTCTTGTACACTTTCTGAAACCAAGCTGGGTAAGTTTCTGGGACCTAGCCCTCAAGCCTATTGCTCGGTTTCAGGACCCGCTCGGTTTTTTGCACCTCTATCTTACATAGAAGTCATTGATTTTCTCGTCGTACTCACTTGAAGGTATTTTCAACACCTTGGTTTCCAGGTAGATGTAATTTGATTTCAGTAGAAAGAGCATTAGGCAATTTTTATTTTTATTTTGAAACAAATGGATGTTTTATTTCCATTGCACAACAACAGATTACAAGCATCACACTATGAACAAAGAGAGCATGTTTCTAGTGCTTTTTTGAACTTTTATTTGGACTAAACCCAAAGCTTCTAATCATTTTCAACTAAGAGCAACGCTCCCATTGTAACATGAGGCCGGCAGCAATTTTTGTCATGCTCGGGGTTCCTATCAAGCAGGGAAGTATTAGCCCTCACGACATGCATTCGACCGGAATCAAATGGCCCCCCTCTTTGGTGCTAATAAGCACTCCTAAGGGGAGCTTCACCTCGTGACTATCACCTAGGTAGTTTAAGGTCATTCCAGACTAGCATTAGGCCATGTATAAGTCAAATTTCAACAATTTGACACAACTAATATAGTTAGGGCTTTGTTATAAGTGAGGTTCCTAGTACAATATTGAGTAAGGAAAAATGTCGATAATTTCATAAAATTTTAACATAGTATATTTACAAATATTCTTAAGAATTTTGACATTTTTAATTTATGTTTATATATGTGATTTGCGTAGAGTAACATGGTACAATGTCCCGTGCTATTTCTACAAATCAAGCCCAGGGGGTGCACTCTACATTATGTTTGAGAATCACGTGCGTTCATGACCACGTCTAAAAACCCCATGTATACGAGGGGTTATATGTCTAAAAAACTTTGAATACATATCTATTCCGTCCTAAATATATGTTTGATGTAAGTATACGTCAATAGTTTCAGTTCTAAATATGTTTATTGTATGTATACGTCATACGACAATGTTCAAATTAATACCCCTTATGTACACTCACGTATACTTGTACGTGTTTAGTACAATGCATCCCTGGGAGATCAAGGTAATTCTAATAAGATACTTTAGTTCTTTTTAAAAAAATTGATTAATTTTTTTTTCACTTTTAAAAAATATATTGATATAAAATCATATATGATTTGGTTCTTGATACATTAGAAAAAATTCTACGAGCAAAAATTTACAACAAGATGTAAATTCTAATGTAGTCTATACTATTTGTAATTGCAGTAAAAGGTGTAGACAAGTTTTCAACCTTCATTTTTTGATTGACTATATTAAGACAGTCTAAAACATAACTAATATTGAAAATAACTCTTTCATGTTTATCAACCAATCTAATTGGCATACATTAGCTAGATAAAATCCAACAAGTTTACTCATAGTAACACATGCCCCTGAATCATAAATACTATCCAAAAATTATTGTCTATTACTTATAGCTTATCGAACCCTTCTACAATGGTATCGTAAATAGCATATTATGTCTACTATTAGATCCACTATAGACCGTGAAATCCAAATTTTCATATTATCTTTTCATACCATACACACTAATGTTTCAATAGAAGAAATGGACCTTGCATAGTAAGTTCATAAATATTATGGCAATCCATGTCACTTTAGTGCAAAAAAAGTTTAGGTCTCATTTCTTAATTGAGTGTTGAAATTTAATACATTTGTATCAGTTACAAGTTCTTTTACTATGAAATTGTTCATTACATTATCTTTGTTGCTATATTAGTAATGCCATTGAGTGTTTGGTACCCAATGGTGTTGTTCAATACACTAAAAAATCCATTTATTAGTTACACTATTCATGAACATTCATTTAAATATCAAGTTTACGTTTTTCTGTGGATTATTATGTTAACCCCTGAATAACATAATAATCCACAGAAAGTGGACGACTAACAGATTCAAACCCTTCTCACGTTCTCATCGATGCGTGGATGAAAGTCATCCAATTTTTTGGAGATTCTTCACCAAGTTGTTGTCCTATCTGACAGTTGGATTTAGTCATACTTGATTACATGTTTTTCTAAAATTACAAATGTAGAAGTATGTCAAGTCGTTGACCAAGCCAAAATTGCATTGACTGTAGTTCAAAAGTGGCCTTGCAAAAATGAGGTCATAGATTTAAGAAACACAAAAAATTCAAAGAGTCACCACGTTTAAGAGTATCTCATTCCAAATTCATTCCAACAAATTTTACTCAAAAAATATTAAAATTTTGTTTGTAATCGAATTTAGAAGGAATTTTTAAATTTAACTTTCAAAATTTATAATTAAATATTGGTGATAGTATTAGTGAATCAAACCGTACAGATGGAATCAAAAATTCAAAATCTAGAACTTTCATTTGTATATCAACTCCAAAATATTCTTCTAAATAGTAGTTTATGATGCTTTTTCTCAAATTGTCAATTCCAGGGACACCCTGGTACGTTTAGGGGTTAAATGGGTGGAAAACGCTTTCTCATAATTGGTTTAAGATAAGTTTAGGACACAAGTAGGGGGTTTGACAAACTTTTCACTTTGAAAAATTGTGTAAAGTTTTCTATTTGGCAAAAAAAAAATGGAATCACTTTGCCTCTACATGATTTCTTCTTTTCTATCTAGGAAAAAACAGTCTTTGATCAAACTCCCATTTCTAAGATACAAAACACCTTATTTTCTCGGTTTATGGTATTTCTGCCTTATTTATGCAAGTTTCACACTGGCTTTACTCCCAAGCAAAGTATTTGCATAAATTGTACCCTTGGTCCATTGTGCTAAAAAGCTACCCAGGTGCCTAGGTCAATGCTTGACAACAAATCCTAGACACAACTGCTTGGGATTTGAACCATGCTTTGAGAAGTGTACCATATCATGAACACACCAGTGCTTTTTCTTGGATTTTGGGAAAAAAGAAAAAAAGAAAACAAAAAAAACAAAGGCACACTGATAACATAAAGTATTAAACTGTCAAATTCCACTGATAGTGCAAAAATAATTCAAAGTCTATTAACCTAATTTGGCAAGGTGCATTAAAAAAACCTTTTTTCTTTCACTTAATGCACTAAAATCTTGCAATGTATGTGGTCAAAATTGTTGGGACTTTTACCAAATATTCTCGAACTAGTTTTGTACAAGATCCCATGATTAAATATAGATTTTTTAAAATTTGGCTCAATGCAATAGAAATATCGTTATGAAACTTTTGGTGTGTATTTAGAGCAAAAACACCTCTGATCCTTTAGGTGTTAAATATACAAAAAATGGGGGCTGGTTACTGCATGGTACAAGATTGGAGATGTGGGTACGGAATATTCTAGGAATAATTTATCCCGTCAGCAATGCCATGTGGTAATTTAGGGTTAGGGTTTGGAACTTAAGGTTAGGGGTTTAGAATTTTAGGATTTAGGGTTTTTAGAATTTGGAGTTTAGGGTATAGAATTTGGAGTTTAGAGAATATTTTGTTGACGTCAACGAACATTCCAAAAATATTCTAGGAATATATTGCACCCCACACCCCTACACTCTGTACCCCAATTCTGCACCACGTAATAGTTGACCCCCAAAATCAGAATGAGATTTGGAAAAGAGAGAGAGAACAAAGAAGATTTAGAAGATTATCCCCTAAACGCCGCCGAGACCAAAAAATGGCTTATGAATGAAGTTGCATGTTCAATTCCAACTGTTGCGTGGATGATTTCCATCCAATTCTTTATGTGAAGGGCTTTGCTTGGTGATGCCACCCCTTCAAGTTAAATTCAAATCATTCAAGCTATTTTAGATTTTACATGGGGTCCCAACTACAAAAAGAGTCGTAAAAATGGTTCACTGTGTAGTGTATTTTGAATTTTTTTGCTTGTTCTACTTAAACTAAATTTAGGCCATGAAAATGAGTTCCATTGCATTTGAGCTTAACTAACAAAATGAAGCTTGCCAAGTCTAGTTTCTACTCCACTTTGAATTTTTGGAAAAATTTGAAAATTGAGTGTTTTATTGTAGTTACAAGTTCGGTAGGTATCACCAAGGTGTAGCAAAATTTCTAAATTTAGATACACGGATGATTTTCATCAACTAAACTTTTCTTCATTGTAATTTACACCTTAGGTAAAATAATCGGAATTTTCTAGTACATTTTGTAATTGATATAGATTTTCTTTACAATCACTTCATAAAACCATAGTAATTTCAAATTTTCACCAAAATTTATGAAAAATTCATGATTTGTAGTAGACATGTGACTTCATCTACTAAAAATAAAAATTTGAATTCTTGTATTATTTTTAGTAGCAAAATTAAGTGTGACAGATAAAACATGATTCCATGGTCATAGGCCCAACCTTTAGGGGTTATAGACTTGGATGTGTAGATGATTGTTGTAAGTTGGGTGGAAAAGGGCCCCAACAGCAAAAGACCCCACACAGACCTGTTCAACCCTTACAACTGGGCTTTCCTTTCCTTCATTAGGGTCCCAATTACTGTGGCCCACAATTACAGATTCTTTCCAAGTTCTTGGGTAAGTTTTCCATAACATAATTGAGCAGTTCATGATGTCCCCTTTTTCATATTTGGCACGTTACCTGCATCTATGGTTGTCTTCGTGGGCAGTGTCAACTTTCAACAAGTGAATTAACTTACCGGACTTACAAAATGGGAGAGCTGAAGTTCTAGGCATGGCTCTTGAAGGGAGAACCACCTTCTGTCAGTGGTACCACCTGTTGTAAAAGGTGAAAATTGGATCATATTGACCCTTTAACCCTTTAACGTCCCGACTCAACACTGTTTCAAAGAAGCGTTATAAAATGTTTGATGAAAACCAAAAATGGAGTTGATGTACAAAGCAAAGTTGTAAATGTCAATGTGAAGATCACATATGTACAGTTGGATTTATCATCTTTTTGTTAATTATTTTAATTATTTTTTTAAGGTTTTCTCTTGAAATTGAATTAAAAATCCCGCATTAACACAATTTTTTTTTTAAATATTGTAATGAAATTGGAATAACATGCTCTATAAGATGGTATGGTTTCCATTATTTGATTCTAATTTATTTAGGAAAATCATGTTTCAAGTCTCACTTTTTGAACTAAGAATGAAACTTGACATAAACCAATTGTGTGATTTTTCCAAAAATAATAATAACCTATTTTAAAAATCCAAACCGTACAACAGATAGTAAACTTGCACAAGAACCAAGAGAAATTTCTGTGGATGAAAACTGTCCAATTTGGATGAAAATCAAACAACTTGAATCTGTTCGTCGTCCAATATTTGGACGCAGGCGCGTCAAAGGGTTAACGTCCCGATTCAACACTGTTTTCAAAGATTCATTATGAAATTTTTGTTGAAAAATAAAAATGGAGTTGATGTACAAAGCAAAGTTGTAAATGTCAATGTGAAGATAACATCTGTACAGTTGGATTCATCATATTTTTTATTGGTATTTTTTATTTAACTTTGCAAGGTTTTCTCTTGAAATTCAATTTAAAATCGAAAATTAACACAAAAAAATCAACAATATTTTAAGGAAATTGAAATAACATGCACTACAAGATGGTATAGTTCCCATTAGTTGATTCTACTTATTATGGAAAATCATGTTTTAAGTCTCACTTTTTGAACTAAGAATGAAACTTGACATAAACCACTTTTGTTATTTTTCAAAAATTCACATTATCTTATTTTGAAGATCCATACCGTACAAATGGTAGTCAACTAGCACAAGAATCAAGAGAATTTTGGATGGATGAAAAACATCACAATATACGGTGAAGGGACGCGTCAGAAATCATCCAGCGTCCAGAATATGGACGCTGGCGCGTCAAAGGGTTAAAAGATACAAAAGGGGGACATCCTGAACTGATGTGTTATGTTATGTCATTTGTCATGACAAAGGGATTCCAAAATTTGAGACAATCCTAACATAACTAAATACTCTCACTTGTTGATTGGCCTACTTGTGAAGTGCATCATTGACTCTCATAGCCCATTCACATCAGTCACCCAACGCAAGTGCGGTAGACAATCTGCGTTCATCAAATAAGTTTTTGGTAGCTACAATGTGCTCCTATAAATTATTATTTTTAACCTGAAGCATGGAAGAAGCTGCTCCAACGCATTTTGGGTGCCGCAAGAAATTTGCGCTCCACCAACACACATGCATTTGCCAAAAGTAAGAAGAGAAAAGGCTCTGATACCGTAAGAAACTGTATATTGTCTTTGAAATTTACCTTGCAGAATTTCAGGAACGCGACGCAAGAGCTGGAGCTTCTTGGTGTGAATGGGTCATCAAAGTTCTGATGTTGTTTGATGGTTACAACCACTGTAGACTATAGAGTGACCGTATAATCCTTAACCCCTAAATGTTGAGGCTGTGACCATGGAATCATGCTTTACATGTCACACTCAATCTTGCCACTATGAATAAAATAAGTATTCAATTTTATATCTTAAGTAGATGAAGCCATGTGTCTACTACAAATCGTGATTTTTTCATAATTTTTAGTGAAAATTTGAAATTACTATGTTTTTTTGAAGTGATTTGAAAGAAAATTCATATCAATTACAAAAGGTACTAAACAATTCGGATTTTTTTACCAATGGTTTAAATTATAATAAAAAACATTACAGTAAATGAAAATCATCTGTGTATCTAAATTTAGACTTTTTTGCTACACCATGGTAATACATGTCAAATTTGCAACTTCAATAAAACACTCAATTTTCAAAGTTTTCCAAAAATTCAATGTGGAGTAGAAACTAGGCTTGGTAAAATTCATTTTGTTGGGTAAACTTAAATGCAATAGAACTCATTTTCATGGCCTAAATTTAGTTTAAGTAGAAAAGACAGAAATTCCAAAATACACTACATGGTGAACCGTTTTTATGACTCTTTTTGTAGTTGGGACCCGATGTAAAATCCAAAAATAGCTTGAATGATGTGAATTTAACTTGAAGAGGTGGCATGACCAACAAAAATCCTTCACAAAACAAATTGGATGAAAAATCATCCATGTATCAGTTGGAATTGAATAGTGAATTACATTCATAGGCTAGATTTTGGCCTCCTAGGCGCTTAGGGGTTAAGCTACCCAAAAGCCCGCTTCGCAACCGTATAGTATATTTTTTATTCAGTGGTATTTAATCAAAACAACAATGACCAAACACTTTTAAATACAAAGTAAAATTAATAGTCACAATAATATTTATATAACAATATATCACAATTCATATATCAAACCACAATTGAACAACTATAAGACAGAATATAGGTTGTAGCGAGGGATCCCAAGGGCCTTTTAGGGGTTAACCCAAATTTAAATGTTGGGCCTAAAAGCATACTTTGTATTAGGTTCTTAGGTGCATGCAAGCTCCTCACAGCGGTTCCGCACTCGGAACGGTCATGCTCTGCTGGGCTCCAACATAGGCCTATGTACTCTATTAACCCTTAAGCATCTACACTACATTTACCCGGTCTAACCTCATCAATTTCTCACATTTTAAAATAGATTTTTTTGGTATTTATCTCATATAATTTATTGTTAAACTGATTTACATTGATTTTTTCATAACTATTTAAATAGAAATGAAATTTATAAGATTTTTCAAAGTTTTTCTCTTGTAATAGTCGTAGTAATTTCAAAATACCTAAAATAGTATGAAAATTTAAGGAAAAATGTAAATAATAGTGATGAACAACAAGGTGTAGGTGGCATGCTTCTCAAGCTTACATAAAAAGAAATTCGATTGAAAAACTTTTTTTGCAGTGTATATTCAAATTTTAGGGTTTTGAGCTGTAAAGTGCTATAAAAAAAACGCAATTTTAACAATTTTGAAGAATGGTTGATTGAATTAGAAAATAGAAGATAGCTCCCATACTTTCTTAATTGGAACCATTTTCATTTGAAATAAGGAATTAAGTGATTATCAGCATTTGACTAAAAAACGATTAAACATGGTCTCAGGGGCTTCTTGCAAGCTTAGGGGTTAAATAACGCATAGTAGTGCATGCACGCGAAGACGGTTTTACCATTGGAATTATCATGCTGAACTTTTGATTTCTAGAAACATGGTGGCAGAGTGTCTGTTCCAATTCCAACATCCAGAAGACTGCGTGATGTTGTGGTTGACAATTCTCTTGCTGTAAGGTTGAGACACCCATTTCCAACTAGGGACACAAAACCGATCAGGCCTAATTTCTAGATTGTGAAAGAACAGATGTACCTCATTTGTACATTAGAGCATATGATCGGTTTTGGGTCCTTAAGTACTTTTCACTTTGAAAAATTGTACAAATTTCAATATTGGGAAATAATTCATGGAAAATTTTGCATTCTCCGCGAAAACTAACTTCCTACCCGGGAAAAATATCACCCTATTAATGGCTGGTCCAGAAATAGTGTAGGTAGCTTAAGTTATCGGAATAAGGTACCTCAACCTTACCAATACTTCAAAATGGAGCAAGATGGGTAAGGATGAAAACAGCAAGTGGCCAATTTGGTCAACTCTGTTATTGATGCACACTTTATTCAAACAGAAAATCAATCATTCATACATGTCAGTAGTTTCTTTCTGTCCTCGCCATGGAGAACATTATAATGTGTAGATGACAAGTTTTATAAGCTTATTCAAAAGTTGTGGCCCAAATCCTGATAAAGAGATACATACAAGCATTCTTTTTTATTTTTTTATTTGAAACAAATGACACACATTTCCTTGCAAAGAACAATATACACATCATCAGAGAATCAGACGGGATCACCAGCGAGAGAAAGAAACCAACTAGTTAACCCCTAAAGGCCCTTAAAAGCCAAAATGGCTTTTTGCTGTTTCGGGCAGCTTAGATGGAAGGTCTAAATTAAGAATTTTAGACTGTAATTTGGCGTGGGCGTGGTCATACATACAAGGTGTGTGGGGTAAAATTTACAAAGTCAAATTCGGATTTTATAATTTTTTTATTGAAATTTTTGGTTTCAAGCCCAACTGGGGTAGAAAAAAACTTTTTATTATAATCATTTTTTCAATTTTTTTTTTTTGGAGACATGCTTTTCACCACATTTAGGCTCATAATTTGAAGTGACCCATGTTAATTATATTCTTGGCTTGATAAGGGCAGCCTCCAAAATAAAGAACAGCAACCTCCAAGGATTTTTGTAATTTCACATCCATTTCTTTCGAAATTTGTCAAAATTTGAGATTTTGAAATTTTTTAAAAATAATTTCGCCTAAAATTTATAAAATCATAGAGGTACCTAATCACCGTTCATTTTTTCCAAAAATCAAATACAATTAATGTGATGCATGTTTCACCAAATTGCCATTTTTATACCTACTTCCGGAAATTAATTTGGATGAAGGTTTGAAACGCGTAATGAGTCTCTAAAATTTTGCATGAGCGTACCCAACTTAGTTATCTACATGGAAAAAAATATGAGCAAAATGTTTGGAGTAACAATCTTCAAGTCCCCCTTTGCACTATGGAGACAATGCCTCACAAGACATGCCCCGAAAAACTTTTGCACAAACTTTGGATGTTATGATCTTGCAAATGATAAACATCCAACGGTCAATTTTTGAAACAGTAGCTATGAATAGGCTTAGGTACAAGATCTTACGGTTGGAATTCTAAAAGAAGTAAAAAAACTTGGTTCACATCCCCGGGAGTACATAGAGGTAGAAAATCGCAGTTTTGAGGTTTCAAGCTTCCAAAAACACAAGGAAATTTAGGGGTTAAAGTTATCAATATTGGGCTTGTAAGAGCTCCAACTAACTTTCATGCCGGTCCTAGTGACAAACATGGCATTCCTACACCAGTCATAATCGAAATGGTTGATGAACTTGGCGCTCCTCCCTAGAATATTGCTTCATTAACTTAGTGTTACGAAACCGGGCCGTGCGCCCGTGATCAGCCACAACATCCCAAATAACTTGATTAGCTTTATGAGAAGGCCGAAATCCGCGACTAAAACAAATGGTATTGTGATCAAGCTACACAATCCAAATAATTGATTTCTTAATCATGAACCATTAGAACTTCGCCACCTTGAGCTGATTAGGCAGCTTTGATCCAAAGACACATTGATGCATGGTCAAGGCTGGCCAACACCATGTGGCAGTGTCAAGAGGAATCTCCAGGTACTCGTAAATGATGGTCAGGGCGTATTTCCATGCATTGTTCACACGAGGGCGGGTATGAACACGATGCCAAAGTGACTCAAGGGAAACAAGAGGGTAGCATACGTACAAGTTGGAGATATTTGGTGCCATCTGATGTCTCTACTCGTTCACCACAATGACATAGTAATAGACTGACCATAAGAACCCAACCTCTTTGGCTGGCTGTTTGGGAGACCATACCTCTTTCTAGTTTGGCTATACAAGCATAATTTCCAAGTCATGACATGAATGGCATGTTAATCCTTAACCCCTAAACGTCCTCACCTATGTCCAGTTTAGGCAGTTTTGCAAAGATGCATTATAAAATGCAATTAATATGAATATTTAGAACTTGATGTATGAATAAAAGTTATACATTTTTAATTTTAGATTCTATCTATAGAGTTAGATCTATGACTACTATCACTAATCTTTTTTTTTATAAATTTTGAAACATAAAATAAAAAATTACTTTGTAATTCAATTACGAATAAGATATTGACAATATGTGGATGAAATTTGTTGTGATGGGTTATAATGTAGTACTTTAGGTGTAGTGATTTTTGGAGATTTTTTGGATGCTTGATTTTAATAGTTTTTTTTTTCATGAACACTTTTAGACCAAAATCTTCAAGATTTTCGGTGAAACACTTCAACACAAAATGAGGCATAATTTTTTCAAAAATTATTTCCTTTTCGATCGGATCACACATACATGAAGTTAACTTCCCATAAAAAATTCAGTAAAAAAATCACACCACAAAAAGTGCATGACAGATGAGAAAATACGGATGAAATCTGTACATCAGGCCAAAAACGCCTGCTTGGGCAGTTAGCGGTTAAAGAACAGTCATATGCTTTAATTTCCCGATTCCACACCCAAAATCACTATTAAATTATATTTTAAGCATGATTTTCTTTCTAATTTACTTTGGTTCTATTTTAAAGAAGTATAGATCCCTTGAAGGTGCTTGGTTTGACATTTAAAAATTCCCATTTGATGCAACAAAGTAGAACTTATGAACAAGATTCTCTCAAAATACTTTGAAGCCCGTGGGTTGTGGGGATTGCAAAGTCGTTTATAGGTTAACTACTTACTAACTTCTGGTCATGTTCGACCCCAAATGCCATGAAATTGCAACCAATTAAAGGGAAATTGCATCTTGAAATTTCCCTTTAAAAGTGAAACAGTAGTATCTTTCAAAAGAAATAGAAAAAATCATTTGACCCGGATCACAGGCAAAGTGGGCAAAGGAATTTAGTCCCAATTTTACTTGATTCCTTTTTCAAAACTATATAAATTGTGGATTATTCAATGGGGGAATTTGAATTTTTTATCCAAAAAACCAAACATAACATTCTTTAAAGGCCCACTATTGCACGTTTGAATCTCAAGCATCTGTCAAGGGATCAAAAAGAATTGTAGAACATTTTCTCTAAATTCAGTTAGGTTAAGCAACAAGGGTTGGAGAGTTGAATTATTTTATTTACAAGTAGTTTTTTTATAGTGTAAAGGGTGTGGTCCAACAAAGGCTTAAGAATGCTATGAAGATTCATAGCTTTTAACTCTTTAGTGCCTAGGGTACTGTAGCTCAGAGCCCTGGATTTCAGTAGATTTTTCCACTGTGGTTGAGACTACCAAAAATAGAATGAGTTAAATTAAAAAGTAACCGTACAATTCTATTCTCAACTCGAGAGCACATATTTTATCAAAATTTGAGAATCATCCGATGGTGGGATCGGAAGATTATAGTATGTATTTGAACTGTATAATGCACGCTCAAAAACGAGATTTTGGGGGGTGTGTGACTTCAAAGTTAAATAGTATTTGAGGTAAATTTTCAAAAATAAAAGCAAAGAAGTTCAGCTATGCCCTATGTCAACACCTCTCCGTTGCAATCTTTCATATCAAAAATAGACTCACACATAATTATTGTGAGATTTATAAGTGAAAGTGACTTGTCCATGTACGGTTTAGGACAAAATTTTATACGTTGAAAATTGACAGGAGTGGGTACATTAGTCAAGATCGGATTACACACACTAATGGAAGATGAAGAAGAGAACACAATCCAAAAAAATAAAACAAGATAACAAACTTCCAAACACAAGAAATACTACACAATACATATGTTGTATTTGTAAGTATTTACTGTATTTTCAAGTATTTGCAGTATTTTCGCGTTCTGTTGATAGGTATTTTGATAGTTGTACAATTCCAAATTGAAAATTTCTTTTTCTGGAAGGTGCGTAATGTATGTAGGCAAATCTGAACTTCAAAACTGAAGTTCCAATTCTTCACGGATTCTTTGCTATTTGCATTTCAGACGTTGTAGTGACCATAATGTGGTCAGCTAGGCACTAAAGGGTTAAATGACCAATTGATTGATTGTATTCTGAAAAATATATTTCAGATGGGCCAAAACTTTGTATTGCCAAAATCAATGAAGAGCATTGTATATGGTATGTTGGTAAAAATGTAAATGAAATTGAATATGTAAAAGTCCTTATATAACTGAATCTACTCAAAACTATTCAAAAACCACGAGTTCCTATTCTGATAGACTCAAACATCATAAATTCATAAGTTTATTGGACCATAGTATATATTAAGGATCTGTGGAAGTTTAAGGGTGAAGGAACACATTTAACCAAAGTGATGAGCTAATTTCCAAATTTAAATTAATAAGAAATGGTATTAATTAACCCCTAAACGTATCGACCCCTTGAACACAAGTAGATGCTAGCCTCAAAAATGGGTATTAGCGTGGCTCAGATGTACATGAGAGGACCATTGCAAGTATAAAATCTACCCAACAAATTTGACATACTTGCAGTCCCGGGTACGCAACTCCCGTATTATATGGCCCTAATTATAATCACTTATAATGCATTTTAGTCCAATCTCGAGTGATATAAATTGTTTTAATGTAGAAAACTCTTGTAGCCTTTCTAACAAGGAATCCAAAAATGTAATTATGTATAGGAAACAAATATTTCTTGAAGCATATAATTGCATTAAAAACCTAATTATATGAGTTTTTCTAATACATGTAGCATAGGCCAAACTACCCAACTTTTTGGGCTTTTTAATAAAAATTTAAGATCTTTTTATTATAAATAAAACATTGCCAATGACTTTTAATTTTAATTGGAGGCAACTACTCGTGTGAATCTTTTAAAGTTATGCATAGGCAACTTATTGGTCTAACTATTGAGATAGAAGACTGCCGATTTGTGTTAGGATCCAGTTGAGGTATGTGTTTTTTAAACCATAGGTGTTTAAAAATAGGTGTTTCAATTCTTTATATGTGTTAAATTTTACCATAATAACTACCATCTGTTTTTTAATAAATATGCAACCCAACTTTTTCTACATCTCATTTTATTTATTTTGGTCTTCACCCAACTTTTTGGTCCTTTTATTTTTGTATAATTTGATATAATTTTTACAAAAGCCGTCCTCTAAGCCGTTTTAATGCCGATGCCCCCTGCGTATAATATGGGAGTTGCGTACTCGGGCTTGCAGTTGGAGGCCTCTTCAAATTTATCAACAACTCCCCGTTACAAAGAGATTTATTGCAATTGGTAGAGAATTTAATAGGCTTGCAAAGGTAACGTAGTTGAAAGTCAACCGACATTAGAGTTAACCAAAAAGAAGAGAGAATACATGTTATGTGAGGTGAGTCTGACCCGTATCTAAGACAACCAAGCAAACTGGTATGGTTTCCAAAGAATACAAAATAAAAAGGAGGGTGAACTAGTTTTGCCCTCACAAAGGTGGCAAAATTGAGACTAAGGTGAGTTGACAAAAAGCGAAGGCTTGGAGGCGATGGCCCACATCCAATTTGAGTTTAGGTGGCTCTGACAATTTGGACTGACTTGCAAAGCTCATATCTAAAATTGAAGTTGGAGGGTGTTGGGTGCACTATTTGCTTTCATTTCGATTACACTCAAAGAGGACATAGACTTTGGTTTCCTAATTTTTGGGGGTCAGATTACGTGTTCTGATTTCAGTTAACTCAATTGTATGAGAAAGTTACAAGGCTTTGAATCTGTTCGTGATCCAGTTGTTGGACGCAGGGACATTTAGGATTAAGTCCCTCCAAGTAACGGTCAATTTTCCCACTAAACGTTGACATAGAAACCCTAAAGAGCACGCTACTGCGACAGCTGCATAGGGGCACTGGTTGTATGTTGTTGTATGTTGAGGACGGGAAAGGCACACCGACCCTCGACATTGTACCCAAGGACGGATATTAATCTGTATTAGTTCAGCCGGTTGGCAAGCCATCAATTGGGGCTCCGTGCTTTGGTTACAGTGTCCGCATCCGACTGTAATAAAGCTCATACATATTGTGTTCTTACTAACTTCTACTCAAATAGTAAGAGTAATAGAGTCTACTACCGCAGTACCATAACTGGGTTGCCAAAAAATAATTCAACAAATAAAAAACGTAAAATAACCGGAAATTATGAGGACAAAAAACAAAAATAGAATCAGTAATTATTTTTAGCTATATTTTTACATTTCTAAGCTATTTTGGGCCATTTCCAATCATTTTTTTTGCTCATGAACGAAAATCAAGAAATTCATTTTTTGAGGAACGAACCTTATTTTTCAAAAAATATTAAATATTCGTCTGTGGGGTGGCGACCCAGTTATGGTACTACGGTAGTATCCTCGAAAGAGGGCATCAAGGGTAGCATGCGTCATCTTGGTCCTGGTGGCCAAGTTGGTAGCACTTCCCCCAATAGACCCTTCATTCACAATGGCCCAAAATTCCTCTATCTCTATATACCGAAATTATCATATACTGTGGCCCACGATATATGAGAGGCTTTACTAATAATTATTTTTTCAAAACATTGTGGTAAAATTCATCCAAATTTGATGAAATTTTGTTTAAATGAATGAGTATTTGTCCAAACAGATGAATGTACCCACGCCATTTGTGCACCCACAATATATGGTGATTTTAGTGTAGTAAGAGTAGCATTTGTAGAGCAGAAATTCAACCGAGATCTGTAACGTATTGCATGGAATTATACAGTTCTTGAACTGAAGTACACCGATGGTACAAATGATATATACAATTTACTTAGGAAATATAAGTAAATCAAATCATACCAACAAAGATTACCGGTGCTTATGGGTACTACATGAGGTAAATGGCTTAGTATTGAGGCTAATTATGTTCAGTTACTGATACTGTATGCTCTTGGCACTCTCGACAGCAATTTGAATAATTTTAGCCCTAAGTCCTTCCGTCTCGTCACGCTACGGTTTAGGTTTCAACATATTTTGATGCCAAATATTTCATCAAGCTATGGAAGAGCACTTCATATGCTCCAGTTTTTTTTAGCTCAACCACACTAAACCTCATCATCTCCAAAACAAAATTTTCAGAAAATTAGGTTTGAATAATTTAGGTTTCAATAATTTTCAACATTTTACCCTTCAACATATCAAATTTTAATTAACTTCTGACAAATTTGAGGGGAGCGTAAGGGTATTACAATTGTATTTTATTTTTCCTTGAAAAACAGAACCCCAATTATATTGAAGTGCTGAGCGGCTTGTTCTGCCCGGTTCTTGTGAGAGCAGCTCCACCGCAGCCCTCCCAGAATCCCTCGCACTCCAGAATTAGATGAAAAGTCCGAAGGGCCCTTCCAAAATGCCTCTTGACTCTGGATCCTAGCGTGTTAAGAAATGGCCCTTCAAATCACTATTTAGTTGACTACATCCTCACATTCTACTTGTGATTGGTCCATTGACTATTTAATGTGCACTTTTGATGTGTGAGGGGCCTCCAAGGGTGGGGGAGTGTAAGTGCAAGGACTCTTCAAATGTAAATGAATAATTTCAGCGAGTCATCTCTAGCGTGTAGAAGTGGGGATGCTCTGATGTTTTATGTAACCGTTTGCCTTGGAATAAAACGTCCAATATTTTAATTTTATTGTCTCTGCCCCACCAGGGGAGAGACTACGAAAACGCTTTGTTTTCAAGTAGTTACATGGCTGAACAATATACACAAGCCGTAAAAGTAAATCTAAGATAAATACTTAGGCAGAGACTACGCGCCTAGCCGCTTGTTTTAAAAAACACTAAATTGAATTGCTTTAAAAAATGATGGTTTTATCTCGTAGATGGATCACAGCCTGCACAACTACCAAGAACTGGCCCTCCTCCTGACTAGATAAAGAGTCACTGCTTTTTGTGAGCGTTGGCCATGTGGAGATGGTAGCAGCTACTCAGCCAGAATATGAGGCAAGTGTCATTAGAAAGCAAAAAAAAAAAAAAACGATCCTCAAATGCCAAGGAGGCAAATTACACTAATTTCCTACCTACCGAGGTGAATAGAAAAGCGGACAACCATTTGTCATGCAAGGCAAATGCCATTCATGCTCTTACAAGCCCAATATTGGTAACTTTAACTAGGTGGGTCTTTCCCCCCGATTCTAAATCCCCCATCGACATTAATGCAAGCACTATTCTCATTTTCTGAAATTTTCATAGGGTCTTTTTTTGGCAATTTCTTTCGTTAATCTGGTTCAAGAGGACCCCTCAGAAAATTTAAGCCCTTGGAAGAGGGGGTTATTTCTTAACCCCAAAAGGACCGTAAGGCCCCCACGCGGCTTCTGGAACTTGAAAGTGAGGAAATTCGGGTTCTTGGGCTTTGAATTGTAGGATGAACAACGAAGAGACCCGGCTGGCTCTTTTTGAGAGCCGAATCTGTAGGTACTTCTTGATTGGAAATTCATCAATTGAGCGATTTTTGGTGATTTTTTTGAGTTGCACTGTGGGTATCTAGGCGTCACTTTAGGCCCTCATATCTTCCTCCTCACACCTCCAAATTACTTGAATTTTTTTTCGCATGTTTAAAATGATGATTTCTACTCACAGTAAAAATTTCAGAATTTTTGGAGCACTTTTGAACAATCCGATTTCAGCATGTGTACAAAATACCCTAAACAAGTTCCATCAATCTTCTCAACGGTGGCATTTTCTCAAAAATTGTGCGATTTTGTTGATATTTTTTTCATAAAAAAGCTAAGTAAGTCTTCTTTAGTTTCAACGGTGCCGATAGTCAAAATTACCCCACACCAATGAGGAATTGAGCTTGCTACAAGAGCTAGTCAAGAAAACAAGAGCTAAGTTCAACACCCCCGGTCCTTTAGGAGTTAAGGTGGGTCCCTATATGCACAAAATAGGGGGTAGTTTTTGTTCTCTTGCATTAACGTGGAGGGGGGGGGGGGGGGAGGGCGTTTAGAGTCAAGGGTTCTTTCTTTCGACAATGGTGATTCTGCCTGGTTCTGGTGATGTGTATTTTGTTCTTTGCAATGAAATGTGTGTCATTTGTTTCAAAAAAAACCAAAATAAAAAAACCAAAAATGCCATCATGGCACCCTGGCATTGTACACATTGTGTGAGCCTTTTAAAGGCTGGAATTGCCATGGCAACAAGTTACCTGGGATTCAATATGACCCATGATTCCACAATGAGTGCCGTATGGTTTGGTGTAACTTCCCTATAGAAACCACTGCAATTAATTGCTGTGGTTTAAAATTGTTATGCTGCAGACACAGTTCAAAATAATCGTATGTACACATGGACCTCTTTAATATCACCTTCTCTATTATGTCATTCTCGGTTCTATTAGCCAGCCACTCCCCATGGGAGACCCGGTCCCATTCTTGCAGAAAATAGGCAGCCGGTTCACAGAAAATAGACAGCGGGTTCAATTTCCTCTCATTGTTCTCTACTGTAATAAAAATGAGAGCGGGTCCATGAAAGATAGTGGCTTTTGTTTGAGGAAGTGCCAAACCCTTCCTATCGCTCTAACACCCGTCCTCTAATCCAAAGCATGGTGTAAAATTAGTTTATTCTCTTTTTGCAAAGCGGGCGTAACATAATCAACATGAATGATGTAGACATGAAAAGTAGTTGTTGCAAGCATTTGAGTGCCCAAAGTACAACCACACGGGAACAAATGGAAAACCATTTCCAAATAGCCTATTGCAAAACAACAGATTTTGGTAAACAAAGTGCATTGGATAAAGTGTAGTTGATGAAGCATTGAGGATGAAATGGTGGATGAAAACGTGACCAATTTCGTGACACAGGGGTCATAACATCGGCCGTGAAACTATGCATTTAATATTATATATAATAATTTAATCATGATTTTCTTTATCACAACCCTTTATTACGCTCATTTTTTTGTAATTGTATTTGGAGACATCCTATATTTGTGAATGAAACATTTTAGAAATGGGTAGAATATTCCCAAGGTATTTAAAGAAAATTCTCAATTATTCCCTACACATTGTTCAAATTTGATAAAAGTAATACATTTTTATAAAAAATAATGATACATGTCGTAATGTGATTGGTTGTAACGTGGAAATTGAATGTCAACAACAAAGTGTTGAATCTGACCTATGCTTGTAATGTTGTGTGAGATTTCACTATGATTAGTGAAACCCCATGAGTAATATCTTTATTTTTGTCCATTGACTCTTAACAAGATCTTATCTATAGAAGCTCGTACGGTAATGTAAACTGCATCACCATCATCAGTTGAGAATAATCTCTGTTTCAATCGATGCAAAGTCACCGACCTGCACTGTCATGAACACCTGAAAAACATGCTAAAAATAAAATTTCCAGGTTTTGAGTCAATTCATTGGGAAACACCACAAAAATACGTGTTCAATAATACGTACTGTAGACGTAAGATTGCACCGGCATTCTCCACTGAAAGCAAGACCAGAGCCTGTCAATAATGACTGATCATATGCTACAGTGCCGGGGCCAGATACCAAGATTCTAAGTCACATGAAAAGCTGGGGGATAATTATAATCATAAGAATCGAAAAATAAGAGAAATGAGACTACCTAGTACCGGCAGGACATCGAATTGCAAATGAAACTAATGAAGTAATGGAGGTTCATGGAGTTTTACTAGTAAGACATGGTGAAATAAATTGTTGAGAGAAGACGATGATGGCGTCGGTGCAGCCACAGTACCTGAAAGATGGTGGGACAATGGCTGAAAGGGGATTCTGCACGAATCCCTCCTCGCCCTTCATCTTTTGTTCTCTTTTTCTCCCTTGCCGTAACGCAGATGATGACTGGTTCAACTCAATAAACACTCAAAACTGACTGGTCACCATTTTACTGTTGTCGTTGCCTGGTGTTCCTGCTCTTCTGCAATATTAACGCGGAGTCGAGTGCATGACCCGGTGGGCTCACCGAGTACAGCTCTACCATCTTTTGCAACACTGGATCATTAGAAAGTAGTGCAAAACCAGTAATTAATGGGGTGTACGTACTAGAGGGCGATTATCATGAGCTAGTTTTCGATTAAAATGTTTGTTGAAGATCGATTTTATTATGTGGAGATTGTGAGCTAGAGAGTGTACACCGTGACATAGATGTGGAGTAATGACGGCGTAATTACAACAGGTGGGGGCAAATCATGTGAAGAGAGAGTTGAGGAATTCGGACGTGTGAGCAAGATGGAGGTGGGCAGTGAAGGGATGAAGATTCTTGGAACCTGAATTGTGAGATATGAGCGCTGCTTCAGCTTCGGCAGTGCCTGCACCACTTGAAAGTCTACTGTCAGCAGAAACGGAAGACTGAGGCGAAATCTTCAATAGCTTAAGATCCTGGCTCTCAGACACACGAGCTCTTCTCTAGGACGGTACCAAAGCAGGAATAGACAGAGATACAGTCGCAGAATTGGATACTTCAAGTGCTGTATAGTTCCACGCAAGAGATTTTGAGGACACAGCAATCTTAGTAGGAGTTACAGTACCAATTAGCGTGTGGTTGGATCGCCCCGGCATCGGATTTTATTGCGAGTTTGATCTCTGCTGGCGGAGGTGACTTACAGTCTCTATCTTATCTGTCAATATTCCTGCTGGACATGTAAGTTGGGGTTTGTCAGACGTGCATGACATGTACAAAAGAAGCACGTCCACCGGTCCTGTTGCTTGTTGGGATGGGGAAGTTTGGCACATAGTGCCAGTTCGATTGTCCAGATTGCACTCTGAGTACGAGTACAGCAAGCTCACTCGAAAGCTCTTTTAACGGGTTCTTGTGGAAATTAAAATCGTAAATCCCTAGAAAGCTGATCATGTGCTTGGTCCCGCCCTCCATGAATCCTCCAGTAGTTCAATCAGTTAATGTTGCACGAGTTCTACGTCTCATCACTGGCAGGGTGCCTGACCATTCCATTCTCGCTACTGTGTAGATCTATGTAGACCTGTGATCACAAGAAGGAAAAGCAAGGAATGAGTGTTGCCATGAACCTCGGCTTTTGACAGGAAAAGCTTCGTTTCCTTTCTAAATGCGTGTGCACAGGCGCTAAGTAGACCTCGGACAAGAAGGGACAGAGTGCTGCTATGAATATCAGCATTAGTTGCAAAACTTGCAGGAATTGAGTGATAGGAAATGAGTGTCGTGGGAGAGGAAGGATCGTGCACAATTTGATATTAGTAGGCATCCAATTGATCTCCTGCTCTCATGGCGCGGCTATTTCCTGTGCTGAATTCTGCTTTCATGATCAATCCTGCTATAGATGTCAGAGTGTCAAAAGGAGGCTGATATATGCAATGTCAGGGAAGAGCTGAGAAACTGAGACGGTGTGATTGTACATGCATGCAGGGTGCAAAAAACTAGCAAGGGGTACGCGTACCGAGATCTCACACTGGCGGATCCAAGATGTATCTCATGGGGATTGTCAACGCGACGTTCGTAGCAAGGCGACCCACGGACCATGTGGAGCTCGTGGATCTCTCCGTGGAGAAGAAAGAGGCCCAGGATCGGTACAACAAGGAGCACAAGGCCCTCACCAATGGTCCGAAACCTGGTGTTAGCCCACGACACCATACTCTGGAGGCTCAACCTGCCGACCTCTGCATGGAGCCTCTGTTTCCCCTGTTCGTGACATCGGCTTCCTCGGATTCCTCCTCCGATAGTGACACACCAATCGGTGACACGGTCACCATAGAGGAGGCATCTGTCAATGTGGTGCAAGCAGAAAAATCGAAAAAAACTCTAGAAGATGCATCGAAGCTGGAGCAGGCATCGCGCAAGCAGACGGTGATGAAGACCACGAAGACAGAGAGCAAACCCAGAGTGACCCCGCCGAAGCTTGGACGAATTCAGCTTTCAGATGGCGGAGTTTCCACTAGAGTGCAGCGGCACCCTTTGGAAGTGATCCCGGAGCAGGAGCACTCAGACGAGCACAATATTGTGAGAGCCAAAATTGACCGCCCGGCGCGAGTTTTACTACACCCGCTCGAAAGAATAGACGAGGATCATCCTCGAAAACCCACCACGAAAAAAGAACGAAAAACTGTGATGCCTCCGTCACCACAACCAGGTGGTCGCAAATTCGTACGAGAATCGAAGCCCGACGTGAAGCAACCATCTAGGCATCCACCGAAGCGAGAAAGGGCGAGCAGGGCACCGATCACGAAGCCAAGGAATCCGAAACCGGATCGCGAAACTGTTCCGCAATCAGAAGTGAATGATCGAGAGAAGCCATCGCTCGCGACCCCCGTGATGGAAAAAATGGAAGGGCTGGCATCGCCAGAACCGTCGTGGAATCAAAAATTTCAGAACCTGCCGAAGCTAGCCGTGAGCAATTCAGAGCCCCTGATGGAGGAACGGGAGTTGCGATACTCGATGTCGCCCAAAATGACCGAGTCCGATTCAGTGCAAGACGAAGAGCTCTCGTTTCGAGTCTGGGAGCGCGAGTGCGTTCCCAAGCGCAAATCCATCTCGGTTTCCAGTGATTTCCAGGACCTGGACCTCCAGACCTGCATTGCAAACCCTAAAACAAAGTCCACAGAGAATGTGAAGCAGCAGCTTTCGCCGCTACAAACAACCTTTGCACCGAAACAAGAAGCGCAAGACGAAGAGAGCATCATCCACCATGATTCATATCCATCTCCTTCGTCGATCCAATGCGGCCTTTCACCGACATCGTTATTCTCAGACGACGACAACATGTTCTCCCGGTTCCAGCAATTCCCCGAGTTCGGAGACACGATTTCCGACAGCTCAGAGACGGGGCGCCATCGCCACCACGCGTCCTCGTCCACTTACAACGACGAGTCGTCGGACCTGGAGTCCCCGAACGCGGAGTTTTCGACGTTCACCTACACCGACAAGGAGATCGAGCTCACGACTTCCGAGGACGAGAATGTCGATGGTTCCGAGCTTCGGTACTTCCAAGAAGCGAATCGGCGGGAGGAGCCGTGGCTTGAAAAAAATGGCGGAGTCTTGGACGATACAGACTTGGAGTTTCTGCTTCCCTTAGAGACAACCCCGCAGACAAACGAAGAGAACTCCGAAATCTCCGAGGAAAACCCTAAAGACAATTGGATCCCATGCAACGACACAACAACAGGAACGCGCAGCTTACCACGACGACAACACAGCCGATCCTCCAGTAAGGAAAAGCTTCACGTTCCCAGACGCTCGGTGAAATTCGCAAAGGATCTCGTGCGCGAGATTTCACCGACGCCAAACCCTAACCCTAATCCGAAACCGATTTGGCTTCCACGGCCTGAATCGAGCCCTAAAGACGAGGACGAGCACATCTACCCGAGCGTGAAGAGCTGGGAAGTCAAAGAAGATGTAGACGCGTCGTCCCGGACGCCTCCGCCGAGGAGGCGATGGCGGACCGCCTCGCGAAACTCTAAATGCGAGGAAGAAGAAGACATTCCTAGGGTACTGCAAGATGACGGGGGCCCTTCGATCATGAGCTCGAGGAGACGGTGGCGGAGGTGTCGGGAGAAGGGTGATGTCGCCGTGAGTCGGCGGCAGCAGATCATGCCGTGTGCGGGGCGGTTGTTCTCGTGGCCGCAGCGGCTGTCGGCGTTCAAAGTGAGCCGTAGCAGCAGCCGCGCCGAGGTGAGCGACGACGAGAGCATTGCGGGCACGGAGAGCTTTGGACGTTCGGCACGGCGAGATGCTCAGCAAGTGCGCCGCATTCTCAAAGGCAGCCAGAAGCGATTCTCCAATTTGACGGTGGCTGACATTCTCACCGACAGTTTCCAAGACAGACAACCAACTCAAACTGAGGCTGCTATACATCAAGGTAGTGAGTGTGACACAAAAACTCACAATTAAGGTTCATTTTACAAAGAGACAACAACTTCTTTGTACAGTACCAAGGATTGTTTACACAAATACCAGGTCACTATTTGTACCCAAATGCTCCTTCCAAGGTTACCAACGTAGTTTGCAATGAAATTAGGAAGATTGTCTCATACAGTATTGGTTTTAGAAAGTCACAAATTTTGTACTTGCTTGTACATGTATACAACTCTTCATTCTTCAACTAGATTATTAGGCATTTTTTTTTTGTTTAAAGGTTTAGAAAAAACACAGTTTACGATTGGTTTGGAGATCGACTTAGATTTAGGGGATGCACAGATTTACACTAGAGGAAATCACAGTTTTGTGCTCCTGGTTTCCTCATCTTGATGAATGGGGACATCATTTGAAATTCAAGAAGTTTGCATGGAGAATGCACTCCATTTCTTGTGTCAAGAGATTAGAGATGAAATGGAAGGAACTAGGGATGAATTTCAAGGGAATATATACGAAATTTAGAATTCACTGAAATCTACTGTGACTACCCTTATTGTAGCGTCTGATCAATTCATCTTATAACTTCATGTTGTGTTGGATCTTTTTGGAGCAAACCAGATCAAGTCAGGTTCTGAAAGTTGGTCGTTTCAAAGGCAGTGTCGTCATAAAAGGTTATAGACCGTTGAGGGATGTCTATGAGTTTGCTGTGTGTTTGTAAGAACAAGTTAGGCAGCAAAACAACAGAATTGGAAGTTAGACATGCAATCAGAGAGACATGAGAATATACATCCCCCAAAAAACAGGAAATATTAAGTTGCAGCTGGGAAATGAAGCCCAGAACTCACAAGTGCGGCTTACCACCTTAAATTCCTAATCAAGAGTTTGATGACCAAAGTCCAATATTCTAGAGTGCTAGTAATCACAAATATAGATGAGTGTCATTAAGGCTTGAGGCTCCCAGCCTGAGATATTTAAAAAATGTTGTCTGGTATTCTAAAGTAAAACCTGTCAGATGTGTGAAGTAGTGCAACCGAGTTCTCACAAATGCTTCGCAAGCTTCATGACCGACATGCAACATTCAATGTAAAAACACTTACTGCTCATGATAAACAACGTGGAACACTATACCTTGCATCTATCCCTAACTTTACAAAGTTTGGCCAAGAGACCTGACAACTGCAATAGTGTCCCCACTCCATCTGCTATGCGCATATGCGCAAAACCCACTTCCTGCACACATGCAAATGAAAATTTCAATGTAACAAAACGTCAATACAGATAGAAATACGTGACTTAGATCAGGGTTACTTCCATGAATTATGTGATCCAGACAAAATTGCAGAAAGGAAAACTTTGGAACTTGCTAAACTCGAATTTTCTCTGGATAATAAGGCTTACCCGAATGTACTCAAGCTTCAAGAACTCTACCATCTCATAATTCTTGACGACTCTGAAGAGTGTGGTGATGATGTCGGTTGCAGAATAGCCTAAGTCATAGAGCTGTTTCAACCCTGTGTAGGCATCATCAATGTTGCCTGCTATACAGTGCTTGATGATTTGTTGAGCCAGTAGGGGATGTGGCTGATCGCAGACCTGATCGTATCAAAGCCAAATCATGTAAGGCTACTCTTCTCTAGTAACCGACTTTACAAGGTAAAAATATGACTCTATACTTCAGTATGAGCGGTACCTCGGCCTCTTGAGCCAGCGTTCCCCATCACTGATCGGTTCCAGAAACATAAACTAATTGTTGACACTACAGATGCCTACAGAGGGCTTGAAAACAATTCTCGTTCCTTTCTCCAACAAATGGGCTCCATAATCATACCGTATGCATTACATTACAATGAAAAATGGCACACAAAACGAACCACGTCCATACCCTGAAAACATTGTCTTGATTGACAAACTGAAACCCACTGAATGTGGCTTGTAAATTGTTCAAAGCTTGCCGCATATCCCCATCAGCAGTGAACACCACTGCCTCCAGCCCCTCTGGCACATAGGCTACCTGTCACGTGTGATACTCGGTCAGCAGATGAGAGCTCCAATTCCTCAAGTCTCATTAGATGGAAGACACGTGGGAAATTGTGGATCTTGAATGCTTGGGTATAGAACTTTTAAAAAAATTAAAAATCTACTTCATTTTCAACTCAAAAGGAGGAAAATTCACAGTTGCAACATGATGGCATGAGTGAAAACCTTCTCTGCTTCGACAACTCGAAGAAGACGATCTAGAATTTCAGAGTCTGACAGTCTGGAGAACCGAACAATGGCACATCGACTTTGAATGGGTTCGATGATTTTTGACGATAAGTTACAAGCCAATGCAAATCGAGTCGTGTTGGAGTATATTTCCATAGTCCTTCGCAGAGCCTGCTGGGCACCTGCTGTCATGCTGCAGAAATCATAACACATTCATTTCAACAAAACCTTAACTTCATATCCCTCATCCTACTATCCACATCATAGCCAAACTGAACTACAAGATTCAGGATCTGCACTCCTACATGTTACTCGAAATTTCACAGCTGGAAGAGATTACCTGTCAGCCTCATCTAGAAGGACAACTTTATGCCGCCCGGGAGGCAACGTCACTTTCTTTTGAGCGAACATCTTGATCTTGTTGCGGACAACATCTATTCCTCTGCAATGTCAATCAAACTCATAGCTTGCTCAGAGATAATAAAAACAGGCTTCGCCATGTATCAAAGATGGCATATCATCATATCATAAATGAGTAATTTTCATGTGTATCTTTCCATATATTCCTCAATACAATCCTCAATATAATGCTTATTGATCAAAATTTTGAAAAATTATATTAGAATGCCACTATTCATATAACTACATGTTGCAATTATACTAAACACAAGAAATTAAATCCTTCGATTGATGGGCCCCAACATGCTCCTATTGCTTTTAATACTTGCCTCATTCTCATTGGACACCATACCTTTTGAAGAATACATTTTTGAACCATTGCTTGGAGTAGAGACACCAAAAAATCCCCAGGATTAACTGTTCAAATAATGGAGCCACAACGAACCAGATTCTTAACCCCTAACCGCCCAACCATGCATATTTTGCATGATGTATGGATGTGAAATCCGTTTTCTCATCCATCATGCACTTTTTGCAGTGTGGGTTTTTTACTGAAACTTTTATAGGAAGTTAGCTTTGTGCATGTGTGATCCGATTAGAAAGGGGATGATTTGTGAAGTTTTTATGGCTCATTTCATGTTATAGTGTTCCACCCAAAATTTCAAAGATTTTAGTCTAAAAGTGCTCTTGAACAAGTCAACTACTAAAATTAAGCAACCAAAAAATCTCCAAAAATCACTACACTTCAACCCATCACAACAAAGTTCATTCTTAGATTGTCAATACCTTATTCGTAATCAAATTACAAAAGAGTTTTAAGTTTTAAGTTTCAAATTTTATAGAAAAATATTGGTGATAGCAATCGCAGATCTAACCGTATGGATAGAATCTAAAATTCATAATGTACAACTTTTATTCATTCATCAAGTTGAAAATATCCCTCTTAATTGCATTTTATAATGCATCTTTGGAAAACTGCCAAATCTGGAGAGGGTGAGAACGTTTAGGGGTTAAACTCACCTGTCATCAGAGGCGTTGAGCTCCAGGACAGCTTCTTTGAAGTTGGGACCTAACAGCTCATGTGCCAGAGCAAGGATACTTGTTGTCTTACCAGTGCCAGGGGGTCCCTGCTCAGCGGTCAAAGAAACAGAAGCGGAACTAAAATAAAAAAACACGACCCCAGAACCTCAGGCAACACAAGCCGAAACCCTAAACCTTGGCAGGTCTGTGACATGCCATTACATCACATACTAGCTTATCATTAGGTCACGGGTAATCATTAAGAGCCAGGAACTCTTTTAACTTTGAAGGCACACTTGCAGAAACACATAGGAACAGAAAAATGATTCCTGAACCTTAGACAAATGGCTATTTGGAAACTTATAACAGAAGCTGAAACCCTAAACCCTGGCAGGTCTGTGACATGATCCATTACATCACAGACTAAGAATTAGGTCACGGATAAACATTGAGAGCCAGAAACTACTTAAAATTTGAAGGCAGAACGCTGTGTTTGGATACAGAGAAGATGAGGTTGGGCATGTTGCCACCCTGCGCAATGACTTGCAGGCGGGTGACCACATCGTGGTTGCCTACAATGTCCGCCACTTTGTGAGGCCGGTATTTCTCAACCCATGGCAAATCGTAATCGCGCGCCAGGGACGTTGCAGCCACGGTCGTCGCCATAGCATCCCTTCACATCCCTCCCTGCGCCCCAGCAAGCATCACAGTCATCAATATCCTTCCCAATATCCAACCCTCTTTTCAAATATTGCACTCGCCATTCAGCAGTTTCATCATTCGGCTAACTAAACTGGCATTGAATGCAGCTCCGTGCAATTCCACAAGAATGACGTGAAAACCAACTGAACTCACTAATTTTCAAATGAAAGCACACAATAAAACACCTCCAAATGCAAGATTGTCTTCATAACTACCAAATGAGTAGCAAATTACTACCGTTAACGTCCCAAGGTTCGAAAGAGGGATTCTGCGACAAGCGTCTGTCTCAAGGCGAGCAGAAGAGATCGGCCTTCCGAACATTGTCGCGGGAAACCATAATGGATGAATGAAATTTGTGGGACGAATAATATCAGCCGAAGAACCGACTGCCTGTGTCCATGCCTAAATAACAGTTTAGGCGTGGCTGTGTGCCTTCACTACCAAAAAACAAAAAAACAGAGTGTTATTTCAACAGTTTTTCGATACTTTTTGGTCACTGCCCAAATCTAACAGGCTACCCAGAACCAAAAATATATATATTTGAAAAATAAAAATATTTTAAAATACTACACCAAGTCTACTTTCCAACACAATTTGAATTATGTCAATCCAAGTTAACCCCTAAATGCCTAGAGCCCTCTCCAAATTCGGCAGTTTTGCAAAGATGTATTATAAAATGCAACTTAGAGGGATATTTTGAACTTGATATATGAATAAAAGTTGTACGTTATGAATTTTAGATTCTATCCAGTTAGATACGGTTAGATCTATGATTGCTATTACCAATAATTTTGTATAAAATTTGAAACATGAAATTCAAAATTATTTTGTAATTCAATTACGAATAAGATATTGACAATCTACGGATGAAATTTGTTGTGATTGGTTGAAATACAATTCTCTAAGTGTAGTGATTTTTGGAGATTTTTTGGTTGCTTAATTTTATGAGTTGACTTTTTTTAGAGCACTTTTACGCTGTAATCTTCAAAATTTTGGGTGAATCACTACAACATGAAATGAGGAATAAAAATTTCACAAATCATCCCCTTTCTAATCGAATCACACATGCATGAAGCTAACTTCCCATAGAATCTACTGTAAAAATTTCACACTGCTAAAAGTGCATGACGGATGAAAAATTATGGATGAAATCTGTACATCGTCCAAAAATTGGACGCTTAGGCAGTTAGGGGTTAAACTCTACCCATAAGAGTTGTTCAAAGTGGATCACCTCAACCTTGTCTTAGTATTATCAAATTTGCTATTTGGAGAAAGTAATTATTGGATTTAATCATACTTGAGTACATATTTTTCTAAAATTACAAATGTAAAAGTATGTCAAGTCGTTGACCAAGCCAAAATTGCATTGACTATAGTTCAAAAGTGGCCTTGCAAAAATGAGGTTATAGATTTAAGAAACACAAAAATTTCAAAGAATCACCTCATTCAAGAGTATCTCATTTCAAATTCATTCCAACAAATTTTACTCAAAAAATATTAAAATTTTGTTTGTAATCGAATTTAGAATGAATTTTTAATTTTAACTTTCAAAATTTATAATTAAATATTGGTGATAGTATTAGCAAATCGAACCGTACAGATGGAATCTAAAATTCAAAATCTAGAGCTTTCATTTGTATATCAATTCCAAAATATTCTTCTAAATAGTACTTTATGATGATTTTTCTCAAATTGTCAATTCCAAGTACACCCTGGTACGTTTAGGGGTTAAGCCCTTTGGGGATCACATTTATTTAGAGGAAATATGGGCTTGCAAGAGGCCCTCAAAATGCCCACTTTTTTTGCCTATGGTGTCCATGAGCATGGTCTGAGGCATGGCCAAGTATGAGCTGCTATGTTGAATCCACAGTCAATGCTACAGTGAAATTGAAACCATGAAGAGAATAAAAGCAATTTTAAATTTTTTTAAATTTTTTTAAAAAAAACAAGAGAAAAACCCTCAACCAGACCCACCCCAGCACGTGCAGCGCAACTGTGGAGCCCAATACAATTTTTTAATTTTTTTTTAATTAAAAAAAAATTAAAAAATTGCAGCGTCTAATGGCGCTGCAGGCACTAGCAGGGATAGGATTTTATTTTATTTTTTAATTATTAATATTATTAATTTTTAGTTTTTAAATATTTTTTAGAAAAACAAAAAACAGTTGTGGGCCTAGGGGTGGTTTTTCATTTTATTTATTTATTTGTTTATTTTTGCGCTGCTCGTCCTTTTGCAACTTTCGAAAGAACTCGGGCCCTTCTACAATCCCATATTTCTTCTAATGCACCCTTTCCCTCATGTAGTATTGTTTGTGGGCCAACCTTATAATATTATAAAAACATAATAAATTCAAGTCGCCCTTTTCAGACCCCAAGGGTCTGAGTCCGGTTATCGAGTTTCGTCAAGCTTGGTGGTGTGATTTAATTAGGCAGTAGACAGCGAGTGGTACTGGGTAGCCAGTCAGCCTGGAGGCCCGGGGAATGCACTACAATATCTCATATGGAACCACATGAATGAACAAAAGAGATATTAATTGTGGGGTGGGTTTACAAATTAAACATAAGCTTAGGGTATTACTTTGTACAATTTCGTAAATATACATAGCCCATTTTTAATGTGATAAGGATTGTAAATTTACATATAGGGCCATTCCCTTATAACGTGTAGATATCTCAGGCCTCTTCAATGGAAAAATTAAAGAAAGTGGAAGGCCAAGCAAATCAAAAGCATTGACCACTAAAACTTGGTATTTAGGAAGGGTTTATAAAATGCGTAGAAAAATTGCAAATAGGTGGGTTGAATATAGAGAACCAATTGATTTGTGAAATCGACCATCTCATATGGAGATTGGATTGTGTTGGTACCAAAAACACCATGAATCACTATGGACTTATGACTTGATAGATTATATCACGATAGACCTAGAAACTATTATTGCAGTAGCTACAATAACTTTTGTAGTAGAAAAAACCTTCTATGAGTTACATCCTATAGATGAAAAAATGTTTAATGATTTTATCAATGATAAATAAGTACTTTTGTAGTGAAAAATTTCAAGTTTATTTTTTAAGCCATGTTTTTCATTGTATACATATGTTGAATGGGTTTCTTTTTTGTTATATATATATATATATGTATGTATGTACATCATTCTTTTAATGGAAGAAAAACCGTATATAGGGGTATTAATTTGGAGTTGACGCACGCACGTTATTCTTGGCTTTTAACAATAAGTGCACCCCTCGGGCCTGGAGGTTGTAGCCAGTCCGAGTTAGGCTTGTAGTACCTAGCTTCTGATGTGGTGCGAGAGCCCTGTGAACTGGTGCCCTTGGTACACATTTCTTCATCATTTTTGCGGTGGATTTATTTTTCCTTCAGGACTTGTAGAGTCTCGAGATTATCATTCTATTGTTTTGTTGCTTTGCATGACTGCTTCTAAAAGTGAAATTGATCGTTGGCTCCCGAAGGGTGCACTCTACATTATGTTTGAGAATCACATGTGTTCATGACCCCCTCTGAAATCCCCTTCGTATACAAGGGGTTATATATCTAAAACTTCTGTATACATATCTATTCCATCCTAAATATATATTTAATATATGTATACGTTAATATTTTCAGCTCTAAACATGTTTATTGTATGTATACGTAATATGGCAAAGTTCAAATTAATATCCCTCCTGTGCACTCACGTATACTCGTACATGTTTAGTACAGTGCACCCCCCGAGCGTTGGCTTTGGATGCACGTTCCAGATTATGCTATAAGCTTCATCAAAGGTCATTCGCCCAAGTATGTTCTATCAACCTTATTTATGGTGTTTTCAGTTGGATTAGAAAAGTCGGAAATCTAACCTTCACAATCCGTGCTCTTGCAGACCCTTCTGAAGGTTGTGGCAGGATGTAATTGTTCCTACTATTGTCACTCGAGCAGAGCCTCATAACCACGTGAAATTTCGTATTCACCTTGAAAATTACTATTTTTGCGATTGCTAAGTCAGGTTCACGCATATTTCGTAAATGCTAGTTGAGACATAAAATCAACATTGAGACTTACATTTAATGGGCCCAACAAGTTCTATGTGGTTGCCACTTTCTAACAAACGCAAATTGTCTTTGAACGAAATCAGGTGCAGATCATTCTCCATCCTGATCAAGATCGAGTTTTAACAATTAGAAAAAATGCATTACTTCAGGGATTTCCCGATTACTACAAGTTATTTGGTCCAACCAAACAATGGTATGAATGCCTTTTCTGACTGCATGTTGTTTCACAACACTGTCTCCGATGTTGCATATCGAACGCTGCTATTTACAGAACTTCGATTACGGCCTTAGAAAGTTGTTTCTATGATTTGAATGTCAGATACATGCAAGTAGGGAATGTCGTGGCAGTGCTTGTTGCAACAGCGCTTGGATATACCCTTGGGCAATCTTTTCTTCACGAAATCATAATTTTGCAACAAAAGACCCTAGACCTTCCTTGCCATTTTCGCTTCAGAAACTCACCAATAATAGAGCGGGTGAATATGGTGGCCAAACGGCCCCGCAAAACCAAATGCAACGGACATCGTGCTCTAATTGAACAACCATACGATTAATCCTCAATACAATAGAGTTATCCGTAAAGTGAGCCTGTCTTTTATTGAGAAATGGGTGCACTGTTCACCAAAATTTTGAGAAACGCAAAGTCCAGTCCACTTATTCCGGGGCTAATTACACAGGCTCAACCCAACCTCATGGGTGGTGCAACTATGTAATTTTGGAGTGGTCATCAGGCAGGCAAGCTTATGCAGATTCTCTTCCTCATCTCCCCAACTAGCCAGCTCATCACTGGATCATTGAGGCAGCTGGACATCCGGGGCGCGCATGTAAAGGCAGGTGAGAAAATTTTTCTCACCATTTTCGATGCTTGGAAACTTTGTTGCCTGTGTTTTTTTTTAGGTTCCGACACCTCTCCCACATTTAGGAGTTGATCCTCTCTTTTGTCAAACCCAGGCCCTAAACCCTCTCTTCACTTGACTTTACGGATAACTCAAATGTACTACAATATTTATGACATGTATAATTCCAGCAGCATATTATAAATATTGGTTGTACAAATGTCTCAATGAACTGAAATATAAACATGTAAACAGTCAAAATAGTGTGTGGAAGACTATAACGGGGAAGAAACTAACCAATTGAGTGTTTGATAAAGAGTAGGAGATTACAGCATGGATGCTCTCAAGGCTCAAAAAGATTGTTGCAATGAAATTTTCTTGTACTGATAGAGCATCCATGGAAGCCATTTCTAATAAACATGGGAATCACTTTAGTGATATGAAAGTCGTCAGTCACATATTTGCACACCATGACACAAATTAATCAACAAATGAATTACTAGTATTAATGGGCCATGACTAGAAGAAAACGCCTTAGTGATGTCGTGGCTGCACTGTACTAGTTATGGTATGTTCGCACCTGGCCTTAGAGGTGGTCTTACAAGGGGGTCTTACACCCTTAAAAAAGTGTGTGTTCCCACCTACATTCTTTAGTAATTACCAATCCTACATGGATGTACACATGGCACACTTTTAAGAATGGGTATTAGCTAACATTTAGGAGGACAAAAAAATTTTGAGCAATAGTAGGCAATTGTTAAGGGAGCACCAAAATAAGAAATATTCCCTAGTTTTGAACACTAAAGAATGGTCTTAGCTAATGTGGCACTTGAGGGGCCATTATGTAATCCCCCTACTATTGCTAACACTTTTCCAAACCTCATTGATGACACCTTTCCTACAAAGAAGGTATTTTTCCCAAAATTGTGGGGGTGTTAAATTTTTATCCACGGTCTTTGCAAAGGCCAAGTGCGAACGGGCCTTTACTAATTCATGCAATTAGTCATTGCCCACAAGCATCAATCAATTTAGTTAAATTTCCTTTGTCAATTCCAAAATAAATAAATTATTGAGAGTAATGAAACACTAAGGTGACAAAATGACAGATGGATGTTGGAGCTCAAAGTAATGTACCATACTTATCCAACTACATATCCAAGTAATTTGCAATCGGCCGAGACGGAGCGGCTACATGTTTAGTAATACTCAGCTAAATACATCATTGTGTATAACCCACGAGGCCCGCCACTCACGGCCGGACACCCTCACTAACCGGCCAATTGTTCATCTTTGTAGCTCAAAATTCGGATGTCAGCCCTGCCTTTTGAGGACTTTCCGCTCTTCCTCCTTGAACTCAAGGTATGAAATTGCCCATCTCATGTGCCTCTTGTCTCCCTTGTGTGTTGTGATAGGCGTTACCTGGGTGCCACTTGAGAGTATTGATCACTTAAGCTTAACTTATCTGACTTAATCCCTTATTTCAATGCAGGATGCTATTCTCTAACAGAATATGGGCTAGATTCGGAGGTGAGTAGTATGTGGACTTAAGAACCTTATAGAAGTGTCAAAAAATGTTCTAAAAACTTTTTTTTTACGATATTAACCCTTCAGTGCCTAAGAGTTTTTGCTACAAATTAAATGTGTTATAATATGTATTTTATATGAATTTTTTGAAGTTTGTAAAATATTAATTTTTTAATGTGTAATCCCTAAATTTCATCTAAACAGCTGAATAACATTAAGACCACTTAGGTTTTTTATAAATGAATTTATAAAGAAAAACCTTGAAAATTTAATTAAAAAATCGCACTGTAATGTGAACACATTGACATTTACAACTTTGCTTTGTATATCAACTTCATTTTTGTTATTCATCAAACATTTTATGACACATCTTTAAAATCAGTGTATCAACAAAATGAACAAGTTCTAAAGATGGTGCGATATTAGCCTTTCTGGGTGTACCCACCTTAGAGCATTCCCACCGGATGTTTTATATTCCTAAAGGTTTAGGGACATGACCTCAAATGGAGATGGAGATACAACAACAACGACCTTACTCATGATTTTCCTCATATTGTATCTCTAAAATATAGAGATATCTGTAAAAGTTTGCCCCAATTCTCTATTCTAACACTCATTTTGAGAACATGCGAGGTCTCATCTGTATTTGACTGGCTTGAGATCTCATCTATATTAGACTTTTTAGAGAATGATGTAGAACATCCGGTGGGGATGCACTTACCACAGGGAGCTCATAATGGTTTCCTTGCGTGTGTTGCCCTTTTAACCCCTAAATGCCCAGAGCCCTCTCCAAATTCGGCAATTTTGCAAAGATGCATTATAAAATGCAACCTAGAGGGATATTTTGAACTTGATATATGAATAAAAGTTGTACGTTATGAATTTTAGATTCTATCCATACGGTTAGATCTATGAGTGCTATTACCAATAATTTTTTATAAAATTTGAAACGTGATATTCAAAATTATTTTGTAATTCAATTACGAATAAGATATTGACAATTTAAGGATGAAATTCTTTGTGATTGGTTGAAATGTAATACTCTAAGTGTAGTGATTTTTGAAGATTTTTTGGTTGCTTAATTTTATGAGTTGACTTTTTTTAGAGCACTTTTACACTGAAATCTTCAAAATTTTGGGTGAATCACTACAACATGAAATGAGGCATAAAAATTTCACAAATCATCCCCTTTCTAATTGGATCACATATGCATGAAGCTAACTTCCCATAGAATCTACAGTAAAAATTCCACTCTGCCAAAAGTGCATGACGGATGAGAAATTATGGATGAAATCTGTACATCGTCCAAAAAATGGACGCTCAGGCAGTTAGGGGTTAATCTCACTTTTCCCACCGAGCCTCAAGACTCAAGAGTTGACACTTGTTAAACTTTCCTTTTACAAGCAGGTGAGTCAACATTAAACTGGTGAATAAGCAGCTTTAAGATTCAGTGGGAAAAGTGAGACTCGCAGGGAAATCACACAGGGAATCGCATATGAGACCCTGGTGTACAAGCGCCCGCAATCACAACCTTAAATGTATAGAGACCGTTCATTTCAGGTGGTGACTCTGTTTGAACATACCTTAGTTCCCCTGTTCCCTTCTACCGACACCCCGAACCCTGTCCCGTCCATGGAGTTCAGACGAGGGTCCATCGCATCAATTGATGCATCTAGAATTTACATGTTGAAGCGAGAGCTGGGACGAGGGTCCTACGAAGTGGGGTTTGCTGTGTTCAATGCTTGAATGTTTGGGTCCTTTACACTGATCAAATCCCAACAGGGCTCTGATAAAGAATGATTTCGAAATGAACTGTTTCTTTTCATATGAACTTCTAATTGAAAAATAGATTATTGTCTCTGCCCCAACAGGGAAGAGACAACCCAAAGGCATTGTTTTCAAGGAGTTACATAACATTCAGTAGCCTCTGTGACTGCTACCTTATACCAACAAATTGATGTGGAATATCCCACATCATTTCATGCCCCAAATGAAATGATGTGGGATATTCCACATCACATCAGTAGCTATGGCGGTATTAAGCAAGAGCAACTAACCATGTTGAACACTAATCAAAAGCACTCACTCAGTCACAATTCAATAGTGTCCTGTAATTGTTTATTTGATTCAATATCCCATTCAATTATAGATCACTGGTCAAGTGCTCCATATATAAAGGTGGATGAAACTAACAGGTAGCCTTCTTGAAGGCTACTGAATGTTATGATAGTATAAACAAACCATAAAAATAAATCTAAGGTAAATACTAAGGCAGAGACTACGCGACTAGCCGCTTGGTTCATACAATTATCTCAACTATTGAAAGTAGATGAATTGTACAAGGACGTGCACTCAACATATCGTAGAGTGCCTGCAGGACGATCACTTACAAGGGAAAAATCGGAGTGGTTCAAATTGATAGCCTGAGCTTGCTCAAGCGGGTGGTGCTTAGACTGTCAATGACAGAGAACAAGCATGAATGCAACTCAACAGATCCAATGGAACTCGTCTGGAATGTTGCATGATCTCCTTCATCGGCACTGAACGGACACATTTCAGAATTTTTGAGTCAGGCTCATCCGGATCAGAGATACACATCAGAATTTTGAGTCCTCATCCGGATCCGAGGCATACATCAGGATGCTTGGTAAGCGTTAATGTTAAGACAAAGTCAAAATCAAGGCATCAACAGCCTACGGATGCAGAGGGGCATATTCCGTAACTGCTCACTGTGTCGACGACAGTCGGAGGCTCCCAAACCCCAGCCAGCACTTCTGCCCCTCACTCCTTCACGAGGGTTTGCATTTCCAACCACGTATCTAGAGTCTACGCCTTCTTGCTTGGGAGGAGCTGTGTCGGAGGTAGGACTCTAAGCTGCTCACAACATCGATCACCTGGGTCACAGTGAACGCAAACCATCGCTCCGAAATTCGTTGCGATAACAAAATTTAGCATGTCTACGATGCATGTTGAAGCGAGAGTTGGGACAGGAAGTAGATTATGACGAAGTGGGTTATGCTGTGACAGGAACTGCCATACGTAACCTGGGCTGTGAACAAGTTAGATTGAGAAGAGAGATTCTTCCACCGTTTTCTAGGATTGTCGGTACAAAACGTTTTGAGATGTGTTGTTATCGATCGAACAGCATGCAAGCAGTGGAAGGCAGGGAGAATCGCCGCGTTGTCGTGAGCTAGGAGAGAGGGCTTTGTAGTGTACAGTACTGCAAGGCGGAAGTCGGCTTGGACGCTGCGCACCTCTTAATCGCAGGTAGCTGCGTGCAAAACCATCTTTTCCATCTACTAGCGTCTACGGATACTTTCTTTTCTTTTGATGCATTTCGATTTCTCTTGTGAGTGATTCTTTACGTTTTTGTCGAAGGCTGTAGGGGAAATAGTATTTAGAGGTATTTAGGGTGGGTAGTGTTCTTTCTTACGGTGATCTTTTTGAGATGAAATGACCGTTTATGATTTTCTTTCATGAGTTTGCACGTTTCTTGAGTTTCTTTCGGGTTCAGTTTGGTGAAAAGTTATACACTTATCAAAATTCAGAGTGGTTTTTTTTGGGGGTCATGTATTACATCTGCCAGGGGTGAAGATAGCAAACTAAGAGAGTCAAAATGACTCTGAGATTATTTCTACTAAAAGTTCCGTGATCATGTTTTGGCAGCTTTGGAGATTTTTTGTTTGTCGGCGCTCTTCTGTATGCCAGTCTTGATCTCCTTCTCAGGCGGAAGTTGAGTAATTCTAGATGGAGAGCAAGCTTGGTGTGCACATGTGACCAGGAGTGCAAGTGAAAGTGATTTGACCAGGAGTGCAAGTGATTTGTCCACGCTGCTAGTTTTTGAATTCCACGTTTGACAGCGCTATCTTAGTGTCTAAACGACCGTCCAAGGTGAGCGATTTACCTGCCGACTTTTTTCTTGTCAGATTTCTTACTTTTTTCCTGCGAAACTAGCTCTGAAAATTGATCTTCTGTGCGGTGTTTGGGTCTGTTGTATTCACTGAAATGCTTGAAGCACTGATATTTTCACCCATATTCGTGCAGACAAATCTGACTATTTACAAACGTATCGCTCACCGCTCACAGAGAATGGACGTTAAGTGTTGTCGACATCAGCATGAGGTTCTTGTGACGTATATTCGGTATGCGCTTCAGTGTTGGGGCCCCTTGGATGAGCTTCCTCTGTCATACTGGATGGATGATACCGTGACTACTTGGAAGCAATCTTTGTGGATAGCGACGCCAGAGTTGAAACGGGTGCTGACAAGGGCGAGGATCCTGAATGAAGATTGTTGCACAGAGTTACCTCCGCTAAACGCGGTTCTCCGGCACGCCGATCGATCCCAAGCATTTGTCGATATTGTGAAAGAAATTAAGTGGTGCATATCGATGGTGTACCACAACAACATCTGTAAGAATGTGACAGAGAAAAATGCTCCCAAACTCAAAGATTTTCCATGGCAAGCAACACTTGGGTACCGGAAGAAATTTTTGTTGGAGAAAGCAGAGCAAGAAGACTGGCAACAGCTAATGCTAGAGCTTCAAAATTATTATGATAGGCATCATGATTGCAGTGTTGAAGATTGTGGGAACGTGGATGCCCATATGGATCCATACTATTGTCTTGCAAGGCAAACAATGCATAAATTCTTCTCCCAAGAAACGGGCGGGAGTGAGCTTGACCACAAATCCTTGTTGTGGAGTTTCGACCCAGAGGTTGTGAAGCATGGTCGACCGCTAGGATCAGGTGCCTTTGGTGCTGTGACGGAAATAACGTGGTTGGGATCCAAGTTCGCTCAGAAAATTTTCAATGCTTCTGGGCTACATTCTTTACCAGCTGAGACTGAGGTTTTAGTCAAACTGAATCACCCTCACATTGTCAAAGTGTACGCGTACTCTGAGGACTCGCTTCTCATGGATCTAATGTGTACAGATTTACACAAGTTTATGAAGAGCCGAATGAAAGGCGGGGCTAGGGTTCAGCCTTTCTCCCTTCCTGCAGCGATGGATTTGATGCTCCAGACTGCGGATGCTGTTTGCTACCTTCACTCCAAGAATGTGGCCCATCGTGATCTCAAGTCATCAAACATTCTTGTGAATCCAGTGAATACGCGAGGTCTTGATGAAGATGATGGATTTGTGTTTGCAAAGATTGCCGATTTTGGCTTGGCCAAGATAAAGCGAGACATAACCCGCTATTCTCACTTGACACGTAATGTAGGTACGAGGAGGTGGATGGCACCTGAGATATTCGGAGCCAACATAGAGGATGATCATCTGGATTATGCATTTCCATTGAAAGCTGATGTCTACAGCTTTGGAATAATTTGTTTCGAAATATTGACAGGAGAAGAACCTTTCATTAATGAGCCGTTGTCGACCTTGTACTCAAAGTTGACAGCCCCAATTCCTTTGCGGCCTCAACTACCTCCGACCTGCCCCACCAACTTGGCTTCCTTGATATGTGAGTGTTGGGATGCGGATCCACAGAAGCGACTTGCATTTAGAGATGTGTGTCGAGTGTTGCGATATCTCAAAAGCTTACCAACACTGAGGGGTACGTAATAATTTATTATATGTAATCATATCCAAAGTTGTGTGCTTATATTCATTTATATTTTGTTGGCAAGATCTAGTGATTTCTAATGCAATAGATTAAATGCACAAACCATGAAATATGGGCATGTACTTCATCTTTATTCAGTGTAATATCACCTAAAGTTGAATGTTAAACTAGTTGCTTCTGAAGTTTGTTAGTTAACTCCTAAAGGACCATAAGGCCCCCAAAGGCTCTATGTTTTTTTTTTCAATAGTTTTGAGTAGGTTTTATGTAGATCTTTTTTAAAGTTTTAAATTTATTCAACATATGTAATATTCTGCACTAATTCTAGTGATATGAAATTTGGTCCCATTTAAAGAATATTTATCACAATATAATCATTAAAATTTGTCATTTTAAACCGTGAATCCTTGGTCCTTTAGAGGTTAAGCTAGAGCTGGCCTTCCAAAATGATTGGAATGTATCTTCTCGAAGTAGGGATTTTTATGATGTTGATTCTGTTTTAAGGATGTTTTTTGATGTTGATTCCGTTTTAAGGATGTTTCCAATGCAGGTTTGAATCATCTGATAGATGGAGAATGGCCTTTTGGAAGATTGACGCCAATGCTGAAGGTAAACATTGAGTGAGGAAAGTAGGCTACTCATTGATGAAGTGTGGAGGGAGTATGCCTGTACAAAGTTACAATACGGTAAATAATGAAGGCCTGACAATCTGATTTCACTAACAATTCTTTGAGGTTGCCATTTTTAGAATTCCACTTGCTCTAAGCTAGAAAGACCTAAAACTATCACAATAGCATGGGGACATTTTTTCAAGGTAAAATATTTTGAAGTATTAATCCCTAAACGTACTAATCCTTTGAACACAAGTAGATGCTAGCCTCAAAAATAGATATTAGCATGGCTTAGATGTACATGAGGTGTATATAAGAGGACCATTTCAAGCATAAAATCTACCCAACAAATTTGACATACTTGTAGTTGGAGGCTTCTCCAATATTATCAACATATCCCCATCACAAAAGAGTGATTGTAATTGATAGAGAATTTAATAGGCTTTCAAAGGTAACTTGAATGAAAGTCATCTGAGATTGTATGAAAAAGTTACAAAGCTTTGAATCTGTTCATGATCCAGTTGTTGGACGATGGGACCTTTAGGGGTTAAGCAATTGAAAATTATGGTTTTACAAGGAAAAAGGTAGAATTTATGAATATATCATGTAGTTATGAATTTTCAAATTGGAAGTTTCTAAAGGTATATTTCGACTTGATGTTAAGAAATCAATGATGTTAGCAAGGGTTTTAGGAATGAATTCAAATTCACTTTGGACCAAAGTTACCGTGTTGAGATCACTCCCAAGACCAAGTGCGAAAATACTTCAAACCACTTAATCCATCCGATAGACTTGTCTAAAACCCAATTTGTATAAAATCCAAATCCAAGCAATGAGGACTAAGTTTGGAGATGGTTTTAGAGCAAGTGTTTTATAATAGAACTCGGTGCCGAGATGAAATTGGGTAATTCTATTTTAGGTCTAGTTCCATGAGGTTTGTAGGTGCAGTTATTAATGTAGCCAATAAAGTTTTGTATTGACAAGTTGTGGTACTGAAATGGAAGATTGGGTGTGGATTTTACAGATGCAGGGCCCATGGGGAATTTCTATCAAACCTAAGGAAGGTTGGATGTTTTCAACTGTTGGTCCGTTGGTTGATATCAGGGTTGTCCAATTTCTTTTCATAGATCCTGGAAAACGTCAACTTTCAGGATTCAAGATCCTTTGCGGGCAGCTACCACATTGGGAAACCATTGGAGCCGGATATTGGGAAGGGACCAGTGAGTTGGTAAGAAATCTCTTCATCATGCTATACATGAGTTACGTTACTTGTTATCTTTGCCATACATGATTGTAGACCACAGTTTTGACTCTGTTCAATGAAGGAACACTCAGTCATTACTGTCGAGGCTCTTAAGAGACCTTTTTACAGTCGCTGCCCGTTTTTAATAGATTGCTTGAAACATAAAAATAAGTTTTTGAAAAAATAAAAAATATTTTAAAATACTACACCAAGTCTACTTTCCAATGCAATTTGAATTATATCAATCCAAGTTAAACTCCACAAAGAAGAATTTTTCAAAGTGGATGCATAATTGATTTGACCTAGCTGTATAGGACATCTGCTTGGCCCAACATATACCTCCTTCATTGTGCTTTACAAGAGGTAGAGAATGTTCTTCTAAGTGACTGACAAATGAAATGGATTCAATAATGCAAAGCGCTCCAACTTGGTTCACCTTGTAAGATACCATATCAAAAATGCTTCTAATTGGTGTGTAGTTATACCTTAAAAAGTGTGACATGCTTAAAGTTAATTCGCATTTGTACAAAGAATTATAGATTAAAGGAGTAGTATTGGGATTAAACAAAGAATTGGTATTGGAGTTTTCTTATTCCTATGTTACTCCACCTTGGTTGTGCTCCTCATTTGAGTGAGGCAACTCCCTCTAATGCCAAGTTGTCAAAATGCCTCTCGATTTTCATACAAATGTTACATTCTTTGTAATTAAATTTTTTTTTTGCGCATTTTATTCCCCCACTTTACCCCTTGACTATCCTTTAGATAATGGCTAATGGAATCCTTAATCTAATACTTAATAAACTTATTGCAAACCCACATCATTTTAGTCCTCTTTTATCCCATGTTACCCTTTGATGTGAATGAACCTTTAATGCAAAATATTGTGTTTAATTGACCCCTTTTGTGGATTGTGGGCAGATCCGGTTTGATCAAAGTGAATATCTTGTTCAAGTAGAGGGATCAATATCACCGACACGTGGTGTGAAGACTCTTAGCTTTATCACCACAAGGCAAAAATATGGACCCTATGGCACATTCAGTGGAGAGACCAAATCGTTTTGTTCACATCGTGAAAGAGTGGGTGGTTTCACTGGATTTTCTGATTACACATACGGTGATCTCCTTTCACTTGAAGTTCACACAATTCCAAACATTGTCGGGTGCTTGCGGAAATTTTTGGGAAACAAAGAATGAATTGTTTGATTCATCCAAGAAATGTACGAGTCTAGCAAAGAGATTCATTTTGGTTTTTTTGAATTTGGCCGATGTGAAGAGTTCCTACTCAGCTTTTAGAGGGAAGGTGAAGCATTGTTGGGAATGGGAATTGACCTCTGATTCTTCTTACTTGTTTCCAACTATTGGTTACCTGCTTATAGCTATCTTGAAACTGAAGGCTTTACTTAATCTCATTTTATTTATTTTAGATTTTCTTTTCTCTTTTGCATTGGCATTTCAATAAAAGTGACAAGATCACACAAACAATGGGTGCATATGTTTTTCATACTCCCATCTCTCATGATTGTTGTGTCATATTTACTCTAATGAGTATTGAGAATTGGTTCAAAAATCAGTTTCTTGACATTCAACAACTTTGAGCATTCCTATCTTATTGTTGAAAACTACATGTGGGTGCACATTTGTGTTCTAGTATGTTGTCCTTTCTTATACAATAGTAAGATGATCTAGCCCTTGCTTAAGGATCCTAAAGGTGTTTATTTAATTAATTATTTTTTACATATTGGGCTTCATAAATCTATAATTTTTTTCAAATTTTTTGATATAAATTACTTCAAGATTCTAATAATAGAATATAATTCCAAATTTGTAATGTTATTTGACTGTTACAAGCCAAAACTAGTGTATTGTATGTAAAAAGATTTTAAAAATAATTAAAAAATAGTTTAAAGTATTCCATAAATTCCAAAGATTATGAAAATATTGCATTTTAAATATATTTTAATATTTTATAAATAATGACGCAATAATGGCCCAAGAATGGCAAATGTTTTACAACATTATACTTTTTTTAATCAACCCAAACACCCCAACCGTGAAAACACCCCTTAGTAGTATGTGTTTATTCCAGCAATAAGATAATTCCAAACAAAATTTATATGCAGAACAATCCTAAATCTCTCTATACTTGTGTTCTTGTTGGGGAGATTCAATAGCACATTGTGTACATAACATTCTTGAGCAATTGTAAAACTTTGGGGCATTCACATTCTCAAACATATATAGGGTGCAATATATTCACAAAAGTTAAAATTTACAATACTTTTGAAAATATAATCGGGGGTTAAATAATTCAAATATTTAGTTTAAAATGTATAGGGTCATTAAAATATGAGGTTATTTATTTATTTATTTTCCAAAACAATATAGGGTAGAAAATACTATTATGAAGATGCATGGGACACGTGTTGATCAGTCATTGGTTAGAGGATTTAGAGACCTCATAAATATATTCTTAGAACTTGGATTCTTGAAAGAGGAGACTTTGATTACGTGATGTGGGATAAAGGCAACATCAGGGTTTAGAGTTGGCATCGTTGGTGGCCAGGTATTTCTGAGAGCGTCGTCGTTCTACTTTGAATTTCTTTTGCAACCCTGTGACGATTTGGAGCACGCTTCAAAAACATTCAAATTATTACCATTTTTAGAGCAAGCCAGTAACATTCAATATTCCAAGATTTTGGATGGATGAGCACATTCATCCAATTGGATATAGGCCTCGGAATGAACCTCGGAAGGTTCTAGTGTGAATGGGTCATTCACAGTCGGTTCCGTGCGTTCATAGCCCTTTCTTTTCGAAATTCAATTTCCACGTCACATTTGTACAGGTTAGGACGAACCACAAGATGACACGTGTCAACTTTTGAATATGTCGAATTTGACCCGAACGTACAGCGGGGTCAGTATCTCCTTGTCAGCTTTTTTGGCTTTCTTGCAGAAGCTGCGAGTGCTGGTTCCAGAGGAGCAATTTTCCAAGTATTTAAAAGAGCCTGTCAATTGTTTCACTATCGTCTTGTCAATTAGGTTTTTTGCATTTTCAACTCTTTCAGCTCTTTTTTGTCATTAAGTTTTGAGAACCTAGGCCTCAGAGAGCAGCCATGGTGAAGGGAGTGAAAATCTATGAAGTCGGAGGAACCGAGGTATGTATTTATGTTTGCATCTCTTTTCTGCTGATAGAGATTTTCGAGCGAGAACTCAATTTGCGCATTGCGAGAACTCAATTTGCGCATTGCGAGAACTGATTCAATTATGTGCCATTGTAAGTAGTTTTTGTGGGAAAGCCATAGCTTGATAGACTCTGATGATATCTTTTTCTCTCCTGATGTTGCGTAGAATCTGAAATATGAGGATGTGGAAGTTGGAAAGCCTGGTCCTGGCCAAGCCAGAGTGAAGCATACAGCAATTGGCTTGAACATGATCGATACCTATTTTAGAAGAGGCCTGTACAAGACAGACCTTCCCTTCATTCCAGGTATAATGTATTGGCTGATTTTAGACTATCAAATGAAATCATCTTTCACAGGGAACCTTGTCCAATTCGCAGGGAAGTAAAACATTACTGCCAAACTGCTGTTTATAGCAAGTTTTGCCACTGGTTGTTCAATTTCGCAAATGATTACCGAGAATTTACTATCATTCTTGTACCTATTACTGCCTGGTAACATGGCTAGGGTTTCTTGTGTTTGTTAAACTGTCATCTGCTGCAATTCCACTGAGAATGGGAGATCATGTATCATCTACACTGTAGGAATGGAGGCCGCTGGTGTTGTGGAAGAAGTGGGATCGGATGTCACAGAAGTACGTGTTGGAGATCGGGTTTGCTATGCAGGTACCATGTGTAACATTGACTTCGCTCCCTCAACTTTTGCTGCAAATATATGTGAAACTAACCTTTTCATTTTCATCTCTTTAATCTGTTATGACAATTCTTGATATTAGGATCAGAGGCTTGGTAGCTGAGTACACATGATCCATGTATGTATATAGGTGTTCTGCCATTAGGCGCCTACGTGGAAGAGAGGTTAGTAGCGGCCGAGAAACTTGTGAAGATACCTGAAGGAGTGGACGACGTCACTGCTGCTGCCATCGCTCTGAAAGGAATGACGACTCAGGTTTTACTCCGTAAAGTTTTCAAGGTAGGCCTCTTCTTACAATGCCTTTCTGCATTAACCTCTAAAGGACCAAGAAGTCCAAATTGGGCCTCATGTTTATTTGAGCAGTTTTGAGTTCGTCCTAAGTGGACTTCAAATTTATTTATTTTTTGACCAACACATGCAATGTTCTTCTCTGATTCTAGTGATGTAAAGTCTGGTTCCATCAGAATTATATTTTACACAATCTTCACAATTGAATTTTACATTTTAAACCCATGAATCCGTGGTCCTTTAAGTGTCAATGAACCGGAATTAATGTTCAATCGTGTTAACACTCTAACTTTTAGCTATAAGGTTTTTATCAGTACTTATCATTTCTAGGGTTTCTGTAATTTTTCTGAGGGCACAATGTGAAATTTCGGAATGGTGATATAAGTCGCGTTGTATATTCTAGGTGCTAATTCTTGAGATTGAATGGGTGTTCTACATCAGGTTGAAAAGGGGCACACAATTCTTGTTCATGCAGCAGCTGGTGGAGTGGGTTCCCTAATGGTGCAGTGGGCTAGCAACATAGGTGCCACGGTTATTGCGTGTGTATCTACTGTAGAGAAAGCAAAGTCGGCCAAAGCGGACGGTGCACACCACGTAATTTTGTACTCTGACAAGAATCTTGTGGAGAGAGTGAAGGGGATTACCAATGGAGTTGGTGTTCCGGTAGTCTATGACTCGGTCGGCAAAGACACCTTTCAGGTAAAGACACCATTTATTATCCTACGGGGAAGGCAGTTTTAATAGCGAAATAATTTTGAACTTGATGGAAGTGCCAATTGTCATAATGTGTTTAGCCAGGGCCTCTCTAAAATTGGCATGGTATGTCCGAAACTGCCTTCTACGGTAGCTGGAAAATTAGATATCCACCATTTCTTTCAATTCGGATTTTCTCAACCCCTTTGGAGACTGGTTTCCTATTGATGCCATCAAGGTAGGTTGTGAGGTTCAGTTATGGTGACCGTCAAATGCATACGGCTTGGAAGAGTCCTACATATATAATTTATGAATTGATTTGTTGTTGTGATATCCATTGATATCAGATCGACCCCGGCATCTAATTGCCTACAGTTTTCCATTCAGATCATCTGCAGATTCCTGTTAACAGGACTCTTTTTCCTATCTAACTGAGTGGCTCTGATTCAATGTGTGAACTCAGGATTCATTGGATTGTTTGGCTGTCCGAGGAATGCTTGTATCGTATGGGCAAGCTTCAGGAGCTCCTGAACCTATCGCTCTTGCAACCTTATCTGCGAAATCTTTATTCCTCACCAGACCTTCACTGATGCATTACACTGCGAAACGAGAGGAGCTGGAAGAGGTCTCCAGCGATTTATTTGCAAATGTGGCAAACGGAGTGCTGAAAACCCGCGTGCATGCAATCTTTCCACTTTCCCAGGCTGCCAAAGCGCAAGACGATCTTGAAGGGCGCAAAACAATAGGATCAACGGTTTTTGTACCTGATGCTTTGTTGAAGTGATCATTTGAAACTGTCTCAGTATCAATTGGCAGACAGTCAGGTTTTGTCACCCTGATACTACCGTGTCATTTAATTCTAGTGATGTTCTAGCATGAGGAAGGCCACATGAATCTGTGATCAAGAGCACGGGCCAGCCATATGGAATTCGGTGTAGTATTTTGTTCAATCGCATTGATGGACTCGATCACAATTCGACTTTGTTACTAGAGACTTCCGGCATCATGATCTGGATCGATAACACGTCCCACTAAGTAGATATAGATAGATAGAAACTCCGGTCCTCTTTTGAGGCCGGCGTGAACAAAGTTTCTGTTCGCAGTGTCAATGACCTAGTGCCCACCGGACAAAGGGCCATTGGATCCCACTAAGTATATTCTATTAAGTGTAAGATACGCAATTTCATAGTCCTATGAAACATCATGAATTAACAGTGTTTATATTGATGAAACATTTACAAAGATTTGGATCTTGTGATTCCTAGCTACTTGTTGTTTGAGTGACTATTCAGTCGTTCCCAAGGTACACAATTTAACAGAACGAATTTTTTTACTATGTTACACTATTTTGATGAACATTACATCAAATCATGGATGGCACTAAATAAAATAAAGAATGTAGCTAGTGCCGACTGTAGTAGAGCCAAACCATGAATTGAAAAATTATTTAGTTTATTGAGTTGAACAATGGAAACCATGAATTCAAAAATTATTTAGTTTATTGAGTCGAACAATGAAGTAGTAGAGTGAGGGTTATAACCCATTTCATTCCCAAACGTACAAGGCACTCTTGAATTTACTTGATTCAACTGAGAATTATGTCCTATAACCTGGGGCCAAACCCCCGGGTGCACTGTACTAAACACGTACAAGTATACGTGAGTGCACATGAGTGTTAATTTGAACATTGTTGTATTACGTATACATACAAAATACATATTTAGAGCTGAAAATATTGATGTATACTTACATTAAACATATATTTTTAGGACGGAATAGATTTGTATACAAATTTTTTTAGACATATAACCCCTCGTATATAGGGGGTTTGTAGAGGGGTCATGGATGCACGTGATTCTCAAATATAATGTAGAGTGCACCCCGGGGATGATTAGGCCAAATGCATGCTACTTCTCAATCACATAACCATGGAGCTTAATTATGCACAAGCATGTAGCACAATCCGAGCCTGTTTGATGTACTCATGTACTGTAATAGTGAAAGAAAATTCAATCAACCCCCCAATCGTATAAGAGTTGGGTGTGTATCTAATGTAAATAAGTAATAATAAACGAATGTTCATCTTGAAGTACAGTACTTTGTAAAACACTGTTCAAGCTGGGTTCATTTCATGCAGAAGATGCCATACACGCCTACCACTGACCAATAGCGAGCACAAAAATTGAATGACCGTATCATCCCCATCCAATCTCACTCACTCTACATGAACAAGATGGCAACCATCAATGCTACAACCACGACTGCATGGCATGGAATGGACGCCATCCCTGCACCACCTTGACTACCCAGTGGACTGGGACCCGGTGCACCACCCGGGCTACCCGGTGGACTGGGACCCCGTGCACCACCCGGGCTGCCCGGAGGTGGAAATGTAGGAGGTGCGAGTGGAGAACCCGCTGGTGGTACAACGGGAGCTCCCACAGGCGGCAACACCGGTGCACCCACCGGAGGAAGGGGAAGACCTGTAGTTTTACACAAAGTCTTTGTGTCAAAAAAACTTCAAATGAACTTAGCCAGAACATAAATAAATTATAAATAAATTGAATACACAAAAAAATACTACTAGTAATTTGAAAACCAATAATCAATTACTCTCCCTATGTTCCGAAATAAGTATCCATTTCAATAGTTTTGAGACTTAGAACGGCTTATGCCCAGGGCTTTTCTTTCATTCAAGAATATGCAACACTCTTCATTGATTTGGTGATTCAAAATTTAGACTTATCTGATTTATGCTTTTCTCAACGTATATGATCAATTAAATTGCTGTCAAATGTGCTAACCAGTGATTTATTTTGTTGCTAATTTTAACCAAATTGCTACATAAAATTTGGGCTGGCTAATTGATACAAAGGATATTTGAAAGAAAGAAAGGAACAATACCGTAGTCAGATTTCCTACATGGAGTCACCTAGGTAGTACCATAGTATCACCCATGGATTCCCCTCATATATATATATATATATGAGACGAGCATCCAAGGAGCATCTTCAAGCCATGACAAAGTGGCAAAAATGCTAAACTATCTCCTGACAAAAAAAAATCACTGGTACCAACACTTATTTCTAGACTTATTTATAGATAGAGAGAATATTTTTAACTTTTATCCGAACTTGTTGATGCGTAATACTTCTTTCTTTCATGTCTGAAATTGTTGATGCATGATATCTTTTGGCAATTCTTAAACCCTAAGCATCTAAAACTCCCAACATGACCATCTTCATCACTGAACTTTGCAACGGTGGCATTTTCTCATTTTACCTTGGTTTTCTGATTGCAATACATCATTTTAAATCATTCTCTTGTTCTATAGTACAATATCAACAATGTCTGTTCTCGACAGAGGAAAGTAGTCTTGTACCAATGACCCTTTGTCCGGTGGGCACTGGCTCAATGACAAGACGAACAAACACTTTATTCACACCAGCCTCCAATGAGGACCGGAGTTTCTATCTATCTACAAGATCAACAGTGTGAATCGTATCAAACTGAAGTCATTTTCACACAAACAGATGATTTGCAGCCGGGAGTCCAATTTTCCTACACTACAGAAAATACACGCGGTGACCCTTAAAGGTTAAATGATTCATTCTGATACCATTCTGATATGGTTGACTATCTATGCACTTAGATGAATGAGCACTGACCTGATGGAGGAAGGACGGGAGCTTCGACCGGAGGTGAAACGGCAGGGATGGGAGGGGAAGCGAAGATGACATCGCGGATATCCGCGTGCCCCCACGTGTTGCTATCGAACACAACGTCCACAGCGAAGCACGCTACGGTGTGAATGCCGGAGCACACATCGGCGGCCATGAGCTCGCGGGCGTTGATGTGGAAAGGGAAATTGTCCGTCACCAGCAGCGTGTTGTTGGGTAGCAGCGTGGGGATCTGCGTGCCCACGGGCAGGCTGCTGAGCACGTCCAACGGGAAATTCTCCGCCATCACGTGGTACGCCAAGATGCCGAGGAGGTCGACATCGGTGGTGCTGGTGGTGTTGCTCATGGCCACGGTGGCCCCCTCCATGGCGGCGTTCGTGGGCACGAGGATGGTGGCGCTCGGGGGCAGCAGGAAGCCGGCGTTGCTGATGGCGGCGTCCAAGGCCGCGGCGGACGTCGTTAGGCCCGCGTTCCGCAGCGCGGACAGGATGCTCTCGTGATCCGTCGGTGGGATCGCTGTCGGTGATGCTCCCGCGGTAGTACCATAGACCACCATCATCCAGATGAAGGAAATCACTGCCAGGCTCATGAAATCCATTGTGCAACTTCTATATATGATCGACCTGAATCGGTAACTCTTGGTTAGAATCGGTTCTGGATAATCAATTTAGTCACAAATTATTCAAGGAATATGTGAACTAGATTATAGAGTACTGCATGCATGCATTGTCGTGGAGCAACTGGTGACTTGGATTAGCTACCCTAAATGGGCTATTTAGTGTCCGGGACACTATTTCTCAACCTGGACACAATTTAATTTTAGGGAGATCAATAGTAAGAAAAAAATGGATGTAGTGTTCCAATGACATATGGCAAGTTTATAATAAACATGGCATGTCATCTCATATCACGCTCATCACCTAGAAAGAACATGATACTCTCAATGATTCAAGTGAATTGTAGTGTAGGGACACTATTTCTTTTCACCTTTGAACAAATTGTGGTAAAAAACGTACATCAATTCTCACCGTACACTAAATTAATATCCCATTTAGTGTTTTGTTTGAGAGCCTGGAGTATCAAGAGCGTTCATTTCTTGGACATAATAAATTCCCAATTGTATTCAGTCGTAATATTTTTTGTATTATTTTGGTTGATTATGGACTACGTATCTACCGCATATGTAGTTTGTGGGACTTAATTTCCCATGCCCTTGAGACATTGATAGACAAACTACCCCTAACAGACTCCTCTTCATTCACGATGGTCCCTCCAACATAATTCAAGTTTCAATCTACAATCATTTGATTTTGTATTTCGTTTTGATCCAAGAGTTACGTTCATGCAGAGTTATGGATTCTAACAAGAGAGTGATACAGTTGCCGGACATTATGGCTGATAGGCTCTCATCCTCTTCTTCCCCAAAAGAGAAAAAGAAAAGAAAAGAGTTATGGGTTCTAATGACCTAGCTAATTAATGAGAGATTGACACAATTAATTAGCTTTACCTTGACTCACTTCAATCACCCTGACATTATGGGTTTCGTATAATCTTCCTCTAACTAAAGAGCCACACAATTGGGCCGGTGATGGCCCGATACGGGTACTCCCTCCAAAAAATAGTGTGATTTTTGAGATATATCTATTTGGTAAGAAAAAAACATTAAAAAATTACAAAAATTAGATGGTGGTATAGGCGCCATGGTTGCAACTATATATACGGAATTTCTAGCATACATAAAATGAGTTAAACATAAGTCACACAATATGAGACGTGTCTCACCAGTACCCATATCATACCTTGCACACTAGACTTGGCATTATTATGAACGCTAGATTTGACATATTATGTACACTCCAAGCACTCCAAGCACCCGCTACATAGTTACCAAAGCAATGCATACGTCAATCAGATCCAGTCACAAAAGAAATGAGGTTTCGTCCACATACGTCAATCAGATCATTTCTCACGTATTCTAAACTAAATAATCAATGACTGCAACTAATTAAGCTGCATCGGGAGAAGGGAAATTATGGTCCGAGGCTCAGCATCAAAGAAGAGATTGTTTCATGGACGCAGAATGATAAACAAGTGCTACGAACGTTCCCTTTACAGACTCAAATTAAGCTACGCACGGACTGTTCTAAATCGCAGATTCATGCATTCATTGGTTGAGTGCAAAAACTTACGACGTAACATTCGATACAGAATTCCTTTGTTTGCGACTCTACCAACTATTGTAATGGATCCGGAAATGCGTACCAGTCTAAGTAATTGAGCTTCCTCGGTGGACAGGAAATCGCCTTCGATCAGGCAAGCGAAAAAGCCTTCACTCGGCTGGGGTCTCGAGGTGTAGAACCTTGTGTGTGGGTGGAAGCCACTGCAAGTCTTTCTTAAGTGACTTGCAGTCTTGTGAAGTCTTTTTATCACCAAGAAATCTATCTCATCCAGTTTCGGTATTTGAAGATAGAAGCTGAAGTTTGGGACTTGGTTAAATTGGTTTGATTTGATGGATTCATATTTTTTTATTCATATTTTTGATTAATTTTGCAAGGTTTTCTCTTGAAATTCAATTAAAAATCCCAAATTGAAACAAATTTAAAAAAAAACTATTGTAATGAAATTGGAATAACATGCACTACAAGATGGTATGGTTTCCATTATTTGATTTTGCTTATTTTGTAAAATCATGTTTCAGGTCTCACTTTTTGAACTGAGAATGAAAGTTGACATAAACCAATTCTGTTGTTTTTCAAAAAATTACAATATCTTATTTTGAAGATCCATACCGTACAAATGATAGTCAACTAGCACAAGAACCAAGAGAAATTTGAATGGATGAAAAATTGTACAAGATGTAGTGTTGAGAAAGGTTGCAATATGTTTGTTGTTCATTATATGAACACATGCGCGTCAAAGGGTTAACCTCTAAATGCCCACAACCCTCTCGAGATTGGGTAGTTTTGCAAAGATGCATTATAAAATGCAACTAACAAGGATATTTTGAACTTGGTGTATAATAAAAGTTGTACATTATAAATTTTAGATTCTATCCATGTGGTTAGATCAATGATTGCTATGACCAATATTTTTGTATAAAATTTGAAACTTAAAATTCAAAATTATTATGCGATTTGATTACAAACAAGATAATGAAAATTTGTAGTTCAATTTTTTTTCTGATAGGTTGAAATGTACATCTCAAATATTAGCCCCCCCCTTTGTTTCATTGTTGTTTCAACATTTGGCGCATTAGTGCACTTTTTCAAAGTTGTGACAAAATTGACTAAAAATTGGTCAATTGTTATATGAAACAGTAATGGAACATTTGGGGATGTTTAAGTAATGGCTCAATGTGTACACAAAGTTAAATTGTTTCAACAGTGTGTCATAGTTACACCATTAAATTTGAAATTAATCCATATTAGCACATCATTTATCCATCATTGAGACAATGTTTAAACAAGATCATTTAGCCATCGTTGAAACAACGATGAGACAATATTTAAACAATAATATTTAGCCGTCGTTAAACAACAATGGGACAATATTTAAACAACATTTAGCCATCGTTGGAACAACAACGAGACATTGTTTAAGCAAAAATATTAAGCATCATTGATACAATAATGAAACATTGTTAAAAATATATTGTATAACCATCCTTGTCACAATATTGAAACAACCTTTCAAAATTTCCATCTGTTGAGAAAATAATGACCTGGGTCACCAAACTGTGGGACTACATGATTTGCCCGCAAAATATCTGCAACATCTACAACAATGTACTCAAAGCTTTTCATTCACTTGGCCTATGGTCTTCTCAAATTAGTAGGAAGTGACCATGAGAGTTGAATGCACCCTGTCAAAGTATCCCAATGGTCTAGAAATAACTCACAAAAAATTCGAACCAAAGCAAGACAAAGATCTCTTTGACGTATGAAGAATCTTGCTTGTCCATACCATCACTATTAGAAAATCCAACTGTTCTGTTGATTTGGTCGGGTTGATCAGGGTCACATTTCTGTTGATTTGGACAATAATTTGTTGATTTGTACAAAAACGCGACCAAATCAACATAAAAGTGTCCCTAATCAACTCGACCGAATCAATAGAACAATCGGATTTTCTAGTAGTGCATATTTCAATTGGTTGTCCTTCAGCTTCCATTTGTAAAGCGACATCACTATACCGAGGACGTCCATAGTAGCAATATGAAGCCTTTATATAGAATGGCTAGTCACCAAATCGATCTCCAGGGCCTGTAGGAATAGCAAGTGCCTTGCATATTTCCAAAATCTGAAAAGAAATTCAAAAAAATAACATGGTCATATTGTATTGAATTATATCTCAAATCAAATACGAACCACTAAAATGAAAATTAAAAATCTACATCAAAAGTTATCAAGAAAGGCATAAAAGGTCACTTATTTCATGGTTATCATATTCGTACTCTTGAAGTAGTCTTGGCAATTGTTCTGCTATTTCGGGTTGGTGGTTTAGTAATTCTTGGATTACTTTTGGTACCCTAGCAACGTCATGACCCCTTCTTTTTTGGATATCCTGAAGTTAGTGAAGCCAAAGGTGTTTGATCTAGCTCTGGAGCCTAAGGTCTCAACTAAGAATAATGCAAATTTGCATATAAGTTTGATAAAACATTAGCACTTGATGCAACAGCCTGCAAATTTCAAGAGAATTTCAAATATATTTCAAGAAAATATTCAAGAAAATGCAAATTTTAGTATACATAAATTATCCAAAAGAGGATTAAATAATTGTTTACAAAATTTTGTCTACAACATTGTCACCAAAACTTACCTTGTCTAAAGCAATCACTTTTATTATCAACATGTACTCCGCTTGTATCTTCCATTTCTTGTCCAATTTTTCGAAGTATATCAAGGCGTCAACTATGCTTCATAATTTGGGCATTGGCATCTTTTTTGTTGCTTTTTTTTTAGGCAGACTTCATGTGCACTATATGGAAATGTTCCCACATATTTGTTGAATATTCCCAAAGTAGGCCTGAACGCTTGATACAATTGGTGAAGTGGCCGATCATACACTGACTGAAAATACTGAGTCAATGTTTCAATTTGTCAATTTTAGAGAGCAACATTTGGCATTCTAGAAGCTATCTAATTTTAGAAACTATGATAATTTGAAGATATTTTAATGTAAATTCATGCCACATAACCCTAATTTCACTACAAGTGGTCGAATTTGAAAGAGAGAGCAGGAAGAGAGGCGGCCTTTATAGACTCAATTTTTTGAGCAGTTTTGAAGCAACTTGTGATGAGTGAAACTTTGTCAGTTTTAATAAGTTTTGAGTGAAATTTTTTGTGGGTGGTTCATATGAGGGCGTACAAGGTTTCTAGTGTGTCTAGAGAAGTTGTGAGGCACAATGAGGCCAATTTCAAATGAAAAAGAGTTGAACGTAGTTGCGCTTTTACAGAAGAATTTCAGCATTAGAAAAGTAGCACAGGTGGTGGGATTGTCCTAGTCTACGGTGAATAGGATTAGAAAGAAATGTTTTGGGAACATTGACATGTCAGAAAGAGGGCGTCCGAAGGCTCTTAACGCTTATGAGAAGAGAGTTGTCGTACGTTCAATGATTGTAGGTAGATTAGAGAATGTAGTTCAAGCAACAAGAGCATTCAAGACTGAGATATGAGTGGATGTTTATGTTGAAACAATGAGAAATGCCTTGAGAGATGCAAGTTTAGAGACAATAGAGAAGATTTCCAAGCCAACTTTGTTTGCCAAGAATGTGAAAGATAGATTGGCTTTTGCTGAAACATGCAAGTATTGGACACTTAAATGATTGAGAGAGGGTCATTTTTAGTGATGAGACAAGAGTCAATTGTTTTAATTCCGATGGAAGGACTTGGTGTTGGATTCGTGATAAACAAAACCTTCCAAGACGTGCTATCAAACAAACTGTGAAACATGGAAGAGGTTCACTCATGTTTTGGAGTTGTTTAACTTCAAGAGGAGTAGGTAATGTGTACAAGATAGATGGGAGGATGAATGCTACAAATTATCTTGAGCTGTTACAACAGGAATTATATACTACATTGGTAGATTTTGACTTTGATCTCGATGAAGTTATTTTTCGACAAGACAATTAATGCTCCTGTGCACACGGCTAAGATTGTTCAAGAATGGTTTTGGGAGCAACCATATGATGTTATTAAGTGGCGTGCTGAGTCCCCCGACCTGAATCCCATTGAACGTGTGTGGGCTTCAGTGAAACGGAGATTAAATTATTATCCCACTGCTCCAAGGAATCTTCATGAATTGTGGACTCGTATTGAAGAGGTTTATGCTTCTATCAGTGTAGATGAGTGTAGGAAGTTGTATGCTAGCATGCTTGCTCAAATTGCAATAGTTTTGGAATCAAAAGGAAGTTGGACAAATTTTTGAGTGTATTCTAAAAAGTGCTCAAAAAACCGAGTCAATGTATATATTTAATTTCCAAATTCCATATCTTGGAATGTATCAATTTAATTTGTGTTTTTTCACTTAGATGTTGTTTATTACTTTATGTTTTACAACTTTTGTGTACAAAATTTTTCAATTTGTTCATTTGTTCTCATGGCATTGTAGATCTAATGAAACTAACTGAAACATTGACTCGATATTTTGAGTCAGTGTATGTACTTTTATTGTATTGAAATTCGAACTTTGAATTTCACCCAAACTTTCTTTCATAGAAGCCACTACTTTGGATGTTCATATGAAAAAAAGAAATTGATTAAAATCAATTTTGTATAAAAAGGCATTAAAAACATAAAATTGAATGCAGTAAAATAAATTTTCAAAATTATTAAAAGCACCAAAACAAACTTTCATTCCTTTTCATTCCTTTTCTTAAGAAGTTCCATTTCTTGTAAGGTACTCTGTGTGATAAGAACTCCGACATGCTTTAATGTACCACTGAACAAAAAGGGTTGTTGTGTGTACAATACCATCCTCTTTGCATTCTCGGGTATTCAGAAATTTGGATATCGACAAGTTTCTTTTATAACATTAACCTATCATCAAGTGTTTGCAGTACATAGGGGCTGACCAATTGGCGTAAGATATCCACCAACATCAATTAAAATATACCCAAATGCAGGCAGGGTGTGTTTGCATTTAGGGCTTGAGCTGCTGCGGATTTTCAAGAGGCTGTCCGGATGTCTAATCTTCGTCTTAGCTCAGCTCATTGCCACCAATACAGGAGCATTTCTCGCACGCTCTTAATCAAGTATTGACGTTCTTTTTATTTCTCAGCAAATTCTTGTACATCTGATCCATACGATTTGACATAAATAAACGTTCTTAAGTACTGTACCTGCAACTTTATAGTTCTATAAATTGCAGATTATGTCTTCTGTAACGGACAAACTATTGAGAGTAGTACGAGATATTTATAGGCTGGAGACATGAGGAAGATCCTAATACTCAGCTTTCACGAGAATTTCCATCAAACAGCTTGTGTGTGCCCTTCTGGCTCTTGATTAGCGTGCTCATTCAGATGTGTATCTATCCATTAGACCCATTGCAGGCAAATTGCATGTTAAGTTACATGTTCTACAATTAACAGGTGCAGGAGAGGAGAGTCATGAGATTTCAGAGTGAAATTTTGATCTGCTGGAACTTGGAATCTCCAAGTCCAAGTACCGGTGTAATTCAAATGGTCCGCTGAGTTATTCCCTATTGTGACGTAGTTCTCATCTATTATATTGAGTACAGAGCGTCACAATACCATGTGTCTACCCTGCTTGGTATCCGTCACGATACCATGTCACAAAAATCATCCACATTTCACATCCATACATTTCATCTAATTTTTCGTCCTGTTCACAAATCATTCTCCACAGTTCCCATGATGTTCCCCAAAGCTTCGCATCACATTCCCTAACGTTCCCATCATGTGTCCTAATGTTCCCAATTCTATTTTTGTTCCTAAAGTTCCCATATTCCTATTGTGTTCCCAATGAATTCCCACGTTCCCAATGCAGTGTTGGTGCATTGCAACAAGGTGTTTGCTAGTGTATTCTAAGTTCTATAGTTCTAAACTATTTGTATTCTACCGCCGTTGAAGGGGTCTATTATGAAAGAGAAGACTTCAGTGCTGGCATGGTTAATTGTGCTCGACTGCGTTCGATAATGAGCTATGTACTATTTCATGTTACATATTAGTAATTGAGCTCTAAACTCGTTCAAAATGACAGAGCGCTTCTCAAGTCCTGTGTATCTGAAACTTTCACCACAACATGCAGGAGTTCTGCCCACATACTCCCCTCCTTCAATGTCATAACCTACTCCCCGAAATGCTCGACAGATGTATCATTAAATCAGTGACTGCACATTCAAGGTTTATTTTCCCTAGCTTCTTGAATGACTTCATTTTGACTCCCAGTTCTTTACATGCAAGTGTTGCATCACACAACTTACTATTTTGGTTCAAAAAGTGTCAGGTTCTATCTCGTAGGTTATGTCCTATACTGCCATACCTCGCCGATTATGTAGTCCATAATTTCTCTCTTTGATCAGCAAGAAACTGATTGTTTCATGTCAGATGGTGATACGTGTAGATTCACAATTGGGCTTTCCTGCACCTCATCCTCAACAGAATCAAGGTGATCTATTCAATTCACTATAAGAAAACTTGGTAAAAAATAACCTGCAGCTGAAATTTGATTCGGCTCGTTTGATCTCATTCTGTTGCAGTCCCAAAACGACTACAAAATTTTATTTTCCGATTTTTCACCGGGGTTTTAAGTATTTTGGGGCGTGTAATATACCGTTGAGAAGGTTATTTTAAGACCTTTCCAACGGTATATTCACGGCCCAAAATACTTAAAATCCTGGCCGAAATCAAAAACAAAGTTCTGCTGTTGTTTTGGGACTTCAGCAGAGTGAGGTCAAACGAACCGCAACCAATTTCAGTTGCGGTTTTTTGTACCAAGTTTTCTAGTAGTGATTGATAAAAGAAAAAAACTGACTTTACATTTTCAGTGAGTGATTTACAGTGTCTGTCCCTCAAACGCCCTTCCGAGACACAGCAACAACTGGGTCAGCAATCTCCTGCCCAAACAACCTCAGCATGTTGCTACTCAAGTCCACTTCCACTCCTTTCGTCTTGATCAAGTCATCCCTCTTTTTCATGTACGCCATGGCATCACTGTCCATAGCTTGCCTTAAGCTCTTATACCCTTCCAACCACGTCCGGAACACCGACACAGCAGCAGGTTGCACGAGCTCAGTGATCACGTCAGCCAAACCTGCGATTTTATTTAGACTTTATCAAGAGGGTCCCATTGGTTATTATTTTGAAAATTGAAACTTAAATAATAGATAGCATTTATTGGTGATTTACTAAAAATACATAGCTTTCTATAGAGTTCTTGGCTATAATACATACCAATGATCCATAAGAGAATGTCTTCATGCATACCTTGATACCTTGATGTGATTGCGACCCTTGGCCATCTACAAGTGTGAGATCAATGACAAGTTGCAAATCTAAAGCTCAGAAACTGTGGAAACATTTCAGAATAATTTGAAACACTTTTTAAACGTTTTGAAACACTGATTGCAACTTTGGGCCATCGTGATGGATGTCAATTGACAAAAAAATAAAATCGAGTATTTCGTGTCAAACTGCGCCAACATGGCTTTATTGGAAACAAAATCACTTCAAAATTGTTTAAGAGTCCTGAAAGGAAAAGAGGAATTTTTTTTATTGTACAGGGCTCGAAGTACTTGCAGTGCTGAGCTAAAGCTATTTGCCAACCACAAGAGTCCACTTCTGGACGTTGTACTGGGCACTAGGGAGGGAGTTTTCGTGAAGTATTGTCTGGGAGACAGTGTGGGCGATTGCAAATCCCCTCTGGCCCCCGAAACAGCCCGAGCCCCCCACCACAACCAACTGCCTGTCACTGGTCGTGTTGAATGACGGCCGCTGGCCGAGAATCTCATACGTGCACTCAATCAGGTCGCCGGGCTGGTCGATGGTGACGGTGATTTCAGCGCGGTACTTGTGGCCGCCATCGACGATGTACAAGCCCTGCCACTTGCCCAGCTGCTTGGAATTAGGGTCGGCGCTGGCAAAGATGCCTTCGTCCACCACCACAATTGCGCCCTTTTGCAGCGCGCTGGTGTCGCCTCCCGGGCCGGCCACGATGAAGGCGTTGGCGTCGGCGCCCGTGTTGATGGCCTCGTGCACGAAGAACGTGACGTTGTGCGTCTTGTGCCGTGGATTCAGGCGTGCACTCACGCCGTTAACGCAGGCGCCTAGGCACAGGATCATGCTCACCATCACCACATTATAGCTCCATGAACTTGCTGCTGCTGCCATCTTCGCCATGATAGACGTCGATCACTTGATGTACGTTTGCTCCAATTCAATACTAGCTACAGATTGATCACGACGATCGATGTACTAACTGATCGAGACGGTCTCGTCTCACTACCAAATTGTATTTAATTCAGATGAATCTCGGCTCAATGATCAATCCAAACACTGTATATATGCTGAGCTGATGCTCGTGCTGCTGCTGTATCGATCGATCGGCGGCTGAGACGACTAGTCTAGACTAGAGGGCGTCGAATTAATTAACTTGCAGACTGATCAGGTGGACGAGGCTGATCTGCTGATTGCTGGATCACGTTCAAGGAGTGTTTAATACTGACACATGTTGATGAGCCCTGCTGCTTATATATGCACAAGAGCCTGCAATCCGCGTGGTAGGCGCGTCCTTCACATACAAGGCACAGGCTGAAGAGGTCCAGGGCACACCGTGTGGACTTAGTTACCGACTTGGTCAGAAGCGAATAAAGTATATTCCCAGGGAGGTACATCTCAAAGGCCTTCCGGAGGTGGAACCTGGTGTACGTCGCGTGTACTCCACAACGCAAGAGCCTACAGAGGTTTGTCCTGAGTCTACTTGCAAGCCAGTTTCGCGCTCCATTCTCACGCACTCTCGGGCCGCATCTAACTTGACGCTTACAGAATGCACAATTGCGCGACCTTGTTCCGATCTTCGTAGACCCGAGTGCATGTGGCCGCCGCGGCTTAATTCCCTCCGCCACTAGCTAGCTAGACCGCCGAGATGTGTGCCTGTTCACTCGTTTTCATTTCCACATGCTGGAGGCGAGTATTAATTCCCACACGTTGAATTGGAACTGTCATACTACGGTGTGGACTTTTCGCAGGCACTCGATCACCTGCGTGCATGCCAAATAGTGGCCTACTATCATCCATATTAACGAACAGATTCACAGCCTTGTAATTTTCTCATACAATTTCGGATGACTTTCACCCAATTCATCTTTGCAAGTTTAATAAGTTTTTAACCAATTAAAGTAAATCTTCTGTGATGGGAAGATGTTGATAATATTGAAGAGGCCTCCAAATGCAAGTATGTCAAATTTGTTGGGTAGATTTTATGCTTGCAATGGTCCTCTCATGTACACCTCATGTACATTTGAGCCATGCTAATACCTATTTTTGAGGCTAGCATCTACTTGTGTTCAAAGGGTTGGTACGTTTAGGGGATAATTCATGCATTGGATGGCCACACATTCTTAGAGAATCAGCTGGAGCCAGAAGCCATTTCGCAGCCTGCTTAGTACACCACTATAATTTCCACACCTAGATGACATGAGATACTTAAGTTTAATTCAAGTCCAAATTTTTAATTGAATAAATTGAATTTCATGTTTTTATGCTTCGTGGGAAAAATTGTCAAAAATCAGCATTTGCAGGCATTGTAGTACAAAAATAATAATAATTTTAATCCTTCAAATTAATCATTGTATATAAGACATATCTAAATGTACTTCATATCAAAAATTGGTACCGAAATGACGTCATTGGATATTTAAAACGAATGTTTTGGATTCTTGTAAGTAGCCGAGACAAATTTTGATTTTTGTACAAAAAGTCTCTTTTAAAATCTTTAAAACTTTTTAATTTTTACGTGAATTTTATTTGTGTACTTTATGAGTGTAAGAAATTAAAACCACATCCGGTCAATTCATTTATTATTTTGTTTTAAAAAAGGAGTCATTCAAAGTTGTCATAGAGGCTGATTTAAGAGTTAAAAGTGCTTTTCGGGGTACCCATATCAAACAGTTGCCCCAACATGAAATGAGGCTTAAGGATTTTACAAATCATCCCCTTTCTAATTGGATAACACATCCATGAAGCTAACTTCCCATAAAATTTATAGTAAAAAATACACACTACAAAAAGTGCATGACAGATTATAAAAATTGGATGAAATCTTTACATCATCCAAAAAATGGGGGCCTAGGTAGTTAAGGGTTAAGTGACTGAAGATAAAACACCTAGTTGACTTTGGACAAGTATGACTAATTATAGTAACATTCTACACATATATTTGACATCTTCTATTCCTAATGTTGACCCTTAATCGTGACAATTTTGGGATCAATTGTTCCTGACAATTTTGGGGTCATAGTGTCATAGTGTGCAATTTTTTCACATTGAGCTGTTCACATTTGAGTTTTCTCCTCCTAATTTAATTTGGTGCTAGATAGACCCCCTTCTGCCCTTCTGGGGGTGCCACTTGTCGAAAATAAAATGAATGAGATAATTGATTTTTCTAGTAGACAGATTCTAGATTGCAATCTCAACATGTGGAATACATTGTAAATTTCCCAAAGCCTCCCCTGAAGGATTTATCTTCTCTCCAAGCCGTGTCCACAATAAAACTTCAATCTACTCAAAACAATAGGGTTAGCTGACACACGCTCTCAATCTCCCAAACAGTCAAACATGACAAAATCTCAGCATTCTAAGCATGAATACCAGCAACAAAGATCACAAACCCTCTTAGTCTCAGCATGCAGTCATGCACACTTTAAAAAGCTACATCGATTCAATCAAAAAGTTGCATAAGTAGAACAATGAAGACGATGAATATGCTCACAAAAACCCAGCATACTACCGTAAAGCGAACTCATTCATCGCCCTCTAACACAATCCAAAAAACAAAACCACGCCACACCAAAACCCCGCGCGGCAATTACCATGCTCAGCAAAGACACGCAACAATTTACACTCAAGCAACACAAAACCCTAACCCCAACTATGGCTTGGAACTTTGTCGCCCGATCTCCACCAATCACTAAACCAAACAGATCACCTTCACTTGAATCACTGACTTGCTCAAAACCCTTAGTTGCAAAAACTTTCACTCGTTCAAATCACTCAGATCAGAAACAAATCAAAAACTTAGTCAAATCATTGAGATCACATCCGGGGAAGTCACTGTCAGGAATTTAGATAACTATGAAAGAACAATTATAGGGTGTCTTTTATTCATTTGAGATAAAAATTATAAATTTATAGAAGTAATACAAGATGTTTTAAAACCAATTTGGAAATATTTTAGGAATATTTCTAGAATATATATGGAATATACTCTAAGCATACTATAAATAGTAAAATATTCAAATTAATTCATAGCTCCCTATTAAATACCCTTTGTTCGCTCATATGTACCCAAAATTTATACTAAGTGACTTCCCCGAGAGGTTACACACTCGAATCATTCAATCACTCGAAACACTTGAATAATTTAGATCGGAAACTCGCCTTCAGATCACCCGGATCCGCTCGCAGACACCTCCACGGCTCTACCAATCACCCAACCAAAAAGTTCGCAGAAACCTTCAGTCGCAGAAACCTTCGCAAAAAAACTCAGACACTAACAGAGACACAACATTGCTCAATCACAGAGAGAGCAAAACAGACAACACCAAATAGAGCAAACCATCACTTCTGTGAATTCAGTCCCCTCGTCCACGTGGACCCTTTTATTTTATTTTTCCTTTACACGTGGACCCTTTTATCTCCAATTCCCAAGCTGCATATTCCGGCCACCACTAACAATCATTTTTGGGGTCATAGTCGTCATTCTTGTTTTCCACAGTTTTGAGAAAAATGTGACCCCTTTGTGTTTTGGGCTTATTTTTACATTGGGGACAGAAAAAAATTCAAAAGTAGTTTTGGTAATTGTCAACGTAACTTGGTAATGTCACCAAAACACAAAAATCAATCACATCGGGTAAAATTTTAGATAATGGCACCATTGAGGAAAAAATGTTGTGGTTAGCAGTATTGAGTGAAAATATAGATTTTGCTATATTTTAAAATTTTCACTTGTGCCATTTCTTTTGGAAATTGGCATCATAGTAGGAGGTTTAGGAATAAACAATTTATTAATAAATAAATAAATCACGGATGTAGGGTTGGTAAAAGCCCATTGACCACCGTTCAGAGGGTTCACAGCCACTACCCGTGTCTGGCCCAGTCGTGCATCGATCGTGACGCAGCTTAGCAAAAAACAACGGAGGAGTAACCCAGCCATCGCTACGGGCAGACATGTCGATTAGATAGGGTAGTCATTTCGGGTTGGCTCACTATTACATCACCGAGTCATGCAACATATCGGGAGGAACAGCAGATACAACTCATAGGCCTACTGCAGCTCACAGGCCATTCTCAAAATTTTGAACATCTCCAATCTCGGGAGTTGAACCCTGTCAATCACCTATACTATCGCATTAGAGCCCTACGCGATCCACTAAACATTAAATGAATGCAAATTCTAACCAAAAAATAAAATAAAATATAACAAGAAAGCAACTAGTATCAACATCAAAGGCGTTTAGAATTATAAGCCTTAAAACACTTTCTAATACACACAGATTTATTGCATGTTGGAAAATACCATTGCCTCTTTTTCTTGCACACCACACATTTTTGCCTCTTACGTTTATTTGCGACCCACTTGTTTGTGTAATGCAATTTGGTAGGACACAGAACCGCCGCAACAACAATTGTAGTTCTTGGGACCTCACGTGGTGTAAATTCTCCCATCAACGCATTAGCAACAACCAAATTGAACTTGACATGGTTTACACACTTTTTATCAAAATGAGCCACACGTGACTTATAAATAATGTATGAATTCACAAAAGAAGTATCTAGAATATGGAAGAGGATACGGTGCCACCATTTGTGGTCCATCCATTGCAAGCTTTAGTATCCTTGTAGTTGACTTTAGATGTTTACTCCCCTGATCTTTTCATGATAGTGGATTAGTATGGGGCTACAAGGCACTAAAATAAACTCCCCGTTATGCCATTTAGAAATATAGACTTGACCATTAGCATCCAAAGGAGAGAATGTCGTAAACAATTAGGTCACTAGTTTATTATCGAACCAACAGATGGAGCCATTCTACCACTACTCTACTAGCATGCATTCTAAACCATAGTTGGCCCCTACTCCCAATCCGAGGGTTCATTGTGAGCGCGTCAATCCAACCAACACGGTTAGATGTGCACATACCTCTTGCGTATATGCCTTTCTGTAGTAGACACCAAAACAAATTAGGACTATTAAAAAAATTATCACAAGTTACGATATGACCTTTACCTTCTTGACCTCGCATCGATTGGTTCACTATCTTGAACCCTGTAGCATGGTTATCATCCTCAAACGTCGATGCACCACAATAAACCTCCATGTGTTGTACATATTTCGATACACTATTGGCCAAACACCATATTTTGATACCGTATTGGGTAGGCTTTGCCTTTATGTATTGCCGTATAGACAAATACTTACCCGAATACGATTCCATCATTTCATCTACAGTCATTTTTTTCTCAACATCCCACATTTGAGAGCACAAAACATTGAAGTCATCCACGAGCCATTGTGTCTTAGAAATTTTGCTATATGGGGGATCAGATTTATCTTGCACTATTCTTTCATTGTCAACTAAATGCACGCATCCCAAAATAGCTTCAAAACATGTACGACTTATCCACTGGACAATGGCGGGAGTTCTCCAAATCTCATCATCTTTAATTAGATCAATGGAAACACGTATGTGGTACCTTCTTCAATGCCATAACCATGAGCACTCCAAACCAAACTCGTAATTCGGGCATGATCAATGGCGACCACTTGTTGCCACCCTTACTCTTTCCATTCTCATCCAAACTTGTTGTATACAAATTAGTTTGCCTACATATCTTTGTAAAAGTTGAAAGAGGCTAAAACAATAAAATAAAAATATCTAGAGATTTAATGCAACCCAATTACCCAAAGTTGTATGGCTGAACCCATCATGCATCTTATCCCAAGAAACTCCATATTAGGCAATTGAATCAATGTGAAGTTCCACATTGACTCACTAATCCTATCCTTGTTAGACATGTCACAAATTCGATCGTAATCATCATACCCTAACCCAATTTCATTACGCATCTCACCCCGGCTAAGCAACCACTTCTTAGTATTGGGAGTCAACATCATGGAGTTCAATTTCTCCGTCGTCTCATCTTCATTCTCACTGCCCTCTAGGAAATACTTATCATCGCTTGTACTAGAACCGATAGAGTACTTTTCATCATCTAATGTATCAAGCATAAGACCACCCCAAATTTGTGCAAGTGGCACACTACTTGGTTCACCATTATCAACAATCACATACACACAGGTTCCAGCAAAACAGAAGTCCCCCAAGGTCCATAAAAATTCACACTGAACATTTGTATACCATGCACCACATCAAAGTTGTCATACATCACAATACCCTAAAATTCAAACAATTCTGAACATGGAAAATCAGACACAATATGAAGCTCGGTGACTCACTCATAGGAACAATCACAATCTTTCCTCGAAATCCCATTTCATATTCTGTAATTGGCACATGCGATTGCCCATCAGACCGCAATTCTACATTTCTATTGCGCATTCTCAATACATTTTCAAAATCAGTCAATCCTTGTCTATCTAAACCCTCCTACACCGTTGTTCACCATATTCAACAAATCATTCAACTCACGAGAAGTTGCTTGCACGTCCTCCTCATCATGCAAATTCCCACAATGAGAGTTCCCCTTGTCTCGTGTTGATTTGCATTTGCAATTTCAAGTGGGTTTAGATTATTACATGAACTTTGCATGGTCGACCTCAAAGATGCCCTGCCTCAACTACGCTTGGCTGCTCTGCCTCCCCTCACAATTGGTGCCACCGTTTGCTCTGCAGTTCTTAGAATAGGGACAACGTCGCTGTTGACCTTAGCAGTACGATGGCGATTGACTCCAACATCAACTCCGTTAGCTCCGTCGACAGCGTGATCCCTTAGCGCCAGCCGCTGCCAGACACTACACCGCTCCTAACCTCCCACCTCGATGGTCTCCTGCACTCGCACCGGGACACCACTGTCCACTTCTCTGTTAACTTCAATAGGTTGGATCACTATCGTATTTGCCTTTCTTCAAATGCCGCGATGGGAGTGACTCTCTCCTACCTACCATCGTCTTTCATCATATCAATGCCTTCAGGGATTTCAGCTCTCTCGAACCTCCTTTGTATCAATAAGATCATGCCACCATTCTTCTTTCAGCAAGGTATTCAAGAAATCATAGAAGGGTTTTCTCTCAACCCACCCCAACTGCCTTGCTACCAAATGTATAAACAAAAACCTCTAGTTCCTACGAAGAGGATTAGAAGGCCACAAAACACTCTTAGGCCTTGGCTCGGAAGCAAGGTAAATCTCATCAAACATTAAACACAATTCATTTGCAACAATGTCTTGAAAAGAACCTAAATCCTCTTGTAACCACCCGCAAATCTCCTTCCCAATCCTCAAACCGCTAGCACCTCTATCAATAGCAATTGGGAAAAATCTTTTTAAACAACGGAAACCCCCAAAAAATAAACACTGCTTCTAATCGACTCCAACGGCAAAACCAACGTTCACAACTACTGGAATGCAATTGTTCTTCCCGCCACATTGGCTGCTCCCGTGTTTCTGCAATCAACACCTGCTCTTGACCAGCCCCTACTTCCAGCCCCTCTACTCCTGAAATTCCAGGCCGCTCAACAAAAATTCAATTGAAGGACATAGCCCGTCCTTGCCCATGCAACGCTCTACAATGAACTCATCTGCTACCAATAACACTGAAACCACTCTCCCGCTTGAACCTTCTAACTTTGCACGGATCGCACAAGCCTTGGAAAGACGATCTTGAGGGAACATTGGATTCGCAAAAAAAAATGAATAATGGCGTACGTGGACGAGAATTGCACCCCCAGATCGTGGCAGCGCCTAAAACCAAAATGGCTTTGGTAACCAGGTTGGTCACCGGTGACGTTTAAGGGTTAAAGAAAGTAGCTTGTCTGTCTAGTTTGTTTTGTATGCTACGTTGAAATCTCTCGCAACCGTGCATCCACCCGGCCAAGTACTTGATATCATCAAAAAGCTCTCAACGAGAAGGGGTGCAATGTAATTGTTTCGTAACTTTTGGACATACGATGTGGGAATTATGGGTTTTTAATCAAATTTCGTTAATTAATTTATGGATAAATTATTCTAATCATAAAACAAAAAGTAAAAGCTTGCACTTGTCTAGTAGAAATCTTGTCCTATATGACTTGTCTTTAATGACTGAATGTCCGTTGTGACTTGTTTTAAGTGACTCATTATCAATTTTGAGTCACTAAAAACGAGTCACATTGAACAAGATTTCTAGGAGTGATGGCTAAATCATGGAGAACATTGAGCCACACTAGTTTGCATTACATTTGTTGAGTTTGGATAAATGCATTTAATTATAGTAACTTCCTAAACATATCTTTGACATCCAATAATGTTCATTGGATTTTTCTTTGAGTCATACATTTTAAAATGTATTATTTCAATCATGATAGATGATTAAGAATTGAAATGAAAATGAAAAAGTTTCAACAAGGATCAACGTATCGAAGTGGTCTCACACTGTCGTGTAACTACAAGCCAAGAGTTATTGAAGTTCAAACTATTTTTTTATAAAACAAAATATTATAAAAATTAGAAATAAGTTAATAAAAAAGCATTCATGCATGATTTCATTCGTCATTGACTTTTTCCAGCGCGGATTTTTTACTATATTTTTTATGGGAAGTTAGCTCCATGCACCTGTGACCCGACCTGTGATCCGATTAGGATGAGGATGATTTGTGAAATTTTTATCCCTCATTTCATGTTGTAGTGATTCACCCAAAATTTCAAAGAGTTTAGTGTAAAAGTGCTCTTAAAAAAGTCAACTCATAAAATTAAACAGCCGAAAAATCTCCAAAAATCTCTACACTGAGATTATTACATTTCAACCAATCACAAAATATTTCATGTCCAAATTGTGAATATCCTATTCGCAATCAAATTACAAAAGAATTTTCAATTTCAAGTGTCAAATTTTATACAAAAATATTGGTGATAACAATCGCAGATCTAACAATATGGACAGAATCTAAAAAAATTAATGTACAACTTTTATTCATACATCAAGTGCAAAACATGCCTCTAGGTTGTATTTTATGATGTATCAATGCAATTTGGAGAGGAATGAGGACGTTTACGGGTCAGTACTGTAGGTGGAGGTTGGCAAAGAAATATATTTCTAAAAAGTAAATGTCAAAATTTTAGGGAAATTATTTTTCAATTTATTTTCGTATGGTGAAAAGGATAATAATAATAGATAGCTACACTAATTGGCCTTTTAGTTGACTTTTTCTCTGAAGTTCGGTGATTTCCGTTCACTATTTTGATGGTCATAGATCTAACTGATCTACTCTCATTCTATGAGCACTCCGTAAGAGTTAAAAGAAAACCTAGTCCTCTACACTACAAAATCACTCTTTGTAAGAGAGAATATGCACATAACATTACATTCAATAGCCTTCAAGAAGGCTGCCTGTTAGTTTCATCCACCTTTATGAAGTGCTACTGAATGTTATGCAGAAATCACAACTCTGAACCGAGACCAGTTCACAATTCTTAACTAGGTCAGACCAACAGTTAGCTGGAAGATCGACCAAAATGAGTATTTCTGCAACGATTGATAGTCATCAGAAGTCCAGCCCTCCTGCTTCAACAAATTCGGCAAGTCATGTTACGTTTGTCCATCTATTGCTGTTTGAGGTACAATCAGTCCCTGAATTCTGGAACCTCCTAATTACATCTTGATCATGGTTTGAAACACCTCAATGTCTAGGAATAAATGCTCCTGGCATCTGCAATTTTTTTCAGCTGCCTTGAGAAACTATGACTAAATGAAGAAGAATGTGTGTAGAAAAATATACAAATTGAAGGAACATAATTGGTAGCTCTAGACTCACTGCACTCGGGCAAGCAGAGCTTGTTGCACTTCAGACCAGTCGTGAACTCTTGAAATCAATGGGTGAGTCGGACCTTGCGCAGTCTTGCTCCAAGGGTAGTTCCCATGCAAGTCAAACAGCAGCACTTCGATTCCATGCTCAGCACACTCCAAAGCATACTTTGGGTTGTCATCGATCAGAACTTCCACCCCAAGTGACCTGACCATATGCTCATTTTCACCAAAATCACATACTCAGAATAGCACTCAGATTATCAAGCACAAAACATAAGCTCCAGAGACAGTACAGCAATTTACAGTCTCAGATATGTACACCTAGAAGATTCCAAGGAACCAATTGAGTATGGTTCCGGTTATTAAAATTTCTTAATTTTTGTTGGCGATTGAAAGAGGATTCCTACACATCTTAGCATGTATGTTTTGGACACCACATAAATAAACTCTGAATTTTCAAAAAGTGTACCCAAAATCGACCCAAGGCTCTCGTGTACATATAAACCCCTAAACGCTCAAATGATCATTTTCTGGTTGCTGCCCGAATCTAACGGGCTGCCTGGGAAAAAATTGAAAAAAGAATAAAATAAAAAAATAAAAAAATACTACATGAAGTCTACTTTCCGATGCAATTTGAATTATGTCAATCCGAGTGAAACTCCACCCGGGAGAATTCTTCAAAGTGGATCACCTCAACATTGTCTTAGTGTTATAAAATTTGTTATTTGGGGAAAGTAATGATGTTCCCTCCATCATCTCTTTTGCTTTTTTGAAGTTTACAATAGATAAACCAACTTTAACCAATCATGCTAAATTTTAAACTCTAAAAGTGAAAATTATAATTTATACAAATTTTCAAAGGTTAACGCTTTTAAATTCATTAAAAAAATATCTAAAGTTATTTTTGGACGTTTGACCGTACGGATAGTTTGTAGTGATGATGCCCTACATTTTGTCTATTGAACCAAACTTCATCAAACATATGGAAGGCACATATTATAACACATCTATGTATTGTCCAATACCCCTTGGGCTTTTAGGGGTTGAGCAAGAATCTATAAGGTGGAGAATTGTTCGCTACCTGCAGATTTCGGATTTCGACCGTGCCTCGCCCTCCAAGGCGAAATGATTTCCAAAATGAACCTCCTTGAAGATACCACCGTAATGTTGATTAATCCAGTCCATGGTTGGCTCCCTTATGATGTGCTGGCGAGATCTGCCAATGTCAAAAAAGAGAGCTGTTGAAATTGGTTTCAATCAATCTGGTCCCAGTACAGAAAAGTGCAGGAGATCAAGTATTTATTCTCCAGGGAATAACTGGAGTGAAGGCCCCAAATGCGCCACGATAACAGTAATAATAAGAATGCACAACTGGATCCAGGATGTGAGACTTACGTGACAACGACAAGGTGACAGGAGGAAGCCAGCTCGCGGAGGGCCTGGAATGCTCCAGGAATTGGAATGATTCCACTATTGAAGTGCTCCGACTCAAAGAAAGCATGAACACGATCATTGGCTGCAGTTGGTAGGTACCAAACACTCTGTCAGCCTCAAAGTCAATCCTTACACAATCTAACACACTTGTTGATTCTGGACTACATTCCATGCTCTCAAGAAAAAGCCAACTGGTACATACTGTGAAACAAAATTCATTTCAATCAAAAGTACTCTAAAAAAACAAGCAGCATTGTTGCCTCGAAAGGAGGAAGTTTAAACACTACTTATGCACTCATTACCTTCGGCCTGTGAGCAACTCCAGATCTGCAACACAATGGAAGTGTTCAGAATCAGCACACACACACACACTGCTTTCCATATAGAAAAAAAGGAAGAAAAATGCAGGTTTCATTCTAACAATTCAACCACCGGAGAGAATGAGACACATACTCACCTTCATGAAGTCATACACATAATACTCAGACACGTTGTGCTGCAGCAGGTACTCTTCGGCAATGAATGTGTTCAAACTGGCAAGGAAGCTACCAAGCACTGCAAGAAAGAACATTCTAAAATCCGCTCATCAAAAACCCTTCTATCCTGCAGTAGATGTTGTCATACGGTCACGTCCACTGCTTCCTAACCCTAAGCGTCTAAAACGCCCAATATGGCCATCTGCATCCCTAAACTTTGAAACGGTGGCAGTTTCTCATTTTACCTCGGTTTTCTGATTGCAATACATCATTTGAAAGCTCTTGTTCTGTACTACAAGATCAACAGTGTCGACTGTATCAAACTGAAGTCATTTTCACACAAACAGATGATTCGCAGCAGGGGGTCCAATTTTCCTACACTACAGAAAATACACAGTGGACGCTTAGGGGTTATATATAACCCGAATATTCAAAGAATAAAATATTTACTAAAAAAGTGATTGGAATTCTCACCTTCGTCCACATCCACACCTACACGCAGCATCTTGGAAGGCGCTTGAATGGCCTTCCCAGCAACGCCCAACCTCCGCTCTTGCTCCGTGCCCTCTTGCAACAGATCCTCTTGCAACAGATCCTCTTGCAACAGATCCTCTTGCAACAGATCCTCTTGCTCGACGTGAGCACCGGTGATCACCGGCGTCGGCTCAATTTTCGTGTACAGAGCAAACGTGCGGCGTCTGCTGCTCTCATTACATTGCCATTTGCTGTTTCCAGAGCATGAGCGCCAGGGGCACATTATTCTCGTGATGCTATTCTTGCCATTCCTCTCAAGACTCCGGGATGGTTTTGTGAGAGGCCGCCATGAAGCTGGACCATCAAGACAACCCCGCGGCCCTGTCGGCAGTACTGCTGCCAGAATCGTGTTCCCGCAGCATCCGCAGTGACTCATAATCGCCATAAATGCTAAAAATTATACAAAATTATGCTCTTATCAAAAATGCTCTCGTCACCTCCTCTTTCTTGTCAACTACAATTTGCACCACCAGCTTCTTCCCAACATGTTCTGCTTTCGCCCTGTATTAAAAAAACAAAACAAAAAAAAATCACGAAAAATAATATATACTTTGTGTCGAATTATTAAATGCTCTGTTCTCACACTGTAGCGGCCTATTCGTCTCGCACATTGCAAATCATCTCCCATTTCCTACACGATCTGTCAATTCACGTTGCAATGTAGTACCTGCTGATTAGTAGAGGACTACACTCTTCGATCGCCGCAAAGCCCTAAAACTGATTTCAACACCAACACACCATGATGATTCTCCCCGCACTCACTGCATCCAAGCTCTTGCAACTGCAAAATCTCAAAAACCCATCCTGCTGAGGAGTGAAAAATGAGTGCCAGAAGTTGGGGGATTCAAAAGTAGAGGCGGTGCGGTAAAGAGTTGGAGGACTCAGGGAAAAAGAGTGACTACTGAGAGCTCCAGGAGAAAAGCAGCAAGCGAGAAAAAGCAAGCAAACAAGCGAGACTGAGCAACTAACTTAACTTACCTGTCTACTAGAGAAGAGATGCGAAATGGAAAGTGAGCCTGAACATGGTGATGATAATGATGATGATCGCCGGTAGGAACAAGATGATGCGTGATCCGTGATGAACAGTGAAGATCCAGGAAAGGGAAGGCTTCAATGAACTTCGGAGAAGCTCGCCTGCCTGCCTGTGGATTAGCTTTGCAGTTTGCATTGCTTCAGTAGTGACGCAAGTTTAGGGTTTAGTATGGCACGTTGCTAATTAGGGCATGACCTGGCTCTTGCTCTTTTTGGCCGGCCCCACAGATACATAGAAACTTCATAGAAACTTCAGTCCTCTTTGGAGGCCAGCGTGAATAAAGTGTCTGTTCATAATGACAATGACCCAGTGACAAGGGGCCATTGGAACAAAACATTTGAGTTGAAAAATGGGTTCACTCAACTTTTGGCTTGGATCTCCAAACAAAGCCTCACAAGGAGAATATAAAACTTGACTATAATCTAATTCGGTTTGTATGTGTGTGTTTTATACATACACATACATACTCATACATACTCATACATATGTGTGTTTTATGTCTTAACGGTAGGTCTTATTACAAGTAGAGTTTAAAGAACAATTTTCACTAACTAAAAGGTTGTACTTGGACATCAAAGATAGTGGTGCCTAAGGCCCATATTCGCACCAAGTTAGTGCCAATATGGGCCTTCAGCACAATGCTTTGACACTATTTTTTAGTGCCCAAAGATCACATACTATGCATTAGGGCATGAAGCGACATGGTGATACAAGGGCCATTATGTCGACTAATCTTGCTTGAACAATAGAAAGAGCTACTGGTTTGTCTTTCCAGCGAACTAAATTCGCTAAAAGCGTACGTTCATGAGCTCAAGCCAAAGTTTCAATAATCTCTTGCCAATACCCACGCCTCATTTTCTTATCCTGTTAGTTCGAACTTCGTTGTGTATGTACCTAAGCTCGATTGTTTGTGCAAGACGATCCTCATTTATATCTATTCAATTCCCCCTAGCAACACATTTTCTAGCAAATTTTTGACGTAATTTTATGATGGACATTGTTGATATTATAGTTTTTATAAAGTAGAAAAAAATTAATTAATTTTAAAAAATGAAACGAAATGGCCAATTTTTATGAATAGCCCATTAGGTTGCTATTTATTTTTATTTTCATTTTTTTGTGATATCTATACGTTTTATTGTAATACTTAAATGGTATTTAGATGATACTAGGGTCAATCTTGGCTCCAGACTATAAAGAAGTTTGTGATTGTTTTAACAATTTTCCCTAAATAACCAACTGACAAAAATTAGGACACCTCGACAATCTTTATCAAGTATGATTATTTTTACCTAATAAAATACTATATTTTAGTGAATTTTCCCCAAAATATCAAATCACGTGGAAATAACTAATTGATACAAAGTGTTGCAACTTTCATAAGTGGATTAAATTGATAGATTGTAGAGATGAAATTATGTAAATGCATGGTTTCATAAAAATAATAATTGGGTGGATATGGCTTTCTGTGTTGGAATACTTATTGCAAAACAAAGCAAAATTATTGGTTTTCTTCTTAAAAGGATATTTTTTATGGTAGATTTTCCAATAGTCTATTAAGAATATATATATATATATATATATATATATATATATGTATGTATATTTATGTATATATATATGTATGTGTATATATATGTATATATGTATATTTATGTATATTTATATATATTTATATATGTATATTTATATGTATATATAAGATGAATTTGTCAAATTTTATTTGATAAGGTGAATGAAAGTACAAAAAGGTTGATTCTATCCAAAAAAAATGTTAAAAGAAAATGCTAAAGAAAATGGATGATGATTTGTGCAACTTCCCAAAATAAATGTTAAAAAGTATCTAAATTTGATCCCTATTTCTTTTGGTATATTTTGAAGACTTCATAACATTCAACAGCCTTCAAAAAGGCTTCGTGTTAGTTTCATCCACCTTTACATATGAAGTGACTAGTGACTTGTAATTGAATTGGCTATTGAATCAAATAAACAATTATAAGACATTGTTGATTTGTGATTGAGTAAGTGCTTTCGATAACTATTCACCATAGTTAGTTGCTCTTGCTTAATGCCACGTGCCCTAGAGCTACTGATGTGATGTGGAATATCCCACATCATTTCATTGGGGGGATGAAATGATGTGGGATATTCCACATCATTCTGTTGGGGGAAGACATTAGTCCAAGAGGCCACTGAATGTTATGTACAATTTTCGATGCCCTTGGTTTGTTGATTTGAATATGATGTTTTGTTATATATATATATATATACAAATATATATATATATATATATAATATAATATAATAAATTATAATCTTTTGTTTTTGTTGTTGTCAATCCTAATCATCATACCAATCACCATCTCAGTCAATATCTTTCATCAGACTTCTTTACCCAATTAGCCATGTTCCTTTGCCTTATTATTAGGCCTGTAAGAGTCTGGAGTGGTTTTATATATTTATTTTTATGACACATGTAATCAGGGTTTTGTTTGATTGTGTGAGTTGGGGGTTTTCCTTTCATTGGGTGGCACGAATGAGGTGAGTTCAAGCATTGCACAAGGAATGGATAACATGTTCTGAGCTGAAAGTGGTACTAATAAATCCTCTATTCTTGGGTCAAACTTGATAAAATCATGTTATCTTGGGGTTACTTTGTCAAAATGCATGGATTAACATATGAAATTCAGAATCGAAAACACTTAGTCTGAAGCTCTTTAACAGATGGGACCTTTTTTTCATACACAACCAACACAAAGATTTAACATCGTAGCCACGATGCACCTATTTTTCCATACAACAACAAGTTAAGCGGAAAATAATGTTGATAGGCAGCAGAAAATCTCAGTGAGAATGTGAAACAATAATGTAAGGCCATATAATCCAGAAAACCGTGTACAAATCCATGTGGTATGAGAACGGTGAATGCAACCACGTACCCATATATGATTATACTATCAATTTCTAGCACAAGAAGTCTGAAAGTATTTAACTCAGTAGTACCAGGACATACACATCCAAAAGAAGCTTATGTAGGATAGAGCATGTCAAAGCTCAGTAGAAAAAGGTACTCCAATAAATCATGCACAAAATCAAGCAAAATAATAATAAACAAGTAGGTAAAGGGTGTAATTTACTAGAAAAACGTTTGTCATTGACCAATGTGAAAAACTGGAAGTCAAGGCAACATCCGCCAATATCAAGATTGTCACTCAAGAGGAGTGATGTCAAATGCATCAACTGCAATATTTGGTGGCATCGGGTCAAAAAGTTGTGTCGCAGGGAGCTCCAGAGATGCCCCCATAGCGAACTCATTCCTCCAAAATATATAGCTTGGACACTGTCGTCAATAGGGGAATATGAAACATTTGAACATTGTAGAATTGATCACCTCCCGTTGCTCAAGTTGTATCTTCTTTCTAACCTTGTCGATGTGAATTAGAATCACGCTCTATGTAAGCCAAAATTTAGCATCCAATTACAATTGCAGAAGCAAATCGGAAAACCCTACATCAATGGCGAGGCTTGGATTCCGGAATAACATGGCATGTGGCGATTGGACGTCGTATGCAACAGATATCGATGGATGAAGTTTGGATTTTTGAATATGGAAATTCAACAAGTTGCCAAAGACTTGAAGGCTTCATTTGCCTCCTTTTGATCCAATTCACACAGATCCCATAGATACAATCTCATCTCTATAGCCAAAAGTTTTTAGTTTATCTCTAAAACCCCGGGAAGCCACTATCAAGAATTTAAATAACTACGAGAGAACAAATATAGGGTGTTTTTTTATTCATTTGAGATAAAAATTATAAATTTATAGAAGTAATATAGGGTGCTTTAAAACCAATTTGAGAATATTTTAAGAATATTCCCAGAATATATGAAATATACCCTAAATATACTATAAATAGTAGAATATTCCAATTATTTCATAGCCCCCCATTAAATACCCTTTGTACGCTCATATGTACCCAAAATTTACACTAAGTGACTTCCCCGAGTCTAAAACTAAGACTGAACGAACGCAGTGCCATCTCAAGACCAACGCCTCCTTCAATCTTGACAATGAGAACCTCTTCTTCAACATTGTAAAGACAACACATTTTTGGCATTGACTCACGGACTTCACGAGCACTGGGCAATGGTCTGACATAGGTATCCCAAAAAGCCCTTTTAACTCTTAAATCAGCCTCTATTGCAACTTTGAATGACTCTTTTAAAATAAAATAAAAATGAATCGATCGGATGTGCTTTTGATTTCCTACAGTCATGAAGTACACAAAAAATAATTCGCGCAAAAATTGAAGCGTTTAAAGATTTTAAAAGAGACTTTTTGTACAAAAATCAGAGTTTGTCCCAACTACTTGAATACATTCAATCCATTTGTTTAAAATATCCAATGACGTCATTTTGGTACCAATTTTTGATATGAAGTACAATAGGGTGACATTCAAATTGGCCGTTTAGTAGTTCCAGGGATAGTGTCCTACACTGCTGCCAACTTTGACACCCTCCCCAAAGCTGAGAAATTGTTATTTTACCATGAAAATTTGGGGACAGCATCATCTTTATGTTGAAAACATGCATACCAAATTTCAAGTCCAGGAGACTAATACAAAAAAACTTATGCAAGATCTACCAACATGGGATAGCAGCTAGTGTCACAGCTGCCAACTTTGACACCCTCCCAAGAATTGAGGAAATTTCTTTTGCCCATGAAATTTTTGGAGCAAAAACATTTTTATGTTATTTGCATGTGTGGAAAATTTCAAGTCCAAAAGACCCATAAAAAAAAAATATTCCAAATCTACCAACATGTGTAGTTTTGAGAAACATGTTGATAGATATGGAATAACTTTTTTTATGTATGTCTTTTGGCTTTGAAATTTATCCCACATGTTACTAGCGTAGAGATGATCTTGTGCCAAAAATTTCATTATGTATCAACAAAAACTCAATCCTAAGGAGGGCGTCAAAGTTGGAAGTAGTAACCCCCTTTGTTTCTCAAAACTACACATGTTGGTAGATTTGGAATATTATTTTTTTTATGGGTCTTTTGGACTTGAAATTTTCCACACATGCAAACAACATAAAAATGTTTTTGCTCCAAAAATTTCATGGGCAAAAAAAATTTCCTCAATTCTTGGGAGGGTGTCAAAGTTGGCAGCTGTGACACTTTTCTCACAGCTATCCCATGTTGGTAGATATTTCATAAGTTTTTTTTTATTAGTCTCCTGGACTTAAAATTTGGTATGCATGTTTTTAACATAAAGATGATGCTGTCCTTAAATTTTCATGGTAAAATAACAATTTCTCAGCTTTGGGGAGGGTGTCAAAGTTGGCAGCAGTGTAGGACACTATCCCTGGAACTACTAAACGGCCAATTTGAATGTCACCCTATTGTACATCTAGATGTGTGTTATTTGAAATGACTAATCTGAAGGATTAAAGATATTATTTTTTTTGTACTACAATGCCTGCAAATGCTGATTTTCAACAAGTTTTCCCACGAAGCATAAAAACATGAAAATTAATTTATTCAATTAAAAAGTTATACTTGAATTGAAGTATTTCATATCATCGAGGTGTGGATATCTGATCTTTTTGTAGGAGGGAGTATATTTAATAATTTATTCATATTATGTATAAATTCAGTTTAAATCAACAAATGGAAAAAACACCATTAAACATGTTGGGCCTAGTTCTTCTACACATTGCAAGTTGAATTAGACACAACTTGATTTTTCAATCACCAAAATACTAATCCTCTTACAAACTTTGAAACAAGATTCAAAAATCAACTTTTTACTGCAACACTCACTATTTTAATTGATTAACAATATTAAAAAATCATTGCTACAAGAGGTTTTGTTCCAACTATAAAATTATTAAATTTATTGTGGAGATTAAATTGAGGATAAAATTAATCTTTTAAAGCCTAGGTGGTCACTTTGGGTAGACGAAGTGTAATAACATTAAAAACTATAAGGAATCTGACTTTGTGTTATGAATAACAAATTATGAGGATTCATTCTACATCATTCTTTTGGGAAAAATCACCAGAATCGAAGATTAGGAGGGTCTCTAAATACCGTCATGTACAACCTCAAATATACCAAAAGTCATCATATGCCATTTTATACTACCCTATACAGTTATGTATTTCTTACTACTTTTGAATATATTAACTTTTTTTGAAGGAGTGTATTGATTTCATATACTTCATAATATTGTTGCCTAGAAACTTGGTACCCAATTAGACAATATTAAATGTATGCATAAGCCAAGGTATCTATAAAAACCATATAGAAACCTAATGACATGATTTAAAAATCTCTTACTAGAAAAGAAAGAAAAATGATCATTCAATGAGTACAAGGAGTGTCTTTGGAAAGCAATAGAAGTGTAGCCGTTTTGCTTTCAATATTGATTCAAAAGCTCAAAAATTGCAAGTTTTCCTTATAATCATTTCAATTACGAAGGGCCATTGCAATTTCAACATTCATACACATAACATTTAATAGCATTCATACTCTTTGCCTTTCCTTCATGCACCTTGCTCATCACCTTGGGACTCCACTTGTCCAATTAGCTACTTATAAAGTCTTGTTAGGTGTGGAATATGCTGCACCATCTACTGGGGGACAAAGTAGATCCATTGTAAGCTACTCAATGTTATGCACTTCCAAAAGCTCCATTTGTACCACTAACTTATCCTTTTACTACCTCTTTGAAAAAAATATGGAAATTGGGTGTTCAAGTGGCAATTATAGGTGGGAAAAATGGCAACTCAGGAAGATGCATTACTTTTACCAATCAAATGTAGAAAACTCTCCAAATCATGTAGCCATTTCATATGGGATTTGTGGTAATTATGAAAAAAGGCACTTATCATTATGGGCTGCCTTTTGCTTAATATAAGGGCTCTTTTGGAATTTTTTATAGTATCCTTCAAAAATTTATAAAAAATACATACTTCGTCAAAAAATTATGATTACAATTGCTATGACTTTGTGTTTCAATTCACTACGTGTGAATTATTTTTTAAAAGTCCCATCACCTTACTAAGATATCATATCAAAAATTACATCACAAATAGGGCTCAAAACCTCACTTGCTATGATCTAAAACATGCATTGTTGGATCCTCTCTAATTTTTCACTAGAGTATAACCATTCAAGTATAAAACCAATTTCTACAGTTGAAATCTCTTAATGACATTCCATATTGCCAAAACATGCAACAATCTTTCAAACACTCTAGACTCTAAAAGTTAATTGACAAGATATTGTCACATTGTAGCACTAGCTTGCTTTGTAAGTATCAACCTATATGGGCAGGTATTGATCAAAACATCCCTAATTGTAGACTCCTGTCGGATTTGAGATACCCACACATAAAGGTTAACCCTTAAGCGTCCACACTACATTTATCCGGTCAAACCTCATCAATTTCTCACATTTTAAAATGTATTATTTTTTCTGGGTATTTTTTTCATATAATATATCCTTAAACTGATTTACATTGACTTTTTCATAATTATTTAAATGAAAACGACTTTTATAAGATTTTTCAAAAAAATCTCTTGTAATAGCCATAGTAATTACAAAAATGCCTAAAATAGTATGAATTCTTTTCTAAAATGTAAATAATAGTGATGAACAACAAAGTGTAGGTTGCATGCTTCTTGAGCTTACATAAAAAGAAATTCGATTGAAAAACATTTTCTGCAGTGTATACTGGAATTTTAGGGCAGTGAGCTTAAAAGTGCTGTAAAAAACGTAATTTTAACAATTTTGAAGAACCGTAAATTGGACTAGAAAGTAGAAGACAACTCCCACACATTCTTGGTTGGGACCAATTTCATTTGAAATTAGAAACTAGGTGAAAATCAGCGTTTGACTGAAACAATCAAACATGGACCCATGGGGCTCCTTGCACGTTTAAGGGTTAAGACCTCAAATGGCCAACAGGAGGCAACATTCTAGAAATCTACAGCAAACACGTGCCCAACACTCGCAGCAAACTATTCAAACTTCCTCACATTCATTGTAGACGTAGCTTTTGACAATGCAAGACCTCCTCCGATTCAGTCCAGAGCCAACAATCAACAGGAGAATGCAGAAATTGTGACGGTCAAATCCAATAGTCATAGTTTAGGCCTACACCGGCTTTGCAGGCAGAAGGCTTTGCAAATATGGACTCAGTGAATCCCATAAGGCTAAATATGTCAAGAGGATTCCGTTGACTATGATACCACTAACTTCTTGGACCTACACAGAAATGGCAGAATGATCTCAGAATGTTTAGGTGTCAAGTTTGAGAAACGCAGCCTCGGCAAGATCAATCGCACGGGCCAGCCCAGCAGCCTTGTTCACAGTCTCCTGGAACTCGCTCTCAGGATCACTATCTGCCACTATTCCGGCACCCGCCTGCAAAACTCACATTACATTATTAAGCAAGTCATAAAGTTCCCTGTAGTAAATGGCTAGTGATAAAAATATTCTACATGCTCATGAGCAAAATGAGATTGACAAAGTACATGTTCAACTACACTGTTCACCACAGATTGGTAAAGTTATGCAACAGATTAGACCATTACGGCACATTCGAGATTGTGTATAGCTCAACAAATGGTGGATACAAAAACCGTTAGGGACTTGATCATGTCTCCTATAGACTAAGAGCCAACTTCCATGGGTTTGAGAAGTTGCCCATGGAAGTAGGCAAGAGGAGGAAAAAAGTGGTATTACATTTTGTCACATGCCCGGCCATGAAGTGGTGCACACTTCCATGGACATTTTGATTGGTTATGGAGAAGTTGCCATGAAGTCGAGGGCTTGAGAACCCTCTATACTTCATGACAACTTCTACACCACTTTTTCCTCAAAAGCTCACTTGAAATGTGGAACTTAGTCCCTAAAAACTTGCCTTCTAATGAGAACCTTCACCCATGGAAGTTGGACCTAACCCTTGTTACCAACAGCAACTCATCTCTGGCAATCAACACTTGGTCTTCAATCAGGCATGACTTGGCTATATATCTGTGACCACTAATCTTTGAATGGAAATTGGGGTTTTCTATTGCTCTCCAATAGTGGTCTACAGCCTCCTACTTTAAATGATTAGGTAAGAAATCATCATAAGGCTCTTGTAGTACCCTGAAAGTGAGAGATCTCTCTAGTGAGCTCTTTTGAGAGATTTCTCAATGAAAGCACACTCCTAAATGTTGATTAAGTGACGGAAAGAGTATCCTCTACATTAGTATCAAATGGCAGCGGTTTTAGGGTTTAGGATGTAGGGTGGAGACATATACATACCTGTAGGTGGACAACCCACTCTCTGCGGCTGTTGGCCTGTTTGTAAGAGTACATTGTGTCGTTTCTTTGCGTTGGGAAGACCATTGTGCGTAGCGCAAGTGCAATATCCATCTGGCCTGTGAAGGAGACGCCGCCAATGCCACCACTGTAAGGGCCTCTCCGTGTTGGCTCAAGCTCGTCAATCAGCTCCATTGCCCTCACCTGCCATAGTATTTCCTTGAGGTTTCAGGACATAGTATTGCAAAGAGGCTTTAACCCAGAAGTGGTCAAAAGTGGCCACTTCTACATCCGGAGGAGTTGAGATAAATCACTTAGGAAGGTAACAAAATATACCACTACAAAGAAGGAATCATGTCGTACATATATTGACTAGACATATGTGTTTTGAAAGTCATTATGATCTTCCAAAGTGAACTTTCAATTTTTTGATTGGGCAATTAGGGGTCAATTTCGTAAGCTCATGTGAGTGAAAGACCTCCAATTTATCATTTAAGAAAGATCAGAAAAATGTTGGTAAGAGAGAATGGTCACCTTCGGAGCCCCGCTGACAGTACCAACTGGTAATGCTGCCCGTAGTGCATCCCAGCTAGAAAGCTCATCCAAGAGCTCCCCTGTAACCTGTCCTCCCAAAAAAATGAACACCCCATCATTAAGTAGTACTATTTATGTGCTTCAATGCTGAGAGGATTTGCTGGTCACTGAATACGAACAAAACCCCGTGCCCTCTGATCAAAACAAGGACAGGAAAGGAAGGTACACCAAACATTACTTATGAAAATATGTAATATATCTCTGTAAGAGGAAGACCAACTACGATGTTGTGAAGGAGAGAGACTTGTTGCATAAAATCAGGTGCACATAATCACGTGCCGAAAGAAATGGTAGGCAATCAAGACTTGAGTTGCTCAATGGCTACCAGAATAACCACTAAAGCTACACAACGCACAATTGAAGTAAACGTCAACAACCCCCATTCATACCCGGTACGCACAGTTTGCTCAAGAAAGACGGATGGCTACAACTCTGTGGGCAAGAAAACGTACTGTGGAACTGATGTGCATCACGTGTGAATACCGCTCCACCTCCATCAATTTTTCAACCTTCACAGTACCTGCCTTGGAAACCTGCATGCTCAACATCCAGCACCATAATACACCTGCTGTCAGTTCAATTCAAGTGACTGACCATGACATATAGGTCCACATCGTATAGCACAAGCATCACATCTTGCAAAACAAACTGCAATTTCCCAGTAGGGAAAGCATAAGGTCTTTGTAAAACGTAATTGAATGAAGCGAATAAGAAGAATCAAATTCATGATAGTGTGCTGAATCTTCACAACCATGTGCTGCAAAAACTTCGATTCAAAGTAGATTGGGCTCTACCTTTCCAACATCATTGCGACCTAAATCGACAAGCATGACATGCTCTGCAAATTCCTTCTTATCTGCCAACAAATCCCTCTCCAAAGCCATGTCTTCTTCTGGAGTCTTCCCTCGTCTGCGCGTTCCTGCTAATGGCCTGTTCACGACCGTACCCTGTTTGCAAAACAGTGAAATTGAAACATAAAATAATACCGGTACGTGCGGAAAGAGGAAATGAAAACATTCCAGACACCAATGAGGAAGGGAAATTTCGTAATGCACATAAATACTTATCTCCTAAATGCCCAAAGTGGCCACTTTCATAGCTTTAGGAGTTGAACGATAGAAATATGTTTTGAAAGTTACCATAATCGACTATTAGCTTCCAAAGTGGACTTTCTATTTGAAACTTGGGAACTTAGGGGTTAAACAGTAAGTGACAGCAATATCTCCATGGCGATTACCTTTGCAATGCGAGTGAGAATCTCCGGGCTCGAAGCCACCATTATTGAACCCCGTGCCTGCAACCATGGAAATAAATAAAAATGAATCTTAAAACTCTTGGACAAGTTTTGGAAAAGTGTCTGCAAGAAACTACTCACTTCATTGTTCTCTAACGTACAATTTATGACGAAAAATTCATGTTGTGTTCCTAGGATGTTGAGAGGTGGCACACCTGAAGGTAGATCATGTATGGACTAGGATTCACAATACGCAGTGCCCTGTAAACCTCGAAAGGGTCTGCAAATGTCCGTCTCTCAAACCTCTGGCTCAGGACCAGCTGGAAGATATCACCTGCCAAAATGTGCTCCTTCACTTGCAAGATGGAGTCCTTGAATTGCTCAGGACTAAAATTCGACTTGGACATGCTTTGGCCATATTGTTCTATGTTCAATTCCACTGATCCACTTGAAAGTCTAGCCCTTCAAAAAGTGTACCAAGGCAAGCCTGTCAGAACTTACAAAAGTGACTCTTGAATACTGATACAATCTTATCAAGGAGAAAATCACTGAGGCAACTGGACCTCAAATTGAAGATACAAGGTAATTTACACAGAGAGTCAGAGATGGTACCCTCCAGTGGTTTGAAGGCGAGCCACCAAAAGATCAAGTCTTTTACACCCGTCCTTGAAAGCAGACTCGGGGCTATCGAATTGGTCCACATGAACCCAATGCAGCACATACACCAACTGAAGCAACGAAATTCAAGCCATCGTTTATTAGGATGCTCTCATCAGTCTGTTCTATGCACACAGCATTACATAAAATACCTAACAGCATTTGCAAATATAGATATGGGAGGAACAAAAAGAGGACAATACGAAGCCAACGTCATAAACTGCTGTGATGCAGCAGCGGCTACAAAATATCTTGAGCAACATAGCAAGAAAAACAGTGAAAAATAAAATAAAAATAACCTTTGTCACATGATCGAAAACTAGCACATCGTTATAGAGCCCGAGGTGGATGTCCGGTAAACCTCGGTCATCTTTGGGTGCTGTAGAAAATGGTAATTTCTTCTTCTCCACATACCTCACTGTGTCGTATGAAAAGTACCCAACCCATCCTCCTGCAAGCATGCTCAAAAACGTCAACTACAACTTTCGTCCTCAGCAATTACACACTAAGATGAAGCGCAAATTGTCACAACTCTGCACCCAGGTAAGTATGACACAGTACATTATTAGGATACTTTGAATGAGCATATCTCATTGACCCGTAAGTGCCCAAGTAGCCAGTTCCGAATCTACAGGAGTTGAAATAAATAATTCAAGGAAACTTAAGGTAACAGAATGTACCAGCAGAGAGAAGAAGATATCATACCCTACACTTTTTAATGGTAGAAATATGTTTTGAAAGTTACCATTAGCTTCCGAAGTGGACTTTCTATTTTTATCTTGGGCACTTGGGGGTAAAATATACACAAGGGAGGGTGAAATAATTAACGAGTTGATGAGGTAGGACCATACTAACCACAGAAAACATCCGGAAGGCTATCAATCTTCACCGGTTCCCATTTGGATGCAATTTCGGAAGGCTCGTTGAGAGGGTCGTTGGAGATCTTCTCTTCACGCGTGCCTTTCTCGTGGTTTAATATGGTTATGCGATCCTCCTTTGCAATGATCTCCATGGAGGGCTGAGCTCCGACCATACTGTATCGCCCCTGCCATCTCACCACCCTAACTTTTAAATTATCATTTCGACACAAGAACAAACACTCACAGTGGCGTTTTTCAGTTTTTCAAAAACTAAGCCGTATACCAAAAGTCAGTGTACCCTTAGGGAAAATTGGAAAATCACAATTTAAGAAACAAAGTTAATTGAATACAACCTTTGCAAGTAAATAGAATTTGGTTTTGAAAAGCTTGCCAAAACAATTACTGCTAGAAAGTGCATCAATTGGGAGTGGTCTAAGCTAGTGAAAATGTTAATTACCTAACAAGACCAACAATTTTGCCAACATAACATCTTGTTCTAAGAGTACAGGCACTCACCATGTTGATGCTTTTCCCATTTTCCACGGACTCAAAGAGAAAAGACGGAGCCTCTCGGTCATCCTCTTTCACCAAGCACCGGTAAGCTAACACTGGTGTGAGATGATCAGCAAAAATGCGACGATACACGGGCACCAGGTTCCCTCTTTGTGCGGCCTCCAGAAATTGGGTTCGCTCTGAAATAAAACCACACGTAAGGTTGGTGCACCAATTGACAAAAAATCAAAACATAAGAGTCATCAAACTCATACTATACTCCATGTGTAAATGGCTACAACTGTATGGCTTGAGGTGCCATACACAATTGAAATTGGAAATTCTTATCTTCCTTTTAGAAAATCCATTCTTTCATTTCACCAATATCAACTTGCACACTCATATGCTAATTTCCTTCAAGTTGCATTCACCTTAACGAGAATCTATCATCCACCTCAAGAAGAGTGCAACACAACCCAAGGATTTTGGTGAGATATTTCTACAAATTTGTAAACTAATTCTCATGCTTCTGTTGCAAATTCATAGTAAACATGTCATTCACCGCACACCCCAAATTTTAAATGGCTTAGCAAATCCAATATTTTGTTTGAAACTTCTTTAAAACTATTGACGATGGAGTCCACAAGCAAAATGGTTCACGAATCATGTGATTTACGATGTATTCATTAATAATAAGCGCTTTTTCCCTTCACCACACATAGTTATTTTCACTTTCCTAAAGCATAAAAGTTGGTCACACAATAAACTCTCTTGAAATTCTAATAAAGTGCACAACTAACTTTCTTACAATATGAATAAAAAATTCTTGCAACCATTCCGTGCGGTTAGTCGATCAATGACATGACTACCCTACTGACTTCAAGCACCACAATTCTTAAACCCTAAACCCTAATGGATGTTACCTGGGCTGGACTCCTGGTCTTCCACAGCTGGTGCATCCAACGCTGTCTTCACAGCTCGGCAGGAAATCACAGATTTTTTACTATAACCACCACACTGGAAACAAAAACAACCACGTAAGACTAAACCCTAATTCCTACTACAACATAAGAGAAAACCCTAATGCCGTCAGGGTTTAGCATTTAAAGCTTGTTTCCTGGTGCAGAACAGCACTCAAAGCCACTGCGCAGTGTAGTATACTCATCATCCGGCATCTACTCTCTCACTCCATAGCTCTTCCACTATTCTTCTCTGCAAGACAATGTGCGCACTCCACCCTCAACAAAAAATTACCCTAAAACCCTCAAGAAAAAGTATGATACTCACAGAAACACCGTGAGCTTTGGAAAGAGACTTGGAGAGTTTCACGAACAAGCTTCGGTGGTTGTTGGGTCCGCCAACACTGACGCCGCCAGAGCGCACAGCAGCAGCAGCTGCTCCATGGCCAGCGACCAGACACTCCATTTGTTGCAAGTTCCTCAGCAAAAAAAAGCACAGAAGAAGATGAAGAAGAAAAAGAGAAGGCTGGATTTTTTCCAAAACCTCGACACCATGGAGGTCTTCAAGGAGCTGGCTGTGCAATCTGGGGACCCACGATCCAAAATTGGATTGTTCTGTGCGAGAGAAACTGCTCATCAACCGATTGATACTTGAAATGAGTGATGAGTGCCCTTCGAAGGGCAAACACACCCGGCCACTTGTTGTTGTTTCGAGGTCTGCAGCACACAGACCGACTGACAAGAAGGAAAAGAATGAATTCCTCTGCTTTATGAAACCCAAAAAACTATCATTAGCATAAAACAGTATTTTTTATGGTTCCTAGAGTTATCCTTACCATCATTCCATAGTCAAAAAGCAGCAGTGTTTCTTTTTCTTTGACAAACCACAGCCAGATTCTTCCTGAGATCTTCCATACAAAGTATCATGTATTAGGGTTATTTGTAAAGGGAGCCGGTCTTCTGCCGTCCTTTTTTCATGGAAAAGAAAATCTAACTTGTATTTGAGTGTAGCCGCAAAGTAATCTTGTGAAGTAAACTCAGGATTTTGAGTGTTTTATGGAGGTGTCACTTGCCACAAATGGCACAAATCTCGCAAAAAAAAATCTCCACAAATGGCACAAATCTCTACTTACTCCCACTACCTCCCTTGTTTAGATCTGAGATCTAACTTCGAACTCCAAGTTCCTCCCATCCCTTGACATTCTGTAAAAGTCAAGACAAAACTGGTGTTTTGGAATTCTTGACGGCTCAATGGAATCTTTCCTGTATTCTATTTCTGATCTATAGTGAAACCCTGTCAGTAGCATCGGCGACCTTGTGATTTTCAATTTGCAGGTTACAAACCCAAGGTTTGGAGTACTTTGCGGATAACTCTATTATGTGGAGATGGGAGTTCAAGAACCCTGAAAAAAATCAAGCATTCTCTATGGAGTATACTACTGTACCCGGCTGTTAAGGTCAGGAAAATATAATTATAAAAAAAGTCAAATTTTTAGGAATCTTTTTCCAAGAGACTTTATTTTTTATGGTGAAAAAGAGAATCTTGGGCCCTCTTTACACTAGAGGCGAGAAGCCGTGGAGAAAACCTTACTAGGGCCATGGCTTGTCCTTGAGAAGCCAACCTTTGAACTTGACGGCCTTTGGATATAGTGTAAAGTGAGAAGGGGCCACAAAATAAAGTGCTGATTTTTTAAAATAAAGTTCTTACATATTCTTTAAAAAAAAAATGATTGGTTGTGAGAAATTTTGGCCTAACGGCCTCCCAGATTTTGCGTTAGACTTACCTCTTGAGGTGGGCTTGACGCAAAATCCGGAGGCCTTGAAAAATGTGCACTTTTGTTGCCACGAAGGACAAAAGTGTTGTCCATGTCATTTTCTCCTCCTTCCATCCCTATGGATTGAAAATTTCGGGTGTAAAGTGACATTCTTTGGTCTTCTCCGATTCTAGGCCTCCCATTGGCTGAAATTTCTCTCCTCACGACTTCTTGCCTCTAGTGTAAAGAGACCCTTAGAGAATATTTGCATCATTTCGCCAAATTAATTAAATATTCGGTAGGAGCTGCCGGATTTGATAGTTGGTATTGATCATTTTGGAATCATGGTAATATAAAATGTACTAGTGTGGCACTGTGGCCCTGTGCCATTCGCCCAGATGTACCTCCTGTTCCTCGTATTTCCGTGTGTTCTCGTGCTCCCCCTACTCCGTGAACTTTTGCTTTTGCTTTTGTTGCATCCATATTTTAATTCAATTTATGGTGACAAAATTCTATTGCAAATCCATAACTTTGACTCTGTATTAGGTCCAAAAGCAACCGTATCTTGGAATTGGAGGCATCTGTTTTAAGAATTATTCTTTTGCTGAATTTGATAGTAAACTCCGGTAGTTATAAAGTAAAGTTTAAACAACATACCAAGAGATGTAAATCCAATTCTCTATCCTCTTATTTTCATTGAATGCTTAAGTAGAAGCACACCACAACTATTGCATTGCAATGATTTTATTTTTTTAATTTCAACTTTGAATACTTTGATCTTAAAACTGGTAAATAATTTGAGTTTTTTTTAAAACTATATTTTGGTACATATTTGACATGAAGATATGAAAAAGATCTTATGTTGTATTTTCACTTCTACATTTATTCCCATGTGAAATTCTCAATGCCAATGTGACTCATTTCTACAACTTTTTGGCTTAAAAATAAGAAACAAATTAAGTTTGTAGGACCAACCCCATGCCCACGTAGTCAAATATCAATTCAAAATTCAATTTGGCCTTTGAAATTGTACATAATTTTATGTTTTGTTTCAATATGAAAATTTTCAAATGATTTTGTGAATTTTTTCCATTAATAAAAAAACTAAAGTTTAAAGAATGAAAAATATAACAAATCAAACCCAATTAATTTGAATTTTTTGTTCTTTTGAGAATACGAATGACAAATAGTCTGTACTAAAAATTACAAGCAATAATTTATTTTCCACACACTAAATCATCCTTGAGTTTAATTGTTAAATAATTAAATAAGAAGAATATGAGAGAGAATTTTATGTTTAAATATTTGAAAAGAAGTTTTGTTCTAAGTGTTGATTATTTAAGGAATATTGGAAATAATTTATAAGTTGTGGTATGTATTTTTCTTTTTGTTTTCATTATTGATTCATTCATCCGATGCAATTGACAGAATTTATTTTTTAAGCATTTGACATTTGATAATAATCAACATATAGAAAAAATTAACCCCTAAGCGCTCAAACGACCATTTTCTCGTCTTTGCTTAAATCTAACGGGCTGCCCAGAACAAAAAAGTACTTTTTTGAAAAAAAAAAGAATACTCTAAAATACTACATCAAGTCTACTTTTTCAACCCAATTTGAACTATGGCAATCCAAGTTAAACTCCTCCCGGGAGAAATTTTCAAAGTAGATCACCTCAACATTGTCTTAGTGTTATAAAATTTGCTATTTGGGGAAAGTAATGATGATGTTTCCATCATTTCTTTTGCTTTTTTGAAGTTTACAATAGATAGCCAAAATTTAACCAATCAAACTAAATATTGAACTCTAAAATTGAAAATTATAATTTTTACAAATTTTAAAAGGTTAATGCTTTTAAATTCATTAAAAATTGATCTAAAGTTATTTTTGGAAGTTTGATCGTAAGGATAATTTGTAGAGATGATACTCTACATTTTGTCTATTGAACGAAACTTCATCAAACATACGGAAGGCACATATTATAACACATCTATGTTTTGTTCAATACCCCTCAGGCTTTTAGGGGTTAAGGAACCACACATAATCTAGCAACTATTGAGGTGCAACAATTATTTGATCCTTAGCTTTTGTTCAAGTTCCAATGGTGAGACCAAATTTCAATTTGAAGAATTTAGTGAATGCTACTCGCTCTGTCCGACTAAAAAAAACCTGTGTTTTTTGATGTATACTAATTTAATGTTTTTTTAACCAAATATACAGCCATTTCAATACTTTAAAAATGGATAGTATTTAATAATAACTATATGTAGTTTTTGTGTCATTCTCATTGTCCATCTCGTTTAACTCCTAAATGCCCACAACCCTGACCAAATTGGGCAGTTTTGCAAGGATGCATTATAAAATGCAACTAAGTGGGATATTTTGAATTTGATGTATGATTAAAAGTTGTACATTATGAATTTTAGATTCTATCCATGCTTTTAGATCAATGATTGCTATCATCAATATTTTTCTATAAAATTTGAAACTTAAAATTCAAAATAATTATGTAATTCGATTACGAACAAGATATTGACAATTTGTAGATGAAATTTGTTATGATAGTTTGAAATGTAATACTCTAAGTGTTGTGATTTTTGGAGATTTTTTGGTTGCTTAATTCTATGAGTTGACTTTTTCAAGAGCACTTATGAACTATTTTGAAGTGAGATTTTAGAAATTGTTGATGGATCAATGCAACATGAAATGAGGCATAAAAATTTCTCAAATCATCCGTTTTCTAATCGGATCACACATGCATGAAGCTAACTTTCCATGAATTCTATAGGAAAATATCCACAATATAAAAAGTGCATGACAGATTAGAAAAATTGGATGAAATTTGTACATCGTCTAAAAAAATGAACACTTGGGCAGCTAGGGGTTAAAAGTGAACAAAGTTCATGTTTGAAGTATATAATATAGGAAAAATATCTTAGGAAAAAAGCCAAAACATACATGCCGGTTTTTTAGTGGGACAGTGGGAGTAGCAGGTTGCATGCAATTAAAATTTGTTGTCATCTCAAAAACGCACAAAGTTAGATCTAAAATTAAATAAAGTTTAGAAAATAATAATAATAATAACTATAATTATAATTATAATTATAATTATTTCCATTTCCAAAGTAAAGACCAAAAGAAAAAGAATTTCACACAGTGATTTGTAGATTAACTCTATTTGTGGGAAAATATAATTATTATGTCTTTTTAAATAATAATATGTAAAAGAAATTGTATTAATTAAAAATTATACTAGAATAATCTAAAAGTTATTATAGAAAGATTAGAATATAAATTCTGACCAAAGTTATAGGTGAGAATGAGATTCAAATTGATATAGTTTAAATTCAGACATTATTTTATAAGTAGAATATTTGAAAGAAAAACCCGATAATGTTGTAAAGTTTGAATTTAGACATATAGAATTTGCCATTGCAATAACTCATTCACTATTTCATAAATTGTAAGATGAATTAGAAAGTGCACTTTTGATGCATTAATGACATGTTGTAGCGGACATTTAGTCGTTAAAGACATGTCACATTGAACAAGATTTCTACTAGTGAGAACTCCATGCTTCCTTGAGTGAAATTCAGAGAGTCACAACATTCAGTAGCCTTCATGCTCGCTACCTTTCTTTCATGCACTTTGCTCATCACCTCAAGCCTCCATTTGTCCACTTAGCTACTGATGAAGTATTGTTGGGTGTGGAATATACCACACCATCTACAGTAAAGCTAAGGTAGACATAGTGCATGCTACTCAATGTTAAAGTGGAAGTTAAAAGAATATGTATTCACAAATTAATCATTCCAAAGTAACAAGAATAGACCATAAGTCACTCAAGATATCTTCCACTCATAGAGGATGTCACCCTAACTCTAAAACACAAATACTCAAGACTCTATGATAGACATGCCAATGATGACACAGTTCCAATGACCGGATAGTTCTAATCATAGTAGACATGCCAATGACCGCACACTTTTACCTCACTATTCCAATAGAAATGTAAGGTATCGTCCAATCACTGCACCCCGTGTGGTGAAGGGCTCCAAGTAAATTTCCATTAAAAATCATACCAATGTGTTTGACGTGCAATAAAAGTTATTGTACAAAAAGAATTTGAGTATGGTTTTTTCAACTCAAATCCCAACTTAACGCATCACAATCTTTCAAAATTTGAGACAGTGTAAGTTTGTACATTCTTGTGGAGAAGGATTTAGGTATTGCCTATTTGGTTATTGGCATGTCTACTATATATACCAGTATATTTATGCTCACGGGGCGGATATCATCGGTCATGCACTGCTAGATGATAACATACACAAAGACATTGAGAAACCCTAGCGCATCAAGGATTCAAGGAGTGACTTGCATTGATTATGAAGGTTATTGTAGGTCAATATATAATCATAACGTTGGCTCGTAATTCATCTACTCATGCCTAAAGATGGGTAACTAGGTCTTTTTTTGGAGGTAAATTCTATGACATGGATATGAACTATGAACCAATAATTTTAGTAGGTCAATATAAATGTTAGACTTAGTGCATAACAATTCTTACTAAAATAAGATTGGTGTGAGCTCATCAAGTTTGGTTTACAAACTATGCACATACGAAAAAGTGAACCACTATTTATGACAATCATCATGGATTCTGGGTTAGGGGTTGGTTGGTTGCTAAAACTTTCCTCCTTGTGATAACTCACTTAGCAACACTAAACCATGCATATCTCATAAAACACCCAATTCCCTATTTTTGCACTTGGCCAAGTGCAATCATTTCCAGACCTAATTGTGCAAAAAAAAAAATTCTCAAAAAAAATTGTCGAAAAAACATCGATTTCTTTCATTGTTGAAACTTGTAGTATATTGCAATAAAAGACTAATATTTCAAATTTTTCATATCAAAAATTTGAATTTCCTTTATTTTTAAAATTTCAAGACTGACAATTTAAAAACTAATACAAATTACGAATAGATAAGACATTATAACACCGTTACCAAAGTGTATGGGAGAAGAAATTTATTTATTCATTCTTATTTTCTGACTTCTTATTACTTGTGTTTCACTATTAAATTAATACCTAGAATGTTTTGATCAATTCAAGTTGCAATTAAAAAGTTATTTATCAAAAGGTGATTTTTTTTAGTTTTGGGTAATTTCGGGCACCCATGACAAATAGATCCAATTGGTTTTAAATTCTTTAGACAAACTCTAAACAAGATTGTGAACATAATCCCCCAAGTTGAAAACATCAAAGCACAAAATTATGACTTTCAAAACACTTAAAACATTTAAAACACCCTCATTTGGGCAACATTTGAAACTCCATCGTTGAAGTTCTATGTACTTTGAAAGTTTTTTTAACTTAATCATTCACAATTTAATCCCTAAAGGACCGGGAGGTGTTGAACTTAATTGTTTTTTTGACTAGCTCTTGTAGCAAGCTCAATGCCTTATTAGTGTGGGGTAATTTTGACGATCGGCACCGTTGAAACTAAAGAAGATCAACAAAATTACGTAGTTTTTTAATAAAAAAAAGATCAACAAAATTGCACAATTTTTGAGAAAATGCTACCGTTGAGAAGATTGATGGTACTTGTTTGGGGTATTTTGTACACATGCAAAAATCGGATTGTTCGAAAGTGCTCCAAAAATTCTGAAATTTTTATTGTGAGTAGAAATCATCGTTTAAAACATGTAACTTGAAAAAAATTTCAAGTAATGTGGAGGTGTAGAGGGAAAGATATGGGGGTCTGAAGTGACGCCTAGATACCCACCGTGCAACTCAAAAAAATCACCAAAAATTGCTCACTTGATAAATTTCCGATCAAGAAGTACCTACAGATTTGGCTCTCAAAAAGAGGCAGGGTCTCTTTGTTGCTCATCCTACAATTCAAAGCCCAAGAACCGGAATTTTCTCACTTTCTAGTTCTAGAAGCCGCATGGGGGCCTTATGGTCATTTAGGGGTTAATAAAAAAACTCAGCAGACTTTGGCGGCCGTTTTGTCATAGTAGAATAACTTTTTTCAAAACTCGTTGGACTATGAAAAGGTGGTAAATCAAGTTAAGTTTCATCTCCAAAAATCCGTTTGTAATTTTGAGCCTCCATTCAAAAGTTATATACAAAATTCACAGTGGGGTAGCAAGGAATATTTTATTTGATATTTTCAAACACTCTCTGAATTTTGTCTATAACTTTTGAATGGAGGCTTCAATTCACAAACGGATTTTTGATGATAAAACTTAACTTGATTTCCTAACTTTTCTTAGTCTAAAGATTTTTGAAAAAAGTTGTTTTACTATGTCAAAATGGCCGCCAAAGTCTGCTGAGTTTGAAATCACTAATTAGTAAGTGTATATGTAAGAAAAAAATAACTAATTGGTCATCAAGTTCTAGTGATGGTGGGTTGGTTAGTTAGTTGAGTCATTAGTATGAGGTCTTGAGTTCGAACCCGATTGGCAACCGTTTGTGTGTAGTTTGGCTGCCCGAAATCGTCGGGCAGCCAAAAACAATAATTTTTTCCCTGAAATTCGGGGAGGAAAAAAAAAAGTAAATTTTGTCAGAAAAATTCGGGCAACGGAAAAAATGTTTTTTTTTTTTTTTTTTTTTTTTTTTTTTTTTTTTTTTTTTTTTTTGTTTTTCATTTTTTTAATTGGCCAAATCAACAGAAAACATCAACAGATTTCTGTTGATGGATGACCGGAACAATGCGACCGAATCAACAGAAAATATCAACTCTTCTTTGTTGATTTGGACGCCGATTTTTCTAGTAGTGAACACATGTCAAGGCGGGATGCGTAAACATTAAACAATGCCGTCATGGAGCATTCAAGAAGCGATTGTATGAAGTGTCGTTGGCGCTGTGGGAGAAATATCAAAGAGGGATGGGACACTCTCACTGTGTCAAATGGCGTATGTGGAGGTATTTTTGGGTAGAGATGTAGATTGGTTGACATTTCTTGCCAAGAAAAGGAAAAGACGATTCCCAGCCAAACTTCGCCACATTCCTGCCAATCCAAATGTAGCGTTGGATTTAATGGCCGGAGACAGACGAGAGGCTAGTCGGCTAGTCCAGACATGGACACGGCGGAGATGGATGGAGCCGGCGGTGGAGTTGGAGACATGCAATAGGTCCAGCTGAACCGAACCGACAAGAAAATTGACAGTGTGCATATCGACCATTTTGGAGTCGTTAGGTCATACCAGATAAACCTTGCGTTGGTGGCAGAAGCTGCGCATGTGTTAGATGATAGATTTTACGAGCCGGAACAAAACGCAGATGTTGCACAACAACAACCTGTTGCGTTATCGAACAACCCTAATGCATTTGGAGCTGCCGCGGACGAACTCCTACAGTTGCGGGCCATGGTTGAAACATTCGAGGCACAAAAGGCAGAGTTGGCTCGAAAACACGCAGAAGATCTTGAGGGCGAGAAAGAAAGGTGGAAGACTCTCGAGGATGAGAATAGACGACTGAGGGCCAAATCATCGACTCTGAAATCCGTGGACGCCGGTTGAGTATTAAGGACACTCCACCGCTTGACGTCGTAGTGGAGAGAGCGTCATACGGCGTGGATGACACGGAGGTGGGTCCCGCGATCGATGCTGCTTTCATTGCAAGGCCTCGGGCATGATTTGGAAGGTCCACGCTTGGAACGGCAAGTGCTAGTCAACTAAATGTAGAAAATGAGCGAGGCGTTGACGAAGCTACTTTTGGTGCCATGAAGGCACGTGCCAAGACAACTGAGACGGAGGCGCTATCAACTAAGGGGAGATTGGAGCAATTCTCTGCCGCCATGCGCGACATGCAAGTCCGTGCTGAAAAAGCTGAGAGGGATATGGAGGTATTGAATACGGTCAATCAGGAAATGGAGAGGCGTCTAACCGAAAAAGAAGAGAGGGTACTAGGATTCAAGCAAGCTGTCCTCGACCTTAGAGTAACCATTGAGTCCAAAAATAGTGAGATTCGCATGCACAAGGACCGTGAGTCTAAAGCGTTGGAAGAGGTGCGGGTACTGAAGGGCAAAATAGTAGCGACTCCGCAGCGGGAACAAATAGTGCTAGACATGTGCAACATGAAGTTGGATTGCTCTTTAGCAAAGAACGAGTTGGAGCAAATGCAGCCGGAGGTCAGAAGAGTAGCCGCAAAATTTGGAGATGGAACGCAACGTTATTTTGGCTTCACGTCATGGCCAATAATTGAAGATATGTTTCCCTATACTTTGCCAACCCTCCACCGTGACCGCAACAATAAAAGCATTGATTGGAACAGCGATCCAAATTTGGAGTTCCAATATGCTACCGAGCGGCACCGCTACGTTGATGAAGGCCACACCGGGCCTAAACCACTCGTGTGGCCTCTCGTCCCAGATTATGTCAAAGATGGAACGACCTGCATTCTCTGCCTTCAACCATTTGGAGGGTGGATGGAGTCTTGGTACATGCCCACATATGTACCATCCCGGATGTCTCATTCCGTACATGGTTACAAGAAAGAGATGCGCGCAGTGCAAGGCCCCGTTTCATCCCCGCTTGTACAAAATGTTTGGCCTAGAAAACCACATGCCCGTACATTATGAGTACAACGAGGAGAATCTAAGAGGCGATTCCAATAAAAAGGTTAAAAGGAATGGGGGAAGGATATGGTGTGGTTGTGGAAGTGGTCCCACTCTGCCAAGCACCTTCATGCTTTAACAGTGGCGGGTGTACAATGGTCGAGCGACCAACAAGTGACGGAGGTGTGCAAAAGGACCTTTGGAGCAGCCGACGTCGAGCGCCGATTATATTTCGCACAACTTACAGGTGGTCATTGGGACTCCTCGCAACAAATTTTCGTGCGTGGACCACATCTAGAAGGCATACTATTCGATTCAACTGGGACTCCTTGTGGACTCCAGGGAGAAATGGAATTCGAAGATCAAATGAGATTTGTTCAAGATTAAACATTCCATGAGGAAGCTATCTTGGGTGCCATTTTGGTTACCTTCACAATAAATATGATTCGGATGTTTTGGTTTTGTTGACGCGTTTGCAATCCGTGGAAGAATTGCAATTTTTTTGAAAGCCAGTATACCGCGAGGCATCTTGGAATTGGAACCTCAAGTCCAATCGGAAGAGGGGCGCATATTACCGTCGGGGGAAGGTAGTAGTGCTGCGGGTGAGCGCAGAGGCTAGAGGCATAGTAGTGTAGGGATAGCTGCGGAAGAGGCAGTTAAAGTCCTTCATTGACGCGAGCAGGGTGCTTGATACTATTGTACACTTGTAGATATCATTGAGTTATAGGTAGTTCACTCAATGAACATAGCTGATATTCTTAAAATTTGACCACAATTTTGTAAGTGTAACATATTTCATGAAATGTAAAAAGGCTCTTGAATACATATGTGTTGTGCAATTTACGCAATTTTCCATCCGCCACTATGTATGGAGTATGTCTCATATAGCCTTCCATCACCACTATTGGCCTTCTATCATCATCACGTCTAGCAAGATCGTCTGGCGCACTCGTCCAGGGGGTTCCGTCCAAATTGTGCGTCCAATAGGTCGGCGCATGACATGCGCCCACCTAAACCGTCCACCACAACGGTCCAGCGGGGCCTAAACCCTAACCGGCTAGCAAGCCCGTCCAGCGAGGCCGTCCACCAAGGCCGTCCACCGGGGTCGCCAAGCAGGGCCGTCCAGCAGGGCCGTCCACCGAGGCTCTGTAGCTAGTCTGTTGACCTGAAGCCAGTCTGTCCATCGAGTCTGTCCATTGAGTCTGTCCAGTGTGGTAACTTTTTTACCTCTCGTCGATCCTGACGGACGTGTGTTTTATCCTAACGAAATGACGGACATCGTGATGTCGCGACGTGACGTGTCGCGGACAACCTTGTTCCGATCGGCCGTCCGGTCCGCCACTTGGTGGACCGTCTGATCGTCCCCCGTTCCAAATCGCCGACCGCCGTTCGATATCGCGGTCCGCCGTCCACTGTGGTAAAACCGCCGGTCGGCCGTCCGCTAGGGTAAAAAATCCCATTTTCTCTAAGTCATTGGACGCTGTGATGGGCACATCTGCGTCCGGGGGACGTCGAGACGCGGACGTCCGCGTCGCAGCGTCCGAACAACCCTGAATATTATGCTTATAGTGACTCTCATAAATAGTTGGATGCCCCCCTTTGATGGATGAAATGCTCTCATTTCAAAGATAATTTGTTTCATGGAATGAAATTTCTATTCATCAAACTAGACTTGGGACTCCATTTGAATTGGATTTTAAAATGGCATAAATTATTTTTGATTTTCAATGTTTTCTATAGTACATTATAAAGCACCAAGTCTAGTACGATATATAGAAATTTCATTCCATGAAACAAATTATTTTCCAAATGAGAGCATTTCCTTTATTAAAAGGGGGCGGCCAACTACTTATGAGAGTTATTGTATATTTTTGTCTTTTTGTCATCAAAACCACTCACGAGCATTGACATAGCCCATATGCATTGTGCGGTTTCATTCTTTTTTCATTTACAGTAAGTGAAAAACGACACATTTCCTCTTGGTAAAGCATACATCAATTAGTAACTGTGGTCATAGTTCTAATATCTAGTAACAAAAGTTGTCAGTAGCTAGCTCTGTTATTAATTGATCAGTGGCGTTCAAAGAGTTGTTATAGTCAAAGCATGGCAAGTAGTTGCTCATTGTGCACCAACTTCATATGCACGATGGTGTGTGAGAAATGAAACCTTCCCTAGCAACAACCACGAAGCTTGCTTGGAATAGAGTGCATCAACCAATTACATACAACCTAACTACGTTTGTCACTACACGGGACAATCATAATGGCGGAGAATAAATTTACTAAAATCAACTTCATAAAGTGTGAGCATGGTCTTGTGAGATAATAGGACAAAGTGCTTGAAGTGAAAACCACCCCTCGCTATATATATAGGCAATATTTGATGTGCAAATATCAAATTCCACACAATAAGAGGTACTTTATCATTCAGAGATGGTGAGTGGAAAACACCGTCCGGGAAGAACCGACAGTTAGTTTCAAGTGAACCGGTTCAATTTGAACCAATAGGCTAAATATTGTTTACAAATTTAAGAATATTTCTATTTCTAGTTGTAAACAAAGGCAAAATCCGAAGTAGCACTACTAGCAAAGGCATCGCTTCTCACTCAAAATAATGTTAGAATGCAATGTACACACACTTGTCCTACGTGACGAATAGTACGTATCTAGTCTTGAGCGCTTGGGCAGTGAGTGCAAAGTGGCACCGTTTGACTCAGCTACGAAGTGAAAAGCGATGCATTGTCCTTGTAGTGTAGCCATGTGAAATGCTAGTTGCATGTTAACAATGAAGGAAAACTAGTTAAACTACTAGTATTCCTCAAAATCTTCCGCATACTGATCCTGGAAGTCATTTCCCTGGCCACCGCCATTGGGATCTACAAACTCACCTCCACCAGTACCGCCATTGGGATCCGCCCACTGGCCACCATCGGTACCGGTATCGCCATTGGGATCCGCCCACTGGCCACCACCGGTACCAGTACCGCCACTGGGATCCGTCCACTGGTCACGACCGGTACCGGTACCGCCATTGGGATCCGCCCACTGGCCACCACCGGTACCGGTACCGGTACCACCATTGGGATCCCCACCCGTACCGCCATTGGGATCCCCACCCGTACCGCCATTGGGATCCGCCCACTGGCCACCGGTACCGTTACCGCCATAAGGATCCGCCGACTTGCCTGGACCTCCGTGTGCATGATGATAATGATGAATCACGTTGGGATTCACCCGCGGGCCTTGATGCGCCATGTTGGGAGCCATCCCGGGGCCTGGACCGGGGCCTGGATGCATAACTTTGGGAACCACCCACTGGCCTTTTCCCTGATATACCACATTCCGCTTGTTCAGAATCTGCCGGATGGAGTGCCGCTCATGCTTCACCTTCTTGTACGTCGCCGCGTGCCGAATGCCGAACAGCAGGTTGATCGGGAGCGACGTCCCCGAAGTAACCACCAGCGCTACAACGTGAATAATCAAAGCGTTTTGACTCATCCCCCACACCTGCATCATTATATGCACCACCGTATCATGTCCGTCTCATTAGACAAGATTTCTACAGGTTACGGACAAGATTTCTACTTGTATATCACAAATGGGAGCAGGTGCTTTCAACCACACTGTTCTTAGTTCTTACGATATAAAGTACTATCAGAATGGGATACGATTCGATTCGATGTTCCCACTGATGCTCAAAGTAAAACATATGTCTAGATCACCTATTTAAAAGGAAAGTTTCGCAGGTGGCAAATGTTGGGGAAATGTGAGACTGCGAGACCCTGGTGTATACAATAAATTTTTTAAGCCAGTCCTGTTTACAAGTTCTCATTGATGGTTCTTCACCAGTTTCTCAAAGTCGATCTGTATGTATTTTTCTTCTACTCTCACATCATTTCGCTCCAGACCTCCACATTTACCTATTAAACTTTCTTCTTGTTTGAAGCAGGTGATCGATCTGCACAGATGTGTTGTTTTGCGTATCGGTGGGAAAAGTGACACTAGAAGGGTAATTATTACACCGTATGAGACCCTTTGTGCTTACAACATGCATCTCACTGTCGCTCTAATCAAGTTAATTGCTCTCCCGTCTGTACGAACTAGTGGTAGGAAAGCACCTAAAACGTTAATTCAAACTCGAGCTCGTGCATGCATGACAAGTAAGTGATCGACTCACCGCTGTCCTGGTCCACAGCTTCTGGTCCCGGTAGATGAGATCCGGAGTTTGCCAGGTGCACAGAAGACCATGGTCGATACCCATGATCGATAGATTACTTACGTTGATCTCCTGAAGCCAAGACACAAAAATTAATATTCACTTACACAAGTTTGAATGGGTTCTAAAACACAGTTCTATCTATTCTCACTGGAGCATCAGTATCGATCAATGGAAACTACGTACGTGGAGACACAATGCAGTACTGATAGAAGCTTAGATTAACTAGCTAGAACTGAATGTTGAACTCATTTAGAAGCAAATGTGGGTATTTATGTAGACGGTCGACGCGGTCGGAGAACGAAGTAGCGTTGACAATGGTGCCAGTGGGCAAGCGGTGACCAGGTATAACCTACATGAGGAGGATCAATGCCTGTTGGTGCGAGTTCTACGTATAACAGCTAATTATGATATGAACAGTACAAAAGGATCATAAAATCGTTGTATAGGACAGCACACTCCCTGTTTTAAATAATGGCCTCGAAAAGTCAAAATTGTGGGAAATGATTCTTCTGACTCTCCGCAAGAAAAACGGTTCAAGAATCATCGTGTATATGTCTTGTGATTTATGATACATTTAGCGATGGACATCCAAAACTTCATGGTTCCCTTTCACTGGCCTATCATCAATTGATGCATTATAGTACAAAATGTATTACAGTGAGGAATGGTAGATCATCTTCACATAAGTTTTAGTTTCATTCTTCGACGAGAATTAATGCAAGGTCATTAATGCTCAACAGAACTGCGAATCATGCGTAACGAGTGCATTTGACCAGATGATAAAATTAGTTTATGTCCTGTATATCCCGACCTGTCTGAAACAGTGTTACCGATTATACTATATGTGCAGTGTTACCGATTATACTATCTGTGGAGTGTTACAGAATATGCTCAACTGATACTGTGTTGCGTATTTTTAATTACATTCAAGCCAACTGTATGACAGTAATTATCGCCGCACTTCAGTTTGTTGCAATCTCGAATTTCATACATGATCTGGAGCAGCCGAGCTGTCGAATTGTTTCTGAAATGACTCACTTGCATGGCACAGGGACAGAAATATTAACAACATTCTTGAGCTCTCTTGGCTTGAGCTGCCTCGACTTGATCCCTTTCAAGAATTCCAAACTTTCGATTCAAGTTTCTTCCTGCAATGTTGGAAGGGAATGTTCGGTCTGGATGTTGAAAGGGAATGTTCTGTTTCGATGTTGAACGGAAAGGGATTGTTGAACAATTGGGACCAAGCCAATGCAGTTCAAGAATGTTACACTAGTAGAAACGGTGGCTCTCCCCAGGGAGATGCCCAGGCAAAATCACTGTGCATGGCTGGAATTGGGCACTACTTGCCTGCGCATCTCCCTCAACAGTGCCACCTTTTCTACTAGTGTTATGTTTGGATGAGTCCCACTATTGAAATATGGTATGGGTTTGGGCAATTGGGTGCCTCAACCAGGGCGGCAGGGCCTCATTATCAGGATTAATTACTACACAATCACTTTAATGGTCAGATTCGTTACATAATTGACGTAATTCAAGGCCCATGCACGCCAAGCCCCTGCCACACTTGCATCTGCGTTCTCAAAATGGAGGAAGGTACAACGAGAAAAAAAGAAAATTAAAAGCTTTGCCTTTTCTCGCTGCAACTACTATTCACGCGCTGTACAACTGCATTACAGTGCTGCAAGTCGGGCCATGCTCCTTTTTTGCTTTGCGATCCTTTCTGTCATGCGTCAGAGAAATTTTTAATTGCGTATTTTATATTTCATGATGGACAACAGATTCCCTCAAAGTTACCTAACGCATGCATGCAGCCTTGGTGTATGTGAATGGGCCATCCGAGTGCCAAAGTTGTGACAATCAAGTAAAAAACGTTCTAAAAGCTTGACAAGTGTGGTGCTGATCATCGAAAAGCTATTCGTTTTTGAGATTGAGAGATTAAATGCCAAAATGAGGGTCTTTCCTGGGCTTCTCTTGGTCCGCCCGTCGAGGTTTCAGAAACATTCCAGCCTTTTCATTTTCTTCTGCGTCTTCGCCTGTGCTTTTTGATTGCACTGAGAAACTTGCAACAAATGGAGTGTCTGGTCGCTGGCCATGGAGCAGCTGCTGCTACTGTGCGCTCTGGCGGCGTCATTGTTGGCGTCATTGTTGACCGAAGCTTGTTCGTGAAACTCTCCAAGTCTCTTTCCAAACCTTTCATATTGTAAGAAAGTTAGTCGTGCGCTTTATTAGAATTTCAAGAGAGTTTATTGTGAGACCAACTTTTATGCTTTAGGCAAGTGAAAATAACTGTGTGGTGAAGGGAAGAAGCGCTTATTATGAATGAATATATCCTAAATCACATGATGCTTGAACCATTTTGCTTGTGGATTCCATCGTCAATAGTTTTAAAGAAGTTTCAAACAATATAATGGTTTTGCTAAGCTATTTAAAATTTGGGATGTGCGGTGAATGGAATGTTTACAATGAATTTGCAACGGAATCATGAGAATTAGTTTAAAAATTTGTAGCCTAAACTCACCAAAATCCTTGGGTTGTGTCGCACACTTCTTGAGGTGAATGATAGATTCTCTTAAAGGCGAATGCAACTTGAAGGAAATCAGCATACGTGTGGGCAAGTTGATATTGGTGAAAGAATGGATTTTCTAAAAAGGAAGATAATTTTTTTTTCTAATTTCAATTGTGTACGGCACCTCAAGCCATACACTTGTAGTAAAGCCACTCCCAAAATAAGGTAACTAAAGATTCCAGAGAAAATTCGCCAAAAAATTAAAGGCTGGTCTTGTGTCATGCACCATGGAGGTCTTCAAGGAGCTGGCTGTGCAATCCGGGGATCCACGATCCAAAATTGGATTGTTCGGTGCGAGAGAAACTGCTCATCAACCGATTGATGCTTGAAATGAGTGATGAGTGCCCTTCGAAGGGCAAACACACCCGGCCACTTGTTGTTTCGAGGTCTGCAGCACACAGACCGACTGACAAGAAGGAAAAGAATGAATTCCTCTGCTTTATGAAACCCAAAACACTATGAATGGCATAAAAAAGTGTTTTTTATGGTTCCTAGAGTAATCCTTACCATCATTCCATTCTGAAAGCTATAGTGTTTCCTTGTGTTTGACAAACCACAGCCAGATTCTTCCTAAAATCTTCCATGTATTATGTAGAGCTGGAAGTTCAAGTACCCTAAAAACAAATCAAGCATTCTCTATGGAGTATACTCCAATACCCGGCTGTTACGGTCAGCAACTAATAATCATAAAAAAGGTCAAATTTTTAGAAATCTTTATCCAAGAGACTTTATTTTCTATGGTGAAAAAGAGAATCTTAGAGAATACTTTGCATCATTTCACCAAATTAATTAAATATTCGGTAGGAGCTGCCGGACTTGATAGTTGGTATTGATCATTTTGGAATCATGGTAATATAAAATGTACTAGTGTGGCACTGTGGCCCAGTGCGATTGGCCTAGATGTACCACGTGTTCCTCGTATTTCCGTGTGTTTTTGTGCTCCCCCTATTCCGTGAACTTTTGCTTGTGCTTTTGTTGCATCCATACTTTAATTCAATTTATGGTGACAAAATTCTATTGAAAATCCATAACTTTGACTCTGTATTAGGTCCAAAAGCTACCGTATCATGGAATTAGAGGCTTCTGTTTCTAGAATTATTCTTTTGTTGAATCTGCTAATAAACTTTGGTAGTTATAAAGTAAAGTTTAAACAACATACCAAGAGATGTAAATCCAATTCCCTACCCTCTATTTTTCATTGAATGCTAAACTAGAAGCACACCCACAGCTATTGAATTGCAATGATTTTATTTTTTTTAATTTCAACTTTGAATACTTTGATCTTAAAACTGGTAAATAATTTGAGTTTTTTTTAAAACTATATTTTGGTACATATTTGACATGAAGATATGAAAAAGATCTTATGTTGTATTTTTCATTTCTACATTTATTCCCATGTGAAATTCTCAATGCCAATGTGACTGATTTCTACAACTTTTTGGCTTAGAAATACAAAAAAAATTAAGTTTATAAGACCTACCCCAGGCCCACATAGTCAAACATCAATTCAAAATTCAATTTGGCCTTTGAAATTGTACATAATTTTATGTTTTGTATAAATATGAAAATTTTCAAATGATTTTGTGAATTTAATCCATTTATAAAAAAACTAAAGTTTAAAGAATGAAAAATATAACAAATCAAACCTAATTAATTTGATTTTTTTGTTCTTTTGAGAATACGAATGACGATTAGACAATACTAAAAATTTCAAGGAATAATTTATTTTCCACACACTAAATCATCCTTGGGTTTAACTCTTATATAATTAAATAAGAAGAATATGAGAGAGAATTTTATGTTTACATATTTGAAAAGAAGTGTTGTTCTAAATGTTGATTATTTAAGGTTTATTAGAAATAATTTATAAGTTGTGGTATGTTTTTTTCTTTTGGTTTTCAATATTGATTCATGCATCCGATGCAATTGACAGAATTTATTTTGTAAGCATTTGACATTTGATAATAATCAACAAATAGAAAAGATTAACCCCCAAGCCCTCAAATGACCATTTTCTGGTCTCTACTCGAATCTAACGGGCTGCCTGGAACAAAAAAGTACTTTTTTGAAAAAATAAAAAATACTCTAAAATACTACATCAAGTCTACTTTCCAACGTAATTTGAATTATGGCAATCCAAGTTAAACTCCACCCGGGACAAGTTTTCAAAGTAGATCACCTCAACATTGTCTTAGTGTTATAAAATTTGCTATTTAGGGAAAGTAATGATGATGCTTCCATCATTTCTTTTGCTTTTTTGAAGTTTACAATAGATAGCCAAAATTTAACCAATCATACTAAATATTGAACTCTAAAATTGAAAATTATAATTTTTACAAATTTGAAAGGTTAATTCTTTTAAATTCATTAAAAATTGATCTAAAGTTATTTTTGGAAATTTGACCGTACGGATAATTTGTAGAGATGATACTCTACATTTTGTCTGTTGAACCAAACTTCATCAAATATATGGAAGGCACATATTATAACACATCTATGTTTTGTTCAATACCCCTCGGGCTTTTAGGGGTTAAGGAACCACACATAATCTAGCAACTATTGAGGTGCAACAATTATTTGATCCTTTTCTTTCGTTCAAGTTCCAATGGTGAGACCAAATTTCAATTTGAAGAATTTAGTGAATGCTACTCGCTCTGTCCGACTAAAAAAAACCTGTCCTTTTTGGTGTATACTAATTTAATGTTTCTTAAACCAAATATGCTGCCATTTCAATACTTTAAAAATGGATGGTATTTAATAATAACTATATGTAGTTTTTGTGTCACTCGCATTGTCCATCTCGTTTAACCCCTAAATGCCCACAATCGTGATCAAATTGGGCAATTTTGCAAGGATGCATTATAAAATGCAACTAAGAGGGATATTTTGAACTTGATGTTTGAATCAAAGTTGTACATTATGAATTTTAGATTCTATCCATGCGGTTAGATCAATGATTTCTATCATCAATATTTTGCTATAAAATTTGAAACTTAAAATTCAAAATTATTATGTAATTCGATTACAAACAAGATATTGACAATTTGTAGATGAAATTTGTTATGATAGTTTGAAATGTAATACTCTAAGTGTTGTGATTTTTGGAGATTTTTTGGTTGCTTAATTCTATGAGTTGACTTTTTCAAGAGCACTTCTGAACTGTTTTGAACTGAGATTTTAGAAGTTTTTGGTGAATCAATGCAACATGAAATGAGGCATAATTTTTTTTTATATCATCCGTTTTCTAATCGGATCACACATGCATGAAGCTAACTTTCCATGAATTCTATAGGAAAATATCCACACTATAAAAAGTGCATGACGAATGAGAAAAATTGGATGAAATTTGTACATCGTCTGAAAAATGAACGCTTGGACAGCTAGGGATTAAAAGTGAACAAAGTTCATGTTTGAAGTATATAATATAGGAAAAATATCGTAGAAAAAAAGCCAAAACATACATGCGGGTTTTTAAGTGGGACAGTGGAAGTTGCAGGTTGGATGCAATTAAAATTTCTTGTCATCCCAAAAACATACAAAGTTAGATCTAAAATTAAATAAAATTTAGAAAATAATAATAATAATAATAATTGTTTCCATTTTGAAAGTAAAGACCAAAAGAAAATGAGTTTTACACAATGATTTGTAGATTAATTCTATTGGTGGGAAAAGATAATTGTTACGTTTTTTAAAAGAATAATATGTAAAAGAAATTGTCAACAGAAAATACGAAATGGTCAACGAAAAATACTACGGGCTTCATGAGGAGGTAATGGCGGAATTTCTTCGCACTAAACATCATCGCTAGACACTCTTTCTCGGTGGTTGAATAGGTCCTCTCGACGGCGGTTAGTTGCCGAGTAGCAAATGCAATGGGACGGTCTTTGCCGTCGGGGCCATACGGTTAATGGTTGGCTCAATGTCGCCCCTTCAGCTACCGCCGATGCATCGCTATAAACGTGGGAAGGGAACATCCCAATTCTGGGGGACTAGACACGGGAAGAGAATCAATTTGGTTTTGAGGGCATCAAAAGCCTGTTGGCATTAGAGGTCTATTCAAATTTTTTCCTCCTTCCTCGAAAAGTTAGTCAATGGAATGGCTGCCGTGGCATAATCGGACATGATGTTCCGATACCACCCGAAATGACCAAGAACACTTTGAATGCCTTTAACCGTCGCGGGGGGTTCAAAGTTGAAACTTACCCTCAACCTTTTCGGGGTCCGGTTCCTTGCTAGCCTTGGACACCACGTACCCTAGCAATACCCCTTTTTGAACCCCGAGATAAGCCTTGGCGGGATTCAAAGAGAGGCGATTCCGCTGACACCTCAGAAAACACTCTCACAACATCTCATAGTAGTCTCCTGCACTTCGTTGAGTGCTAAAACTATCTATGAAGACTCATGGGTGCGAGGGTTAGTTAATTATGTAGCATCAATGTGTCAACCTTGTCTTACTGCCATGGTATAAAAACATTCTAAAATCTTATAAATGTATGAAGTCGAGTTTATAAATTGCAAAAGATTCCAAAGATTTCAATAGATTCCAAAAAATTCCAAAAAAATTCCAAATTCCCTAAAGTTTTTGTTGATTTGGTCATCGCACTATTCAAATCAACGAAAGGTAGGTTGTAATTTCTTGGTTTTTACAAAAAAGTTTAGAAATCAATGAAATCAGTCATTGCAGTGCTCCAAATAACATAAATTAATTGATTTTCTGTTGATTTGCTTACCGTTTTTCTAGTAATGAACCAATGTACCGTGGAGCTTATGACTAGGCAACCACTACAAGATAAAAAGAAACTTTATACAAACGACCCACCCACACCTAAAGATCCCAAATCTATTCTTCTTTTCACCTAGTTCTTGTAACTTATCATTGTTACTTGGCTACCGGTTACTTTCAAAGGTGTCTACTTTCGGAAGGAGGAAGTAGTCCTATACCAATGTTTCTTTGTCTAGTGAACATTGTACCATGGATAAGTCAAAAAGACACTTTATTCACACCAACTTCGAAATAGGATAAAAGGTCCTATCTATCTATATGGGGTATTTTCATAGTAGGGCGTCCAAAATGTGTAGCGTGACATCGCATAACAAGTGAAATTTAACGGTAGACATTTTCTATTCGTCATTGAAATTGGTTTTTTGGCAAAAGTTAACCAAGTGAAAAGGTAATCTAGAATTGAATGTATATTAAATTTTCAAAAATAATATACAATAGTATTTGGACCAAAAAGCAATACAATCCGTTGGATGACGCTGTAGAATAAATAGGATATTGCCTTAATTGGTACGTTACATTGAAGATATAGTGATGGCAATAATTTTCCTCAATTTCTATAACATAAAGGTATTGTATTCAAAACAGATTCCAAAAAGATTTTGTGAACAAGGTAGATATTAGAGGTTTATAGCAGCAATTTTTGTTCCATTACATTAAACGGACTTTAAAATGGCGAATTCCCAAAAAAATTCTTGCAAGCTTGGTTGGCTAATTATACAAAGCATGTGGTGTGGTTGGAATATGCATTTGGCGTGGTTTGCAAGCGTATAAAATTACATGAACATGAATATTCCTGGAATATTCCAAAAATATTATCGAATATTCCAAAATAATATAAAATGTTTTGAAAAAAATCCCAAAAAATTCCATTTTACTCTTTTAAAATATTATTGGAATTTCCCCTATTTAGTATATTACATAATCAACCCATTGAAGCGCTAGCGTTCATATTCTGAACGCAAGATGAATTTTGACGTGTCCCTTCACCACATATGGTGATGTTTTTCGTCCATCCAAAATTCTCTTGATTCTTGTGCTAGTTGATTACCATTTGTACATTATGGATCTTCAAAATAAGATATTGTGAATTCTTGAAAAATAACAAAAGTGGTTTATGTCAAGATTCATTCTTACTTGTAAATGTGAGGTCTTAAAAATGATTTTCCAAAATAAGTAGAATCAAATAATGGATATTATATCATCTCATAGTACACATTATTCCAAACTCAACACAATTTTTTTAAATTAAAAATAAAAAATTTGCGAAAATAAATTTGAAAGAGAACCTTGAAAATTTAATTAAAACCTATCAATGAAAAATATGATAAATCCAACCGTACACATGTGATCTTCACATTGGCATTTACAACTTAGCTTTGAACATCAACTCCATTTTTGTTATTCATCAAACATTTTATATCGCTCTTCAAAATCAGTGTTGAATTGGGATGTTAAAGGGTTAAATCAATCACATTACAACATTAGAAACTTTTTTTGTTCAAAACTATGACACTCATGGTCCAAAAACACCCTCTACCTATGTATCTATCTATCAAGGTCCATCACAATGCTTGCAAAGCATACATCAATAGTAACTGCGGTCATAGTTCTAATATCATCTAATAACAGAAGCCGTCGGTAGCTAGCTCTGTCGTTAATTGATCAGTGGCGTTCGGAGAGTTGTTACAGTCAATTGTTGTCAAAGCAATTCATTGTGGCGTCACACCCTGACAGCACAAACTGATCCTGGAAATCAGAGCAATATTTGTTAGAGCATGGCCACCCATGCCCTGCCAGAGTCTGTCACACTCAAGAACTAAATGAAAAATGCCAACGGCCCTTTAAAAATGTCTCTTGACTCTCAATCCTAGCGTGTTAAGAAATGAGCCTTCAAATCACTATTTAGTTGACTATATCCCCACATTCTACTTGTGATTGGTCCATTGACTATTTGATGCGCACTTTTGATGTGTGAGGGGCGTGTAAGGGTGGGGGAGTGTAAGTGCAAGGGCTCCTCAAATGTAGATGAATAATTTTAGCGTGTTAGCTCTAGTGTGCATGGGTGTGAATGCTCTTATCCCCCTAGCCACCGCTATTGGGATCCACCCACTGCCCTGTTCCGTGCGAATATATCACGTTGGGATCTGCCCAGTGGTAGCTTGGAGCCTCGTATGCATGATGATGCATCATGTTGGCATGCACCTTCTGACCGGCTACGTTGGTAGAACAACACAACCAGTTTCAACTTACTTAGAGCAAGCCCAACAGCTCCAGACCAAATATGTCCACCAAGCATTCATTTGAGGGTCATATTTAATTTAAAGGAATGTTAAACTTGAACTACCCCAACAGCACTTCTTGTTCAAACACCAAGGCAACTTATTAAAAGAAGCTTTTATGAAAAGCACTTGATGGCCCTTAAGGATGGGCCGGTGAATAGTCTTCAAACTCATTATCTAATTATTGATTGAACAAAGATGCTTGCTTAGTGTGAGTAATTTGCTTGTGCCAAAGTTTATGTAGGTGGCGGGGAAACCTCAAACTTTGGCTCCAAATACTATTTTTTAGCGTTAGTGGGCAGTTGTTGAGCCATACTTCAAAGCAAGTGGAGCTGACTACACCAAATCTTGGTGTTGGTCCCTCAAAGACACCTGCTGCTGGGCATGCTCTTAGATCCTTGTAACCAACACTGATTACACTTACACAACCAGAGTACTGCAACATCGGTTTATTGATTGGCATCGATTTGTACATGCTACATCAACATTAAGCATCTAGCCTGACACACACACGACTCACTCTCACACAGAGGGCGAGAGAGTGACAACGAATGGCCACAAGAGACTTATACCCACGCGGCAGTGTTTCTGGCCCGCCATACGCTAATGATGACAGTCGGCCATAATCTACAAGAACAGTCACTCCCGCCCTACGGTCACTACGTATGCATACAGTATCAGTCGTTACTAGTCATGAGACTCGCACTAGTTACTAGTTCCTCCAAGAGTTGGGATCCACCCGCGGGGCCTTGATGCGCCATGTCGGGATCCATCCAGGGGCCTGGACCCGGGCCTGGATGCATCACTTGGGAACCACCCACTGGCCTTTACCCTGATAAAACACATTCCGCTTGTTCAGAATCTGCCGGATCGAGTTCCGCTCACGCTTGACCTTCTTGTAGGTCTCCGCCTGCAGAGTGCCGAACAGCAAGTTGATCGGCAGCGACGCCCCCGCAGTAACCACCAGCGCTACAAAGTGAATAATCAAAGCGTTTTCACTCATCCCCCACACCTGCATCATTATATGCACCACCGTATCATGTCCGACTCATTAGACAAGATTTCTACAGGTTACGGACAAGATTCCTACTTGTATATCACAAATGGGAGCAGGTGCTTTCAACCACACTGTTCTTAGTTCTTACAATATTAAGTACTATCAGAATGGGATACGATTCGACTCGATATTCCCACTGATGCTCAAAGTAAAACATATGTCTAGATCACCTATTTAAAAGGAAAGTTTCGCAGGTGGCAAATGTTGGGGAAATGTGAGACTGCAAGACCCTGGTGTATACAATATATTTTTAAGCCAGTCCTGTTTACAAGTTCTCATTGATGGTTCGTCACCAGTTTCTCAAAGTCGATCTGTATGTATTTTTCTTCTACTCTCACATCATTTCGCTCCAGACCTCCACATTTACCTATTAAACTTTCTTCTTGTTTGAAGCAGGTGATCGATCTGCACAGATGTGTTGTTTTGCGTATCGGTGGGAAAAGTGACACTAGAAGGGTAATTATTACACCGTATGAGACCCTTTGTGCTTACAACATGCATCTCACTGTCGCTCTGATTAAGTTAATTGCTCTCCCTTCTGTACGAACTAGTGGTAGGAAAGCACCTAAAACGTTAATTCAAACTCGAGCTCGTGCACGCATGACAAGTAAGTGATCGACTCACCGCTGTCCTGGTCCACAGCTTCTGGTCCCGGTAGATGAGATCCGGAGTTTGCCAGGTGCTCAGAATACCATGGTCGGTATTCATGATCGATAGTTTACTTACGTTGATCTCCTGAAGCCAAGACACAAAAATTAATATTCACATACACACGTTTGACTGGGTTCTAAAACACAGTTCTATCTATTCTCACTGGAGCATCAGTATCGATCAATGGAAACTACGTACGTGGAGACACAATGCAGTACTGATAGAAGCTTAGATTAACTAGCTAGAACTGAATGTTGAACTCATTTAGAAGAAAATGTGGGTATATATGTAGACGGTCGACGCGGTCGGAGAACGAAGTAGCGTTGACAATGGTCCAAGTGGTCAAGCGGTGACCAGGTATAACCTACATGAGGAGGATCAATGCCTGTTGGTGCGAGTTCTACGTATAACAGCTAATTATGATATGAACAGTACAAAAGGATCTTTAAAATCATTGTATAGGACAGCACACTCGCTATTTTAATTACTGGCTTCGGAAAGTCAAAATTGTGGGAAATGATTCTTCTGACTCTCCGCAAGAAAAACGGTTCAAGAATCATCATGTATATATGTTGTGATTTATGATACATTTAGCGATGGACATCCAAAACTTCATGCTTCCCTTTCACTGGCCAAGCGTCAATTGATGCATTATAGTACAAAATGTATTACAGTGAGGAATGGTAGATCATCTTCACATAAGTTTTAGTTTCATTCTTCGACGAGAATTAATGCAAGGTCATTAATGCTCAACAGAACTGCGAATCATGCGTAACGTGTGCATTTGACCAGATGATAAAATTAGTTTATGTCTTATATATCCCGACCTGTCTGAAACAGTGTTACCAATTATACTATCTGTGCAGTGTTACAGAATATGCTCAACTGATACTGCGTTGCGTATTTTTAATTACATTTAAGCCAACTGTATGACAGTAATTATCGCCGCACTTCAGTTTGTCGCAGTCTCGAATTTCATACATGATCTGGAGCAGCCGAGCTGTTGAATTGTTTCTGAAATGACTCACTTGCACGGCACACGGACAGAAATATTAACAACATTCTCGAGCTCTCTTGGCTTGAGCTGCCTCGACTTGATCCCTTTCAAGAATTCCAAACTTTCGATTCAAGTTTCTTCCTGCAATGTTGGAAGGGAATGTTATGTTTGGATGTTGAAAGGGAATGTTCTGTTTCGATGTTGAAAGGAAAGGGATTGTTGAATTGGGACCAAGCCAATGCAGTTCAAGAATGTTACACTAGTAGAAACGGTGGCGCTCCCCATGGAGATGCCAGGCAAAATCACAGTGCATGGCTAGAATTGGGCACTACTTGCCTGGGCATCTCCCTCAACAGTGCCACCTTTTCTAGTAGTGTTATGTTTGGATGAGTCGGACTATTGAAATATGGTATGGGTTTGGGCAATTGGGTGCCTCAACCAGGGCGGCAGGGCCTCATTATCAGGATTAATTACTACACAATCACTTTAATGGTCAGATTCATTACATAATTGACGTAATTCAAGGCCCATGCACACCAAGCCCCTGCCACACTTGCATCTGCGTTCCCAAAATGGAGGAAGGTAAAACCGAGAAAAAGATAAAATGTAAAGCTTTGTCTTTTCTCCCTGCAACTACTATTCACGCACTGTAGAACTGCATTACAGTGCTGCAAGCAGAGCCATGCTCCTTTTTTGCTTTGCGATCCTTTCTGTCATGCGTTAGAGAAACTTCTAATTGCGTATTTTACATTTCATGATTGACAACAGATTCCCTCAAAGTTACCTAACGCATGCATGCAGCCTTGGTGTATGTGAATGGACCATCCGAGTGCCAAAGTTGTGACAATCAAGTACATAACGTTCTAAAAGCTTGACAAGTGTGGTGATTATCATCAAAAAGCTATTTGATTTTGAGATTGAGAGATTGGATGCGAAAATGAGGGTCTTTCCTGGGCTTCTCTTGATTCGCCCGTCGAGGTTTCAGAAACATTCCAGCCTTTTCATTTTCTTCTGCGTCTTCGCCTGTGCTTTTTGATTGCACTGAGAAACTTGCAACAAATGGAGTGTCTGGTCGCTGGCCATGGAGCAGCTGCTGCTGCTGTGCGCTCTGGCGGCGTCATTGTTGGCGTCATTGTTGACCGAAGCTTGTTCGTGAAACTCTCCAAGTCTCTTTCCAAACCTTTCATATTGTAAGAAAGTTAGTCGTGCACTTTATTAGAATTTCAAGAGAGTTTATTGTGAGACCAACTTTTATGCTTTAGGCAAGTGAAAATAACTGTGTGGTGAAGGGAAGAAGCGCTTATTATTAATGAATATATTGTAAATCACATGATGCTTAAACCATTTTGCTTGTGGATTCCATCGTCAATAGTTTTAAAGAAGTTTCAAACAAAATATTGGATTTGCTAAGCCATTTAAAATTTGGGGTGTGCGGTGAATGGCAGGTTTACTATGAATTTGCAACAGAATCATGAGAATTAGTTTACAAATTTGTAGCCTAAACTCACCAAAATCCTTGGGTTGTGTTGCACACTTCTTGAGGTGAATGATAGATTCTCTTAAAGGCAAATGCAACTTGTAGGAAATCAGCATACGCGTGGGCAAGTTGATATTGGTGAAAGAATGGATTTTCTAAAATGGAAGAGAATTTTTTTCTAATTTGAATTGTGTACGGCACCTCAAGCCATACACTTGTAGTAAAGCCACTCCCAAAATAAGGTAACTAGAGATTCTATTGAAAATTCGCCAAAAAATTAAAGGCTGGTCGTGTGTCATGTACCATAGAGGTCTTCAAGGAGCTGGCTCTGCAATCCGGGGACCCACAATCCAAAATGGGATTGTTCGGTGCGAGAGAAACTGCTCATCAACCGATTGATGCTTGAAATGAGTGATGAGTGCCCTTCGAAGGGCAAACACACCCGGCCACTTGTTGTTTCGAGGTCTGCAGCACACAGACCGACTGACAAGAAGGAAAAGAATGAATTCCTCTGCTTTATGAAACCCAAAACACTATGAATGGCATAAAAAAGTGTTTTTTATGGTTCCTAGAGTTATCCTTACCATCATTCCATTCTGAAAGCTGCAGTGTTTCCTTGTGTTTGACAAACCACAGCCAGATTCTTCCTAAGATCATCCATACAAAGTATCATGTATTATGTAGAGCTGGAAGTTCAAGCACCCTTAAAAATCAAGCATTCTCTATGGAGTATACTCCTGTACCCGGTTGTTAAGGTCAGCAAAAAATAATTATAAAAAAAGTCAAATTTTAAGGAATCTTTTTCCAAGAGACTTTATTTTCTATGGTGAAAAAGAGAATCTTAGAGAATATTTGTATCATTTCACCAAATTAATTAAATATTCGGTAGGAGCTGCCAGACTTGATAGTTGGTATTGATCATTTCGGAATCATGGTAATATAAAATGTATTAGTGTGGCCCTCTGCCATTGGCCCAAATGTACCTCGTGTTCCTCGTATTTCCGTGTGTTCTTGTGCTCCCCCTATTCTGTGAACTTTTGCTTTTGCTTTTGTTGCATCCATAATTTAACTCAATTTATAGTGACAAAATTCTATGGAAAATCCATAACTTTGACGTTGTATTAGGTCCAAAAGCTACCGTATCATGGAATTGGAGGCATCTATTTTTAGAATTATTCTTTTGTTGAATCTGCCAGTAAACTATGGTAGTTATAAAGTAGAGTTTAAACAACATACCGAGAGATGCAAATCCAATTCCCTATTAATCCTCTAATTTTCATTTAATTCTGAAGTAGAATCACACCCACAACTATTGCATTGCAATGATTTTATTCTTTTAATTTCAACTTTGAATACTTTGATCTTAAAACTGGTAAATATTTTGATTTTTTTTTAAATTATATTTTGGTACATATTTGACATGTAGATATGAAAAAGATCTTATGCTATACTTTTCACTTCTACATTTATTCCCATGTGAAATTCTCAATGCCAATGTGACTAATTTCTACAACTTTTTGGCCTAGAAATACAAAAGAAATTAAGTTTATAAGACCAACCCCATGCCCACATAGTCAAACATCAATTCAAAATTCAATTTTGGCTTTGAAATTGTACATAATTTTATGTTTTGTATAAATATGAAAATTTTCAAATGATTTTGTGAATTTTTTCCATTAATAAAAAAATTAAAGTTGACAGAATGAAAAATATAACAAATCAAATCCAATTAAATTAAACTTTTTGTTCTTTTGAGAATACGAATGACAAATAGACAATAAAGGCCTTATTCATTAAATTGAGACAAAATGCGCATTTTGAGACTTTCAAAAAGTGGATACAAAGTTCTGGTGAATTAATAGTTGTTGAACCCAATGATATATAGAGCCCGACAACCATGATATATAGAACAACCATGAAAAGTTGTATACAAGTTGCCCCAATTGACTTGAAACATGCCATTGCACTAGCATCCACACATGAGAAGATGTGAGACTATTACTCGCACATAGGATTTGAAGTACAAAGGTAATCAGTAAAAAGCAAGGATGTCATTATGAAGAGAGTGAGTTTTATTGAATAGTGTGTTTGAATACAAATATACTATCAATGGAAGAATCCATTGTAGTGAATGAACTATGAAGGCAAAAGAATCTGTGGAATCTGCGTTGCGTCATGATGTACATGAAGCAGTGAAACTCCTAAAGAAATCTTGTATGACTATTTACGATACTATTCATAGTAACTAACACCTCGAAGCTAAAGACTTAAAAATCTTGACTTACTTTGTAATGATGGCGAAATCACTACTTATCCAATTCTGTGCGATTGATCCTGGCTGCCTTCTCTGCTTTGAGCTTGGCGAGTCCTCTCAAGATATCCTCGCGTCGAGAATGATAGTGGGGCCCACTTCCTCCGGCCCAAGCATCGCATACACTTAGGCTTTGAGCTCCACTGACTTTTCGCTTTGATCTTCGAGTGATCTGCGGGGCGTCCGAGGCCGAAAGCGGTCGAGACCTTTGAGGAGGCGGCCTTGGCGGCGACGCAATGACGTTCTTTGTGCGCGGAAGTGAAAAATCAGTTGCTTTAGGCTGCAGAGAACGCGGGAACTCTCTGATAAAACGAAGCCTACAAATACTGTCGGCAGAAGGTATGGCTTCGGCGGATTGCGAGGGAAGAGGCTGCTCAGCCTGGACCCAACGCACAGTAACATCTGTAGCCGACCTCGGCAACCGATTCCCTGTACGATCCTCCAACGTTGCCGTGGACTTCAATCCGTCGATGTGGACAACACACAGCGAAGACGGAGGCGGAACAGCGTCATCGAGCCGAGGATGTCCTAGCGCTTTGTCCAGGGGTAGAATGAGTTTGTGACTCGTTGGCGAGTCCGTCCGCGGTTTAGGCGAGAAGCAGTATCCTCGAGTGGAGACCGCTCGTTTCAACGGGGACGGAGAGCAGATGGGAGTTATTCCAGGTCCGCGACTCGGGGGACTATCCACTACACCGTCCTCAACGTCGCCTTTGGAGTAGTCTATGGCCGCGGATGCAGCGTCCGCAGCAGACCGCAACAGGTATGGTTTGGAATACAGAGCGGTGTCGCAACTCCCCCCCTTAGACTCGGACCGGCCAGAGAACGACCTTTCCGATCCGGAGAGGAGACTCTTGGAGAGTCTCTGCCATTTCGGCGGTTCAACAAAGCGAACGCCTCCTTCCTGCAGTAAATAGATATTTGGACAAGCCACGTTACCCTCCGACAAACAACAATAACAAAACAACCTCCAAGAGAGAATGAGAAGACACCGATAGTAAACGGAGAGGCAGATACCAAGAATTAAGTGTAAAGACGACTCCATGTATATTATTTACAAATGAACATAGAATACATGTAAATTACAAAACGCCATCGGCACAAGGTTCCAAGCCGAGGACCAGGGATAAGTCTACGCTATATAGACCCCCGCTCTATGACTACGCCTAATCCAGGAAGTTTGTATCGAGTCCCCATGTTCTTGGAGGACTCTGTCATTCCTTCGATGAGCTTGACGGCATTGTAGTCACTGGCTCGCAGCGGGTTGACGCCAATCCGATTGTCGTTGACATATGTCTGCATTTGGCCCGATTGGCACGAGGAATCTAAACGGCGGAGCCAGGGCAACAGTTCCCCCATGAGGACGTCGTCCCTCCTATCAGCGTGTGTCCAAGTGTTGAAGAATATGGCATTTCCGTTCTCATTGCAGACAGTCTTGTGCGGAGAGTCGTCAATGAGAAGAGTATTATCCGAAGAGAAGGACGTGGCTCCGCTAGGATTCGTGAACAAGTACTGCGAGAGGACTTTCATGTAGAGCACCTTCTGACCGAGATGAAAGAACTTCCCCGCAGAGAGCTCTATCTTCATGCACTGGTCCTGACTTAAAATATCGTAGGGTCTTCTACAGCCCTTGAACAGATGCTCAGCGATGGGTTCTGCGTTACGCTTCATCATTGTGGTCCAGACTAGAACTCTGTCAGCGATCCCACAAACCTGTCGGAGGAATTCACCCAGATTTTGCCTGGCAAACACCGCCTTCGGTCCAATGATTGTGGGAATTCGGTGGCAGAGAACATTGTCTTGAGGGCTATAAGGTTTTAAGTTAACTGCCGAGGACTTGAACGCAGTATGGCAGAGTATGCCATTTAAGTCGAAGACAATGTTCAGCCACTTCCTCCGCGGCGGAGGTAGTGCGCGAGGCACGGTCGTGGGCACGATTTCTCTCCCACCCTCGCATTCTACCTGATAAAAACATCACAAAAAAAGAGATGGAGTTACCTGTCTCAATGCAGAAATGGGAGAGCCAGACAGTGGATAGGAACATTGAGTTGCACTAATCGAGTGCGGTCTCCCATTAGAGAATGCTTCCATTGGTAGCGGGCGGTGCACGCATATATCTTTTTTGAGCTGAGCAACAGAGACATTGAACGCAAGAGACAATTAGACCGATGGGCAAATTTGTGGAAATTGGGTACTCTTTATTTACAAAGTCTCCATATTACAGCCGCATAATTATTCTATGTCTGTAGTGTACAGAAAACTACAGTGAACGCTATGGTACACTAGTGTACAAGCACAGTAGCCACAGACGGGTTCGCCGTCCGCGCCAGGGAATCAAGAACCGGTGATGACATCCTGTCAAGAAGAATGAATACAGATAAGATACGAGTACCAGGAAGACAGCCTCTAGCCGTCTCTACCAAACATAGTCCCGAATGACTCCAAGCGATTTGGTTTCAATCAAAATCATAAGCGTCAGAAGGCTGTACCTGATCGGGCACATCAGAATCCTGAGGTCGTTCTTCAGGCTTAGCAGGAAGTTCGGTGTCGTGGCCCGCGGATTGGAATTCAAGGAGGTCTTCCTCCCCCATTTCATAGTCCACCCTCTCTTCTTCCATGGAGGCAGGTGACTGCAACGCGGACGGGTCTTCCCGCGACGCCACGCAGACCATCGCATCACCAGCTGCAGGTGCAGACGGCGGCTCTGCTTCCTCTACGACATTACCGTCGGGTCGACGAGAAGGTTCTGCAGGTGAGGCAGCATCAGCCGAGTCGGGAACTCGGACTCCGAACGCACCCTCGTACGGAGAAGGAAACCTCGGCAGCTGAGACGCTCGAGTCGAGGCGACTCTATCCTCTTTGGCCAAGGAGTGGGCAACGTCCTTATCGTCGGGTCGACGATAAGGAAGCTCTGCCACGGGACGCGCCAACTCTTACGCGAATGGGGCGCTAGTAGAGGGCTGAGGAGGTGGAGGTGTTGCAAAGCTTGGAGTTGCAACCGGACAGCTCTGCGACTGCCTCATCTAGCTCATCAGCATCGCCAGCTGGCTCTGCAGGTCGGCGAACTTTGCGTCCGAATTCGCCTGAAGCTCCACCATCTTCTCGCTGGCAGCCTTGTTGCTCGCTAGTGCTTCTGCCAACAGCCTCTCCTTCTCCTCCCTTTCCTTCTGCCTTGCGATCCTCTGAGCCCTGGCTTCATTGGCGATCTTCCACCAGTTCTTCTCAAACTTGACCTGGTTGCCTTTGGGATCGACGACCACCTTCATCTCCTTTGTGGGAGGGACACCATCCGCGTGCTCGTCGTCATCTGATGAGTGACGATGATCCATTTCATCATCGTCATCACCCAAGTCGATGAAGTCTCTTGGATCCACCTCCGATTCAAGGGCCGCTCCAGTTAAGACCACGTCCTCCTCCTCCACCTCTGCTTCTTGGTGCTCCTTGGCAGCAGCCACCTCCATCTCCATTTGCTCAAACTTTGTTTCGTACTCGACATCCTCGTTGGCAGGTTGAGATCCCTGCACCTGCTGATTCTCAAACTCGGTGTCAGTCTCAATATCTTCTTCACCCTCTTCAGCTTGAACATCAGCTTGATGAGCAGGGGACTCCCACGCCTGCACCCGGAGTGTGTTGGTTCCGAACTGATTGATTCTTTCAACACCAGGATCGGTACTAACATGGGGACCTACTGATTCTGTCTCCCGGTCTGCTACGGCAGTTGTGTCTAATGGAGAATCCAACCTCATGGGCGGCGATGGAGGTGAGTCGGAGTGAACCACCGCAGGACCCCGACAGATAGGGCGTTTGAACAACAACGAGTATGGAGAGTTTGACATCATAAAATCGTTGGGGTCCATGCTCGTCGCAAGAACCCCGATCCCAGGATATCCTTTTACTTCCTCCCGGTCAACAAAGCCGTAGAAGTAAGCTCCAAACATCTGTATAGGAAATTTAACAACTAGTCGTTAATAATGAAACTGATATCGAACAATGTATTAGAGTTTAAGCATAACACAACAGGATGATCAATGGAATAGCTTTGGCAATTTAAGAGCTATTGTCGACCCGAGGATGCAACATCAAATAAGATATGAACTTGGCTGCAATACAACTGGTATCGTCGACCCGACGATACAACTGCATGACGTATGCATCCAAACAACAATATGAGTGTTATCGTCGGGTCGACGATAGCAACGCCAGGATTTGAGTAATTACCTTTGAAGCGAGTAGGAACTTTGTTCCGCAGTAGAGGCCGAGGACATTCTCCTTTGGTGTTGCAAAGGCGTGCAACACTTCCAAGTAGAACTCCATTCGGAGTTCTGTGGGACGAGTCCTATACTTCGCCTCCGTGTTTTTCGAGGCATCCGTGTAGTACACACAATTCGGAGGCGTGTCGTATTTCTTCTTGAGACACTTCCGGGCCGAGGTAGCAAATGCATCGTCCTTCTTGAAGAGGAACAAAAGAGTCACGTCAGGTGCGGTGCCTCTATTTGTCACATTATTGAGCATCTCTGCTCTGCTCGGGACGTACGTGGATATTTCTTTGTCGTACGCATACAGATCGGAGGATGCAAATTTTGTTGCAGCCTTGACGTCCTCCTTTCCCTCGATTATAAAGAGCCAAATGCTTGGCTCATCCATCTTCAGATCCAGGTTCTCCTCTAGAAACTCCAGAAAGGGACCGATGGCGCTTTGAGTTTCGGTCACCTTCGATCTCGGGATCTCCCTCACGTCAAGCACCGCCAGGTTCACAGGCCGAGGCTTGTACTTGTAGTGTTTGCTGGTGACGAGCGCTTTTGCCGCAAAGTCAACCCCTCGCAGCTGCACTCCTCCCGTACGTTCGGGTAGTTGGTACTTCAACTTCACGAACCTGGTGAACATGTGAAGCACCTCCGGGAACTGCTTCTCGAGGTCCTTCGCACGTTTTTTCCACGCGTCGTTGCGAAGCCGCTTCTTGAAGTAGTCGGCAGTCGGATGCGAGAGTAAGAAATCCCAGGACGCAGATGAGAAGCCGTGCCTTTTATTCCACTCCTGCTAGGTTGAGTCAATGACGTCGCCTCTACAGTCGAAGAACTTCAACGAGGGCTTGAAGGCCATAATATCCTGCAGCACAACTTTCTTGCGCTTCCTCCGCTCCAGCTAGTCCGCACTTGCCATGTTGTCGGCGACGAGAATTTTGGTTCTGGATGTCGAGACTTTTGGATATTTCGCTTTCCTCCCAGGAGTCTCACCAAGAAGGTGCAGCGCCAGATCTCCGAAGTCCCGATCCTTGAACCACCCGAAGCGCTTGAAGAACTCTCTCTTCAAAGACATCTCCCTCGCTTTAAGCCCTTTGATATCCTTGAATTTTTTCCAGGATACCGGATCGATCAGCTCCCCTTCGGAGTGCAGAGTAAGAAATTTTTTCCAGTACTCCCAGAGATCGTCGGGTAAGGTGATGATCTGAATCTCATTCTTCAGGTCCGTGATGGTTTTGATCGTGGCTCCGTTCCTGTCCGGGTTTATGTTTTGGAACCTCTCGATCACTGCATCCGTAAAGCTCTGCAAAAAACCATGCCAACAATTGTTAGGACTGAACCTCGTTCACAAGGTTGATCAGGGATGTATCGTCGATCCGACGATACTGGAATTATATTAGAACTTACCTTGTAATAATTTACACTCAGAACGGCTTTGTTCTTCCGCATCGAATCTTCTGTCAGAACATCTGTCGGACGTTTGTATGCTAACCAGATGTTTCTACAGCTGATTATCTGGTTGCCCCACGTTGGTTGGGCATGGTCCAGGTGGTTGGTGCAGTTGTAGAATTTTGATATATTTCTCAACTTGGCAGCGTCCAGGGACCACACGATGAAAGCGCTCCACGTCTTCAGTTCGTTTCGACGTTTCTGTCCGCAGCCACCAAGCTGAAGCTCCTTGGAGGCGGTAATGCTGTGCTGCCCGTTGATGATCATGAATTTGTTATTCTTGATCTCATCCCATGTCTTAGGCTTCACCTGCACCAGCTTGTTATTGGCGTCAACGGGGGTGAGACACAGCTTCTGTCTTTGCTTTACGTCGATCATTTGAATCAACTCTTTTTTTACAGTCTCGACAATATCTTTCTGCAACGTCCAAATGACGTATTGGTCTTTCGCGATGATACATTTGTCGATATTTACTGTAACTGCTTCCATGTCTAGAAGAAAGCAGTCCTGGTGATCTGCCCAGAAAGTCTTCTGAATTTTGGCAAATTTTTCGAAATCCGGAATTTTCTCGGAGGACGTTGATGGCCCCGCCGACACTGTAGTCAGTGCTGAGCCTGAACTTCCGGCAGCAGCAGTTGCCCTAAGATGGCTTTTTCTCCTCTTGCGGCTTGACTCCACTCCTTTAGTCGTGGGGACGTCTCTCTTGTTCGTCTTCGATCTGGGCTCACTGGGCTGGGCCCCCCTGCTTCCTGACATTCCTCCTGCAGACTTGCGCCCTAACCGAGGAGTTGACGCGGCTCTCGGTCCCTGGCTTGCGCTTCTTCCCAGAGAGGGTGGTTTCTCGACGTTAGCAAATGCGTAACGGTCGAGTGTCAGGAAGATTCTGTTCAGTCTTGTGGCGTTGGACTTGGCAGTGCCCTCCCTCCAAGGAACGTAGCCGGATTTGTGAAATTCCGCGTTCAGGGACTCTATTTGAGAGCCCTCAAGGAATGTTATGAGGTTCTTGATATCAAATCTGCCGTGATTTGACGTCGATGATGAAATTTATTGACGTCGATGATGATTGAGTGGCAGTGATCCTTTTCCGCTCCGCTGTCTTCAACTTCACGGAGCACGATCACGACATAATCCTCCATGTGGTTCTCGATCACAGCTACCTTTTCATTCATGTTCCATGGCAGGTAGGTTGTCTTCCCCGCAACTCTATAGCGGAGGTAGACAAAGTTCTTAAACCGGTTCACCCCAAAACTCCAGATGTGGATGTGTTCCTTGAACTCCCAGAGCTGTCCATAGGTGTCCTCCATTTCTTCAAAGAATGGTACGTCCTTCAGGGGGTTGTTGAACGGCTGAAGGTGATGCTCAGTTGCGGAGTAGTCGTAGTTGTCGGTGTTCTCCATCTTCGATAACTGTCAAGCCATTGATATTGTCCTCTTAGCATACGGTTCGTGTAGTTATTTTCATCTATGAGGCATGTGAAATCTTTGAAATTGATACCGTCGACCCGACGATATCAGATCTTGTTTTGGTAAAGAGCGTTGCTTGTCTTCCAGTACTAATTATTTACTAGTCGCATGGTATCGTCGACCCGACGATACGTTGATGGATACTTTTTTTGCAAATCATTCTAGGTTGTATTGGTTTCCTTCATTACGAGTGGCTGACGATAAGTTTTGATAGTTTTGGTTGTCAGGTTTTTAATAGTTCTGATGTTTTCTATGTTATCGTCGAGTCGATGATATGGGTGTGTTGATTGTTGGGACGGTTAGGCGGTTTTTATGTGGCTTTCGTCATTTTTGTGTAGCCTTGTTGGTTATTGTCGACTCGACAATATCGAGTACTCTTGATAGCATGTGTCTTGTTTACACGGTATATTTCTGAGAGTTGGGTTTTTAGTGACGAAATTTTAAATTGGCTGTATCGTCGAGTCGACGATACATTTGCTCATACACTCATAGCAAGAAACGATCATGTTGTTAGAAAAATGTGCGCTAAGTATTTTTTTGTCCTTCAATTGCTATACAGGAACCGTAGAATTTTAAGAAAGCCAGGACACTAAAACTAGTAAAATTAAAACTCTAAACCCTAAAATCGTTGCATTTGAACAAACAACAGTATCGCAAACCAAACCAACAACAGCAAACAAACCACAGCAAACAAACTACAGCAAAATTTTACAAACAAGTTACAGCAAACAAACAAAGCAAACAAACAACAATAAAACAACATCGCAAAGCTTTGGTTGCATACTTGTAAGCAAGATACCTTGGATTGAACAGCAAGGTAGACCCTAAACACTGATTGAACACATCCACGTACGACACAGCTTCTCACTACTTCGATTTTGTTGTCGTCCACTTCACAGATTACACCGTGTCTCACTAGCACAGAAAGAACCTTGCCCACAAATAACAATCGTGTACAGGCTACAATGACAGCGGTTTTAGGCTAAGGCGCAACCCTAAACCAAGCCGCAGAAAGAGGACAAGGCGCAGAAAGACGGAAGAGAAGGTGGACGCGGAGCACAAGCAGCGGCAATGTAGGAAATACAAAAAAAACTCAAAACCAAGACGGAGGAGAAGGCGGTTTCTGAGCAGAAGCAGCAGCAGTGGAGGAAAAAGGAGGAGAAGGCGGACGCGGAAGGAAAAGGCACTGCAGGAGAAGGCAGACGCGGAAGAAGATGGAAACGTGGACGCGGAGGAGAAGGCGCTGCAGTGGAGGAGAAGGAGAAACACGAAGGAGAAGGAGAAACACGAAGGAGAAACAACAAAGTCTGGAAACCCCAAACCCTAGCAAGGCCGAAGGTGAGAGAAGAAGGCAGCTGCCGCGAAATTTCGTGCGCGGGCTGCCCGAAAAAATTTAGTGCTTGGCTGCCCAAAAAAAAATTGCGCGCGGGCTGCCCAAACCAAAAATATTTTACATGCTTAAAATGTCTAACTTCTAAAACATGTCTATATTATGTAAAATTGCAAGATAGAAAATATTTTTGCGTAAAAATTGCGGGAACAAGTACTGTACATAAAATTCTATGTGCAAAAGGAGTTTGAAGGTTCAATTCCAAAAATTACATTACAAACGGAGATCATCTGCCAAAAACAGTGCATTGTGATTGCATCAGCAATATTACAAATGCACGTCGAGGTTCTTTAACCCTTTAGCGCGCCAGCGTCCATATAATGGACGACGAACAAATTGAAGCTGCTCGGATCTCATCTAGATTGGACAGTTTTCATCCACCAAAATTACTCTTGGTTCTTGTGCAAGTTGACTATTCTTTGAATGGTTTGGATTTTCAAAATAGGTTATTTTGATTTTGAGAAAGATAACACAATCGAAGTATGTCAGGTTTCATTGTTAGTTCAAAAAGTGAGACCTCAAGCATGATTTTTCAAATTAGGTAGAATCAAATAATGGAAACTATACCATCTCGTAGTGCATGTTATTCCAACTTCATTACAATTTTTTGAAATTTTTTTGTGTTGATTTGGGATTTTTAATTGAATTTCAAGAGAAAACCTTGCAAAATTAAATTAAAAATATTAATAAAAAATATGATGCACCCAACCGTAGAGATGTGATCTTCACATTGACATATACAAGTTTTCTTTGTACATTTACTCCATTTTGGGTTTTCATCAAACATTTTATAGCGCATGTTTGAAAACAGTGTTGAATTCGGACGTTAAAGGGTTAATGTAGCAACTTATTTCTTTAAATTGAACATCACATTTGTATTTTAAGGTATGAATACTAATTACTTTGGATGAAAATAATACAAATTTATGGTTCTATGCTATTTTCTATCTACTATGTGCATGATTATTGAAATATTGGGTTCCACTAGAACATTATATATTGCCTCTTTGGCAATATATGAAAAATAAAAAACAACTTCCATGACTCTGGTCCACGGTCACTAAATTTAGAGTATATCATTGCAACTCGTTATTACAAAATAAATGACATACACAAATTGTCTATATCTTCATCAAAAGTAAACTACAATTTAATTTTTAATTTTGAACTTCAACTCTTACAAAAAAGTATTGTTGCTAGCCATTGCAAATCTTTTGGGTGGGATACACCCTTCCGACATTTCGGGGTTAACCAAAAACGAATTTACATTAGCATTTCAAAGTGAGTAGTCTCACATATAATATAAGAGAAGACCGTTGGTCAAAGATCTTTATAATTTATTTACATTTTATTCTATTCATCAAACTAATTGATAATAAAAACATATACCCTAAACAAGCATACTTAGATTCCAAGTCAATTGCAACGTTTTTGCAAACATCTTTGGTTAATGAATTCCAAATTAAAAAAGTGTGCTTCAAACAACGTACATGACTACATGGGAAGGATTGACTGAAACACAAAACACTAGTACATAACGGTGGTTTTATGACTTTGAGTCGGAAATGCACAATGAGACAGTTCCAACTGTACAGTCACAGACGGATTTTCCGTCATAAACCAATTGCCAATCGCAAATGGATTTCCAACCCGAAGAAATCAATCACCTAGTGTTATTTTCTACATACACGTGCAATAACGGGATATTTAATGGGGGGCTATTTACTTTTGCTTAAAGTTTTCAAGAGACCCTATTATATGTACTAAAAAAAAATTGTTCGCACATTTTTAGCGGCCCTATGAATTATTATAAATTTCATAGAGTCGAAAAAATTTCTATCTTTATTAATCATATATAACCAAATTTTTCTTTTTAATCAAGGATGTTGCAAATGAATAATTATGAGTTCCTTCTTTGCTAGTACACATTTATTACAACAAGTTTCCATATTGCACAACAAGAATGATGTGAATTATGCCCTTGTGTAGGTACATTAGAGCTTTAAACGATGCCCACCGCATCAAACACCGTACATTTCAAAGCACTTCCAACACGGTATGTCTCACCGGAGTGACCGATTCCGCAACGGAAGTGTCGAGTGACACAACCCATGCTCAATCATAATATATATTTTTTGACATGACTGCACGCAATGTGGCCATTATTTTATTACGTATGCATGTTAATATGAACGAAATATTTGTTTTCGCAAGTTCAATTGGGTCTAGACCAAAAGTGTCCAAAACTAGCATGTTCAGCTCTAAAAATGGACACTCTATTTGCGCCTCATGACCTCACATTATATTCCAAAACTAAGGACCGTTTGAAATTTCCTAATCCAATTCCTTATGAAATATGTTATGAAATGTCATTCATTTCATATAAATATTGACAAAACCAAAGTCGTAATTTGAATCTAATGATATCGCGTAATTATATACAATTTTTAAGTTGGATTGGGTCTAAGTATAATTTACAAGGCGCTAAATTAAAATTACTATGGCCAAATTGCGTTCAATCACGTCATGAAAATACAAACTAAACTACAGTCCTAATTTGAATAACAGGCAAAGGCATGCTATATGTATAATTGTTTGACGGTACCCAAATGTTCGATTCAGTGAAATTATAATGTGGAAAACGCTAATTATTGGGATTACAAAATAATAAGTCCTGAACGCAAGAGTTTTCTAAAAACTACTTTTGTACAGTGTAGAAAAAGAAAGAGTGGAGTGTTTTCATGTGTTTATACAGTCTGGAATTTAACTACGGATAATGCATTTTTCATAGAAATTTCCAGTTTCCAATTTCGTGTAACATAGAAGAGAATCTGCACAAAAATGACGAGTCCTGATTTTGTGTGGGAATCCATTATTGTACCCTAAACTTCTAGCCGTTTTGCTGTCTATAGTTGTAAAGTACCGCGGACTTCATGGACCCTATAATAGTAACTTGGATGTGACTTGACAATTTGAAATTGTCCATTCCAGTTGGCGCCATTTTCTTCCCGCGTAATCGACTATAAGTCTTTATGTGAGGTTGATAACTACCTTTCCTCATTTCATCTTGCGTTTGTGCGCCTCCCTGTGCGGACGCTATCATTTCAGTTCCTAGTACTATGGCATCAACTCAGGGAGGAAGTTTAAATATTTTCAATTGAGCAATAAAAATGCACTGTGATGTAGTGTATTTTTAGTTTTGAGGATCTTTCTACCAAAACTCAATTTAAACTATTAAAATGATGTGTTATGAATTTGAGGATAACTAGCAATATAAATTTGACAAAAATCATGTTTCTACTACATTTTGAGTTTTGGAAAAATCTAAGTTTTTTATTATTTTATGATGGTCGCAAGTTGAATAATTACCATTACCAGGAGATTCAAGGTTCAGCTTAATGTCTTGTCATTTTTGGAAGATATATATATTAAAAAAATATAAATTATTTCGGTATACATTATCGATTTAATTAACAGATCCACGTAAAGATTTTTAATTTTTAATTTGGTCGACTTAGAAATAAATGGGTAGAGTAACAATTACTTTGAATATCTAAGTCAAATGTACGATGTATGGTATAAATTTTTTAGAAACCACTATTCATGACTAAAATATTAGTGTTTGATAGTCTTATACTACAAAAAATTTATATTTTATAGTAAAAATAGAAAACTCTCTAATATTAATGTCTGATCATTTATTTACACATATCAGTAAAAAAGATTAATATTTAACTTCTAATCGTCGCAGTGTTCACAAACTGGATGATTAACTTATAGAATCAAAAGCACCCTACGTTCTTATCAATGTTTCAATTGGATGAAAATCATTCTATTTTTTGGAGATTCTTCATCAAATTGTTGTGCACTTGAACGCAAACTCAGCCAAAGTGGAATTACATGCACTACAAAATCGTATTGTTTCCATTATAATTCATGCAAAACTTGAAAAGCGCGTGCTGCTGTTTTCTCTCCCCCCACCCCCCCATTTCTGTTTTTGGAACATTCGAACGCTTGCAAAGAATATCAGTCAGTTTAAAAATATTTACAACTTGTGGCTTAATTTAAACAAAGCATCTGGACGCAAATTGAGTGACATTTATGATTGTGTACTAGGGACATTTATGATCTAGTAATAGTTAATTAAACTATTACTAGATGTCAGCGTATAATTGTAATATTCATATAATGTTAGACAATCTATGAAAACATGCATCACTTGAATGCAATGAAACATTGAGGCGAGCATTAAAGCTTTTAATTACATTACAATTTGGATTGATCATTCTATGATTTCTCATCTCAATTGAACATTCCATCATAGTTTTCATGCACAATGAACATAAACTTTTTGAAAATTATGATAAATTTCACTGAAAATGTAAATGATAGAGATAAACAACACGTTGACTTGTAGGTGACATGATTCTTGAGCTTACATATTAACAAGAAATGTGTTGGAACGACATTTTTTCTATAACTATCTGAATTGGAATTATCACAATTATATCAGTAGCATAGAATGAAAGAAAATGCCTTTCGCAATGTTATACCATCATCCAAATGATATAAAGCATGTGTTTGTTATTAGATACAAGTATGTTATTATATCCAGCGCATAGAATGAAAGAAAATGCCTTTCCCGATGTAATAGCATCATCCAAATGATACCAAGCATGTGTTTTATACTTAACCAAACATAATTTGAAAAATCCAATTTTAATGTTGTTTTAGTTGACTTGCTCAAAAACTTTGGTGTAGACATGTAGAAAAATTCTTGAGGAATTGGTAGATCAATCCGCTTAAATCTTTGAATTGTTATTCAACGATTACGAAAATCAACTAAACACCTTAACACTAATGACTGTATTAAAAAACTTCAAAATATAAAGTTCAGAACCTTACAATTTTTTTTTATAAAATTGACCGCACACCAATCCTCTAAATATAAATTACCGTTTCCTCTCTTGATTTCCGAACCCAAAATCATTACTCCAAAACCACTGCCCAAGACCCTAAGGCTTGAAGAAAGTCAAGGGAAGAATTTTTTTAAAAACGGGACTAAAGGGAGTGTAAAAAATTAGACGCGACGAAAAGGTCAACACACTACAATACATTTTCGGCTTGCTTTAGTGGATCCGAATCCATTGGTCTTAAAGCTGTCAAAAGCGCCACATAAATCGGCAACCCTGCTGGCAGAAAAAGGAGACAATTATTAATCCTCGTCGCCGTAGAATTCGGAGCATTTCAAACTCAGAAATTCCCGCCACATTTCCTTTCCCGCTCAATTCTCGCGGAAGGGTGTGCTTCTTCTCCCCGCACCTTGGCGTCTGCATTTTTTTCTTCATTCCTAGCCGCGCGGTTAGTTGTTTTTTGTCGCTCCATTGCTCGTTGCTAACTCGCACGCGGCACACCGCTTTCTTGTTCTCCTACCCGCCAATGATTTGAGTTTCTCTTCTAGACAACACAGGATTTTTACGAAAGGAGCGTGTGCATACATCGTACCACAATCAAGTTTGAGATTGCTTGGAGTAAGTTTACACCGAAGGTGCTACTTGTCGTTCTTGGTACTGATCGCATGTGTTTCATTTGATGTTTGAGATTTCACGAAGAACTTCTTGGCGCACCGGGCTGAAGTCCTTCTCCGATGCAGTGCGAATATCTGAATGCAAGCGTCAAACCAGTCAATTGCGCACTGCCCGAGATTCGTGCCGCAAAAACCGGACTACATCTTTTATTTCCAGCGAGGTATCGTCGACCCGACGATAACCTGGAGCATATCTCCGCGTCGCGGATGCGCTGCACTTATCGTCGGATCGACGATAATTCTGAGCATATCACGGAGTTGACGAGAAGCTACAAGTATCGTCGACCCGACGATAACCTGTAGCGTTTCCACACTTGGACGGCAGATGATATCAGGAAACTTATCGTCAAGTCGACGATATAGTAGAGCTTATCGTCGAGTCGACGATAGGATGCAGTCTATCGTCGGGTCGACGATACGTGCAGTATATCGTCGAGAATTGTTGCAGCGGAATTAAATCGTCGGGTAGACAATTCTTGAGGCAACAATATATCGCCGAGTTATCGTCGACTCGAGGATAAAGTATCTCTATGCTGTACTTGCATAATACTATCGATCATGTAGTTTGAAGACATAATCCTGTCGGTCGTATTGTACCGCATATTCCAGTCGATTATAAAATGTGCAGCCTAAGAAAATGCATATTTTCTCCTCCAGCATTTGAGTATCCTTGCATCTTCTGCAGACCATGTTTCCATTGAGTAGTGAAAAATACCAATTTTGATTAGTGTCCTCTTTCTTGCAGAATAGCTGCTCACGAGCCTGCAGAGTTCGCAAATCCAACGCCTACATTACCTCCGGATATTGCTGTTTGCGACGGGATTCCTCGTTCAAAATGGAACTTCAAACCAGTCACTCTTCGTAACGATGCAGGACTGAACGTCGCGAAAGGTGTGTGCCAAAATGTCGATCCAACTCTTGTTGTGGACAATGACGGGTCGCTTGTTGGTGATCACCGAGTTGCCGTTCAAATTGCCGAGTCATTATGCGAGGATGAAGTCCCCTCTGGATGGATGTGGTCAATTCACTCATGGCCCATCAAACAAGTTTTTCTTGATGGTGTTAGTTTTTATGATCATGACCAGACACATGTATACAAGATGGCCATGAGAGCTATTAACCGTAGAGTTCGTAAAGGGGTTCGTTCCTATGAAAGCTTCCGTCAAACAACAGAGTCTGCCTTCCCTCCTAAGAAGGAGGCCCTTCTTGGTATTGATGCAATCGCTGCAGTCTCTACCCAAACATGTTGTCAGAAGAATTGCTTGCAGCCCTTTCCGCGTGGGCAAATTGAAGTTATTCGGAGTCAACTTCATGTTAGTGATGGGGTATATGCACGGAAGAAGTGTCTTCTTGAGGTGCATAGGCAGATCCACAAAGATCTTGCTGGCAAGGAGTGGATCATCTTGAAAGGTAGGGAAGTGTGTCCCACTGCATGGTGGACCATTCACGGGATATCCAAAGCTACCTTCTATAGGTACAAAGATATGGCCAAAGCTAGGAAGCAAGCTGAGGGGCATGGGAATTTGGGGTTGAAGAAGCCACGGACACATACTCTCCAAGCTACTGCGACGCTTCGAACGCTAATAGTTCCTGATGCTGATAAAATGCCTCACAAGACGAGAATGCTCGAGTCAGGGGAAAAGGTCCCTGCAATGGTTTTGCCGTCTTCATTTCGTTGGAGTGACCAATTACCAAAAATCAATGAGTCCAATGCAGAGTTCAATTTGCAACCAATTTCTTCTAGTGGTTTGAGCAATATTCGACGTGATTCTTTTCCAGAATACGCTCCAAAGGCTCGTGGAGATAGTTTTTCCCGGTGTGGCTTGTGTGATAAATACAAGCAATTGAGAAGCGCTTGCATTCCGCTTTCATATGCACAAGAGAAGTGGCAACTTGTTTTGGATACCCACATTAATGGCCAAAGGGCCCATAGGAAACTATACTATGCAAATCGGAATACTTCCGAAACAAAACCTGAAAAGATGCTAACCATCATTCATGATAAAATGGAACACTCTAAGACCGCGTCTCCACACTTCTCTCATAAGACCAAAGCTACAGATTCTTTCATGAAAATGCCCGTTGCAGTTACGGATATGATAGCTCATGGTCATGGAGATGTTTGATATGCACACTACGGGCTTGACATTTTCCCAATGAACTCCAATCATACCATTGGGTCCATTGCAAAGCTGCTGCGTGATCTTGAAGAACCACCAAAGAATTCCTTGCGCAAGTTGTTTTCGGAAGAGAGGTCGTAATCTATATCAACGAAGGCAATTCTGCAGGGGTCGGATACTTGCTTGGACTCTCTTCTTCCTCTACCAGAGGAGGTGATCCCTGCTCAATCTTTGCCACCAATATTGGTTTTGCAGTTGGATAATGCTTCCGGAGACAATAAGAATAGATGGGTTTTTGCTTTTTGTTCACTCCTTGTATACAAAGGCATTTTTCGCGAAGTGTTCATCAACTTCCTCATTGTTGGGCACACTCATGAAGACATAGATGCTCTCTTTGGTCGGTGGAGCTCTATGTTGAAGACAAATAACTATCCCACAGTTCCAAGACTCATGAAATCCTTCATGGATTGTGAATCGCACCCTGTCATTCCTCATTTCATTGAAGAGGTTCCTGATTTCAAGCAATTTGTTAATGGTTATTTAGAGGCAGGAGGAGATTTTTTGGAAGGTCATTCTAGGTCTCAACAATTCAAGTTCTACATGGATTCCAGTGGATGGCCTTTAATGGAGTATAAGAATTTGTGTACCGAGAAGAACTGGTTGCCAGAGCACGGCAACGGGATTTGCTTGTGGTCTGAGACTGAAGACGGGCGACCAAAAGTTCCTTGCGGTGATCCCCCACCTCTAGTTCCTCAAAACATGCGTTCTCTTGATGAGATTAAGAGAGGTTTGAATGGTTTTATTGCGCATTGGAGCGGAATGGCAGACGATGACCACTCTAGAGAGTTCAGGTGGAAAAATGACCCTATAAAAGATTATTGGAAAGGTGTTAGAACTGCTCTCGATGCAGATCTACAGCCAAGTGCGAGATTACAGGATGGATTTTGGCCGGCTTCGAGGATCATTCAAGATGACGTAGATCGCAGACAGAGGGATGGCACACTTCAAGAAGAAGATGTAGAGGATGCACCCTTTGTTGGCCGTAGACGCGATCGTCCACGCGCTTCTTTCCGTGTTAACCGCGATACGTTTGCAGGTTATTTTGTTGTGGTCCGTCCTGCTAATGATGACCCTAAGCCATTTTGGCTTGCCAGAGCCATTACAAACCCAAGTCCGGATCCAGGGCATGTGCATATGATCCAAATCCAATATTGGACGCCAGCTTCAGAACGACACATTAACATGGGAACATATGATGGATGGGACACAAAAAAAGGGAATGTATGGCGCGCAGATCAAGCAATAAGCCCAACGTGGTCAAGCACGGACTGTATCATGATGGCTGGGAAGCCACAAATGCGAGAGGGGACTTCAGATCCGAGGGTAGCAATTCCAAGGCCACAGATCGACATCATCAAAGCATCAGTGGAAGCTTATACGGTTGATTCTATTGGCGACGATGAATCTATTGCAGAAGGATGAGTAGTTCATAGATATATAAATTGTTTGTATTGTAGGGTGTGGCGAAGTATGGACTTTGCATTGACTTGTTTTGCGATATTCGCAAAAATATACTTTGTCAATTTTATTACAATTATAGTCTAGCAATGTAACGGATATTCATTTATATTAATAGTACATTTCAATTTTTCTTATTCGTTTTTTATGTTCATCGTTTACTATATTCATTTGAAATGTCTTTGATAAAAATGTTTTACGTGTTGAAGTTGGGTATGAACAACCTACAAATTTATCAGTGACACATGGAACTCTCAATTTCCTGAAATGTCTGAATTCATGACATCTTGGTTTATTTAATTTGTATATTTTTAATGAAATGAAAAAATTCAAAGGTCAATTGTTGGTTCATCCTACTTTTTAAGGGATAGAAAAATAATTACCATCTATTTTGGCATTTTAAAGTCTCATTTTATTAAAATGTCTCAATTTAATGAACCCTTTTATATTCTAAATATAGAAGTGATTAAAATGAGACTTTAGCTTGTCTCATTATAATGAATAAGGCCTTAATACTAAAAATTTCAAACAATAATTTATTTTCCACACACTAAATCATCCTTGAGTTTAACTCTTATATAATTAAAAAATAATGTTTTTTTAACCAAATATGCAGCCATTTCAATACTTTAAAAATGGATAGTATTTAATAATAACTATATGTAGATTTTGTGTCACTCTCATTGTCTATCTCGTTTAACTCCTAAATGCCCACAACCCTAACCAAATTGGGCAGTTTTGCAAGGATGCATTATAAAATGCAACTGAGTGGGATATTTTGAACTTGATGTATGATTAAAAGTTGTACATTATGAATTTAAGATTCTACCCAGGCGGTTAGATCAATGATTGCTATGACCAATATTTTTCTATAAAATTTGAAACTTAAAATTAAAAATTATTATGTAATTCGATTACGAACAAGATATTGACAATTTGTAGATGAAATTTGTTATGATAGTTTGAAATGTAATACTCTAAGTGTTGTGATTTTTGGAGATTTTTTGGTTGCTTAATTCTATGAGTTGACTTTTCAAGAGCACTTCTGAACTATTTTGAACTGAGATTTTAGAAATTTTTGGTGAATGAATGCAACATGAAATGAGGCATAATTTTTTTTCAAATCATCTGTTTTCGAATCGGATCACACATGCATGAAGCTAACTTTCCATAAATTCTATAGGAAAATATCCACACTATAAAAAGAGCATGACGGATGAGAAAAATTGGATGAAATTTGTACATTGTTTGAAAAATGAACGCTTGGGCAGCTAGGGGTTAAAAGTGAACAAAGTTCATGTTTGAAGTATATAATATAGAAAAAATATTGTAGAAAAAAAGCCAAAACATACATGCGGGTTTTTTAGTGGGACAGTTGGAGTAGTAGGTTGCAAACAATTAAAATTTGTTGTCATCTCAAAAACGCACAAAGTTAGGTCTAAACTTCACTGAAATTTAGAAAATAATAATAATAATAATAATAATTATTATTTTTATTTCCATTTTCAAAGTAAAGACCAAAAGAAAATGAGTTTCACACAATGATTTGTAGATTAACTCTATTGGTGGGAAAATATAGTTATTATATTTTTTAAAAGAATAATATGTAAAAGAAATTGTATTAATTAAAAATTATACTAGAATAATCTAAAAGTTATTATAGAAAGATTAGAATATAAATTCTGACCAAAATTATAGGTGAGAATGAGATTCAAATTGATATAGTTTAAATTCAAGCATTATTTTATAAGTAGAAAATTTGAAAGAAAAACCTCATAATGTTGTAAAGTTTGAATTTAGACATATAGAATTTGCCATTGCAATTACTCATTCACTATTTCATAATCTGTAAGATGGATTCGAAAGTGCACTTTTGATGCATTAATGACATGTTGTAGCGGACATTTAGTCGTTAAAGACATGTCACATTGAACAAGATTTCTACTAGTGAGAACTCCATGCTTCCTTGAGTGAAATTCAGAGAGTCACAACATTCAGTAGCCTTCATGCTCGCTACCTTTCTTTCATGGATTTTGATCATCACTTCGAGCCTCCATTTGTCCACTTAACTACTGATGAAGTATTGTTAGGTGTGGAATATACCACACCATCTACTCTAAAGCTAAGGTAGAGATAGTGCATGCTACTGAATGTTAAAGTGGAAGTTAAAAGAGTATGTATTCACAAATTAATCATTCCAAAGTAACAAGAATAGACCATAAGTCACTCAAGATATCTTCCGCTCACAAAGGATGTCACCCTAACTCTAAAACACAAATACTCAAGAATCTATGGTAGACATGCCAATGACCACACAGTTCCAATGACCGCATAGTTCTAATCATAGTAGACATGTCAATGACCGCACACTTTTATCTCCCTATTCCAATAGAAATGTAAGGTATTGTCCAATCACTGCACTCCGTGTGGTGAAGGACTCCAAGTAAATTTCCATTAAAAATCATACCCAATGTGTTTGACGTGCAGTAAAAGTTATTGTACAAAAGAATTTGAGTATGGTTTTTTCAAGGCAAATCCCAACTTGACGTATCACAATCTTTCAAAATTTGAAGCAGTGTAAGTTTGTACATTCTCGTGGGGAAGAATTTAAGCATTGCTTGTGTGGTTATTGGCATGTCTACTATATATACCAGTATATTTATGCTCACGGAGCGGATGTCATTGGTCATGCAGTGCCAAATGATAATGTACACAAAGACAGTGAGAAACTCTAGCCCATCAAGGATTCAAGGAGAGACCTGCATTGATTATAGAGGTTATTGTACGTCAAAATATAATCATAATGCTGGCTCGTAATTCATCTACCCATGCCTAAAGATGGATAACTAGGTCTCCTTTTGGAGGTAAATTCTATGACATGGATATGAACTATGAACCAATAATTTTAGTAGGTCAATATAAGTGTTAGACTTAGTGCATAACGATTCTTACTTCATAAGATTGGTATGAGCTCATCAAGTTTGGTTTACAAACTATGCACATACAAATAAGAGAACCACTCTTTATTACAATCATCATGGATTTTGGGGTAGGGGTTGGTTGGTTGCTAAAACTTTCTTCCCTGCGATAACTCACTTAGCAACACTAAACCATGCATATCACACAACTACTTAAAACTCATCCAACAAGAATCAAACCCCGACAACTTAATCATGATAAAATCCCCACCTACAACCAAACCGTGGAGCTCATGATTTGACGACCACTACAAGATAAAAAGAAACTTTATACAAACGACCCACTCACACCTAAAGATCTTCTATTCTTCTTTTTACCTAGTTAGTTGCTAGTTCTTGTAACTTATCTTTGTTCTTTGGCTACTTGTTACTTTCAGAAGTGTCTTTTTTCAAAAAGGGGGAGTAGTCCTACACCAATGTTTCTTTGTCTAATGAACACTATACCATGGGTGAGTTGAAAAGACACTTTATTCACACCAGCCTCGAAATAGGACCAAAGTTCCTATCTATTTATCAAGGTCCATTACCACTAGTATAAGACATGTCGTTTTTCATTCCTCATTCCGTGAGAACAATGAACAATGGTTGAATATTATGCTTATAGTGACTCTCATAAGTAGTTGGCCGCCCCCCTTTAATAGATGAAATGCTCTCATTTCAAAGATAATTTGTTTCATGGAATGAAATTTCTATACATCGAACTAGACTTGGGACTCCAAATTGGATTTTAAAATGACATAAATTATTTTTGATTTTCAATTTTTTCTTTAGTACATTATAAAGCACCAAATCTAGTATGATGTATAGAAATTTCATTCCATGAAACAAATCATTTTTTAAATGAGAGCATTTCATTTATTAAAAAGAGGCGGCCAACTACTTATGAGAGTTACTATATATTTTTGTCTTTTTGTCACCAAAACCAGTCACCACCATTGACATAGCCCATATGCATGGCGCGGTTTCATTCTTTTTTCATTTATAGTAAGTGAAAAACGACACATTTCCTCTTGGTAAAGCATGCATCAATTAGTAACAGTGGTCATAGTTCTAATATCATCTAGTAACAAAAGTTGTCGGTAGCTAGCTCTGTTATTAATTGATCAGTGGCGTTCAAAGAGTTGTTACAGTCAGAGCATGGCAAGTAGTTGCTCATTGTGCACCAACTTCACATGCAAGATGATGTGTGAGAAATGAAAACTTCCCTAGCAACAACCACGAAGCTTGCTTGGAATAGAGTGCATCAACTAATTACATACAACCTAACTACGTTTGTCACTACACGGGACAATCATAATGGCAGAGAATAAATTTACTAAAATCAACTTCATAAAATGTGAGCATGGTCTTGTGAGATAATAGGACAAAGTACTTGATGTGAAAACCACCCCTCGCTATATGTATTGACAATATTTGGTGTGCAAATATCAAACTCCACACCATAAGAGGTACTTTATCATTCAGAGAGGGTGAGTGGAAAACACCGTCCGGGAAGAACCGGGAGTTAGTTTCAAGTGAACCGGTTCAATTTGAACCAACAGGCTAAATATTGTTTATAAATTTAAGAATATTTCTATTTCTAGTTGTAAACAAAGGCAAAAACCGAAGTAGCACTACTAGCAAAGGCATCGCTTCTCACTCAGAGGAATGTAAGAACATTCCCACCCATGCACGCTAGGACTAACTCGTTGAAGGGCCCTTGCACTCACATTCCCCCACCCTTGCACGTCTCTCACATATCAAAAGTGCGCATCAAATAGTCAATGAACCAATCACAAGTAGAATGTGAAGAAATAGTCAACTAAATAGTGATTTGAAGGCCCAATTTCTAACACGCTAGGATTGAGAGTCAAGAGGTATTTTTGAAGGGCCTTTAGCACTTTTCATTTACGCCTTGAGTGTGAGAGACTCTGGGAGGGCATGGGTGGCCATGCTCTAAGAATTCAATGTACACACTTGTCCTACGTGACGAATCGCACTTATCTAGTCTCGAGTGCTTGGGCAGTGAGTGCAAAGTGGCACCGTTTGACTCACCTACCAAGGTGTAAAGCGACGCCTTCTCCTTGTAGTGTAGCCATGTGAAAAGCTGGTTGCATGTTAACAATGGAGGAAAACTACTGGCATTCCTCAAAATCTTCCGGAACACTGCTCTCAGTTGTTGTCGAAGTAATTCATTCTGGCGTCGAACCCTGACTGCGCAAACTGATCCTGGAAGTCATTTCCCTGACCACCGCCATTGGGATCTAGCCACTAACCTCCACCGGTACCGCCATTGGGATCCGCCCACTGGCCACCACCGGTACCGGCACCGCCACTGGGATCCGCCCACTGGCCTGTTCCGTGCGAATAAATCACGTTGGGATTCCAGTGGTGGCCTGGACCTCCGTGTGCATGATGATGATGATGAATCACGTTGGGATGCACCCGCGGGCCTTGATGCGCCATGTTGGGATCCATCCCGGGGCCTGGACCCGGGCCTGGATGCATCACTTGGGGAACCACCCACTTGCCTCTTCCCTGATATGCCACATTCCGCTTGTTCAGAATCTGCCGGATGGAGTGCCGCTCATGCTTCACCTTCTTGTACGTCGCCGCGTGCCGAATGCCGAACAGCAGGTTGATCGGGAGCGACGTCCCCGAAGTAACCACCAGCGCTACAACGTGAATAATCATAGCGTTTCGACTCATCCCCCACACCTGCATCATTATATGCACCCCCGTATCATGTCCGTCTCATTAGACAAGATTTCTACAGGTTACGGACAAGATTTCTACTTGTATATCACAAATGGGAGCAGGTGCTTTCAACCACACTGTTCTTAGTTCTTACAACATAAAGTACTATCAGAATGGGATACGATTCGATTCGATTTCCCCACTGATGCTCAAAGTAAAACATATGTCTAGATCACCTATTTAAAAGGAAAGTTTCGCAGGTGGCAAATGTTGGGGAAATGTGAGACTGCAAGACCCTGGTGTATACAATAATTTTTTTAAGCCAGTCCTGTTTACAAGTTCTCATTGATGGTTCTTCACCAGTTTCTCAAAGTCGATCTGTATGTATTTTTCTTCTACTCTCACATCATTTCGCTCCAGACCTCCACATTTACCTATTAAACTTTCTTCTTATTTGAAGCAGGTGATCGATCTGCACAGATGTGTTGTTTTGCGTATCGGTGGGAAAAGTGACACTAGAAGGGTAATTATTACACCGTATGAGACCCTTTGTGCTTACAACATGCATCTCACTGTCGCTCTAATTAAGTTAATTGCTCTCCCGTCTGTACTAGTGGTAGGAAAGCACCTAAAACGTTAATTCAAACTCGAGCTCGTGCATGCATGACAAGTAAGTGATCGACTTACTGCTGTCCTCGCCCGCAGCTGCTGGTCCCGGTAGATGAGATCCGGAGTTTGCCAGGTGCACAGAATACCATGGTCGATACCCATGATCGATAGATTACATACGTTGATCTCCTGAAGCCAAGACACAAAAATTAATATTCACATACACAAGTTTGAATGGGTTCTAAAACATAGTTCTATCTATTCTCACTGGAGCATCAGTATCGATCAATGGAAACTACGTACGTGGAGACACAATGCAGTACTGATAGAAGCTTAGATTAACTAGCTAGAACTGAATGTTGAATTCATTTAGAAGCAAATGTGGGTATCTATGTAGACGGTCGACGCGGTCGGAGAACGAAGTAGCGTTGACAATGGGCTCAAGTGGTCATGTGGATACCAGGTATAACACCCAGGCTGTGGCAAATTGTGGCAAATTGTGGCAAATTGTGGCAAATGACAAGTTGTCAAAATCGTGGTGCCGAAATGATTCTTTTGACTCTCTGCATTCCTAGCAGAGGCGTGAGTCGCTTTTCACTCAGATCAGTGTCAGAGTTCACTGTGCACACTTGTCCTACGTGAGGAGTAGCGATCAGCAAGTCTTGAGCGCCTGGGCAGTGAGTGCAAAGATGCGCCGTTTGACTCACCTACCGAGTGAAAAGCGACACCTTCTCCTTATAGTGCTGCAAGAAAAATGGTTCAAGAATCATCATGTATATATCTTTATGATGAATTTGGCGATGGGCATCCAAAACTTTGTGCTTCCCTTTTACTGGCCTAGCATCAATAGATGCATTATAGTACAAAAAGTATTGTGAGGAATGGTAATCATCTTTACATAAGTTTGGTTGAACGTTACAGATTGGGATTAGTTTCATTCTTCGACGAGAATTAATGCAAGGTCATTAATGCTCAACACAATTGAGAATCATGCGTAACGCGTACATCTGACCAGATGATATAATTAGTTTATGTCATGTATATCCCGACCTGTCTGAAACAGTGTTACCGATTATACTATCTGTGCAGATTTACCGAATATGCTCAACTGATACTGTGTTGCATATTTTTAATTACATTTAAGTCAACTGTATGACAGCAGTCACTACCGCAAATTCGGTTTGTCGCAATCTCGAATTTGAAACATGATCTGGAGCAGCCGGCAGCCGAGCTGTCTAATTGTTTCTGAAGCGACACACTTGCAGGGCAGAAATATTAGGGCCGCTTTAGAGCACCTCCACCGCAGTGGCTTTTCAGGGCCCGTAAGCACTTGTGAAGGGCCCTGGCCAGGGTGGCCGACCCAGCGGCAACGTTTCTTGGAGCCCGTAGCTCACGGCCACTGGCTTCTTGCTTCAGGGCTCTTCACGACAGCGTTTCCTTTCATTTTTGCCAGGGCCCTCTCGCCATCAATTCTGGAGTAAAGAGTTTTGCATTGTGCCAAAGTCAAAGTGCCACGCAGGCGAATCATGCAAATCAGGCTTGCAGTTTGACCAATGTCAGTTTGAGAGGGTCGGGTATTCTGCAGCCGGTGGGGCAAAGCTTTTTGCCAGGGCCCTTGTTCTTATTTTGGGCCCGCTCTGACATGGTTCCCAGGGCCTGCGGGCCCTCCAGCAGTGGAGGTGCTCTTACACGAGAGGCCAAGCCAAACATGAGGCCAATGGAAGGCGAAAATGCGAAATCCAGCCTTGTGATTGGTCCAAATTCTGAAATTGGTCCGAGGGGCCTTACATGGGGAGTCAAGGTCAATATTTTGAAATAAAATTTTAATGCTTGGGGGACAAGAATCTGACACGGCCTGCGCGCCAAAAATCGGGCGCTACAAGAATGGCATGCCGTTTCCAAAAACCCTTAAAAAATATTTTTTGCTAAAAAATCATTTTTTCAGCAAATTAGCACCGTTGGATGGTAGCAGAATCTGGACGGTCAAAATTCCTCTCCTTTTCTTTCACCTTCATCCTCTTCCACTTGTTCATTCTTTTCTCCTTCTTCTTGCTTGAGCGTTTTTTTGCCCATTGCCCAACTTTTTTTTTGCCCATTGCCCATTGTCCTTAGCCATTGCCCATTGCCATTTGTCATTTGCCTTTGCCTTTGCCTTTGCCGAGGGAAGAGGAGGGGTAGTGCATGAGGTTTGATCCCCCTATCTCGCGCGTAAGGTGGCAAGCACTTTGCCACCCTTGCCAAGGTCTTCCTTTTCCCCTTGAGATGTCCTAACTAGGTGTTGACCTCTATTTCTATACATCGCATTGCTGTAATTTCTTGTCAATTAAGGATTTGAGGATCAAGACCACCTCCAATGAGTCCAATGACCTCACTTTTGATGCCACACATACCCATGTGTGTTCCAATTGCAAATAGGGCTCTTCGATGCCTCAATTTCTACAATACATAGTGCTGATTTTTTTTGATAATTTGTTGTTTGAGTCCAATTTCAATCTCATATTTGTATCTACTCGGTACAATGAAGGAGCCAAAACACCACACAAGTACTCAAAGGTTTCCGAAAGTTACCTTGTATGTTGCCGGAACAAATGTGAGGTGTAACTCCCAAACAATTGGTTTTCCAAAAAAAAAGTTGTCCTATCCCGCATCCAAACACTCCGTGCCACCCTTGAAACGCCATCCCCTTCCACCATGATGGCATACATTATAGTCATGGCACTATAATGTTGAGCCAAGGCCAATTGTTGCAAAATTGCAACAACCGATAAAACATGCCTAATGGCCAGGCAACCAACACCTTATGTCTCCTCTCATCCATTTTTATCAAAGATAAAGAAGAAAGATCAAGATGGGTTGAACTTGTCAAAAAATCCTCTTATGGCCTCTAGAAACGGCCCCAAGGGTTTTACACATGGGAGAATTGGTCCCCACTTTATTAATTTGCTAATGTGTTCTCCAAGCGGCCCATTGAGCCAATTGGGCTCAAAATGTGAGTGAATTGGCTTGGAGATTTGTTGGCCTCGACTCCCCACGTAAAGCGTCTCTTAACAACATTTGAGTTAACCGAAAAGAAGCCCATCTAACCTCCCTTTTTGCTCTACTTCTAACCTCTTTCTTGAGCTATACTTGGCTTGAATAGTGGCGTGTCATAGATTGTCCCCTTGTGGGCCATGGGCTTGGAGCTTTGATAGAAGGTGTGGGAGTCATTGCGAGGTGTGGAGAATAATGACAGTGGCTTGTTTTAGATTGTCTCCCAACTCACCATAGACTAGTTTTTGGTCTATTTATATTTCAATATGAGTTCAAGAGGAATTCAACACGAGTTTGCTAAAACTTTCCTCTTTGAGCTAACTTTTTGATTAACTCTATTCTTGAGCTGTCTTGGCTTGAGCTGCCTTGACTTGATCCCTTTCAAGAATTCCAAACTTTCGATTCAAGATTCTTCCTGCAATGTTGAAAGGGAATTGAGTTAACCGATATCAGAATAGGTAATCTGACCCCCAAAATATGAGGAAACCAAAGTCTATGTCCTATTTGAGTGTTCTTGAAATCAAAGCAAATAGTGAATCCAACACCCTCTAACTTCAATTTTAGATATGAGCTTTGCAAGTCAGTCCAAGTTGTCAGAGCCACCTACTCTCAAATTGAGTGTGGGCCATCGCCTCCAAGCCTTGACTCTCTGTGAACTCACCTTAATCTCATTTTCTCCACCTTTGTGACGGTAAAACTAGTTCACCCTCCTTTCTATTTTGGATTCTTTGGAAACCATACCAGTTTGCTTGGCTGCATTAGATAGGGGTCGGACTCACCTCACCTAACATCACCTTATCTAACATGTATTCTCAATTCTTTTGGTTAACTCTAATGTTATGTTTGGATGTTGAAAGGAAAGGGAACATTGAAAAGGCCCCAAGCCAATGCAGTTCAAGAATGTTATGTTTGGATGAGTCCGACCATTGAAATATGGTATGGGTTTGGACAAATTTAGGTGCCTCAATCAGGGCCTCATTACCAGGATTAATTACTACACAATCACTTTGATGGTCAAATTCATTACAAAATTGACGTAATTCAGAGTGCCAAAGTTGTGACATTCAAGTGCAAATCGTTCTTAAAACTTGACAAGCCTGGTGATGATCATTGAGAAGCTATTTGTTTTTTATTGAGAGATTGGATGCAAAAATGAGTTCTTTATCCTGGGCTTCTTTTGATTTGCCGTATGACACAAGACCAGTCTTTAATTCTTTGGCATATTTTTGCAAGAATCTTACCTTATTTTGGAAGTGGCTACTTTCATGCAAAAATAATGGGCAAGAAAGTTTAAGATGAAATTTCCAAAGTCTTCTAATAAAATACTAAAATAGTCAGTATTGGGATGAAAGTGTCTTATAATAAACTATTTTATCCATAAACATATATAAATATATATGAATTTGACCTTACTAAAATATCCCCGCCTTTGATGTTTCTTTATGAGAGCATCATCAATCAAACATAACATTCAGTAGCCTTCAGAAAGGCTCCTTGTTAGTTTCATCCACCTTCATATATGGAGTAACCAATGATTTGTAATTGAATAGGCTATTGAATCAAATAAACAATTATATGACACTATTGAATTGTGACTAAGTGAGTGCTTTGGATTACTGTTCACCATGGTTAGTTGCTCTTGTTTAATGCCACCTGCCCCCATACCTACTGATGTGATGTGGAATATTCCACATCATTTCATTGGGGGATGAAATGATGTGGGATATTCCACATCATTATGCTGGGAGAAGGCAACAATCACAGAGGCTATTGAATGTTATGAACGTTATAACAGGCACGATACAAATAAAAAAAATGTGACTTGCAAGCAAATTACACAAATGAGAAATGTGTCCTGCAATCACAATTTGCAAATGTAAAATTTGCCTTACAAGCACATTTTACAAGCACATTTCTTGTCAGTGTCTGTCAGTTGGAATTTCTCTTAATCCCCCCGGACGTTAATGCAAGAGGACAAAAACTGCCCCCTACTTTGAACATGTAGGGGCCCACCTTAAAAAATAACTCCCTCTTTTAAGGGTTTAAATTTCCTATGGAATTCCCCTTCTCCGAATTTGGAACGTAGGCCCCAAATTTGCAAAAAAGTTTGGCAAAAAAAACCCTAGGATGCCCAAAATGGAAATTTCAGAAAATGGGGCCCATGGTTGAACATGGGGGGTTTAGAGTCGGGGTGTCAGTTGCCCCTTGCCGTGTGTTGCCCCTTGCCGTGTGTTGCCCCTTAACTAGTATTATAGTGTTGAATTGATGCACCGTAGAATACGGTAGTAGAGTGACCCTCACACTTCCAAGATTCTTCTGAACAGCCGGAGTATGTCAGTGTTTGCTAAATTCGTACAGGCCTGTTTGTAACGGTGGATCCCGTACATGGTGGATTTTTATGTTATTTCTTTATAATTTAAAAGCAAACCTACAGACGGAGTGACGATTTCATTGCAAAAAGTAACTCACAGGCATATTGGATTTGATGAGATTAACACGGTCAATCCGTAAAGTTTGGGAAAAGGTTTGAGAATAATTACGGTAGACATGCCAATGACCAGGAGAACGATGTTTGCAATGTATAAAGGTGGGGCCGCTTTATTCTTGGCGCGAGCATGATAGCGGGCCCATTGACCCGTTTCTGCTTTTCATCCCCTACTGGCAGTTTATAATAGGAAAAATATATACATATGTCGTGTAACACTGTAATTCTGTAGATAAATTCGTAAAGTCGTGAAATGTCAGGCTTCCGGAATTGCGTAAGTCAAGATTCTAGCTCACAAGACAATAAAAGTAGGATTGACGGGTTCCAAAAATAAAAACCGGATGAGCTATATTTCCGGAAATTACACTAGGGTGACTGGGTTTGCTCCCGTGTTAAGGCGTGCCATTAGGTATTGCGCTGGAGCCCATCCATTAATAAACCGCATGACCGCAATTTAGCCGCCACCAAGGCTTGAACCTTGCACCTTGTGGCCCCAAATAGCCTTATGAGATTCTAATCCTAGCCCGGCACACCTCTCTTGAGCTTGTGTCAATGAGATTTCGGATATCTATAAAATAGAGGATGGGGGATGCAACTATGGATGGTTGATCTATAGACTTTGCGAATTTCTCTAGTGTTTCACAAAAAATCAGGTGTAGATTTGTAATGAAGGCCAGTTGGACGCGGAACTCACCTGGTTTCACCGTCCGCCCATATCTACTTCACGCAGCAGTAGAATCATAATCCTTCCACACAAATCAGTCACTAGTAGTGTTTCATTTTGAAACATTGTCATACATGCCGATGTCACATGATAAGAATAAGGTTGAGTCGAGTTATAACTTAAGGTTTGTGCCATTTCATAGTCATAGTCAGGGTATATGCTGTTATTCGGTTGAAAGGAGAAGCATACTTTTTTTGGTCTTTTGGCTAAGATCAAGTGTAAATATAATTTGCAACCATTGTCTTTAAGACTATTCATCTAATTTGTATTAGATTATAAAGTGCAAACTTCTTCTTCAAGCTTTTTTGCAATGTAATTGTTTTCTACTTAAACTCTCTTCAGCTTTTATCAACTTCATGAAGTAGGAAACAATGTAATTTTTTTTAACGTAGAAAAAGAGAGATACAATCAAATACATCTTCCAACAAACTTTAAAATCCCGGACAATTTACCTCGTGATACATTAAATCTCTCTAAATAACATCTCTAAAACTAGAGAGGCAGAAGACATAATGCAAGAAGATACATACATATGTCAGTGACAAGATAAAACTGCCTTAAATTTTTAAGTCAATGTGCAACAATACCAAGCCAGTAGACCATCATCGACCTGCTTGATTAAATATTTTTTAAGCTAAGAAAAAGCTCGCAATGCTAAGCTTCGACTCCGAGTAATCTTCAAGAAATAAGAAATGACAAGCACTTCTCTAATTCAACCAAAAAAAAAGACACAATTGGAACTTCAACTACGGCAAACAACAAAACCTCAAATGGCCATATTCAATAAATTGAGACTTTTTACAGTCTCAATTTAATCCTTGAAATTAAATTTTTCATTGATTTTTTTATTGATCTTATATTTGTAACTGAATTTTTAACTATAGATGGAAGATTATCCTCGACCTAAGGATAATCTATAATTATAAAGTCTAAAAATGCATGAGATATCTCAAAATAGTTACTGAAATTATAGGCAAAAAGTTTCAAAATAACAAATATGGTCATTCAAGCATTTTACCTCCTCGTCACTGAAATCCCTATCAACATCATTCATTGGGAATATTAACCTGTGCCACACTATTTCATAGCTGCAACTCTATACCAAACCCTACAAGATGAAAAATTGATATGAATTCATGCCAAATAGTGGACTGGCAACTGAGAGGACTGCCAAAACATTGGACTGGCAGTTGAGAAGACTGCTAAAACACTCGACTGGCAGCTCAGAAGATTGAATGTTAATCTGTTATAATGTTTAGATTTCAACTTCAATTAGGCTTGAAATTTTTGAAGGTAATTTGAAGTTTTGAATCATTAGAGTTACTTTTTTTTAATATAAAAAATAAAAAATTAGTGAAACTTCTATGTGAAGAATTTGAAATTATTTTTGGTGCAATGGTTTTTTGGATGAAAATACAAATCACACAAACCTTATAGGATAACTCCACTCAACCTAATTCTTATCATATGACATTGGCATGCACGACAATGAGTTTCAAAATGAAACACTACCAATGCGTGTTTCGTGTGGAAAGATTGTGGTTTTACTGATGCGTGAAGTAGATATGGGTGGAGGGTGAAACCGAGGTGAGTTTCGAGTCCAATTGGCCTTCATTACATATCTACATCTGAATTTTTGTGAAACATTCTGAAACACTAAATTAAAATGTTACACAACAGTTGTATCTTTTTATTGTGAACCACCAACAGAGGATGAAAAGGGCAGATACAAGTCAACGGGCCCATTGTCACACTGGCGCTGAGAATAGAGTGGCCCCACTTTCTACATTGCAAACATTGTTCACCAAATGACCACAGAGTTCCAATGATTGCACAATTCCAATTATAGTAGACATGCCAAATAATGACCGTAGGGTTCTAATCATAGTAGACATGCCATTGACCGCACATTTTCACGGCACAATTCCAGTAGAAATGTAAGGTATTGTTCAATCTCCGCACGCCGTGTGGTGAAGGGCTCCAAGTAAAATTTCATTAAAAATCATACCCAATGTGTTTGACGTGCAATAAAAGTTATTGTACAGTACAAAACATTTTTGAGTGTGATTTTTTCAAGGCAAATCCCAATTTGACATACCACAATCTTTCAAAATTTGAGACAGTGTAAGTTTCTACATTCTCGGGGAGAAGGATTTGACTATTTTATGTGCGGTTATTGAGAATAATTAGTTTCTTCTACAGTGAATAAACCAAGGTTTTAAGGGGACCAAAAAATTAACCTGTAAAATTTACCCCATGGTTTGCATCTAGTGTACAATAGTTAATCCCTAAACGTACCGAGCCTTTGAACACAAGTAGATGCTAGCCTCAAATATAGATATTAGCATGGCTCAATGTACATGAAGTGTACATGAGAGGACCATTGCAAGCATAAAATCTACCCAACAAATTTGACATAGCTGCATTTGGAGGCCTCTACAATATTATCAACATCTCCCCATCACAAGAGATTTACTTTAATTGGTAGAGAATTTAATAGGCTTGCAAAGGTGGCTTGGATGAAAGTCATCCAAATTTGTATGAGAAAGTTACAAGGCTTTGAATCTGTTCATGATCTAGTTTCTGGACGCTGTGACGTTTAGGGGTTAATGTTTGGGAAACTTCTGGTCTAGATAGCACACTTTGACACATTGAGTCATTAACACATAGCACCTTTGCAGTAGTAACCTATTATTTTTCACAAATCAATTCAACTATTGGTATTAACAGATTAGATTTCCACCTCTTTGTACAATAGTATCGATCCATTTGGTGTACCAAGTAACTTCTGGTCCAATCAGTAGGCATTGAGTAATGGTAAATATTGAGTAATGGCAAATATTTATGTAGTGCGGAATGTGGATAAATTAGCATGGGTCCCTTTAAAACCCCTATGTAGAAATGAAATGGCAATTGATATAACAACCTCAATTTTTTTGAGTGGTATTACTATATTTGATGTAAAAAAATTAACTCCTCAATTGATGTATTTATATTTCTATGCATTTCCGAAGCGACATTTAGAGTCCATCAACTAGGTGAGATCTTCAAAACCGAAAGATTGAAGATTTTGAGGAATGTGACAACCCAATGGATTTCTATCTAACAGCCCTTGAGTTGTATCTTGAGATTGCTTATATATCTGACTACATCAACATATCAAAGTACACCATTATATTTGTGTATATAGTTTTATAGACAAGCATGTTCACGATTGTTTCTGTATTTGATTACATCAACATATAAAAGTACACCATTGTATTTGAATATGTATTTTTGTATACAAGCATGTGATTGTTGTTGTATTTCTCTACACCAACATATTTAAAGTACACCGGTATATTTGACTATACAACATATATTGACATATTTTAGCTCATGAGATGGATGATAAAATGTATGGTGACATCTATTATATTAAATGCACATGGCCATGACCCGAGGTTACAAAAATGGTCATGTTTTCATCTCGAAACTTACATTCGCTCTTCATGTTGTTTTTCATCCACTATTGTGTCATTAGGTCGTGGCCACGTTCCTTTCATGTTCCCATTTTGTTCTCCACATTATATTCCCCAAAAGTTTCCATGAGGTTTCTTTTATGTTCCTAATTGATTCTCAAGTTCTCGCCCAAGTTCTTAATGCAATTCTTGCGCTTTCCTTTGTTGTTGCTGCATTGCGACAAGGTGATTACTAGTAAATACAGTACGTTAGAGATGTTTAAACTCTTTCAAGAAATTTTGAAGTTCATTCCTGCTTTGTGAACCATGCAAAATCTCAAAGGGTCAAAGGTCCCTCTACGTCTTCGGCCTTTCATGCACCATCTTTTTCCCATGCACTTAGTTTTTCTTTCAGTACGTGTTGCTGAGACACCAGCGGGCATGGAGATGGCGAGCGACGGATGCGCCATCTCCCGATTTGAAAGGACCGCGACTCTTCTGATGTTGTTTGTCATTGCAGCAGCTCTTCACATCCACCCTCACTCACTCACTCCAGGCTCTCTCACTCTCAGCAACAGCTGCTTAATCACTCTCTTTGATCTCCGTTTAATTTTCTTCCCTCGAAATCGATCTCGGGCTCAAACAATCGCCTCCAATGTGGACGACATGCAAGGTATGATTCCCATTCAGCTCTTCCTATGTCACTAAACCTAAAATCCGAATTCCTGCATTATTATTTCTCTTGCGCATTTCGCATTTCGCATTTCTTGTGCATTTTTCCTGCCCGGTCGGTCTTCATGTCCTTTTCTGGAGAGCTGCTGGCAGAGCATAGTATGTTAGTTTAGGTCATTCTTATGAGCTAGTTTCACTGCCTTTAGCTTCCGACAGAGAATATGGCTTAAAGCAATTCTATAATTTATCTTACTTGAATTTATCTATTTTCGTACAACCGGCCTCTAGGTTTGAGTTACCTGGTGATGCACCTCTTCTTGAATGGCTGGCTGTCACTAGTAGATTATAAATTAAGTCCTCATTGAGATTGTGATGAGGTAATGGTTTGTAAGCACCGAGGTTTAGTCCTGGTGGCAATGGTGTCTAAATCAATTCTGTAATTTAGGTTATTTGGATTTCATGTGTAGGTTTGAGCTGAAAGAGCGTTTGTGCTTCGGTTTGGATTGCAGGGGATGAGATCCTCATATGCCATATCCAACGCGTGAGGGAGAATGAGTGGCAGTGCAAAAAGCAAGCGTCAGCTTGGAGAAGTATGACACTCACAGATGGTAACCAGAGCGTCTCGTGAGAAAGAGGTAATAAACAACTGAAAGTGGCACATACAAGTGAGATGCATGCTATAATTTCATAAGGTCACATACTGTTGCAGTAGGTTGAGTCAAAGTGTGTTGAGAGTTGAGTAGACTGGCTAGTAGCTGGCCACGATACTTGAGTACACAAATGGAATATGTACATATGGAGTATGTACATATGGCCTACATAACCGGCGAGGGACAGGAGTCCCGAGCCGGTTATGACCTAGAACGACAAGTGAGTAATGTGATAATAAATGAAAAGGATTTTATCATTTGCAAGAGAGAGAGGGAGCGCTGTTTATGAATAATGAAGGTATGCTTTTCAGTGCAAGTTTTTGTTTTTGTTTTCTGGTCTTCTAACTTGCATGCAAGTGTATGAGGTGGCTTTTTGATCCCTTATTTTTTTATTTTTTTATTTGAAAAACCTGGCGACGGATCTTTGTTTTTTCTTACATCCTATCGGCCTTTTGCGAAACCCTTCATACATTGTGTCTTTTTCATTCAACATATTGGCCTTTTCATTCATTGTGTGTGGCTCATGAAGTCCTAACCTGGCTTGCAACCGGTGCATGCCACTACCTTGGTGGCTACATGAGGTGGTATTTTTCTCATTATGTTCCCATATGGTGATTCTCCCAGTGGATTTTTGACGCTAAATGGCTCTAAATAGCTAGAAATACAAACCTATTCCAATGTATGTATTACTTTATAAGCAAGGGCCATTTAGATTGCACAGATCGAAGCAACAACCTTGAGTTAACAAGAAATCCTAGACCTAAATTGGTGTAAATCATTTTTTATTCCTGTTTCCTTGTTTTGTTCAATGTTGACTGTGCACTAGTCCAAGTAGCATGAAGAGGTGGTGAGTGTATGGCTTCAATGTGGCATGCTAAAATAACAAGGTTTTAAGCTACTTCTTTGAGGTGGATTGGCACTTGTTATCTCAAATACGTTGTAAGGGGTCATAAATGCAATGGATTATTTTAAGCTTGTTATCTCACCCCGAAAGAGAACAGGTTTCTGGATTTGTCTGACATCCAATAGATTGAATATTGACAATGGAGTATTACGATACATACCCAATGTATTGAGGTGAAGTGTTCTTTTTGCAGGGAGGGAGATGGATGATTTCACCCATAAGCAACCAATCCTTTCAGGGGTGCAGCATTTTCTGGTGTCGAGGTCCAGATGTTGTTCCAGTCCAACTCACTGTCTTCTTCTCCCAACATGTCCACTCCACCTTCGCCGGCTTATCCAAGTACGTCACAAAATTAATGCTCATGCACGGGTACCCTCTATATATTGAACTACAAACTGGACTTTGAGGATCTGGAGCGGTTCTTTCTTTGTTGAATTCCATCTCATTCGTGGCCATGAACTTTGAGACAGGACTTGCATTTTTCGTTCAATAAAATCAATACCCTAAATTATGGTCGGTCAATGACAAGTGTGGTCATATGATGTGAAACAAAGGGTCAGATGTTCTACTTATTTTGTTTTCAGACTATGCAGTGATGCAAGAAATTGAAGATGATTCGCAAAAATGGTTTGACTTAGCCACCGACTCCGAAGCCGAGGAAGCGCAAAAATCTTATTTCTTTGATAATCTTAACTGGTATTGCTCTTTGAAACCCTTTGGAAACCTTTTCCTTTCTTGGAAGTGTAAATTCGTCATATCTCCAGGAATTTTGGTGTTCTGAATCATTCAACTGCTGAGAGCGCCAGGCACCAATAACACTGAAGAGCATTGTCCTGATACATGAAAACTTGGTATACGTGCTTGTGTTGTGAGGCTGATTATTAATTCTCGATGCAGGGACTCTGTTAACCATACAGCTGACGATAGTTCACCCAGCTCACCTTTCGAGATTGGGAATTCAGAGTGCAAGCTACTCATGTCTCAGAATCTAAGGTACTTGCAGCTCTCAATCCACCAGCCACTCTTATTGGAAGATTTTGTTCATGGGATAAAAAAATAGACAGTGGATCATGTAGCCGTATAATGCTTGTTGAACATTCTACACTGTAAGCTTAATTTAAACTATCATAGTCTTGCAGGAGCCCAGAGCCTAGATTGAGAAGAATAGAAACCAAGGGCTGCTCTTCTGCAGACATGAAAAATTACACCTCGGAAAGGACGCATGACGATGATTCAATCTTCATCCCTAGTCATGGGCAACCTTCGAGCGGAGCTTGTTATGAGCCTCTTGAGCAGTACAACAACAATAAAAGAGGGCTGCATAGCATGTCAACTGACAACAGCTGCAGAGGTGAAACTGTTCACCGAAAACAGCAACCGTCAGGAAAGAGTTCTTCAAGAGACGAGGATTTCCGGCAAGATAACACTGTTGCTGATTGGGAGAGATGCAGGGTTTTGGATAGCGAGGGTAGTTCCTGTGTAGTGGCACCTGAAAGCAATGAAGATGCTGGAAGGAAAAGGATTGAGAAAGGGGAAGAAAACAACCAAGTGATCATAGACGAATCTACTCTTGAAGAATTGGGCATTTTAGAGGACTGTCCAAGTATTCCAGAGCTTCGAATTCCTATGGAAGACAGGAAGTTCATGAGTACAACAGTTGGGGGTTCTGAAAGCCATCTGAAGGAAATGACAACTCAACAGAAAAGAAGAATTTTGATCAACACTAGCAGCAACAGACCGTGCTCGGATCTGAGCTTGGAGAGGTTAACTTTTCCTTACGAGAGTCCAGAAAGGTGTTGGGTTAAGATGCAATGCAAAAATGGTCCGCAAGAGGTTCACAGCCCGAGTACTCACACTAGTGGGTTACCAAGAAGCACACGGGGAAGCACATCAAGTAGGTGTGGGAGCACATTGTATCGGTCTCCAAATATGGCTACACCTGTGGAGACTAAGCCTGATGGACACAGAAAATCATGTGAAGATGGAAGCAATGGAAGCAATGCGGCTGAACGTATTGTCCCATCTCTATTTGTGTGTTGAACGTATTTTCACTGATTATTTACTGGAGCGTGAGGAGAGTTTGTTATTCGTGCCTAAAGAAGCAGACGTTTTGTTTCAGACTTGTACAAGATTCCATCAGAGCAGGAGCCACAGAGGCCACTTCAGGTGAACACGGAGAATGATCAAGATTCTTTGGCATTTGACTCCAGATTCTTGAAGCGTCTCAACAAAGTAAGCGTTTAGAGATCCAACATTTTTTGTGCTTAATATCACTTCAGCCACGTAGGAGGAAAAAGCACACTCATCATAAACTGTAGCCGTTTTTGATGGCTATAATTTCTTCGCTGTATTTATTTCTAACTTCCATTCACAGATCAGCGGAGGCGTGCATATGGATCACGACGAAAGAGTCGCACAGTCCTTAACTGCGTTGGACCTTGCGGAGCCCCCTTCTCCAACTGTGAATGTTGAGTTAAAGAGGAAGGTAGACCTTACTCTTCCCCTCTCGTGCAAAATCTGCTTAATTTTGGTACGGTATATGTTTTTCCGATGGGCGCTGTAGTTTATTGAAGAAGCACATTGCAAATCTGAGATTTATTTGTTTCATTACTAGCAAAGGCGTCGCTTCTCACTCGCGAGAATCCGGAAAAGTGTCGCTTTTCACTGTACATGCTTGTCCTACGTGACGAATCGCATTCATCAAGTCCAACCAAAAAATTGGTGAGTGCGAAGTGGCGCCGTTTGACTCATCGAATGAGTGAAAAGCGACGCCTTGTCCTTGTAGTGTTTTCCTTTTCTCTTCCAGCGCTAATTTGTACTCTTCTCTGTTGACGTTATATACAATATGCAAAGGTCATATACAATATACAATATATAGACTGGGTGAGTAATGTACCTTCTCTTGACTTAATATACATAATCTCAATGCAACCTCTTCTTGCCATTGTGTCAAAATACCATTGGACTAGAGGAGAGGAGGGATTAGAACTGATAATGCTAGAGAGCATTAACTTCTTAGCAGGTAGCATTTATTTCATTCTTCACCAAGAAGCAAGCTTGACTCACTGTTTGGACTTTACATGCATGTTCAACTTCACTTTTCTTTTCTTTTTTGTTCAACTACCACATGGATCTTGAGATTCAATGGCTCAAAATGGCTTGCATTGAGATTATGTCTGGTAATTCAAAAGCAGGCAAGACCATGGGAGACTATTGCAAGCCAGTACCTCCCTTGCCACTGCCGTGGCTCGGTAGGTCCTGACCTGCGATTATACCCCATAGTCTTGCCTGCTTTGAATTACCTAGTCCAATATGTAGACTGGGTCAGTACTGTACCCTTCTCTTGACATTATATACAATATGTAGACTGGGTAGGGGAGAGTCGTTTTGTTCCAATGACCCTTTGTCCGGTGGGCACTGGGTCATTGACATTACGAACAGACACTTTATTCTCGCCGGCCTCGAAAGAGGTCCGGAGTTTCTATCTATCTGTAGACTGGGTCAGTACTTTAGACTGGGTCCAGGCCTCCAGGGCCATATTTGTGTCCTTGAGTCAATGGGGTTATCCCATCTACTGTGTCTGTTGACAAATTCTGTGGCAAACTCCTCAGTATGCTTATCAGAAGCGCAAATATCTTTGTGAAATCCCCAGTAAGGTTGGCATTCGGCGAATAAAATCATCATTTCAGGAAGAGAGCATTCAAGTATCAAAACTTGCCATTGAAGGGTTCAGATTCGTTCTAATTACTAGCAGGGTTGTGGTAGTCGAGTGCAGGTGGAGGAACTGGAAAGACTAGTGGCAGACGAACGAAAGAAGTTTCAAGTGGTCACCGAGCGATTAGCAGAGCAGCAGGTGGAGGCTGACAAGAACGCGCAGCAGATGCAGGACGATTGGGACGGGAAGATCCGTGAACTCCAAAAGGAGAAGTATGCTTTGTCCATTCGCCTTCAGGTTTGCTTCCACCATCAGTGGATTGGTCTGGTTTTTTCCCTTCATGAAATAGCTATATCATGAACCGAACTGTTACAACATAATTTCCAGAAGTGATTCCTAAAATCAAACAACGAAAATGCATACAAAAGACTTTCTTTTCCAATCCTCCCTAATGGCCATGGGACAGTCGACAGAGACTGCGCACCTCGCATCCCTATTAGCAGGGAGAGAATCACAAGCTCAATCCATTCAGAGCGCGATGCAACCTGGTTTGAGCATGATGCCACCTGCTAGTGGTAGCGTATCTCAACGCCGTGTTTCAAGCCATCGCCACCATGAAGAATTTCTGAAGGTGAAGAAAGTTTACTTTTTGTCCTGTATCTAACTTGTCATTGCCCGTTCTGGAACTTTATGACAAAATTTGACAGCAGATTCCTACCCTGTAGAAATTTGTGAGCCAAGTTATTACGTCAAGCCATGGAATTGACTACGTTATTCGAACAATTGTCTGCAAGCAGGAATTGGAGGCTGACCAAGCCAGAGAGAAATCCGGCAGTGTGAAGGCACCACAAATTACAGAACAGGAAGCCAAAATGCTCAAGCAGGAGGTACTGCAGCAAGAAGTCCTCATACGTGGGTATCAGGTGTGTTTTGGGACCCTGGATTTTTATTTTTTTTCTAAGTTCACATCAGTTTAGAGCAGCAGTTCTTATGTGCTCAGTTTATCTGTACCTTGCCTTGGGCACTTAGATTTGTACGTATTGAAGGGGTCTTAAAAAGTCTCGAATTCTTTCACTGACGTCAAGAGGCTATTGTGTGAATTCTTCCACGCAGCATGAGAATGAGAAAGCCATGCAGAAAATTAAGGAGGTCCAAGCAGAGGCTAAGGAGAAAGCACGCATCATGGCTGAGGAGAATGCGAAGCTGGCTTCTCAGTTAATACAATGCCAACGCCGTGGCATGGCGTCTGGTCCCCAAGTAGCTACGGAGCTCTCTCTACAAGAATCCCTCGACCGGGAGGCTCAGCTGAAGAGGCTGGAAGTGCAGCTGAAGCAGGAGATTGCAAGGTTGAAAGATGAGCTGACTAAGGTGTGTTTTAATTCTAATTCTCTTCTTTCTTGTGCTTAGGGAAGCACTTTCTTCAGGCATATCATTATTGATTATTCCTTTCTAAAATGCTCAGTTTTTTCAGAAAATGGAGAGGGAGATAGTACCTAATCAACTAGCTGAATTTCTTCCTCTTCTGCTGGTAGACCAGTCATCAGAAAATTACTTCAGAAAACTACTTAAAGAAGTGATACAAGCGGGCCACTTTTTACGAGCTTGTCGCACAAATCCTTCATTCTTATCAAATGTTTTTGCATATGAGAGGCACACGCTGAGTTGGAGCGAATGGAAAAGAGGGTGTCCAAAACACTGGATGATCTAGAATCTGAACTAGTAAGCCTAAAGAACAGCCTGACAGAGGAGCGGGAGAGTCATGCACGCACCTCTCTTTCAAAGGAGGAGGTTACGAAATCATTGGAGGAAAACCAGAGGCTTCTGAGCTCCCTGCAAGCCACCACCGAGCAGCAGGTAATTGAGCTCCTTCTTCGATCATGGTTTAGATTATTGCTTTTTGCACAAGTACACTACGCGTACTTGCAAATCACAACTCAGTTGAAACAATAATAGCCTTATGCTTGAAAGAGTGAGAAAATAAAAATTCCGCAGAATCTGAAACCAGGGGTATGCTTAAAACTTGAATATCTCCTATGTGTTATACATTCTGTTATCGAATGATGCTAGAGCGGGTGCTAGAGGCGTTATCAAGTATCTAGACCTATGGAGATACTTGATAATACTCTAGATACAAGGACGTTCTATTGCGATTTTGTGTCCTAATTGCTATGTTAGTAAACCCATGTTTTTGAGACTTTAATACGGTTTTGACTTTTTTGACATGCATGGAAAGGCTCTAGAGAAAATCCCACTTTTAGTGAAGATAAGAAGGAGAAGCACTAAGTAGGCTCGCATAGAAACTGGTATGGGTCTTGTCCTGAGGTCACTTAGTTGCTATTGGTCAATCCAGACCCGAGACACACTCTGTGTATGGACTTTGTAGGCAGCTCAAATCCTGGAGCTCAGCAGTAAGGTTGCTGCAACTTGCGAAGGAGATGAGGCAAATCTTGGCAAGGTTGTCGAGGAGGATCGGCATATTTCCTTTCAAGACAAGCGGAATGTTTTGGTGGATGATCGAAGACGGATACAACCTCCTGGGAAACAGGTTCACTTATCCATGCCGTCTAAGTTGCTTAAAGAATTCATTTCTGATCATTGGTTTCTAATAAGCGTCTCAGTAATTTATGTACAATTTCTATATTTGTAGGGGATTTTTTGTCATGATGATATGTCTGACCCGTTAACTTGTGATAATTGCAATACTCATGTTTAATGATTTAACCCCTATAGGATTCATGGTTACAAAACGACCAATTTGATTGGTCATGAATATGGTAAAAATATAATTCAGATGGGGTCACATTTTAGAACCGGTGCAGAATAGTGCATGTGTTGTTCAAAACTAGAATTGGACAAATAAAAGTCCCCATATGACATACCCGAAACTGCTAAAAATAAACAGGAGGCCCAATTTGGACTTGGTCCTTTAGGGGTTAAATCAGGTTATGAGAATTGTTGCTGTAGTTTGGGTAGGATCATACTCTCATCCAAGAAACTACTCTCCGCTAAGAGCATATCTGTTTGCAGGTTAGGAAACCAGAACTTGGATACAGAGTCGTGAAGCCTGGTCTAACTGCTCTTGCCCAGGTTTGTTGAAATCAGGGCAGAACTACTATTTGTCTGGAGATTACATTATAATGTTTCCGTACACCTTGTGCTTTTTTTGTAAGATAACACTTTTGAGCAGGTTTTAGGCTCTCGCTTTGATAAGTTCAGGTATCGAGGGACGAGAGTGAAAAGGTTCGCAAGCTGCAAATGGAGCTCGCAATCGTGAGAAAACAAAGCAATACCAAGGAGGATGAGAGCAACAGAAAACTCAACATGTTGAAACTCAAATTTGAGAAGTCAAAGCAAGAGTACGAGAAACGTTTGCAGAATTTGCAGGCTACGCATCCACATGTGGACCCTGCATCTGCCAGTGACCAGGTTGCTCAAAACCGGGTCAAGGCACTGGAAACACAGGTATCATCAACCAACCGCTGATTTATAATGGCAGATGCTGTTTGCATTCAACTCCATATTTGAATGTACACCTGACCCCACGTATGACACGTTCTGGTATGACCAGGTGGTGAACATTCGTATCCACTATTCACGCAAATTGAAAGAGCTGACGGACAAGCTGGCAGAGAGCAAAACTGAACAGAGCAAATTCAAGTTGGCAGCAGAAAACGCTGCTCTGAATAAGAAAATTCCTGCCGCTCGAACCGTGAAGGTATATGTTCCTTTCCAAATATGTAGATATGTTGAAGTGCTCTCGAATTTAGTGTGCTCAGGGTCATGAAGTGGTAGCAAGTTATTAGCTTAGTTGAACTGCTGTGGTCGGCCTTGAGTTCAACTAAGCTAATGACTTTGCTAATACATGCAGGATTCACTCCTACAAGGTCGGATCCTTTGTGCTGCCTCTTCAAATGTATGCATAATCGTTTCCCACTTTTGAACTCAGAGTAGTGGTCCTCGAGTACGTATTCAATCCTTAGGCTGATTTAAAAAAGACAGATCTTTATTGAGCTGAAATGTATGCCCCCCCCGTGTATGCTGTAGGGGTGCAGGTGAAAGAGCTGATGGATGCCAAGGAGCGAATAGGGATGCTAGAAGATGTGTTAGACCACAGGGAGCACACCATTAAGAGTCTCCAGCATAAGCTTGGACAAGGCAAAGGTGTAGTTTAAACTGACCCCATTAACATTAGTAAAAGTGATGTCGTATATCATGTCGGTTCTCAAGTTCCTTCCTGAAGCATCCATTCGAAAATGAAGTATAGGTACCAGTAGCTCCATTCCTTGGATCACCTCCTGAGCAGCGCTGCAGGAGGATACTATTTACAGCACTTTATGCATTTTAACCAATATGTAGGAGTGTGATTTTTGGGAGAGTAGGGTAGTGCAGTAGAGATATAAGCCAAAGCTGTTGAGATCAAATTTTGTATGAATTTCTAATGCAAGTTCAAAGTGGGAGGTTGTAGCCTGGACAGTAGACAACCCCATTTCCTTTCAAAGATGAGTGGTCATAGACATTTAGCCAAGTCATGACATTTAGTCCCAACGGTTTTAGTATCCTTTGCCTTCAAATCTGTACATTAGTACCCAGTAGTTGAGCTTGTGAAAAGGGTGATCACTGACTGTTCCTTTTTTTCTGGAGAACTCCAGGTGATGATACCGGTGCTGCTAATTCCATCACAGCAAAACAGGCTGCCAGTCTTTCGAGGATCAAAAGTAAAATCCAGAGCGGTTCTCCTCAACGAGGACGTCCTACCCAACCATCTCAGAAGGCTAGTGATTCGGAAGAAGTGAACTCACAGGCATCACCAGAGCTTAGTGGTGCAGCAACGCTTGATACTCAGGACCTGGCGCAAGACGAATTGAAAGAGAAAAAGATCAAGAGGGATCAGGATTCCCCTGATGAAAGTGAACCAGACGTACGTTTCTCACCTTATGGCGCCTGTGAGAAACGTGAGAAACGTGAGAGAGGTGAGAAACGTATTCCCGTGGCTTTCAGCTGATCTTGTCCCCAGTTTTGAGAGGATTTCAATGCTCTAAAATACGTACTATTTGGGTGTACTAAAACTAAGATATGAATTTTCAAATTTTTGCTCCGAAAGCGTTGTGCTGTACATTGTCATATTCACTAGATTCTAAATATATACTCGAAAAAACCTGTGGTTCTTGGCGTGTTCTAACTTCACACTTTTTTTTTGCCAAAGAAAGCCATCTCAATACTCGAAAAGTGGTTTATCTTTAATAGTAGTATGTAGTTTTTGTGTTAGTACTCTCATTGTCCATCCAGTTTGAAAGTGGTCAGGGTTCACGTTTGAAGTAAAAAAATATAGGACAAATATTGCCAAGAACCACGGGGTTTTGTAGAGGGAGTACTTGCTAGTAACATTTACTCCACTTATGGCCTGTTCATGAACTAACCACAGCAAAAGGTTTCCCATAAGAAGGGGTTCACTAGCTCATGCTTGGCGTTATCTATGCTGTGTCTGACATCTTTCATGGCAGTATACTCATTCAACATTCTGACGAGAGTAAAATATTTCTTATGGTATCCAGATTGTAAGCCTACGAAAGCGGCTTGGGGGAACTGAAGTTAGTAGGGACGCCCTTCAGCAGCAGTGCTTGGAGGCCATGGAGAAGGCAGCTCGATGCTCCATCACACATCAGCAGTCTCTCCATCACCTGCAACAAGCCTCCAAGATGAACACACAGAATCATGCCATCCCAAGAAGTTTGTTTCCTTTCCATGACTTTTAGAGCCTTTTGGATGATTCAATTGTACACTAGACATGTCATGTAATCAAAGGTGTCCATTGAAAATAATGAAAAGCATGCCCTACCATGACGATGAAGAATCTTGAAATACCAAGGTTTACTAACTACAGCTTAGACCAGATTCTGCAGAACTAGATTGGAGAAGCTACAACGACCCTCTTGAAAGAGAGAACCGTGCATTGCAAGCAAGGTAAGTTGGCTCTATAAAACCAAAAGTTAGTGAGATCAATTTCTGAGGGACTTTTTTTTTGGGTTTTTTTTAATATTAAATCCTAAGTAGCATGGTGTGCATGGTCTCGTGGCCCTGTTCCAGCCTTATCATAAATTTTATGATTGATGAAGCTCTTTAACCCCTAAATGCCTGGGCCTATGACCATGGAATCTTAGGGCCGCTTCACACTATGGCCGAAGGTCGAGAGGCTGTCGATTTCCACCAATCGGATTGCAAGAAACCAAGAATTCGGCCTCTCGACCCTTCACACTAGAGGCCAAAGTCCAAAGGCCGTCGCCCTTCAAAATGCCTACATGGCAACACTTTTTGACCAAGGCGACGGCCTCTCGAAAGGAAGTTTGGGTCGGACGGGAATGGAAACCCAAACTATGGTCGAGAGGCTGTCGATTTCTTTTCATAAAAAAAGAAAACTATATTTTATTGCCTATTTTCAGCCCATTTCTTTGGACTCTCAACAAAGTTTGGCCACTCAATCCCACGGCCTCTTGACTTGGACGGCCATAGTGTGAAGCGGCCCTTACTTTACATGTCACTCCCAATTTTGCCACTATAAATAAGATATGTATTCAATTTTATATTTTTAGTAGATGAAGCCATGTGTCTACTACAAACCATGAATTTTTCATAAATTTTGGTGAAAATTTGAAGTTACTATGATTTTTTGAAGTGATTTGAAAGAAAAATCATATCAATTACAAAATGTACTCAAAAATTACGATTTTTTATCAATGCTGTAAATTTCAATGAAGAACATTATAGTAAATTAAAATCATCCGTATATCTAAATTTAGATTTTTTTGCTACACCATGGTAATACATATTGAACTTGTAACTCCAATGAAACACTCGATTTTCAGATTTTTCCAAAAATTCAAAGTGGACAAGAAACTAGACTTGGTAAGCTTCATTTTGCTAGTTAACCTCAAATGCAATAGAACTCATTTTCATGGCCTAAATTTATTTTTAGTAGACAAAACAAAAAAATTCAAAATATACTACATGGTGAACGATTTTTACTACTCTCTTTGTAGTTGGGACCTCCATGTATTATTCAAAAATAGCTTGAATGATCTGAATTTAACTTGAAGAAGTGGCATGACCAACAAAAATCTTTCACGAAAAGAATTGGATGAAACTCATCGATGTAGCAGTCGAAATTGAATAGTGAGTAACATTCATAAGCCAAAAATTCAATTTTTGGCCTCCTAGGCGTTTAGGGGTTAAAGTGCACCTTTAAGCTAGGATGAGTGGTCTTTATTTGCACAAGGGAGTTCTTCAAATCATTGTGCCCCAAGGAAGAAATCCTATAACATGTCAAGTCCCCTCTTAGGGTCCTCTAGAACTACAAACTAGACCATGGGATAGACCTCCATTTGGCACAAGGGATTTTTTAATTTTTTTCTAGTAGTATTATGCCTCTCTAATGTGATTCTTTACTATATGAAAAATATTATGTTTCTACTATTAGACACTTAACATCTCAATCTTGTGAGAGTGGATCATAGGACACCTTTATATTAGGATTACTCAAACAAGTTAGAGAGGTGAGACTGTAATTTAGAAATGAAGAAATAACAAGAACAATTATTTACAATATGTTGATTGCAAGTTTTACTCTTTGAATTAGAATATTAGAGGAATGAAATATATTTGCAGTATTAAATATATCAAGACACTATAAAAGAAGCTTCATGATATAGTGTTAATACAAGTTTCCTGATATATTTGCAGGGAAAAATTTAGAAATATGGTCTTCTCGAAACAATAGAGTTGAATTTCATGTCTATTGGTATTGCATAAGCAAGAGCATGAACAGAATAGAAGGGCATGCATGGCAGGCTCAAGGGGTTGTCTGAAGAGTTGGAAGAGGCCCAAGCGCAGGTCCGGAAACCAACGCAGGTCATTTCCACCCCTTTCTATTGTATTGTCAAAGGTTTAGGCTTTAGGTTGTACATGATGGATTGTTTGGTTGTCATTCAATTTTCCTAATCGATAATCCTAATCCAAAGTCCCTCATTTCCATCATATGAAGCTATGACTAACTATCCCAAATCCCAAACATTCCTTATCCCAATTTTCCTAGGATCCTAATTCCAATATCCTAAAAGCCTATGACATGGTGTTAGACAATGTGTACATATTGATTATGAAAATGTCACGACCTAAACATTTGATCTTACGTTGATTTAACGTACACAATACTAAAACCATCAAGAATGTGATACCATTTGCTATACCAACCCATTTTACTACTAGGAGCTTGATAGACTTGGTTGGACATATTGTATTAGCAAGTGGTGTAAGCATGACTTGGCTAAATGTCTGTGGCCACTTATTGTTGAATGAAAATGGGGTTGTCTATTTTTATGTATTAGTAGCCTAAACCCTCCCACTTTGAAATTACATTAGAAATTCATACATAGTGATCAAAATTTGATTGCAATAGGTTTGGCTCTTGTACCCAAAGATCTCTCTCCTGCACTATACATGTCCCCAAAATCACACTTCTACATAGGTTAAAATGCTTTAAGTAATGCAAATAGTATCTTCTACCTTGAACGCTCGTAACTTCTGCATACTGTATCCAAATAATGCATATGTAGGTGCATTGGAATCCTTCTTTATTTGCTAACAAGAATCTATAAAGATTCGGCTAGTCTGCTTCTAGAAATTAAGATTGAAACTTGGATGCCCAGGTGCAATCATTTTCCGGGTTTCGTCACCACAATGTGCACCACAACCGAGCATTAGCGAATGTAAGGGAAGAGATGCATCACAGAGGATCTCTCTGCAGCGAAGGTATAATAATCCATCATACGGCATGGACTATGACTAGCCCTCCGGATTCATGATGTCAGTTGATCCATAGAGCCCAACTCCTGGTGGGATCATGTCAAACCAAAATTATGCTCATACGGGCACTTCCCAGAAGCTTAGTGCTTTATCTCCAGAGCAAAAGCAACCTGCATTTTCCCACTGAGGGCCTCTAAGCTTATTGCCACTTCAAACCTAAACCCTAAACCCTAAAGCTTCCCCAGCTCTGAAGCAGCAGAGTTTTCTCCTCTTAAGCCCAAGGATTCCACTATGATAGTAATTCCAGTATGAGAAGATTCTATGATTCTACAAGACTAATGAAAATCTACCCACAACTCTTAAAGCTAGAAGAGAAAAGCACCTGTTTAAATCAACTTATGACTTGCAGAGAATCCAAGGAAGGGCCTGAAGTGGTGGCAATTTAGCTGAGGACTCTACAGCCTCAATGGAAAGAAATTGACCTTTCCGGGTAAGTTGGAGACTTGAACTCCAAAGAGCTGCTTTGAAATCTTTGGATGTAGTGCTCAGAAGAGGAAACTGAACAAGGGCATGCTTCGGCGGTATGTTTCCTGGCAGTTCGATTGTACTCACCGTCAATTGACGAATGAAGGTCGCTCATTTGAACGGTTTTGTAAATTTTCGGAGTTGACTAAGTAATTGATTGAGTTGTACTCAGTTCTCAGCACGGAGATGTGAAGCCCTGTCCCAACCTATACATAAACCCTACAAAGTAGTCAGGCTCAATAGAAACCCAGCACCTGGGGAAGAATCAAATCTGTACAGAATTTCGCTTTTGTAGAATTCCCAATTAGAGAAGAGACATTCAGGCAATTCGTGTATCAGTGTGCGAACACATTCGTGCAATGTTGTCGGTGGACATTGGGGTCTTCTCGGTAAATATGCGGAAGGACACAGCAACCAGCTGCGGCGAAAGACGACGCCCACGACTCCTCGTTGGCCATGCCAGCAGCAGCAGCAGCAGCTCCTCCATTGTGAAAGTTTCTCTTCTTCATAGCGTGCAGTTCAGTACGCCTTGTTTACGTCCAGACGGTCTCTTGACCTGCCACCAGTCAATCAGCATCCATATATTGGTGTGGCTAAGGCCAATTACTCAAAAGAGCAACAACAGCAACAACCGCACTTTCCTCGACAGTGAGCGGCTGAGCAGTTAGAGATATGAATTTGGCAAGACTTACTGGGAGGTTTAAGAACACCGCCTCGCTCGGTTCCCTGAGCATGGCAACATTGCCAGGCAAGTCCGCCAGGGGCAAGGCGAGGGAGCCGATGATTCGGTGGGAGGTGGAGGAGGCGTCGTGGAGCTGGAAGTAGACCACCGCTTCGTCAGCATGCTCCAGAGCGGCCTCCTCGCCATACACCAGCAGCTTGGTATTCCACGTGGGGTTGGTGCTCCCCTTCACATCGGCAGGGCTATACGCCTTCATGTCATGGTGAATCCACGCCACCACGTACGGGCTCATTTTGCCGCCGAAGACTCTCACATCTCGCAAGTCGTGCGCCGAGAACACATTCACTTCGATTTCGCGGTAGGCAGGCATGGCAACTCCCTGTTAGACTCCTCTGAACCGCAGGGACAACCTTGTTAGCTAAATCCAAGCCCAGACGAGCAGCACACAATTAGGTGAGTGCAAAGGAAGTGTGAGAGGGGCCGAGGAATGGAATGAACCAGGGGGGAGGAGTATAAATTGAGGCAGCCTGCCTTTTTGCTGGATTTTCAAACGCCAGTATCTCAAGGCAATGAGAGCCTCGGCCCACACGGCACCTGATGCTTTCGACACAAGCCACCTCCTGAGCTAGCGCTCCGTCACGAAAGCCCCACTCCATTCCACGCGTAGGCAGCCCTGGAGTCTCTGCCCATGGTGGGGGCGCCGCCAGCTCTTTCATGGGGGCGGGATGCCTTCAACCGCCTCAGGCTACAGTAGGAACCGAACTAAATAGCGGTCCCTGCTGTTTATAATCAGTTCAATAGTAGTGTGTTGTCCTGTAATCCAATGAGCTAGTGTGACTACGTCAAAGCTTGGGAATAGGTGAATGTGATACGTACCGGACACAAATCACGGATTATGAGTAATCTCCAAAGAGAGTTAATGCGCCACCAGGATGAGACATAGATTCAACATTGGTGAGTGTATAATACGATATACCAAACAATGTGTAACATTTTATTCTATAAAGCAACTAAACAAATCACGAGCAACTTTCAAGAATGGTGGGAATGACTATCGGGTTTGCAGTCCTGTCTATTTGATGTATGCAGCACTATCACAATATTGCGGAACAAATCATCGCAGCTAGCTAAACTTGACTTGCTTCTTGAATCGCTTGGTAGGCTGAGCTCCATACAAATCAAGCGCAAATTCTAAGGATGCTTAATGAGGAGTAGAGTGATGTTTGACGCATCGAGGATAATCAGCAGGAGGAGAAGGCAACGTCTCATTATCCCCTGATCCATTTCTTACAACAAACGCCATTTCCATGCCCCATGACAGATGCATCTCCAGGTGGCAATGTAAGAGCCACACGCCTGCAAAAACACGCATTACCAAGTGCTGATCAGCAATAATTTCAAAAAAGTGAGTTGCGATGCCTGAATTAATGGGCAGAGAAGTCCTTTTACTGAGATATTGGTTTGCACGACTACAGTTCCACACGGCATACAAGTCCAAGCAGTGACTAGACATTAAAGATTCTGCACCTTCAGCTTAAAAGACACCAGGACATCAACAATTCAACATGCCTATCCGAACAATTCCAAACCCGATGCTGAGAATATGCACCTGGGTTGTTCGCTGTCCACCGAATTGCAATCCAACCGCCAGCTGGAACTCCAGCAGTGTTACGCTGAGGAGGATCGACAAGATTAAACCTCAAGGGGTCCAAAAGCGGGTTGAAGTCTCCATAGCCTTGCCCAACGATATAAAAATTGTGACCATGGAGGTGGAACGGATGGAATTCGTACTGCAATACAGCAGTGTCTTGAAGCACGAGTTCTACGTTTGTACTTAAGTTGAGGACTATTACTTTCGTAGAGTGTCTGGGAGCCGTATATGTAGGCACAAAGCCCGTGAAGTTGTACACGTTTAGTGGCCTACTTGGAAAGCCAAGGAAAAGATTTCTAACGGGCTCATTCAAGAAAAATGCTTCCAACAGCGAAGTGTTCCAGGGGTTGTCAAACGAAATGTTGTTCACTGATGCTGAAAATCGCGAGTTGTTGACTCCTTGGCAATGAGCCAAAGGTGGGCAAGTGTTGTTAGGCTCAAGAGCGTAACCAACCGTGAACTCCAATGTTCGGTGAATTAAAAGTGGCACTGGTGCCGCTTGCCGTACACTTTCAGTACTCCGCATGTTATCAATAAAATTCTCCCTGGTATCTGTCTCATTGTGTGCTGGAAGATCTGGAAGTAAGGGGGCAACTGAGGACCGAGGAACAGGGTACTGCAGAATCGCAGTGGTTGTAGTGTGTGGAAAGCCTAGATTCTCCTCGGGCACGACTGAGAATACTGTCGCTGCCATAAAATATCTTCCTCTACTCAAATTCGTCGACAGGAGAACATCAGCGGTTTGGCCCGGTGAGAGATAAACGATGTCGGTTGTAAAAGGTTCCACAAAAGAGGCGTCCAATGCCACAACTGTCAATGGGTGATATGCAATGGCGAAGTAATAGTTAACCTCCAGAGCTGCATTCACGAGATTAAGTTGGTACGTTTTTCCGGGTACAACGTTCAGCGTGAAAACATCATCTGCAGAAATGATCACAATACATTTCAGAACGATGTCAATGCCGACTCAAACTCAAGCTTCAGAGAGATTATTACAAAAGCGGTTCCCCGATCAATACACGTGAAGTTGGGACTTCAGTTGATGTAAAAGTAACACAGGGAGATAAATACAAGATTCCCATATGGGAAACGCGGACAAATTTCCCACAATTGTAACTTTTCCAGATCAAAATACACTACAATCATCTCAGGAAAGTTACACTTGTGGAAATTTTGTCCCACTTCCCATATGAAATCCTATGTGGGAATGTCTTTAATTTTCCCTGTGTAAGAGAGCTTATCTTCCCGAATTTTCATACTTTGAAACTGAAATTCGGCATTCATATATGACTTTTCTCACATCGGCCATGGCTGCTTTGAAAATGCTGTAACTCAAGTCAGATTTTGATATTCATGATCCATAATGAAACCAGTACGTACGTGGATTTGATTGGTTGTAAAGAGGCCCCGGGTAGCCGTTGATGGTTGCAGCGTCAGACACTCGAGGTGCGGCCCCTGTCCTCAAAGCGGCACTCTCAACTTTCTGAGTGTTTGCATTCCACCATTCACCTATAAACATTGACATGAAAAATGATCAACGCTGCGAGCAATCGGATCACCTCAGCTATAGCCGCTTTTAAATTCGTACGCATCTGCATCATATTCATAGTCAAGCATGTATGACAGATCTCTATCTTACGAGTGGAAAACACCACTCGTGCTGTCCTAGTCTCAACAATCACTCTCAACATTCACACTATCACTGCCTGAAGGTTCTTAGTCAAGTGAACTAAACCTCAGTAGCATTGTAATAGTTCTTATAAAATAATATTCAGCCCTCAAAAGAGACAAGAATGGTAATAAATCTAAACCACGAATATTGTTAACAGACGTGATAATATACAAACTCAGTACCTACCGTAGCAGTTGACTAACAGTATTCATGAAGTTCCAACAGCGAGTGTGATAACAAAGGAAATAGTGAAGAATGTACTGGATAATCAGTATGTAGAGAAAGAGGAGGGGATATGTACCAAGTATAATGGGAACAGCGTAATCAGGCTGAGGATCGAATGGATACCGTACACCTGGCTTAGGTAATATCACAATGGCCCCATGTAGTGTCGCGCGCAACCAGGTGATATGAGCATGCCAAAGAAGAGTACCTATTTGGCCCTGCACTGTGAAATTGTGAGTGAACGACTCTCCAGGCCTTACAGGACATTGTGTTATGTACGCGGTTCCGTCTGACCAACAGGAAAGGAACTGTCGAACGCCATGCCTGCACAAATTTACACGTAACATAGTAAAGAGCTGAAGATACACGTGTTCTCAACGTTCGTGGACACCTTAATGTGGACACCTTAACGTCCGTGGACACCTTAAGGCAGGATTTCAGAGCAAGAGATACAAGCTCAATTTGGTTATCTTTATCAACTCAATTTCTACTTGATGCCAAAAGAAGATCGCAATGTTAAGTACGATTAAACTCAATCCTATAGTCGACCTCTCAGTGACTGACTAAACCTGAACCGATTCAGGAACCAATGCCAACCTCGGTGGATGTTCTAGATATGAAGCGCACTTTGGTGCCTGGATAATCTTCATCGGTGGAACTTTACAACATGTTCCAGCTGCTGTAGTGACTCAAGCTGCTATAATTTCCTACGTATTTTCTCACTTGTTTCAGTAAGAGCATTGGCCGGTTGCAAATTTAACCGGAAGCCCTTACAGAGTGCTTTTTCTCTATAGGCTACTGCGCGCATAATTTGTCGCATTGAAGCCAATGAGATGCATCCGTCTCGAAGAAACTTGGCAAATTGTCTAAATCGAATTGACACTTACCAATGGATAGCGACATCTTCTTTAATGTGATTTGTGACTTTGATAATCAAGCGGTCTCCTTCGTACGCGTAGATAGTGGGACCTGGATACTTGCCGTTCACAGCTATCAAACGCTTGGTAGTGTTTAGACGAGTAACATTCATATAGCCAACCTGCAACACGTGTCAATTTTGTAATCACCGAGACAATAGAGTGATGTTCGAAACAAATGCATTCTTGCTGTAAAACGCATTTGAAAGACTGAGATACAATGCTCAAGCATTCTTCGGGCAAAAGCACGATTGTAAAAATGAACATTGTCAGTAAGAGACTTTCGATGGCGTCTACAAAAGTTATTGCGAAAGATAACACGTCTGCTAATTAGTGCCATACCTTGAAGTGAAAGTGTTTGGTCGTCTCGTTAGAAGCCAAAGAAGAAATTGCATAAGGATCATGATGGCGCTGTCCACATGAGACCTTCGATGTAAAAAGCAGGAGCGCCAGGAACAGCGAAATGATACGGAAGATCATTTTGCCACGAATTCGTTCTCTCGCTCGGTGAGGTGCTTACTTCAGCGACAATGCGTAGTGTTCACATTCTAAGAGCTTACTTATCCAAGAATGCGCGAGAGTTTTTTCTGTCCGATTCTCCTACTCGAGACGTCGTACGTTAAGACTCTCGGTCAGCTGCATATAGTGATAGGCCGCCAGCGCAATTAAGAATGAAGGTTACTGAAATCAAGAGATACAATCATACGACTGATCTGCGTACGACGGCGTAATAAGTTACTCGCCGCTGCTTCTATTCACCTTACATGTAAAAAATCTTGAAAGTGCACACACAGTCTGCCAAGCTCTCCTCTATCAAATCCCCCTCCAATGCACAGCGAACTCTATTTCAATACTAACAGCGGAGCTTCACCGCATTTTAGCCTGGCAAACGAATTTTCAATTTCATTATTGAGAAACAAACCTTAGACCGAAATGTTTGCTGTTAGCAATTAAGTTTGTTGCTCGAGAGTTCCTTCTGTCAATTCTCCTGCTCGCTCTCGATAAACTTCTAACAGTCGCCTGCATCACTCAGAATTAAATTCAGCTGGATCCTGACATAGTCGCAATTCAAAATGAAAGCTACTTTCAAGATATAGAACTATTCCGCGTACGGGAGGCGGAAATAATTGAAGTCGCTCCTACATGCTTCTTCGCACCTGGTATGTACAAACCGATTTTGAAAGTGTGAACACATATACTGAGTCTGCCAAGCTTTCCTCTATCAAATCCTCCAACAATCGGCACGATGATCTCTCTTTGAATACTAACAGCAAGCGGAGATTCACCGAGTACACTGCACAAAACGAAATTACAGTTTCATTGATGAGAAACGAACCTTGAGCTCAAAATGATTGTTGTTCACGATCTGCTCCAGGAATGAAAATGAGACGGAGGCGATGAAGTGAAAGAGGTATGGCTCTGACTCGCAAGAGAGCGGGAACTCTTGCATGCCCATTGATTCTTTGGTGGCGCTTTAAATTCCAATTCAAAAACTGATCTACACTAAATAGGGGTATTAAGGGGACCTATACTAATTTATCGACATTTCATACTACATAAGATTATTGTTATTTACAAAAACAAATTATTTTTTATGCTAGGCTCACGTGTTTTCCAAACTCTAACTATTTTACACTCTTTAAGTTTACCACGAGATAATTTTTATAGAGTAAGTCCCTCTAATTTTTATAGTTCCCTTAATACCCCTATTTAGTGTAGATAGTTGGAGCTTCTTTTAACCCCTCAAGGCTTAACCCTTAGAGGACAAGCAGTTTTTCCCCGAGGTGCACTATGTTAAATTTGTGAAAGTATATGTGAGTGCACAAAAGGGGTATTAATTTGAACATCACCATACAAAATATACATACAATAGACATGTTTAGAGCTAAAAATATTGACGTATATTTACATTAAACATATATTTAGGATAAAATAGATCTGTTTAAAGGTTTTTAGATATATGAACTCTAGTATTTAGGGGTTTTTAGAAGGAGTCACGAACGCTAATGATTCTCAAACATAATGCAGAGTGCACCTTCAAGGATTTTTTCTCATTTCTAAAGGTCATTTTCACAACTTTTCTTTCATTTTCTTGAGAATTTCTTTTGTACATTATAGTGTACACCAAAACGAAGTAATTTGTGATGTAATACGTAATTTGTTACCTTATTTGATCAAATTAGCAATAATTTTTTCATTATTCCAAAGTAGGTCATCAAAAAGTGCTCCTAAGACCATTTTTAAAAAAATTCCTTGATTTGGATGACGAGATGAACCTAAAATCAGAAATTCAAAAAACCAAAACAAAAAAATATTCATTTGACACAGTTTGAAAAAATATATCGTGATTGAACAAAACCTCATGGAATTATGCAATCAAAGTTTAGTTGACTTTAGGATATGCAAATTTTTAATGTGTGTATCTCACTTAATATTGAATATCTCAAAAAATAAACAATTCCAATACATGAGCAAGATTTTTTTTTAATTACTACAAGTTGTTTAAGTCATCCATTATAATTTCCTAAATTAGTGTGCTAATTGAAAAAATTTACCATACATATTTATAAAATAAATTACAAAAATACTCTATAAATTGTGGAATAAAATTAATTTGTCACTTTTTTTTAATTAATAAATTTCTAAAATGAATATTTTTAATTTACATAAAAATTAAATTTGAAAACATTGGCAAATCTCAAGCCTATTACAACAAAATTAATTAAAAAGACATCAAAATTTGACTTGCAAATACATGACAACATGGCTTTTAAATGTGCCAATGTACCAAACAATTCCTCTATATGATAGACATACCCATTACCATCCATGTAACAATTACGACTTCATGTACCAACAATATACATTTTTGTTCTAGAATGTATGCGATCAATACATGTGGACAAGATTGATTGTTTGGTGGTAATGGGTATATCTACCTTACTTTGTTGTGCATTGTAATTTCTATGGAATACAATATTTTACGGTACATTTACTAGATCATAGTGCCAACACTAGAAAAAAATTTAAGCCTTCGGAAGGCCCCCAATCCTTCATCAGCTGAAATCAAACTAGATATTGTTTTTTATTTTATTCTTGTTTTTAAATACATATATCGTTCTCCGATGTGGTCAATACCTGTCCACATTAGATAGCAATTTTTTATTTTTTACTTTTTATTTTTTATTTTTTAATAGTATTTTTTCTTCTGAAAGGATTGGGAGCCTCCACTACTAGAGAAATGGGGTTCCTAACCCGCACAAAATCAATAGAAATTCTGTTGGTTCTGTGCGGCTTAGGAATAGTTGATTCCAGAAAATCAACAGGAACTTGTTGGTTCCAAGAGAAAACTTGTTGGTTTTGTGCAAATGACTAAATGTTTGCTACGTTAAACCCATTCTCTGTTGGTTCCAATAGATGTGTGTTGGTTTTGTCTTGGTTTTTACGCACTCTCTAGTAGTGCTCCCGAAGGCCTAGATTATTTTCTAATGGAACCAAAATGTCATGTCCAAATATCACATTGCCATAACAAAAGACTACATTGTCATGATCAAAGACCACATTGCCATGACTAAAGATTGCATTGCCACAACCAATGATCATAGCCTTTGGCAACGTGGTCTTTGTCTTCGGCTACATAATCTTTGGCTTTGGCAATACGGTTCTTGGCTTATTTTGGATTTGGTCGAGGCATTCTAGTGTTTGCCTAGGATAAGAGGTGCTTCCCATGAAGCATTGGCCCTGCTCATATAGAAAATAGACAACTAGTTCACTGTTCAATCTTCTATGATTCTCCTCTGATAAACGTAAGAGCGGGTTTGTGAAAAACAATGGCCTTGGTTTGAGAAAGTGCCAAGTCCGTCCTATGGCCCTAGTACTTGTCCTCTAATCCAAAGCATGGTGTAAAATTAGTTTATTCTCTCCCTGTAGAGCATGCGCGAGTCTCTCATGGGGATCCTCCCTAACATGCACTTCCGCCTTGACAATGTGGTATGCTCTTTTGTAATTCAATTACAAATATAATATTGAAAATCTATGGATGAAATTTGTTGTGATTGGTTTGAAATGTAATTCTCCAAGTTATTGTAGTGATTTTTAGAGATTCTCCGGTTGCTTGATTTTAGGATTTGACTTTTTCAAGAGCTTTTTTACACTGAAATCTTCAAAATTTGAATGAATCACTACAACATGAAATGAGGCATAAAATTTTCACAAATCATCCCTTTTCTAATCGGATCACACATGCATGAAGCTAACTTCCCATAAAATATATAGTAAAAAAATCTACCCTGCAAAATGTGCATGACAGATGAGAAAATATAGATGAAATCTGTACATCGTCCAAAAAAATGGATACTTATGTAGTTAAAGGTTAACTGAAAAGAAGTGCATCTAACCTCCCTTTTTGCTCTACTTCTAACCTCTTTATTGAACTATACTTGGGTTGAATAGTGTCGTGTCATAAATTGTCCCCTTGTGGGTCATGGGCTTGGAGCTTTGGTGGAAGGTGTGGAAACCATAGTAAGGTATGGAAAATAATAACAGTGTCTTGTTTTAGATTATCTCCCAACTCCTCACACTAATAGAAAACGTGGCAGTGCCAAGGGAGATGGCCAAGGCCCAAGCAAGTAGTGCTCAATTCCACGCATGCACAGTGATTTTGCCTTGGCATGTCCTTGGAGAATGCCACCTTTTCTACTACTCTAAATAGTGTATTTAGTGTGAGATACACTAATTTACATAAACATGTTGTAAGTTTTTACTGTTGACCAATTTTTTTACCCTCTATATTGGTCAAGATGGGGATCTTTCAATAGTATTGGAATCAATGTCTTTGGTAAATTTTTTTGTCGAGAGTAAAAATCTATAACATTTTCAAATCTTATAATTATCTCACACTAAATACACTATTTAGTGTAGTATCATAGACTAGTTTTTGATCTATTTATATTTCAATATGAGTTCAAGAGGAATTCAACACGAATTTCCTCTTTGGGTTGACTTTTCGGTTAACTCTATTATGCTATTGACATTATGATCTGTAACAAATTGTATTCCATAATTTTCTTCTCTGTTCATAAGCCCAGCATGTCCCTCGTCTTATGCCCCAGTGTGAAAAGGACTGAATGAGCCCCATTATTTCCTTCAGAAAGACACGGTACTGTACCGGTATTGATGCCATCGCGGCGACTCGACAACGACACGTCACCAGAACCCCCGCCAGTCCCAAAAGAAAAAGAAAAAGCGAGAGAAAAAGGTAATGAGAGAAAACGGAAAGAAATAACAAACACACACGTGCAGCACTACTGTTTATCGGAAGACAAAGAATGATGTCAACGGGATTCCCTCTACAACAGGCAATCGATCACTGGGGCCGAGGCGCCGGGCCCTCCAGTCCCTGATCACGGAACAAACAATTGCGCACGTTGGTCCGAACAATTGCACATGTGGGTCGGAATTTCACAATCGATTTCCTTCCTCAGTTCCACCGCGAGAATTTATATACAAAAAGAAAGTATGTCCACCCAAAAATCCTCCGCCCAATTCCCACATTCAGAGCCTCGTGGGTTTTTTCATCAAAGCGCCAATTCTTTAACAACTAACAATAAGGATCCGCAAGTGAGGATTGAGCACGCCAGTCAATCGCTCACTCGCGATGATACTATTTTCAACAGAAACGTGCGCTATATCATTGTCAACACTTAAAACGAGTTGCTCATTGTCTCGCAACGTTTTTCCGTTTTCACATTCAGTTGACAATTAGTCAGTGTGATTGGAACGGAAGCAAGCAAGCTGCGTGAGTGTTTATTCTTGCTTCGTGTGGGTTGAGAATGAATGAATGATCGATTGATTTGAATCGCGACTGAATTGGTTGCGTTGCTTTTCATTCGATCGGTGGTGTTTGCACTGCACTGCAATCAGTGGCTTTGAATATTTTGTTTTGGCTTCAATAGAGTTCTCCTTCAACTCAAAAACTTCAATAAACGTCATGAGGTTTTGCACTGAAATTTTTTAAATCTTTTTGAGTTGAAGGACAACTCAAATGTCCCTTGGTTTTTGAAAAGAAATTTTGGTTGATTGTGTTGTTGAGAGAACAATGAATGCTTCAAGATGAAAGAGAAAGTGAGTGCGACTTGTACACAGCCAAACTCGCTACAGATTATTATCAGACTGTCTATTGTCAGAGTCTCGTATTCTGACAACACGTGGTTAATTGGGTTTTTGGGAGTTGTCGAGACGATTGGTTTTTCCACTATTGGGTGGGTTTACTCAGGTTTTTGGAAGCGAAATGAAGCTTCGACTCTTGAGTGTTTGGAATCATTGTGTTTTTCTATCAAGAATGTGCGGCTGAGAGGATGATTGTGTATGCCGTTTTCAACGTTTGGGGGTAAAAAAGAAGCTTACAGGAATTTTTGTGAACTCGGTTATGCATTATTGGAAAGGGAATCGAAATCGGTGAAACACTTGTACTGTAAGAGCTCATTCTAATACTCTAATTTTTGTTTTGGGTTGGGTTGCTTTCGATCGGTCGGTTCAACCCAGTGCAGATAGGATTGTTTGTGTGTGGTTTTTGGGTTTTGTTTTGGCTTCAATGTCAATTAGGTTTTGGAAGAGCTCGACTCTTCAATCACCAAGTCTCTTACGTCGAGTGCATAAGCCAACTGTGTCGGTGTTTTTTTATCACGAATGTGCAGCTGTTTTGATGTTTTTTCTTGGGTACAGAAAATAGTCTTCTAGGAGCTTTTGGTCGGTGGTTGTACTGATGACAGTCTGTTGCCGACTTCAATCTTCAGCTGAGTGAGGTTTCATTTCTTCACTCTCAGTTTCCCGCTTTTCTTTTCTTTTTTGGTTTTTTGGAAGTTGCATAAACTTATTAAGTTTGCGGTTATGTAGAGCTCTCAGTTGCAATCGTCGTTCTCTTGTAAAAGACTTTTGAAGAGTTTGATAATTTCTGCATTGCGGTCTTTCTGTTGCCACCAGTTGATGTTGAAGTCCATGGTTGGAGAATCGCAATTTTTATTACTGCTGAGATAGTAGCAATACTAACTATTTGTGCCCGCACTAATTAACTAATGGAGATTTAGGCGTACATCTCTCCGGTCTACGTATTATTTGGCCTGCCTGCATTGGTCTCTCTATTCGATTTCTGCATCATTTATTCCCCTTTTTCACTGCCGTTGATGATTCAAGGAACTCAATACATGATTAGGTCGAGTTTGCCCTAGTTCGTGAATTTTCTTTAACACGTGCAATTCTGTATTGCTACTTTCAGAGTTGAACTTTTGCTTTTGCTAGTTAGTCATTTTCCATGCTTATGAATATGCAGATGCTATTTTCCATACGTATTGTTGTGCCCTTGATTTAGAACCCAATGATTTAAACCTCCAACGGGTTCTAAATCAATGGTAACGTATGAATTGATAGTTACTTCATTTTGAACATCAGAGCGGCGACTAAGCAAGTGGGCTTTTAACCAACAAGTAAGTGTCTCTCACATTATGACTCAGATGAAATCGGCCTAGGCACTCAGTGTAGAATGTTGACATATCTCCACCTCTCAAAATTTAAACAATTATTTCATGTGTGTTGCAATTGATACCATGCTTACTTTTGTATGCATAGGTTTGAAGGAGTATTTAAGTTTCGGTTCCATCCTTCAATGAAGGGGTTCCTCTCTGATATTACTTTCCAGTCATGTACGGTCTGTTTTCCGTTACAAAAAAGTCTCATTGTTGCAGAGCTTTCATAAGAATACGTCAGTGCTAGTGAAAAATTAATGAATCTTGGACCAGCTCTAGTGATGATGAGATGGAAAAGGTGGTTCACTGTTGCACAAGGTAATGCATTCTTCTCCTTCCAAATGTTCGTTCTGGAGTTTCCTTCCATTTTGAGTCAACGTGTGCAAGAGGTTTTGATTTTGAGCAATTTCTCTGATTGAACGTAGGCAGGAGTTTCTTCCATTTTGTCTGTAGACATCTGCCACAAGGGATCATAAATATGTCTTGGCATCTTCTTTTAGGGTTAAACTCTTGTACATTCTTATAGACCATTTTAATTTACACACGTTCTAGCAGAGACATGGAATTTGTATACGTAACATGACGTGGAATAGTTTAACTAGAATTTCCGTCTAACTTGCTGAGTCAATGATTGTAAATGATTTAAGTAGGCCTTTCTATCAGTACGTCGATCTCTGTATGTTCCACTCAGCAAGCAAGTTTCTCCATCGATTACGAAGTGGAACAACTTGTCATGTGTAAACAGATATTGCTTGTCTATATAATGAGATTCTGATCAGTTTGATATCCACGTGCCAGTGAACTATCTTTTGATTTCTATAAACAAGGACGTAGTGATTTCCTAAAGCTGAGTACTTAATCTCTTCACTAATTTTTTGATGTTTGTTGCAGAGGGCAGTTCGGTCAATTCCAGATTCTATATATTTCCATGGTAAGGTTGTGGCTGCATGACATCATGATGTTCCTGATGCCTTTGTACTCTTTTCTCATGAGGAGACTCTGGAACATGAAGGGTAGCTCAGTCTTGGGATTTGTGATAATCATGCAGCCACAATCTGTCCATGATTTTTTTTCCCATGGAAGTTGCACCAACTGTTGAAATAATCGTCTGAAATTGGTACGTTCTTCATGTAACTCAGCATTTCTGCAACTAATTCTATTCTGCTAGGTTTGTGTTGTGACTTTCCAAAGCATAGGCAGATAGTTCGTTACCTTCTCAAAATGAAATTAATTTGGTCTCGAGTACATGTTCTAGTTATACCAATGATTACATTAGTAACCACATACAGGCTACTGTTAGATCCTTGAACCCTCTGATATATTGAAGTCTAAATACTGTCGCTATTAGCATGTTTGTGTGCTTCTGATCTTATGTCTCTGGTTTTGCAAAAAACACGTAACTACATATTAAATTCAGTGTTTTGATCACTTGCTACATAACTCAGATGATTACCTTAGTTTGTAGCATGTTTTATGTACTCACATCTTTTGACACGGCCACTGCTTGCGATTAACTTGCCTGGTGCAAAGGGATTACGGTCAGTTATGTAGCATGCAAAAAATTCACAACTCTTCAAGCTGAGGCAAGATTATTTGCCATCTTGTGGAATTTGTATGAAGCATAGACATTTTTCAAAGAGAGCCTGCATGAGGGGGCTGGAATCGATCAATAGATTCAATCAGCACTGATTTAAGGTGGGAGCTGTGATTTTTTGAGACACTCTTCGTATTTTTTGAGAAAAAGTTCGTATTTTTTGAGCTGTGATTGTACTTTAAATGGAACTCATATGGTGGAGTTTTAATTAACGACTGAGACGTACAGACGAGGATGATTGAGCTTATAATTTCGTTATCGCTGTACTAGGAACTCCTTCAGCATCGCTCTTCGAAGTATCCATTCCCTCTCAAACACTGAATTTCCTTTTAAAAGTCTGGCAAAAGAGTAAGTTTGTTAGTCCGTTCTGCTGCACTAACCAAGCCGTATTGTAAAAGATGTGGCTCCCATCTAACGATTTCGGAGGCAGCATCAGTTGGTTTCATTGCAACTGGGATATCCCAATTTTGGAGAGGAGTTAAAGAAACTGATATCCGTGGCCAGAACTCAGGTATGTAATCATCTTCATACGCTTAAGGACCAAGGATTCGCAGTTTTAAAATGACAAATTCAATTGATCATATTGTGCAAAAAATAATTAAGATTCGACCAAATTTTAAATCACTAGAATAAGTAAAGATCGTTGCATGTGCTTTTCAAAAAACATATAAATTTGAACTAAAGGAAGTACAAATAGGACCTACTCAAAACTGTTAAAAAAACATGGTGTCCATTCTGGACACCGAGGACGCTTAGGGGGTTCCCCCTGAAGCACCAAATTGAGCCTCGTGTTATTTTGCAACTTTTGAGTAGCTCATCTGGAGACTCTCTTTTTTCCAGTTTCTTTTATAATTTTTATCAGCACGTGCAATGTTCTTCACTGATTCTGGTGATATAAAATTTGGCCCTATCTGAATTATATTTTTGGTCAATTTAAAATCACGAATCCTCTTGATCGTAATGTTCTTTTCTTAATCTTAAATTTGTGAAGAGTGGCCATGCACATCGGTATTCAATCCCTGGACATCACCTTGCATTTCTTTTTTCTTTCCATTTTTCGAAACTCACCTTGCATTTCTTGACACATGATCAATTAATAAGTAGGGTCAATCATCAAACTATTCAAAATACTATAGGCTTTATTTTACAGTAGCTTTTAGTCTGTTCTTTGGCCCCTTGCGGGTTGCAGCTAGTTTTGGCTGCTCCCTTAGTTTCACAATTGAAAAACTTCAATTTGTGTCAAAAAAAAAAAGGAAAAAAAAATACTATGGGCCAGAAGACTTCAGTAACAACCTAACTTAATTCAGGTGAGAACTGTCTGTATCTAAATACCTCCACAGTACCTGGAGATCCAAATTTCAAAGGAACTTTCTGCTGTTGGTTCCGTAAACTGCATTATTATTCTTCTCCTCTGGACCCGGTTCTTAAAGTGGACAGATTCGCACCAGGTTCGTTCATACACCTCCCCAATTCGCATGTGTTAAATGAGTGCATTTCATTTGTCTCCCCCAAAAAAAAAGGACCGCCTGAGCTATTTATACATGCAGGACCCATAGGCTGTCATGTGCGCGTTGATGACTCATTGCCACATGTGCAGATTTATGATCAATATTCCGCACATTGGGCGAAGAGCTCGACTGTCGTATTATACTATAGATAGGTAAATTGTTAATAATATCCTTTTCCAGTTGAAATGTTATTACACATGTGGAATACTGTAGCGTGATTTTCGTCAGTGGCCCAGATTGAATAACAAGAGGCAAGGTTGCCGACTTTTCGTCACCGAGGTAAGTGATTCCCATAGAAAGCAGTGGACTTTTCTTCTGAAATAGAATACCAACACCTGGTTGTCTATTTAAACTTAATGAAACGTGCGTATTTTTGTTTCAGGTGCTGTTGTACGAGATTTGCTACTGTTCATGTCGGTCTTGTTCAGGAAGGACAAAAACGTGTCAAACTTTGGTGGTTTTCCACGTTTTCTTTCATGAGATTCGGAGTGTAATAGACATGTTTTAGGTGTTGGTTATAGGCCATGTGAAAAGCAATTTATTTTATTTTCTGTTTTCGGTTTTTAACACAGATAAAAGGCCATGTGAAAAGCAATTGAGTTGTGGACAAGTGGGTCCTGGTCTTGTGCAGACAAGCGTGTCGGTCCTTTCGGAGGTCGGTGGGTCGGATGACTCTCACTGTAGCCTGATCAAACTTGAAGGAGATGATTGATGAACGTTCATTCTTTCTTTCTTTTTTAATCTTTTTTGCACAAATTGATGAAACTCAATTGCAAGAAAGGTCTGTTCATTACTTCTTTTCAGCACCCTTGATTCTGATCATGTCAACCAGTCTTTTTCTTTATCTTTTTTAACTCCTAAAATTCCTTTAATTTGGAAATCTTTTGATCAATTCTTGTGGGTTGACTTTTGACTTTTTGAGCGTTATATATATATATATATATATATATATATATATATATTTGGACAAAAGGGGCAAGTCCAATGTATAAAAGAACAAAACAATTTCACATATTGAGAGCCACATGAGTAAACTTAGGAAGGGTCATCTTGATGTCAAAATGACATCAAAATGGCATATGTCGCGATGATGTAGGGATTAGTGCCATTTTGATGTCAAAATGATGCAAACTTAACATGCCCCAAGTCAAAATGATGTAAACTTAACATGAAAATGATACATGTTAACCTTACATTGACCTATACCACATGAATATGAAGCTTACATCAAATTGACATCAAAATGGCATATATTATTGTATATATCAATAACCACAAAAAAAAAAAAAAAAAAAAAAAAAAAAAAAAACTTCTTTTGGGAAGGGGGGTTGCTAATATTTTTGTTGAGTGACAGATTGTACTTGGTTTGCAAATCAACATTATTGATTTGGAAAAACTATTTTGTATCCACTAGTAGAAAGCCGGGTGGTCTTCGGGTACTAACTTGGTGCCAATATGGGCCTTAGGCACCATACTTTGACACACTATTACTTGGTGCTAAAGTATGATTTTTCTACTAGTGATCAGTAATAATACAACATATACTCCAAATTTATTACTTGTAGGTTTCTTTCTTTTTTTCTCTTTTTTTTAATTTTAAACCTAAATATTTTTTCACCTTTAAACGTCCACACTACAATTACTTGGTCAAACCTCATCAATTCCTCACATTTTAAAAGGTATTATAATATCTAGTATTTTTCACATATAAGGTATTGTTAAAGCAATTTACCTTGGTTTTTTCATAATTATTTAATAATAACAAACTTTATAAGTTTTTCTAAGGTTTTTTCTTGTAAAAATCATAGTAATTACAAAAAAACTTAGAATAGTATGAAATTTTTAGGAAAACTGTAAATAATAGTGATAAACAACAAGGTGTAGGTGGCATGCTTCTTAATCTTACGTAAAAAGAAATTTGACAGAAAAACATTTTTTGCACTGTATATTGGAATTTTAGGGTTTTGAGCTTTAAAGTGCTTTAAAAAAACGCAGTTTTAACCCCTAAAGGACCACAACTATGTTTCTCTCCAAACATTCCAAAGCTGCTTAAAAGTACTACTCAAAAAAGGCTAATACTTTTCAATCTGAATCCTTTTCGACCAATCTAACTGTAGGATATTTCAACCAACTTGAATTTATTAGACCAACCACCTACAAATTTCAACCGTCCAAGATTCCTCAATAGTAAGATTATAAGCTACAAAGTTGGCTGCACTTTTTTTTTGGCCCCCTTGCCCGAGTTTGAAATTTTCTAAAAATGCCCAAAATGCAAAGTTTAGTTTTAGATTTGGTAAAATGAATTCGGCAGTTGTATATGTGGTTGTGTTAGCTCATTATGTACAAAATTTCAGATCCAATGCTCATTGTATGCAAATTTTTGGGAGCTGCCCACAGTTAGGCTTTTTCACCGTTGCATCATTGTATCTTTCGATCTATACATCACCTACGTACGCAAATTACCATCTCATCTTCGTTACAAAGAGTAGAATCACCACAAAAAATCTCAAAAATTGAGGATTAATAGTCATTCCACACTAAGTTAACCAAACTTGAAAAACCAGTGTTGGTCCTTTAGGGGTTAACAATTTTGAAGAACGGTAAATTGGACTAGAAAGTAGAAGGTAGCCCCCACACTTTCTTAGTTGGGAAGTGGGCATGAAGGCTACTGAATGTTATGTACTGTACAACTGTGAACATGTGTGTTGGACACGTGGCATGCCACTGTGCAATGAAGTGTAGTAAGAAATTGCAATAAAGCCAACAAGGACCGGCCATGAGTAGTGAGATTCAGGAAACAGGGAATGACACCTTATTCATCATTCTGTAAAATATGATAAAATATTTGCTCGTTGTTATTATTATTATTATTATTATTATTATTATTATATTTAAAAATTAAAAATTATTATTTATTATTTATATTTTTGTTTTTATTCTCTCAAATGAAACCAGATTTCTCACTCAAATGAAACCAGATTTCTCGCTCAAATGAAACCAGATTTCTCACTCAAATGAAACCATTTTGTAATTGATATGAATTTTCTTTGAAATCACTTCAAAAAATCATAGTAATTTCAAATATTCACCAAAATTTATGAAAAATTCATGGTTTGTAGTAGATACATGGCTTCATTTACTAAAAGTATAAAATTGAATTCTTATCTAATTTATAGTGACAAAATTGAGTGTGACAAGTAAAGCATGAGTCCATGGTTCTTGAATTAAAAATGAAACTTGACATAAACCAATTTTGTTATTTAAAAAAATATCATCATATCTTATTTTGAAGATCCATATTGTACAAATGATACTCAACTAGCACAAGAACCAAGAGAATTTTGGATGGATGAAAATTGTCCGTGTATGTAGTTAGAAAAATAAACTCACTAGTAGAAAAGGTGGCATTGCTGAGGGAGTTGCCCAGGCATATGGTGCCCAATTCCATGCATAGATAGTGATTTTGCTTGGGCATCTCCCTGGGGAACGCCACCTTTTCTACTCATGTCTGAATATGTTCATCATTCACTCTGTGAACACATGATCGCAAAGGATTAAGAATTAAGCTTCATGTTTGCTTAAACTACTACTCCTATTGGTTGAGGGCCTACACCGTTGTGCTCATGGTCCACACTATTGGACTAGTTAACCCTTTAGTGCTCAAGCAACCACATTGTGGTCTCTGATGTGTCGAAAATGCGAATAACAGAAAATCCGTGAAGAATTGGACTTTGAATTGTGAAATTCAGATTATGAGCGTTGTAATACACATCTTTTAGAAAAAGAAAATTTCAATTTGAAGTTGTGCAGCTATCAAAATACCTATGAACAAAACACGAAAATACTGCAAATACTTGAAAATACAGTAAATACTTACAAATACAACACATGTACTATGCAGTATTTCTTGTGTTTGGAAGTTTGTTATCTTGTTTTATTTTTTTGGATTGAGTTCTGTTGTTCATGTTCCATTAGTGTATGTATTCCGATCTTGATCCATGTACCAACTCCTTTCATATTTTAACGTATAAATTTTTGTCCTAAACCGTACATAGATAAGTCACTCTCACTTATAAAATTCACAATAATTATGTGTGAGTCCATTCTTAACATGAAAGATTGCAACAAAGAGGTGTTGACATAGGTCATTGCTGAACATCTTCACTTTCAATTTAGAAAATTCAACCCAAATTCTATTTAACTTTGAAGTCACACACCCTCTAAAATCTCATTTTTGAGTGTGCATTATACGGTTCAAAGACATACTATGATCTTCCAATCCCACCATTGGATGATTCTCTAATTTTGACAAAATGTCTCCACTCCAATTGAGAATAGAATTGTACAGTTACTTTCTAATTTAATCCATTCTATTTCTGGTAGTATTAGTCATAGTGGAAAAACGCACTAAAATCGAGTGAACCCTGCTAAGGTAGGCGTGCTGAATTCCGCGCAGGTCCCAATGTCGATCCCTACATTTCGGGGCTGGGTCTTTAAAACCGCCTGGCCAAGTTTGAAAAAGCACCCAAGAAGCACTCTAAAAATTGTTCTTTTATTGTCTGATTTTGAGAATCCAACCTGTGGATAAAGCACAAACCCTATGCACGAGTAATGGCCACTCTACGCTTTTAGACTTAGAAAATTGTAGACATATTCAAAAAATGTGTTTTTTTTTGGGATGCCTTTGCACAAGCTTTGCGGAGCATCCAAAAATAATAAACTTTTTCTTTCACAGACCTAACCATGCAAACCTGAAATTTGGACGGAAATATGAACAGTACCCAAAGCGTTAAAAGGTTAAGTCGTCCATTTTTCAGGGTACAGAAAGCTTAATATGGGACAGAGAAGTACACTTCAGGAGGGCATTTTCCAATAATGGTAATAACCAGGGGAGCAAATGAGGCTCATGATGAGCCCTTATTACTTTTGGTGTCTGATTCTTTTGTGCATGTTTTGAACATGCATGGGGTGGGCAGAAGGAATGCCATTGATGTTCTGATGAATCTTATGATGCTTTCCCTGGTTCATGCACAGCCCATAATTTTTTTTATTTTTTATTTATTTTTGTTGTCTCTACGCCACCAGGGGAGAGACTACGGAAACGCATCGTTTTCAAGGAGTTACATGGCTGAACAGTAGAAACAAGCTATATACGTAAATCTAGGTAAATACTAAGGCAAAGACTACTCAATTAGCCTCTTGTTTTTCAAGCATCCTGGAATGTCGCCAAAAATGAATAGAATGGATAGAATCATCCATACATATATGCTCATCCATGAATTTATGTGTAATAAGGCACTTTCATCCAACTATTGGCTATTTTAGTATTTTTTTTTAGAGGACTTTGGCGATTTCATTCACTTTTTTTTCCCCATTTCTCTAGTAGCCACTCTCATGTAAGTGATTTTGGTGAAAATTCATTAAAAGAAAATTGGTTGATTGTCCCACATTACAAGATCTTCTAGAGTCCTGTCGGACGAGCTCTAGGAAGCAAGTATTTGTGGAACCCTCATTAATAAATAAATAAAAAAGGGTGGTCTTTAAATACCAAAAATAGTGCCAGAGCATGGTGCCCAAGTATCTCTTTTTCTAATAGTGCCTTCCCCACACTATTATTATTATTATTATTATTATTATTATTATTATTATTATTATTATTATTATTATTATTATTATTACTTTTAAAAAAACGATGGTGGGGTAATAAGATCATGGAAGTATGTCCCTGAACCAACTTGGTCAACCGGCCCCTCGCAGGCCCTAGGACTGATTTTGGTCCGTCGTGTTTGTCGGCAGTATGGGGTTGACGTGGAGTGTTGTATTTCATTTTTTCTGCAATGAAAGATCCTATACAAATACTTTCATGTGTATCAAAATTCAAAAATAAAAACAAAAGAATCTTGTGAAATGAGATACGCTTACAAAAACATAACATTTATGTTTTCCCGACAACATTTGACAATTCTTGTTATCCATGTGAATTGAGCCATAGACACGTCACTCCTGGGATATTCCCTAAATTAGTAGAATTCAATGCTGAAGTCATATTCCCACATATGCAGTCAACAGGGTTTGAAATGCCCCAAGTCACTGTTGTAAGTTGTGTTGAATCCTGGTCCGACGAAATTAGTGTGGTGCAAGTGTGAAAACGACCATTAGAGCATGGCCACCCTTGCCCTCAACAAGTGGCCTTTTGGCACTGTAGAGTGGCCTCACACTTTTTTCTCTCCCACCCTTGGGTTTGCCAGTGGCCTCTCTTGCAAGGCCTCTGTAGAAATCAGCTTTGCCACGCTAGGTTGTGGAGTCTCCTATTTTCTTCTTGAGCTTGAAATCCGGGCTATTTGTGGGATAATCATCTTCATTAATGGCCTGAACATGCTTTTGCATTGGGAAATGCTACTTCAAATCATGGCTGGCCTGTGACATGGCTTGTACATGTTCAAATTTCAATGAGATCAACCTTGGCCCACTCAATTGCATGTGGGGACTCAAATACATGTGGTGGCTTAAATGCATTTTGCCAGTTTTGAATCTCCACAGTGGGTCTGCAGAATTGTGAAGGCCACTCTCACTGCTACAGGGCCCTCTCAAATCAGTTTCCAAGGCCACTTGTTGAGGCCATGGGTGGGAATGCTCTTAGAGCATGGCCACCCTTGCCCTCAACAAGTGGCCTTTTGGCACTGTAGAGTGGCCTCACACTTTTTTCTCTCCCACCCTTGGGTTTGCCAGTGGCCTCTCTTGCAAGGCCTCTGTAGAAATCAGCTTTGCCACGCTAGGTTGTGGAGTCTCCTATTTTCTTCTTGAGCTTGAAATCCGGGCTATTTGTGGGATAATCATCTTCATTAATGGCCTGGACATGCTTTTGCATTGGGAAATGCTACTTCAAATCATGGCCGGCCTGTGACATGGCTTGTACATGTTCAAATTTCAATGAGATCAACCCTGGCCCACTCAATTGCATGTGGGGACTCAAATACATGTGGTGGCTTAAATGCATTTTGCCAGTTTTGAATCTCCACGGTGGGTCTGCAGAATTGTGAAGGCCACTCTCACTGCTACAGGGCCCTCTCAAATCAGTTTCCAAGGCCACTTGTTGAGGCCATGGGTGGGAATGCTCTTAGCAAAGACTTGTATGAGGGAACCCTGACCAAAAATGGATGGATGTGAGACCAGAAGTTTGTATCTGTTTGTTCCGTTCACACTGATGTAACTATACTTGGGACATCTATATTAGTAAATGAACATTGTCACGCGATGGTGTAATGACCCTCATGTCACGTTTTCATCCCAAATTTCGTCCTGGCGCGTCCCGATTTCATCCCAAATTCATCCTGATTCATCCTGCTTGAGTTCATCCCGATTCAACGAGCTCGGTTCTAAGGTAGGATGTCCTAAAACCACCACCTCCCCCAATTATGACATGCAGAGCTTTCTTGGGGCCACCACAGTTGAGACTCAAAACCACCAATTTCACTATTCAAGTAGACCAATGGCATGCCAAGCATTGCAAAGAAATAGTTGGCGGTTTTGAGTTAGCTCATGAGCGGAATCTAGGAACAACAAAGTGTGAACTTAGGAAATTGGTATGTGATGTATGGGTCAGAGGTTACTTTCCACTTTGAAATTTTGTATAAAATTGACAAATATGAATTAGATGTTGCAAATTTTTGCAATCCTCATCAAAACCTATTTCGAATGCGGTCATATATATTTTTTTTCGAATTTAGCACTGCCAAAAATAGGTCAGATTGCTTAAGTTGGTGGTTTTAGGACAATCAACCTTAGTTCTATTGTATAACGCACATTACAAAATAATTCGGTGCTCTAAAAGGTTGCTAACTCAGCAAAACTGCCATGCACAAATAATACAATAATAATAATATAAAAAGATAAAATAAAAAAGATTTTTTTTCACAAAAAGATATTATAAAAATAAAATTTGACATAGCACCACTTCGGCCACGTCAGACTGGATTTTATTTTTTAATTTGTGAAAAAAGTTTTTATTTTTTATTTTTATTTATTTTTGCATGGCAGTTTGGCTGAGGCTTGAATTTTTTTGTAATGCTTGGGGTGACGGAGCCGCACCAACATAGGCCTACATAGTCTATTCATATACTCTTGTGTCCCATAATAAGCTTCCTCGATCCTCAAGTTAGAAGAATTAACTAGTCCTATGGTGTAGACCCTGAACACAATTGTGTGGATCATAAGCACAATAATATAGACCCTGAGCTAGTAGGAGTAGTAGTTTGAACAAACAATAAGCTTAATATGGAACAAATAATTTGAACAATCAAGAAGCTTATTATGGGACAGAGGGAGTATAACACAAGGTAGTGAATACACGCACGTTCACAGTTTTTGCTACTGGAGCAGTCGTGGTGGGCGCCAATAAGAGCTAATCTAGTCTTACTATTATATAACGCACAATGGTGCACACACACAAACTCCCTATGATGATTCCGCTGTTAGAATGGTCTCGTGGTGTCGGGCGCTAACGCGGACCCACCTATTTATTAAATAACGCAAAGTGGTGAATGCACACTCTCCATGACGGTCCCGCCGCAAGAAGAATTATACCGTGCCAAAGTCACTCTGCCAGGGACTTGCCTAATATATTATATAACATACAGTGGTGTACACAAGAATGCACCCACACTCTTTACGATGGTTCTGCTGGCGGAATGGTAGTGTTGTTTAGTCATGTCGTGGTGGCTCTATATTTTACCCTTTTTGCAATTGAACTCGTAAAATTTGTGCCAAAAAAGAAAAAAAGAAGAACAATAACTGAGTGATAATAGAGTTAACCAAAAAGAGTGTCTCAAAGTGGAAACTCACCTCATACTCACGTTTAACTTATTTTCAGTTAAAAAAATAGCAAATCTAGTCTATGGTGAGTTGAAGGATAATCTAAAGCAAGACCTTGTGCCACGGCAAGGCGTGGAACTCGTGACCTCCCCAATGCCAGAGGAGAGTTCCCATCCGCTCCCCCAAGCCAAGAGCCCCGACCATGGGGACTATTCATGAACAATGGTTGTCAGAAAATTTAATTATAGAGAAGGAACTCCTCTTCAACTCCTCTTCTGTTTTCGGTTAACTCAAATCTTCGAATAAAAGTTGCACCAAGCGATCTATAGTTCATGTTTGTAAAGTGAAATTTATTATTATGCTGACCAACGTTGGAATGGTATGGCATTTTTCTACGATAAAACCTTGGACAATGGTACATTCTCAATACAAATTTGAGGTTCACTATTTCTCATAATGATTCGAGTTCATTCATTTCATTAATAACCATTTAATACCAATACAACACTTGTACTAACAGATACATTTTAAATAAAAATAAAAATAAAAATTCTAAAATTTATTGCACTTTATATATTAAAAAATTTCAAATGAATTTATTAATGTGTTTTTCATGCAATATTTTTATAATAAATATGGCGGTTTTTTTTAAGGTTTTTACATTACTTGTTTATTAAAGTCATAGTTGAAAAAACATTTTGGAACTAAATAAATCATTGTTGAAGTAACACTCATTTGGAAGTCTTGTTGAGAAATGAAATATTGTCACAATTTCTTTTTTGGAAATTCCAAGTATGGATGTTGGGATGGTTAGGGACCCTAATGACTAAGTACGAGTGCTTGTAAAATTGGTTAAATTGGTTTTTTTTTTTTTTTTCCTACCAAATTGTTGTCCAGCTACAAAAACAAAAGAAATTTAAACAACTTTCAAAGTGATTTTAGCTCAGTTTTTCACACATTGTCTTAGCAAGTAGTACAAGACATCCTACACAAAGATGAGCATGAGCTAGGAATTCTTGTAGATCTTGAATTTTTATTTATGTTTTCAAATTATGGATATTTTGATGGAATTTTGTAGATTGTAGAATTCATTTTATGATCTATTAAAAATTTCACCATTTAAACATTTTCTACTAATTTTTTTCATCATTCCTATAAGTCTAGTAACTTATTTAAGACCCATGGTGCCATTACAACCAAGGTAAGCCACTTAATTTGTACCATTCTGTACTACTCCCTCTGTCCCACTAAAAACCCATGCATTCTTTTGTAAATTACAAAGGAATGCATGGGTTTTTAGTGGGATAGAGGGAATACTATCATAACATTCTTTAGCTAGTACTCCAACACACCCTTTTGCTTGTTCAGATAATCAACAATTGAACATGGAATTGATGATGTGGAACATGCAGAAACTATTAAAAAAAACCAAAGTTTGTTGGGCTACAAAGCCATATTTAGCCATCTTTTGATTCACTAAAAGATTACGATTTTTGCAATGATTTTAGCCTGTGATGCCTATTCCCAAGGGTGAACAGTGGAACTGCTAAAGAATGTTATGATAATGAAGTATACACATCAAAATTTCAAATACATAATGACCACAAAATGACACGAATAGTCACATGTCACGAAAAGGGTGGTTTATTTTAAAGATAAAAACCATGTAATGAACTCTGCTGCTTACACATGGTGATAAAATGCACTGGCTTTTTCACCCAAGGCTTCTTGTACAACTAATGTGAAAATGCATTGCTTTCTAGAAATCTAGCAGAATTATAGGATCATGTGATGTAAAAAAGCAACATGGATAATAAAAAATAGTGGTGGACATAGGCATTCATTTCTACGCGGGTACGGAATGGAGTATCTATATTCACATTGATGCACCAACAAGGCGGGTGATTGACTTGCAAACATTCCAAAATTGATGATGACATGTTGGCCAGAACCAGCAACTGCAACTTCTTCTTTGGTTTGTGTAAAAAATTTAAACCGAAGAAGCAACAAGTGTCAAGTACACGCGGTCCCCTTTAATGTCACAGCCAGGTGTCTATAAAGTGACAAATGTAACGTTCCCATATACCCATTGAGTTCTGTAACACTGGTCCGACAATATAGTGTTGAAAGTGAAGTTGAATTAACCCCTTTACGTGTTGGGCTGAAATATACGATTTGGATACCTCTCTCAGAATTTGTACAAGGCTCACTTAGGAGATGAAGGGATTCTTTTCTTAGGTTGAAATTTTTGTGGGAATTTGTTTTGAAGGATGCGATGCTCTGTAATTTTTTGCAGAATATTCTACAACTAAGAAGAGCGGTTAGGTGACCTACATATTCACAAGGAATACGTAGAATATGACATAGCCCTTAGGCATATATTTCATTTAGAAACTTCAAGTAAATATTTAAAATTTTGTAAATGTCCTCCATGGAGATGCCGTTTAGATTGTGAGTTTGCTTGCAGACCAATACTCTCAGGAAGGTGTTTCAAATGGACGAATATAACAAACAAAGAGCCATTTCAAGCCCCAACATCCTAAAGGCGTTAAAGTACGAGCACCCAATTCCGACAAAATCAAAGTATGGTATATGGGTTATCCCATTTAGTGAAGGGGGGTTTACAGTGCATGTGGGAAATTAGTGAAGGTGATACTACATAACATTGTGATGTAAAATTAGCATGATATGAAGATTTTAGCCACTGAGTAAAAATTTCAGCCCTCACTAATTTTGAGATTTAGTAAAATAGTGCGTGCTTACTACCACACGCACTAAATGAGATAATCAATGCAGTCATTTTAGAATGTAAATCTAGGTAGAACATAGATAGCTTATCATTTTGGTCAACATACAATAAGGGCTCTATGATATGCCTAGATTTGCGTTATAAAATGATTGCATGGTCTAAATATTACTGGAATCGGATACACTCTCGGAATTTGGTGCTTCTTTTCTTCAAGACGAGTGAAGAAGGCGGTTTCATCTTGAACTCTTAAAAGGACACAAAAGTAATTGTTTTCCACATGTTTTACACATTTTGTCTAAAAGATATACGTTAATTGGGTATTTTGTAAAAGGGTATCAAACAATATGCATATTCTTTGAATATCCACTATAGTTTATATATATTTTTAAATATTATATTATATTTGAGTATGTTCTTTGAATATTCAATTATTGCATTTTTTCAATATCTATATTATTCATAAAATAATGTATCAGAAGATTTAGATGATTTTTTTTATTGGCACCGTATATTTGAATCCACGTCATTTTTAATGCTTTTACACACTCCACCCCCTTAGAAAATATTATGGTATATAAATTAAACATATACACAAGTATGTAGGTTTTGCTCTCAACATGTGAAAAAGAAAAATCCTTCAACATAAATTAGTTCTAAATGTGGTGGCTTTTTATAGAACACCACTTTTTTATATCTATACTTTCTTAAGGTTGATGGTTTCTATTGACATGTTTTCCATTTGTATTGAATTATTGTGTTAGTCATGGTGGAACTACGGCCACACTTTTGTAGGTCCATAGTCGTAAAGCTAAGAGACTAATCGGTGCCTAATGTGTACCTGGTGAACATTGACAAATGCGGGTCGATTAGAAACCTGGGTCTCCAGAAGGTAACAACCAAGGAAACTGATCAAATCCTTTGATATTAAAGGGCTCCATGGGATATCAACCTTTGATTAGAGGCCTCAAAGGTACTAGATGCTAGATGCCCTAAAGGAGATTAATTGAGGGAACGACTTTGAACTTTTGTATCATTTCAAATTTAAGGTTCTTAGTATCAGATATAGACTTGTTGGTGTATACAAAATTTGAATTTTTACTACTTTATGGCCTTTGTGGTCTTGGAATGAAATGACACTCCTGCTCATAAGTTTCTTTTCTTTTAATCCCTAGAGAGTTTCTACTAAAATTGACATCCCAAATCGACTTTAGAAGACCTGTTCCCAACCAGACCATTTGAAACTTGTACTTTGCTTCTGTATACTAGACTCGACTAGTTAGAATGCTTAATTCTTACATAAATAGTCCAACATAAATTTAATCACAAAAATCCAACATCACCATTCTCAAACTAAACCTATAAAATCTATCACTTATCTTTAACCCTTAAAGGACATACTAAGTCCTATGGACTTACTTTTTTTGGAGGAGAATCTATAATCATAACTTCTACTCTGTTGAACAAAATTGAGTTTTTAAAATGCCAAAATGAACATATTATTGGCATCTATACTTCTTTAGAATAGAACCAAAGTAAATAAAAAAGAAAACCATGTTTAAAATGAAGTTTAAAAGAGCTTTTGGATGTGGGAATAAGGAAAGCTATATCCTTTAACGGTTAACAACCTTCTCGTATTGAACATAATTTTTGCCTTGTGTGTCCTCGCCTTCAGCAAAGGGCTTCATACCTTTTTGTTTTAAAAAGAACACAAAATAAGCCAAAAAAAAAGAAGACAAACTACAAAGATATAAAACGACGAAATTAAAAAAAAATTAGAATAAAGTTTGAGGACGATGTTGCAAATGCAAGTTAGGCAACAATAAGGAACTACTCACACTATGCATGAAGGCCGAGAGTCTGTCGAATTCCACCAATCACATTGCAAGAAAACTAGAAATTGACTTCACACTAGAAGCCAAAATCCAAAGGTTGCTGCCCTCTAAAGTTTCTATATGACAACACTTTTTGTGAGTTTTGTCACCAATGTGACAAAGAGAATTGGATCAGCCAAAAATGAAAACCTAATTCTCTCTCGAGAAACCATCAATTATATATACTAGCAAAGACCAGTGTTGCAATGCAACACAAAACTAAAAAAACATTATGAAGAAACATGAACCTCGTTGCAAAGAATATGATCGAAAGAAACTGAAAAATTTGTGAAAAGATGAAAATAGTCAACAAAATATGCAATTGAACGAAAAGGGATGAAAACGATATATGATGAGATATTGGGTGATAATTGATGGATGAAAACATGATGGATTTTGTGACACAGGGGGCGTGACATCACCCCGTCTCTAAATCTCCCGGTGGTCTTGAATGCGGGCACTATTCATCCACCCCTCCTTTTTCTGGAATTTCCATTTTGTGCACCTTCAGTGCTTTTTTTGGCAATTTTTTTTGGTAATTTGGGGTCTACGGTCCCATCTTATCCTAGGGGGACCTACTTGGGAATAAAAAACCATTGGAGGAGGGGGTTGTTTTTTAAGGTGGGGCCTGAACCGGACAAAAATAGGGGGCACTTTTGTCCCCATTCATTCAAGACCACCGTGACATCAAGTCGTGACACTATTATTATAGATATATACTATATTGATTTTCAGCGCAAGGCTTTGGACTCTCGGCATGAAATGGGGTTTGGACTGCGCCAGTGTGAACGGGCCCTTTTGCCGAGAGCAGCGTAACCATTTCACGTGAGGAACAGTGACGCGAGTAGTTTTGCGTTCGGCCTTGCCTTGCGGAGCCAGCCAGCCAGCCAGCCCAGCGCACAAGAGCCCAGCCCAGCCCAGCCCAGTCCAGGCGGATACCGCCAAGCGGGGCCCAGTCCCGGAACCTCGGAGGAGACAGAGACACAGACTTACAAGCGGTAAAGAATGACAGTAGGAGGAGCTCCTCCCGCAGTCAATGCGGAAGGAACAGTTCATTCACTTTTAGAAACGTGCGCAATTCTGCCTCAGTTATACAAACTCTCCGCGCCCTCTCTACCCCCTTCATTCCACTTATGCCTTCCTCAGGCTCATCCTCATCACTCTCACTAACTCACTCACTCACTCACTCCCAGGATCCCAGTTCCTTAGACTCTACAATCACTCCTTACTGTACAACTGCCACATTTATTTTCTGAGCGCGCGCTAGCTTCCTCATTCAGTTGTTGCGTTTGTTTTGTTTCTGAGCGTTGCAAGCGTTACGAGTACGTGAGTGTTCTAGTTTCAGGCCATTCAGTGCAAGTGGGGTTCTCGAGAGCAAGTGGTAGACCTCAGTGAGTGAGTGCAAGCGCATTTATTCGTCCCACTTGTCTACAGTAATTGGCAAGTGCCAGCGTCTCTTTCCTATATTCAAGTGGAAGTGAAATTCATTCTCTTTTTTTCTTCTTCCCTCTGGAACGCCGGCCTGCTGGAGTGTGTTTCATGAATTAGCGGATTGAGTAATTGGAGTGAATTGAGAGTTTTGTTGTTGTTGTTGTTGTTGTTGTTGTTGTTGTTGTTTGGCTGATACTCTTCGTGAATGGAGACGGATCGCAAGCAGTCGTTGACACAGTTCGCTCTTAGAGTCCGGGACGACGGTGCCTAGGAATCAAACAATCATGTGCGAAAATTCCAGAATGCTTCGGTAATCCGTGACCAGAGGAAGAAGAATCCGCATTGATTGATCGACTGGTTTGCTAGTAAAAGGAGGAATGTGGTGAGGGTGGTGAGCATTCGATCAACAGTGAGGTCGTATTGGAGATTCCCTGGAGACAGTGAGTCTCGTAAGTCGGTACAATGAGCTACGCAACTACGCAAATGCAAGGTTCCATGGCGGAGCCACCGCAGCCGGGGCTTCAGAGCTTGGTGCAGGAATTGAATTGGTCGTACGTCGCTCTTTGGTCCTTCAACCCTCAAACAAGGTTGGTACTACCTTGGACAATTCTTTCCAGCCTGACCAACAAATTAAACAGGGAGCTAGGGCCAAGTCACACTTGTCAGAAATCTTCAACGTCTGTGTCAGTATGGTATTTTTTGTCACAGGATTTAACTTAGGGTCTGAAAATGACTTCTACCGCTATACTGATTTTGCCAAAGTTTTTGAGGAGTTGTATAACTGTGAAAGGGCTTGAAGACGGAATGACTGAAGAATTTGTTCTAGTTGTGCAATGTACCGGGAACTAAAATGACTAGAATTTCTTCTGATAGGGGTCTCCGGGTAGTAATTTGATCTGAGACTGGAATTCAACTCTTGAACTGATGAAATTCACAGTGTCCATTCGGCCACCTCGGTGACTGATGAATTGTGAATTGGCGTCTGTTTTGAACAGGAACTTGGAATGGCAAGAGGGTCACTGGCGCCACAGCGACACCCAAGGTTGGAATGAGCAATACTTCAACTCCACCTACAACCCCTGCAAATTCAGAGCACACTTTGGGTAAGAGCCACCTCAAAATTGAGCATCGGTTCTCATTTTCCGATTTTCCAGGCATCGCCGAATCTCGCTAGTCTCTTCAGATCTAGAAGAATGGACAGCGGTTACTACTAGGGTTCACATGATCAGAGCACGTGGGGTCTTAACCCCTGAAAATTCACAAAATATTAAGCGAGCTCTGTTTTCTAGGGCACCAAAGTGAACAAGTCCATTTCAGTTGTGGAAACTGGGAGTTGGCTAGACTAGGCCTGGGTTCGAGAGTCTAAGCCAGTCAGTGAGAGCCGTGGTTAGAAATCTCAAAATCTGGCACACCCAACCATACTCTGTTTTAAATGCTACAGTGCAACTTGGTTTATTTTCACAACATGAAAGAAGAGGTGGGATGGAAGAATAGGTCTCATGATACCGTCCGAAATGGTCATTGCATGAACTGCCTGCCTTGATCAAATTATGGACATGATGTTACCTGAATGAGAATGAACCCTAATGGGCTGAGACTGATCACTTTGTTGCAATTTTTGCAGGTCTGTAGGCATGGCATTCGCAGACGGGAAGAACATTTGGAGGAATGGATCAAAAGTTCCCGACAATGCTGGATCAAAGGAGCAAGCCGAGTTTCTGCAACGTGTCAGAATCTCGGTACGTACATACCAGAACTAAATAACTGTCTCATAGTACCAATCATCGTTTAAATGTTTCCCCAAAATTGCACCTATTTCTGTTAAGAACTTCAATGGATACGATAGATTTTGCTTTTTCTCACTTGTGGTTTAAATTTTTTTTTCCTGAACAGACTGCGATATTCATTCCCTGGTCCGATGGCGTTCTGGAGCTCGGTACTTGTGAAAATGTAAGCACTCACGGGACTCGATCTTACAGTTTATGGTCATTAAATGAGAGACTGTCGGTGCCCAGAGGTTGCTTCTTGTCTTGTTGAACAAATTATGTGTTGTAATCTCATAGTAAAATTTATTGTGTGACCACAGTGGCCTGAGAATCTGGGTCTGATGGAAAGTATCCGGGAGTATTTTATGAACAACATCGTGCCGACACTTGGGCAACAAGGCAGTGGTCATTCTCAGCTATCAACCACCAGTATGCAACCGGCTGCCGTTGTAGCTCCTTCAAGCTTTCCTTCTCGATCTCTCATGCAACAACCGAGCTCTTACTCATCGTTGAGCCCCTTGCGGCATATGTCGGAGAATCTCAACCTCCAGTCCTTTGAGCCCAACTCCCTCAACCAGCAAATCATCAGAAGGTTTGTAACTGACATTTATTAACCTCTCAAATCCTTGCTTTTAAGGACCAAAAACCCAAGCATTTAATTTATTCCCAGAAAATACTATTCTTTTCAATAACCAATGTTCTTCACTCAGTCTCGTGATACAAAATTTGTCATTTTCCTTAAGTTCTGCATTGATTGCTTGCTCAGAAATTGGACTGTGATTGTGACAGAGTGGCGAGCATGAACCCGGACATGTTCTTGCAAGAAGAAGATGTCGAAGGGAAGGAAATCGGCAACCTGGACGGGGGCAGCATTTTACTAGAGGCTGCAAGGCCCTGGAAGAACTTGCCAACATTAAGCATGCAGCAGCAAACGGCGCCCATGTCGTCGTCTGCCGCAGCCGCCAACCAAGTATACTACCCGCCCGTCCAACAGCGAACGCGGGGGCAGTATCGATCCCGGTCTGGCACAACCTCGTCCAGTGTGAGCAGCTTAGAAGAGGCCGCCTCCACGCGGCTGTCTGCCGGCGACTCCACCGAGCAGAACATGCTCTTCATGGCGAACTCCAGCCAACGCCAAACCTCGCATTCCAACACCAGCTCCTCTCCCAGAAGGTAATCATCCAATCTCTTCTCATGGTTTACTGCTTTCTCCATAGTCTATGGCATGTTATCTTGAAATGATGGATCGTGCTTATGACATGATTATGAGATCAAGAACCATGAGTTTTCGATATATCGATTGATTGTTTCTGTGTTATTTAAGGAGTCATCATACATGAGGAGTTAGTTTAGTTTTAGTTCTGATGGATGATTTGCAGAGGAACGTCGTCTCGGAGCCCGGAAATGAACCAGCTGGTGGATACGATGGAAGCACCATTACTGCAAGAAACGCCGAGTACAGTAGAGGATGAGATTCAGCTGGACGCGTTCCTGGCGGATGCCGGGGAGCCTCTGGAATCCGGGAACATGAGCTCCTACAGTTTCCCGTCTCTGGAGACGGCGGGCAACATGAGCCACATGAGCCTTGTGGACGTCGAGTCCAATGGACGCAACAACAACAACAACAACAACTCATACAATGGAACGCAGACAACATTGTCGAGCTCTGTGCACGAACAGAGACCGTTTAAGTCATGGCGACATACGCGCATCCTCGCCCCTGTTCTGCAGAAGAAGAAAGACCGACAGACCAACCAGGTCCTTCTGCGCCGTTGCATTGACATCATGAAACGAATCCCCCATTCAAATCCCTATAACAATCTTGTGCCTGCAGCAGCAGCAGTAACAACAGCAGCGGGGGCTTCATATGACCAGCAGGCGGTGATGCATAATGTTGGTCAGCATGGGCCACGATTGGCGTCGAGCTCCAGCCCCGAGACTGTAGTTACAGATGGAATTTCTCATGACCCTTTTGACCAGGTATGCAATTACACTCACGCTAGCTGCAACTACATGATGGTTTCTCTCTAATCTCAAACGCCCCTAAAATTTTATCGTTTTAACCCCTAAAAGGACAAAGGATTTGATCATGGTTTGAAAATGAAAAATTCAATCGATCATATTGTGAAAATTATAATTCAGATAGGACCAAATTTTATGCCACCAGAATCAGTGAAGAACATTGCATGTGTTGATAAAAAAACAAATAAATTTGAAGGAAAGGAAGTTCGCACAGGACTTACTCAAAACTGCTAAAAAAACAAAACATGAGGCTCCTGATATGAGTATGGGTAGATCTCTCATGATATGGGACTTTCAATTACAGTACACATTTGCATAACATTCTATGACCTGGAGATTTATGTCAGTTTTCTAGCTCATCTTTGGGAGGGGTTTTAATTAAATTGGCCATTGACAGTGCCTCACTACGAGAGTCTCTATTTTTGTGGGAGACAAAAAGGCTTTGCTAGAAGTGGTTAATAATGTTATGTGTTGCAATTACTTAAATTCTTTTGCTATTTGTTGCAGGTTCCACCGAGAGTGCAGAGGCGACCTCGCGGGGGTTCCAGGATTGCCAGCATGGGTCCAGTGCACAGTGGGCACGATGAGGCAGCCATGAACCATATGCTGGCCGAGAGACGCCGCAGAGTGAAGCAAAAAGAGAATTTTGCTGCGTTGAGGAGATTGGTGCCCATCATTTCTAAGGTATTACTAAGAATTCTCTGGACCCATTCATACGAGAGTCTCTTATGCATTGAATTCATTCTACTTGTCGCAATAAACAATCATCTAAAGACTGCTGTGGTATTTCGTTTTGCAGGCAGATAAAGCTTCCATCCTTGGGGACGCTATCGTCTATCTCAAGGACCTGCAGAACCAAATCGATGGACTGGAAGCAAGCCGCGCGGAATCCGAGAGACGGTACGAGACTCTACAAAAGTCATATCAGGAGTTGGAGCAACGAAACGTGGAGCTGGAGTCAATGGTGCGACCGACGAGGCTTCACTCCATGTAGAAGTTGCGCGTCACTGATCATGTTTTAAAAACCCACTTGTACAGCATAGACTTCCATGCAGTTTTTTCCATGCTGGCAATGTTTTTCAGTGTCAATTTTATTGCATAGCTGGGACACAAATCAGTTGCCAATGCGGAAAAAAGTTGAGTCAAAACCATGTAAGGGGGAATGATGAAGACCCCACCTTGAACGTGTTCACGCAGACAGACGGGGTTCCAAAATCGCTACGTGTAGACCCACAATCTTGAGCGATGATATCCTGAATTTGCTGAGGATGAGAATTTATGATTTTAGTTTATACCCTTGAGTGGTGCGCGCAAGTGTTCACTTGCAATCAATTTTGTACAGACTTCAGCTCCGCTGCTGATCTTTTTCCTGCAAAGCTTGAACGTTAACAGAGATTTGACAATCTCTCCCATTCTGTGAACATTTTTCTAACTGTATGAATGAGAACTCTTCAATTGGTTCAATTATAACATCTTAGGTAGGCAATGTCATACAGTTAGGTATTTTGCTTCATTAGGGTTTGTCATAGTTTGCGATTCTCCTACTAGACTTCTCTCACTTTCTAATTGAATTGGGCCCAGCAATCGCGTAGAAAAATCCTAATCCTTGCCTTGAAATTTCAATCTCGTTTCTAGAGACTGACTTGTGATGAAAGATTGTCGTTGCTATTGATTTCATTTCTGTTTATGTAGTTTTGTTATTTTATTGATATTGTAACATGATTGTCAATTGCATGGTTGTTTGACAATTTCCATGTTTATCATTGTCAGATTCAGATATGATTCTCATTCCATTCAATAGCTCTAATTAATTAATAGTAGTCCAAGTTCGAGAAATAATTTTATATCACCAGAATTTATAAAGATACAATAATTTGTTCAACAAGACAAGAAGCAACCTCTGGGCACCGACAGTCTCTCATTTAATGACCACAAACTGTAAGCTCGAGTCCCGAGTGCTTACATTTTCACAAGTACCGAGCTCCAGAACGCCATCGGACCAGGGAATGAATATCGCAGTCTGTTCAGGAAAAAAAAATTTAAACCACAAGTGAGAAAAAGCAAAATCTATCGTATCCATTGAAGTTCTTAACAGAAATAGGTGCAATTTTGGGGAAACATTTAAACGATGATTGGTACTATGAGACAGTTATTTAGTTCTGGTATGTACGTACCGAGATTCTGACACGTTGCAGAAACTCGGCTTGCTCCTTTGATCCAGCATTGTCGAGAACTTTTGGTCCATTCCTCCAAATGTTCTTCCCGTCTGCGAATGCCATGCCTACAGACCTGCAAAAATTGCAACAAAGTGATCAGTCTCAGCCCATTAGGGTTCATTCTCATTCAGGTAACATCATGTCCATAATTTGATCAAGGCAGGCAGTTCATGCAATGACCATTTCGGACGGTATCATGAGACCTATTCTTCCATCCCACCTCTTCTTTCATGTTGTGAAAATAAACCAAGTTGCACTGTAGCATTTAAAACAGAGTATGGTTGGGTGTGCCAGATTTTGAGATTTCTAACCACGGCTCTCACTGACTGGCTTAGACTCTCGAACCCAGGCCTAGTCTAGCCAACTCCCAGTTTCCACAACTGAAATGGACTTGTTCACTTTGGTGCCCTAGAAAACAGAGCTCGCTTAATATTTTGTGAATTTTCAGGGGTTAAGACCCCACGTGCTCTGATCATGTGAACCCTAGTAGTAACCGCTGTCCATTCTTCTAGATCTGAAGAGACTAGCGAGATTCGGCGATGCCTGGAAAATCGGAAAATGAGAACCGATGCTCAATTTTGAGGTGGCTCTTACCCAAAGTGTGCTCTGAATTTGCAGGGGTTGTAGGTGGAGTTGAAGTATTGCTCATTCCAACCTTGGGTGTCGCTGTGGCGCCAGTGACCCTCTTGCCATTCCAAGTTCCTGTTCAAAACAGACGCCAATTCACAATTCATCAGTCACCGAGGTGGCCGAATGGACACTGTGAATTTCATCAGTTCAAGAGTTGAATTCCAGTCTCAGATCAAATTACTACCCGGAGACCCCTATCAGAAGAAATTCTAGTCACTTTAGTTCCCGGTACATTGCACAACTAGAACAAATTCTTCAGTCATTCCGTCTTCAAGCCCTTTCACAGTTATACAACTCCTCAAAAACTTTGGCAAAATCAGTATAGCGGTAGAAGTCATTTTCAGACCCTAAGTTAAATCCTGTGACAAAAAATACCATACTGACACAGACGTTGAAGATTTCTGACAAGTGTGACTTGGCCCTAGCTCCCTGTTTAATTTGTTGGTCAGGCTGGAAAGAATTGTCCAAGGTAGTACCAACCTTGTTTGAGGGTTGAAGGACCAAAGAGCGACGTACGACCAATTCAATTCCTGCACCAAGCTCTGAAGCCCCGGCTGCGGTGGCTCCGCCATGGAACCTTGCATTTGCGTAGTTGCGTAGCTCATTGTACCGACTTACGAGACTCACTGTCTCCAGGGAATCTCCAATACGACCTCACTGTTGATCGAATGCTCACCACCCTCACCACATTCCTCCTTTTACTAGCAAACCAGTCGATCAATCAATGCGGATTCTTCTTCCTCTGGTCACGGATTACCGAAGCATTCTGGAATTTTCGCACATGATTGTTTGATTCCTAGGCACCGTCGTCCCGGACTCTAAGAGCGAACTGTGTCAACGACTGCTTGCGATCCGTCTCCATTCACGAAGAGTATCAGCCAAACAACAACAACAACAACAACAACAACAACAACAACAAAACAATAATGATAGTCTAATTTTGGAAATAATGGAAGTGGATTCTCCTGTCAATGCAGGAGGCAATGGAGGACGGGGTGGGGATGTCATCCTTGTCTGTTCTGCCGCCGAGTGGGACTTCAGCAACCTGCAACACCACCTTGTATACCTTCTGCCTTAAATGATTTTTGAGCTGATCAAACTTTTGTCATTACTAGAAACTCGTTTTCATTTGTAGGATCCCGACATTGATCATTCTTCGTTGATATGTGCAGAACGGCAAAAAAGGTGGTCAAGGTTCGTCGAAGCGTCGAGTTGGTAGCAGAGGTCTGGACAAGGTACTTGAACGCAGGGTTGATGTTCACTGACCACCCTTGCACATTTGGGGTACTCCATGTTTTTTTTACTTCATACATGGCATTTGAGTAACATATCGATTAATAAGCATGACACTTTGTTTTTCAAATCAAATCTTGTTGTTTGATTTACAATGAATCTCTGGTGAACGCGTGAAAAATACAAATAAGTCCTCAGTCCTTCAGGGGTTAATTATCAGAACATTGTTCTTTGAATTCTCCCAGTATTCTCTTGTTGATTATTTCTTGTATTGACCTCAGATAGTGCAAGTCCCCGTTGGCACAGTGGTGCACTTGGTGTCTGGTTCGGTTCCTTCGCTTGAACAGCCTCCTGTGACTCCCGATCATGCAGAGGATGCTGGTGCCATAGCTGACGAAGAACAATCGTCGGAAATATCAGCTGCATGGTTAGACAACTTATTTCTAGACAACGCCAAAGCAAGACACCTGGCAAAGAATAGCCATCTGGCCACAGTTGGAACGGATCCACAGAACGAGCACGGTGAACATTGTGATGGGGAAGAAGGGAAGGCTCCAGTTGGTGAAGCACGTCCTGCCAATGACGAGCACTTGGTTATCAATGAAAAAAGCAGAGTTGGTGAGGAGGATGTCTCACATGACCAACTACTACATTGCTCTGGAGAAGGTCAAAAGCCATCACAAGCACAACTTTCCTTTCAACTTCTTTCAGTCTATGACCTGTTTTGTACTAGATACTGTGGTACCTTGGCAGGTTCGACTTTAATTATATTATTTTCAAAAATGTTAGATTTTTTTCCTTTAAAATTTTAATTTTATAGAGAAATATTTGGAGTTTAAGAGAATATTCCATCTGTTGACAATAAAGTGAATATTTGACAACCTCTTGTTGAAGTACTACGATATTCGGTCGAGGGCAATGTGCCATGTGAGGATGGAAGTGACGGGAGAGGGTTATCTTGAATTTGGACTTTGGAAGTTTCTTTTCAATTCTTGATGAGAACGTGCTGCTTGTTTCACAATTTCACATGTGAGACTAACAGAGTATGGATGGCAGGTGAAGAAGAGAGTGAGGGAGACGATGATGAGGATGACTTTGAAGAGGCTGAAGTAACTCCGAGCAGGAAGAATACCATTTCTAAACACGCAGTGGCTGAATTTGTGAAGCCGGGACAGAGTATAGTAATGGGAACTGGAGGTGAAGGGGGCAAAGGGAATGCATCCATGGCAAGAGGAGTGGGTAAAACGAAATCTCTTCCCAGTTTTGAACACGACGATGGCTCATGTGGTTCCGAAGCAATTTTGGTGCTGGAGTTAAAATCTATAGCTGATATTGGGTTAGTGGGCGCTCCAAATGCCGGGAAGAGTACCTTGTTGGGTGCAATGTCACGAGCAAAGCCCACAGTAGGGCATTATGCGTTCACAACTCTGAGACCAAACATTGGCAAGTTACAATATGACGATCACTTTGCCCTTACGGTGGCCGATATTCCGGGTCTGATCAAGGGAGCGCATCAAAACCGTGGGCTAGGCCATGCATTTTTACGCCACATTGAGCGAACGAAAGCACTGGCATACGTTGTGGACTTATCAGCCGGTATAGGAGACAGGAAAGGTCCTTTGCCATGGGACCAATTGGAGGAGCTCAAGTTTGAACTGGAGAAGTACGAAGCGGGCCTCTCGACGCGACCCGCCCTCGTGGTGGCTAACAAAATCGACGAGCCCGGGACGGAATTTGCACTGGAGGAGCTGCGGAGGAGAGTGGGTGAAGAGATGCCTGTTTTCCCTGTCTGTGCAGTTTTGGAGGAAGGAGTTGATGAGCTTAGAGTAGGGTTGAGAATGCTCATTGATGAAAAGGGAGCCCCTAGAACCCGAAACACGCCCCGGCCTTCTGCAATGTAGAAGATCTGGCTGGCCCACAGAAGAAGGCAATTTCAGAATTGCCTCTCAATACTCTTATGGCTCAGGGGCTTGTACTTTGAGGAAAGGAGAATTGCGTTTTGTCCAATTTGGGAACAAACCTGCAGGAATTGTGAAATCTGGCACCGCCTAATGTGAATTGGGACTGCTTTTTTTCAACAGACAGGTTTTTCTTTCCCTTTTCTTCTTTTCTTGCTTGTTTTTCTGATGCTTGACAAGAGAGAACTTGAATTGTTTTGAGATATATCGATGGCTTTATGGTGCTGTAGAAATTGTAGAAAGGATTCAATGGTGTGCAACGTGCTGGTGGTGTAAACATCTGCTTGGGATTCATGTTCCAAAACTGGCCTCTTATCTGTACTTGTGGAATCAGTCTGTGGGAAGTAGTGCTTGCATTTCATGATTTTATTATAGCAGGGTTTGAGGCATCACAGAGGACAGTCTAAATGGCCACTGTATGGGATACAGTATGCTGCTTGAGATGGATGTGTTACTGCTTACGCAAGTTCATTCGAGAGACATCTTTACAATGTTCATTACTTTCAATGATTGAACTTGTTTTGCTTACTGTGCTGCTGGTAGAGGTTGTATGAGTGGGTTACAGGTACAGACCTTATCACTAAATCTGGACCTGGGCATGCACACCCGCTGTCATCTTTTCAACGTGTAAGGTAGAGGATACTTTTAAGCATTTTAACCCCTGAATGACAGAGGGGTAAGGGCAAAACCTAGATGTGTTATAAAATGTTACTTCTACAACTTTGATGAAGTTCGGTCCAAAACAGAAAATGAGAAGCATGATGTTTAGTAATTATCTATACCATCAAACTTTAAAAAAATGTTTTAGACACTCATTTAATGAATTTAGAAGCATTTACAATTTAATATTCACCAAAATTACAATTTTTATTTTTAGAGTTTGAAATTTGGTATGATTGGTTAAAACTAGACATTCTATTCTAAATTTTTAAAAAGTAAAAAATTTCAAAGGAGAGAACACCATTACTTTCCTGAAATAGTAGGTTTTGGGAAAGTAATGGTGTACACTAGGACATTGTTGAGGTATTTGTCTTTGAAAAATTCCTTAGTGAACCTCAATATTGCAAATGAAATGCATCAAAAAACACTAGAACATGATCTCTACCCCCAATTTCAACAAAAAATCAAAACTCAAATAATGTCATTTTCTGACCATGAGCAGCCACTGTTGTTTGGGCTGCGACTAAAAAATGGTCGATCGGTCATTTAGGGGTTAACTTTTAAACGTCAAGAGGGTCCTCGACGGGCAACCCAAAGGAATAATTTTTTTTAGAGAGCTACCCTCAACAGTCGCCCCTTTAGTAACGTGTACAACCAATGAGAATTCCTTAAATCCCATTTGAACAGTGAATGGAGTGAACGGTGTCATTCCAAAAACAAATTAAAAAAATTCAATGAGATTTTGGTTGTGCAATGATTTCGGCTTTGCAATTCTAGATTAGTTTTCTTTTCTTTAATAAATGAATATAAATTAATAAATTAATTACAATTTTTTTAAAAAAAAAACATTGTCGCTTAGCGTTGGCAGCTTTGGTATACATCAAGGTCTCAAGCTGCCCGACTCCCTCCCCTCCCTCCCTACCAATTCTCTTTCTAATTTCCTTGAAATGTACAATTTACTAGAATAGGTGTATTTGCTAAATTTAGCCTCACTTATTCATGACCTTTTCAAAGCACCAATCCATTTCAAATTTGGTTGAGAAAATCCACTTTTTTCTTCATTATTCTCTCAAAACAAGCCTGTGGAGCTTTTTTATGTTTAACCCCTAACTGTCCCGATGTCCATATTTTGGACGATTATTGGGGTACATTCACCTTTGAAGAGCTGTAACTTTTGCAAAAAAGTGTCCAATTTTAATGAAATTTTGGACATATCCCCTTCATGATGTATGAAATTAGTGGTAAAAATTTCACATAAATCCGAGATGTATTGAATTTTTGATGATCATTTGAAAGTAGGAGTCTTTTTTTTGGACAGTTTTTGTGCATTTTGATGGCTGCAACTTCGGTGGCTTGTATCTCCTTCATCCCAAGTCTGTTTTCAATAGAACTTGTTGGGTTCGATTCCCCTTAAATTCTAGTTATCATGGTAAAATTTTCAGGTCAATTCATGTTGTTCTCAATATTTGGGAGTCATTTTAGTGCACGGGCCTATTTTGGACACTTTTTGCTTTTTGCGTCAAATTGATCACTTTTCGGGCTACTTTTTGACATTGCAAGGCCATTTTAGGGCACATTAAAAAAATTCATGAGTTTTTTTGGGTACCAATGTATTTATATGATGAATTTGAACTACTTTATAGTTGAAAGTTTTTTCATTTGAGTAATTTTGAAAACGAATTTCACCTCTAACTGTGTTGCTAGGAAAAGTTCACCATCCTTTTTTTAACACTAAAACACTGCGATCTTGCAATCTATATGGCCAAATGACTCCAAATTTGATCCACATGATCTACAACATGTATATTACAAGATTTTACGGTTGAGATTCCTATTCCTCACTTACATTTAGACCTATAACACATCAAAAGCAATGATGATTTTAAGCCCAAAAAAGCTAGGGATGCTTAGGGGTTAAGGGTTAACATATTGTGTGGTTTTTGGGAGACTATCAAAAAAATCTAAGACCCTTTCTACAATTATATTGCTTCAAGTTTGGAAAAAGATACATGATGTAATACTAATTTTTAAAAAATACTTTAGAGTTATCCGTAAAGTCTAGCAAAACATTACAGAAGAGGAAGACAAGGCAAAACTACTTTTTTAGCTCCAAGCACTGTAAAACGAGTTTTGTCTTTGTTTTTTTAGACCAATCGTTGCGCTTTGCATTGTCAAAGAAATTTGAACCCCACAACTTCCCAATGCTAGAGAAGCTCCCTCCTAGATGCATTTAACGCTTTAACGTCTCGATTCAACACCGTTTTCAAAGATTAGTTATAAAATGTTTGATGAACAACAAAAATGAAGTTGAAGTACAAAGCTAAGTTTTAAATGTCAATGTGAAGATCACCTCTGTACGGTTGGATTCATTATATTTTTAAATTTATTTTGCAAGGTTTTCTCTTGAAATTCAATTAAAAATCCCAAATTAACACAATTTTTTTTGAATATTGTAATGAAATCGGAATAACATGCACTACGAGATGGTATGGTTTCCACTATTTGATTCTATTTATTTTGGAAAATCATGTTTAAGGTCTCACTTTTTGAACTAAAAATGAAACTTGAGATAAATCATTTGTGTTTTTTTTCAAAAAATCACAATATCTCATTTTGAAGATCCATGCTATACAAATGTTAGTCAACTAGCACAAGATCCAAAAGAAATTTGTATGGATGAAAAAATGTATAGAATGCAATCAAGAGAAAGGTTGCAATCTGTTTGTTGTCCATTTTATGGACGCAGGCGGGTCAAAGGGTTAAGTTCCTATGGTAGAATTTCTGCGTACCACCACACCATGTTCATGCTCACCCATACCTAGGTGACTCGGTGGTTGTGTTAGGTTGTAACAGAGAAATGTATTTTAGGAATGAAAACAAAAGGTAGTGGAGAAGCTAGCCGGGAAGCTAGCTGGCCTTTACTTCACAAATAACTCATTTGTATGAAATTATTTCGTGGAAGGTTGTAGACCATTATAAGTGAAAATAGAAAAATACATTTTCATTCAAAGATTAGTAGTTGAGTCATGCTTACACTTAACTTGCTAATTGAAAGCTAATTAAGTGTATGAGTTGTTGTTGGTAATAGGGGGGCCAATGTAGGTGACAAGATCTTGTCTCTAACGGTTAGAACTTTTAATTGCACGAAATTTTTGAAACACAAAAACATTGTGAAACAATCAATTTAAAAATAAGTAAATTAAAAAAATAAATAAGGGTAATACCCAAAATATTGTAGCTATGTACGCACTTGTGGTATGTTTCTAAAATTTTATGAAGTTCAAATTCAACCTCCTTCTAGCACTTCACATATTTTAGGTGTAGTTTTGACGAGCGACACGCTACCAATTTCAAGTATAAAGGATGAATTTGGATAGAAAGATTGAAATTTCGCAACTTTATCGTAGTAGAAATCTTAATGTTGGAATTCTAAAACCAATACAATTTTTTTTGTGAAAAAATTCCATCTCAATATGCTTTGGTGATTTTTCAAAGATTGTAAAAGTGCAACAATTAGTAGCATGTGACAATTTGTGAATTTTTTATGAATTTTTTATGATTTGTGAAAATTTTATGCCTCATTTCATGTTGTAGTGATTCATCAAAATACTCAAAGATTTTCAGTCTAAATATGTTCTTGAAAAAATAAACTCATCAAATTAAGCAATCAAAAAATCTCCATAAATCACTACACTTGGAGTATTACATTTCAACCCATCGTAACAAATTTCATCCACACATTGTCAATATCTTATTCATAATCAAATTATGAAATATTTTTGAATTTCAAGTTTCAAATTTCATACAAAAATATTGGTGACAACAATCGCAAATCTAACCATATGAATGGAACATGTAATTTATAGTGTACAACTTTTATTCATACATCAAGTTCCAAATATCCTTCTTGGTTGCATTTTATGATGCATCTTTGCAAAACTGTCGAATTTTGAGAGGGATGAGGACGTTTAGGGGTTAACCCTTAACTGTGCAAAGAGCCCCGTGGGGCCATGCTTGATTGTTTTTCAATCAAACACTCATTTTCACCTAATTCCTAATTTCAAATGAAAATGGTCTCAACTAAGAAAGTGTTGGAGTTACCTTTTACTTTCTAATCCAATTTACTGTTCTTCAAAATTGTTAAAATTGTGTTTTTTTATAGCACTTTAAAGCTCAAAATCCTAAAATTCCAATATACACTACAGAAAATGTTTTTCTATCAAATTTCTTTTTATGTACGCTCAAGGAGCATGCCACCTACACGTTGTTGTTCATCACTATTATTTACATTTTCCCTCACAATTTCATACTATTCTAAGCTTTTTTGTAATTGCTATGATTTTTACAAGGAAACGATTTAAAAAAGTCTCATAATTTTATTTTTATTTAAATAATTATGAAAAAAAATCAAGGTAAATCGGTTTAAAAATACCGTATATGAAAAAATACCAAGAAATAAAATATATTTTAAAATGTGAAGAATTGATGAGGTTTGACAGGGTAATTGTAGTGTGGACACTTAAGGGTTAAGGCATCAACAATCTACAGAACCAGAGGGGCATATTCCGTTCCTGCTGACCGTGTCGACGACAGTCGGAGGCTCCCGAACCCCAGCAAGCACTTCCGCTCCTCACTCCTTCACGACGGTTTGCGTTTCCAACTACGGATCTTTGTTGCTTGCTTGCTTGGGAGCAGCTGTAAGCTGCTGACAGCATCGATCACCTGGGTCACAGTGTACGCAAACCATCGATCCGAAATTCGTTGCGAGCAAGCCGGCAATCCAAGCTTGCACACTCGAGAAAAGGAGGAGAAATCGGAGTCAGCAACAGGTGAAGCAGCTGCTGCAGCACAGAGTTGATGTTCGTGCATCAACAACCCTGGATGGCAAGATGAGGAGATCGAGCCTGCCCCTGCCTCCACAGCACGTCAGTCCTGGTAGTACTGTGTTTCATGACATTCTTTAGCTAGTCTACGGTACATGTTGAAGCGAGGGCTGGGACCAGGGTCCGACGAAGTGCGTTAGGCTGTGACAGGAACTGTGATACATGGCCTGGGCTGTGAACAAGTGAGAGATCGAGAGGAGAGTGGCAGCCATTGTCGGTACAAAACGTTTCGAAATGAATTATTAACGATCGAACAGCATGCAAGTAGGGAGAATCACCGTGTTGTCGTGAGCTAGGAGAGTGTGGGCTCTATTGTATTGTACAGTACTGCAAGTTGGAAGTCGGGTGGGTTTCTAGCTAGGGTTGGTGCATAGCGTGCAGTGATTTTAAGCTTGGTGTGCACACATGACCAGCCAGGAGTGCAACTGAGGGATCTGTCCTCGCTGCTAGTTCAGCGCTGTTGAATCTTAGTGTCTACTAATTGAGCTATTTACCTGCCGACTTTTTTATCATCATCGCAAGGATATACTCCGTCGTTCAATTCCGCGTTTTGTGAATTGGATTTTCTCTGTTGGGAGCATCTGCAGTACCTTTGTCGTAGAGGGTGAGCAGTCATGTCGTCGGCGGTGGGGTTTTGGGGTCGGTCGTAGCGTGAGTGCTCTCCAGATGTGGAGTGTTGCTCCTGCGCCGTGAGTGTTTTTGCAGCAATTGTTGTGCTTAGTTCGTTTGTGCGCTTCAAGAATTCTGGAGTCGGAGGTTATCGCTCGTGCTCTGGGCCTTCAGTCCTCGGGGATGACCGACCAGGATGACAGGTGATCGCGATCCTCTGTTTCACCACCTGACTATGGGCAACCGAACGTGGTCGACGACATCTCTGTAGCGGTGAGTTTTGAAATTATATGCAATTTGCTACTAGTCCGAATCTTGATTTTCGTAAGAATTATTGAGAGTCTGAATTCTCATTAATAGAGTCAAGGGAGTTTTCTTAAAACAATTTTAGGGTTTTGTTACGAGCTGTTTGTCAATGAATAGTGCAAGGTTCCAAGCAATTTTGTTTGCTTTTCTACAAGTGCCCAGGATCACAACCTCAAATCTGTGAACAAGTGAGATTGAGACGAAAGTGGCATCCATTCTTTTCTAGGATTGTCGGTACGCAAGCTTTTGAAATGCATTGTTGATGATCGAACAACTGCTAGCGCCGAACTTCACGTTCAGCGTTGTTGTATCTTTGTGTCTGCCCGACCGTCCAAGGTGAGCTATTTACCTGCCGACTTTTTTCCTTGTCAGAGTCCTATCTTTTTTCCTTCTTGAACTAGGTCTGAAAATTGATCCTCTCTGCGGTGTTTGGATCTGTTTTGTTCACTGAAATGCTTGGAGCACTGATATTTTCACTACGACAAATCAGGCTATTTACAAACGTATCATTCACAGGAGATGGACGTCAAGTACTGTCGACATCAGCATGAGGTTCTTGTGGCGGACCCTACTCTATTTTTCTGGATCGATGATACCATACTTCCCTCTATTATACTGGAGCGATCTTTGCGGATACAATCGATGCCAGAGTTGAAACGGGTGCTGATGCGGTGGAGAACCCTGATTGAAGATTGTTGCAGGGAGTTGCCTCTGGTAAAAGCGATTCTCCGGCACGCCGATCGGTCCCAAGCATTTGCGGATATTGTGAAAGAAATTCAGCGGTGCACATCGGTGTATAAGGTGACGACAAGATCTGCGCTGGAGAAAGCAGAGCGAGAAGACTGGCAGCTCCTAATGCTAGAGCTCAAGAATGATTATGATACGCATCATGATTGCAACGCTGAAGATTGTGGCAACATGCACTCGCCAAGAGATCTACAATATTGTCTTGCAGCGCAAGCAATGCAAAGATTCGTCCTCGAAAAAAGGGGCGGAAGTGAGCCTGACCACAAATCCGTGTTGTGGAGTTTCGACCCAGAGGTTGTGAAGCATCATGGTCGGCCGCTAGGATCAGGTTCCTTTGGTCTTGTTTCGGAAGTAACTTGGTTGGGATTTAAGTACGCACAGAAAATTTTCAATGCTGTTGGGCTACATTCTTTATCAGCTGAGGCCGAGGCCTTAGGCAAATTGAATCACCCTCACATTGTCAAAGTGTATGCGTACTCTGAGGACTCGCTTCTCATGGATCTAATGTGTACAGATTTACACAAGTTCATGAAAAGCCGAATGAAAGGCGGGGCTAGGGATGAGCCATTCTCCCTTCCAGCAGCGACGAATTTGATGCTCCAAATTGCGGATGCCGTGAGCTACCTTCACTCTCAGAATGTAGCCCATCGTGACCTCAAGTCATCAAACATTCTTGTGAACCCGGTGAACACACTAGGTCTTGGTGAGGATGATGGGTTTGTGTTTGCAAAGATTGCCGATTTTGGCATGGCCAAGGTAAAGCGAGACATAACTCGCTACTCTCACTTGACACATAATGTAGGTACGAGGAGGTGGATGGCACCTGAGATATTCGGAGCCAACATAGAGGATGATCATTTGGAACATGCATTTCCAATGAAAGCTGACGTCTACAGCTTTGGAATCATTTGTTTCGAAATATTGACAGGAGAAGAACCTTTCATTGATGAGCCGTTGTCGACCTTGTACTCAAAGTTGACAGCCCCGATTCCGTTGCGGCCTCAACTACCTTCAAGCTGCCCCACAGCTCTGGCTTCCTTGATATGTGAGTGTTGGGATGCGGATCCACGGAAGCGACCTGCATTTGGAGATGTGTGTCGAGTGTTATCTCGTGTGTCGAGGTATCTGAACAGCCTACCAACACTGATTGGTACGTAATAATTTACTGTGTGTAATCACAACCAAAGTTGTTTGCAAGAGAGTGATTGCTAATGCAATAGGCAATAAATTCAAAGTTTACGCATTAATTGCCTAAATTCCTGTAAGTGGGGCAAGTCAGTCTGAATCTAATCCTTTGGGCGTAATAACTGGAATTGGTGTCACTGCAGGGGTTAATGCAGTGATCGATGCGATGCCTTCTACATCAGAAATTTCACAGGCTGTGCAGACTGTACAGCCTTTTCGCCCCCCTTCTGGTATTGCTGCTGTTGTCACACCGCCACAGCAACCATCTGGAGCTTTGAAATATACTAAGCTTTGGGAGGTAGGCATCTACGCAACTACGCAAATGCAAGGTTCCATGGCGGAGCCACCGCAGCCGGGGCTTCAGAGCTTGGTGCAGGAATTGAATTGGTCGTACGTCGCTCTTTGGTCCTTCAACCCTCAAACAAGGTTGGTACTACCTTGGACAATTCTTTCCAGCCTGACCAACAAATTAAACAGGGAGCTAGGGCCAAGTCACACTTGTCAGAAATCTTCAACGTCTGTGTCAGTATGGTATTTTTTGTCACAGGATTTAACTTAGGGTCTGAAAATGACTTCTACCGCTATACTGATTTTGCCAAAGTTTTTGAGGAGTTGTATAACTGTGAAAGGGCTTGAAGACGGAATGACTGAAGAATTTGTTCTAGTTGTGCAATGTACCGGGAACTAAAGTGACTAGAATTTCTTCTGATAGGGGTCTCCGGGTAGTAATTTGATCTGAGACTGGAATTCAACTCTTGAACTGATGAAATTCACAGTGTCCATTCGGCCACCTCGGTGACTGATGAATTGTGAATTGGCGTCTGTTTTGAACAGGAACTTGGAATGGCAAGAGGGTCACTGGCGCCACAGCGACACCCAAGGTTGGAATGAGCAATACTTCAACTCCACCTACAACCCCTGCAAATTCAGAGCACACTTTGGGTAAGAGCCACCTCAAAATTGAGCATCGGTTCTCATTTTCCGATTTTCCAGGCATCGCCGAATCTCGCTAGTCTCTTCAGATCTAGAAGAATGGACAGCGGTTACTACTAGGGTTCACATGATCAGAGCACGTGGGGTCTTAACCCCTGAAAATTCACAAAATATTAAGCGAGCTCTGTTTTCTAGGGCACCAAAGTGAACAAGTCCATTTCAGTTGTGGAAACTGGGAGTTGGCTAGACTAGGCCTGGGTTCGAGAGTCTAAGCCAGTCAGTGAGAGCCGTGGTTAGAAATCTCAAAATCTGGCACACCCAACCATACTCTGTTTTAAATGCTACAGTGCAACTTGGTTTATTTTCACAACATGAAAGAAGAGGTGGGATGGAAGAATAGGTCTCATGATACCGTCCGAAATGGTCATTGCATGAACTGCCTGCCTTGATCAAATTATGGACATGATGTTACCTGAATGAGAATGAACCCTAATGGGCTGAGACTGATCACTTTGTTGCAATTTTTGCAGGTCTGTAGGCATGGCATTCGCAGACGGGAAGAACATTTGGAGGAATGGACCAAAAGTTCTCGACAATGCTGGATCAAAGGAGCAAGCCGAGTTTCTGCAACGTGTCAGAATCTCGGTACGTACATACCAGAACTAAATAACTGTCTCATAGTACCAATCATCGTTTAAATGTTTCCCCAAAATTGCACCTATTTCTGTTAAGAACTTCAATGGATACGATAGATTTTGCTTTTTCTCACTTGTGGTTTAAATTTTTTTTTCCTGAACAGACTGCGATATTCATTCCCTGGTCCGATGGCGTTCTGGAGCTCGGTACTTGTGAAAATGTAAGCACTCGGGACTCGAGCTTACAGTTTGTGGTCATTAAATGAGAGACTGTCGGTGCCCAGAGGTTGCTTCTTGTCTTGTTGAACAAATTATGTGTTGTAATCTCATAGTAAAATTTATTGTGTGACCACAGTGGCCTGAGAATCTGGGTCTGATGGAAAGTATCCGGGAGTATTTTATGAACAACATCGTGCCGACACTTGGGCAACAAGGCAGTGGTCATTCTCAGCTATCAACCACCAGTATGCAACCGGCTGCCGTTGTAGCTCCTTCAAGCTTTCCTTCTCGATCTCTCATGCAACAACCGAGCTCCTACTCATCGTTGAGCCCCTTGCGGCATATGTCGGAGAATCTCAACCTCCAGTCCTTTGAGCCCAACTCCCTCAACCAGCAAATCATCAGAAGGTTTGCAACCCACATTTATTAACCTGTCAAATCCTTGCTTTTAAGGACCAAAAACCCAAGCATTCTATTTATTCCCAAAAAATACTATTCTTTTCAATAACCAATGTTCTTCACTCAGTCTCGTGATACAAAATTTGTCATTTTCCTTAAGTTCTGCATTGATTGCTTGCTCAGAAATTGGACTGTGATTGTGACAGAGTGGCGAGCATGAACCCGGCGGGCAACATGAGCCACATGAGCCTTGTGGACGTCGAGTCCAATGGACGCAACAACAACAACAACAACAACAACTCATACAATGGAACGCAGACAACATTGTCGAGCTCTGTGCAAGAACAGAGACCGTTTAAGTCATGGCGACAAATTTTATTTCATTATTAGTTGTTGAGGTTTATGGTTGGTTGTCCTAAAACCACCAACTTAAGCAATCTGACCTATATTAAGCAATTAAAAAATCCACCCAAAAATATTTTAGTCTTTAGAATAGGATTTCATGAGGAATGCAAAAAAATTCCATCATGAAATTTGCAATTCTCAATTTTATAGAAAATCTCAAAGTGCAAAGTAATGTGTGATCCATTTCTAACTTTGACTCTCCTATGAGCAACAATACTCGTTCTTAATTTTGCTCAGCATCAAACCCAAAACCGTACACTATGATTGTCACAGTTCACCCACTAGCAAGGTGACCAGTAAGCAAATTAGTCCTCAAAATGAGGACTGACAATGCGGTTTTATATCTCCTGGAGGTTGGTGTATCTCAAGTCAACTGAACCATTTTGGGGGGTGTGGTGGTTTTAGGGCAGCATACCTTAGTGTGCACTTTTTTGTTTTTGATTCAAGCGTTATAATGGGATCATGCTGCCAATCTAGTATATGAATGATAAAAAAGGTCTCAACTACTAATTTTATACAATATTTCATTGGTTGTATATTTATAGTCTGATACATTCTGTTGAAAAATACAGTATACTACATACTACCATTTTCGAATGAAAGGGGAGTATGTTATTGTAGAATCACCAAAAATAATCTCAATGCCTTGAAAGTGGTAAAGAGCTATTTTCGAACAACGGGGTGAACAACACTCTCAAGATATGTTTTTTTCGTCGTCGGATCACCTCAGATTATATAACATACTAATTGAGATCATTCTTGATAAGTCAAATTTGAAGCTTTGTGGAAAAATACATATTTTGTTGCCTGCCCGACTCAACAGGTAATATTTTTCCACAAGGCTTCAAATTTGAGATACCCAATGTCGTCAGAGTTGGCATCTCATGTTCTCATGCTGAATAATTAATTTTTTTGGAATTTTTAAAATAAATGTCAAATTTTATAAATATTCTTTAAGATTTTCTTTTTCACCATACAAAATAGAATTTTTCTGAAAAAAAAAAAACCTAAATATTTGGACTTCTCTTCTTATAAATAATTACTTTTGACCAATCCTAATGACCAACTACCGTACATAAGAACTTTTGATTTCAGATTTGGCGGAAAAACGTACATGATTTCTCCATGTTGTACAAGCACCCATGCATTTGGAATCCCCATTCTGATTCCCTGTTCTTCATCAAAGCCATTCGCTTTTATGTAGAGTTCATTACAAGCTGCCACATCAGCATCCTCCATTTTCCGAACATGCGCTCTTGTACTAATTTCAAAGAAAATTGATCAAACTTCATAACATTCAGTAGCCTTTGTGACTGCTGCCTCCCTCCAACAGAATGATGTGGAATATCCCACATCATTTCATCCTCCCAATGAAACGATGTGGGATATTCCACATCAAATCAATAGCTATGGAGGCACGTGGCATTAAGCAAGAGCAATCACCCATGGTGAACAATAATCGAAAGCACTCATTCATTCACAATTCAACAGTGTTTTGTAATTGTTTATTTGATTCAATAGTTCATTCAATTACAAATCACTAGTCACTCCATATATAAAGGTGGATGAAACTAAAAGGCACCCTCTTGGAGGGCTACTGAATGTTATGTTGGTTTAACCCCTAAAGGCCCCCAATTTTCACCCCAAAAATATACACTATGTCAAAGAAAGTGCAAATCCAACCCGAGAAATAAGATCCATGGAAATTCATTGTTGAATAATGTTTAAATATGCAATACCTAGGGTTGTAAATAATATTGGAAGATTTGACTCTCTAGTTTACAAGATTATAATGTTCAAAGTTTGTGTTCCATTTAATTGTTTCCGGGGTCACTTTGATGCCCCCATGGACCTTTAGGGGTTAAGCAACCCTTGATGGTGTAATAAAGCTCAAGACCGGTATTTATTTATTAATCTTTGAATTGCTAACCATGTAAATGATTCAAGGAATGATTTAAGGATGCTCGTCCACGAGGTATTTCCATTTCTAAAGATTGCAAAGCTGCATTCCAAAAAATTATACATAACTTCAACATGTGACTTTTAATTAATGAGATAGTTACATCTAAGCTCTATTGTAGTCAAAGATGTTTCTGTGTGACACTTACAGATGTGATATTATTTATCGTTCAAGACTGATCTAAACCTGCAATTGAGACCCTAATATTACTTGAAACCTAAAAATTCATAACTTATTCATACATTATCTCAAAAATTATAGATTACACAACCAGTGGGGGATTACACAATCCCAACTGATTATGAGACATAACCTATTGTGCACTTGTTTAATCAAGATCGTCCAATTTCAAATTTTGGTTAATTTGGTGGTTCAAAAGAACAACTTTGGTTACAAGTTTTAACCCATGAGTAAACAGCCTATCATCTTGTAACACATCTGCTAAAAAAGAGCACAATAAGCTATGTATTTGGAATCCTTTTAGAAATGGGGACAAGAAAATTTAAAAAAAAAAAAAAAAAAAGTCATTGTGACAAGTTCTAGAAAACACACTCACGAGATGAAAGCCATACTTAGGAACGAGTTGGCAAAAACTAATTTCAATTTCTTTATAATAATGTGAATAATGTAGGTAAACCTGTGATAGGGTGGAATCCAATACACCGGCTTGCAAAGGAAGATTGCTCATTTGTCACATAGCCCTCAACCTCCTGCCAACACTCGGCCGGCGCAAACCCTAATTTGGTGTAGAGGCCAAAATCACAGCAATCTTCACAAACAGAACGAGTCCATGTGAACATTCAACAATCCTCACATCACTTCATAGGGTAGCCAACCCTAAAACTAACTTTTAAAAAAAAATCACCTCAATCTCAAAAATCAAGTTAACCCCTAAAAGTCCGAGGGGTATTGGACAAAACATAGATGTGTTATAATATGTGCCTTCCGTATATTTGATGAAGTTTGGTTCAATAAACATAATGTAGGGCATCATCTCTACAAATGATTCATACGGTCAAACTTCCAAAAATAACTTTAGATTTTTTTCAATGAATTTAAAACCATTAACCTTTGAAAATTTGTATGAATTATAATTTTCACTTTTAGAATTTAAAATTTAGCATGATTGGTTACAGTTGGATTATCTATTGTAAATTTCAAAAAAGACAAAAGAAATGATGGAGGGAACATCATTACTTTTCCCAAATAGGAAATTTTATAACACAGACAATGTTGAGGTAATCCACTTTGAAATCTAAAATTGTCTTACATGGGCCAAAAGCCATAACATTCAAGATGGCTTTCCATGTAGAGCCTGAACCCGCTGGCTAATGTTATGTAGAACCTGTTTGCACAAAATTCAAGGTCGTTCATTAATACTTCTACCATGTGGCATTACATATTTGGTATAGCAAACCCTTTTGGATAGAGTTTCAGCTATTACTAGTCTTGTAAACCCAAAATACAAGACCAAAACACCTGCATAACAACATGAATGACTATTAATGCATCAACCTTCTTATTGATATGACGTCACACTTGCAAGTTCAGGCTTTACATGAAAAGCCGTCCTCAATAGTACATGCACTGTCACTGAATTGGCTCTACAGTAGATGGTGTGAAATATTCCATAGCCTACAATACTTCATCGGTAGCTAAGTGGACAAGTGGAGGCTCAAAGTGATGAGCAGAATGCATGAGGAAAGGCAGTGGGCATAAAGGCTACTAAATGTTAGGACAAATTTCCATGTAGAGCCTAAACCTACAAGTGTGACGTCATGTCAATAGGAAGGTTGATGCATTGATAGTCATTCAAGTTGACATATAGATGTTCTGGTCTTGCATTTCTGGTTGACAAAGACCGGTAATAGCTAAAACTCTATCCAGAAGGGCCTGCTACATCAAATATGTAATGCCACATGGTATAAGTATTAATGAAGAACCTTGAATTCTGGGCAAACACGCTCTACATGACATCAACCTGCGGATTCAGGCTCTACATGGAAAGTCATCCTTATGAGAGTGTTTAATTACTTTGTCCCTATTATTGCTCATAATTGATTTTTTGAGCTACAGTAGGAACATGGAGTTTTATTGCAAGTTCCTATTACTGCTCCTGATTGATTTTGGTACACAATTTTTGGATATAGGTGCACAATCACTAATACATGAGCAGTCATAGAAACACCCACCCTACATGTAATGTTGTACACCCATAACGTATCCATAACCAGGTAATACATAAGAAAGTCTCTTTAACCCCTAAACGCCTGAATGACCAATTTTAGTTGATCATCTTTTATTGCAGCTGAAATGCGATTTTGGCCATCGAGATGATATTTTTTGAATTTGAGCTTAACTAATGAAATGTAGCTTACGAAGTCTAGTTTCCACTCCATTTTAAAATTATGAAAAATTCCTAAAATTGAATGATTTATAGCAATTACAAGTTCAGGGTGTATTACCGTGGCTCCTCCACAATGTTCCACGGTTTTAGGTTTTTCCACTGTATTTTTAAATTTAGAAATATTTTTTGAGCACGGTAAACAAACTAATGTTTTTCTTTGTAATTTACACATTTGGTAAGTTTTTTTATATTTTTAAAATATATTTTTTAATTGATGTGAATTTTCTTTGCTTTTATCACTTCAAAAAATCATGATAATTTCAATTTTGTATTAATAGTTTTGAAAAAATCATATATTGTAGTTGACATTCGGTCTCATGTAGGAGAAATATGAAATTTAATTTTTTATTCAATAATAATGGTGAAAGATGGCCTACAGTCTAAAGTTTTTCCACCATGGTGATAGGGTCAGGCATTTAAGGGTTAAACTGAATTTGAATTATGTAACGAAAAATTACCTGATTGAAACGAATAGATTTTGCATCCTCACTTTTGGCCTTCTCTACCAATGCCACCGTCACAGCTTTTGCAGCACCTCTCCCCTTGAAAGCATTATCTGCCCAGATGGGACCAATTCCATACACTTCCCCTGTACAATACTCGGAAGAAATGTTACATAGTTTTGGTTTTTTAAAAGAATTGTCATAAAAACTTGATAAATTAGAATATATTTAATCCAAATTCTGACATGTTGTAGTACACAATATGCTTAACACATACAATTGAGTTTTATCAAAAATTAACTTTTTTGGACCTATTTATATATGAAAATCAAAACTCTATTTTTTACCCTCAATTCAAACAATTATGGATACATATTTTGAGTAACAATGGAAAGAATGATTTTAACGGAGAGAATGCAAATCCTTTCTAGAGTCATGTGAAAAAAAGAAACATGAGTTTTGAGGTCTCATTGATTAAGATATCAATGTATGAAGTTATCAATCCAAAACTACTCAATTTCCAAGTGGATTTAATTTTTTTAGCATTTTATCCTAAACTATCCCAAAATTTGTGATTTCTTGATAGTAGACTCAAATACCTACCCAATGCACTTTGCGTTTTTGGGTTTTGATAATTTTTGTGTTTGAAATCCCATTTTGGAAAGTCATGACTAAACTTTATATGTAAAAATTATGTAATTATCATTTCTTCCAGGTATTGTACATAATTTAAAATCTTCATTGCTTGAAAACCACATAACCTAAATAGAGTCCATTTCTCAAGAGGTGGCAGTCACGCATTGGATAACAAGATCGAACATGGTTAATATATTTCATAATTACAATCTTCTTTGTTCTCACAGCTTGTTTTATTTGATACCCTTGATTGAGCATAATTAAACAAGATTCAACCATTGAGGCCATGTCAATAAAGTCTCATTATAGGAATATCATTACTCACCAACGCTCAACATGTTATTTTTCCATTTTGAGGCTCTACTTTCACATTACCTAATTCATTTCTAACACCTACTTTTAAAGCAACAAAAAGAAACACAATTAACATGAAATTCACAAATTCCATTGTACTATCAATAGTGAGCACTCAATATCCTTCTTTGCTTGTAACATGAAAACCTTGATTTGTGTACTAGAGATTGTCAGAATCACACTTGACCTAAAACAGTCATCCTAAAATCTTAGACAATGAATACACATTGACAGCTCTCAACATAATTAATTAATTATGGCTTTAGATTATCTACCAATAAAACTTTGAACCTTCGTAACTTTTGCATACGGTATCCAAACAACGCATTCTTTGGTGCGTTGGAATCCTCTGAACAAGGACATACCAAGATTCTAGAAACTGTTAGTACCTGGAGTCATTAATCCGGCCGCCATGATGCTGCCGGAGCTCTCCTCCTCAACGACAACTCCAAAAGTCCCGGGAGCCGACGACATGTGCTTCAGAATCTCACGAGTGCTCTCAATGCTTGCGAAGTCTAGGTGTGGTGGAATACTCACGCTCTGATTAAACTCCAGGAAAGAATAGTAACAGCTCTCGGCTAGTGCCAAGGCGTCATCCGCTTTCATATGGCGCACTTTCATTCTAGCAGTGCCAGCTGCCTCAACTGCAACTTCAATGCTCCCCATGGAATCTGCCACAATTGATCGAACCAGAGATTTGCCAATCAGCTCGGTCTCGAAGCATTTGGTATCTAGAAAACTCTTGAGAACAACAAATCCAACAATCATCTGTATCCTTGGGCTATTTCGCACTAGTGAATGCGAGCTAGTGTAGTTATCTAGCAGGTGCGCTCTTACTGACTGTGCAGGTTTGACTCAAAATGTACCCAACGCAAAACCCAATCAACGCTGATGGATCGATAATGGTGTAAGAAAAGCTCCGCGGTGTTGCGAAGTGAGGGTTGACACGTACAAAAACAGTACCCCCAGAATTGAGCAACCGGCCACTCTACAAACAAAGGAATGATCTGCTTCCAAGGGGGAAATGAAAAGCTCTATGCAAATCCCTTGCACAGTACCTGAGGAACTGTAGTAGCTTCTGGTCAGGTGCTTGCAGTCACTGTTCATGGCTGTCACAGTCCTGGTTGAGTTTTGAAGGCAGTATTCAATGTCTTGTCAAAAATAGCGAGCCACTCTTAGAGCAGCTCCACCGCAGCCCTCCCAGAGTCTCTCGCACTCCAGAACTAAATGAAAAGTGCCAGGGGCCCTTCCAAAATGCCTCTTGACTCTGGATCCTAGCCTGTTAAGAAACGGCCCTTCAAATCACTATTTAGTTGACTATATCCCCACATTCTACTTGTGATTGGTCCATTGACTATTTGATGTGCACTTTTGACGTGTGAGGGGCCTCCAAGGGTGGGGGAGTATAAGTGCAAGGGCTCTTCAAATGTAAATGAATAATTTCAGCGAGTCATCTTTGCCGTGTACGAGTGGAGATGCTCTTAGCCTTCCACATGTATCTTCATCAACGAAGGCTGCAGTAGCTGGCTGCAACATGCACTACATGTGCGTGGACCTTATCTAGAGCGACATAAATATTAATCGTGGCCGTACTAAGTTACAACAAAATGACAAACGTACAAGAGTCATCTCATACCTGATGCACATGACAGTCTGCCTGGCCAAGAGTATGCACTGACCTCACTGCCAGGGAGGCAGACTGAGCAGAAGCAGAAGCAGATGAGGCAAGATGCATTCAATTCTATCCTAATGTCTGTGAGCTTTCAGAGATCTCCCGGCCGATGGTTCGTTGAATGTAGAGTTATCTGAAAACAGAACTGCATAACATTCAGTAGCTTTCATGCCCACTGCCTTTCCTTCAGTGGAATATTCCACATAATCTACTGTAGAGTCAAGGCAAGAATGTTATGTGGTTTTCAAGCGGAGTTCAAGTGGAGTTCTCTTCCTATAATTATAATTTTTGACAATTATTGTTCATGAATAGTTTTCATGGTTGGGGCTCTTGGCTTGAAGGAACATAATTGTGGGAACTCTCCTTTAGCATTGGGGAGGTCACGAGTTTCATACCTCACCATGGTGCCTCGGATGGTGCAGGGCCTTGCTTTAGATTATTCTTCAACTCACCATAGACTAGTTTTGCAATCTTTTTGAACTCAAAACTAGTTTAAGGTGAGTTTAAGGTTTCTTTCCACTTGAAGACACTCTTTCCGGTTAACTTTGTGTATCAGCCGAATATTTGCTTTCCGAGAAATTCGCACTTTTTCCAGCACAAGTCAATTGCATCTGCTTGAATGCATTGACCATCGAGTTGAAATGTCCCACCCATTGTTTTATTTTGAATGTTACATTAGAGTTAACCGAAAAGAAGTGCATTTAACCTCCGTCATTAGGAGAAAGGTGGGGTCTCCAAAAGGCCTTTGGTTTTCTCACGTGCAGTGAAATTTCAGTGGTGCCCGCACGTTTTCCCCGCTGGCAGCAATGGTGACACGACGCTGCTAGCAGTGCAGTTCCGTGGGTCGGGCCAATCGACGCTCCCAGCACTGCGGCTTCCGACACTGTCAGCGGGCAGCGATCTTCACCAATGGTGCCACCATCGGAGGGGTGTTTGGGCAGACCAGTCACCTAACCCGGGTTGCCTTACAGGGCCTTTTGGGGACCCCACATTTCCCCTAATGTTTTGCTCTACTTCTAACCTCTGACTCTATTGAACTATACTTGGGTTGCATAGTGTCGTGTCATAAATTGTCCCCTTGTGGGCTAAGAGTTTGGAGCCTTGATCTAACCCCTAAAAGACCAAACGATCATTTTAAGGTCGTTGTCCTTAGGATGAAAAAAATATTTTCAAACAGGAAATCAAGTCTATTTTCCAACCCAATTTGGATTATGTCAAATGAAAAAATTACTCAAATGAAAAAACTTTGAACTATAAAGTAGTTCAAATTCATCATATAAACACATTGGTACCAAAAAAGCCTCATGAAAAAAATTAATGTGCCCTAAAATGGCCTTGCAATGTCAAAAAGTAGCCCGAAAAGCGACCCATTTGAACCAAAAAGCAAAAAGTGTCCAAACTAGACCCGTGCACTAAAATGACTCCCAAACATTCATAACAACACAGATTAACATGAAAATTTTACCATGGTAACTAGACTTCAAGGGGAATTCAATCCAACAAGTTTTATTGAAAACAGACTTGGGATGAAGGAAATACAAGCCCCCAAAGTTGCTGCCATCAAAATTCACAGAAACTGTCCAAAAAAAAGATACCTACTTTCAAATAATCACCAAAAATTCAATTCATCTCGGATTGATATGAAATTTGTACCACACATTCCATACATCATCTAGTTTGTTTTTCCAAAATTTCATAAAAATCGGAAACGTTTTGCAAAAGGTACATCCCTTCGAAGGTGAATGTCCCCCAAAAACGTCCAAAATATGGACGTTGGGACGGTTAGGGGTTAATATTCAGCACCCTAGTATAGGTAATTATAAATGAAAACCTTGATTGTTTGAAATGATGCTAACTTACTTGTAAAATTTGATTTATAGCAGGAGTTTTAGAAAGGAAAAGCCCTAACATTGCCAATGACATACGCACGACCTAGACAGTCACTACCATTTTAGGTCTTTACTTGGGTCTTCATCCAAAATTTGACCTCCATGTCGTACAATTTTGTTGGTTATGGTAGATCAAAAGTTTATATAATGCGGTGTTCGCAACACTTTGGATCTACCATAACCTACATTGCAAAATATGTGATTATATATAATTTAACTTTTAACATTATATAACACATGCAGGTTATGGTAGATCCAAAGTTTATATAATTTTTTCTACTAGTGAATAAAAAGTACCCTACAATTGTTCTCACGTGGTTTCTACTTTTCAACCGGTCACCCTTGAGCAAGTCGGGTTGTAACTATGATGAATAAAGTTACATGATAAGAAGTGAATGAAATGAAGAATATATATATATATATACAAATCAATCAATCAAGATTCCCAAAAATGAGAATAAGAATTGAAGACAGTTGTAGTTGTTGAAACATCTTGCAAACTCTTAAGACCTCAAAACTAAGTGTATGCAAATGTTGCATGTTATCAAAGAGTCAAGATACCTTAGATCATAGATTATGCCAACTATTTTTTAAACTTCAATGAATTCATTGAAAGGTTGCAAATTACACTCTTTATTCTATTTAGTGTCATTTTTGGCTTAATATAGAGTCAAATTAGTATATGATAGAATAAATTAGTTATTTTGTTAAATTTGTATCATGTCTATGGCCATGGCCAACACATGGTTTGCTACAATGGCGAAGCATTGAGCATGGCCGCGCCTATGACAGCTTCTTCTATGTCGTGAGTCCACAGACTTTTTGATCTGAAATCGGAGTGTTGCGAACACCGCCCTCGTTGCTAGAGCCACGGAGGTGATGGTGTACACATTTGGCAGAGAAACCGAGACCAAGGATGAAACCCCTGTTGTGCAGCATGGCTCCAAGCTACACGTCGACAACTTGCTGTAGTCGTGCGACGATGCACAGCTGGTTGAGATTTTCCAGGACACCGGCGGCACGGTGGAGGAAGTGCATGTGATTTACGACCATTTGAGCAGGAGGAGCCGAGGGTTTGCGTTTGTGACGGTGGCCAGCAAGCAGACGCGCAGATGGTGATCGACGCTAGCTGTTTGTGGGCATCTTGCCGTGGGGCTACGTTGAGCGCGCTCTTCACCAACTTCGAAAAATATATAATCGAATGGCTCACAAACAAAGAAAATGCGCACAAATGGCCCCATCGAATTATGACAACTCAACATCGAACAAGTAGAGATTGGGTAGATTAAAAATGTTGAAACATAAAGTTGTACAAAGTCAAAGTAATTGGATGAGTAGTTAACGCAAAGTGTTGCTAAATTACGGGGAGACTTTTTTGTCCTATCACTATAAGAAAACTTGGTAAAAAAGAACCGCAGCTGAATTCAGATGCGGTTCTTTTTTACCAAGTTTTCTTATAGTGTATTATGGTCCATTTCCACTCATCCCACTCCAGTGAGGATCGTACAAAACAACTCAGGAACGGCCAAATACATAGTTCAAACCACCAGGACTTGAAATAGTGCCATGTCCAAGTAACCTTTGTGAAATTAAGCACCATGGATTTCTTGCATGTGCTCGCTCGCAATTAACCTCATCAGACTGGCAAGCAGTGATGAGCACGCAAGAAACGATAAGAACACACAATTCCACAATTGCAGAATCAACAAGTCATTGCATGAATACAACCACCCCGACAACAACTCACATGGCGCTAATTCAAAATTCAAATGACAACGACGAACCGGTATCTGGTAGTTGTGCCCAGCTCAACAAACCCTGTTCACCGGTTATAACAAGCAACTTCCACTGGTTGGTGTGAAACTTCAAATCAACAAGGACCAATACAAAGCAACTATTTATTTCTTTGGACTTCCTGCCGATCGTGTGAACTCTATAGCATTCAGTAGTCTCCAAGAAGGTTGCCTTTTAGTTTCATCCACCTTTATAGATTGAGTGACTAGTGATTTGTAATTGAATGAGCTATTGAATCAAATAAACAATTACAAGACATTGTTGAATTATGATTGAGTGAGTGCTTTCAATTACTAATCACCATAGTTAGTTGCTCTTGCTTAACCCCTAAAGGTCCCTAGCTTTTTTGGGCTTAAAATCATCATCGCTTCTGATGTGTTATAGGTCTAAATAAAAGTGAGGTATAGAATCTCAACCGTACAATCTTGTAACATACATGTTGTAGATTATGTGGATCAATTTTGGGGTCATTTGGCCATATAGATTGCAAGATCATAGTGTTTTAGTGCTAAAAAAGGATGCTGAAATTTTCCTAGCAACACAGTTAGAGGTGAAATTCGTTTTCAAAATTACTCAAATGAAAAAACGTTGAACTATAAAGTTGTTCAAAATCATCATATAAACACATTAGTACCAAAAAAGCCTCATGAAAAAAATTAATGTGCCCTAAAATGGCCTTGTAATGTCAAAAAGTAGCCCGAAAAGTGACCATATGAACCAAAAAGCAAAAAGTGTCCAAACTAGACCCGTGCACTAAAATGACTCCCAAACATTCATAACAACATGGATTGACCTGAAAATTTTACTATGATAACTAGACTTCAAGGGGAATTCAACCCAACAAGTTTTATTGAAAACGGACTTGTGATGAAGGAGATACAAGCCCCCGAAGTTGCTGCCATCAAAATTCACAGAACTGTCCAAAAAAAACATACCTACTTTCAAATGATCACCAAAAATTCAATTCATCTCGGATTGATCTGAAATTTTTACCACACATTCCATACATCATGCGGGGAGTTTTTTCAAAATTTCAGAAAAATCGGACACGTTTTGCAAAAGTTACAGCTCTTCGAAGGTGACTGTACCCCCAAAAACGTCCAAAATATGGACGCCGGGACGCTTAGGGGTTAATGCCACCTGTTACTGATGTGATGTGGAATATTCCACATCATTTCATTTAGAGGGAACCTTGTCCAATTCACTAGGATGTAAACATTACTGCCAAACTGCTGTTTATAGTAAGTTTTTCAAGTGGTTGTTCAATTTAGCAAGTGATTACCAAGAATTTACCATCATTCTTGTACTGCCTAGTAATATGGTCAGGGTTCCTTGTGATTGGGGACGAATGATGTGAAATATTCCACATCATTCTGTTGGGGGGAAGGCAGCAGTCACAGAGGCTACTGAATGTTCTGTCGGCCTAACAAGACTCCAGATCCACGCAATATAGAAAGAGATTCCACGTAGACTGTGCACGGGTCCACCCCGGCCAACTGCCAGCCTCAGCAGAGAGTCCTACATGGAATTAGTAAAATAGTGAGAACGGATCCACTGTTTGGTGAAACAACTGTTTGGAGCTTGGCCGCCTAGTGCAACCCTGATCGCCATAGCTGCGTCCTCCTCGTTCGTCACTCGATGCCGCCGGTCGCTGCATCTTTCAGACTTCCCAACCCCTGCTGCATTGTCGCAGTTTTCACCAGCTTTCGATCGGTGGTTTTGCGGGAGATTTTGAGCTCGTTTTGCGCATTCTAGCTCTGTTTTCGTGCCATTTGAGAGGTTTCCTAGAGGCTGGCGCTCTGTTGACAATCTGCGGGCCAGTTTTTCGTAGTAGATCCTCAAGAGAGAAATTGTGTACGCATTGAGGCGTTTTTGAGTTCTTTGTGAGTTCATTTTAGAGCTAGGTTGAAGGAGTTACGAAGGTCTTGATCGGAGATCGATTTTGTTTTACGACGTGTCATGGTGTTGATCTTTGGTTACGTGATTTTTAGTGAAGGTAAAGTGCACGACTGTTTCTTGATTTTATTTTATTCGTAGAAATTAGACATTCGATTTACTAGTGCTGATGAAATTTGGTGCGACGTTTTTAGGACGTGTTAGAGGTGTTAAAGTCCGTGGAGATGTGTTAGGTTCTTATGCTGAAGAGCTTGTGTTTTGGAAGCTGCTTCGTGGTTTTTACCGAGATTTGAAATTCTTGAATGGCTCTCTTGACTTTCGTTGCAGTGCCTTGAAGGAGCTTTGGATTTTAGAGCTAGGTACGAGGAGAATTTGGTCTTGACCAGAGATTTGTTTTACGACGAGTAATGGTGTCGATCTTTGGTTACGTGATTTTTAATGAAGATGGAGTGCACGACTGGCCTTGATTTTATTATGGTATTATAGTAAAGTCTTTTAATTCGTTTAGAATAATCTAACTCCTGCTGTAATAGCACCTCCTTTACCACGCACTTTTCCTAGTATGTATTTGTAAGAATTGAACATTTGATTAACTAGGATGAAATTTGGTGAGAAGTTTTGAGGTGGTCATCAAGAGCGTGTGAAGGTGTTTGGAGATATGTTTGGTTTTAATGCGGAGAGCTTGCGTTTTGTAAATTGCTTCGTGATTTTTTCCGAGAATTGAGATTCTTGAATGGCTCTCCTGACTTTCGCTACAGTGCTTTGGATGGACATACTTCCATTGCAGTTTCTCTTGAATCTAATTTTGATTGTTTCTGTGACTGTGACTTGCGATTTTGTATCCCGGATGCAGATCTTCTTTGCTCTGAATCACGAAGTAGATGTTGCTTTCGGCTTGGAGTTGTGGATTCGGGAGCTTCTGGCCAGGTATGGGAAGATTTGCTACAAATGTGTTAGTTAAGAGGCGAGTTCCTGAGCCTTGGAATGATGTTTCAAGACGTATTCTGCCGAAGAGCTATTTCGTGAAGATGGGATTGACAGAAGATTATATCCAGGGTGGAAATACCGCGTCTTTCGAAACTGCTACTCTGAAGCCATGACTAATCTCATGCGTAATTTTTTTCCCGTCGCGTTCTTCCCTAAGTCTTTGCACAGAGGACTTGATTGAATTTGGAATACCACTTTTTGGTGATCGATTTGAGATGGATTCGCAGCACTCTGATTCTTCACGGGTTACATGGAAGTCTACTTCTTCAGGTCAGTATTTCAGTGACATAGAACATGCCAAAAAGCTTGCAGTTGCATACATGCGTACGCTGTCTGGTGGGACGGGCTACGAAGGGTGAAAATTAATAGTTAGTTCCATTTTGATAGATAGACGTGTTTTTCTGATAATTTCCTCTTTTTAATAGTCTTGATGCGGTGTTTTGGACTTATTAAAAAGATTTTGAGCTTATTAAAGTGTATCATTGCAGTTGGAGAATAGTAACACTTGTTTTTGTCGCTTTCAGAATTAGAAGGAGAAAAGAAGCGATTGCTCGACGTGGAAGCGAAGGTCGTGCCACTACATGAGAATGCCGATCACATTAGGTCATTGCATTCACGGCATATAATGAGTGCTGGTTCTGCAATGGCTTACGGCTTGATAGGTCTTCTTATGGGATTTGTCAATAAGGTGCATAGTGAACAAATCTTGGTGTTTTATACTTTGGTCGTGTTTCTGCTATGCTTAAGTTTTGGATTCTTCAGAGACGTGCATCAGCCACTGTAATTTAATACAATAATTATATTAATTTACCGTAATGTAAGGAATCCAGTAGGCGCCGAAGTAATTGGTAGGATGTAATGCACATGTATATAGGTACTTTAGATGTTCGCAATTTAGGTCAATGTTCAAAAAGTCTTATCTGACGATTCTGCCCTCTTTTGATGCAGGCAGTTCTAATGCGATGGCCTTATCCAAATTCGTTCCTTACACTACAAATGATGGCATCAATAATGGTTGTGTACACGATGAAAGCTTGGGGTCTGGTAACTGTGCGGCCATTGCACATGAGAGCTGCTAGGGAACTTTTCCCTGTTGTTTTCTTCTACAACACAAACGTTGGTTTTGCTTTAGCTGCAGTGAGGGCCTTGAGTATTCCTGTATATCATGTCTTAAAGCGCTTGACACCAGTCATGGTATTGCTGGGTAAATTTCTAATGGGTGGGGGGATTCCTTCCAAGCAGATCACATTGTCTGTGGTTACTGTTGTGTCAGGTAAGTTTCGTCAACCGATTTCTTTTATTGCTCACGGTTGCTACTTTATTTTTTTCTTGCAAGAAAGATGGAATCATATGGCTTTTCAAACAGATTCTTGTTTGTTTCATATTCTTCTAAGAGAAGAAAGGTCTTTGGTATGGGCATTCGGTATTAAAGGAGGATATAATTTGTGGCACTTTGAACAATACTAGACGATGGATAATGTGGCCTTCGATATTGAAAACATGAGTTCTATTGTCCGCCAATTTTGGCGAACTAATGAATTGAGCACTTGTGCCCTGCAACAGGCTGCATTATGGCTGGCTTTGGCGATTTAAGTTTCGCTTGGAGGGGCTACTCTGCGGCGCTCATCAGCTGTGCTTTGCAAGCGACCTATTTACTACTTGTAGAGAGAAGTGGCACCGAGAAAGGTTGGTGATTTTATTTTTCTAGATTCTTTTGAGTATGTTCCTTGCGATGGCATCAATGACTAAGCATCCTGCGCTAGACCAGGATGATTGCATTTCCATTGCTCTGTCTTTGTGTGTTGCTACTACAACTTGCAGGATACATTCAAAATGAAAATGCAACCGAGAAAATTTATCGACCTCAATCCGAGTTTCGAGTCTCAGGTTTCAGGTCCCTCTCTTCTCTATCATGCTCATATATTTTCACTACTTCTACGCAGGGTTCAATTCAATGGAACTGCTACTGTACAATGGAATACTGTCATTACCGGTGCTACTCATCATCATACTGGGAACAGGGGAGGTGTGGGATTCATATAAGAGCATAATGAGTCAATCACGGGAATCTCTTATATTCCTACCCCTGCTGTTCGCATCATTACTGATGGGTTCATTGCTGAATTACTGCTTGTTTCTCTGCACTATATGTAACTCGGCACTCACTACGACCATTGTGGGCACACTAAGGAGTGTTTTGGGCACGGTTAGTCTTCTTAGCCATTTTTTGTTCTCGATTATGTTCCATTCAATCGTTTCATTGTAAGCATGTCTCTCTGTGAGTGTCACTCAAAATCTAATGACGTGTTATCTACAATGTGATGTTTACATATAGCAGTGCATGATTTGACTCGTGTGCTTGACATGCCAATTTCAGGTGATGGGGTTTTTTGTCTTTGGAGGAGTGAAAGGCACCATATTCATTTTTTTGGGTGTAACATTCAACACATTAGGTGGCGTCTGGTACACCGTAATCAAATATAAGGAGAAGGAAGGGAAGGAAAAGCAGTCCAAAGAGCAGTATAGCAAAGTGGAAACGAATACCAGTAATACTTTCAAAGTCGGCTAAGCCAAGCAATGCGCTTAGTACTCCAGGCCCCAACAAGTAACTACTTCTCTCAAGAATGCTGGTGCATGATGTTGCCTGTTTTGAAGCTGAATCCTCTCGTCCAAAATGTGGTAGCAAGATTTTCATCTTCTTTCGCAATGCCTTTTTTCTTCGAAGGATTCGAGGGTTAAATGACCTTAGCTAGCCAGCTGTTGGAGAGTTGAATGGTCAGAATTGTATATAACCGCGGTGTCTGAAATTCAATTACTTTGGATCTGAAATGTTAATCATATGGCACGCAAGAGATGGATGTTCGGGTCTTGGATCACTGCAGCTAAATCAGTCTCCATCAACTCAAAAACCAGGCGATGCGTGTTCTGGTGTGGATATATCCAGCAGCTGGATGATGCAACTCCTTCAAAATTTCAATCTCCCTCAAGTCCGTCACATTCAGGGCGTCACATCCGTGCCTTCCGGATATATTTCCCTTCTTGTCATCTTGACTGCTACTGTCTCGTTTGTCTGCAGAAAATTCCAATGCTGTAACTGTACTAATACCCCACTTCAAAGAATCATACATACGTGAACGTCATGCCATTCATTCAGCGACGAACTTTTGCCACAAGTGACTCGCAAGTTTCCACTAAAGATTCCAGTGCCGACTTCTAGTTACAAGATATGCGTATTGACAGGACGCCCCAGCCTCGTACCTTCATCCGTGGGGGGCTCGGCCGCGACCTTCAGACTCGTGAGTGTGCCTTTCCCGAAGCCCGCTTCTCTCCAACCCTAAATTAATGTTGTTCATTCGGACCGCCGCTCTCCACTACAGAAGAACTTCGTCGTTGCCACTCTTTTGAGTTGCTCTTTCGCACCGCTATCTCGCAAACTCTTCCACAAGCACTTATCCTATGCTGTTCTATCTTGTGGAGTTCTCTCCTTGTTTCGGTAAACATTAGCATCCTCCTTAACGTTTCTTCTGCTCTTGCAGCACTTGTAACTTAAAGTTGGCACGTGGAAAGTGTCCTATCACAGCAAATATATTGGAAAGAGTGATAATAACGAGTTCCGAATGTACAAGGGAGCTAGTACTTTGAGGAAAGAAAATTTGTGTTATCCCTCATTTAAGAACAAACTTGCAAATTTTTTAGCAAGAATCACGAGGTGTGACACCCCCATACTGCATTGGTTTGGTGGAAGAGAGAAGCTAAGCCTGATGATTTGCATTGTAAACCAGTTTTGAGGTTAGGGTTTATGTGAGCACCCCCTAAACCCTAAACCCCAACCTGAAAACTGCAATTTGGGATTTTAGAAATGCTACATAGTTTCACTTTGTTTATAAGGAGGTGAACTGCTTGCAACACGAACCGGTCGCTGTTCCACATCAATATGCGTTCAGTTTCTTTGAAAAACAATTTAATAATTGGTAACAGTAGAACACAGACAGTCTCTAGTACCAGGCAGTACGGATGGCTGCGCGACGCTCTAATATTCTAGTGAAGAAATTAGGAGAGCAAACCTTGTAGCTGAAGCCTTCTCCACCCACATTCTTCACTTCATCTTTGCCTGGTGAAAACTTTTGCAGTCTAGTCGGTGCAACAGATCCGCGACTTGCAGAGAAGATTCAGCATTTGCAGAGTCGGTGCATCAGATCCGAGACGCACTTGCAGAGTAGATTCAGACTTCGATGGAGATCTGTGTTCGAGTGGTCAGTGACCTACAAATCCCTTGCTGTAACTGTGCTCGTATGTTACTCTGGTCCTTATGCCAGCCAGTTTCATTGTGTTGTGGTTGGTATGTCGGTACTACAGTTGTTGAAAGTTGCATTTACAACCTGGAGGTGCACTGAGGTTGAAGTGATCGAAGGCGGAGTTGCAGAGGATATATTCCTTCATTCGAAACTACGCAATTGATTGCAGAGCCAATCGAGGACGTCACCTCGTTCTTGAATGGTGAGCAAGCTGCCAGTGATTGCCTTGATTAGAGTGTTGGAAATAAGCTTTTAAGGGTCTTGAATGGGTGCCCATCATAAGGTTTCAGAAATGCAATGGATCATACGGTGTGCGCATCCAATTTGCAAGCTACGTGTTTTGATTGTTTTTGTACCGACAGATCAATGGAGTTCCGCAAGATGGACTCTGCAATTCGGAAGCACGTGGTGAACAACGTTTTTCTTCCCTTGGAGCTGCCTCAAGTAGAGGACCAGTCGGGTGCTGAAGGGGGGATTTTTGTTCGGTTAGTGGCTGATGTGCTCTCTGAGATCGTGCATGATGTGGAAGAGCTCAAGACGATTGAAGGCATGATGAAGTCATGGGGCAGGGTGCAACAGGATTTCATGGACTGGAAAGCTGTGCTCCAGAGCATTCAAAAATCATGCAGTGCGTTTTACCTGCCGATGCAAAACGCTGCTTTGACGGTATCGATGAATGGCGCATCGATGGCCACGCTTGCAGTGTTTCGCGTGGCGGCGCGGACCTCCGAGGTGATGGGCGCGCCCGGCGCGTTGTCGGGCACGTTTCCGGGCTGGTCCGTCACCACCGACGCCGATCGAGTGCGCAATGCGAGCTTCGCGAAACAGGTCGCGGACATGGCGATCCACGTTTTCCAAGAGATGGTGCCCCAGTCGAGGAAAGCGGGCGCTTCGCACGGCGAGGAACGCGACGTCGTGGACGCGGGTTATGTGACGGAGTGGTTGGTGGGAGCCGTGGCGGGGCGCGCTACGATCACGGGCACGGGCGATGTCCAACGCGTGCAGAAGAAGATCCGTGACGATGTCTTGTGGGAGCCTGGGTCGCGTCTCCCCTGGCGTCGATCCGGTGAATACATGGCTGTCACGGTCGTGCTCCACAGCACACTCGTGGACCATCAGGGCGCTTCCGATGGCCTGCTCGCCTACAAGCTCATCATGCTCAAATTCATGTCCACATTCTTGCGTAACTACGAGTTCGATACGGATGTGACTCTACAAATGCTCAGCAAGGTCGCCCGTCGAATCGCCAAACTCGAAGAGATCATAACGAAACTAGCCAGCTGGGTGGAACCCCATCTGAAGGCGATTTGCGAGCTCGTGATCAACGTACGTGGAAAGCTTGATGAGCGGTGGCGCAACATAAGGAACCTTGATGATTCTGAAATCAAGCTTGATCAAAGCAAGCTGGACTTCAAGAGAGATCTCCACCATGGATTTCGTTCTGCCGGGTTGCACCTTCGAGTGGCGTTGGACTCTGGGACGTCGCAGCTTGGTAGCCCGAAACTTTACGTTCCAAGATGCTCGAGACGGAACAAATCTTGTGGATGGCCTGATCTGAATCTGCCCAGCAGTGACGACGTCTCACTTTATGACATCGAAGTCTGGGTGCGCGATATTTTGTTTCTTGAGCTTCAAGACCACACCGATCGACCTGAAACGAAGCTTTTCAATCTCCTGGTGAATTATATCGATCAAGCCAAACCTTTCTACAAAGGCGATTGCGTTGGCTCCAGCCGAATGATTCTTACTACAGTTACAATCGTGGCAGTGCTAGATCGCCTGGCGGGGCGAGAGTTTCCCCTGCTACTTGAGTACGACACGGGGGTGGACATGAGCGTGCTGGGGTTGAATCTACTGTTGCCGCACCGTCACGACATGGAGCATTTGCATAAGTTGGAAGCGTACTTCACGAGGCGGTCGAACAAGAGGCTCCACAAGATGTCCCTAATCTGTGAAGACGTGCCGTCACCGCAGTCGTTCTCAGTGCGTGAGGCGCAGCGAGATCCCGACGTTGCGAAACGGAAAGAGCAGATCCTGGAGTTCGCTCGTGACGAGACGCGGAAGAAGCTGGAGGAGCTTTCAGAAGCACGGGAAAAGTATCAAAGGCTTCTCCGTGATGCTGAGGCGAGGTCTTGCGATGAGTATTATAAATCTTGGAATGGATACAGGTATGAATCGTACCATTGTGCCTCGAGTTGCACGAAATGCAGCTTGAAACAAGAAGCTGCCGATATGACCGTGAGTGTATTTGAGTTTCCTTTGCCGGAAAAGACGCACTTGCAAGACGCGGTGGTCGGGGAGCTCGTGGCGCCGACGTCGTCATGGACGACCCTTCGTGACGCGTTACATCTTCTCCATGTAGATGTGCTGGGCGTTCAATTGAAACCTTGCGAGTTTGAAGGCACATGGCGGGATTACTCGTCTCTGCAACGTTGGGTTCGCCCTTCTGAATCTCCATTGATCATCACTCTTGGCTGCACCACCAAGCTGTTTGTGAATTCGCACTATCGATCAAAGAACCCAGGGTTATACCCAGACGAGGCTTTCTTGAAGCCCAATGGATTCAACCTCCATTTGATGCAATACTCCGGTGCAAATCTGGCCAGCAAATCAACGTACCAAAAACCGCCGGATGTGACATCGCTGACAACGCTGGATGCCAATGGACCTTACAAGTGCTTGCAGTGGACCATGGATGGAACTTCCCACACTGAAAATGAGGTTCTGTGCAAGCAGTTTACTTGCCCACGGGAGCTCAACTTGGCAGAGTTTCACGCATTTGGGACGTTGCGAGCTGGGCAACAAATCCAGATTCGGAACATGGTCCGAGTGCTTGAGATGCAGGCCCTGTCATTGTCTCAGCCGAGTGTGGTGAACTTGCTTTCGCAAGCGCTTTGGGAGACTGGTCCACCGAACGGGGCGTGGTTTCGTGACTCGCACCTTGACTTACGGGAGGAAGCGTTTGCCCGATACGCTCTTCAGAGGCTCAATTTTCTGTTGAACAACGTTGGTGACAATTGGAAGGATCACTTGGCGCTTTTGAGCATCGTCACTGTGGGAGCGCGCGTGTTGGCCATGTCTGAACCTGCTTGGGAAATGGCAGCCATGGACATTCTTCGGCAGTGTCGCGAAATCGGAGAGAATTGGTTGAAGAACATTGAGGAGGCGCTTGGAGGAATGATGGCATCTCCAATCCATGAGATACAGCGAATGCGTTCGAAGCTTGTGGAGGTGGCAGCCATCGCAGCGCTCACATTCGATGTGGACGCTCGTCATTGGGAATCCTTGAGCAACGAAGACGTGGTGTATTGGCTTCGAGCTCTTGCCCGCATTCACGACAACGTGTTGTTGTATTCAGAGTCGTCGGGGAGCGGGTTTCAACGGAACCTCCTTCGGCGTGTGCAGCTGACCGCCTTACGTCTCGAGAAACCTCTGGAACGTCATCTGTCGGAGCATGACGATTGCTTGGACGGTTTTGTAAGCTCTCACTGGACAGATGCTGGTCAGGGTTACATGAAAGAAAGTTGGGCATACTACAAATCTCCAGGCGAACACTGGTGGACGACGACATTCAAGCACAATTCGATCGATCATGGGACCACGAGCACTTTGCATGTGGACATCTTGCGGGGATCTTTTCTTGTGAACGGACTTCCGGTGGGTCGGCTCCCTCATGAAATCACAAGCCACCCGGATTACGCAAGAGTCTTTGGCTGCCATGTGTTTGAGGTTCAGCCAGCGGCCGCAAGCGCAGGCTCGTTTGTTTCAGTTTTCAAGCTGAAAGACTCTGTGTTTACGTTCGCTTTAAACAACGGTCGCCTGTCGGTCATAGATCGGCGTCATGACAGCCACGAATATGAACTGTTTCCGAGCCGGTTCTTAAACGATGATCTACCAAGCCTCTTAACTGAGAATTACAGCCACTGGATTCATCTGCAAACGAAACGCATTCTGTTTCGTCCAGTGAAGTTCGACGACGACCATTTCGCAGATGATGAAGCACCCTTTGAGATCGATCTCACGTCGAAAGTCGTGTTGGAAAAGCAAAGAGATCGCAAGCTGGTTGATATTTGCAGCACCAGCTTTAAGGAGGTTTACGATGGAGTGCTGCATCGCTTGGAGTTTCCTTCGTTTGTCCACGTCTTTGTCAACAACGCAAACGGTGAGGTTCACGCAGAGTTCCCACGGATGGGTCTGAGCTTTCATATCAAAGAAGGCGTCTTATGGTCGCGGGAGCAACCAGGGTTTAGGGTTTCGGACCAGCAGTCGCTTGGAACCCTGATTGGCTTGCAACAGGGAGTCCTCTTGATAGAACAAGAACTTTCAGGGAATTGCGTACAACCCAAGCGTTCGCTGATCATGCCGCACACCATGGAGCTCGAGAGAGAGATGAGGATGCGACAGGGAGTCGGGCGAGATCATCCCGTCGTGAAAATCAATGAGACAAGTTTCCCATTCTCGTCACCGAGCTTCTTTGTTTACGATGTGGATGATCGGCTGCAATGTCTTCGAGCGCCGGCCAGCCAAGCGGCGTGGCTATACCTGGCGCTCTTGCACGCCATGACAGCGCATCCATTGCCGGACCCTTTTACAGGATTGACGGGATCAGAGTCCGCCATGAGGCTCCTCCAGTCTCCCCGTTGCTGGTCATGTCAGCCCTACGACGCCAACTCTCTTTCAATCCTGCACAACATTGCGAACCTGGCTCCGGGACGATCGTGGTATCCAAAGCATCTGCAATGCATGCAGACAGTGGAGTGGCCACCGGGACTGTTTCCTTCCACGGCGCTTGATGCGTTTCGTATCATCGTTGAGAAGCTCATTAAAGGGAGCCAGCAGTTGAGCTTCCTCTTCCCAAGCTCTGAAAATCAGCTAGACACTACGTTACCGAAAGAGTCTTCCGCTTTGCGCTTGAAAGGCTACTGGAGGTCACGAAGCTTTCTTGGACCGGAAGCAGCGATGAGCTCCAGATTCGAAGGAAAGGCTCCAGATCCCCAGTTGACAGCCATGAACTTGTCTGCGGAAGAGGGCAAGAGATTAAGAGAGCACAGCGCAATGCGGACCTTGGCGGAGGCTGGATTTCAATGGCAAGCCGCCAGATGCGAGCCTGATCACCTCTGTTCAACATTGTTGAATCGCAGGTCATTGCGTGGTGCAACACACGCACAATTTCAATCTAATTGTGTCAGCGCGTGGCGGAAAATTGCTGCGGAAGATTTCGTTGGTCATTGGATAAATCTTTACGACTTGGCAAGACAGGTCAACATGCAGGACCGTCGCCACGAGTTTACCTTTCTGCTCTCACTTCTAGCGTTTCGTAACATGGACTCCCGGCTCCTGTTCCCGCTCATGTGTGTTGCGGTTCATGCAAAGGAGTTTGAAAGCATAGATCCACCCAAGTATGAAAGCTATGAGCTCACAAACCAGGCGGCTTTAGATCTCACCTTGGTGAGAGCAGAAATCGAACGCCATAAGATCTGCTTCGACGTTTGGGCGCGGAGTGGTGATGCTCAAATTTCCCAAACAAAGCTCACACGAGCTGAGGATGTGGATGATCAGATGCGCAAAGCGTATCGTCAACGACAAATGGAGGATGTTGAAAGCTTGGTTGACAGCGCCCGAAGAAGTTGGCCCGAATCAACAATCTCTTCATCTTTGGTGTCTGCGACTATCGACTGCTCCAAGGCCCTTGCTGGCGTTAGCAAGCTCTTCATGCGGTGGCTCCATAACATACAACTTCACAGCTTTCTGTCTAGCGTGAAAGAGAAAGTCCGAAAGCTAAGTCTTCGAGCTACAATAGCTTTGATGCCTGGTGCCCTTGAGCTTCCCATGCGCAGTAACTGCAATACTACTCCGTTTTGCTGTAAGCTTCCTGTAGGGAGGCTCTCATTTTTAGAGTCTTCTGAAGCAGAGGTTATCTTTCGAGCAGGTCACTTTAGCGTCCGAGGTGTTATTGAGGGAGAGGACTCTAAGCCTAAGGCAGAGCAGCTTCTTCATGATCCACATCCTTTGTTTCTGAAGGCGGGTGTCACCACAGCTTGTCAAGTTTCCGAGCTCTTCAAAGCGGATCTGCGTAACAGTTGGGAGCAACGGTACAAGCTTCAGGCCCCGCCTTTAGTGGGTGTGCACAGAAAACGCCTTGAAGCGAACCTGAATGTGTGTAAGAGGAAGGCGAGTGCTATTTGGAGTGCCATTCGTGTCGTAACGATGCCTTCTGAGCAGGATTTGAGATCTCGAGCGTTGGAAGCGGCAGGGTTATGGCGGCGTGTGACTCCCTTTGTTGTGCTCCCGTTGATCGTTACTCCTGCACGTGATGAATGGCGAACCGTCACCACGGCGTTGGGTGCGTTAGCAGTGATCTGGACGTTGGAGCAGCAAGCCGAACGATGCCTGCGTTTCTTGAGCACCAAAAATGAAGTTGCATTGCAGAAGGAGCTCGCCAACAGTGGTGCTCGCAACTGGAAGCCCATTGATCATCCCGAGTGGCTGCTTCTTGAGCTCGAAGGGGATTATAGGACTCGAAAGGTGCAAGTGGATGTCACGAATGCAATGCTGCAACCAAAAGATAATCAAAACGCTGTGTTGCAACTCAACATGGGCGAAGGCAAAACGAGTGTGATTGTCCCTGCCCTGTGTGCTTCCATTTCAGACGGCCATCAATTCGCTCGTCTCACAGTTCTCAGCTCGTTGTTTCGTATCAACTTCGATGCGTTAGCCTTCAAGCTCGGTGGGCTGCTCAGCCGTCGCGTGTACACCTTTCCTTTCTCCCGGGACATGAAACTCGCATGTACACCTACCAACGTTTCTCAAATGAGGGCGGCATATCTCGAATGCATAGCCGGGTGTGGTGTCGTCGTCACGCGCCCCGAGCATCGACTCAGTGCACAATTGATGTCGCTGGAGCTTTGTCAAGCTGGTGTAGGTGAGCTCAAAAATTTGCTAGAGCTTGTCAACAGGAAAGTGGGCGACGTGCTGGACGAGTCAGACTTGATTCTTCAAGTGAAGTATCAAGTTGTGTACACGATCGGCGAGCAGATGAACGTCGACGGTGGAAACTTGCGTTGGAAATTGTCACAAAGTGTTCTTCACAGCGCCAGACGTCATTTCCGTTCCTTGTTGAACGAATTTGGTTCGGACGCCATTGAGTTCAAAGACGCCGAGGAGGGTGCATCTGCATTTCCTCACATCCGGTTGCTCAACGACGACCTCAACACGCGCTTGTGTGAGCTGATTGCTGGCGGCGTTCTAGGTGGACGAGACGAGGATCTCGCCATTCGTGAGCTCAGTCCTTTGTTTTGAGCTCACGAATGGCGATTCAAAAAACGGCGATTCAGTCCTTTGTTTTGAGCTCCACTGTGTCACTGGAGGACATTCATGGGGTGGTTCCAGAGGGACCGCTCCTCCACATCGTTTTGATCTTACGCGGTCTTCTCTGTTACGGAGTGCTCATGCACACGCTTCGCATGCGCTGGCGCGTGGAATTTGGGGTACGCCCTTTGGGTCATCCGAAGATGGCGGTGCCGTTTCGGGCCAAGGACGTGCCGGTGGAGCGCGCAGAGTATGGCCACCCGGACGTTGCGATCATGCTCACGCAGCTGAGCTATTACAACAGCGGTCTCAGTAACGATCAATTGCTGGAGGCTTTCCAGAGGCTCAGCCGATTGTCAACCCGGGACCACGAGTACAAACGATGGTTGCAAAATGCTAGTGAGTCTAAGCGCTTGCCAGCAACGTTGTCCGATGTGAACCTCGATGACTTTCGGCTACGGGAACAGACACTCTTCCCCCTGTTACGACGCAACATACGTGTGATCGACTTCTGGCTCTCCACCACTGTGTTCCCTGTTGAATGCAGGCAGTTTGAAGGGAAGCTCGTGGCATCCGCTTGGGATTTATGTGAGCGTCGACGTCGTCCCGTGTGTGGATTCAGTGGCACCAAAGACACCAGTCTGCTACTGCCGATCTCGATCTCGCAGCGTGATTTACCGCAGCTGCAAGGCACAGACGGCGTGGTGATTGCCAATCTCTTACGAGATGAGAATCGGGCGTACAAGAATCTGCCATCTTACATCAACGGCCATGGGATTCTGGAGCAAGTCAGGGACTATAAAGCGCGTGACTACAAAGTGCGTGTTCTGCTTGATGTTGGAGCTTTGATGGTTGACCTGAGCAATCGTGAGGTGGCAACGACGTGGCTTGCAATGGTGGACTTAGGAATTGAAGCCGCAATTTACTTCGATGATCGGGACAATCAAATCATGGCAGTGGGCAGAGATGGCCACGCCGCACCGTTACCACTCTCGCCCTATCACAAAAAGATGGACGCTTGCATTGTTTACCTCGATGATGTGCACACGCGTGGAACGGATTTGAAGCTCCCAGCGGGGTACCATGCTTGTGTCACACTGGGGCGCGGCATCACGAAAGACTGCCTGGTGCAGGCGTGTATGCGGATGCGCATGCTGGGAGCGGGCCATTCCGTCAGCTTCTGGGCATCACACGAGGTTCATACTTCGATCCTGTCGTCGTCGTCGTCGTCATCAGCCTCCCCTAACGAGAGCCTCACAAGTGAGGACGTGCTGGATTGGGTCACTTGCAACAGCGTCAAGGCGATCAAAGATGGCTTTCGCCATTGGGGCGCACAGGGCGTCACGTATTGTCGCAGGCAGGCGGTGAACAGCCAGTCTGCATCCATGTCGTTGCAGACACTCGGTGAGCTCAACACGCAGAAAGAGATCGTGGAGCTTCTGCAATGCTATGGAAACAGAAGAACCGCCACACCGTTGCCGGAAATCATCTCAAACTGGCTACGGAACGTGGCGGGGAACTTGCACGATGACACCATGATGGAGCTTGGCAGGCCGATTCTCAAGAGAATCAACGAGTATGCATCCAGTGTACAGTATTGTGTTCAAGTCCTGGATGAAGAGCAAGAACGAGAACTGGAGCATGAATTGGAGGAAGAGGAAGAGATTGAAAGGCCAGGAGCGGCCACACCACACAAACCAAATCGGCTCTCTTGGGATATCGTTGCTCTTGCTGCAGGGTTTTTTAACTTTCGTAGTGACGAGTTTTTACCTGCACTCCAAGCACTGCAATGCTGCACCTCATTGTGGCAACAAGCAGAAATCAAAGCATGGAGTAGCAAGTTCTACGTCACACGGGAATTCGCAACGGTAGTTTCACTGTCGAGTCCGATCAGTGGAGCTCCATTTCTGCGGCCAGTGGCGTGGGTAGTGATCATTCCAAGCACGGCCATTGTGCTTTTGAGCTCATTTGAAGCCAACGAGGTGATATCCCAGTTTCGACGCACCAAAGGAGCTGCACGTCTGCATATGTTTGCGCCGCGCCTTCGTGAAGCGCAGGACATGATGCTGTGGGAGCCTGCACTGGCGCTGCCTGTTGGAGCGTCCACGGAGGTGCACTTGCCACTGGTTGCCCAGCTGCTCGCATTCTCAGGCTCTGCGTTTTTCGCGAGCAAGAGTGAGGAGTCTGCGTACTGTGAGTTTCTGGGACTGTGTCCTCACCCTCGTAGCGGAGCTCAAGACGAGGCGTTTCACCGCGGCGACATCCGTTTGGATGGGTTTGTGCTCCCAGAGAGCCGAGATGAGGTTGCACCTAGATTGCAGGCAGCCTGTGGCTTTCGCCATAGCCCAGTTGGATTCATGGCTGAGCTCCTCTCTGCTCGTGGCTGGCATGGCTACCCTTGCTCTTCTCATGTGGGTCAGATTTTGTGCCTTGGCAGGTGCGCCAGTAATCTACCGATCAATCATGAACCTGTTGGCATGACATCGATGCGTACCCTCACCAGTGAAAAAAATTTGCCACGACGTGACCAGATTGTAGGCCTGGTTACTTTTACACTAGAAAAAATGATCAAAGACCTAGATGAAATCACTAAAGGCATCTCAAAAGAATACTAGAAATGGCCAGTATTTGAATCAGAGTGCCTTATAATAGATCATATATAGTATATGGATGATTCTATCCATTTTATCCTCCAGGGTGCGTGTTGCTCTACCAACGGAAAAACTTAAAATATTCACTGACCCTCACCCTGGAGGATTAGTTACAACCATTCCTGAAGCAGGAAACATGATATATATGTATATAAGGTATGCCACCCTATTTGTGCCATTATGTACTTTTTCTGTACATACCAGATGTAAGACACTGATATGTATTGTGCACAAAGTGGCACAAATAGGGTGATTTGCCTTAATGCTGTAATGAGGGCTGAGCATGTATAGGAATGCCAGAAGGGTAGTTCAGTTATGGCGGGACATTTTGATCAATGTAAATACACGCTCTTGGCAGTAATTTCCATTTCCTCCTAGTAATTGCAATGCCAAGTGAAATGAAAATACAATTCTTAAAGCCAAAGGCTACTTCCCATAGTGTAAATTGAACTTGGATTGGGAGGAGTGACCATGCACCAAAACGAGCGTGACCCATGGTCTTCGGGTTTTGCGGTCAGAGAACCTCTTTTCTTTGACCCATCAAAAATGAACTTAGACTATGAATCATCATCCACTTTGGTACTTTATAGCCCTTTTGGTAACCTCAACTCCCATAGTCCGAGTTCATTTTTTGAAGTGTACACCCAAGTCATCCCCGGACGAGTTTATGGGGCCAATCATAGATTGTAGAGGCCCATGGTCACGGCTCTTGGTCACGAGAATAAACTGTCCTTTAGATAGGCACATGAGAATAGTTTCTAACTATTTACAAAGTCCTCAAAAGTAAGCATTTAACAGATGCAGTTGAATTTGCTCGTAAAAATAAGATTTGATGCTAAAATGGTTATGAATCTCTGAAACCTCTATTTAACTTTATAATTGCTCAATTGTGGTTTACTATATGAAGTGTAATATATTGTTATATACATATTGTCATAATTAATCGATTATCAATTTTTCTTTGTACTGAAATTTGTTTGGTCATTGTTATTTTGATCAAATACCACCAATTACAGAATATACTATATGGTTGCAAAGAGCTTCAGGGCCGTTTAACCATTAAGTGACTCAACGACCATTTTACGGTCGTTGCCCTTTTTTTACGAGTTGCCCATGATGAAAAAAATATATATAAAAAATAAAAATAAAAATTCAAATTCAAATAGGAAATCAAGTCTACTTTCTGACCCAATTTGAATCATGTCAATCTGAGTTAAACACCACCCAGGAGAAATTTTCAAAGACAAAGACCTCAATATTAGAGGACAACTAAACTAGTAATCATTTAAGGGTTAAGGGTGAATATGGTGTAAATTATTTAACACGAGGACATATTATTCAACATCACTTGTAATGGTGGCATTATAGCATTCGTGATGTGCACTCATGGCGTTGCTAGATTGATAATATTCATGCTTGCCAATTAATCACCCACACTAAATATTCATTTTCATGTAGTAGAAAGGTATACTTGAAATACCAAGCTACAGTGTTGAGCATGGTGTCATAGGCCCATTTGGTGCTTCATCAACAACATTCAGAGACGAATAGGGTTGGGCGAGCAGGTGCCCGTCTTGTCAGAGTATGAAGACAAGTTCTGAATCAACACTAATTTTTGTTTATACTAATTTCTGGAATCAAGCAGATCGCTGCTTACTGTTTGATAGTGATTGAACATGATCTGCGGGAAAGCTTGTCCTGATGTAGTAGCTCGCAACGTTGTAGTGAATCCAAACGATTTCACACATTAAGGTGGTTACCCCATTACCAACTGGCTCCTTTCACCACCAGCTAGTGGCATTATCCACAATCAATGCTGCAATGATGTTGGTTGTAGCTTGAGTTACAGTTGGTAATGGGTTCTCTCTTGTTGGTTTTAGTATATGTAAGTGTGGTTATACATTCGTTGTTGTTGGTTTAAGCATCTTTAGTGTGTGCAATACAAATCTTCTCTAAACAGAAAGAGGTGTACCTATATGACGTGAATGGGATGCGTCATCCTTCAACTTTGAAAATTTATAACTAATTCATTCTTCATCCAAAAATTATGTTTCAACTTGTGTTGGAATCTATTTCTTCTTGCCTACCTCTAAAGAATAATGATACTAAATAATATCAATGCCTCATATCCGTATCTCTTATTCAGTTGGGAATGGGGTAACCACCTTAGAAGAAATTTCAGACCTCCCAAAGGTTGCGAGTTCAGCCAAACTACCATGAATTTTTTTAATAATAATAAATTATTATTATTATTTTATATATATATAAAGTCTAGTTGACATGGCTAAAATTCGGACACATCAGATTTATTTTTTAAAATTAATTATAATTTTTTTGCACGGCAATTTTAGCAGCCTTTTAGAGGCCTCAAAATGCTTGTAATGACACAGAGATATGCTTTGATCACATATAGTGGCGTACTAGCTCTATGCATTCCTCAAAAATCTATAGATGGCATCGAGAGCCATCTCCACTAGGTAGACTGGCTCCAACAAGTGAGGCGTTGCAACGAGCTCCATGTCGTACAAAATGCACGTTGCCACGGGGATGATCTATCGCCCACCACAGTGGATGCTGTCAGAGTGAGGAATTATGTCACAAACCTTGAAAGTGACGACGTGGAGAGGTTCATTTGTAAGATTCACCGTACAATCCTCAAAGAGTTAAGCATAGTGCACTTGTCAAAAAAAACAATGCATTGTAACTGCATCAAAAATATTACAAATGCACATGTTTCTCTAATATAGCAACCTCCTTTTTTAAAATTGAATACAATATTTGTATTTTAAGGTATGGATATTACTTACTATTCATAGTCCTGTAAGTTTGTTTCTATTTAGTAATCTTCTATTGAGCTCGAAAGGGAAAAAAAATAGGGCCAAAAATTACAAACATGACTAAAAAAGAGGTACATTGTAATATACAACTACACTGTATGAACGATCCAACTAAAAATTATTCCCTCCGTCCCACAAAAAGACCATGATATCGACTTAAATTTTGTTCCAAAATAAAACCCATGATTTCCAACTGTACTCATTCACCATTGACAATTTAGTTTCGCGCATGCTTGACAATTGCTTCAAGGCATTGCAGACAATGGATTTCTAGTACCTTAATCCATGGATTTTGATCATGCTAATCCGGGTGCTAATCATGGATTTTGATCATATTGATCATGGATTATTGTCATGGATTTTGTTCATGTGTACACTCTTTGGCAGTCAAGATACTCTCTTTGTACTCACTTAATTGATGGCTTTGCATCACAGTCAACACACTCCTTCTATTATCATGGAATTAAACTCAATCCATGAATTTCAGTGATGACAACACTTAGCCCATGGATTTCAGTGAAAACAAGGTCGTTTTGTAGAACGGTGGGAGTATTAACTCTCAAAGAGTGCACTATTCAATAAAACCAGGAATCACGTGCGTGCATCCCTATTATTAAAACACCCATGTATACATTTTTTTGGCTAAAATCAAGCATTATATGTACAAATCTCACAGCCTCAAGATACATTTCCATATGTACACAGGGGCTAAAAATGAGAAATTTAACTCCAAGCCCCATGTATATCTACTTTCTGCTCGACAGAAATATGTCTCCCATACGTACATTTTGTACATGCTTGTTCTAAATAATACCCTTGTTGTGCACGCACGTGTATAATTACAGTACTTGAAGAGTGCACTCCCATTTAGTATTTTTTTTATTGATGTATTGGAGGCGTGGGTGGAATGGTTTGGGTGTAACATTGAGGTATTTGTAGATAATCAGCTATTGTTATGAGTGTCAGTTTATTTGATTGGATGTTCCAATGTTTCTATTTTGGTGATATACGCAGACGATGTGTATTGTAAGAGGTTTGATACGTGGTTTGTATAGTTATGGGGGGAGTGTTGGTTCTTCATATGTGATGGTGTCTACAATAAAATGAGTGATAACGTGTGTGTCTGGGAAGGGTCTTATATGTGGTGAAATTTTTTGGTATCAATTGATGTCTGGTATAGTTAGTATAGAAATGGTGGTGGGGTCTTTTTTGGCTGTTAGTCTTGCCTAATGGATTGCTCACTGGGACTTTATTTCATTATGTGGGTGTGCGTAACCAATCCATTCCTTTCCAATTGTATTGGAAGGCATTGCCGAGTGATCCAAATATTTTATCTATTGGGAATGGAGAGTAGAAGTTTGTTATTTGTGTGGAACAAGTGACCAGTGAGGAGAAGTAGGAGTGGAAAATATTAACTGTTGTTGTAAGGAAGTCTAGAATGGTGGTTGGTAAAGTGTGTTGTGATGCCTTTAGTGAATCATCGAGAAGGTGTTTTACCTTCATGACAAGTTTTAAGTGACTAAAAGGTAGGAACCCCTCCTCTCGTACCACCTCATTTTGAAGTTTGAAAATGAAGGGTTCCATGGAGGGACCTACTTTCCTTTTTTCTACCTTTTTGATTTCGGGTCACTAGATGGAAGCATTAAGTACATAGTATAATAGAACAGTGCCATGGAGCACCCTTGAAAATTGAATCGAAAGAAAATCTGCACTTAGATTCAGTTTTCTAAGTAATGAAGAAACTCCATTTGTATTCCATGAATTTTGGGACTACCATGTCATTGCCACGCAAATTTAGTTTCTAAGGGCCGCTTCATACTATGTTGAAGGTCGAGAGGCCATCGATTCCCACCAATCAAAATGCAAGAAACCAAGAATTCGGCCTCTCGTCCCTTCACATTAGAGGCCAAAGTCCAAAGGCCGCCATCCTCCAAAATGCCTACATGGCAATACTTTTTTACCAAGGCGATGGACTCTTGAAGGAATTTTGGGTCGGACAGGAATGGAAACCCAAACTATGGTCGAGAGGCCGTGGATTTTTTTTCATAAAAATCAAAACTATATTTTATTGCCTATTTTCAGCCCATTTCTTTAGACTCTCAACAAAGTTTGGCCACTCAATCCCACGGCCTCTCGACTTGGACGGTCATAGTATAAAGCGGCCCTAATTGTAAACAGATTGTGGTCCCACTGCAAGAGGGTGTTGGCTCCACTGCTGTATTATATCATGCTATGTAAGGTTGGATGTCCTAAAACCACCAACTTAAAAAATATGGCCTCATTTTAACAAGGTTATTTATGAGAAATATTTTTCGGTCATTTAGAATAAGGTTTCTCACGGAATGCACAAATTTTCGCAATTTAATTTCGAATATTCAAATTGATACAAATTTTCGAAGTGAAAAGAACTTCGTGACCCAAATCAAACCTTTAGGTTTATCCATGTGGTACTAATTTTCACTCATAATGATACCCACAACCACCAACTACTTCTTCGCAATGCTTGGCATGCCATTGTTTTACTTGAATAGTGAAATTGATGGTTTTGAGTCTCGACTGTGGTAGCCCCAAGAAAGCTCTACATGTCATATTTGGGGGTGGTGGTGGTTTTAGGACATCCTACCTTACATACCCTACCTTACCTACCCTACCTTACCTACTCTACCTTACCTACCCTACCTTACCCTACCTACCTTAGGCCCACTTTATACTTGGGGCCGGATTGAGGGCCAACCCAAACTCTTCAAATTTCAACCAATTTCAACCAATAGGATCGCTCGATTCTTTCAAATCTAGCCCAAGGGCTTTATACTAGGGCCGGGCCGGAAGGAGCAATTTTTCCTATGTGGCGTCCTATGTGGCATGATTTTGGCGCCAAATCTTTGGGCCAGTTCGATGAAATTGGGACAAGGTTTGCCATGGCCCGAACTCCAAACTTGGGCCGGATTGAATCGGGCCGACCTTCCATCCAGCCCCAGCATGTGTAACAAGTGCATTGTGGATACCCCTAGTAACTGATCAGTGTAAAAGGGGCAGCACAAATGAGAAATGTGTCCCGCGTAGCCCTAACGCCCTGTTTCGAAATCGGTCCTGCGAGCGATGGCTGGATCAGCGCGGGATTGAGGATCCAGGGCCGCCCAGAACATCGTCTTCCTCTGTCGACGATCATAACTTAGTGCACGAGCAGCTGCATTCCATGGGTATGAAGGGCATGGTGAGTGGTGCAGATGCGTGCCCCTGTTGTGTGGGAGGTGCGCACGCGAGCGTCACAGCTTCACAGTCGCTGGACGAACTGGATTTCCGCAGGAGCTTAACGGGCGCAGCGCAAGTGGGAGACGTCGCCCGCATGCGCAAATTGCTGGCGCGCGGGCTCACCTCAGTAGATGGCGATGCCCAATCCGGCTACGCTCCTCTGCATTACGCTGCACGCCATGGCCATGTCCCCGCTTGCCTCCTCCTCCTTCAGGTGCCGTTCCTGCATACACCCACACTTACTTTCTAGGGTTTCGAATCTTATTCGAATTTTTGGAATGCTGATATGCGCAATTGATATCATCCATTTTTCACAGTTAGGCTATTTCTGTTACAAAAGGATTCATGTTGGACGCACTAAAGGCACTGTTGATCACACATTGCATAAACTAGAATCAATAAGAGCAAATCCATGTGCACATATTAGGGAATGCATAGAGGTGCTGAGTTGGTACTCACCTTATCATTAACCCCTAAGCGTCCACTGTGTATTTTCTGTAGTGTAGGAAAATTGGACCCCTGCTGCAAATCATCTGATCAAAATAACAATGACCAAACACTTTTCACTACAAAGTAAATTAATAATCATGACAATATGTATATAACAGTTTGAGTGAAAATGACTTCAGTTTGACACGATCGACACTGTTGATCTCATAGTATAGAACAAGAGCTTTAAAACGATGTATTTGCAATAAGAAAACCGAGGTAAAATGAGGAAATGCCACCGTTGCAAAGTTCAGTGATGCAGATGGCCAAATTGGGCGTTTTAGACGCTTAGGGGTTAAGTCGATTTGTTCTTGGAAAATACCTTACAGAGTTAAGCACAGAGCTTGATTTCGAGCTTATTTTGGTTTCCAATTCATATCACGAAGATATGAATCCAGGAAGAAACCCTAAACCCTAACCCTAAGGTTTCGCAGCTGATAATGTATGGTGCAAGCTGCAGAGTGGGGCGCAAGTGGACAGGAGGACTCGAGCAGGGCAAGCTACAAGCCTGCACCGGGCAGCGTATGCGGGGCACATTGAGGTGGTGAAGCTTCTGTTACAGCATGGCGCAAGTGTGGAGGCGCAAGATAGTGACGGTCAGACTTGCCTGCATAAAGCTTGTAAGTCTTTCAAACACAGTATCTCCTAAAGGACCAAGGATTCACGGTTTTAAATGACAAATTCAAGCGATTGTGTTGTTGAAAATATAATTCAGATGGGACTGGAATATCATATCATTGGAATCAGTGAAGAACATTGCATGTGTTGATAAATTAACAAATAAATTTGAACAAAAGGAAATTCACATAGGACCTACTCAATCCTGCAAAAAAAAAGACATGAGGCCCAATTCTGGCTTCTTTGTCCTTTAAGGATTATGATGGATCTGAGTTGCTCTATCATGCATTATGCTCTGAATTAACGATGCAATTGTTTTTTTTTTCCTCTGTGAATGTCTAATATGATTAAGAAGTACTCTTGATCAATTTTCCTCCTGTTTGAAACCACTATGAACCGTTTGGTATCGCTTGCATAAAGTGATTTTAATTCTATGATGAGCAGCGATGCAGGGCCATACAGCGGTGGTGAAGCTGCTAACAGAGTCGTGTCCCAGGGTCTGCACAATCCTCGATAATCAGGTGTGCAGTCTCCCAAATATTGAGAAATTCAAATGCTCATGAAAGCTAAAGATTTCTTTATTAGAATATTTACTATATATAGAAAATTAAAAGACTTAGAGTATACTAAATGAGACATTTAGTGAACTCATTATGCCATATTGATAGCCGCAAAATTTCAGCTTATCGAACCAAAAGTCAATTACTAAAAATAAAATTGATTTGGCATAGGACTCTGATTGTTTTTCCAAGTTCAATTGTATAGATAAATTCCATTTTCATTTTAGGCATCAACTTCCAAAAAGTTGTAGGAATCATATAATATATCAGTTCTAAGTTTGGTAGGCATTTAGGGTTTAATCTCTTCAAACTTTTGAATCACTTGCTCAAAGCTTGAGGTTGATCATCCACACTTGTCAGTCAAGGCTTATAAAATTTCCTCTTGGACTGGTTGCAGGGACGCAATGCATTGCCTTGAAGGATGTCCACTAGTTTTGATCGATGTTAAAATTGATCAGAATGCCAAATTTCACACTATTCCTGGTGAGATGGCGAGGAGTTCTCAGCAACACATCTGTGAGCAGGTGAAGTCTAACTCGTGCAATAGAAGTAACAAATGGAGGACGACGTTTCTGCAAATCACTATCTTCAGCAGGTATCATAATGAAGACCACATTGTTCAATACTAGTTGAATGACACTCTTATGCAAAGGTTATGTATTATTAGGCTACCGCAGTATACTGTGCTTCTAGTATCAAGATCCAAACATAAGCAGCATTGTCATCCTAGGATTGATGTTGTGCTGGAATTTTGAAGAGCAGTGCCGCCTCGTAGAATATTGTGCAACCAGATACTTGTGAATTCTTTTGACTGCAATTCCGCCTCGTCTTTGAATGCTCAAAGGGCTGATTTTTAAAATCACTGCATCCAGTGGACCTGTGTCTGTCTGTGCTGTAAATAGAATGCTACTGAACGAGTCGTCTATTTACCATGCTGTGGTGGTGATGCTCTGAAGCTTTGAAATTGACATGTTGCTGTTGAGACCCCACCCAACTGACTAGGATCCATGGCTCATGATGTGCGCTCTCGTGTACAGGCTCCTGCGACACCTTTCTAGAGGCATCTCCAGCATAGCAGTAATGAGCAGACCCTACTGACTTACCTACAAAGATCCCTTGCCCATGCTTGTCACCAACTTTTTGACAGACTTTTTCTGGAGCCACCTCGGAATGAGCAGACCTTCATGTCAACCTCAGATTGTGAAGTGGTTGTCTGGTTGCCTCATGAGGAGATGCCGAGTCATTCCTTCAAGCTCGTAAACTGGTCTGTGAGTGTTTGTGAACTGGCCTGCTGTACGGGTATTGTATATGTCCTTTCGGCTCAAAAGTGCAGAACTTCTCTTAGGAGAGGGAACTGAGCCAGCAACAGGGGGTCACTTCTCATTTTTCAAAACTGAGTCAGCAATAAGGCCCTTTGTCACTTCTTGTTTTGCAAAACTGAAGAACTTACAGTGTCACAGAATGCTTGTGGTGCTCTCCTTTAGTACTTTTCTCTTTTGAAGTTCCTGCTCATGTGATGATCACACGTCAATGTGAACATGGGTTTCATATTTTGTGTAATTTCTGATTTGTGAAATCCAATTCACTCAATTTTTTTATATTAGGAACTGGTGCCTTTCGGCACAACCTCTTTTTTACTTACAGTAAATAAACATGTGGCCAGGAGCAATCGTCTATCCACAAATGTTTGATAATCTTGCAATGCCATATTCGATGACTTTAGAATGCCATTATTCTTGTAAGACGAAAGAAATTCATTCATTGGAATGATGGGCGCCAATGTGCTAATGTTGCTTTCAATACATGTCTCATTTTCCGCTTAAAACATATTGCATTTCAAGCCATTTTTTAATCTCTCTTTTGGTAAACAAAAATTGGAAGTAGATGTATAGAAATAGGCTCTTGTTCAAAATGCCTGTATGGATTCCCTATCCTTCTGTATATTCTGTTGTGATAATTGGGGAATTTTTGAGAATTTTTGAGGTTGCCTGTTGCTTTAAAGTTCCATCATTTGTACAGTACAAGTTCTATGATGCCCATATGAGAAAGACTCTCAAATTCAAATTTGGGTTGCCCCACCAGGACATAATTGTTGTTTACGGGTTTAAAAAGTAGACCTATGTTTACAATACCATCACGAGTCTGTTGGTTTCTGCATTTCTACTGGTCGGAAGCTAGTTCAAAAGTATGAACTGAGTCATTTTCATAAGCAGTTGTCCCTCTCTATTATGACATGTTTGGGAATTGAAGCCCTACTTGCAAGGTAGGAGGCATAGATCAGTCACAGAAATGACTTGTCACATGTGTATTGCTTGAAACAATAATACCGTTCATAATATGGAGTGTCATTGTATGGAGGGTAGTCTGAACTACCTTATCACTAAACAATAAACAGATACCACATGCAAATTCAATCATAAGCAAAGCTTGGAGGAGAGGCGAATGAAATTCTTCTTAATTAGCAATAAAAACACCCATGCATAACATTCTTTAGCAGCTCCACTGTTCATCCTTGGGAATCAGCATCACAGGTAGCAAGAATTGTAATCTTTAGCTAGAGAATTTAAAACCATCTTTAGCTAAAGATGGCTTGATAGCTCAACAAACTTTTGTTTTTTAAATAGTTTCTATATGTTCCACATCATCAATTCTCTATTCAAATGTTCATTCTATGCACAAGTAAAAGGGTGTGCTGCATTACTAGCTAAAGAATGTTATGTGCAAGTCCATTCTATGTATGTCTCGAGCTTTACCTTAGGAATAGGGTCGGATTCGTTTTTGGTTTTTGAAGAAGTGCTAAAGTGACGACATAAAATAAAATGGTGTAAACAAATATTTTCATGTTTATCTATATTTCAGATAGAACCATATTTTCATCCGCATATTTGGATGAATTTTATTAAAACTGGCAATTTCATCTAATTTATTTCAAGTTTTGGAATAATATGACATCTTCATCCATTTTTTCTTCAAATTTTTCCAAAGGCTTGGTGCACTCCAATTATTTTTGGTGCTTTTTGGCATTTAAATGCCAAAATAATATCACTGCTTAGAAGAGTAATTTTATTATGGTCACAGTCAGGATGACTTGCAGCGGCCAACATGTTGGTACATATCACATCAACCCATTTGGCCTTTGGGGTAAAAGTGGAACCAGGCCCTGTAATAGTGCATCATGGCTACTAGTATGATTTTGAAAGTGATGGCTCTGGGTAAGTGAGGATTTCTTTCTAGTTTACTTTTTTACTTTTTACATCCAGTGAAAAAGTTCATGTATTGGGTACAGATTGAAGGAGATGTGTGGCATACCAGTAGCATGATTGAGCCACTCTCAAAATTAAGGTACTGTACACTGATTATGCCATTTAGTGCATGTGGTACTAATTTTCGAAGGGCTGAAATTTTTATTGAGTGTCTGAAATCTTCATATCACGTTATCACATATATTTATTTTATATAATTGAGTACAAAATCACTCAAAATTTTGTATGCAGTGAGTCATCAAATACCTACCTTATAAATAGTAATGGTGTTGGTGGTGATAAGGAACTTTAATTTGGAACTTGCATGCAACTAGGAGTTCTCACCTCACCCTAACTCGAAGTAGTTATTCTAGTTGAGTTTGGGCGGTTATTATCTCTCCCTCTTCATAATAACAGTTTGAAATAGTTCCCCATTTGCGTATTTTTCTTGTTCTCGTGGGTAAGCTCAAACTAATTCTAAAATTGAATAAATGTACATCAGTTAACCCCTAAACGTACCAGGGTGTCCCTGGAATTGACAATTTGAGAAAAATCAACATAAAGTACTATTTAGAAGAATATTTTGGAATTGATATACAAATGAAAGTTCTAGATTTTGAATTTTAGATTCCATCCGTACGGTTTGATTCGCTAATACTATCACCAATATTTAATTATAAAATTTGAAAGTTAAAATTAAAAATTCCTTCTAAATTTGATTACAAACAAAATTTTAATATTTTTTGAGTAAAATTTGTTGGAATGAATTTGAAATGAGATACTCTTAAACGTGGTGATTCTTTGAAATTTTTGTGTTTCTTAAATCTATAACCTCATTTTTGCAAGGCCACTTTTGAACTACAGTCAATGCAATTTTGGCTTGGTCAACAACTTGACATACTTCTACATTTGTAATTTTAGAAAAATATGTAATCAAGTATGACTAAATCCAACCGTTAGATAAGACAACAACTTGGTGAAGAATCTCCAAAAAATTGGATGACTTTCATCCAAGCATTGATGAGAACGTGAGAAGGGTTTGAATCTGTTAGTCCTCCAGTTTCTGGACGCTGTTACGTTTAGGGGTTAAAGAGTCACTAAATCCACAACTTTTGGGAAATCTATAGGAAAAATTCTAAAATTCATAATTTATTTATACGGTATCCAAATAATTTGTATTCTAGTGCATTAAAACCCTTTTCAAAATGGAAACAAGATGCCCAATTTTTATTATTTATCTAATAGCAATTAACATACTCACCAATTGAAAACTATGTGAATGGAAAAATTACCTTATAGTATATTGTAGGCACATAGTAGGTTTAATCAATTTTTTATTTTTATTTTTTTGATTTTATGAAACAAGTGACAAATGTAATTCTCCCAGGGAAGTCACTGTCAAGAATTTAGATAACTATGAGAGAACAAATATAGGGTGTCTTTTATTCATTTGAGATAAAAATTATAAATTTATAAAAGTAATATAGGGTGTTACAAAACCAATTTGGGAATATTTTAGGAATATTCTTAGAATATATGGAATATACCCTAAATATGCTATAAATAGTATAATATTTCAACTATTTCATAGCCCCCTATTAAATACCCTTTGTACGCTCATATGTACCCAACATTTACACTAAGTGACTTCCCTGAGGTCGTTCTTGATCAGTAGAAACTGCTTGCTAGAGTATTGCATAAAGTAAACATACCCATTACCATCCATTTAACAATTTTGACTTGCTCTAATATATTCATAAATATAGTTACATTTGTGTTCTAGAATGTAAGTTGCTATTGCATGAGGAAAGAATTTAGTGTTGGGTGGTGATGGATATGTCTACATTAGGGTGGAGAATCAGATATATGACGGTCACTTTTGAGTGAAAGAATTTGCACTTATGAGTGCACCATCGAGTCTTTTGACATTTATATTTTTCATATCACGCACTAGAATTTAGTCTTTTCTCACTCGGAGTGTTCTCTAACTTCCCCCACACACACACCCCCTCCCCCCCCCCCCCCCCCCCCCCCCAACTGCCATTCAAAAAACTTAAAACCACTCACTATGGATAGGCGAATTAAGTCTTTTAAAGTACAATTTTGGGTGTTAAAAACACACCATCAACATTACACGAGTAGGATATGATTTTCTTTCATTTTTAAAATTCTATATAAATCAGATCTTTATGACTTTTTCATTTTATTTTTGAATCTTATTAGTTTATCCACTAAAAATATTCCTAGGTCAATTTTTTCTTTCCAAGTTTAAATTTTTTAAGGATTCTCTAAATGGTGTATTTATTGTCCCGGGACACTATTTCTAAACCCAAACACTATTTAATTTTAGGGAGATATAGTGTCCTTGTAAAAAATAAAATGAATGTAGTGTTCCAATGACATATGGCAACTTTATAATAAATATGACATGCCAGCTCATATCACTCTCATTACTTGGAAAGAACATGGCACTGTCAATGAAAGTGAGAATGATAAGTGGCAAATTGCTATGTACTATAGTGTCAAGGGACACTATATCTCTTCACCTTTGAACAAATTGTGGTAAAAGATATCAATTCTTCTCGGACACTAAATACGCCATTGAGTGTAGTCTGTGTAAATTTGCCTTCATGTCACATATTGGGTGTTTCACATTTTCAGCGTGTACGTATTACGTAAACAATCTAGGCATCTAGCGTGCTGGACAACTCCCAGTCTTCAAATTTGAGCAATCGCGGTCCGGCATTCATATCACCTAAAACTTAATTTACGTTCAATACTTCAAACACTTCTAAATTTTGGGACACTTGAAACAAGATTCAAAACTTCATTCCTCTTTAAATCTCATTTTTACTTTGACCACATGCTTGAGAAAATTGCAAAGAGTTCAACAATATTGGGATGGATGAAAAAAAAGGGGCTAGGGTGTAAGAACTTGGATGCAATCTGTATGAAATCACCCAAATTTGGTTGATTGGGTGTTCAAGGTATTAATTCCTAATTGCCCATGTGTTCATTTTTTGGACGATGTATAGATTTCATCCATTTTTTCTCATCCGTTATACACTTTTTGTAGTGTGAATTTTTTACTATAGATTTTATGGGAAGTTAGCTTCATACATGTGTGATCTGATTAGAAAGGGGATGATTTGTGAAAATTTTATGCCTCATTTTATGTTGCATTGATTCACCAAAAATTTCTAAATTCTTAGTTCAAAATAGTTGAAAAAGTGCTCTTGAAAAAGTCAACTCGTAGACTTAACCCCTAAATGACAGAGGGGGTAAGGGCAAAACCTAGATGTGTTACAAAATGTTACTTCTACAATTTTGATGAAATTTGGTCCAAAAGAAAAAAAATGAAAAGCATGATGTTTAGTAATTATACCATCAAACTTTCAAACTTACATCTGTACCGTCAAACTTTCAAAAAATGTTTTAGACACTCATTTAACGAATTTAGAAACATTTACCATTTAATATTCACCAAAATTACAATTTTTATTTTTAGAATTTGAAATTTGGAATGATTGGTTAAAACTAGACATTCTATTCTAAAGTTCAAAAAAGAAAATAATTCAAAGGAGAGAACATCATTACTTTCCCGAAATAGAAAGTTTTTTAACACTAGGACATTGTTGAGGTGTTTGTCTTTGAAAAATTCCTTAGTGAACCTCAATATTGCAAATGAAATGCATCAAATAACACTAGAACATGATCTCTACCCCCATTTCAACAAAAAATCAAAACTCAAAAAATGTCATTTTCTGACCATGGTGACTTGGGTTGCGATGAGAAAATGGTCGATTTGTCATTTAGGGGTTAAGCAACCAAAAAATCTCCGAAAATCACTACATTTAGAGTATTACATTTCCACCCATCATTACAAATTTCATCCACAAATTGTGCAATATCTTGTTCGTTATCGAATTACAAAAGAATTTTAAATTTTAAGTTTCAAATTTTATACAAAAATATTAGTGATAGCAATCATAGATCTAATTGCATGGATAAAATCTAAAATTTATAATCTACAACTTTTATTCATACATCAAGTTCAAAATATCCCTCTTAGTTGCATTTCATATTGAAATGCATCTGCCCAAAACTGCCCAATCTGGAGAGGGCTGTGGGCATTTAGGGGTTAATTGAATATGAAAGGAGTGTAAACTGAATAAATATAATCAAGGGATTTAATTATTCATCAGTCTGGTTAATTACGTTACTAGGCACAAATATTGAGAGGATACTGAAAGGAGGGTAGGATGGACAGGCCAATGGGACATTTATTATTCCATGCCATACAAGTAGTACTACTGATGGTCAGTGTTCACATCACACTGAAACCTAATTTACAAGAACTACACTGAAATCACCATATACTGTGGGTAGGTGAATGGAGTGGGTAAATTCATCCATTTTGACAAATTCTCATTAATTTAACAAAATTTCATCCAATTTTGATGAACTTTACCACAGTATTTTGAAAAATTTATTATTAGTAAAGCCTCTCGTAAATACCGTGGGCCACAATATATGGTGATTTCAGTGTACTTGTTTCTAGCTTTGTGAGAGATTGGAATAACACAATAACTATTTAGAGAAAGCTAGAAACAAGAATGACACAAGACTTTGTCTAAGTTTGCCTCTCCCTCTCTAGGGTAGAGTCTAACCCCTAAAGGACCAAGTGTCCTAACTAGGACATTTCAATGTTTGGGTAGGTTTCCACGGTGTCAATTTTTATCTTGACTTTTTGTTTAAAAATATGTGAATTTGGTATGTCAATTCAAAAATGGGTATCCATTTTTTATTTTTTTTATTCCGACTTTGTAAGTGGAAGTTATGGAGAGAGAGAGAGAAAGAGAAAGGTTTTTTTTTGGAAGAATGGGCAGTGTGGGCAGGGCTTAAAATGAATCTTAGAAGTTATTATTTTTGCATCTCTAACTGTAGGATCTTTCTTTAGACTACCAAAAGAATGCATGCTAAGACTTTCATAGAATTTGTCTGTACATATTGCAAGTTTATAGCGTTTGAAGTGAAAAGATGAAACGACAATCTTTTTTGACCTTTTTTAACCGGCTTTGGAGACATGTGAAAAATTGTTAAATTGGTCAAAAAAATTATTTAGTTTTAAAAAAAAAATCAAATTGGTATTACCTATTGAGAGCAGAAAAAAAATCAAATCACAAGAAAATGAATAGAAAGAGGTGAAAATGATGCTCAAACACAAAAAAAAACCCACGGACCTTTAGGGCCTAAGGTAGGAACACCCAAAAGTGCTACATCAGCTTGTCATTTATCAGATGTTCACGTGGTTACATCTCAATCTTTAATTCTTTACTAGAACAGAGCCTGTTGCAATGCAATCGCACCTATAGTACGTTCAAAATAAATCAACACGATGCACAGTTTTTAGTATAACCACTTTGAATTGTTTTTTTCATTCTTTAATATGTTTTTTGATTAGTGTACTAATTGAATAACATTTTGATAGTACCAATTAATAAAAAGCTTTTGCAAATGAATTTCAAGCCTGTTACAAAAATAATTAGTTTTGAAATGTCAAAATTTGGTCTATAGTAAAATTTTAAGAGATTTTTAAAAATAAAATTGTATTATATAAATTTATTAGTGTTGATATTTGCACATTTAACAATATGGATGTTATTTCGGGTTCTTAATCTACAACATTTGTTCAAATCTTGCCACTAAATTTCTCCTTCAAGGATTACTTTACGAGACATTTTTATAAAACATCAAATTGTAAGGTACCCTTTGACCTTTAGAGGTTAATCAACATGTATCTATCTATAGTCTAAGAGTTCACTTGATTATAAAACATGTATCAAAAAAACATTGATTCTTCATAGCTTTTGCATACGGTACTAAACCTAAGTGCTTGGGCGATCGTGTTTGGTCGCCCAAAAATTTGGTGTTAAAAATAATTGCCTAAACACTCCTTTTTTGAATTTTGAATTTTTGATTTGGTAAAAAGACAAAGCTAACTTCATAAAATCATGTTTAACTCATTAAATTAAAAAATAATAATTTTAAAACACATTTTGAATGTCTTTACCTTTCAATCTCTATATTAGACAGCTATGAAAATTTACCATGAAAAGTTTACAAAAAATAATTTTTTGAAGTTGTCATAAAAATGAAAGTTATAGATGATGAAACTTGGATGGCATTCATACAATTTGATCAAGTGTTTATGTTAAAATGTATTTAAATTCTATTTTTAAATATTTTATCTATATAATTACGTTAACAATACTAAATAACTCATTATTTTTTGAATTTTGGAATGATTGACCAGAAGAATATAATCAAAAAAATTGATTAAAAATAGTAAGTTAGTTTCCTATGAACATGTCTTTTAATCACTTTTAGAAAGATCTCAAGACGTCTCTACAAAACTATAATAGCACTCAAATGAACAAACTCACCACTTTTGAAACATTATGATTTTAGCCAATTATAATGAATGTCAAGTTTAAAGTATCAAAAATGTAATTTTTGTGAATTTCCCATGAAAAAACTTGTACATTCAATTGAAAAAATTCAATTCTAATTTTTCCAAACCTGACCATACAAATGTCTTCTAATCAACATACCTTGTAGTCGTTATTTGAAGTTGAAGTTTAAAGAAGTTTCAGAAGCTACATCTTGTATTACATCTAAGTTATGTTCAAAAGCCTTGGGCGCTTAGGGGTTTAATGACACATTTTGTGATACACTAAAATCATATTACTATTTTTAAAAAAAAATACAAATAATAAACTAGTTTAATAATAAAGGCAACTATGCTCTATAGCAAAAATAAATTTGACAGTTTTAGCATGGAGCATACTTTAGTATGTACAATGATCTAACATGCCATCTTCCAAACAAATAGCTTTGACCCTAGGAGTTGAAGACTAGCATGAATAAAGAATGTTAGTATTGAGAGTTGCTACAATACAAGGTAGTGTTCGGATACTTGTGTTCGTAATGTGGGCTACACTAGGATTTACATCTTGTTGTAACTTTTTATTTGCAACAAACTTTGTAAGGTAGAGATGCCAATGACCGCACAGGCAATACTCAAATCCTACCCACGACAATGTTGAAACTTACACCGTCTCAAATTTTGAAAGATTGTGGTATGTCAAGTTGGGATTCACCTTGAAAAAATCACACTACAAAAATGTTTTGTACAATAAATTTTATTGCACGTCAAACACATTGGGTATGATTTTTAATGGAGATTCACTTGGAGCCCTTCACCATACGGCGTGTGGCGATTAGGCAATACCTTACATTTCTATTGGAATTGTGTAGTGAAACCATGCAATGGAATTGTGTAGTGAAACCATTGGCATGTCTACTAAGGTAACTATACCTAAAAGGGAACATTTACCTTAACCCCTAACTGCCCAAGCAGGCGTTTTTGGCCTGATGTACAGATTTCATCCGTATTTTCTCATCCGTCATGCACTTTTTGTGGTGTGATTTTTTTACTGAATTTTTTATGGGAAGTTAGCTTCATGTATGTGTGATTCGATCGAAAAGGAAATAATTTCTGAAAAAATTATGCCTCATTTTGTGTTGTAGTGTTTCACCGAAAATCTTGAAGATTTTGGTCTAAAAGTGTTCTTGAAAAAAAAAACTATTAAAATCAAGCATCCAAAAAATCTCCAAAAATCACTACACCTAAAGTACTACATTATAACCCATCACAACAAATTTCATCCACATATTGTCAATATCTTATTCGTAATCGAATTACAAAATAATTTTTTATTTTATGTTTCAAAATTTATAAAAAAAGATTAGTGATAGCAGTCATAGATCTAACCGTATAGATAGAATCTAAAATTCAAAATGTATAACTTTTATTCATACATCAAGTTCTAAATATTCATATCAATTGCATTTTATAATGCATCTTTGCCAAACTGCCTAAACTGGACATAGGTGAGGACGTTTAGGGGTTAAAGCGTGCGTATCTACTACAGTGTGTCATTTCAGCTGTGAAATGTCACACTGCAGTAGATACGCACGCTTTAAGGTAAATGCTCCCTTTTAGGTACAATTACCTTATATGTGCATAAAAAGTTGAACCATGCATGACTTTATACTTACTCATTTTCTTTTAAATAAGTTGAATCTTATATTTTTAATTCAAACTTATAAAATAAAAAAAAGGATTGTTTTTTTGACCCACAGTAATTGCACGGAAAGGCGTAGCAAAAGAAAACAATTTTCAAAGTGCCCCACAGGCTGGCCGGGGGATGTGAATTAGGTGTACCAAGAACTTTGTATGTTTGTAGGTGGCATGTCACATCAAACAACACCACTCAAGCAAGTTTAATAGACTGTAGGATTTATTTTCTTTCAATCCATTTGGTTCATTGGTTGTTGAAAAATAGCCATGTATTGAACACAAATTGGCATAACATTGTTCAGCCCTAAACGTACTGACCCTTTGAACACAAGTAGATGCTAGCCTCAAAAATAGATATTAGCATGGCTCAAATGTACATAATGTGTACATGAGAGGACCATTGCAAGCATACAATCTACCCAACAAATTTGACGTACTTGCATTGGAGGCCTCTCCAATATTACCAACATCTCTCCATCACAAGAGATTTACTTAAATTGGTAGAGAATTTAATAGGTTTACAAAGATGACTTGGATGAAAGTCATCTGAGATTGTATGAGAAAGTTACAAGGCTTTGAATTTGTTCATGATTCAGTTTTTGAACACTATGACGTTTAGGGGTTAAGTCCTAGACTTTGTACCCCTACTAAAGTTTTCAAGATTCTCTCTGATGCTTTTGAATGCTCTTTGTTTTCACATCTTAAGCTTGTCTTACTTGCTTGACTCTTACTAAATTTCTCCATTGAATGACAAGTGTCATCTTTCACTTTAGTTCCAAGGAAAGTTATTTGTATCAATAAAAGATCAACCAAGCAGTAGGCAGTGCAGTGCCCTACTACTAAAGAATGTTATAGGTGGACGTTGCGGTTAATCTCAGAAATCCTAGTTGGCCTCATAAGTTACCTTTGAGGCAAATTCATTAGGCCCAATAAAAAATGAATTATTTTTAAGGCTATTTTCATTCATTAAATGAAACTATACTTTTTTCAAATTTCATTTCTTGTGATAACTAATCTCCCCGTGACTTTTGATCCTAAGCTCTATTTGTTACACCTTATTGAGCTTTTCATTGTTAAAAAATTTGAACATTGATATAGCACAAGATGATTTTGTTCTCCTCCTTTTACACTTTGTGATGAGTTTTTTGATGGAAAGTGTTGTAATTTGTTCTTGGGTAGGTTATTTGCAATAATCTTGATTTTTTATGAATTTAAATTATTTCCATTAATACTTTCTACACTATTCAATAATACCAACTTATGATTTCTAAAAATTTCAATAAATTTTATTTTTAATTATTTTTTTAAACAAATCTGACCATAGCATAGGGTAGGTTACTAACATACAGGAAAAAACATTACTGTCTGTAGTAGATGTGAAGCTTTGTTCTTAATTTTTTTTACTTGTTGATGTCGCGGAGTACTGGCAACCTGTGAGTTTTTGGAAAGTTCAAGTGGTGACATTTTTTGTTTGGAGAGTGCATGGTTTCAACGTAGTACTATTTTGAAAGAAGGGATAATATTGTTAGTATTGTCTTTACTTTTAAGTTTGCAAGTTCAAAGATACTACGTACCATTGGAAATGAATCTAGTTACATGAACCCGTGAATTATGGACTACATAACCAACAAGGGATCCCGACCAGGTTATGGGACATAACCTAATACTAATTAAGAATTGGTACTTTTTGAACTAAAATAGAAAGAAAGCTAATCCTATAACACTTCCATGGAGTGAACTAGTCTGTAGTTCAAAGAGGAAGGCATAAGTTATGAAAAATAACCCATGAGTGATTAGCCAACCACATTCTGCCACCTCTGCAAAACTAATCATGAAGTAGGTTATGTGAGAGTATGGTTACAAGTTCAAATTTCTATGCTCAGTTGAGAAATGTTAGACAAAATTTGACTTCAAGGAGATTGATTTCAAAATCAATGTAACAAGCACATATGACTCTGGCTGTGACTCTGTATTTTCCAGTTTGCCAGAGAAGAAGAGAAAAAAGAAAGAAAGAATGATGGGACACAGAAAAGTTAACACAGTTTCATGATTAGCAGAATTTCCATCACAAATTCCAGCTCTTCAATTCCATTGAATTTGAAATCTAAGTGAGTCACTTCTGAGAGATTTGAGGTAGCCAGCTCCATACAAGTCAGTCACTTTTGTATACTGCCGAGTGATGGATATCATAGCCTGTAATTAGAGAGATCAATCATTAGCAGATATGCATGCTTATCAGATTTGGTGAAATAGTAAGAGTGGTCCGAAGGAATTGATTACCTTCAAATTATTCATGATTCATTTGATGGAAGCCTCTTCCAGTCTTGTCAAAAGACGGAACGCATACTAAGTTAACCCTTAAATGTCAAGGTAAGCCCCGTGGGCTTATTCAAAAGAGAATAATGAAAAAAATAGTGGATTTTCTCAACCAAATCAAGCGAGGATTGGTGCGTTGGAAAGCTACTGAAAAAGCAATCTAGATTCCAAATTTGCGCCTCATTTGAGAGATTGTGGAATTGTTGGTAAGCAATCAAAGTTATCAAATTGAACAGGTTTTGAGGTTGGGGCAGCTGAAGTGCCCAACAAAGCCGTATTTTTATTTTTTTTTATTTTTTTTCCTCCGAAAATTTAGATGCCTTCCTGGCTGCCCTGCCCAAGGCCTCTTGATGTTTAAGGGTTAACTACACCTTAACCCCTAAACGTCCTCACCCCCAATGTACGGGGAGATCCGGCAGTTTGTGTAAAATTAGCCGGATGAAAATGCCAAATTATCAGTTGAAACTCATAGTTTTAGGCTTAAATCTGGATAAATTGTGATACTCGGGTGCTACCTAGGTGACACATAGGTAATATCCGGATGACTTCTTGTTTAAAACCTGTTGCTTTTTAAATTTTTTTGGATGAATCACTACAACATGAAATGAGGCCTAAAAATTTCACAATTCGTCCCCTTTCTAATCGGATCACACATGCATGAAGCTAACTTCTCATAAAATATATAGTAAAAAAATCCATGTTGCAAAAAGTCAATGACGAATGAGAAAACTGTGTTTGATTCTGTACATCGTTCACTTTTTGAACGGTTGGATGTTTAGGGGGTTAAAGGGAGAATTTACCTTAAAATGTGCATATCTACTGCAGTGTGACATTTAAAATTTTTTTTAAAAAAAGAAGAAGCTTATGAATGATTTTGGGTGTGCAAGGACGGATGAAAAACTAAATTTTTCATCTGTTTCAAAATAAGACCTTTGTGTCATGAATCACCTTCTCAAGCAATTTGGTAACTTATAGCTCCTTGATCTCAATCTTAACCATCAAAATTACTTATTTTGAAATTGGGCTAAATTAATGAAATGAAGCTTATTAGGTTTTTTTTTTTCACTCCAAATTTAAAGTTTTGATAATTTTTTTAAATTGAAGTTTTCGTGGCATTTTGAAATTTGGGCTTTAACCGTGGTTTATTAGGTTTTAAAAATGTAGAATGCTATAAAAATTTGGTTTGTACAATTAATAATGATTTTTGCTGTAGAATTTACTTATGGGGAAAATTTCAACAAAAATTGACAATGATTTCAAATAATCACAAATAATTTGAAAACTTTATGACTTATATATGGAAAATATGTGATTTCATCTATGAAAAAAATTAAAAATATGTTTGAGTTATAAATAGGGGTGAGTAGATCATACAATGTGAATGATTTTGAGTTTGAATATATGGTCATTGGCTCCATCTTTTAAAGATTTTGGTAAAAGAATAAAGGAACGGGGAATTCTTTAGTGCGTTTTTGAGGAAAATCTTGAAACTCTAATTAGAAGTCATGTCATTGGTGAAAGTGCCACTTTGACTAACAACAAACATTTGAGTTGTCAAAAGGTACTCCCTCCGTTTCATAACAAGAGTTCACTTTGCAAAACAAATTGAGATTTAAGATAGAAATAGAGCCCATGTTGAAAGAGATGAAATGCAATATTTATTTTAGAACCGTGTATCTCAATGGAAAGAGATGAAAAACGTAGGAATTCAATGTAGGAAGATAGCACAATGAATGCGTACGAGACAATGTAGGAAGGCAACACAATGTATGTGGACTCTTAAATTAACGCAAAAAAATATGTAGTTTTGGACTCTTATTATGAAACAAAGGGAGTATGATATATCATCTCATCAACCACATCATATATTTTATATACATACATATATATACATATAAAACTCTATATGTATACACACACACACATATATATATATATATATATATATATATATATATATATATATATATATATATAACTTTACATAACCCCTTGCACATGTTTAACTAATTAATTCATGGTTTTCATAACCAAGAGGAAAGAAACTCCAACTCTACTTGCATAGTGCTTTTCTTTTAGTTTTATCTGCTTCATTGTGTTAGAAGCCAAAATATTAATGACTACATGTTTATGAAACTAATTCACTCAGCCACATTTTTCCCAAAAAGGATGCTTGCACACCTAAATGAGCAAGTGGGACCCCGAGGGTGAAGTCTTGAGCTTTGTTTAAAGAAATGAGGCATCATTCATTCATACAAGCAAAGTTCACTAGGACAAAAAAGTGTGGTAGATTTGTGACATAATTCCTTTAGATTTTGTTTTTTTAGTTAATATTGATTTAAGATTTGGTCTTAAGAGATCCAACTAACCAGATTTGAAGATTTTTTCTAGTATTAACATATATTAAAAATAATTAAAATAATTCTTCAAACATATAGAAACCAATCACATTAAACATTTGAGCCTAGCATTGTTTTCCAAGAAGGAAAATTTGTAGCAGAGTGGTTCTTAGAAAAAGGTACAAAGATTTGCACCATCCCATTTCATTTGCACTACAAAAAAAGAAGGATACAACATTGGAATTATGCAACAAGTTATACCACTCACTTGTAATCCTCAAGGAACCTAGAATCAACCACTTGTCATCCAATCAAAAGGTTTCTACAAGTGAATGGAATTCCGCATCTAAGATGCAATTCATGATACTTTTTGTGTTGGAAAAACCACCACCTATATGACACAAGTGGGGTATGATTAACTTTTCACTTCCAAATTCATATAAATTACATTTTAATCTTTTATTTATTATTTATTATTTAGTTTGTTTTTATTTGTTGTGCTACACTAAATTCACCGTAAACTGTGGCCCACGGTATTTACGAGAGGCTTTACTGATTAATAATTATTTTTTCAAAATATTGTGGTAAAATTCATCCAAATTGGAAGAAATTTTGTTAAGATAGATGAGAATTTGTCCAAATGGATGAATGTACCCATGCCATTCACCCACCTACAGGATATGGTGATTTCGGTGTAGTAATCCAGCTGGATGAATTGAATTTGGACTTGTCACGTTCAATACATGAGTTGTGTGGGGTTTTCATCCAATTCCTCATCCACACCAACATTTTTTTTTCTAGCTATGTTTTGCCAGATTTCTTTACAAAATATAGCATTTCTCTTTTGTTAAGAAAAAAATAAGAAAATTTTGCTTTTTTGCCAGATTTTCTCTATGTTTTTGTGTGAAGATAGCCAGATTTTGTGAAGAAATTCTATGAAAATATGATAGTAAGCTTAAAATTTTGCCAAATGTTCTTTCCCAATTCTTTTACGTCGCCAGTTAGGCTTCAAAGAAAAAAACAACAACAAAAACACTGGTCCACACCAAAGACATGGTCCCATATTTATGATGAGAGTACAATGTCTTTTGGTCTTTGCAGTGGCTGCAATGTCTTTGTCGTCCATCTCTAGATTGCTGGGCTTCCAAAGAGTACGACAAGCTCCACCATGCTTTCTACACAGTTCCTAACACATACTATCCAAAGCCCAGTACGCTGTTTTATGTGAATAAGATTTATCATTTAAACATCCCAAAGTACGTGGTACTTCATATATGTAATAGCTGGTTTTGACACTAATATTTTTGGGTTTTGTAATTTTAGCGCTACAAATATTCTTTAAAATTATTATTTTTCATCACAAAATAAAAATTCTTGAAAAATAATTCCAAAACTTTCAATTTTCATTTTTTGAATTAATTTGTGTCAGACCGGTTATTAATCTACGGTGGTAGTATAATTCTCATTGTTGTAGGTGGTGATGAAACCATATGGTAACAAAGGAGCAACAAGTATTTTTTCATAATGTAAAAATACACAATTTCATTGAGACATAATTCATAACGGGAAAGATGGCATGTTTTGGATTTAGGGTTTAGGGTAGTAAAAAAACAGTGAATACAATAGAGTTATCCGAAAACAAAAGTGGTGTATGAGTGGAGTTCAAGTGGAGTGTGTTCCCTATAATTACAATTTCTGACATGCATTGTTCATGAATAGTCCCTTGGCTTGAATAGTCTCTTAGGCTTGGGGGAATGTGTGGGAACTCTTCTTATGTATAATATAAATTTTATCATTATATATTTACCAAAAAGGATTTATTAATAGAAGAACAATTTTCTTATTCATATTGTTTTATCTAATTGATAATGCAAAATTGAACTTAGTAACAAAAAATTTAGGTCAAAATTACTTATTAACATCTATAATTTCAATTTTCATTTTTGAGTGCCTATAGGGTTGCACTAGTCAATCACGACAATTCTAATCAGCTGTTTCAACAATTCCAATAAGTTGTTTCAACAATTCCAATAAACCGTTAAATCCAATAGATAGATAGAAACTCCGGTCTTCCTTCGAGGCCAGCATGAATAAAGTGTTCGTTCGTAATGTCAATGACCCAGTGCCCACCGGACAAAGAGTCATTGGGACAAAACTACTCTCCCCTGTCGGGGATGGACACTTTAGTTAAATCCAATAAATCCAATAAATCCAAACAACTGTTCAACAATTCCAACAAATCCAATAAGTTGCTATGACAATTCTACTAAGCCATTGTGAACTGTTACAATTTTAATTTTTTTGCCTTAGCAATGTGGACTTTTTAGATTTTAGTTTATATTTATATGCCTTTTCTTCACCATTTTATTTTCAAAATTAAATAACTTTCTATTGGTGTCTTGTCATGTAATACTTAATACAAACTTGTTTGGTATCTTCATACAATACACAATTTTCACCAAGGTTGTCATATTTGCAAGTTTGGATCATTAGATGTGCCTTTAGATATGGATGGATTGCACATGACTGTCCTTTGGCTATGTCAAATGCTCGGGGGGTGCACTGTACTAAATATGTACGAGTATACGTGAGTGCAATGAAGGGGTATTAATTTACACAGTACCGTATTACGTATACATACAATAAACACATTTAGAACTGAAAATATTCACGTATACTTACACTAAACATATTTTTAAAACGAAATAAATCTGTATACAAAGGTATTTTAGACATATAGCTTCTCGTATATAGGGGGTTTTTAGAAGGGGTCACGAACGCACGTGATTCTCAAACATAATGTAGAGTGCACCCCCCGAGGTCAAATGAAGATTGAAAAATTAGGACTTTTATGGAAATATTTTGTGAATATGCTCAAATATTCTAAAAATATGTTTAAATATACTTGATGTTAGATACGTAGGTGGGAGGCAAATCAAACAAAAAAATTGGATTGGAATATTGGATAAACAGGCTAGTTGTTGCCTTGTTGGACACTCTAATCTGCACTACATGTGTTTTTTTCTCATATAATACACACTAGTGTGGCCCTGTGCCGTTGGCCTAGATGTTCCACATGTCCTCGTACTCCCCATATTCTTCATATCCTCGTGTACCTATGCGTTCCCATGTTCCTTGTGTTTTAATTTTAATTTAATTTTTATTTTTAGAATAATTTATACATAATTTAATTCAATTTATGGTTACAAAATTCAATTGAAAATCCGTAACTTTTACACCATAGGTCCAAAAGCCATGGAACAACTTCAATGCACCCCTATTCGTCAAGAGCTTTTTGACAATGCCAAGAATGACATCAAAAACTTCCATATTCCATTTTTCATAGTTTAATTCAAATTTTAATGTCTAAATTCTATTAAAAATCCATAACTTTTACACCATATGCTCAAACGCGACGAAATAAACTCCATGCACCCTTCTTCGTTGAGAGCTTTTCGATGGTACCAAGAACACGGCCGAGAGACACACAATCTCGGAGATCTCAACCTAACAAAACAAAACAAACAAATAACATTTTTTAATGTATTGATTATCTATTGTGGATATTTAAATTAAAAATAGAGTATAAAGAATAAAAAAAATAAAGATCATAAAAATGTAGAAATAAATAAATGAAACATTAAAAGGTAACAAGCAATAAAAATATACAAATTGGATAATGCACACAAAATAGAAAAATAGGAAATGTAGATAAACATATAATAATAAAATAATAACAATAAAAAATCAAAAAAATTAATTTAAGAAAACATGATCTTCACTAGTACATAACATTTGGTTGCCCTTATAAGGGCTGCTTTTTCATTTCATTTGGTTTCATCCAGCTTCATTCAAACACAAAATTGGCATGGCAAAGACCTCTGTTATTTCCTCATACCTTGTCCCGTCATGTGTCTCTATAACTAGTGATGGTCCCAATGAAGAATGAAATGACGTGGAATATTCCATACCATTTCATTGGGGGAGGCAAAAATTATTGTGCTCACTATTGCATATTATGTAATGCAAAGAGGAGTGTCCGGAGCATTAATCACGGCCCTAGTATAATTTATATAATAAAAAGGACCTTGATTCTTTATTCAATAGTTAAGTAGTCATTATATTTTTCTTTTATTTATTTATTTCATTCATCCAATTACCTTTCAATTTTTGTAAAAACCAAGCTACAACTTTTATTTAACTAACAAAGGTTTAATCTTTTACCACAAAGATGATAATGTTTAGAAAGAAGTTACAGCTAACTATCTATCTTCTCATGGATGCTTTGTCAATTTAGCAATCTTCAATTGAATTTAAAAATATTATTAAACTCAATTGTCTTTAAACTACTTGGAGTAATAGTTAATTTGGCACTACTTATTGAAATGCAACTATGAGGTTGGTAGTTTTATACCTACTAGTATCCATAACTTAAGTATGTATGTCCACTTGACTTTCTGGGAGGAGGGAACAACCAATAAATAAATAAATAAAAATTACACCTCTCACCATCATAAGGTTCTTTAGCCAGCTGGGGATCACACCCTTCTCCTCATTTGGTATTGTGCATGGCCGTCCAAAAATCATCAGTCAAACCTTGTTCATTCAATGTTAAGGTCAAATTCTCCAACATAATCCCTTATTCCCAAATATTGAATACTATTCTCTGACAAAATATGGCCTGATTTGGAGGTGAGCAATGCATGGGCCAAAGAACCTTATGATTGACAAAAACTTGGGCAGTCATCTTTAGCAAATGAAAGATTAGTCCTATTACTCTAACCACAAGTTCAAGCCTCAAGCTTACCGTTTATTTCAATAAAAATAAAAATAAAAATAAAAAACAATATTATTATACACAAAGCCCTCTCACATTCCGTCCATTCAACTGACTCATGAAACTGAAGTGGTAACTAAAGCAGTAGTTATGATCACCTATAGCTCTCAAACAGATACACTTAGTGGATATATAACCGGATGGAGATGGTTCATAGTATATGAATTGTGACATCACCAGGGCATCCATAAGCTGGACAGCATTCAGTGATCATTAATTACTTGGCTCTAATCTCCAGCTAATCACCATTTAGAACTTAAGCAAAGCTTAACGCTAATTTTGAATTTAAGGAACCGTCTAAGGATACTACAAATTGGTGACGAGCCATTTCAGACATTAGTGAGGTGAGGGGATTAGTGAGGGGATTAGTGAGGGGATTAGTGAGGGGATTAGTGAGGGGATTAGTGAGGGGATTAGTGAGGAGCTTAATTAATTGCTTCGTGGCTGTTGGCTTCTGAAGTGTAGATGGGCAAGCCAAGAGAAGGAGAAGAAGAAGCAGCGGCCTGAAGCAATCACTCCGATCTTAGACATCTCTTTTGTGTTAAGCCAGATCGAGACTCTACGATCATGCCGGAGTAGTCTATCTTATCACACATGGAGCGCTCCGGCACTCAACAATTCTCTTCATCGGTGCTTGTAAGACGCTAAAAGGCGAGGCATACGCAATTCTTGTAATTACGGGGACTCTGTGGTGCGTTGCAACTTACTTGTTCGTGATAATCCTGCGTCTTGCTTTTCGTCTTGAAGTTCTTGAATGTCGAGGAATGATATCCCGTGTTCACATGACGATTGAAATTTCTTTTAGCGTCATATATTGATCCCGACGCTCGAGATACTTAATACGGTGTCAGTCCATGCTTTAAATTTGCCTTCCGTTTCATCAAATCCCTGTCTTGGTCTTTTTCCGCGTCTCCATCGGTCCTTGCAAGCCCTTCAGAGGCGCAGGCTCCTGTCCTGTTTGTGAGAAGGCCTCGCCATTGGCGTGTTTCATTAACATCGTATTCCTGCTAGCCTTTTTTCTTCTTGAAGTTCTTTAATGGCGAGGATATTGCGTGTTCACATGATTTGTTTGCGTCATTGATCATGCTTGATCGAGATACTTTCAGTGTGAGTGCGTGATTTTGTCTTCTGGTATGAGTTGCGCGCGCCTGGCTGTAGGTGCAGCGTATTTTTCTTGATCTTTGGCAAATGCTGGCTCGATGTTTGAGATAGTTCAAGTGTTTGTGTGACCTTACTTATCTAATGAGTCGCGTCTGAGGCTGAGGTGGCCGACTAGCTTGTGTAAAATGGAAATAGCTTGTACGTTACCGACTGCGTATGTCTAATGGTCGGGACTCTTGACTTTCGCTACGTAGCACTGGCACTTTGACGTGAACCCTAGAGTTAGGCACCTTCTTCTACCTGCAGGCTTATCCAATGAAGATCTTGTTCTACTGCAGTTGCCGTTTGGACTTTGGAGTTATTTGTATTTCGACGAAGGCCTTCTCCCATTTTCATTTTCGACTTATTCAGAGAAACCGGTATATCCTGAACTACAACTTCTCAGTTCCTTCGAAGGTAGTGATGTACAACGATTTCTATGCAGTTTTATTCTATTTTATTGAAAAGTGTATCGCTGTTAGTTTCTTTTTTCCTTCAATATTAATGACGGATTATGTTGTTTCATTAGATCAGAGTCCAAAACCAGTCATAATTGCGACGTCGCTAGCTCGATCTGATTCGCGTCCAGTTTTGTGGTCTAATTGTCTAAGTTGCAGCTGTCCGGGGTTTGCTGTTTCGCTAAGTATGACGATGATTGTGCTTAGCTTTGCATTTGTAGCTTTTGATGCGGGATGTTTAACCGTTATTAATTACAGTGGTATAAATGAGCCCTCGCACATACACCCTGCCTTACAGACGATTTGATATATCGTCTTGGAGTATCCACGGACTCCTCTCACGGAAGTGCATGACGAAGTAGCGCACCATTTTCATGTGTACAAATGTTTCCTCCACACGATAGGCCGGTACGTCGATAGGAAGACAAAGCTTTAGTTCTTCTCATCAGAGGAAAAAAATTGTAAAGATATAACGGCAATCGATCAGCAAAATTAAAGCGCACAGTTAGGCTTCCAGTGTTGCCTCGATATTATTCATGATCTCCTTTACTTTTGAATCCCACAGTCTGCTGTCGGTAAATAGAACTTTTTGAAGTGAGTTTAGCACCGTACCAGGCTTGCCTCATGTGCAAGCTTGCCTGAAGCTTCTATTTTCTTCAGTCGGGATAATAGGATCATCTTCTCTTTCCAGAAGTTGTGCATATATTTTCGCACCTAATAATGCTTCAATCTTTTTGAGCTCAGAAGTATATAGAACGCACTCGCGCATTACGATATCGTTAGTTGTAAAGTTTTAGAACCACGAAGCTAGCTGCTTTCCCTGTGAAGGAGTTTCATTCCGTATTCAATTGCTGAACAGAGCCTAGTTGATTATACTTGGACCTTCGAATCCCTACGAAACATTTTAGCCACAGATATATCAGCAGCGCATGTACACGTGCTCACTGCCGTGCGATTAGCATTTTCACGATTTGATCACGTTTTGATCTGTAGAATTGAGTGAGCCTCGCGTGGTAACTGCCAGCTGATGAAGTGAATGATGAGTACTTACGCTGCTTTTTCAAAATCGACAGCATCATATCGGTTGAAGGTAGTGCGCTGGTAAGCGACAAATAATGGCTTTCAACAATTTATCAACTGATGTATCCCTGCAGCAATTTCCGGAGCTCTGGGAAAGCTCCAGATTCTCACAAAGGCAGGATGATTTGGAAGCAGATCAGCATACGCCGAGTTTTAATGAAAGACAACTGCCTGAAGAATCTCAAGAGCCAGTCATGGACCTGCATCACAATATAGAAAACCAACCCAATACCAGCATCATTATGGACGACAGAAACAACGGGGGAAATCAGATGAACGAATCGGACACGGCAGATGAAGACAGCCACTTGCTGGAAACTGAGGAAGGGATTGTGAAGAATGGTCCAACTTGGCTCAGTAGTGCTGTACTGAGGCAGCAGAATCAAGCTACCGAAGAACGAGAGTACATTAATCAGGGCGCATCGGAAAAATGGTGTCCCGTCTGTTCAGCGAGCGGTTCACAGACTTGTATGTGTGCCATGCCGATGCATGCTGGTGATAGGCTCAACGCAATGGCTTTCCAGAATCACAATACCTACACCCATTGGCTGTCGATGCAAGGAACCAACATGCACAGTTCTCAGCATCGAACAGGGGAGCTTGATGCGAAGGCTGCTGATTTTGAGATCAACCCCCAATCTACGAGAATGGCCACTGAGCTGAATTTGTCTCCAGCCGGACATGGTAGAGATTTTTCGCAATTTGGTGAATTTGCGGACTTGCGGCACTCTGTAGCAGGCAGTTCTAAATATGCTGAAGATTACGTCGAAAGAGTGGTGCATCAGGTAAATCTCTCAACATGATGTATGGTGAACATTTCAATTGTACGATAATCGAAGTAACGTTATCAATGAGCTTCCAACAAATTGCAACTGGACTTCAGGACAGAGAACATCAGCAGATTCCCATATTTGCACGAATCTCCTACAACCTATCAGAAACTTGCAGTTGCTTTCATTTGCACAGGAAGAACGGGAGGGTGATACCGGGGGGGTAGCCTGGAGGCCAATGCAGATTTACCCCCCCCGGTATCACCCTCCCGTTCTTCCTGTGTTGCATTTCAATTTTTTTCATTCATTTTTCTTTAGTAGCTTGATTACACTCTTTCCTGCAGCTAGTTCAGTTTATTTGCTGCTAGCCCACATTTCTCCAGTGTATGTATTGCCCACAGAATCTAATTGTCATTGCCGGATCTGCTTAGGGAATCGAGCTGACGATGTTGGAAACTTGGTAATTGGTTCGCTCGCTAGATTAATCACTTAACTTCTTACAGAATGACTGGGAATGTGCAACGCAAAAGATGGAGTGGGAGCAGGCCAGAGACAAAGCATTAATTGTGGCTCATCCACTATATCCAGAGTTGCTGAATGCACACGCGTCTTGTCTTCGAGTGGGAACCCCAGTGGATCAGCTTCCGCATATCGAGGCACAATTAGCTCAAGCTGGACATGTTACAAACAAGTACTCTGTACTACATCCTGAACAGCTCGAGATTACGCAAGATGAAAAACTCGAACTTGATCAATTTATGGTATGTCAAGTGCCTCAGTGTCTGATCATTCAACTGTCTAGTTAAATTAAAGATTTCAATCCTTCTAAATAGGCATATGGGGTTTTTCTTCGGATAATTATATATATATATATATATATATATATCACTGCTGATCGACCATCAGTGGTCCATTATTAGCGAATGCAGCGATTAAAAATAGGATCATTCTGAATGTATTCGATGAATTATGGCTGCAGACTCAGTATATCATGCTTCTCTGTTCGTTTAAAGAACACCTGCAACAACACGTCTATTCTGATGTTACAGAGGCAATGATGTCGTGCTGGGAGCTTGAGCAGGCCTTACATACACTCACTGGTAAGCCAAAATAATGCACGTATCCCCACATTGATCCAGAGTTGGGTCAAAGCATGCAATTATTTTATTCACAGTTAGATGATCTAGGTCACTCGAGATTTCCGTTTCAGGTTTCCCAATTTCCAATTCAGTACATGAAAAAGACTAAAAGAGGTGAGATTAATTCATAGGCCCCAGATTGTCCATTGCTTAGCTTCAGACGATAGAAAATAGAATATGTTGGCTTGAAGGGCTCAGTTACAGGCCAGGCCCAAAGAACCAAACTTTTTGCTTAGTTTCTATATTGTGAACTCTTGCTTCGCATGCAGTGGAACATGAACCACTTGTGTGCCAAGGAAAATAGTCGGAATATATAGAGAAGTAAGTTGGCACCATATTCAGACAGATCAGGGCTGGCATGAAATTCTAACATTTGTCCTTTGCTTCTTTCTTTCACTTACTAATACTACTTGCAGCCCCAGCCCGTCCTTCCAAATCAAGCTCCATCCCATTCTTGAACTAATATTCCAGAACCGGATCAAGAATTGTGATGATGCAGCTGTATGTATTTTTTAAATCTATTCTAAAGAGTTTTTGAGGAGAATGACACTCTCACTATGATATTCCAAAGTTCTCATAATGATAGAAAGAGTGCCTTAATTCCTTGTCATCCTGATGTAAGTGCCATTTAAGAGGGATAATTTAACTAGTTTAACTCATGTTATCATTTCTTATGTACATTGATGTGACCCTAACTAATTTTGCAAATTATGCATCACATGTAACGCGTTTTCTCGGACTCCTGGGTCCTAGCTAGGATGTATCTTTCATCAAATCGTGAACATATGGCAGTTGCCAAGATGTCCTTGGTGAGTTCAATGGACAAGTTGATATTGTATTTATTAGTCTCCAAACAGCCAGTGTGCAGGGCCGCAGTGAGTGATTTGTTGATTTTCAATTATGCAGGGGTCTCTGCCGGGGAAAGCACTGGAGCAACAATGTCAGATGACGATGAAGATTATGACAGTGATTATGGTGCATATGATTCAAGTATGGACCCGCAGGATAGTGGAGGTTTTGGCCCTCTAGTGCCCACTGAATCAGAACGTACACTCATGGAACGTGTTCGCCAAGAACTCAAATACGAGCTGAAGCAGGCAAATCCTTTGATCCCAATTTGAAAGTATACGGTCCATTACATAAGACGCTACTCTTTGGAATCGCATTCTTAGAGCAGAAATTAGTTGTGTAGCCTAGCATATATGCATATTGCTCGTAAAATTAATTAGCGCTTGGTTAGCTAGCATCATACAAACAACGATCCACCCTGCATGTCTTCACACTGAAAGATCTCATATGCTTGAATTACGCTTGTTATTATTTTAATTACAGAAATCAACAATTTAAATGGCAGCCTGATTCGCACAACCTAGCATGGCTACTTGTGACAGCATTGTCTAAATTTAAATTAATCCCGTAATGTGGATTATTTCATCTTTTCAGGGTTACAGAGCAAGAATCGTTGATGTACGAGAGGAGATTCTGCGCAAACGACGAGCTGGGAAGCTGCCTGAGGGCACAACGACAGTTTTGAAGGCTTGGTGGCAAGCACATTCTAAGTGGCCTTATCCTACGGTATTCGATGTTTTCATTTTTCTTTTTTTCGCAATTCGCACCTCGGTGCAATCAGATCATGATGAATTGTGTATCTGTGTTCTAAAATTCCTTCTCGATTGAGAAACCCGTTTATGACATTGTAATAGATTCGTGATGTCATTCATTGTTAAATATGTTTTTCATCGATGTCGCTTGTACACAGCTCGTTAAGTACCTTTCCTGTAATTCCTCCACCACTGTTATGCATCACTTAACCAGGAGGATGAGAAGGAGAAGCTGATACAGGAGACGGGTTTGGAATTGAAACAAGTAAACAACTGGTTCATAAACCAGCGTAAGCGGAACTGGCACAGCAATCCGTTGTCATCATCTTCTGAGTTGAAGAGCAAACGAAAAAGGTGAGTAAAGTCACTTGCATCAGAATAATTACTAGTAAAGACTTGCTACTTAAGATCATTCTAGGAGCACTTCTTACTATAGGGTGAAGTCTTACATTTTTCCTTTACAGTTATTCCTTCTAATTCGCTAGTAGAAATCTTGTCTAAGTTACATTAGACAAGATTTGTACTAGTGATTTTCTTCATGTGAAAATATTTTTATTATTTCTTATTGTCACTAAATAAGTACACAAAGTTGAATCTAACTAATATGCTAACATGTGAATCTAATATGCTAACATGTACCTGAACGTTCTTGGCTGATGTAGTTGGTGATTGTAAACACCTCAACTTTCAAGCGGTTTTCAAGCAATTGCAAGTTAAGAATCCAAGCCACAAATATGGACAGTCGATATGTCCTCCAAGGTAAACTGGGAAGAAAAATTGTAATTTATGGCTTACAGCCAAGTTGCTATCTAACATCTATTAAATGCGGTTTGCATTCCAACTTTCCAAGAGTTTACAAACAAAATATGAGTTATGCGAAGTCCATACTAGATTATTCAATTTTGTACTGGATTTTGTACCAAACACAGTAGATAGACTGACGACATTTTCTGAACCTCAGCTGCTTTATTTGCAGTAGGTAATGAAATCGATTCTGCAATAGCCAGAATTTTCTCATACGTCCTCTGTAATGGACCCATCTGAGTGCCAAAAACTCTCGTTACTTAAACTTAACAAAAATCATTGTTTCTGTTCTTGATTCTTCATCACAAAGTATATCAATACACTAAATCACCTCTAAATGTTGTCACGGCGCCCAACAGACCGCCTGTCTGCACGGCAGTTTGCTCAAACCCGTCGGATTACCCCGGGGATTCACTACGTGGGAGAGTTAGAAATATAGGTGAGAAAAAATATAGGCACAAGTTAAAAGATGGAGCTAAAAATTATAAGCTTTTTTGTTTTAGTATAAGATTCATGAAAATCATTGAAGCAGGTTATAAGTAACATAGGACTCCTTAAAAGATGGTGTATTATATGATAAATTAAAATAAATATACACCCATATAAAATCCCAAATTAGGGTTAACAACACATGGGTTCATGGATTGTAGACTTATAATGAGATAGTACTATTTTGAAAAGAAATCACCTTGCACTCGAACTATGTGATTGAAGGCTCGTGAAGTTCAAATCAACGGTGGAGTCTTAGGGTTTTGGTGATTTCAAGAAATTCCTATTGGTTTTACACCTGATATTGATGTTTATTTTTCTCTTTTAAACACTCTTAATTTGTGTGAATGGCCCCAAATTGTTGTTTGTTCATTTTCATATCATTGGCTTCTTTTATAGTCGAATTGCTTGTCATAGTGTTGAGATGATCATATGATAGCTTCTTTTAAATATGATCTGATGTGAACTGAATAATTGCTTACATAGCCAAGGAAAAACTAATTTTTATAACTAACATAGTGTATTGTTTTTAAAAAAATTGAGGGAATTGCAATTAAACAAAGAATATCACTTAATATCAAATGTTAGAGTATTATATAATATTAGGGTGCTGGAAAATCCAATATCCAAAGATAACACCCCAAAAAAATATCTCTTGATTGCACCTAGTTGATGAAATTTCACAAGTAGTGACCCCCCAAAAAAAAGATTAACTTCTCCCCGCCTCCAAATTAGCATGAACTCTAAGATTATAAACAACAAAACTATTATTTAAGGCTATATTAGAATTTATGTATATATACATATACATACATATACATACATTTATATATACATATCTATACATATATATATATATATATATATATATATATATATATATATATATATATATATATATATATATATATATATAGATATATATAAAATAGAGTTCACTTGGCCGTTCTGCCTTTCACCACTTTCTAACATTTAAATAGAAAAGACTAACTACAAGCAAGAAAAATTTGATTATATTAAATGTACCATTTATTGTAAATGTCAAGGGTGCACTAATGATATTTTAGAAAAAAAAAATCAAGAAATCAAGAAAACACCAATCTGTAAGGATTGCAAGAATAATCTTAATTTCAATTTATAATCTTATATTGCACAAAGAAAGTTTGTAAAAAATACAAAGGTAAATTTAATTACAATGTTTGAAGATTTGTGTTGGAAAGATTAGGGTTTTTTTCATCTTGCTCGTAATATATATTAACAAGGGTCTTTGAGTTTTGTTAAGAGATACAATAGTGTTCTACAGGAGCTAAGATATTCTAAAGCTTATAAATATACTTTGAGAAATTTCACATGCAAATTTTAAGAGACATTTGAATGCTTCAAATAGCCATATAAAGACATCAAAGGTATTCTAGAATTCACTTTACTAATTAAAGATCACTTCACACTAAAAGTCACGACCATAAAAGGTTAGGTTCAAAAAACTCCATATTGAACCTACTATTGGATCTAAAAAGACCATTAATTTGAATTTGGTCTCAATTCCCAATCTATATATCACAATCCTTTCAAAAAGATGCTCAAACACCATAATTAACAAGGGGACTCTAGGGGTGATGTCTTGAGCCTTGTAAAGTGGGGTGTCCCAAAACAATAGAACAAAATGGCAATTTGTATGAGGCTAGCATGGGAGTGTGTTATATATGGTTGGAAACTTTGTGTGAGCACTCACCCACGGGCCAAGCCCATGGGTCCAAAGAATGCGTAAATCAAAATTGTAGCTCTTTAAAAATGAAGTGTCCAGAGATACATAAATTGGAATTGAAGGTGCAATTCAAGGTTTCCAATGACACCGTCAAAAAAGTGGCGCATGTTATATGATGTTGAAAATTTAAAGAAAAGAGCTTTGAAGATTGCAAAGATTTTTTGCATAGTACGGTTCACTAACTTTTGTGTCATAATGTACAACTTTGCAATTTTTAAAAACTTTTAGAAATTCATAAATAGAAACTAGTGGTAGAAGTTATCAAAAAAATTGAACTACTTTAACTAGAGTAATGTCCTCTACCAATGCCAAGAAAGAGAGCTTAAAAATAACATTTATTTAGTCTCAATTAATGTTTATGTAAAAAACTAGTGCCTCGTTACACTGCTAAAGTGCTCTAAAAAATTCTACAAGAGAAGGAGAAAAGAGGTTTGTGGGTGAAATTTTGAGTTATAATTTTTTCCAATGTTCAAATATGTGAAGAACAACAAGTTCCAATGTTTTCAATTTTTTTTCAATTTTTTTTACATTTTAAAATTTTAAAATATGTTAATTTTGGTATCATTGAATTGTTTCACTATTTAAAAAAACTCTTTTTTGATGAGTTTCTTTCTTTTGAATGTACAATAGGGGGACACAAAATTTGGTGTTGTTACATTTCACCTTGGAAAAAAATCAAATCTGCCATCTTTGAAAGGCCTCCTAAGACAAAAAATTGTCCTCTACCCACCAAATTTGGAACATAGGTTCATTTATGAGTTGATTACATGTGTGCCAAATTTTGTGATGTAGAGATTTACCAAAATGAAATTATTGAGAATTTATTAACACGTTTGGTTTTTTAGGATCATCAAGTTAATATTGATGGAAATTTGACACCTCATGCTTCTAAAATTTAAAATCCCCCCATGCATAATCCCCTAACATTACACTAGTAGAAAACTATGCCCAAAAAACCAAAGCCGATTTCAGGCTTACTTGTAGATAGATAGATAGAAACTCCAGTCCTCTTTCGAGGCCGGCGTGAATAAAGTGTCCATTCGTAATGTCAATGACCCAATGCCCACCAGGCAGAAGGCCATTGGAACAAAACTACTAGGCTTACTTGTATATATGAATGGCATCTCGGGAAATTCACTCAATGTATTTTATGAGTATCACGTGCAAACAAATCTTTGACCCCCTATATTACATTGTAAATAATCAATCAAACAACTTGAGAAAATTATGGGATGTTTCTTTATGTTGAAAGTTTATATTGTGAATTTTTAGAAATTTTCTTTATTCAAATTAATTACTTATAAATTTTTGAAGTAAATAAATGCACTATTCAACTAGTTTTTGTGTTTTTAAAGCTTGTTTCGATTGTGTTTTTAGAGCTTGTTTTGAATATAATTGAAATAAGAGTTTAAAAAAATAAAAGATATAATGAATATGTGACCACACTAAAAAATTTGGAGCTAAATCAAACTTTATTAAAAAGTATATGGAGGTTGAAAATCACTTGTTCACACATTTTTATGTAATATTTGGAAGTGACCTCCCTAAGAATGGCATTTTACTTCCTTAGTTGCAACAAACACGATTTGCTAACACTACACATACCAGTGATGCCACACACCAACAATTTTAGCTTTCATACTTGTCCCGAGTTCCAACACCCCATGACTCTGACACTTAGCTTCCACAAGACATCTGAGCATGTCATTTGATCATTTTGATGACATGAGGCAAAACTTCTACAAATGTCCAAGAACTTGGTGACAACAATTTTATACTCGCCATCGGAACCAACTACCTTGAGTTGATGCCCACCTCCCCACTAGGCCCTTAGTAGTCTCATTGCATGATTCACTACTTGGGACACCTTGGTAGTGGCCTAGTGTAGAGTGGGACATCTCCTAACTGGTGTCAAGAGGTACAACCGAGCACCTTATAATGCCAAAGGTGCAAGAGTAAAGCCCCAACACTAGCCTAAACATCCTATCATCATGTGGAAGTGAAGAGGGGAGCCACCCCTCCTCATAGTACTCTTTGTTGACTTTGGCAAGCCTTCCTATCCTCTTGGATTAGGACTTTGACTTTTTAAAACACATTTTGGTTTTGGAAGATCACCCACTTTCTTGCCTTGTTTTAGAAACTGGCCCTCAAGGGACTCTCAAACTTCCAACCGGTGACATAAATTCTAACTCAATTACCCAAATTTCAAATGCAAGCCCGATTTCATCATTTACACTTTGAGTGGATCATAATACTCTATTCACTTTCTTCATTCCGATATGCATTGAGGAAGTTATGGCCTTCAAAGATTCGAGTAAATTAATTTTTAATCTTTTATTACAAAAAAATTGGAAATGTAAATTCTAACAATTAAGGTGTAACTTAGTTCCAAGTAGGGAGTTTGGTTTTAAAATGGTATGCAATGTTTTGTTTAATTAGGACCATGAAAATTTGGCTCCAAATTGGTGCCATGTAAACGCCATAAGGTCTAAGCTTTTTAATTATATAGGCTGAATATATGACAAGTGTGCTACAACAAATGACCCGGGGAGTGCACTTAAAGTTAAAACGAAGAATCACATGAGTGCGTACTTTTGACCCCCTATGTATATACTAAAAAATCACCTAAAATTTGTAAAAGAAATATGAAGTTGTTAAACACCATCTAAAGTTCTTGTTGTATAAATTTCAAAAAATAATCACTTGTAAGTATTTTTAAATTGATTTTTTGCAGTGAAAAACAATACATTTTAGTTCAAACTCCTATCATCTTTTTAATAATATTTTTAATACATCTGGTCCTGAAATTTATACCAAATGATAGAGATATATGTAATGATTTAGCACCTAAGAAAATCTTAATTTAAAAACTATTTTAAAGCCAAGTATTGTAGGAGGTATGCTATTAAAACACACTCACATGTATTCCTAATTTTAACTTTCAGTGCACTCCCCAGGACAAATGATGGTGTAGCAAATATGCATGACATTTTAAAATTTTATTTTAGAAAAGGTTATAGTAATTAGTAAAGAGGTTCAAATGTACTTCAGTTTAGACTGATTCCTAAGTGCTTGAACCAAAAATGTACTATGTAAAATAGAATTTTAAAATTATACTCCCTCTATCCCATAAAAAGACTATGAAAACTACTTTGCAACAAATTTTTGATTTTTTGGATCATGTGTGGCACCTAAATTAGAAATTCTAGAAAGGAATAACTCTAAAATTGCCAATGGTATACGCATGCCCTAAACATTACCACTTTAGGTCTTCATTCATTGAACTGAGACATATGCTCCGAAGAGTAAGAAATGAAAGGCACAAACATTGTAAGAAAGTAGGAAAAAACATATACACAGAAGAGCTCAATCAAATGAATTTGAGCAAATATAAGCCAAATATTTGAAATTTTGAAATAATATAATACCCTATGATTTGCCCTTCTGTTGCGGCCAAAAAGTGTCTCACTTGCGTGGCTGCAATACTATTGGGGCTTATTGCACTTCCAAACTATGGTTGAGAGGTCGTCACCTTGGAGCCAAAATGGTCAAAAAGTATTGCCATATAGGCATTTTGGAAAGTGACGGCCTTTGGGCTTTTTTGCAATGTGATTGGTGGAATTCAATGGCCTCTCGACCTTCGTCCGGAGGTGCAATGTACTAAACACGTACAAGTATACGTGAGTGCACAGAAGGGGTATTAATTTGAACATTGTCATATTATATATACATACAATAAACACATTTAGAGCTGAAAATATTGACGTATACTTACATTAAACATATATTTTTAGGAAGGAATAGATATGATATAAAGGTTTTTAACCCTTGAATGTCCCAATTCAACACTGTTTTCAAAGAATTGTTATAAAATGTTTGATGAAAAACAAAAATGAAGTTGATGTACAAAGCAAAGTTGCAAATGTGAAGACAACATTTGTACAGTTGGATTCATTATATTTATTATTAATATTTTTTAATTAATTTTGCAAGGTTTTCTCTTGAAATTCAATTAAAAATCCAAAATAACACAAAAAAATTTAAAAATATATTGTAATGAAATTGGAATAACATGCACTACAAGATGGTATGGTTTCCATTATTCGATTCTACTTATTTTGGAAAATCATGTTTAAGGTCTCATTTTTTGAACTAAAAATGAAACATGACATAAACCAATTGTGTTGTTTTTGAAAAATCACAATATCTTATTTTGAAGATCCATATTGTACAAATGACAGTGAACTAGCACAAGAACTAAGAGAAATTTGTATGGATGAAAAATTGTACAGGATGTAGTGTTGAGAAAGGTTCCAATTTGTTCGTTGTTCATTATATGGACGCAAGCGCATTAAAGGGCTAAACATATAACTCCTCGTATACATGGAATTTTTAGGAGGGGGTCATGAAAGCAAGTGATTCTCAAACATAATGTAAAATGCACCCCGAGGACCTTCGACCATAGTGTGAACCAGCCCTTAGTAGTTAACTTTATTTCTTGAGAATAAAAAGTTAGATAGTGTATCTTCCCAATCAAAAATTAAAAAATGATAAAAATTCAATTGTTTTTACAATTATTGTGAGCCACACTATTTGTAAGGTAGAGGGCTCATAATCCGTGCAGGACCAGAAACCGTGCACTAGGCCAATCTTCTCAGAAAGAAGATTCTAGCCTTCAAGCCCACCCTCAAATGTACACCACAGCTTGATCGGTTTAAGGAACACCTATGACATCACCTTCCAAAATTCATAACTAAATAAAGAAAAATTGGAAAATTTTGATTCCATCATCAATGCTCTCCAACAAAGTTTGCACATTCTCCCAAAAAAACTCTTTTGAACACTCCATGAGGAACTTGTTCAACCTGAAATTTGATCGGTTTATGAGCCCTCTACCTTATTTCCTCCCAATCAATGAGGACATTTCCTTTTCATGCCACGTTGGAAGAGCTGCTAGGCTCTCTTCGCGTGATCATTCACGCTCAAGATTCCCCTCACTGTTGTGTCTTCACCGCCTCAATCACTCACACGCTTGCTTGCGTGTGATCATCATCGCAACGACATACTCCTCCGATTCCGCGTTTTGTGAATTGGGTTTTCTCTGTTGGGAGCATCTACAGTACCTTTGTCGTGGAGGGTGAGCAGTCATGTTGTAGGCGGTGAGTTTTTGGGGTTGGTCGTAGCGTGCTCTCCATGTGGAGTGTTGCTCGTGCGCCGTGTTTTAGCAGCAATTGCTTTGCTTAGTTTGTTTGTGCCTTTGCTTAAAGAATTCTAGAGTCGGAGGTTATCGCCCGTGCTCTGGAGCTTCAGCCTTCGGGGATGGCCGACCAGGATGAGAGATCCTCTGTTTCAATCCTCTGTTTCACCACCTGACTGACTATGTGCAAGCATACGACATCTCTATAGCGGTGAGTTTTGAGAATTATATGCAATTTGCTACTAGGATCGGATTTGGTTTTCGTAAGAAATTTTGAGTCTGAATTCTTATGAATGGAGTCAAGGGAGCTCTCTTGAAACAATTTTAGGGTTTTCTACGAGCTGTTTGTCAATGAATAGTGCAAAGAAGCAATTCTGTTTGCAATTGATGGCGATTTACTCTGTTCTTTTGCTAATTTTACAGCTGGATTCTCAAAGTGCTACTTCATCTGGTGTTTTTTCTTGATTCGGAAGGTGATGATATTTCGTTTTTCTCAGTCAGTTTCGCGTTTTTATATTTTTGCATACTTTTGCTTGCTTTTCACAGGAGATCTATACTTCTCTTTGTTACGTTCTGGATCCTGCACTTTCGATATTACGTACTGATTTGTGTTCTTTCACGTGCTTTCCCAGATCGGTGTTAGGAATGGGATACCATCGAAATCAGCAGTATGAATTTATCGTACTGTTTCTATTATTAGTAACGTGTATAGTAGCATCTGCCAAAACAGGTTCGTGCCAAGCCCACTTTTGGCATCTGTTATGCTTGAGTTTTTTTTTATGTTGGGTGGGATGTTTAAGATCACTTCATAATTAGGGTTTTGAGCAAATGCCTTGTGTCGTATTGAGGAGAATATATTCAAAACTCTTTTATATCACCCCTTTGATAACTAACGTACATGAGTTCAGAAGTTGGCACGTGGAAAGTCTCCAATTCACAATAGCAGATACTGGAATGTGATATTGGAGAGTGGTAATAACGAGTTCAGAGTGCAGCAAGATTGAGAAAAGTTGGGGTTTTATGTACAGGTCAGAAGACTTTGTTTGGTGAATATAATAGGACGAAAACGCTCATTCTTGTGGAGTACGCTTCTGCGGTATTTATGTCTACTGTCACTGAACTGTTCTTGTTATTGAGGTTTTGAATGTTCATTGTCTCTGTTTCTTATGAAAATGCAGCATTGTTGATATAACTGCCAGAATTCATGGGTGATTTTTTCGACTGCTATTAGACATGAAACTTAAGTTTGAATTATTTGCCAGGTCTACATTGTGGATGACACATCACTTCTATCATGGACTTGTTCCCGTTGCAAAGGTTTGACCAAGGTACGTCAACGTCTGTAACAGCAGGTTTCTGAAGTTTGTTCACAGATTTTTATTTATTTTTGATTTCAGTTTATGTTTCGTTTCACGACGATGACGTGATATGCCCCTTTTCTCTAATCTGTTGGATGATATGCCCCTTTTTTCGATCACTGAGTGCTTTATTTGGTGTGATATTTTCCATGGCGCAGGATTTCAAGATCCATACACTTATTATAGATCCACACTGTCTTCAGGTATATGCTCTGACAGTGAGCATTGAATGACGAGTTACTTAGTTTTATCTTCTCAAAATATTTAGAAATTTTCTACCTCTTTTACGAAGCTTCTGATTTGTTCCTCTGGAGAAAGTCAGAATCAGATGCTCTTTAGGGTTCTGCTAAGGGCGTTGGTCCAGATAACCCGGATCCCATGCTGTATTAGTGTTGAATAATTTTATACTAAAAGGAATGCTGGGTTCCAGCTCATTAACCTTTGGGTTTATAGTGGTAAGGAACTCTGAAGAACATAGTGTTGAGTCCGATGGATCCATTAAACTTCATGTGCTCCCAGTGCAATTTACTGACCATAAATTCATGCTTTGTGCAGGCTTATGTTGGTGTGGCAGAAAATTTGAAGTCTATTGTAATTGCTTTTCGTGGGACTCAGGATACTAGGTGAGTGTTATGTCAATTTCTGACTTCTTGGGAGTCGTTACTAGATGCTGATGTGAAGCTGAGAACATCACTTTCTGTTCTAGAAATACGTTGACTTCAAGTTCTGTGAGGAATGACTTTCTGATGATAAATTTTACACGTGGTTTGCAGTATGCAGAATTGGGCAGAAGACTTATATTTCAGAGAGCTGGATCTGAATTACCCAGGACCCACCGATGCAATGGTAAGCAATGTGTACAGAGTCCATTTCAATAGTCCTACATTGTTTGAACCTCATCCTGTTATGGCTCAGGTATTGATACAAGTCGGGTGGTGTTTGTGGTTGCCTGACATGTGGATAAGTAAACTAGTGGGGTGCTAATTCCCTTTTCCTTTGTAGCAGGTACACAGTGGGTTCTATGCAGCCTATCACAACACAACGCTACGGGAGCGCGTTATTGATGCTATAATAGAAATTTTACAAGCTAGGAGTGACCTTAGTATCATGATAACAGGACATTCCATGGGAGGTGCAATGGCTACCTTCTGTGGACTTGATCTTTCTGTGAGTCTGCTAACCATCATATGAGACGTCTTTGTGTGTTGAGAATGTCATTTTAGCAACCAATGGGATAGTGATAGTAGGACGATTGTGTCACCCACAGGACATGTGTTTTACTTTTAATCTCGATGGCTCAAAGTACTTTGGAATTTTTATTTAATAGACGGTAGGCTCTAATCAAACTAGCCTTCGTTGTAGGTTATTAACCATCTTCTTGCCCACGCAGAGATTGTAAAAGGCCTTGACTAACTTTACCTGCAGTGATATTGACTTCGACAATTTTCTGTCTTTTTCAGGCAAATTATGGCTTGAAGAATGTCGAGGTCGTCACATTTGGGCAACCTCGTGTAGGAAATTATGCCTTCTCAATGTATTATAACGAATATGTTCCATCGACGATCCGCGTGACACATGCACATGACATAGTGCCTCATCTGCCTCCTTATTACCCATGGTTGGGAGAAAAGACTTACCACCACTTTGCTACTGAGGTACTCTTCTAACTTTTGAATAGAGTATTGAGTTGCCTTCCTGAAGCTAGTTGGCCTATGTTTTAATATTTAGCTTTTGCTGTCGTTGAAAGAAGATTAGGTTCTCTTTGTCTACTTAGATTCTCTTTTAAGCTATGGTGGTCCCTTGCTAGGTGTGGATCTTTAGAGTTGCCATAGGGCGGCTACAGTATGAATTTGAACGAGTTTGCGACGGCTCTGGCGAGGACACCTCCTGCAGCAGGTCCGCTCCTACCCTTTTTGATTTATTGACCTTGATTGCATGTATTGCAGATGAGTGACAGCCATTGTTGTTCTCTTTTGACTCATGGAAAAGGATCTCATGTAGCGAGTTTTTTTAGTTACTTTTATTACAATTCACCGTGATGTGGTTGTCCGCGCAGGTCTGTTTCTGGCAACAGCATTGCAGATCATCTGCATTACTTTGGTGTTTCTTTGAAGACTGAAGACGATGTATCTGCTGGGCGAAACAGCTTACCTGATTCTAATACATCTCATTCTGGTCAAATGTCAGTGGGATGGGGCTGTAAAACTGGCTCCCAGTATCAACCTCAGGCTGTCATGTGAGAGCTCTAGGGTTTTCATCTTCTTCTTATGACCAGGATGAGTTGCTCTGATACAATGTGCATTTTGTTGTCCCCTTTGTTGTCCACTGACCAGCTGCAAATTGTCAAGAAAGGTGACGAAGGCGCCTGACTGGTTCAGAGGTCATTTTAGGTTCCTTGGGAAGGCCCCATGAGTACAAGGGAGCTTAACAACGAGGAGATCTGATATGGTGAAATTTTGAGCATAGCTCATTTGTTGTACATAATTTTCATTGATTTAGTAACCATTTTGGCTATGCGCTGGGAAGGATAATTGTATCATAGGTGACTGGGATTTGATCAAATCCCAGATAAATCTGTGTTGGAAGTTTGTACAGTAATTTAACTAAGTTGGAATTATATATTTTCCAGTGAATGACACTGGCCGTGTGCAACCAATGACCTTGTGAACCTGGCTCGTACAACCTGGCTTGTACTTTTGGATGGATTGATTTTTGTTAACACTTTAGTTACCGGGAAACCATTTTTTTTTGGGGCTGTGTAATGTTTTTTTTCTTTTTTGCATTTTGTGTAAAATGGGTGTGGAATTACACTAGTAGAAAAGGTGGCACTGCCAAAGGAGATGCCCAGGCAAGTGGTGCCCAATTACACGCATGCATAGTGATTTTGCTTCAGCATCTCCTTTAGGAGTGCCACCTTTTCTACTAGTGTTGGCTCAAAATTCTTCTTCACTAGAGGATCAGATTTGCAACAATATGTGACAAGCTGATTCTAATTTGAATGTTCACAATTTGAAATATGAATGAACATACAAGAGAGGGGCTCTTGCTACTTTGTAGAGTACCCTTCAATAAAGATAAGTAGTTTTGGTTTTTTAAAGAATTGTCATTAAAACTTGATAAAATAGAATACTTGATCCAAATATTGTGATGTAGTACACGATGTGTAACACATACAATTGATTTTTTGATTTTTGATCCAAAATTATCTTTTTTTGACCTGTTTTTATGTGAAAATCAGAATTTCATATTTTACCTTCAATTCAAACAATTATAGATACAAATTTATGTAACTTACTGGTATGAGAGTTATCCGCTAACTCACCTTGAGTTTGAATAAAATACCATGAATTTTGCTTTAATATATTCTTATTTGTTCACTTCAAATAGTTAAAAGGTATGAAAGAACTTGGTGGTCTCTCATTATTAGGTGTGTAAGAGCTTAGTGGTCTATAATCTCAAGGAAAACTCAAAAAATGTCTACTTTGATGGTAACTTTTTTTTTTTTTGAGTTTAGAGACCACCAAGCTCTTACACACCTAATAATGGGAGACCACCAAGTTCTTCTATACTTTTAACTATTTGGAGTGAACAAATAAGAGAAAATCAAAGCAAAATTCATGGTATCTTATTCAAACTCAAGGTGAGTTAGTGGATAACTCTATGGTATATTAAGCTTTCAATGGAAATAATGCAAATCCTTTCTAGAATCACATAAAAAAAGGAATCATGATTTTTGAGGTTTTCTTGACTAAGATATCAACATATGAAATTATCAATCCAAAACTACTCAATTTTTAAGTGGATTTTAAAGTTTTTTACCAATTCATCTTAAAATGTCTAAAAATTTATGCATTTTTCATTTCTTGATGATAGAATCAAATACTGACCTAACCAATGTGCATTGTGGTTTTGGATTTTGACCATTTTTGTGGTTGCAATCCCATTTTGAGAAATTGGAATCATGAAGTAAAATTTGGACATGTTGTACAAAAGGGATTCTATGTTCGTGTATAATTTCACTTAGAACAAAATATATATAGACCTATTATTATATGAATGAAATTTTTATGTAAAAATAAACTTTTTGTGAAAAGTCAAAATGTCTCATTTTTTTGGATAGGAAGAATATACATTTTGACTAGAATCACTTGTTACAAGTTTCATGAATTTTGGATTTTATTGGTTAAAATCTTATTGATTGAAATTTGACTCAAAATTTTGACTTTTAAAATTTTTCACTCTTGAAATTGCAACAACCAATGAGATTCAAGTGAACAAACTTACCCTACCTTCAAGATCAAAATGTAGTGTTGAATTTTGAAGTCTAAAATTTTTAACTAATTTTTCCAGGATATGGTATCATTAACCATATTGTTTCTACTTTTTCAAGAAAATCTGTATTTGGTTATTTAGGCAATGTACTAACTGAAATGGATGATATGATGTCAATACTAAAGAACCAAGGATTCATGGTTTTAAAATGAAAAATTCAATCCATCATATTGTAGAAACTGTAATTCAAATGGGACCAAATTTTATACCACCAAATTTAATGAAAACATTGCATGCATTGGTAAAATAAACAAATAAATTTGAACAAAAGCAAGTGCACATTAGACTTACTCAAAACGGCTTTAGAAAAGGAAAATAAACGCATGAAGCCCAATTTGGACTTTTTGGTCCTTGAGGGGTTAAATTGTATTATTTAGTGTTGCATACTTTGTGCTACTTAGGATTAACAACTAATATCTAATGACAAACATTCATGAATTGGATTCTTCTAAGTTCCAACTCTACATAAGATTCTTTAGCAGTTAGTGGAGTTCTCCCTTTGCAACAATAACATTGTCGACGCTTCGACAGTGTCTCACCAGCCAACCTTTAGCTAAAGATGAGGTGGACTTGCCATGATTCCAAATCTGCTTCAGTGATTTGAGAATAATGGCCCAGATTCTGAGGTCAACACTAGAAGGGCTAAAGAGCCTTATGAGTATGTTCACAATGAAGGAGAACAATGACAACCTGAGAAATATAAGTGGCTGCAATGATCTTACTCAAAAGAAAAGATTGATTGTGTAGAATTACAAAACATCTTCAACTCTGATATAGTTTAATTTTTTCTCCTGAAAATTGCTCAGTAGGGCCATTGAGGTATTTCCATTTTGCCATCCTTCGCTCAAAAAAAGATTCCCGGCGACGCTCAGGTGTCAGGAACGATAGGAACGAGGGTCTCCGACACTACTCAGAGGTTGTCGATGCGGTGAGTTCTGGGATCCTTACTTTAACCGTGTTTAGGGTTTCTACCTCCATCCATTTGCATGCAGAAGAGCAGTCTCAAACTGTAAGCTTGGGTTTCCATCTCTCAGTCCTCGATCAGTCTCTGCGTTCCAGATCTGCTCTGGACCTCCTGTGAGCAATTAATTGTGTACTTACAAGATTTTCATAGCATATCCTGAGACTACTGTGGGGTCTAGACTCTAAAAGTGTTGGCACAGTCGTCTGGTAGTGTTAGGACTGCCGTGGAAGATCCTAGTAAGTGCTGGAATACATGCATAGGATCGGATACCACTGGAACAGAATGCCGGAAATCAGACACAACTCTCACCGAGGCCTCCTTTGTCGGTAACTTCCTTTCGTCGGTAACTTCGAATCTTTCTCCATCGTGAGAGCTTTGCTTTACACTGGGAGTCAATTATGTCGTTCTAAGCACTTGCTCCCACTTGTATCTGCCATGCTTTCTTGTGCTGGTCTCTAGACTCCCTCTCGACCTCGATGAATTAGCTCTCACGGATTAAGCCCCTCCAGTAGGTGAGAATGTCTGGACAACAAAACTCCAAGTCTCAGGCAACGTTGATCGAGTCCGACCGACGTGGGCATCCTTTTTCGTTTGGTCGCTTAACGTTCGTCCGTAGGTCCATGATCCGTCGGTTGTGAATGATGGGTCCAGGGTTTCTAACCACTATTTTACACCAAGATTTCCAACGAATGTGTTATGGCGCAACTATTCTGTCAGACTCGAAGGCTCTAATGACAGAAGGCAGACGGACGGATAGATAGTGACAGACATACGCCCCAAAAATCCTCATGTCAGGTAAGCTATTTCGCTTCCGGTTTTCTCTCCCAACCTTTTTCTTGTAAGATTTCTAGGGTTTGTTACATGGGGGATTCGATCTCCTGTTTGTGCTTTTCAGTGCTGTGTGATTTTGGAGCTTGTGGACTTGTTGTCAAATTATCCGGGACGCTTATCATAGTTTCGTGTGAATAGAAGATTAGAATCATATATGATTTTGGCAGTAACCAGATTGGGGGTGTTTAAGTGTATATGGCTCTGTAGGCTACGTACCCGGGGTGGTAATGGCCTCCTGGATGCTCAGAGCTCTAAAGTTTAGGATGAGTAAAGATGTAAGATTTTCAAGATGAAAATCTCAAACTGTCTTAATTCTAGTGAGAGATTAGCAAGGAGAGAATGAGGGAGTGGTGGTACCAGGTCTCGGCTTTCTAATTTGTTGCCGCCGCCTGCTAGAATTCATTTCTGCAACGTATGCAAATTGATTTCTGGATGTCTGCTAGAATTCATTTGTGCAATGGATGTGAATTGATTTCTGGATGTGTGTAAACTGATTTTCGGCAATGTATGGAAAATGATTACTGCCGTGTGTGGGAATTACTTTCTGCAATGTGTGAGTGTAAATTGATTTCTGGAATGTCTGTGAGGGACGCGCAATGAGGTACTACAGTACAACGTTTCTGGAGCGTTGTCGGTGGTGCTAGGATTGATTTGTATGTTCGATTCATAGGAATCTCATAGCACTGACATTTTGTCTAGTTCTTGTGCAGATAAATCTGTATCTTCACAAACGTATCATTCACAGGGGATGGACGTCAAGTGTTGTCGACATCAGCATTCTGTTCTTGTGACGTATATTTGGTATGCACTTCAGTGTTGGGGCTCCTTAGATGACGATTCTGTGTCATATTGGATCGATGATACCGTGACTCCCTGGAAGCGATCTTCGCCGATACAAGCGACGCCAGAGTTGAAACGGGTGTTGACGCGCGCAAGGATCTTGAGTGAAGATTGTTGCACAGAGTTGTCTCCGTTGAAAGCGATTCTTCGGCATGCCGATCGGTCCCAAGAATTTGCCGACATTGTGAAAGAAATTCAGTGGTGCACATCAGTGGTGTACCACGGCAAAGTCTGTAGGAATGTGACGAGAAGATCCGCTCCAGAACTCAAAGATTTTCCATGGCAAGCCAAAATCGGGTACCAAGAAAAACATTTGTTGGAGAAAGCTGAGCAAGAAGACTGGCAGCAGCTAAAGCAAGAGCTCGCGAATTATGATGGACATCATAATTGCAGTGCTGAAGAGTGTGGAAACATGCACTTGGATACAATAAATTGTCTTGCAATGCAAAAAATTGTGCCAAGATTCTTCCTCCAGAAAACGGGCGGGAGTGAGCCTGACCACAAATCTATGTTGTGGAGTTTCGACCCAGAGGTTGTGAAGCATGGTCGACCGCTAGGATCAGGTGCTTTTGGTTCTGTTACAGAAGTAACTTGGTTGGGATCCAAGTATGCTCAAAAATATTTCAATGTTGCCGGGCTACATTCTTTACCAGCTGAGATCGTGCCGTTAGTCAAACTGAATCACCCTCACATTGTCAAAGTATACGCGTACTCTGAGGACTCGCTACTCATGGATCTAATGTGTACAGATTTACACAAGTTCATGAAAAGCCGAATGAAAGGAGGAACTAGGGCTCAACCTTTCTCCCTTCCAGCAGCGATGGATTTAATGCTCCAAATTGCAGATGCCGTGTGCTACCTTCACTCTCAAAATGTGGCCCATCGTGACCTCAAGTCATCAAACATTCTTGTGAACCCAGTGAAGCCGCCACATCTTGATGAGGATGATGGATTTGTGTTTGCAAAGATTGCCGATTTTGGCTTGGCGAAGGTAAAGCGAGATATAACTCGCTACTCTCACTTGACACATAATGTAGGTACAAGGAAGTGGATGGCACCTGAGATATTTGGAGCCAACATAGAGGATGATCATTTGGAACATGCCTTTCCAATGAAAGCTGATGTCTACAGCTTTGGAATCATTTGTTTCGAAATTCTCACAGGGCAAGAACCTTTCATTGGTGAGCCGCTTACGACCTTGTACTCAAAGTTGACCGCCCCAATTCCATTGCGGCCTCAACTACCTTGGAATTGCCCCACAAACCTGGCTTCTTTGATATGCGCGTGTTGGGATGCGGATCCACGGAAGCGACCTGCATTTGGAGATGTGTGTCGAGTGTTGACATATCTCAAAGGCCTACCAACATTGATTGGTACGTAACATATTACTTTATGTAATCGTAACCAAAGTTTTCTACTTATAGTCACCATTTCTTGGCAAGATCTAGTGACCTCTAATGCAATAGATCATTAGCAGGAAATATGCAAACTATGAAATATGAGCTTGTTCTGCATCTCTTTTAGTGTAATATCTCTCCAAGTCGAATGTTAACCCTTAATTGTCCCTAGCTTTTTTGGGTTTAAAAACATCATTTCTTTTGAAGTGTTATAGGTCAAAATATAAGTAAGAGAGTGTAGAAATCTCAACCATACTATCTTATAGTGTACTTGTTGTAGATGACGTGAATCAAATTTGGAGTCATTTAGCGACATAGATTGCAATATCATAATGTTTCAGTGTTGAAAAAGAATGAAGAAATTTTCTTTGCAACTTGTTAGAGTTGAAATTCTATTTCTAAACTTACTCACATAGTAGAACTTTAAAATATAAAGTAGTTCCAAATCATCATAAAGGGTGCATTCACAATAAAACGAGCCAATCCCGCCCAGTTATAACGACTCTTGATGAGTGCTTAGAAAATAATATCTTCAATTTATGTAGATATTAGAAAAAAATTTGGACATTTTGCGACATATTTTGAACATTTTAGCACATTTTAGTTGTTATTAACGACTGGTTACGACCATATTTTAGTCGTTTTGGAGTACCAATAACTTCCCAAACATTGTCAAACTTTAGTATATTGTATAATGACATATATTATATGTAGTTACTAATTTATATTGCATTATCAATTCATATGATAAGATTATTGCTTAACAATCCGTTAAATAAATCACTAGTTACAGTTTCCTTGGGTCGTGTTACTGTGAATGTACCCTAAAAACAAATTATTCTAAAGAAAATTAATAAATATCTTTGATGTGTGCAAAAATGGCTTTTAAATGTCAAAAAGTAGCCTAGAAAGTGACCCAATAGACCCAAAAAGGAAAAAGTGTCCAAAATTGACTTGTGCCCTAAAATGATTCCGAAACATTCAAAACAACTTGGACTTATATGAAAATTTTATCATAATAACTAGAATTCAAGGAGAATCTAATTCAACAATTTTGATTGAAAACGGACATTGGATGAAAGAGAAACAAGTCTCCTGAAGTTGCAGCCATCAAAATGCACTTGGTGAACTAAAATTGAACTCCTAAAATGATTCCCAAATATCCATTACATCTTAGCTTGATCTGAAAATTTTAGCACACAAACCAATAGAGAAAAGGCATCTTTTTTAACAAGTTTTATTGAATTGAGATAGTGGATACAAAAGTTACGATTTTTGGAGTTGAGAACAACTCAAAATCATTCAAAATATGGCCGTTGGGACCATTAGGGGTTAAACTAGTTGCTTTTGAATTGTGTTAATTAAGACGAAGCTAGCCATCTAGAATGATTGGTTTGTATCTTCTTGAAGCAGGGCTTCTTTGACGTCGGTCATGTTTAATTATGGGATGTTTCCAATGCAGCTTTGAGTGATCTACAACTTGTTACGATAGATGGGGAATGGCCTTTTGGAAGATTGTCGGCCATGGTCAAGGTAGGCCTTTCATTAATGAAGTGTGGAGAAAGTATGTTTGTAGTTACAATACAATAACTATTTCGAAATCACCAATAATCCGATTTCACGAATAACAAATTGCCAAATTTTTTGTTGAGGGCAACATTGTTGGGATTCCATCTCCTTGAAAGGAGAAAGACCTAAAACTGACAGAATAAACAATTCAACAAAGTTGGGGGCACTTTTTTCAATGTAGAATGTTTTGTAATGTAAGCAGTTGAAAATGATGATTTTATAAGGGAAAAGTAGAATTTATGAACAAATCATGTAGTTGTGAATTATCAAAGTGGCAGTTGCCTAAAGGTATGTTCTAACTTGATGTTGACCTTTTAATGCCCAACAACCCAGATTATGGTCACTATAGTATCTGAAATGCAAATAACAGAAAATCCATGAAGAATTGGATTTTGAATTGTGAAGTTCAGATTTGGAGATTTATTATACACATCTTTTAGAAAAAGAAAATTTCAATTTGGAGTTGTGCAACTATCAAAATACCTATGAACAAATCACAAAAATACTGTAAATATTTGAAAATATAGTAAATACTTACAAATACAACACATGTACTATGCGGTATTTCTTATGTTTGGAAGTGTGTTATCTTGTTTTAATTTTTTGGATTGTGTTCTTTTTTTCATGTTTCATTAGTGTATGTATTCCGATCTTGATCAATACCAACTCCTTTCATTTTTCAACGTATCAATTTGTCCTAAATTGTATATGGATAGGTCACTCTCACTTGTAAAATTCACAATAATTATGTGTGAGTCCGTTCTTGATATGAAAGATTGCAATGGAGAGGTGTTGACATAGGTCATTGCTGAACGTCTTTACTTTCATTTTTAAAATTTAATCCAAATTCTATTTAGCTTTGAAGTCACATACCCTCCAAAATCTCATTTTTGAGTGTGCATTATACGGTTCAAAGACATACTATGATCTTCCAATCCCACCATTGGATGATTCTCTAATTTTGGCAAAATGTCTCCACTCCTATTGAGTATACCATTGTACAATTACTTTCTAATTTAATCCATGTTATTTCTGGTAGTATCAATCATAGTGGAAAACTCACTAAAATGCAGTGCACCCACCTACAGTACCATGTGCATTGAATGGTTAAGAATGGTATAAGCAAGGGTTTTAGGAATGAATTCAAATTCACTTTGGACTAGATTCATTGTGTTGAGATCACTCCTAAGAACAAGTGCAAACATACCTCAAACCACTTAAACCATTCCATAGACTTGTTTAAAATCTAATGTGTATAAACTCCGAATCCAATCAATGAGAGTTAAGTTTGGAGTTGGTTTTGGAGAAAGCCTATATAGTAGGAATGGGTGTAGGCCGGTAAAGTTATGTACTCACAAGTTGTAGTGCTTAAATGGGAGATTGGGTGCAAATTTTACAGAAGCAGGGCCCCTGGAGAGCTTCTGGCAAGCCTCCGAAAGATGGGATTTTTTGGACTGTTGGTCCATTGGATGATATCAGGGCTGTCAAATTCCTTTTCACAGATCGTGGAAAACGTCAACTTTCAGGATTCATTTGCAATAACAAAGAGAGCATTGATTGGAGAAGCTTTGGAAGAGCTCCTAAATGGAGCAGTGAGTGGGTGAGCAATCTCTTCATCTTCCCAAATGTTACATCTCTTATCTCTACTATATATGATTGTAGATCATAGTGCTAGTTCGGCTCACATTATGGAATCTTGGGTCCCCACTGAAGAAATCCTAGGGCATCACAGTTGAGACTAATTCCTCGATGAACAAATTAACTATACCAGATTACTAGTCAAGTAGATGCATAATTGCATCGACCTAGCTATGTTGGTCATCTGCTTGGCCCAACATGTACGTCCTTCATTCTACTTTACAAGAACTAGAGAATGTTCTTGATTGACAAATGAAATGGATTCAATAATGCAAAGCACACCAACTTGGTTCACAATGAGAGGGGTTCATCTAATAGACCTTTGTGTAGTTATTCGACTAAAAATGTGACATCTTTAAAGTTGATTGGCATTCCCATCAAGAGTTAAGGATTAGAGGGGTAGTATTGGGATTATAATATTAGTTGATATTAAGGTTTTCTTATTTCCATGTTACTCCACCTTTGTTGTACATGTATGCACTAAAGGTGCATTGTGTGAGTATGTCAACTCCTTCTAATGCTAGGGGTTCAAAATGCTTTCTAATATTTATACAAAAGTTACATTCTTGTAAGTTTTAATTTTAGGAAATTTTATTCTCTCATCTTTCCCCTTGACTATGCCTTAGATAATCGCTAATTATGTAATCCCTAATGTAATCCTTAATAGACTTCCGAGGTGTAAACCTTGGAGGTTATTTTATTCCTCTTTTATCTTCCATTTACCCTTTGGTGTGAATGAACCTTTAATATAAAATATTGTGTTTAATTGACCGTTGTTGTGGACTATGTGCAGTTCTTGTTTGAGAAACCAAATGAATTTCTTGTTCAAGTAGAAGGATCAATATCACCGGCACTTGGTGTTGTATCTCTTTGTTTCATCACTACAAAGCAAAAGTATGGACCATATGGTACATTCAAGGGAGAGACCAAATCATTCAGTTCAGATCGTGGTAGGGTGGTTGGTTTCACTGGCTATACTGATCGCTCAAATAATCTCCTTTCGCTTGAAGTTCACACGATACCAAACATTATAGAGTGTTTGCAGCAATATTTGGGAAATGAAGAATCAATTGTTTAAACCATCCAAAAAAGGTACTAGTCTAGCAAAGCAATTTATTTTGGCCTTGGCCGTTCTTGGATTTAGCGGATATGAAGAGCTCCTACTCAATATTGGAAGGTAAGGTATTTTTGGGAATAGGATTTGACCTTTGATTCTTGTTACTTGTTTCTAGCTACCGGTTACCTGCTTACAACTACTTTGTATTTGTAGTTGTATGTGGTTTTTCATACTGCCATCTTTGATGATTGTCAGGTCATGTTTACCCTAATGAGTATTAAGATTTTTCTCAAATACCACTTTCTTGACATTCAACAACTTTGAGTGCATTCATATCTAATTGCTAAAAACTACATACTACCCCTTTAATCCTTAACTCTTGACGGTGCAAATGCCAAATGAATCAACTTTAAGCATGTCACATTTTTAGTGGTATACAGTGACTGCCAAAACTGAGTACGAACACAGCTTACTGAAATTTAACAAACAATGTAAGGAAATTGGATGTGTCAAAAATGAAACCATAAATTGCACATGATTACCATTGCAATCAGTCATACTTCCATGGGGATTGAGGTCTATTACACACATGTATGCATGTTAAAAAAAAAGTAAAGTGAAGTTCAGTCCAAAACTCAGTTTTGCTCACATTAGCTGGAACAAAGTTAAAAATTTGTCCACCTACCCTTAGCAACTATAACAGCTGCAATGCGCTTAAGCATGCTTTTATACAAGTTCTTACACTCACTGGGAGTAATTGAAGCCCAACAATCCTCAACACGCTCCCACAATTCTAACATTCCTTTGGGAGGTCTCTCATATTGGTTGAGTCGACGTTTTAAAGTTGCCCACAAATGTTCGATCGGATTCAAGTCTGGAGATTGCGCCGGCCACTTCAAAAGAGTGAATTCTTGCGAATTCAGCCAACGGCGCACACTCTTGGATGTATGCTTTGGGTCATTATCCTGTTGAAAAATCAAATTGGCAGGATCTAGATTGTATGTATGCAGTGTATGAACCAGTTCTCGCTCTAAAATTTCTCTATACATGTACTGATCCATTCTTCCCTCAATCCTACACATCATACCAAGGCCACTCGGAGTCATGCAACCCCACATCATCACTCCCCCACCTCCAAAGTTGACAGTTTGTTGCACCATTCCAGCACTTCTACTCTGTCCATCACGAAACCAACACCAACTGCGACCATCAGAGTAAAATCGGTTGATTTTTGTTTCATCAGAAAATACTACACAATCCCAATCATCATCAGTCCAATGGCAATGACGTCTAGCAAATTCTAATTGTCCTTTAATTTGAAGAAGTGTGAGCTTTGGTTTCTTTTGCTTCACTTCACATTTCAAACCTGCTTTTCGTAACATTCTCCTCACAGTACTATCACTCATACCAACATGAAGCTCCTCTCAAGTAATTTCCAACTTTGTGTGCAGTTTCTAAGCCACCTATAGTGATTTCTCTCACACAAGCCCTGCGATCAGCTGCACTGTACACCTATGGCCTGCCACCAAAACTGCGATTCACATCACTCAACTCACTCAAATGTTGCTTACGAAATTGTGCAACCCAACTTTGGGATACTTGTAAGTCTCTAGCAACATTTCTAGTACTTTCACCCCTCCTCAACTTTTCTAAAGTAGCTTCTTCTATCTGCTTTCTATCAACAACAGAGAGAGACCTTAATGAAACCATTTTGCTCAATTTGCATACATGATGTGCACTGAATAGGGACACAATTATAAATGTGAAGGCCAAGAACATGCCCATCCAAAAAAATAGACCCAGAAAACCACTTGTGCATGTCAAATTTGTAGCATTCACCGCGTAATCCAAGTGTGAGCATAACTGAGTTTTAGAGCTAATTTACTTTGATCTATATCTTTCTCAAATCATTTTGCATTGCTGGACTTGTAATTTGGTAGCCACATCATTTACTTGAATGTATACTTGTGCCGTCAACTGATTTGGCATTAAATGCAGTAAATTATAAAATATGAATGGCTAAAGGTAGACTAAGCTATTTCGTACTCAGTTTTGACAGTCACTGTAACTCTACATCTACTAGAAGCATTTTTGACCCCTCTCATTAATATGGTACCATTGAAGGTGAACCAAGATGGCACGCATTGCATTATTGAATCTATTTCATTTGTCAATCAAGAAGAGCATGTTGTAGTTCTTATACAACAGAATAAAGAAGGTACATGTTGGCCCAAGCAGATGCCCTATATAGCAAGATCAAAGCAGTTACGCATCCACTTGACTAGATTCGTTAATTTGTTCATCCACGAATTAGTCTCAAAAGTGATGAACACATTTCCTTCACTGAGAAGAGTCAGAACTGTGGTCTACAATCATGTAGTGGTAGAAATAAGAGATGTAACATTTGGCAAGATGAAGAGAATGCTCACTAATTCAATGTTCCCTCCAATACCTTATCCAATTCTTGTCATATTGAATATATGTCCTATGATCATAAATCCTAAAAGCTGATGTTTTCTAGGATCTCTGAAAAGAAATTTGACACCCTTGATATCATCCAAAGTACCAAAAGTCCAAACAATATAATCTTCCCGACGCATGCGAGAAGCTCTCTATGGGCCCTGCATCTAAAAATCCGCCCCCATTCCCCATTTCAATACCACAACTTGTCAAAACTACGTTAATAATCGCACCCCCAAAATTTATGGAGCTAAACTTAAGGTAGAATTACCCAATTTTGTCCGTGCACCCATTCCTACTATACATACATGCCCTAAAACCATCACCAAACTCAACTTTCATTGATTGGATTTGGATTCTATACGAATTGGATTTTAAACAAGTCTATGAGATGGATTAAATGGTCTAAGGTATGTTTGCACTTGGTCTTCAAAGTGATCTCAAGAAAGTGAATCTAGTCCAAAGTGAACCACAATTCATTCCTAAAACCCTTGCTAACACCATTCATAATTTCAAGTCGGAACATACCTTTAGGAACTTCCACTTTGAAATTTCATAACAACCGTACATGGTTATTCATAAATTTTACTTTCTTCTTGTAAAATCATCATTTTCAATTGCATATACTACAAAATATTTTACCTTGAAAAAAATTCCCAACTATAGTGACTAGCTTATCCTTACAGTTTTAGGTATTTGTACTTTAGAGCAGGTGGAATTCCGACAATGGCACCCTCAACAAATTGTTTAGAAAGGAGTTGTTGGTGAAATTGGATTGTTTGGCATTCATTATTTTACCCTATTAGAACAAGAGACATATTCCCTCCACACTTAAACAGCCTACCTTTCTCACTCAATGTTTACCTTGATCATGGTCATCAATCTTCTAGAGGGTTGTTCTCCATCTATTGGAACAGACTATTGATCATTCAAAGTTGCATTGGGAACATCCTTAAAACGGAATCAACATCAAAGAAGTCTTGCATGAAGAAGATACAAGCCAATCATTAGGGAAGGCCAACTTTAACTTAACTAACAGACTTCACAAGCAACTAGTTTACCATTCAACCACTAGAAGAAATGTGGGATTCTTCGACTACAAGTATACGACTGAAAGTAGTCCAAAACAAGTTCGTAATGACTATCATTAGTCATTACGGATTAATTAGTTAGAGTCATATATTTGTAATCGTAGAATCCCACATTTCTTCTAGTGAACTTCAGGAGATATTACACTCAAAGAAAATGAAGAACATGCTCATAATTCATGGTTCATGCATTTCATGCCTATAACCTATTGTATTAGTAAGCACTAGATCTTGCTAAAAAAAGATAAGTGAATATAACAGACAACTTTGGTTGTGTTTACATAGAGTAAATTATTACATACCAATCAGTGTTGGTAGGCCATTGAGATATTCCAACACTTGACACACATCTCCAAATGCAGGTCGCTTTTCAAGATTCACATTTCGGGAGGTCATTTCCAAATATTATGTAACAACGTGCAAACAAAGATCACAGGGATCTCATATGGTTTCCCTGTGTTGATTCCCCTATGAGTGCCATTTTCCCCTCCCGGGGAAGTCACTGTCAAAAATTTAGATAACTATGAGAGAACAAATATAGGGTGTCTTTTATTCATTTGAGATAAAAATTATAAATTTATAGAAGTAATATAGGGTGTTATAAAACCAATTTAAGAATATTTTAGGAATATTTCTAGAATATATATGAAATATACTATAAATATACTATAAATAGTAGAATATTCCAATTATTTCATAGCCCCCCATTAAATACCCTTTGTACGCGCATATGTACCCAAAATTTACACTAAGTGACTTCCCCGAGTTTCCCCTTTGAGCTTCAGAACTCGACACATGGTAAAACTTTCCTTCTACAAATAGGTGACTAAGCTTAAGCAAGTGATTTTGTACACATGTCAAAATTCGGAATCAAAGGGAATAGTGACACTCACAGGGAAATCAACACAAGGGAATCATATGAGCTCCCTGTGGGTAGGGTCCAAATTAATCTTTGAAGGTAAATTTTATAAATGAATTACATTAATATAGGATGCTCAAAATTGATTACAAGGATAAAAATGAATATTCTCATAATATTACTAATTATAGTACGAATTATTTTCAACTTTTAGGATACTTTTAAATATCCTTTGTTCATATGTGATACTCAAAAGATACAAAGAGTGACCTCCCCTAGGATTCACATTCCAACAGCCTCATATTAAAGAAGCCAAGATTGTAGGGCAGCTCAAAGGTAGTTCATACGGCAAAGGAATTGGGGCTGTCAACTTTGAGTACAAGGTCAACAACGACTCATCATTGAGAGGTTGTTGGCATGTTAATATTTCGAAACAAATGATTCGAAAGTTGTAGACATCAACTTTCGTTGGAAATGCATGTTCCAGATGATCATCCTCTATTTTGGATATAGGTGTCATCCACCTCCTTGTATCTACACTATAAGAAACCCAAGTTTTTGGTGATGTTAGCTGAAATATGCATTGTTTTTAGAGACATCGTTGTGCGGAGAAGCTGAGCCCCTGGGCTGCCGGATTCCGCTGGAAGTTGCGTTAAACATGGGGATATTAGCGGAGAAAGTGAGAAACGCAGAGATGTTAGTATAAACGCAGACGTTTGGAGGGATGTCAGGATGAACATTGTGATGTTTTCGAAAACGTCCTCTGAAACCTGACAGTGCCACGTCGGCACGTTGTTTCGGTTTGACTGAGGGTAAGTCAGTGAAATTTACTGTAGGATGAGGTAAAACACAGTCTAGACGTGAAAAACACAGGGGAATGGGCTGGGTTTTTTTAGTACACTGTAAATATATCATTATCTACTAATCCACAAGCTTTGGGCTGTTGGGATGTTTTTTTTCAATAGATTACCATTTACGTTACTGTGTCGTATAAACATATTATAATCTATTGTTTTATAATTGATTACACTAAATATTTCTCTGCATTCTTCCATATAGTTTTGCGGAAACCAACATACTTTGTTTAACCCCTAAAGGGCCGGGGGGGTTTTTAGCTTAGCTCTTGTTTTCTTGACTAGCTCTTATAACAAGCTCAATTCCTCATTGGTGTGGGTTAATTTTGACGATCAGCACCGTTGAAATTAAAGAAGACTTACATAGCTTTTATATGAAAAAAGGATCAACAAAATCGCACAATTTTTGAGAAAATGCCACCGTTGAGAAGGTTGATGGAACTCGTTCAGGGTATTTTGTACATATGTTGAAATCGGATTGATCATAAGTGCTCCAAAAATTCTGAAATTTCTACCATGCATAATGATCATCACTTTAAACATGTGCAAAACATTTCACGTAATTTGGAGGTGTGAAGAGGAAGATATGAGGGTCGCAAGTGACGCCCAAATAGCCTCCTTGCAGCTCAAAAATATCACCAAAAATTGCACACCTCATGAAATTTCGATCAAGAAGTACCCACGGATTCAGCTCTGAAAAAGAACTAGGGTCTCTTTGTTGTTCACGTTACAATTCACAGCTCAACAACTCGAATTTCCTCACTTCCTAGTTCCAGAAGCCGCGTGGTGGCCTCGTGGTCCTTTAGGGGTTAATTAGATGGCCGAACATTACTTATTGTCCTCTATTGCAAAGTAAAATATTTGACTCATTTATTTATTCTAAGTACTTTCAAGCACACATAAATACAAAGCAAAACACTAATATTGCAATTATTTTATACTTACACATCTGCCTGCACATGTTGGAATTGTTTTTCTGAGAGATTCAAATAATACATTGCAATTTTTATTTTGAACCTTCATTTTATAACGTTCTCATAAATTATTATTTTATAATGATGTTTTATCAATCGCATAATCTCCTAATTTTCTATATGACACCTTATTCTATAATTTTAGATTCCATCCTATTTTGTAATATTATTATTTTATAATTTTACTTATATATTATATTCTATATTATTATTTTATGACTTTATTTTGCAATTTTATTTCACAATTGCAGTACTTTCTAATCTTTCTAATTTACATCCAATTTTAATGTGTAATCATTATTTTATTCTTAAAACATTATTATAATAGATTTACGTAATTTTAATATTTTATAGTGTCACAATATTTTAATATTTTAGTATAATTTTAATATATTAGCAATATTTTAAAATTTTAGTTAAATTTTTGTCTCAACTGTTATTTATACTATAAGATGATTTTTGAACGTCTTCAGAACTTAGAATATCTAGAGTTTTATTATTGGGGGGATTATAATGCCTCATCTATGTGGCATAGAATATTCTACGTCGGACGTGCTGACATGTCATGATATGTTAGAAACAACATCAAAGACAACAATGCCTGAAACAAAAATTCAACGTCATTTACATGTTTCACTAGACATCCATTTAGATGTCCAAAATTATATCCAAATGTCTGTTGTGCCGTCCACTCCGACATACGAGATTCGTTGAAAAGTCAAAATCTGTCAGTGTCCAATTTTTATACAACATCGATAACGACATCCGAATTGGGACCACACATTCATATTTACACCTCTACAACAACATCTCATATAGCATATGCGACGTCTATGTTGACAAACGGCCGAGCATATACATAAAAAATTCAGACGTTCTAAACAACATCCTAACGGACATCGAAAGATAGCCGTCAATGGACAACATCGACTTCAACATATGCACCGTCAAAAAATCATTGCGACCAATGGACAATCCGACATCAACCTAGGCATAAAGATAGTCCATTTCGACAACGTCGGATCAAAGACGTCATATTGTGTCAAATGCCAATGTCACAGTCAACATCTGGAAAAGCGAGTCTGCGTCGTCTATACTGATATTCTGCATGAAATGTGGATGTTCCCAGTATACGTCCACACTTGGGAATGTGGCACGGCTATCCTGTATGTCAACGATGCATCTAGCAACATTGAGCCCGTCCGGAAAAACACGGTGTAACTTCAAGGTATGTCTGCTATAACATCCCAAACTACTTCCACCAAGTATCACAAACCATCTTCATGATACTCGGTATTGATGTCTCAATACACGTCACAAAAAACGTTCACTTGTCCTACGTGAAATACCCGTAGGAAGTGGCATAGAAAATACCAGGGACATGTAGACGCTGTTGTGAACACTTACTGACAACATCGACTGAGACATCTGGAATGGAATTTTATTGTTGCTTCCAATGTGAACACACGGACATTCACTCCCACTTAGGAACGTACATGAAAACAGTAGGCCGCCAGTGCAAACATCTAAGAGTGTGAGTGTCTATGTTGGAGTAGACATCCGGGAAGATGCGTCTCAATTGTCCGTCCAGATATTTTGCATGACATGTGGATGTTCTCCACAACTGGACTTATCGGACGTCTGACTTATTTGCCAAGATGTTTGCAGTAACATTGAGCACGTCGGTCAAAACGCATTGATGTTTTTATCCACGTCCGCAATGCCATGCGGAGTTACAAATACAACGTTTGACAAAACGTCTGCATTGTTTGGATTCACTGCACAAAGTTATCAAACTACTCCGTGCAATGTTGTTACTTACCGAAACGTTTTGTACTTAGTATTTACAAATGACATAGAGTTAGTTCATTGCATTGTTTGTAATACGAAAAACAATGATAACGTGGATTCGCAAGCTTATCGAAATTAGACCCATCCGTCATTCTTCCTCTTGAGTGGCTTGTTGCGGTGCAGTGTCAGTTGCTGCTGTTACGTATCTCCCGCCCTCAGTAGTTGGTCTTCTTTTGGGCTTAGTTTCCAACATGACAGGATGTAGGCCACCAAAGTCCTCGTCATTGCCGACATCGACCATGGCGGAGGCGGGTTGTGAAAGTTGTAATTACGTACGCCGACCCCTGACATCTGTTCGGCACACAATCTTCCATCCACGTCTCCTCGGATCATCAGAGAAGAATACTTGTTGGCAATGCAAGGGAAATGCAAATGAATTGGGATGCACCTTCCCGTCCATGTAGTTGAAGTTTGCCACAATGAATCCATACTTATCCCGCTCAATGTTGGGGTATCAAGCATCACGTGAGGCCTTGACCCAATCGCACACAAGTACTGTGGTGCAGTGATTTCGGTAATCTAGCTCCAATATTTCTTCTATGTAGCCCACATACTCTTTGGTTCTTTCAATTGGCCTGCCATTGCGAATCCTCCAACGAAGTTGTTGTGTAAAAGTGGCTACCATACACGAGTCTCGAGTAATGAGACCACCTTCAGAGCTCCAAACACGCAAATGCATTCCAAATGCGTGCATTAGCCGGTGTGAGGTTGCGTACCGCTCCGGTGGTTGAGAGTATTGTACGACGTCGTCGTCTAGTTGCTGGCCAGCATGCTACGCATCTTTCACCCGTGTCCTCAACCAATCTGTAAAAGGAGGCAACTCGCTCAGTTCAGGGGAATACCGACAGGGTACAGAAGGGTGACGGCGATGTGAATGTACTCGATATGCCTCCCGCTCTTGCCAATTGCGTCCTTTGGCAACAATGTATGCCCTGTATGACAATCCGCACTTCCGTTGTTAGACATGTTGTACGATTAATTATAGCACAGGAAGTACAGATCATGTGTCTGAAGACGTTGTATTAAGCGTTGGATTCAGTAGGGTTGTTTGTATCAATGCCACATTTGACATGGGTTTAGGCATGGATAAAAGGCATAGCCGTTATGCAAGATGTCCGACATGACATCGGCATTGACTTCTAGGTGTCGGATGGGAACCACAACATGACTGATATGAATATGACCGGCATCAATTAAACATTTCTTTCCGGGCGTACCTGACGTTTTGTATGTAGGTTTAGGGACTCGCTCTCGCCAAGGTTCCACGCATGGCGCGTTGTCGATGACGAATGCATGTGCGTAGCTGCGCACCTCGTCAGACATTTTGCGCTTCATGTGTTCGTTTCAGGTCAAGATTTCGTCATTCATAGTTGGCTCTTCTGTGGGGTCCCATACACGGTGCGTTGTTGCTTTGTATTGTTTCATGTACTCCGTGCAAAACCCAAGTGTATCCTCCATACGATAAACTTCCGCTATGCTCCCTTCTAGATGTGCAAAGGTCCTAACGTAATCTTTCAGAGTCTTCATGTACCTCTCAATTGGATACATCCACCTGCAGTAGACAGGCCCACATATAAAAAGCTACTCAACAAGATGTACTAGAAGATGCGTCATGACATTCAGAAATGTTGGCGGGAACTCCTTCTCCAACACGCATGTTGCCATAATCACGTTTTGCATCATACTCTCATTGTCGTCTTCTCGAATCTCTTTCTCGCAAATTTTCTGGAAGACTCTACTGATTTTTATGATTGCCACGCGTACATTCTCGTCCAACAGATTCTGAACAGCCACCGGGAGTATCTACAAATCATAAAATTTCAAAGCACATTCACATGTTAAACTTTTGAGGCGCAATGTATGTGAAACATGCTTCTGATAGCGTAGGTTTTCTGAAGTCCATGTTCTGTTAATGTTTGCAATAACATCTACAAAAACCAGATGTCACTCTTGGAATGTGATCCAAAACATCTAACAAAACATCTAGAGATTACGGACGATGTTCTCTATCACATCCAACATCACACCATGCTGTGTTGGGAGACATCGCCATAGAGTTATGAGAATCAAATTATTCACAAAGTGCTCTGAGTAACTTTCTATACAACTTTGTTGAGGTTTATTTCAATACCTACTGCATGAGGACATGAAAGTCGTGGGTCTTCATGTACTGCAGTTTCCCGTCCTTCAGTCACTTGTGAATTGACCCCATGTAATTTGTAGGGGTGCGGATATTTGAGACTATATGCACAAACTCCTTCCGCTCGTCAGGCTTCAATATGTACAGGGCATGTGGCATATACTATTCATCAGTTCGGCGTCGTGGAGGCTGCAACCAAATCTCTTCGCGCATTCTCAAATCCTCCATATCTTGACGACTTCCCGAACTGTCGTTCATACCAAAAAGTGTCTTCAATATATTCTTGCACAGATTCTTCTCGCGGTGCATGATGTCTAGGACATGTCGGACCTTCAGATGCTGTGAAAAATACAAGGGATTATAATTAGAAGTGCAATTCAATTGTCCAATTACTTTGATGTTGACCGGCGGTTTTAGAACTAGAGGGGACAAAGTCTACTATCGTCAGTTCCAAGGACGTCTTCCTAAATGTCCAATATGACATTGCAGATGTCAATAAGAATATTCATGTCAGCGTCCCAAGAGGCGGGCAGACGTCGAGAACGACAACATGCAAGGCAACGACTACGTCATACATATAAAGAGATAGCAAAGATGGTGTACCGTCTAGACAGTGCAAATGCAGATGCCTCCGGGTCTTGGGATGCTGACCCGAGGCTCAGTGTACCACACATAATGAGCTCAAAAGTTAATCAAGTTACCTGCCAGTATGGGAGTTCCAAGAGAGCGCTCAATCTTTTCATGCCCGTTCTATGCACAGGATCGTGCTTCCCATCTTCTTTGCCACCCAGATCCAGGTACGATTGCCGCCAAACAACATACCTGATCACGTCCAGCCCTGATACTGTTGGAGGCCTTGCTCGGTACTCAGGCTTGCCATTAAACCTCTTGTTTCTGCGATATGGATAGTGACGAGCTAGATACCTGTGTATTCCTCCGAACACGATCTTTGAACCTCTCGTGGTTTGATCTAGTAGCAGCTCACCTATCTTTGCCATCCTTGCCTCTGTCTTAGGGCCACAACAAGGACAACCTTTATAACCCTTACAACATATGCCTGAAATGAGGCCGTACGCTAGAAAATCAGAGACGGTCCACATCAACAACCCACGTAGGTTGAAATGTCGAGACTCTTCCGGTTGGCAGAAGTCGAGTGCTGGGACGCCTTCCCATAGTTCATGGAGCTCCTTCAACAATGGACGCAGGAAAATGTCAATGTTTTTGGCAGTTGGTGACTACTTGCCTGAGATCAAGATGCACAACGAAATGAAGAACTTCTTCGTGACGAACCAAGGCTCCAAATTGTATATCAAGATCAACACAGGCCATATCAACCAATTTGTATTGTTGAACTTGAAAGGATTGACTCCGTCCAATGCCAGAGCAAACCGCAAGTTCGTGCTCTCCGAGCCAAAGTTGCCGAATGCAACGTTTGTGTCGATGTACTTCCATGCAGGGCTGTCAACGACCGATTGCATTATGTTGTCCTCGCTAACATGTTTTGTATAACCCATCAACATGCGAGCAATCTCTTGAGATCGCCACATCCGTTTCAGCCTAGGTATCAAAGGAAAGTGTCGAATCACCTTGGCTGGGATACTATTGGTGCCCTCCATCGAGCCCTCCATCCAACGTGACTTGGAACACTGAGGGCATGTATTCAGCTCTGCGTGTTGATCTTCATAAAGCACACATCCATCAGGATATGCATGTATGTTGTTGTAGTTCAAGCCCAACTTGCGGATGGTCTTGCGTGCTACATAATGAATAGCTGGCAGCTTGTTGCCCTCCGGTAGCAAGTCTTTTAACAAATATTGCAACAATTCGTCTGTAAACTTGTTGCTGACACAAAACACCACGCACATGTTCATGATGATAATCGTGGCGGAGACAACGCTCGTCTTCGAGCCGGTACACAACAGTGTAGTTGCTTCCGTGTACAACTCTTCCAATCCATCCATTGTGTCACTGTCACGGTCCTCGTTCTCTGGTACATTGGGTTCGGCAATAGACGCCCTGTGCAACGCATCTCCTTGGTCAAAGGCCTCCATCACCTGCCTTTGCACGTCGTGATGCTCGTCGAGTGAGGTGCCAGCACCATCAACCAGATCCTCTCCCTCGGCGTCAACAACGTCATTGGCGACAACGTCATCCGCGACAATGTCATCGCCAACACGTCATTGCCGACAACGACAGGGTCAGTATCGATGATGTCGTTGTCAAACGCAAGATCTTCAACCTAGACACCATGGGGTGGATATCCGTCAACTGGATCACCGCCGATCATGGACTTGGTGAGAAAAGGGTCTCTACCCACTGACGTATGGTGATTTCTGATGACTTGTATCCGTTTGCGTCGGCCCCTATGACAGTCCTTGCACGAGCATGGGTGTGCGAGTATATTTTGCTATGTTGCCACTCGCAGCTCCGTTTGTAGGATTAGGTCACCAACTGGGATATGATGCAATGTACGGCCGTCAGTTGTGATTCGGATGGTTGCACCGCAACTACGCAAATTCTGATTCATGCCACCCAATTTGCTCGCACGTGTGTATTGTCAACTGCATTGCAACCAAACAATTGCAGATAAGCAAGCGCATGTAGAAAATCTGTGACACACCAACAGAAGTCATACTAATGATTCACGGATGCGCACGAGATGATAGGGATGTCGCGGTCAGAACGTTCTACAACCACTATCAACGCTTTGGATAACATGATGGCCCATGTGAACGCATGAGTAATAAAAGAAAATACACATATGTTTTTGTTAACGTCGTTGTAAACGTCATACATAATGGAATACATCACGGGTGATGTCCCCTTTAACACAATGACGTTTCTATAGATGTACTGACGAACAGAAGGGCTGACATCCATAAAACTGAGCACTTGCTTGCCATGATGTACATGCACCAATACTTAGGTGATTTCCATTTTACAAGCACAAAGCACGTGACAATATATGCGATATGGCCGAAAACGCGTGCATCATTAACTTTTTGCTTGCGAGAGTATACTTCAACTTCAGCGGACAAGTGCATGGAGGTCTGATGGGACCCCACCTCAAATGCAGCAATATTTGCATGGACAATCGCTGGGCTTCTTTGTTGTGTGACACGGGGAATGCTGCAGCTTCCACAAATTTCTGAATGACTGAAGCTAGTTGTATCTGTTGGTCAAAAAAACAAACAAATTTGAATGTAAATGAGTTCCACACATATATAGGATCCTAGCTCTCAAAATTGTTGTAAAAACAAGATGCGGCATTTTGAGTATTTTGGTCCATACTATTCATTATTGAAAAGGGCCTCATGTAATCTATTTACAAGCTATAATGTCATCTGCTAACATGGGCTTCACAATGCCCCTCAAATCTCTGCTTCACACATTGCTAAAAACGCTTGTTCAAATAGCCAGTTGTCATAGTTCTCCTCCCAACTATCAAATGGAAAACAACCGTCATAGAACCACGACATGCAATACAAGTTGTTGTTGTAGACTTCTCCAATTGTTTCAGGTATAAAGTCCTCAGTAGCAACAATACCACGGTCATATAAATACATGTCGTTGCGATGGAGAAGGGCTAGACACTCAAGGTACTCGGCAAGCTCAAGATCATATTGTTCAAAGGGATATGGTTCATATGGATAACTGTATTCTCCCACAGATTCAACGTCGGAAAAGGCCTCCACATCCAACGCCATTATTGTGTCAAACATACTCCTAAGTGGCCCTGAAACCGTGCCCCGTTTCTCAGACAACATGCATTACGTAGTCGTCATCATTATCCAGACAGTGGAGATGTCTGCAACAACATTGACTGAAATGTCCCTCTAAACTCTGGGGCGTATCCATCGACATCTATGATAACATCCTAAGAGACATCGCATGCATGTAACTCCCACATGGCATAGAAACTCACCAAGAATTACTTGCCTTTCCGTCGACACTTGCACATCCAGCTTGGAAGCACTAGATATTTCATCCACCGGCATTTACAACGTAACCGTTGTGCTCGCACCACAAAATCCAATCCTAAACTACGCTTCACCTCCAGAGGACAAAAACAGGGATGTCTGATGCTGCCCCACCTCTAAATGCAACAATCTTTGCATGGGCAACTACAAGGGTTCTCGCTTTTGAAACAAGGGGGTTGTATTTGCTGGTCATTCATCGGATGCATGTGTTTAGTCACAACGCACAAAATTCAGTTCACATAGACTAAGTTCACAAAAAAAATCGGTTTTCAACAACAAGCGTAGCAATAGTACTTTACGTTCACACATAAGCAAATTCACACAAAATGTACCCATCTATGTTGAATATTTTTGCGTTTCACTTTGTTTATTTTTTACCAATATATTCAATATTCTGCAGTAATGTAGGTGATATAATATTTGATACGATATAACTGGTTCATAATTGATATCACATCACATTCTATAGCACATATGATTCAACATGATTGAATTTGTGATTTTTAGACCATGAAGCCTTGGTTATCGTAGCATGCAGTAACGACATTATGCATGATGTGGTTACGTTATTCATGAAGTTCTATGCGTTGTCAATAGAAACACCTATGCGTTTTCACTAACGTTTATGCTGTCATATATCAAATATTCAAATCGCATGACATCATAATTTGGTGAGCACATCATATCGCATTATGGATATCACAGTGACAAATCCGTGAATCAATCATAACATTGAAACAATCACTCATTGTACAAAACACTTAAGATGTTGGATGTCATATCTTGGATATGGTCATCACCTTTGTGATACAACATCATATCACCTTGTCCTCATAATTGATATCACATCACATTCGATACGTTCACACAAAATTAATTAAGTTCATATACACAAAACAAGTATATTAACAAAATTAAGTTCACACCAACAAGTGTATTATGTTCACATACACAAAATTAGGTTCACACCAACAAGTGTACTATGTTCACGTACACAAAATTAAGTTCACACCAACAAGTGTATTATGTTCACATACACAAAATTAAGTTCACACCAACAAGTGTATTATGTTCACATACACAAAATTAAGTTCACACCAACAAGTATATTTGTTCACATACACAAAATTAAGTTCACAAAATTATGTTCACATACACAGTATTCACAAACGAATTAGCTCACATTTATTTTAAGACATGGAATTATCTTGACCAATTTCAGGTGATAGAATTTTTTTGGCCATTTTTTATGATCTATATCCCATATTGCGTTTTTGGATTTCTCATTTTTTAGCCATGAATCATGGGTTATCATATTTATATCAATGGAAGTCTCAAGCAATATTAGTATATTACATAATTATGTTGAATACGACAGAAACCATGCAAAAACATTTTCACAAACCACGGCACTAAACTAGCTTCACAATTATCTAATTTGTTCACGATCAGATCACACAAACGTCACAGGTGACATCGGGCCTGACATCCAAGCGTTGGCCAAACGCTAGGATGTCTCCACAGCTGTTGCGTATGACATCCTCGACAGTTGTAGTGATGGAATTTTGAGTATGATTATTCCATATGTCTTGTATAGTCCACAGGTGGACAGAACAAGTTGTGTACAGTGACCTTACGAAGCCTGCCCCACCACATGTTATCCAAGTGGTAGTCTGAAACCCTAACTGAGTGTGATTCATTTAACATAGATCATAGAAGAGTTCAACAAATGGAAGTCAATACACGATTCCAGAAGCATGCTAGGGTTGTAGATGTCAGAGAGGGTGTACCAGAACAACAGCCGCGGGACTTTGGAGTCACAGAGGCCGCACTGAAATTTTTCAACAATTTTGTGCAGAAAGTTGCAACTACCGCACCGATGGCAAAGAGGAAGGAAACGCCCAAGAGCACAACGCAAAGGGCGTTGCGACGCAGCAGACGCTTTCTGAAACCCCATTCCCCAATTCCGGCTCCTCCCTCAGCGGCAGTCCAAGCTCCACAAATCCACGCTCATGTGAAGGTAACTCCTCTCTTGTTTTGTAATTTCTCTATTGTTCTATTCACTGTTGCAGTGCCGAGCGTGCAACCGTGCTCCCTTCCGGATCTGTACACCATGCACAGATCGATCACCTGCGCGATCACAGAATTGGCCAGCATCTAGTTATAGGGCAGGCCACAGCATTAGGATTCCCTACAGAGCAATATAATTTTGAGGCAGACGCCATCAACCGCGCATTCTCGTATTCTGCAACGCTGCAGCTGAGTACTCATCTTGCGTGCTGTTGCAATTGTGTTTTTTTTCTCGCGTTTGGTCAAGGTATTTTCATCTCAACTTTGTTTTATCGAGTTAGTTCCTTGCATCGTTGCAGGTTTGCGATCCAGAAGCATGCAAATTCTGCTTGCTACCTGCAATTTTGGCGGCGCGTACATGACATGTTAATAATTTGCATGTTTGTAATAGTCTGCTGTGACGCTTGTGGTGAACGAACTGTGTCGTTGTTGTAGAATTGTGGTGGCATGGCGGCCGGGCTTACCAATGTGTGCGTAGTGATCAGCGCAGAAGACAGGTGAGTCGTTTGCATTGTGGCCTTCTCCACGCACGAGGATGCCGAAGCGGAGCGGAAATCTGCAAAAGCGACCACTGTCGCCATCGAGCAGTTGGCCGTAGCAAAGTACCGACAGGGAAGATGAGGCAAGCGGAAAGGAGGTCGAGGTGCTTCAGGATGTGGAGCGATAGAGCAAGCACCTGCAAGACGGGCGCGGGGGCACCAGCGCGAAAGGCAAGGCCAAAGCTCCAATGCACTCACCACCAACCAAGAAGCAGAAGCTGCCAATCGCGTCGTCTTCTCAGCAGAAGGAGCAGCCAATGATGCAGAAGACGGAGCCACACGACATACAAGCAGATTTTTGGTGCGTGCATTAACCCTTGTAAGTGTGAAATTTGTGTGTATTTGCTCGCATAGTCTTGGCAATTTTGGCAACAACTATTGATAGAAACATATGAGCGGACATGGCGACGTCTGTCCCGACATCCACGCAAACACTCAGACGTTACATACGACACCACAGCTTGAAGATGTGCTTCAATTATGTGTATAGGGTTTAAGACAGGGATTTGAGACAGGGGTATTCACTGTGCCTGCTCCCAAAGTCCAATCTTTCTATATGTATGCAAAATGTTCAACAATTTTCTGTATTATTTTATTTTTCTCACTTTTGGATAGTTGCACGTGGTCGTCATTGTGAATTCAATAAAAATGAGGGCTTTAGTTTCACAGACCTCCAGCACGACGTCTAGCTCTTCTAACATGGCTATGTTACATCGGCCATTTCAATACACATGGTAGTATCCATTCGTTTTAGTATCCAACCTTCATTTTAGTATCCATTCATTTTTTTGTATCAAACTGATTTCAGTATGATTGGCCAGAACATGCTCAGTACTACATTCTGTAAATTTTTGTGAGTGCTTGAGATGAATTGTGTCCATCAACCTCATAACCTCATTTACTTGTGTTGCATCCATTCATTCCTATGATCAGAATTTAACTGACACCAGCCTCACAGTTGTGCACGACTTGTTGGTACATGTTGGCTCCTTTTTTGCTACTCAACCGTGTGCATGAGTTGTGTTTGGTCGTCTTGTTTTAGACGTCCCTCACAACGCCACTGCAGTGATGCAGACGTCCGTGCATCTAGCTACAATTGCCAATGATAGGAGTGTTTGCTTAGGGTATTTGTTGTGGTTATGTGAAGAATAGAAACCAATTCATATGTACTGAAGGTGTGTCCCTCAAGTGCACAGACGTGTAAGTTGTATTAACAGTTAACCAGACAAGGTTTTCTGATATACATCCGTGGATATGAAACGCCGGAAGAGGATGACAGCAAAGAGGAAGAAGAAGAGGATGTTGATGATGCCATGCCCTCACATCATAGGTTTCACCAAATGGGGGACGATGCGATCAAGAAACCAGTGTCTGTGGATGCCAATGGCTATCCCTACGGGATAATGAAGTCTTGTTTGGAGGATGACATGAAGTTGTTCGCAAAAGACTTGGATCCCACAGCCAGCTGGGAAGCGCAACCGCCGAACAAGAGGGAACGATTTTCAAGCGTCTCTATGCAGGTATAGTTTTATTGTTCGTGGCACAAACCTCATGTTTAAAACCATTTTGCACCAACCATTGGATGATGCAGTTCTCATTATAGCTAGCCTTGTCTAGCACTTTTTTTATAGCAAATCATAGCAAGTTCACATGCTGGTTCACCATATTGTATATTGTTTTGTATAGATTTTTTTACACATGTGTACAGTATGTCTTGATCTAGAGTTGTATATGGATTGCTTTAGAATCACTAACATGTTTTCAGTGACATCCAACACAGCGTCGACAAAGCGGCAGATGTCACAGAGGATGTCTCTCAAGACGTCGTTGTCAAAAAATCCGCAGAGTTATTTGGATGTGTTAATGCTAAGATACACAGAAAGAATCACTTCATTTACTGGGTGGGAATGTGTGCTCATGGCACTGTGATGTTAGTTTTCTGAATTACTGCCTTGTATTGTTTCATGTCCATCACAAGTGCATCATTTTTAAGAAGCAATGTTTCAAAGTGTTGCATTAATGTGCTCACAGATTGGGAGATAAGAGGGAAGAAAAAGAAGATAAACAAAAAATGGTTTGGCCCACTGATCACAAAGGTCTTGATCACCATTCGTTGAAGATTGAATGCAATGATTGATGTCGGGTCCTCCAAACCCCCTGAGGTGAGAAATGAGCACTGGAACACCCTCGTGGCAAGCCGCGCGACTGAGGCATCAAAGAGGAAGTCCGAGCACATGAGATCAATATCGAAGGGCAAGGGGTCCAAGGCAGCGCAACTGAAGGCAATTGAGAAGGCGGGCCCTCATCAAGTTGGTGAGAATCTATCTACCGCAGAGTGATAGTATGCATGTTTTCAGAGACGTCAACAGTGACAGTTGACAGTGACAGTCATAGTGCCCACTGCAGTATGCCGACCGCTTGTGAATTCTCATACACAGAAACAAACCCGCTCATGTGAACAAATATTTAGTCATTTCTTACACCTTGAATGTAATTGACATGTTTGGGGATGTCAATCATGTGGATTTCCCTGGCAGACTCTCAAGCACAAACGAGAACCATATGAGTCGGAGCTCAATGAAGAAGTGGCGCGAGAATATCTCCGGCAACATGAAGAGAAACAATGCAGCTTAGTAGATCACGTTTTCTGTTGTTGCTCCCGTCGCGCATGAGTCTGAGGCGCTTGTGGTGGCTGCGCATGAGGACACGGCCCTCACTACTACGCCGCCGGTACTGTTGAAGACGAAGAGGATGCCATCACCCATCCATGACACATCTGCCGTGTCAAACGAGGGTGATGTGGAGGACGCCGATAAAGAAGAAGACGCAGAGGAGGTCAATGCAGGAGGCCAGGAGGAAGTGCCTCGAGGAGTAGGCCCGGAGGAAGGGCTGGAATCACCAAAGAATGGAGTAAGCGAAGCTGAAACAGAGACTATGGAGAAGGACAGAGAAGTGGATGTGTATGCAGACTTGGACACTGGAGCCTCCACTGACCCAACAAAGGAAACGGCCAAGGTTGTTGAGCCCGAGAAGCCCAAGCAGGTAAACCAAGCAAGCACGACAACGTGATATAGGAGACAACTAGTCGTAGGCACGTTTTGTATGACGTCTGCCTGAACGTTGACTATTTATATGCATGTCATCACAAATGAACCATAGGACATATGAGTAAACCGCTGTTGTTTTTTCGGGCATCGCAGCTGACATGCAGAGGTGCCACACAGAAGGCAAGTACTGTTTGTGCAATTCATGTACGTATTGTGCAAGGCATGTTCTGTTGTTGTACAATCCATAAAAGTTTTTTTCTGGCTATGCATCTGGACGTTTTATGGCAGGTGGAGAGAGTCGATACTTCTACTGCACACATGGTGCATGCATTGTCTATAAATGAATGTGGTTCCAAGTTGCATAGCTAGTACTGAAATCCGTGCGCAGGAGGAGGAAACACATGATGCATCAACGGTACGGCCTAGGCGCGTTGTGAAGCCCGTCCAAATCCCAAAGCCAACAAAAGTAGTGGGTCTATCAAAACTTGCGAAGGCCATGGCCAAGGTTAGAAATTTGCACAACATGATACACGTTTCTTGTGAATGCTAAATGATTGGCATATTCTTCTAAACCCAATATATGTAAATAATGGAGCAAGGTCCATGTTCGTTGTATCATAGTCGGGATGAGAAACCAATCAATATTCACGGACCGTCTGCATTGAACACACCATGACATCAAGATTGCACAACTGCAGGTAGGAACTGCAACGAGGGCGGAGGCGGGAAGGAGGAAATGAAGACATGTTTGTCTACGTGATTCAGTGAGTTCATAAACCTGTTACTTGGAATAATTGGGTAATGTCGTGTCACCGTGAGAAATGAGACACCCACAATAGGCCGCATGGTGGTATGCATGTCTTTGCCATTTTGAATGGCGTCATGGCTGACGTTTGCAGAAACGATGACGTGTTGTTAACAGCATATGAGATGACATAAACATGTTCTTGAACGTCTGTTGGGACATCCCAGAGTTGACGACGTTTTATGTAACACCTATAGGACATGATCAGTATATTCAGCTTGCAGATAAAGGTCATGAGTTTTTGAATCAAGGCATATGCAATGATAATACATGTTCGTCCCATGGGAATTAAAGTGTAGAAAGGATGGTTAACTGTGAATGCCATTTTCATTGATTGAAACATTTGCTCTTTTGTTAGGCTCGTGGGGAGTCATGTGTTTGTACTTGATTATTAACCCACATCCTTTGGATATTACCCATGTGCAGAATTCTGATGTACTCCAAAGTTTCGATTTCAGCGGAGCATATATAGCAAGTGGCGGACATTGGAGCGAAGAGTGATATTTTGGGATGCGTCTATACTAAGTGCAGTGGGCAATGTGGTGGAGCAAGTGAGGTTTAGGAAGAATCACCGGCGTTTTATCATGTATGCCTAGTGGACCAATGTTGCGTATGCTTTTGCCATATGCATAGGTATAGACTTCTTGCATTTTTTGCAACATATATGTAGCCCTCACAAACAATGGACATATGACTAAGTTTGATAATGTATTATATTATGAAAACATGGCCTTATGATATTCACCACGACATTGAGATGGCCGTCTGTACACTAGGATGTACATGATCAGTGAGACGAGCAGTTGTCAATGATGATGCCCTCTAAAACATCTCGAACATCTACTCAACACCCAGCTAAACACCAACCAAGAAATAATAATCATAGCCGTTGTTGCGCAAGATGTCTGCAAAAACATCGCTCGTTCAATGTGGTAAAACCGCAAACATTGAGGATGACATCCGCATAGGTCGGTAAGCATGTTTGGTGACCCGAGTGTATGTCTAAGACGATGTCGTCCACAACGTGTCAACCATACCCTAGACATCCGGCATAACATTGTTGTCGAGACAAAATAACAATATCGATGTATACAGAGACGATTTCAAAAACATGGCACAATCAACGTGGTATTTTCGACGACATTGATGTCGGCATTCATAAAGTAGGATGTCCCCTTTAGAAAGACACGCCTCTACCGTTGATGGTGTCTTCATTGACATATCTCACCCTCCGTGGAAAAAGTAAATTGGCTAAAAATAGTCATTTTGAACCCTATATTATTGAATGCAGTGAAACAATAAAACTCGATTTCTAAGCGATCTAGGAAAGCCACCCCAAATTCTATTTTTAGCCAATTTAGTTTTTCCACGGAGGGTGAGATATCGAACATCCAATCCAATGTTTAAGAGAACACCTCTTTGGGCATACAATGTATCAATAAGCGCCTTTGTCCACGCCCAAAGTATCATTGCGATATCTCTCATGTCTTCTACAACATCTCTGTATAACACGCAATAAAGGCACTCCAGTTCTACTAGATGTTAGCATGGACATAGACAAAGACATGGCCACATCAACATGGATCGCTAATTTAACGTGGAGTTTGGCAGATGTAACGTCCGATCACACGTTGCAACGTCTGGGAAGATGTCCAAACTAACGCAACAGTGGCCACAGAAAAAGTAGAAACACAACATTGTTGGCATCGTCATCGCAGAAAACACTACAGCGTTGTAGAGAATGTTGTGGGAGACACAAAGGCGTTAGAATCGATGTCAAAATAAACATCATCGTGATGAAACAACATCGGGAAATTATGCTGACTAGACATGCCACGTCAGCATTTGGCGGGTCCACGTCAGATTTTGGCAAGACCATGTCATGGGCTACATCAGCAAGGGGCCAAGTGAAAAACATTCCCACGTGGCACTGCCCGCCCTTCTGTCGTTGACGTGGATGCGATGTGGCAGCTACATGGCACATTTTGGGGACCTTCCAGCCCCATGTTTTTTGTAACGTTTTTCAAAAACAAGCTGACATCAGGGCTCGTTTCTTGAGATTTTGGCATGTTTTTTGCTTGTCAATTATAACGGAATTTTTTTGGATATCATAGTTGACATGCCTGATGCTACACAAAACATAGTTTCATGTTAGTGGACCTGTCCCAAAAAACACGGGTTTCTTATAGTGCTACATTATGTGTCAAGTAAGAGTAGCGAGTTATGTCTCCCTTAACCTTGGCCATGCCAAAATCCCCAATCTTCACTCACACAAATCTATCATCTTCATCAAGACTTGGCATGTTCATTGGGTTCGCAAGAATGTTTAATGACATGAGGTCACGACGGGCCACTTTCTGAGAGTGAAAGTAGCTCTGTCACAGCATCCACAATTTGGAGCATCAAATCCATCACCGCTGGAAGGAAGAAAGGCTCATTCCTAGTCCCTTCTGAATAGAGGCAAGCTACAATCCACCAAAAATGTAGTCGCAATGCACCAAAATTGTAGTGGAAGCAACTTTCTAAAATCGACCTTGTATTCTATTTCAGTTCTTTACATTTTTTTTTAATATTCATGGTGTTCTAAATCACCCAATCTACATATCAAGTCTAAATTTTTATGTTTATGTGAACAATATTAAGATAAATTAGGAAAAGGGACAAAACCATGCGTCATTTATATGCACATTGCACCACTGATTATGATGTGTACATTCCAAGCAAAATTGAACGTCACCGTTTTTAGTGTATAATTTTAGTACCTATTATAGGGTGGTGTAAACTTTCAATTTTAATTTTATGAGTTGACATGATATTTCAAATAATGTTTTAATTTTAAGATGGACTTTCTTTGTTTTGGATTAAAAAATTAATGTTTTAGGGTTTTTTTTTTTTTCCCCCTTGGCATTATTCACAAAAGCGTAGGTGGGCTTGCAATCAAAATTTGACGATTGCTTTGTGAGCATATCAAATCAAATATCATCAATAAAGAGCTTTGTATTAATTGTACTTCTTGGTGCATAATTATTCACTTCTTTGATGCTATTTGGTTCTATTTGTGCAATTTCATACACAAATGTGTAAGCTTGAGATATGATGGACTGTAGCATGCTTCTACCCTTCCTTCATTCGATTGTTCATGAACTTATTGGCAATTTTACGAGTCCAACCTACTTTTTAGTAAACATTGGTGTTCATACAATATACAAATGATAACACCAATTTTATTTGTGCTATGAATAATCAAAAATTATAAAATGAAAACAGATGTTTTCATTATAGATCGCTAAAAAAATCTCAAAATTATAGTCCAATTTGAAGAAATACCACATAGTACATCGCATAGTACATCGCATTGTATTTGTAGATATAGCACTGGTTTGATGATATTTGTAGTATTCTGTATTGTATACTTAGGTGTTCTAGGAGCTATGCTTCTCCAAATCACGATCAAATTTTGGCAGTAGGTGTGATGTTTACGTCCAAATCTGAACTTCTCTACTCGAATTGCAATTCCCAAGGGTCAAGATCCCAGTAAAACACATGTTCAAACTCGTCACATTTGAAACAGAATTGTTCCAATGTCTATTACCTTAACCCTAAAAAAGGATCCCTTCATTTTCTTCTTCTACATATTTATTTACTAGGGATGAGTGGTTCATGTTAAATTTTATGTAGAAGAGCCGCCATTTGTGTTCCAGAAGAGAGTTTAGAGCAGGTTTGAGAGTCAACAAATCAGGGCCTAAACAGAACCAACAAAAAAACCTTGGTGATTCCCAGATCTTCCATACCCCATTCAGTACAATTTTCCTACTTCTTTTGCCGCTCAACATTTAAAGAAGGCAACCAACTGAACCCAGGCTAATGTTTAACAATCATAAAGTATGCTGCCTACACCAGACAACATACTAGTTGACAGATTTTACTGCGATGATGGCTTCGCTAGCCCTGGCCTTGCTTAGAGGTTTGAAGAATTGCTCGATGGCAATAGGCCCAAGGTCTTCAGAACAAACGCGTAGGTGAAAGCAAACTCCTTCAGCTTGTCAAACCTGAGCAGCCAGATACAAACGACATTGCATTAACACTTAAAATGTAAGCCAAGGGTAACATTCAGAAAGCTACGTGCATTTCTGCTAACCAGAAAGTATACAAGAGATTGCCATTTATACAAATGGAGGAGAAACTGGGAACTTAATAGCATACCTTCCGGACTTGGAGAAGTGGCCAGCACCCATATCACACTTCAGAAGTAATAAATTTGAATCAGTCTTCATCTCTCGCATTTTGGCAACAAACTTTGCAGGTTCCCAATAAGCAACGCGGGAATCTGACGAAGGTAGAACACGTCAATCATGTTAGCCGCTAGTATTGTAATAAGCTGTAATATCGAGATGTAGCAAAGGATACATAGACCGGTGTATGAAGCGCTTGGACATGCATTGGACTTAAATCATACGTTTAGTAAAATTTTGAACAAACTTCATAGTCAATGAAGGAACTCAATTCTTACTAAGCAATCTAATGTAGGAGCACCATTCTAGCCTTTCAACAAGTGTCAAATGATATTTAATCCAGGATTGCAAAATTCACACTAGAAAGTGAAGAAGAGGGAGACACTCTCACCATGAAGACCTCCGGTAACAAGCACATTAGGATAATCACGAGCTTTTATCTGTATTGCCGAAGAGTCAGCCCGAGAGTCAGTAAGAGACGGTGGAAAAAGATTTAGTAAGCATGTATGACAACGCTCAGGTCTAAGATAATTGCAAGAACTCGGATCTAGTCGATATTCATACAATATAAGCAACAGCCACTCATAACAAACAGAAAGGACAAGTAGAAGCTCGACCAGCACTCAAACCCTCAATCATTTTCACGACAAATGATGAAACAGTAGAGCGGTTCCTTCAGTGCTACATTAAAAAATGAAGTATTGAACTCGTAACCAATGATGCCGAAGTGAAAATTTATAACTAATAAACTCCCCCTTTCACACCAATTTCAATGACATACGCTCTGGGCCGATGTCCTACTATTCAGACAGCCATCCGACAGAGTAATACAAATACTCTCACCTTAATATTACCGTATGTGGAGGGCAGGATCGGCACATCTGTGCCGAATTATTAATTATTTACCAAAAAAGTTTCGGCAGATAGAACATTCGAGAATGTTTCTTAAGATACTCTTCTTCACCATACAAAAAATTTGGAAAATTAATTTCCCAAAAATTTCAGCATTTGTTTCTACAAATATTTTCTGCCCTCCACCTACGGTAGGTAAAGAAAAGAAAAAGTGGTGATTTCTTACATTATCCTGAGGTGAGTAAGACTTCATGTAGTAGTAATATTCCTCATTGGTGGGGTTACCCCATTCCTGCACAAGAACCAAAGCAAGCAAGCATTAAAAATGAGTTTAACAGCTGCAATGTATGACGTTCTTTTAAACAGAAACCGCAGAAAATCAGCATAGAACAATTTAACACTTCTCACGGAAAATTTCATAGAGCATGATCAGAAATCAGTACAAATAAAATGCTATGTCATAATGCTAAGCAGCATGAAGGACTAGAAAGGTTCCCAATGCACGTTGGATTTGACAATTTTGCACACATTTGAAGATTTGGTCCACAATAATCTAGCTACGACATACCTCCCATTCGCTTGTTGTGAGAGGAATAGATGCATCAAGCATGGTAGTCAAAACATCTACGAATGCCACCTCCGCAATAGCAGTTGTGAATAAATCGGGTCTCATGTTCACAACTGCACCTATGAGGAGGCCACCTGCACTCCGTCCTTGAATAGCAATCTTGTCCTTAGACCCATACTTATTCTCCAGTAGGTACTCTGCAGAATTTATAAAATCTGTGAAAGTATTTTTCTTGCACAATAATTTTCCATTCTCGTACCACTTGCGTCCCAATTCTCCTCCTCCTCGAATATGGGCAACGGCAAATACAAACCCCCTATCTAGCAAAGATAGTCTGTGCGACCGGAACTCTTGGTCATTCGGAATCTGAGAATCAAATCAATGGCATCAGCTTGCTGGGAAACATCTGTTCACAACCGCAATCATAAAAATCTTAAGAACTAACACGAGACTATCTCAGACGCCATTTTTGGATGCTGGAGTAAAAACTGGAACAAAACCTACTTCTGACAGAAAATATCAAAAGTGTTAATACGAGACTACCTCATAGGAACCATAACCAGAGAGAAACAACGGATCTGTGCCATCCAATTTGACCAGATCTTTTCTGTAGACTATTGATATAGGAATACGTGTGCCATCACTAGCTGTAGCCCAGGGCCTCACGGTTTCATACTTATTAATGTCGAAGCCACCCAAGACCTGGAGACAGCAAAAAGCAGCTATTAGCAAGGTGAGAGAATGCAGAGACTTAAACAGTTGAGATTACAGAAAGACAATGACACCACGACACCAAACCTAAGTACACATATCAAATCATACAAAAATATGACAACGTGAAGATATTTTGTGGATTTCACGAGACCAAGCATGAACCAAAGTGTCAAGTTAGAAGTTCCAAGTGCCTAATCGAAGAATTAATAGTAGTAGTTCCCGAAAATAGTAAAAAATATACCAAAGGAGCCAAAGCAAGCGGGGAGATTCATTGTACATACTGGTTGCTTTTTTTTCAACACCGTCCTGCCAGTGTTCATGTCATAGTCATAGACAGATTGAGGAGTTCGCAGAGAACTGTAGCCATATCGATAGATATGTGAGTTGAACTGAGATGGCTCTTCCTCCAAAGAATATGTGGGCTCCGGAAATTTAATCTTCTGACCCTCAGGGAGCGACTCTACTGGCGTTCCTGCTGGAGGAAGTGAATAAATAGTGATTGCCTGAAGTCCATCTTCACGCACGTTGACAATTAGATGGTCCTTCGAGGACTGCACATTCTCTATCTTCACACTGCACACAGGAAAATCAACAGGTATTTGGTATAAAGCTGCACAGAGTAAAGGCATCATATTCCGTACAAATAAAAGAATGGCCTTCAAAATCTTATAAGAACTAGCCCTTTTTTTGGGGGGTGGGGGCGCTATATAGGGCCAGATTACACCAGTTAAAATAATCTGGCTGTAAACGGGCCAGAAACTGAGAATTGTATAGCCAGATGAACTCCCATTTCTTATAAGTATTGGATAAAATCTCCATATTTGGATGAAAATAGCATAAGATGTGGATGAAATTTTGATTTCTGTCCAAAATGGACATGAATAAACAAATATGCAGCTTCACCATAATATTTATTATCGCCAGTCCCAGCACTCTCTGAAAAATGAAAAACCAAAAAAAAACCAAAAAAAAAAGGAACAGGTAAGCGATATTGCCTAAAACAGGGAGCCAAAGACGACCAAAATGTCGTTTCTAAAAACCATAACAATCAAACACACAATTAAATAAATCAGAAATTAGGAGATGAAAAACGCATACTTACAGAGATTTCTGCAGAAGAAACAAAATAAAAATGGCACATACTCCTATTACACTCACACGAGGTCAAACTCCAAGCATTTTGACAATGGGCAGTTGAAAGGCTTTAAAACTCTATCGGTTCAAATTGCTTACCTGGGTCTATGAGCAAGCAACACTCTCAAGGAAGAGATATTCTGGACAGGTGCTACAAGAAGCTCTGAATTAAAAATTTCCTGGCTCCTCCTCGTAAAATAAAAGTGGTCCCCTCGATGAGTGACAGAATAGTCTTCCCCTTCAATGTGAGGGGATAAAGGCTTAATATCACCATCTGGCTCATTGCAGCTCAAGTAAAGAATAAATTGGGTCACTTTGGTATTAGAATACACAAAAATGTACTCATCACTTTCGGACTTCTGAAGATCAAGAGAGCGTTCCTGCTCTTGTTCATGGTAGAGACATGTGTCGTCAGATTGCTCAGCATGTAACTTGTGCAGCCAAACCTGAAAGCCCACCAGAACGAATCACCAAGCCAACTATTAGAAGTTTAGAACCACTTCAGAATAAACATTCTTGTTAAGGGTAAGAGCCCTTCAAAAAATAGGTGAAACAACAGAAACGCCTAGGTCATTACTTAAATTCAGACCAAGTACGGCATGTATAATTGTGTGATGAAAAAATTGAAAGAGCATTCGTCTCTTCAGGATTTTTGGTCAAGCTTCTGTACTTCCAGGATACAGCCTTTTTTCAGTGGAAAATCTAACACCAAGAATAATAGGCATGCATAACATGTACTGTAACATCCCTTTACAGGGCTCGGGCATCAGACATATTCAGCTTCTAACCAAGTCTCGATGGCAAGTGAATAGGAAAAAAGGTGAATTTGCAGACCTTGTAAGGCCGGTGAGCTTCATCCTGAGTAACGTAGAATATCGTTTCGTTATCCTTAGCCCATTCTATACGTTCAGTGACTCCAGTAATGGGCTTCCCGACTGATTGGCCGGTTCCGATGTCAATGACGCGGAGAGTATACACTTCATCACCAGTGAAGTCTTCCGTCACAGCTAACAGCTTGTGGTTTGGACTAACCTGCCATACAATAAAACTCAAAAAATAAATAAAAAATAAAACGATTGTGGATATTTACAGCACACTTCAAACAACAAAGAAACCCCAGGGGTTCAAGCCCTTGTAATAAGCAGGAACGACACCAATGCCTTGAGAAACAACTGTCTTAAAAAAGCAAGGAATCAACCTAACGAACGGTATGTGGTAAAGCTTTACTTGCCCCAAAGACAACGAAGAAGTATGAAGATAATAAACAATAGATTCAGCGCTACCCAGAATAAATTTACCTTGACTTCACCAACATGATAGAATTCATACTCCTTGCCTGCTTTATTTTCATCCAGAAGCACTTCTTCCTCAGGTGCTCCATTCCCAGTTTCCATCACTTCGTCAACATGCCCAGGACCTTCCCCTCCAGGTGCCATCCGTCGACAATGCACAACGTATTGCTCACCCTTCAAGTTCTTGGAATAGTAGAAGAATGGACCTTTTCGTTGAGGAGCTTGAGTCTCATCCTCCTTTATCTTACCTCGCATTTCTTGATAAATCGACTCTTGCAAATCCGCCGTGTCTGTCATGCATGACAAACAGATTAAAAAACCAGGTTATGTCATCACAGCCAAGACCTGCAATACTATCAGACCAGAACCCTAGAACAGTAGCTGCTCCATAAAAGCAGTAAGTGAGGATATGAGCCAAGGACTAGGGTGCATGAAAATAGCAGAACGCATTGCTCAAAGTATAATTCCTGGGCAGGGAACCAACGTGGAGAATCAAGCATTCAAAAGAAGTAAGCTCCTAGACTCTCCCAACATTAAAAGGGTGATCCGATAAACCAGTAAAAGCAACCAGCAGAGAAAATCTCCAGAAAAGTCATATACAGAACAGATTGAGGCAATGCAGCTCGGGATTATCATAAATCTCACCGGCCATAACCGCCTCCGTGTAATTATTTTCTTCTTCCAAATACGCTAACATCTCTGGATTTTTCCTTTCATCATCACGGATCCAGTAGTAATTGTCTTCCCTCTTGTCTCCATGCGTCTCCAACACATGGCTCACCTTCTTCGGCACGGGAGGCTTAGTGATCGCCCCCATGGCTGCCGCACGTGCTCCAACACCTTCGCTAACTCCTGCCACCACATAACATCACTCCTCATGAATGAATGCAATAAAAGTCTAGGTTACTTACTGCAAATTGAAATATCCGAACACCAAAACCGAGAACCTAAAAATAAAACAAAAAGTATAATTACCACTCACACAGCATCGCAGCAAAAGCCGTAATCACGACATAAGATATTAAATAAAAGGATACGATTAAGATGAAAAACAATGAATTAACCCCTAAAAGCCCTAGGGGTATTGGACAAAACATAGATGTGTTATAATATGTGCTTTCTATATGTTTGATGAAGTTTGGTTCAATAGACAAAATGTAGCGCATCATCTCTACAAATTATCCATACGGTCAAACCTCCAAAACCGAGAACCTAGAAATAAACACCTGATAAACATAAGCGTAATTAGAACCCACACAGCATCGCAGAAAATGCCATAATCATGACATAAGATATTGAAATAAAAGGATATGATTAAGATGAAAAAAGAAATGAATTAAAGAAGATAGAACGACGATAGCACCTTCCGAAAAAATAAATTTCCCGGACACAGGTCGGAGTTCCAAAAAAGAAAAACTCGCGCAAAGAACAGACTTAAGTGCAAGGAAAGAAAAAATTCCACCTCTCGTAAGCAAAGAGGTTCCGAATAGGCTTGCGTAGTCGGCGAGTGACCTCGGGCGACGCAGATTCGAATTAGCTAGGTGCAAGACCAAATGCGAAGCAGAAAGAGCTAAAACAACAGCAGCGGATGCTCGTACAACACTGAGACGAAGGCGACAAGCAGTCGGAACGGGGCGAAAGAACAGCGATGGCGGAGTCCGGCGCAGGAGAGGAGGCCGGGAGGGCATACAACAGGACGCCATTCAGCAGGCATTGAGCTTCTTCGGCAGTCAGCTCAGGTGCTCTGCGAGCGAGACGTAGTTGATACCCTCCAAAAACCCGTCACCCATACCCGGCGATCTCTGAATGATACCCGGTTCGATAACTACTTGTACTACTGTACGGTCCAGTGACAACTTCTATCCAAAAGAGAAGAGAGAATGTTAAGGTAAATGTGGGAATTGCAGAAAATAACATGCCTTAGAGCATCCTCGATGGGGCCTTTAACCCCTAAATGCCCAAGCATCCAAATAGTGGATGGTGGTTGGTCAATTTCAATTTCAACTTTAAAGTTGATTATTTTTGCTTTCAAGTCCAACTAAGAAAATGGAGCTTATCATGTCTAGTTTCTAGTTCACTTTGTAAATTTGAAATAATCATAATATTAAGTATTTTATTGCACTCGCAATGTCAAGAGGTCATAATCCAAACTACACTACAAAGCATATGTCATCATCAAATTTCCACATTTAGAAATTATTTTTTAAATTGAATTTTCCGTATGGTTCTTCATTGTAACTTGAACCCTTTTACAATTTTTTTTGGTTATTTGGAACAATTTTGTAATTTATATGAATTTCTTTGTGTATTTTACCTCAAAAATCATATTAAATTTATAACGCAGTAAAAAAATTTGAAAAATTAAGGACCAATAGGAAACATATGTTTACATTTATTAAAAATATTTCAAAAATTATCTCAAAAGCTATTGATGAGCAAAATCCATATGAAAGTGTTGTTTGACTTTTTTGTGTATGCTTTGGGCATTTAGGGGTTAACCCTTTAACCTTTTAGTGCCTAGGGTGGTTCTGGAGAAACCACAGTTTTTTGGGTGATATTTTTTTAAAACTTCCTCTCTTGAAATTAGGAATGCTATCAATAGTATTCAACCGTATCAATATAAGCATAGCTTAATGAAACAAGTTTTGGTTAAATCTTGGTCAGATCAGACCGTTGGATTGAAAGATTATAGTATGTCTTTGAACTATATAATGCACACTCCAAAATGAGATTTTGAGGGGTGTGTGACTTCAAAGTTAAATAGAATTTTGGTTAAATTTTCAAAAATGAAAGTGAAGCAGTTCAGCAATGACCTATATCAACACCTCTCCATTGCAATCTTTCATGTCAAGAACTGACTCATACATAATTATTGTGAATTTTATAAGTGAGAGTGACTTATCTATGTACAGTTTAAGACAAAATTTATACGTTAAAATAAGAAAGGATTTGGTACATTGATCAAGATCGGAATACATACATTGATGGAACATGAACAAGAGAACACAATCCAAAAATAAATACAAAATAACAAACTTTCAAATACAAGAAATACCACATAGTACATGTGTTGTATTTGTAAGTATTTGTTGTATTTTGAGGTATTTGCAGTATTTTGGTGTTTTGAACATAGGTATTTGGATATCTAAGAAAGTCAGATTTCAAAATTTCTTTTTGCATCATCTGCATAATCAAAAGTTACACTTCTGAACTTCAAACACCGAACTAAGATAGTTCACAGATTTTACAGCATTTCATTTTTCGATGATCTAGTGACCACTTACTGGTTACCTAGGCACTAAAGGATTAACAGCGTCCTGATTCAACACTGTTTTCCAAGAAGTGAAATAACATTGTTTTAAAGAAGTGAAATGTTTGATGGAAATCAAAAATGGAGTTGATGTAAAAAAAATTTGTAAATGCCAATACGAAGATCACATCTATACGGTTGGATGTATTATATTTTTTATTATTAATTTTAAAATGATTTTGCAAAGATTTCTCTTGAAATTCAATTAAAAATCCCGAATTAACACATAAAAATTGAAAATTATTGGAATGAAATTGGAATAACATGCACTACGCCATGGTATCGTTTCTATTATTTGATTCTACTTATTTTGGAAAATCATGTTTAAGGTCTCACTTTTTTACTAAAAATGAAACTTGACATAAACCAATTGTGTTATTTTTCCAAAAATCATAATAACCGATTTTGAAGATCCACACTGTACAAAGAATAGCCAACTTACACAAGAACCCCAAAAAAAAAATGGTGGATGAAAACTGTCCACTTTGGATGGGATTCAAACAATTTTAATCTGCTTGTTGTTCAATATATGGACGTTGGCGCGCTAAAGGGTTAAACAATGGGGCCTCTAAATGATATATCTTTTGATGTAGATGGAATTAGAAAGTTAATTTTCTATTATTAAAATTGTATTTTAAAACTGAGTATAATAGACCCAAAGAAATCTTGATTTGGACATTGGATAACCAAGTTACATCTCATTAAAAATTAGCTAACTTTCAAAAAAATTACAAGGCTCTTCAAATCTAGTGTAAATAATTTTTAGAGGACCAAGGACGCGACAAATGTGGTGTGTTTTGCTGTGTTTTGGGCTTAGAGGCCCTCTTTGATTGCTTAATTTTATGAATTGACTTTTTTCAAGAGCACTTGATTCGTTTTGAACTAAGAGTATAGAAATTTTTGGTGGATCACTCCAACGTGAAATGAGGCATGAAAATTTCACAAATCATCCCCTTTCTAATTGGTGTACACATGCATGAAGCCAACTTCCCATAAAATCTATAGTAAAAAATCCACACTGCAAAAAGTGTAAACGGATGAGAAAACATGGATGAAATTTGCACATCCTCCAAAAAATGGATGCCTAGGCAGTTAAGGGTTAACCCCCAAACGTCCTCACCCCTCTCCAAATTTGGCAATTTTGAAAAGATGCATCATAAAATGCAACCCAAAGGCATATTTTTGAACTTGATGTATGAATAAAAGATGTACATGATAAGTTTTAGATTCTATCTATATAGTTAGATCAACGATCGCTATCACCAATATCTTTGAATAAAATTTGGAACTTGAAATTGAAAATTCTTTTGTAATTTGATTACGAATAAGATATTGACAATTTGTACATGAAATTTGTTGTGATTGGTTGAAATACAATACTCTAAGTGTACTAATTTTTTGAGATTTTTTGATTGTTTAATTTTATGAGTTGACTTTTTAAAGAGCACTTTCACACTAAAATCTTCGAAATTTTGGGTGTATTGCTACAATATGAAATGAGGCATAAAAATTTCACAAATCATCCCCTTTCTAATCAGATCAAACCTGCATGAAGCTAACTTCCCATAAAATATATAGTAGAAGTTCCACACTACAAAATGTCAATGACGGATGAAAAAACTATATTTGATTTTGTACATCGTCCACTTTCTGGATGGTTGGACGTTTGGGGGTTAAACATGTGATTCCAATATAACTTTATAACTCTCGAAACTTTTGCGTAAAGCATCTTAATAATACAATTTTAGGGCATAAACATCCTTTCTTACAATACTTGAAGATCTAATTCAACACTTCAGTGCTGAATTAGTTTCTTTTTCATTACGAAATCTAAAATAAAGATTTTAATATTGTAGCAAAAGTAGTCAGGAGTTTCAGTTGTCATAAGTTAGTTCTCTTTACAGTAGAGTTATCCTTAAAAGCACCTTCAGTTTCAATAAGATATCGTGAATTTTGCTTTAATATACTCTTACTTATTCACCCCAAATAGTTAAGGTATGGAAGAGCTTGGTGGTCTCTAAACTCAAGGAAAACTAGTTTAGCCATCTTTCTTGGTGTGGGCAGTATCTCCATCTAGTTTGACAATACTCATATCAGCAATAGACAAGAAACAATTTGAAATGAGCTGAATAGCTACAATTATCTGGAATATGTGCACACTTCTCATAGCAAAGCTGCAACACAAAGCCATGAGGCATGCTATCAGAATGTGACGAGTAAATTACTACATACCTGTATCTGATTACACTGATTGTATACCTACAAAAGAATTGGGGAAAACGGAGGCAACAAGATTCTCAAGCCTTGTTGGTTTTCTTGTTAAGCTCAAACACATACTTGATGAGGGAGTCCTTGATGGGCAACATCTCCGGGAATTCCTTGGACAATTTGCTGGCATCCAATTCATTGTTGCTGCGCGCAGCAACGATGACCTTAGCCTGCTCCTCTAGGGAGAAATTCTTGTAAGTGAAGGTCGGGTCGACGTACTCCTTGTACATCTCCAGAATCTCGTTGTGGCTCACCACGCCCGGGTTGGTGAAGTTCCAGATGCCGCTCAGGTTGCGCTTGGCCATCTCGATGGAGATCGGCAGCAGCTCGTCCAGCACTGTCATGGAGTTGGGAATGTTCACCACCTTCTCGTAGCGCGAGATCTTGGTGATGAAGTTCCGCGGGTTCGACAGGTCGCCTGTTATCGGCATCCGTACCCGCAACGTGCACACGTTGTCAAACTCCCGCAACATCTCTTCCACCTATTGCCATTGCCATCATCAGGAAAGTAAAGGTCAGCAGTTTCACAGCACAAAATCATTTACTATGGCAAGCTTGATAGAAACTATACCGTAATTGCATAGGTGTCAAAGACCATATGGATAACAAGCAAAAGAATCAATACAGTAACATTACAGCTAGAAGTACTGAATATAGTATCCATATAATATAGTATAGATACTGTGATACGGGTACTATACAAGTTCAATACGATCTCTTATTTCTTTAATGAATCTATACGGGAATGACAAAGCCTGCCATAGCAAAAAGAACGGGAAGGTTGCCATACGGTTTCTATACTAAAACCACTCACAAGAACTTTCCTGATGATGCCATGCCACAGCATGTATTAAAGTTCCACAAACCAACAAAGGACACGAGGAACAATGAAGAAAATCCTGCCAGACGATTAGGTCAAAAGGGGTGATGCTTAGTTCACGTAATGGTAAGTCCCTCCCTCGCTGACAAGATTATCCCCTAAGCGTCTAAAACGCCCAATATGGCCATCTGCATAACTGAACTTCGCACCGGTGCCATTCTCTCATTTTATCTCGAATTTCTGATTGCAGTACATCATTTTAAAGGTCTTGTTCTATAGAACAAGATCAACAGTCTCGATCGTGTCAAACTGAAGTCATTTTCACACAAACAGATGATTTGCAGCAGGGGGACCAATTTTCCGACACTACAGAAAATACATAGTGGACGCTTAGGGGATAATATAACCCGTGATCCTTCTGCACAATATGAGGCCTCGGGTCAACCAACAAGTACAGATCTCGACATGGAAGAATGCAGCAATGGAGACCTATACACACTCAAGATCATAACCTCCTCATTAAGGTTATGCAAGGTAACTCAAATGTGGAACAAGTGCAGCTCAGTATGTACTATGACATACAAGGCTTCAGGCACATTATAGCAGAGTATAAAGCACTGGAAATCGGCAATGACGACTGCCTCATTGAGATCCGGACCTCACTTTCTGGTTCGGTAAAAAATAATTCAAAATCTCAATTATTCTGCCACGTGTCGTTTCCACATTGGTTGAGATCAATTGAATTCTATGTGGAAAGTGCATTTCGGCACTCGAACCAGAAAGTGAGGTACGGTATGCGAGGTAACTCAAATCTGGACCATTGTTTGGTAAAAGTACATTATTCGCTGCAGATCAGGAAGTACAAAAGGCTTCCAGATTGGGGTTACATTGTAGTAGAGAGAGTAAGAGGGAGGGATTAGGGTTAAGGGCAGGCTCACCATAGCCTTGGTCTTGGAGTAGTAAGAGCCGCGGAAATTAGCGGATTCTTCTTCCGTGAATCCAATGCCACTGCCTTCGGGATGCTTGTCATCATACTCGAAAATGCAGCCCGTGGCGTAATTTACAAGCAACAAATCGTGCTGCTTGCACACATCCGCCAACGTTAAAGTTCCCACAACGTTGGCCCGGATGGTCTCGATCTTGTGGCTCTCGCACCAGTCCACATTGGGACGCCCGGTGACGCCCGCGGCGTTGAAGACGTGCGTGGGCTTCACGGCCGCGATGTCCTCCTCTAAAGAAATCCTGTTCTCCAATCTCCCCTTCCCGTACTCGTACGCAATTCCCTTCTCCGTGCACAGCTTCCCCAGCAAGCCCCCGATCCACCCGGTTTTTCCATAGATCAGAAACTTGTACTCCCCGTTCCCGTTCAACGATGCCACCATCTTGCACTTCGAAATTCCCCTGCAATTATCAAACGATTCAACAAATTAAACCAACCCCCAGAGCTTGACGATCTCTTAAAAATTAAAGTGACCTCAAGCACTGAGTGCAAATGTTGGAGCTTTACAGATCTAATGCGATCAGTTTCAATGTAATTCTGACAGTCTCAATGCTCTAGCTACAGTGAATTCAACGAACTGAAACAAGGCGAGCTTGATGATCTCTGAAAAAAGGAAGAGAACTGATAACAAAGTGTCGAGATCTACACACAAGGAAGACTGACTTAGAATAAAAATCCTTGGAGCTCTAAGAAGAAAGCTATGTATCAGATCCAAGGCAGTGGACTAAAAGGAGATTGTAAGAGAAAAGACGAAGAGAAAAATGGGAACGGTGATACCTTGTTGAGAGATCGTGACACTGTGGTGTAGATCTGAGCAGAACCCAGAGGCGAAGATGGTGAGCTTGTGAAGGAGGAGCTGTGGAACTATGGCTGTGGCTATAGAGAGACAAGCAGCATTTATTCGCTAGCTTCTGCTTAAGGGCAGCGGAGTAGGGGGTGGAGTGTCCGACCGTTGGACGGGTAGGAATGGAGAGTGAACGACTGTTGGTCGGTGGCGGGTTCGATGACAGCAGAAAAGAAAGCGGTTTGGCTTTTTGTACCGCAGCGATGGGAACGTCCCGTTCCCGATCCGCTTTGGGGGAGTTCCCGTCGTTCCCGCTGGAGGTGCTTTCGATGCAAAGAGCCATTTTGTTTGGTCCCGTTATCTCAATTGGTTTAATTTTTTAAATGATTTAACCCTTTAACGTCCGAATTCAACATTGTTTTCAAAGATGCGCTATAAAATGTTTGATGAAAATCCAAAATGAAGTAGATGTACAAAGAAAACTTGTAAATGTCAATGTGAAGATCACATCTATACGGTTGGATGCATCATATTTTTTATTAATACTTTTTATTTAATTTTGCAAAGTTTTCTCTTGAAATTCAATTAAAAATCCCAAATCAACACAAAAAAATTTCAAAAAATTGTAATGAAGTTGGAATAACATGCACTACGAGATGGTATGGTTTCCATTATTTGATTCTACCTATTTTGGAAAATCATGCTTGAGGTCTCACTTTTTGAACTAAGAATGAAACTTGGCATAATCCAATTGTGTTATTTTTCTAAAAATCAAAATAACCTATTTTGAAAATCCAAACCGTTCAAAGAATAGTCAACTTGCACAAGAACCAAGAATAATTTTGTGGATGAAAACTGTCCAATCTAGATAAGATCCGAGCAGCTTCAATCTGCTCGTCGTCTAATATATGGACGCTGGCGCGCTAAAGGGTTAATGAGATTATTAGGAACCTTGACAGATTTGCATTTAGAACTTTTTAAGACCATCCTCTCTAAGATCACATCCTCTTTTATACTCATGATTTAGGGTTCGTTCTTGTACTCGTCAATGCCCGTTACACATAATATTTGGCTGGTTCGGCAAAAAATTTGCCGAATAATTATTATTTTTTCGTCTGAGATGTTCAACAAAGCAAAATTTTCATAGACTTTTTCAAATTTATTAGAATTTATAGGAATGCAATAGAGTTAACCGAAAAGAAGAGAGAATACATGTTAGGTGAGGTGAGTCTGATCGGTATCTAAAGCAGCCAAGCAAACTGGCATGGTTTCCAAAGAATCCAAAATAGAAAGGAGGGTGAACTAGTTTTGCCGTCACAAAGGTGGCCAAACTCAGTCTAAGGTGAGTTCATATAGAGCCAAGGCTTGGAGGCAACAACCCACATCCAATTTGAAATAATGGCAAGGCATATGGCAAACTTGTGATATAATTAATTGACTGGTTTGATTAGGTGGCTCTGGCAACTTGAATTGACTTGCAAAGCTCATGTCTAAAATTGAAGTTGGAGGTTGTTGGGTTCACTATTTGATTTGATTTCAGTTACACTCAAAGAGGACATAAACTTTGGTTTCCTTATAGTTTGGGAGTCAGATCACTTGTTGTGATTTCGATTAACTCAAATATGTGAAAATTTTGGCAATTTCATGATTAATTTAATTTGTGACAAACTAGCCCGTGTACTACGGTATTAGGAAAGCCGCTCATAAATACCGTGGGCCACAGTATATGGTGATTTCAGCGTACTGTAGTATCTCGATGATGGGCCAATTATATGGTAGCACCTACATCATCTAACTTATCATGTGCTGCGCAAGCACTCAGGAGTCTACTTCTTCATTGCTGTGGTTACCTGTCACAGCATGATCATGTTTTGTATGGGAACGATGAAACTGGTAACATCCACGCAAGGTGTAGATTTGATTTAGTAAACTGAAATGTCTTGATAGGTAAGGTTGGATGCTCTAAAACCACCATCTCCCCCAACTATGACATGTAGAGTTTTCTTGGGGCCACCGCAGTTGAGACTCAAAACCACCAATTTCACATTTCAAGTAAACCAATGGCATGTCAAGCATTGCAAAGCAGTAGTTGGTGGTTTTGGGCATCATTATGAGTGAAAATTAGTACCACATGGTGTGATCATGGGGGAACCTATATGTTGATATTGAGTGTTGGTGTTCTTTCCTCTTTTAAAATTTGTATCAATTTCAATATTGAGAATAAAATTGTGGAAAAATATGCATTCCTTGTTAAACCTTTTGTAGAATGAAAGAAAACTATTTCACCAAAGTTATCATTGCTAAAAATACACATATTGTTCAAGTTGGTGGTTTTAGGGCAATCAAACCATAATCAAAAGCACAGCATCATCAATACAGCCATGCCATACCAGTGATGTTTTTTTAGGCGTTTAAATGCCAAAAAGCACCAAAAATAATTGGCGTCACTAGCGCTTTTTTTTTTTTTGGACCAGATTTTCTCTTAAAAAATAGCATTTCTCTTTTGTTGAGGAAAAACATGAGAAAACTTTGAATTTTTTTTTTGCCAGATTTCTCTATAGTTTTTGTGAATATAGCCAGATTTTCTGAAGAAAACGACCAAGATATGAAGAAAGTCTATCAAAGTATGATTGTAAGCTTAAGATTTCGCCAAATACTCTTTCCCAATTTTTTTACATCGTCAGTTAGGCTTCAAGAAAAAAGACATTGGCGTGCACCAAGCCTTACAAAAAAAAATTGAAGAAAAAAAGGATGAAAATACCAGATTGTCCCAATTTTGAAAATAAATTGAATGAAATCACTATATTTAATGAAAGTCATCCAGTTGTGTGGATGAAAAGATAGTCCTATCCCAAATATAGATGAATATGAAAATATTTGGCTACACCATTTTATTTTATGTCGTCACTTTAGCATTTCTCTAGAAACCAAAAAAAAAATGCTTGTCTTGTACAGTTCAAAACAAAATTAATGAAAAGTATTTAACCATCGATGGACCAAGGATTCATGGTTCTAAAATGTCAAATTCAATTGACCATATTATGAAAAAATTAATTTAGATGAGACTAGATTTTATTTCACTAGAATTAGTGAAGAACATTCCATATGTTGGTCAAAAAATAAATAAATTTGAACAAAATGAAGTCCACATAAGAGCTATTCAAAATTGCATAAAAAAACATGAGGCCCAATTTGGGCTTCTTGGTCCATCAGAGGTTAAATATAAGCTTCTTTGCAGTAATGATGTCTATCACTACTTTATATTTTCCTCTTAACCTTTTTCTTCCCACCTCTTTAAGTATGTTGCATGTATAATGCAGTATACCGAACACATGCTAGCTCTGATTTTGGTGTGCTCCAGTTTAATAGAAGCCCACTTGCAATTTGTTTAAAAAACCTCATGAGCTCTAGATGTAAGGATAACAAGATATATTCACCGGAATATTGTATAGAAAAAACCAAACATAGTCAAGTGGGAAGCAAATTGTTAATATATTAAGCCCTTCAAAGCACTCTATGACCTTCATTTATACAGTGGGTTTCATCCTCTTGTTCAAGAAAAAAAACACTCCATGACTAAATTGGGTGAAATCTTGTACTTGTTGCAAATGTGATGGAACCTTGTCCTATATTTGATACATGGTAATTTTTGATTGGGACTTTTAACTATATATTGGACACATGTACCGTAAGTAAAAGGCAAGGTTGGCACATGTCTGTCAAATATTTAATTTTTTGTCAGGAAATAGGGCTTGGGAAATAGTGTAATTGCAAATATTCTTCAAGATTTTATTTTCTTTTACCATACAACAATTGTTTGAAATAATGATTGCTCCAAAAAATTTGAATTTTATTTTCAAAAGTATTTTTCTACAAACCACAATGGTGTCTACATATGGTGGAGTGTAGGATTGGGTCTCTAAAATTTGAAAATGAATGAAACTCTACTTTATATAATATTCAATAGCATGCAATGTCTCTGCCTTGGTTCTCTACTAGATGGTGTGGAATATTTCACACCCAACAGTACTTCATTAGTAGCTAAGTGGACAGGTGGAAGCTCAATGTGATGAGCAAAGGGCTTGAAGGAAAGGCAGTGGGCACGAAGGCTACTAAATGTTATGTAAAGTATGGATGTTAGTATTGTCCCTGGGGAGTGCACTTAAAGTTAAGACTAGGAATCACGTGAGTGCATACTTTTGACCCCCCTATGTACATACTAAAAAATCACCTAAAAATTGTAAAAAAAATATGCAGTTGTTAAACACAATCTAAAGTTCTTGTTGTATAAATTTCAAAAAATAATCACTTGTACATATTTTTTAATTGATTTTTGAAGCAAAAAACAACACATTTTAGTGCAAACTTCTATCATTTCTTTTATAGAATTTTAGAAACATTTGGTCCTAAAATTTATACCAAATGATAGATATATACGTAATGATTTAGCCCCTAAAAAATCTTAATTTAAAAACTATTTTAAGGCCAAGTATTGTAGGGGGTATGCTATTAAAACGCACTCACGTGTATTTCTAATCTTCACTTTAAGTGCACTCCCCGGGGTATTGTCTTGTATGAAGCTGATAAGGACTTTTAAGGACTTCTTAGAAACTCTAAAGAAATTTGAGCTATTGTTGACAATGCAACAATTATTTTCCTGCAACAAATGCAAAGATGCATCATAAAATGCAATCCAAAGGGATATTTTGCACTTGATGTACAAATACTAGCTGTACATTATAGATTTTAGATTCTATCCATATGGTTAGATTTTCGATTGCTATCACCAATATTTTTGTATAAAATTTGATACTTAAAATTCAAAATTCTTTTGTAATTCCATTACAAATAAGGTATTGACAATTTGTACATAAAATTTGTTGTAAATGTAATACTCTAAGTGTAGTGATTTTTGGAAATTTTTTGGTTGCTTAATTTTATGAGTTGACATTTTTAAGAGCACTTTTACACTGAAACCTTCAAATTTTGGGTGAATCACTACAACATGAAATGAGGCATAATTTTTTTAGAAATCATCCTCTTTCTAATCGGATCACACATGCATGAAACCAACTTCCCATAAAATATATAGTAAAAAATTCACGCTACAAAAAGTCAATGACTGATGAGAAAACTGTGTTTGATTCTTTACATCGTCCACTTTCTGGATGATTGGACGTTTAGGGTTAATACCACCAAAATCACCCGTTTTCCATCACTAAAGTGTTATAAACTACAGTGACGGACAAAACTGAGTATTGATTTGAAACTTTTCCACTCAAACAACCATACCATGAGCATCAATGGGCAAAGTCCAAAAGTGAATATGCAAAAGTTGTAGTGTGCGACATGTAACACATTACTACGGAAGTTTGAAGAAAAACTCAATTGTGATTTGAAAGAAAATGAATTTCAAAGTTAGCCATGTCTAAAACTCGGTTTTGTGCGATATGATTCGGAACTACTTTAAATTTTGTCAATTTTTTCTTAGAGCTTCAAAAAAACTTTTTGTGCCTTGGCATGTTGGTATACATCATTTTAGATTGTTGTACACAAAAATTGAAGGAAGTTGATATTTATAGAATTTAAAATATTCACAATTTGACAAACATGCAAATGATGTTGGTTCTCACGATATTTGAATATTTTTTTAGAATTGAGAGCATGAGACTGCATTGGCCATTGTATAGAGAGCATAGGTTGCAACATGAACCATTGTTACATCTTAATGCCCTTGCATTTGAAATAGTTGTTGAATAGGCCAATGCATTCAATTTATATATTAGAGCTCTATGATGCAGTTTTTTGGTGTAGGTTTTTCGTACAAAGTCTAGAGTTCATGACGCACATACTCAATCAACCAATTGAACAACTTGTTTTTTTCGTGTTCGGTATTATCAAAGAATTGTCAATTTTATGAATGGCAGTGTAATTTCTGGCAGTTTTGAACTTTTTGATGATATTGAAAATGATATGTTATTTTTTTCTGGTTCGTAGGATTGATTATGTGCGTCATGAACTCTAGTTTTTGTACAAAAAACCTACACCAAAAAATTGCATCATAGAGCTCTAATATATAAATTGAATGCATTGGCCTATTCAACAACTATTTCAAATGCAAGGGCATTAAGATGTAACAATGGTTCATGTTGCAACCTATGCTCTCTATACAATGGCCAATGCAGTCCCATGCTCTCAATTCTAAAAAAATATTCAAATATCGTGAGAACCAACATCATTTGCATGTTTGTCAAATTGTGAATATTTTAAATTCTATAAATATCAACTTCCTTCAATTTTTGTGTACAACAATCTAAAATGATGTATACCAACATGCCAAGGCACAAAAAGTTTTTTTGAAGCTCTAAGAAAAAATTGACAAAATTTAAAGTAGTTCCGAATCATATCGCACAAAACCGAGTTTTAGACATGGCTAACTTTGAAATTCATTTTCTTTCAAATCACAATTGAGTTTTTCTTCAAACTTCCGTAGTAATGTGTTACATGTCGCACACTACAACTTTTGCATATTCACTTTTGGACTTTGCCCATTGATGCTCATGGTATGGTTGTTTGAGTGGAAAAGTTTCAAATCAATACTCAGTTTTGTCCGTCACTGTATGTCAAAATAAGTCTCGAAAAGGACACCCTTTTTTGGGGGTAGTGTTAGCGTAACTAATTGTCAAATTGAAGAGGAGCCCAAACTAATAGCAAACTACAGTACCCACCAACAAGTTTACGTTCAAATTTTCGAACTCCAAGTGCCAGTGAAAAAAAAAAGTGCAACTTTGAAAAATCATATCTCCCAATTTACAACTCCAAACTTCACGAAACTGCCACATGATTGATTGAAAACAAGTTAACTACATTCCAGGTGTCATAAGTATGCAAATTTTAACCATGTGTCTAAGAGAAATCAGATTGCATTAATTGCACTCCAAGTTGTGTTTGTAGCTCCTACACCGTGAAGACAACATCCATGCTTCTTGAGCCAACACACTTCAGATTTTTGTGAGTTTGAGCTTCATATATGGATCTCCAACAACCTTTCAACAAAAAACATACTTCGTTCAAGCATTGTGGTAGCTTGTGGATACATTGTGTGAGTGTTTTTGGTGAGTAGTTGCAATTCTAGTGGTTTTTGTTTCTTGAGCTTGCAACTTTGCACAAATAGTAGAATTGGAAGGATTCATTGCTTCTTTAGGATTTTGGTGGGCATAGCATCAATTGAAAGAAAATAACTCACTCAAATTGTAAGATACTCACTCAAATTTGTAAGATACTCACTTAAAAATTCACTCAAATTTGTAAGATTGTGAAAGATACTATCCAAAAGGAAGAGCTACCTCAAAACAAAGAAGAATTAGTCAACACCATTCAAAGGGCATGGGAAGAGGTGTCTTTAAAGATGATTGAAGTTCTTCTTGCTAGCATGCCTCACCGTATGAAGGTTGTAATCAAAGCTAATGGTGGTAGCACAAGATGGTAGATAGTTTGTCAAAAAATGCTATATTTACATATAAATCTATAAGTTTTTTTGTAAATGCCTAATATATTAGTAAAATAGATTTCATTATCTCTCTAACACACTTTGCGGTTTGTGATTTGGATCATTTTTGAGCAAATGGTGGCAATTTGAAATTAGAGATATGTGCCTTGTTTCTGCAGAATGACTGCTGTGAACGTAAACTTGTTGGTGGGTACTGTACATTGTGATGCACATAACATTCATTTGGATAATGATGAACAATTCAGTCGGCTTCCTTTGTTAATGTGAAGGATATTCTGATCTGGATTCTAGGGACATCGTTTGCATTCAAAACAATAAAAATGGTTGGTCACAAATCTGTAGTGAAGAACATTCTAGGGATTGAGGCCCATATTTTTTATCCTGCAACTGAGTGTTCTATACTCCCTCCGTCCCAAAATTATTGTCCTAGTTTTTGGCGTGTTTTAATTTAACACATTTTTTTGCCAAAAAAACCGTCTCAGTACTCGAAAAATGGTCTATCTTCAATAATAGCATGTAGTTTTTGTGTCACTCTTGTTGTCCGCCCTGTTTGAAGTGGACAAAGCTCACGTTTGAAGTATAAAACATAGGACAAATATTGCAAAAAAAAATTTGCCAAAAACTAGGACAATAATTTTGGGACGGAGGGAGTACAATGTACTCTTCATTTTTTAAATTTTTATTCAAGGGACACCAAAGTTTCAAAAGTTACATACATAAGGTTCTTAACCCTTAACCCCTTTAGGATGTTGCAGCCAGAATTGGCTTACGTTTTCTTGTATTTGAGGATTTAGTGCCTGATGGTGAAAGTATTCAAGGATTATGGTTTCTACAATATTTTGGGCATGGACTCCGGTAATATTTTAAGATTTTTGGGGAATTTTTTTGAGTCATATTGAAGATTATGTGCCTATGCAAGTGGCACATTATACATATTACAACACATACAAGGATTACAAGCCCGCATATATTACTTCTTCTCCAGCTTTATAAAGTACAAACTTAGTATACTTGGGGCTCATCATCCATCGGCATTCACGAATTTCTTACCAGAGCATAGATCTTTCAAATCCACTTTCGATTGTGAAATTGTGTAGCACACTTGCAAATGTTCACTATGTAAAAACATCTACCTCAAAAAGATGTGGCTGTGGGTTACTAAATGGTGATTGTACATCAGTTACCTTCAGAATACCCAAGAATAACTCTCGTATGCCATTCTGAGAACATCCTAAAGGGGTTAAAGGTCAAAGCAAGCTCCACATACTTGTTTTGAGAGAATAATGAAGAAAAAAGTGGATTTATTCAACCAAAATTGAAATGGTTTGGTGCTTTGGAAATGTGATGAAGAAGAAAGGTTAAATTTAGCAAATACGCTTGTTTTAGTCAATTGTACATTCCAAGGAAATTGGAAAGAGAATCGGTGGGGAGGGAGGGAAGAGAGTTGGGCAGCTTGAGACCTTGATGCATACCAGAGCTCGCATTCAACAATGTTTATTTTTATTTTTTTAAATTAAAAAAATTAATCCAAAATTGCAGATCTCACTGCAGAGTCAGAATCTCATTGAATTTTTATAAAAAAAATTTCGAGTGAAATTGATCAAATGGGATTTGAGGAATTATCATTGGATGTTCACGTTACTCAAGGGGCGACTGTTGGGGGCAACTCTCTAAATTATTTTTTTATTCCTTTGGACCCTCTTGACGTTTAAGAGTCAATACCTTGGTGAACCACATCTTTTACACTATAGCAACACTTGCTAATAAAATAATTAAACTCTTCAACTCTCTTCGTTTGAATGAAAGAAATCAAGTGTGATTCTTCCAATCCCTTAACATATGCTTGAGATTCGGAGATGAACAATAGAGGGCTCGAGAACCTTATGTATATGAGCTATACATCACTAGAATGTAAAAAATGAAACGTTTGGAGAGAAATCCCTCAATACATCCCAAATGAAATAGTGTGTTTGGATTTTAGATGAGTGTAAGGTGGATGACCCAATAACCAACGATATCTCCAACAAATGTTTATTAAAAGCTTCTAATTCTATATTAGTATTAGATTTGCGTGAAAAACTTAAAGTGTTGGTTTAAGGGCCATCTACTATATTAATATACATTGAGGTAGGTAAATAATATTTCGTCCACATACTATAATTTCATGGATTTAACCCCTAAACGTCCTCACCCCTCCCCAAATTCCGCAGATTTGCAAAGATGCATCATAAAATCCAACTCATAAGGATATTTTGAACTTGATGTGTGAATAAAAGTTGTACATTATCAATTTTAGATTCTATCCATACGGTTAGATCTGCGATCGCTTTCACCAATATTTTTGTATAAAATTGGAAACTTGAAATTGAAAATTCTTTTATAATTTGATTACAAATAAGATATTGACAATTTGTAAATGAATTTTTCTGTGATCGGTTGAAATGTAATATTGTAAGTGTAGTGATTTTTGGAGATTTTTTGGTTGCTTCATTTTATGACTTGACTTTTTTTAAGAGCACTTTTACACTGAAATCTTTGAAATTTTGGGTGAATCACTACAACATGAAACGAGGCATAGAAATTTCACAAATCATCCCCTTTCTAATCAGATCACACATACATGAAGCTAACTTTTCATAAAATATATAGTAAAAAATCCACACTGCAAAAAGTCAATGATGGGTGAGAAATTTGTGTTCGATTCTGTCCATCAATCACATTCTGGACGGTTGGACGTTTAGGGGCTAAACAGCTTATCATTCCACTGGCTGAAGATTGCAAATGACACTAAATTTGGAAATTGTGTGAAAAAGAAAAAGAAAAGAGTAATGTAGATGAACCCACACTGAATGATGTAGTCCACTAAGTTAGTAGTACAGAAAAATGCATGAGGAATGTTGTACATGACAAAGTACCTGCTCTTCGTGCAAGAAATATATCATTGAATTTGACCCTATTGTTCCTGTCAACTCAATCTTTGAAGCTCTTGATGAATTGTAACTTAGTTTGGCTTGCTGTATCATAGTTGTGGTGATGATGCAAAGTACACACACTCATAACACTTTTTTATATCACACCTTTGGCAACCAACATGATATGTGTTGCATCGGCATGTGGAAAGTGTCCAACAACTTGTGTATACAATAAAATTAACCGAAAAGAGTGTCTCAAAGTGGAAACTCTTGTTGAACTCACCTTAGATTCGTTTTTAGTTTAAAAATACTGCAAAACTAGTTTAGGGTGAGTTGGAGAATAATCTAAAGCAAGGCCTTACATCGCCGTGGGGTATGGAACTTGTGACCTACCCAATGCTAGGAGAGAGTTTCCACAAGTTCCCCCAAACCTAAGGGACTATTCATGAAGGGACTATTCATGAACAATGTTTGTCAAGATCTGTTATTATTGGGACACAAACTCACATTACAAGTTGGAAAACATGGCCTTTGTTTTTGGATAACTCTAATAGCAAATATTATTTCCAAAGTATCGGAGGCTGTGATAATAAAGAGTTCAGAGTGTGTTTCACAAAACTGATGACATATATTGGTATAAGGACTCTTCACAAGGTTTAGGAATTTAAGAATAATCATTATGCCCAGCCGTCAGGGTTGACAAAAATTAATTATAAAAAGAGAAGCCCATATCTTAAATAATTCCTTTACAAAAAAATCTATTTACTAAGGTGAAAAAGAAAATCTTAGAAAATATCCACATAATTTGGCATTTGTTGAAAAGTATTTGGGCAAATGAAAATTATTCAAACATGACCTGCCGACCATGATGGCTAGGTACGGTATGTCATTCTATAAAAATATTGTTATGTTTTCAATGCCTAAATTCTTCTCCTTTGTTGTTGAATGGGAAATTCCTTTCTACATGGGTACTTTTTACATAAACATACTTAGGATTTATAGTGCATAGTCCATAGTCCAAATTGTCCTTTGTTTTGTGGTTTCGTAGACCCTTCGACTTCCAATGAAAGGAACACTAAATTGACAATGATTTTAATATAAAATTGAAACATGTCAATCATGAGAGAGAGTATTCTAGAAAGCAATGTAAATCATATAGATGAATAATTGTGAAAATCGACCTCAAAAACAAACATTGCACGTTATTCATTTAACCCCTAAATGCCCACAACCTCTCCAGATTTGGAGAATTGCAAGATGCATTATAAAATGCAACTAAGAGGGATATTTTGAACTTGATGTATGAATAAAAGTTGTACATTTTGAGTTTTAAATTCTATCCATATGGCTAAATTTATGATTGCAATCACCAATAATCTTGTATAAAATTGATACTTAAAATTCAAAATTCTTTTGTAGTTTGATTACGAATAAGATGTTGACAATATGTGGATGAAATTTGTTGTGATGGGTTGAAATGTAATACTCTAAGTGTAGTGATTTCTGGAGATTCTTTGGTTGCTTAATTTTATGAGTTGATTTTTTCAAGAGCACTTTTGAACTAAGATCTTAGAAATTTTTGGTGAATCACTACAACATGAAATGAGGCATAAAATTTTCACAAATCATCCCCTTTCTAATCAATTCACACATGCATGAAGGGTGATGGCCTGATATGGGTACCCCCTCCAAAAATAATGCGATTTCGAGAAATATCTTTTTGGTAAAAAAGAAACATTGGAAAATTACAAAAATTAGAGGGTGTTATAGGCACCATAACCGCAACTATATATATGGTGTTAAAGACGGAATTTTTAGCACACATAAAATGAGTTAGACATAAGTCACACTATGTGATACCCATATCAGGCCATTCCCCTGAAGCTAACTTTCTATAAAATCTATAGAAAAAAATCCACACTGCAGAAAGTGCATGACGGATGAGAAAACGAGGTTTGATTTCGTATATCATCCCGAAATTGGACGCTTGGATACGGTACTTAGGGGTTGATAAGATACATTGATCGCTCGCAAAATAAGAGCCCTTGTAACTTTTACATCATTAATTAAAAGAATTGAATAAAAGCTTTCTATGTAAACATGGTTATATTACATCAAAAAATCCACTATTAATGAATTGTTTTTTTGGCATTTTGCAAAAAAAAAATTCGTCAATTGGCCTAATTGCCCAAAATATTTTGGGCATCATAAATTTTGTTCTTGGGCACTCCCAAGGGCACTCATGGAAAAAATCATAACTTACTGAATCCTCACGAAGCTTACACATACCTTCAAAAATCATCCAAAAATTTATTCACTACAAATTGCCGTTTTGTGATCCTACGCAAACTGTTCTTAATTTATTGTTTGTCAAACAATTGTCTTTGAGGGGTGAATAAACAAGCGCTCTCCACAAACTATAAAATGGTCACTTGAGTGCTAAGAGATTAAAATTCGTTTTAATAAATAGTTTGAATAGAATAAAATTTAGATTACTACAACTCTTTAAAATATTATTCATAATTCTACTTAAGTGCATAATTTAAGATTCATTTTAATGGTAATTTTGATGTTTCCAAAATACTACCTTGTATGTCATCTATAATCTTCAATTGGATACTATGTACATAAACCATACATTAGAGGTGATGGATTTATGTATGATTTTTTTAGGTGTTTCAATCTCATAAAAGATATCGGTAGTTTCTCCAAAGACATTAGAGTTAACCCAAAAGAGTGTCTCAAAGTGGGAAGAAACCTTAAACTCATCTTAGACTTGTTTTGAGTTCAAAAAGATTGCAGAACTAATTTATGGTGAGTTGGAGAATAATCTAAAGCGAGGCCCTGCACCACCATGGGATGTGGAACTTGTAACCTCCCCAATGCTAGAGGAGAATTCCCACATGTTCCCCCAAGCCAAGAGCTCCGACCATGGAAACTATTCATGAACAATGCTTGTCATAAATTGTTATTATAGGAAGAGAATTCCACTGGAACTCCGCTCATGGACCAGTTTTGTTTTTGGATAACCGTATTGTTGCTCTAAAAACATGGCTTGTAGAAAATAGGTGGATCCATTGAAGCTAATAGGAGCCAAGGATGCCTCATTTTGAGTGCTTTGGAGAGTCCTTTGGAGAGTCGTTAGAGACAAAAAAAAAAGTCATGATTTTCATTTAAAGAACATATTTTTAATGTATTGATTTCAATTTTCATTCTCATTCCATTACCCCAAAATTTCTACCAAAAAAGTGTTACTTATCATTGAGAAAAGTCCTTAGCGAGTCATTAAAACCACTGATGACATAGCTATTTTAGTGCTTTTAATACCCAATTTTTTGCAATATTGTTAAATAAAAATGGATAGAAATAAATGTTGGGATACTTATCAACAAAAACTTCAAAATTTCATAACTCATTCATACAAGATATAATTTTAGATCCATCATTTATTTTTATTTATTTTTGATAATAGGAAACACATCCAGAAGCTGAAAGTTAGGGGAACGGGGATACTAAGGGCCTCTTTACACTAGAGGCGAGAAGTCGTGAGGAGAGAAATTTCAGCCAATTGTAGGCCTAGAAACTGAGAAGACCAATTTCGCATTGGCTGAAATTTCTCTCTCACGGCTTCTCGCCTCTAGTGTAAAGAGGCCCTAAGTTTACCTCAGCTTATCATGATTGCCAGAAAGTTTCCATGATGTCTTTGCACAAAAAAATTAGTACGGCATGGCAGTGTCAGATTGTTTGATCTAATCATGTTGGATCCATTCATTCATGGCCATTGCATTCTGCTTACAATGGAGCACAATGTCCTTCCCTGGCTGGTGGAATTATTCATCATCACCTTCGAATTATTGCTCTGAAGCACTTCTGAACACAACAGTTACCCGCGCTCGCTCGGGATCCCAACCTGCTGGCAAAAGTGAAACTAATGCACGGGGAGAACGTCGGACCTCTAAGGTGGAGGCACCTTAAACCGCCCACGTCCTATAAGTGCCCCCAGCTACCGCCACCCAGAAAACCTAAAACCAACCACTTGTCATTCAATTAGAAAGGCTTCTACAAGTGATTGGAATTGGAGCCATAGGGTTGACTGTCCTATTACCAACCACTTAAGCAATCTGACCTATATTTGGCGGTGGTAAATCCGGAAAAAAATTATGACCGCGTTCGAAATAGGATTTCATGAGGATTGCAAAAAATTGCAACTTATAATTTGCATTTCTCAATTTTATACAAAATTCCAAAGTGCAAAGTAACCTCCGACCCAAAACCGATCACATGCTCTAATGTACAAATGAGGTACATCTTCCCTTTTAATATCTAGAAATTAGGCAAGAATCAGGGTGGTTGGTTTTAGGTACGTGGTTGGTAATAGGACAATCAACCCTAACATTCTTCAGTAGTCTTCATGTCCATTGCCTTTCCTTCGTGCACTCTGCTCATCATCATGAACCTCCACTTGTCCACTTAGCTACTGATGAAGTATTTTCGGGTGTGGAATATTCCACACCATCTATTGTAGAGCCAAAGCACGAACAATGCATACTGAATGTTATGGCATCTAGGATGGAATTCATGATACTTTTTGTGGTGAGGAAACCACCATCTATAATAGTATATGACATAATAGTATATTTACATCATTGAGATGCCTGAAGTTTTTCTTTTCTTTTCTATGAGATTTCAATAGTATTTTTGGTTTCAAATATGAAAAACAAAAAGAAAAATAAACAACACATACACACACAACCCCTCAAATCTGGCCCTGATGTTTAAGAGTTATATTTTAAAGCAAAGCAAGCTATTTAAAAAGTAGGCTTCAAGCTTAAAAAATAAAAAAGATTTGAAAATGTTACAATCCAAGATATTATTTTGATTGATGTATGAATAATTGATTGATGAACATTTGACTGTGATTAGTGGTGTACAAGTAGATGTTGACTGGAGATAAATACATTTAAACACTTGTTTCGTTAAAAGTGCACATAGCCATGTGCACTATATTTTAGTGGTATGTGCACTACATTTCTTTTTATTAAAAAAGGGAAGGGGGTGGGAACAAACCCACCCCCCTTTAAAATTAGCGCTACATTTTTTTCAATTTTAAGGAGGGGGGTGGGAACATACCCACCCCCCTCTAAAGTTTGCGCTACATTTTTTTTAATTTTAAAGGGAGGGGGGTGGGAACATACCCACCCCCCTCTAAAATTCACATTAATTTTTTTTTGATGTAACGTACGTTCAGTTTTGGCACTTTATAGGTAAAATATGACTACACATTTTTCAAACGTAGAAAATTTCAGCATGTGCACGTTTTATATGGGATGTGCACTTTTAACGAAACAAGTGTTTTTAGTGAATAACAAGTACTATGGGGCTAATAAGATAGCTCCAACATGATGACATGCGTACTAGGTGAGTAAGATTTTTCTAAGTACAATTTGCTTTTGTACTTTATAGCAATGACATGTGTTACAGCTGTTGAGTTCATGTTCCGAGAGAAATGAATAAAATAGGGTGAGGATTGTTGCAATCGTGTCTCGAGAAGAAGGGATGAAATAAAATGGTTATTGTTTGTTGAATTGTGTTCCAAGAGGGAGGAAATAAAGTGATGATTGTTGAACTTGCATTGAGAGCAAGAGATGAAACATGGTGATGATTGTTGAATCGGGTGCTTTGAAGACAAGGAATGAAACATAGTGATGATTGTGTCTTTCAAATGAACCTATACCTTGATTGAAAGGGATGAATATAGTTATGACTTTTAAAACCCGTGCCTTGGTTGAAAGAGGATAACACAGTTATGACAATTGGACCCCGTACCTTGGTTGGAAGGAACGAAACACCACTATGACAATTGGACGTATGCCTTGTTGGAAAGACAAAACAAGGGTGTGACTTTTGAACTTGAATCCAAAATGATGATGGCTCTTAGAACTATACTCTAGTATGAAAAGACAGTTAGACATCTTTAAGATTTATTCCTTGAAGTTAGAAAGCTTTAAGACTTTGTGCACTAGAAGTAGATGGCTCCAAGATTTTGTACATATGAATTGGGTGGGTTCAAGATTTGTTCAATGGAGTTAAAACAACTCCAAGATTTGTTCACTGGAGTTAAACAACTTCAAGGTTTGTTCGCCGGAGTTAAACAACTTCAAGATTTGTGCAATGAGTTAGACAGCTTGAAGATCAAAGGAATGATACACGATTGTGCCATTGAGGGCTTAGTAGTCTTAAGAAAGATAAACAAAAAGTCTTACATATATAAGATACACAAGAAAGAGCCTTTAGCAACCTTTGACACTAATAATATCCCACACATATGGGCATAAGTAGATGTACATTTTAAATCTGAATATAAAGAGAACTTGAAGGTGAAGAGAGGAATTGATTTTGAGTGAATGTGTTCTCTTTTATGGTTGGAAATAAAGAGCTCTTAACTCATACAACATCATAGAGTAGTGCAATAGAACACCCTTTTGAAAACAAGATTGAAAGAGAATATTCTTTTAGATCGATTTTTTAAAGTAATGAAAGATCGATTTTATATTCCATTAATTATGGGATAACTCTGTCATTATCATGTAAATTTAGTTTCTAAATGTAACTAGATTGTGGTCCCATTGCAAAAGGGTGTTGCTTCCCATTGCTCTATTGTGCTATGCACCCTTTCAAGATTTTGATCACATTTTTATTAGATTGTGGGGTTATCACATGTTACCTTTGCCCTATGCAACTTGGATAGGACACCCTATTTTTTTCATTGGGTGTCAAAAAGATACCCTCTAAAATTTTGGCATTCTCTAAGGGACAACCTATTTTATTTTTTGGGTGGAGAGGAACACCCTTGACGGTACAATACACCCCACTATTGGTGTCAATTTTATGCCTTGCTAAAGAACACCAGGCACATTAACCCTTAACCTTTAAACGTTAAGAAGATCTGGACAGGGCAGCCCGGAAGGCACTTAAATTTTTGGGGAAAAAAAAAAAACAAACGAATCTGCTAGTCAACCACTACTGCAAAACTGTTGCACAACAATACTTTTTAAAAACAACCTCAACTGCCCAACCTCAACTCCTTTTCAATCGATTACTTTGATTGCTTGTGGATAATTCCACAATCTCCCAAATGAGGCACATGTCGAGAATCCAACTCGTTTTTTTAGTAGCTTTCCAACGCACCAATCCTCATTTGTTTTGGTTGAAGAAAACTACTTTTTTTTTAAGATTATTCTTTCATAAAAAGCCCATGGGAGTTGCTTTGACGTTTAAGGGTTAAACATCCATACTATAGTTACTTGGTCAAACATCATCAATTCCTCACATTTTAATATACATTATATATTTTTGGTATTTTTCTCATATAATTTATTGTTAAGTTGATTTACCCTCATTCTTTTCATAATTAATTAAATAAAAATGAATCTTATAAGATTTTTCAAAGTGTTTTTTCTTGTAAAAATCTAGTAATTACATAAGTGCTTAAAATAGTATGATCTTTTTAGGGAAAATTTAAATAATAGTGATGATCAAAAAGGTGTATGTGGCATGCCTCTTGAGCCTACATAAAAAGAAATTCGATAGAAAAACATACTTTGCAATGTATATTGGAATTTTAGGGTTTTGAAGTATAAAGTGTTGTAAAAGACACAATTTCAACAATTTTGAAGACTAAAAAGTGGAAGTTGGCCAGCACACACTTTCTTAGTTGAGACCTTTTCATTTGAAATTAGGAACTAGGTGAAAATCAGCGTTTGACTGAAAAACGACCACACAGGGCTAGTGTAGAAACAGTAACGATTATCATTATCGAGTAAGTGGATACTGGATACCGATTCAGAAGTTGACATTGACAGTTCACACAAAATCTCTTGCACGGGGCCAATCATTCACCAACCTTTTTCATTGTATCATGCATGTGATGTGAGATTCCCCTGTGTATTGGAACTGACTCCTACAGTGCCAGCCAAGAAAAGGCACATGTTCCCAACGGATTGCAATAAAAGAAACTTGGTATCTAATCAGTCATCACTCATTCCAAGCAGGCCAAGAGCTGAACCCCAGAGATGAAACCTGGTAAGTTATAACTTAGTACATAACTCATAACCCTTAGTCAGCTAATGCACTATTGACTACTTAGTCAGCCAAAAGAAGGGCCTCAAAACATGTTTACTATATACAGAAATATTCACAGAAGGATTGGTTGCTTCTCTGGAAACAAGAAGCCATACTTACAGTGATTCTTCTCCAATTATGCGGCATTGGAGGTTGACGAAACATAAATAGTTTCTTCACTGTTTGGAAGCAATCTTGTCTTCCACAGAATGCACCTGGTTTCAATACAGCAGGATCTTCCCTTTGCCACCGCTACCAGATAATAAATACCAATTCAATTGTATCCATTGCTTGAAAATCAGACTGAAAGCGGATCAACCTATGCTTGAACAATGGTTCAAGAAATCTCAACTCTTAAATGCCTGAGGATCTGACGTGTGCACTAAAAAGGTGGTCTATAAGATCATCTCAGGCATTTAAGGGTTCAATGTCTTCAACTTCTTAAGCGGTCACAGAAATTGAGCTAGTTCGTACGAAGTTCAAATTTGTTAGACAGCTGTTTTCGAGCGAATAATTTGCTCTGCCACTTGAATCATGTCCATCTCTAAGTCGTCCCTTGCCAGATGGATCCTGAAGCCCACAATAAGTCCTCAATGCAAGTTTTTTTCAGGTAACTCTCCGTCTCTCCTCAAGAATGGACCTGATTTCAGTATAAATTGAAAGCAAGAACATTAGGCAAACAATTTGCAACTAGAGGTAGAAGATTACCTGGAGAAATTCTAGCATCTGTTGCTCGATTGTACCACTCATGGCAAGCGTCTCGACAAGGACGGGGCGGATAGCACCCATGCGATGGGCTCTACTCACAACCTGCTCTTCCACGCTGTAACAAATGGTAGATACATGATCAGCACATAATGATTGCATACTTGTCCCTACCTTGGCATGGCAGGATGGACGTGTTAAAACTACTGCCGTATAACAGCACGGAATAATTTTAGTGAGCTAAGAAGCTGAAAAAGAATAAAGTACACCACCCACAAAACTTCACTGACAATGAAAACTTGCAGGAGTACTTGTATGAGGATTGAGGCTTTTCTCCTTTCTACTAAAGACTCAAATGACGATGACGTTCATATCGATTTGACTACATTAGTTGAAAAAAAGATAACAGTTTCTCACCTGCTATCCCAGATGGGTTCCATCAGGTAGACGTGGGTCACAAAGCTCAAATCCAAACCTAGAGAAGCACTTGCATCCATCACCAACACTGTGCATCCAGGGTCGTTTTGGAAAGTGACCAACGACTTCATCTGCATTGTAGCACAAACACAATTCATAAATATACAGTTTTGTGACATGAACTTCTGCTCCGCTTTAAGGATGAGAAAGTGGTTAGAGATGACAAATTATAACGCTACAATACCCTCGTTGCCAGCCACAGCTTTACGACCAGAATCTGACTAAAAGAAATGAATGTGAGAGAGAGAGGAAGACGTTGAAGTCTTAATTCTGGGAGGCACAAACTGACATCAGGGTAACTAGTAAATTGTACCCACACTTACGCTAATCAGAATTACAGCTGAATCGAAAATTCAGTAACACAGAAATGTTCCAGAGCTGATCTACTTCCAACGTACCCTGTTCGACGAATGCATTGGGCTGTACATACCAACATACTGAATTCCAGCTCCTTTCAGCTGCATATATAATCAACAATCAGGTTATACATATACAAGAAGTCATGTCCAAGAGATAGAAAGTCACCCAAGAACCGCAAGTTAACCCTCATCTCATCTGAGCAAAAGAATCAAAATTCTTCAAGATCTGTCAATAACACTCAATCTCCGCAACAACAGAAAAGTATCAGCATCACCAACTGGGTAAGACAGAATTGACTTGAGAAATAGAATCTCCAGGATGCCCAACCTGTTCTTCTATCACATGTATGTGTTCCAGAAACTGAGAGAAGACAATCGCCTTGTATGGTAGTGAACATGACATGCTTTGCGAATAAGCCTGCCAAGTCGTAAACTTGAACCCATCAACTTTTGCCTCGGATAACGCGCCTGCTGAATATTGCTGCATCAGGTTGTTATCCTGAATTCCTTTCAGTTGGCTCACCAGATAAGCAACCTTACTACTGGAAGTAGCGTGCCAGTCGGGGTCCCAATCGTCCTGTCATACAAAACCAAACCTAAGAAATCGTTGAAGATGAAGGTCCACGTATTTGACGCATTACACGTTGCTCGTGCATTAGAATCAACCCAAGTGCATTAGATTCACATTAATACCTTTGCAACCTATTATTACCTGAGCGTATGATGGTTGCAACTCAATAAGGTCCTGCGGCACCGGCCACTTTGGTGTTGGGTTTTCAGGGCGGGCCAATTCAGCAGGACTCTGCATCTTATAAGGATGACCACAACCAGACATTGTGCACTTCTCACAATCCATAGCTACACATGACAAGCAGAGCAAGTGGCAGCATGGTGTAATGATGGGTAACCTGCACCACACCTGGCACCTGCAGAAGGATAAGATTAGAACCCCATCAGGCACTGATAGCAGAGTCTATACAGGAGGAAGGAAGTGTCACCATTCAACACAAGGTAAGATGTTTAGGCTTCACCAACCTGTCACAATTGTCTCCATTAACCAGAGCATTCTCAATCTTGTAAAACAATTCTGATGCACGGGCCAAACTGTAATCCGACACGAGAAGGTCCATTGTCTCGTGAACATCTTCACCGGACATGCCGACCTTGATATGTCCTGCAACACAACATGACAGTCGCGTATTCCGCAAAGTCGTGCTTCTAAATTTCCACTGCTTGGGGTTGAGCAGGGACTCCACATGAGACGGATCCCTCCAATCTGCGAGTAGAATGTTCCTCTGAACTGTCACGACCAGTTCATTATAAGTGGCAGCATGTGCCTCTGTAAAATTTAGAAGCGTGACCTTCCGAATGCAAGGTGGAATGGTGCACAGATCTGACTTTCTTGAGCTGATCATTGTCCGATGAAGCAGCTGTACAAGGCGAGATCGTCCCTCTTCACAGCCAACCTCAAATGGTCGCAGGATAGCACTGTCCCACAGCTTCTGCTGCCTGCTGTAAATACCTTCATGCAGAAATTCCAACATGGGTCGAAGATAAGCAGCTTGGCTGCTGGGAGTATTAGGGGTTGGCGTCCCAGTTAAGATCCAGCGACGTGACGCATGCAAGGATATTGCCATTTGTAATTTATTGGTCAGGCTAAGACTCGCTCCCAATGTGTGGCCTTCATCCAACATAATACGCAGCCAGTGAATGCGCATGAGTACAGAGTTCTCTCGACTGCTCCACTCACTACTAAGCCGGTGAAAAGTAGTTATTACAATATCATAGTCCCATGCCAAGATATGTGCAGCAGCTGGCTTCTTATGATCTGTCCAAACATAAACACGCAGTTGGCCTGGAGTGGTATGCTTCGCAATCTGGTACCTCCAATGCTCCACCAAGCTCTGTGTAACCACAATCAAGGTTGCTCTTGACAGGTACAGACGAGTTGCATCATCCCTAGGCTTGCGTGCAGCTTCCCTTAAAGCCACAGTATCGAAGAGCAAGCCATCAAGACCTTTTGGGTAAAACCATTTAACAGCTCCCTTTTTGGGTTTCTTATCTACAAGTCCAAAAAGCACAAAGAGCGTGTTGCAACTGCTGTTCTCAGCCATGAACCCCTCCCCTCTGGCTTCTCGAGGGACAGCCAAACCCACTGTGGCCAACTTGGCTAGTTGGTCACTGGTAAGATTTGCCAGCCACATGACAGATCGCTTCGCACTTTCAGTATACAAGTGCGCATTTTCCTTCAGTACGTTTGCAAAGAAGGCTACATTTTGTGGCTGTCCTGGATTAGTTCCATTCTTGTAAAAACCTGCCAAGCTCTTCACACTTGTATCGGGGTCGGCTTCTTGAGGTATTGCGCACTTTTGATACATGGAATCCGGATTCAAGCTACAAAACCAAGCGACATCATCTTTCGGAGTGACAGCTCCAGAAGGCAACTTTCGCCACTTGAAACATGCATCACACTGAGCCCAGTTTTCTTCTTCATAAATCCAATTTATAGCGGATCTTTTACTCTTGTGTTTCTCACTGACAGCATCAGATAGTGAACCACTCGATGTTGAAGCAGATGGAGGCGTGGCCCCTTCTGCTGCAATCGGTGGCCTCAATCCAGAACCAGTTCCTGGAGAAATCTTTGAATCGAATGACTGTCTTCCCTTTCGATTCTTCTTTGATTCCGGGATGTCGTCAACCAAAAAGTGGTCCTCTGAAGCCATTTCAAAACTTTCACCAAGCTTACGCTTAACCCTAATTGAACACCTCGTGGGTCCAGGATTTGATTTGGCAGGTAACGAGCTAAATCTTTTTCGTGACAGCCTCGTTGACCGCGAAACAGCAAGTGAAGAATCCTGCGTCATACTTTCATTAAACAAGCCTGGTCGACTCCGCTGCCCGCATTCAACTTCGAGGACAGGCAAGGACGCTGGTGTCGCTGGATCCTTCGCAGACATATCTGGGGTTTTCGCTCTTTCCGATTCCCAGGCATACTCTTGATTTTTGCGAGCTTTTAATAGCATTGACCGCTTCAAAGCTGAACCGCTCAGAAGTGACGCACTTGAATTCACTTCATAGTATCCCATTTTCTCACCCGGTCCGCGAGGAACCCAACATACTTCGGTACCTAATGGAGGATCGGCCTTCGCACCTTGTGTCTTTAAAATGAGAGATAGGGCAGTGACAGTTTTTCCCAACCCAGGCTCATCACAAAACAGTCCTCCTCGAAAGTCTTGAACTTCTACAGGTGATTCCGGAGATAGTTCACCTGAAACGGTATCTAAGTAGAACGGAAAGCCATCTTCCGTCTCCAATTTTTTGTAGAGGGGATGCGCCAGTACCTACAGACAACCAGGTGTTTTACACAAATGATGACAATATCACATAAATAAAAGCGAGTCGTCATCGAATTTTTCCATTAAAAGCTGGAGTACCACACTCGCACCAGGGCAAATCTTTCTTAACCCCTAAAGGACCAAGAAGCCTCATGTTATTTTTAGCAATTTTAAGTAGGACTTCCTGTTGTTTAAATTCATTTGTTTTTTGACCAACACATGCAATGCTCTTCACTTATTCCGGTGATATAAAATTTGGTCGCTTTTGGGTTATATTTTTCACAATCTGATCAATTGAATTTGTCATTTTAAAACCATGGATCCTCAGTCCTTTAGGGGTTAATCGTGTTGTCAAAGAGATCACATCAGAACCACGAAAGAAACTTGTAATGCTGAGCTGGACCGACCAATCTCTCATATCCCTCATGCCTTTCAACAAGCGTTACCAATATCAAAAAGCTAGCAACCCAACCCCAAGCAACTAACATACCATACTCTAAACAAACTTCAGATGTGCTAATTTGCCACAGATAACAGTGATGCAAAAGATTCTCAAAGGAATCACGAATTTCAGATAAAAACTGTCCGCTCATAAGAGAAACCACTCCTGCCATAGGTCAAACTACTTACCCCTGGTCTATTCTCCCGTTGCAGCATCCAGCGTACCGCAGCTTGTTGGTGAGGAAAAAGTCGTAGATGCATGCAAGGCATAATTGGCACTGCCATCAAATGAGTATACCGACACACTGCTGCCACATTATGAAGATCCTTCGGAAGCAGACGGCTGAAAATTGAAGTGATAATCTCATCAGGGACATCCCAAATGCCCGTTTGACCGCCCTTCACGTGTTCGTCCCGTAGGAGCTTTAAGCCTTCAGGTCTGTCCTCGCTCTTGTAAGTGGGCAGTGATTTGAATAGCGAATGAAGATCAAAGCGCGCCTTCTGTGACTCAGACATGGGTTGATGCACTTTGCAACCGAGCACATGGCACCCGCCTTGTTCCCAGATGTTGTCTGACATGATCATTTCTCCGCCAGACTTAAGCTTCATGAGAAGCATCCTCCGCTTCTCCCAATCACAACTGCATGCATCCAAAGAATTTCATATAAGTTCACCAAGTCAGGAAAACCTCCAGTTTGACTGCAACGACTTAACAATACAGCAAAGTCACTTCGTCTGAGAGAAAGAAGCATGAAATAGAGCCAGGCGATTGAAGGTCTAGAAACACTGCACATAACTAAAATAAAAAATGTAAACATGATGGCATCTCCTCTATATCACAGAAGTCAGCGAAGATGGTCCCAGAAACTTGTGTTAGCCAGCAATCCTGCATAATATTCGAAGATACATTAACCCTGGAACGACAATTTTGAAATACTGGTGATCGCAATAGCAAATCTAATAATACAGATGTAATCTAAGATTCAAAGTCACACCAAATTATCCCTCCAAGTTGCATTTTACAATACATCAGAACAAAAAAATGACTCAAGTCCTTCAGTGGTTAAAAAGCGCTTCTCTGCTATCCTTTAAGGAAGACTCAAAACTCACTGACCTCAAGTGCGATAAAGCAGCAGCAACTGTGGCACCAGACTTCCAAAAACCGGTTCCCATCCAAGCAGAAGGAGGCAGGTACAAGTCCAGCATTGCCAGCGCTCGCGTGTCATCACCCTTGCGCGAAACAGTCAGGATGCGCCCCTGCACTCTTACGTTGTTTTTAGCACTAAGCGCTTGCATCTGATGCAAGAGACCTTCCCCAATCCCGTTTCCACTCGCACGTTTTCGCTTGCCAACACTTCCTGCTCCTGCTGTAGCACTAGGCGCACACTCTGCATCAACAACAAGCTTGCCATCTCTCACATTTTCACCACTGGCAATCACGCTGCCCGTGGTGGCTATTTCCGCACCCGTGTGTCTTCTCTCGTCGGCAATCAGCACATCTTCCGCTACCAGAGGCCATAGGCACAATCCCGAGTCCTCCACGCGAACGTGTACCTCAGAGCCCCGTCCTTGTAAACTGCATTCCGCCCCGACCAACTGATCCAAACCCGAACAATTCGCAAAACCTGCCAATTCCTCCTGCAAATTATCACGCCGCACTTTCACCACCACAACCGCAAAACCGCACAATCGATACATGCGACTCCGCAGGACGTCCTCCGACTCCATGTGAACCAAAACCCTACTCGTTCCTCTCTCCATCGCTCCAGGAAAATCAAAAAACTGCCTGCGTCGAATTTCCAGAAAGCGCCATCGCGACGGCTTGGTCGATTACAACCACTTGCATCATCCCCAGTCAATCCCCGCAGTAAGCATTTGCGTCGTGCACAGTACAAGCGATGGATCCCTAATCAATCTGAAACCAAACGCCGTTGCCATCAATAGCCATTAATTAATTCACAGGAGCCATGCGAACTCCAACAATTCCGCCATCAATTTTCGTGCAAAATCCGAAGCAAATTCTTTATTAAGTTAAACCTCAGGAGCGCCATCGCATGCAGTTGCTAGGGTTTCACGCCAAGGGCGTCGGTAACTGTCTACGGTCATCGAATACATACGCAAATACCCGATGTATATCGTATCCATACCAGAAGGTGTACCAATTATAGGAAGGGGTTATCCTTTGCGGTTGAATTTTTAGGGCTGAAAAAGGAAATATGGGGGTTTAGAAGGCCAAAAGTCCTTTGGAAAGTAGTAAAAGGAGGGGCAGCCAAAAAGAAAACATGAAGAAAAACAAATCGTGGAGCACGTCGCAGCATTAGTAGACGCAACGGTTTTTTCAATTATTATTTTTAATTATTTTTAATTTACAAATATTTTTTTATTTTTTATTTTTTATTTTTTATTTTTTTTTAAATGTCAGTGCTACCAGGCAAGTGATGCGACGGGCCTGGCTGGAGGATATTTTGTTTTTTTTGGTTTTTTTAATGGTATCAAATGTCACCGTAGCACAGTCTCTGAATTCCGTCATGGCAGCTCATGGTTGGCCATACTCATGGACACCATGGTCATGAAAGTGGGAGTTTTGAGGGTCTCTTACAAGCCAATTTTTCCTTTAATTGATGACTTTGGTGTATTACAAGGTCTAGTGTCTAGTGAATTACAATCCACCTAACAGTTGTTTAGTGTATTACAATGGCACATAATTTCTTGTACAGTTGTACATTAGAATTCCCGAAAAAAGCCAATCCAATTTCTTCAAGGAAAAGAAAATTCAATTGTTCTTCATTATACATGATGAGTATTGTACATGAGTATTGTACATGAATATTCTACTTAAACCGTGTGTCAGCGACTATCTACAGTCATTAACCCTCAAACGTCAAGGTAAGCCCCATGGGCTTATTCAAAAGAGAATAATGAAGAAAAAAGTGGATTTTCTCATCCAAATCAAGCGAGGATTGGTGCGTTGGAAAGCTACTGAAAAAGCGACCTACATTCAAAATTTGCGCCTCATTTGAGAGATTGTGGAATCGTTGGTAAGCAATCAAAGTTATCAAATTGAACAGGTTTTGAGGTTGGGGCAGCTGGAGTGTCGCAGTGCTACAGTGCTGGCCATCAGTGCCCAGCAGAGCCGTTTTTGCATTTATTTTAATTTTAATTTTTTTAATTTTTTTTTCCTCTGAAAATTTAGATGCCTTTCCGGGATGCCCCGCCCAGGGCCTCTTGACGTTTAAGGGTTAACTGCAGTCCCACAATACATATCTATTTTTTTTGGTGTATGCATGTATCCATATGATTACCAAGATGATTTCTCGTAGAATTCGCGTTTACTTTTAGTCTTGTACTTAATACAAATTAAAAAAAAACCTCTTTTTATAAGTTAAATGTTTTTTAATAGTAATGTAATTCATAAAAGTAAAACACCAAGATGGTTTCACATAGAATTTATGTTTACTTATAGTCCTTTATTTTTATTAATTGCAAAAAAAGTGAGTTAACGAAGAAAAAAAAAGTAAATTAACTAAATGAAAAAAAGTGTTAACTACAAGAAATGAGAGTTAGCTACAAGAAATGAGCGTTAACTAAATGAAAATGTATTAACTACATGATAAGTGTGTTAACCACACTCAATAGGGATCTTAAGCGGACCCATACTAATTTATCAACATTTCACACTATATAAATATTTACTATTATTGTACAAAAACATGATAATTTCATTTTTATTTTTTGACACAAATAGTTAGACAATCACAAATTTTTTATTTATTTTTCCAAACAGTCTTTTCTCTTACTACAAGGTAATTTTTATAGCGTAAGTTCCTTTAATTTTTTGGTCCCTTTAACACCCCTATTCAATGTACAAGAAAAACAAAATAAGTGCAAAAAAACGAGATAACTATAGGAGAAACAAAATAATAATGATAAAAATTGAATTATAACTACGTTGAATGTAATTGAACTATCAAAGAGCTATTCCAACTGTGGTAAAAACAAAAAGAAAGATCCAAAGACGCCAATTGTCATAATTCAAATAGTCGAATAATTTGTATAACACATTTGTTTGTTTTGATTGTTACGGCGAGATCTCGTGGACCGTGACGGCCGTCGGGCGTGTTCTTGGTATAATCGGAAAACAATCGATTTAAAAAGGTGCACGGAAGCTTTGTACTTATGGTGTAAAAGTTATAGATTTTAACCTTTTGACGCGTCAACATCCATATTCTGAACTCTGAATGATTTTTTGATGCGTCCCTTCACCACCTAAAATGATGTTTTTCATCAAAGTTGTCTTAGTTTTGGTGTTAGTTGATTACCATTTGTGGAGTATGGATATTCAAAATAAGATATTGTGATCTTTTAAAACTAACAAAAGTGGCTTATGTCAAGTTTCATTCTTAGTTCAAAATGTAAGATCTTAAAAATGATTTTCCAAAATAAGTAGAATCAAATAATGGAAACTATACCATTTTATAGTGCATATTATTCCAAATTCATTACAAAAAATTGACTTTTTTTTAATTTGAGCTTTTTAATTGAATTCCGAAAGAAAACCTCAAAATTTTAATTTTAAAATATGAATAAAAAATATGATAAATCCAACTATACAGATGTGATCTACACATTGAGATTTACAACTTTGTTTTGTATATCAACTCCATTTTTGTGATTCTTCAAACATTTTATAAAACATATTTGAAATTGGTGCATCATCTGGACCTCAAAGGGTTAATAGAATTCCGTCACCATGATTTGCATTAAATTATTATAAAAATCATAATAAAATAAAAACATGGCAAAATTACGAGGAACGCCTCGAGGAATGACACATAGTCACAACCTGTGGTCATAGGTTGTGGGAGTAGAAGGAAATGATGCTACATTAGAGTAGTATCCGAAAACATAACTGCTCCATGAGCAAAGTTCAACTGACGTTCTCTTCCTATAATTATAATTTCTGACATCAGTGTTCATGAATAGTCCCCATAGTCGGGTCATTTGGCTTGGAGGAACTTGTGGGAACTTTGATTTAGCTTTGGAGAGGTCATAAGTTCCATGCCTCAAAGTGGTGCAAGGCCTTGTTTTAGATTGTTCTCCAACTCACAATGGACTAGTTTTGCAGTCTTTTTAAACTCAATACGAGTCTAAAGTGAGTTTAACCCTTTAGTGCCCAGGTAACCACAAAGTGGTCACTAAATCACTAGAAAATGAAATGCTGGAAAATCTGTGAACCATCTCAGTCGGGTGTTTGAAGTTAAGATGTGTAACTTTTGATTCTGCAAATGATGCAAAAAGAAATTTTGGAATTTGACTTTCTTAGCTATCCAAATACCTATGTACAAAACACCAAAATACTGCAAATACCTCAAAATGCAGCAAATACTTACAAATACAACACACGTACTATGTGGTATTTCTTGTGATTGGAAGTTTGTTTTGTTGTATTTTTTTTGGATTGTGTTCTCTTGTTCATGTTCCATTAGTGTATGTAGTCCAATCTGGATCGATGTACCAACTCCTTTCTTATTTGAACGTATGGATAAGTCACTCTCACTTAATTAATTATTCACAATAATTAAGTATGAGTCCGTTCTTGACATGAAAGATTGCAATGGAAAGGTGTTGGCACAGGTCATTGCTGAACATCTTCACTTTCATTTTTGAAAATTTAACCCAAATTCTATTTAACCTTGAAGTCACACACCCCCCAAAATCTCATTTTTTAGTGTTCATTATACGGTTCAAAGACACACTATAATTTTCCAATCCAACGGTCCGATCTTACCAGGATTTAACCGACACATGTTTCATTAAGCTATGCTTACATTCATACAATTGGATACTATTAATGGTATCCCTAGTTTCGACAACGAGAATTTTAAGAAAACATCACCCAAAAAAGTGTGGTCTCTCCAAAACCACTCTGGGCACTAAGAGCATCTCCACCCTTGCGCAAGAACCAAGGCTCTGGAAAACTTGTTTGACGGGCTCCAAGCTTACTGTTACATTCTCTTACGCGGCTGTCCCCCACCCACGTTGATTTTCTGGCTCTTCAAACCTCCGGCTATCAGAAATATTCCCGCATATCTCCAGGAGCACGCAATCCGGAGGCTGACGGGACAATGTTATGGCTGATTATGGGCAAAGCGCCAGGATCCACGGAAATCTCAAGTGGATGAGGCCAAAAAAAACCCGGGATGCGGGCGCAGTAAGTTGTTCTTTCATCTACGAGGATAGCGAGTGCAATGGAAGAATTGAAGAGCCGGCTCCATCAAGGCCACATTTATGGAGAGGGGTGGGGCATGATTTTCTCCAAAGCCACGTTAAAGGGCTTGCCGAGTCCCTTTAACGCGGCAGGGTGGAGATGCTCTAAAGGGTTAAGGTTTCTTTCTACTTTGAGACACTCATTTTGGTTAACGCTATTTCGAGGGCCCTTCTTCTACCGGTATATTACTACAGTACTGTTCTGCCCCGGAGATGCCGTGAGGCCTTCACTAGCTGCCAAGTGATTAGAATGTGCACATTTCAAATGGCACCCTGTCAAATCTACCGAATGTGTTCATTGGATAGCCTTTCAAATAAGCCCTGCTTGCATTGGGGATGATGCCCTTCAATTCAATTATTGTCTAAGGTTGTCTCTTCCTATAATTTAGGTTCTCAGTTTTTATGGATTTCTAAGTTTAGCTAAGTAATGATTCGGGAAAAGCCTAAACACTTCAGATTCACTCCTCTACATTTCTACAGTTCCCTATTTTTTTTTCTTTTTTTTTTCTTTTTTTTTGACACACACGAATTGCATTTTTGCAACCCGCGGCAAGTTTTCCAATCAAGTAGTAAGACGATTTCACAACCAGGAATCAAACCTCTTCATTTGGTTTGGGTATCTTACTACCATCACCTTGGTAGTTTAGGGTCATCTCGGATCAACAGTTCACTAGTTTAGAAAAGCAAGAGTTCAAAAAAGAAGAACTCCGGTCTTCTTGCGAAGTCGGCGTGAATATAGTGTTTGTTCGTCCTAGTCTTGATACAATGCTCACATGACAAAGTAGCAATGGTTAGGACTACTCGCCTCTTCCTAGGTTAGACACTATAGAATTGGAGAAACTAAAGTTACCAACTATAAAATGATTTACACCGTCAGCATACAGAGAACCCAAACAAGAGTTCACAAAGTACCGGGTAGTGTAAAGTTGCAAACAACATATGTTTCACTACATCGATTATGGCTATTAGGGTGTGTGGGCAATCTCGGCCAGTTCACACTATGGCCGTCCAAGTTCAGAGGCCATGAGAGTTCATGGCCAATAAATGTTGACAGTCCAAAGGTTTGGGTTTGAAATATATAATAAAATATAAAAATTAGAGCCTTCAGATGGTCATAGTAGAAAGCCCCATTTTGAATGTTCAAAGGCCAACCTTTCAGCTGGCTATAGTGTGAAGCTCCAAAAACCAAATTCAAGGTCCAAGTTTGGATGAAATAAAATGACCCCATTAGTTTATCAAAATAATTCGACGGCCTCTTGACCATAATTTGGGTTTTCATTCTTGTTCAACCCAATTTTCCCTTGAGAGTCCGTCACCTTGGCGTCAAAACTTGGTCAAAAAGTGTTACTAGATAGGCATCCTTGGAAGGCAACGGCCTTTGGACTTTGGCCTCTAGTGTGAAGGGTCGAGAGGCCAATTTTTGGCATTCTTGCAATATAATTGGTAGAATTTTGGGCCTCTTGACCTTGGACCATAGTGTGAACTGGCCCTCAGTGTCACAAGAAATTAGTGTGTGTGTCACTATTTGTAAATTTTGAAATTAGTTTACTTGTTTGAATTATTTGTTTTTATAATTAGAAAATATGGTTTTAGAGATGACTCTAAAATCTAGCACTAAGAGAATCTGTTGGAATTTTAAAAAGATTCTCACATACATGCTTGTATACCAATTGTAGACTTGATATTGTGTGGTGAGAATTGACTTGGATGAAAATTTCCTTTTATGTACGATCTCATGTACAAAAATCAATTTCTTTAAGTATGATTATTTGAAATCTTTCCGTTTTCATATTTAACAAACACACTCATTTTGATACAAAGAGGGATTAATCTTTTAACGTGCATGCGTCCATATAATGAACGATGAACAAATTGCAACCTTTCTCTTGACTACATTTTGTACAGTTTTTCATCCATCCAAATGTCGTTTGGTTCTTGAGCTGGTTGACTATCATTTGTATGGTATGGATTTTCAAAATAAGATATTGTGATTCTTTGAAAAACAACACAATTGGTTTATGTCAAGTTTCATTCTTAGTTCAAAAAGTGAGACCTTAAACATGATTTTCCAAAATAAGTAGAATCAAATAATGGAAACCATACCATCTCGTAGTGCATGTTATTCCAATTTCATTACAATAATTTTTAATTATTTTGTGTTAATTTGGGATTTTTGATTGAATTTCAAGAGAAAACCTTGCAAAATTAATTTTAAAATATTAATAAAAAATATGATGAATTCAATTGTATAATAGATATGTGATCTTCACATTGACATTTCAGCTTTGCTTTGTACATCAACTTCATTTTTGTTTTTCATCAAACATTTTATAACGAATCTTTGAAAACAGTGTTGAATCGGGACAGTAAAGGGTTAAAGACTCAAGATTTTGAAGAATGTTTTTAATCCACAGTATTTACGCCACGTTACTTTTGAACTCACATTACGGTATTTACACTGGTAGAGCAGTTGGAACTCAATCCACAATATTTGCATTATTTGAGTAAAACGGACTCTTGACCTTGCACAAAAATCGTGGTAATAGCATGGGCACCGTTAATTGAGAAGAAAATAAAGCTCTGCAATTCTTAGCACAACAATTGAAGGTCTTGTAATTTAAAAAGAAAATTTAAATGTTTAGATTCTACATGAAACCATTTTGAACAGACAATAAAAATAACAATTCACGGAATTTAAATTCCATGTAATTTTTTTTAATCAACCAACCAAGTAAAAGTATAATTTTATTATTTTGCTTAACAATAAACCGTTTTTAAATCATAAAAAATCTTAAACACGTTTACTTTTTATAAGATTGAAATTTACTTTTTGTAAACAATCCATAACTTTTAAAGAAAAATCATATCATATCAGTCATGGTTATAACTTCTACACCATTTATTTCATTTATTGCATCCAACTCTAGTAACAATAGCTTGTTCTTATTTTCAAATTATATGAATTTGCAAGGCACACTAATATGAAGTTTCACAATATTTTGTATAAAATCGATAGAATGACGTCTACACTATGTTTATGTTATCTCAGTGAATGTAAATTTTCATTTAAATCAGTGTGAAGATAAATTACACTTTTCCACTACACTTTTAAATGCAAATATGAATTACTATATTTTCAAAGAACGTAAACCACATGAATACATTATCTTCATTCTATGAAAATAAATGTTTATTTTGAAAATATTAAACATTTCAACCTACATTATAATTGAACACCACAAATATCCTCCCCCACACTAATTGCACAAAAGTGTTTACTTTTGGAACCAAGCATAGATTGAACATACACTTTATTCACGCTCGCCCTCGTAAGAGGACCAAAGTTCTCACTGCTGCAATTTTGCAACATTGCTAAGAAGAGAGACAGATAGGAACTTCAGTCCTCTTTCGAGGGCGTTGCAAAACAACACTACTTGTGCAGTTGGAACTATTGACTCTTGTATGAAAACTGTGCAAATAGTGTGGGTTCAAAAATATGGTGTCATAAATAAACCGACGCAACACGCCAGTCCGGTAATTGACAACACATCACTAGTCCAGGCAGGCGAAATTAATTTTGGACATGGACACGATGTACTGATCTTCTCCTAGTGAGATTGTAATTAGTGTGGGCCACAGAAAGCGAACAGCGTAGTTTTGCAGCTTTGCGGAAGCTCCAGCAACGTTTGCAGTTCGTCATCTCCGTCGTCCCCGCCAGGACCACCCAAGACGGTCCCCTGCGCTGGTCCTTGTGCCAAGCTCTGCCAATCTCTGCAGCAAGCTCTGCAATTTTGTCTGTGTACTGCTGCGGTGGTTGCTATCACTGAGTAAAGTAGCTGATCGCAAAGCTTACATTCAGCTAGGATCTCATTCGTAAAGCTAACCCTACCAGAGCCGTCCCGTCCCACTCTATCTCTGTCTTTTCCAAATGCCGATGGTGCTGCTCATTGCTCGTTGCTCTTTTTACGGAGTATAGATTTGTGATCAAGATGCTGGAGGACGCGGACTGTCATGCTTGAATCATTTTATTCTCTCAGGTATGTGCGCGCATTCCATGGCGCTCCTCATTGGTCGTAGCTGTTGTTATGGAGTGTAGACATGTGATTAGGATGCTCTTGCTAATCATTTTTTTCTCTCTTAGGAATGTGTGTGCGCAGAGCTCCTGGTTGAGGTTTGGTAGAGTTTTGTGTTTGTGAGGGTGAGTACATTGTAGGAGTTCATTAGGGGAACAGAGAGTGTTGTGATTTTTGATTCTGTGATTTGTGTTCCCGAGTTGGAGAATGACTGTTTTATTTTTTTCCTTTTCGGTAGCTCTATAGTCTCGGAAGCTCGTAGATCTTCTTACGAAGTATAGATTTGTGATCAAGATGCTGGAGGACGCGGACTGTCATGCTCGAATAATTTTATTCTCTCAGATATACGTGCGCTCATTCAATGGCGCTCCTCATTGCTCTTAGCTCTTGTTATGAGAAGTGTGATTGGGATGCTCATGCTATCATTTTTTCTCTCACTTAGGAATGTACGCGCGCGCAGAGCTTCTGGTTGAGGTTTGGTAGAGTTTTGTGTTTGTGAGGGTGAGTATATTGTAGGAGTTTATTAGGGAACAGAGAGCGTTGTTGTGATTTTTGATGCTGTGATTTGTGTTCCCGAGTTGGAGGATGGCTGTTTTTTTTCTTTTTCCTTTTTCGGTAGCTCTATAGTCTTGGGAACGGATATACGTATTGTATAAGCGTCATGTTGCTTTTTGTTAGATATTTTGTTTTCGTTTTTGCTGTTTTATTAGTTTACACCGTTCTTGAGCAGTAAGGATTTGGCTGAGAGGATTTCCATTGGTGCATTGCGAGTTATTTAGGATTTCTAGTGATGGTCACCAGATCTTGTTGTTTGTTGATTGCAAATGGAGTTTGTTGACTGTCGCCAGCTTTAGATGATTACTCAAGTGTGGTACTTCGTTAGTGATGTATTGTGCCATCCTTTATTAGTCTCTTAAATGGTTTAGTAATATTCTGGATATCTGGCCTTGGAACTGTCTTTGCTCGTGATCGTAGGAAATTCTGCATCGCTATTGGTACTTGTTTGCTGTGTTGACGGACACTTTCTGGCTATGAACCTCTTAAGACGTGCATCTTTTTTGAATGCAAGTGCATTCGTTTTTGAAGTGGCAGCTGAGCTTCCTAACTTCGGGTTCTGAATCTCAAACTCTTTGAAGAATAGGTGGTGGTTGCGATAACAAAAGACATGGCATATTCAGCAGCACCTGAATCTGGAAGAGATTATGGTGGAGCCAACGGTTTTCGGCCTCCGGATGGATACTTCGATGATGGAAACGGGGAGCTCCGGAAAAAAGTTGGATCAATGGAGCATGCTGCAAATGTTGATAGTCCCAATGAGGTTCACAGTTTTTTCTGATTCCTCCTTTAGTGAAAGCAAAAGCATACGGTACATTTGATGGCGCTGATTGTAGGGTTCCAGCGGTTTTGGTTCTTATTCCGTAATATGCGAATGAATGCGTGTGAAGTTTAATTCTCTAGCACAGAGAACGGCAATAATGAAAGCCTCTCTTATTTTTCTTGAACGGCAGTTGGCTTGTGCAAGAATTGGAGAATCGTGTGTATATCATTCCTTCATTTAGGAGATGTTGGTGCCGTGGCCTATTTCAGGTTAAGGAGCTCGTGGACATCATAGAAGCAGCAGAGAACACAATTCGCTCGCAGGTCTTGGCCGTAACCACTTCCCTTCTCTTTGATCTTGCAGGCCAATGTATGATACGCTAATTAACCACGGTGGACTATGTTTTGGAATCAGTAGGCTTAGTGCATGTAAAAGTGTCTATCTATTATGGCATTGAGCGTCTAAAGGTATGTTCTCACTTGGTATTAAGAGTGGTGTTAGTAAGGGTTTTAGGAATGAATTAAGATACACTTTTGGACTGGAATCACTTTACTAAGATCATTCCTAACTCCAAGTGGGAACAGACCCTAACACAGTTGTTGCCTTCAAAAGATGTGGCCAGTGAGCAGGACAATGATATGGATGGTTTGATTTTGATTTACTTCGTTTTTATGAAATCTGCAGGTGGAAGAAACGGAACAGTTGAGAATTGCTTTGCGAGCAGCTGAGTTAGAGCTTCAGTCCTCTGTAAGTCGGTTTGAGTCTTTTGGCTGCCCTTGTTATCGTGGTCATGAAGTTGGGTATGTCAATCTTAGGATACTGGGAGCTTATTATATAGACTAGAGTCTGACAGTTCTCTTCCCAGACAATGGTGCCTTATGAATTATGGAAGAGAATCGTTTTGTGCTTGGCAGTTCTGGTCGGTACGAAACGTTGCTAGACTTGTATTTCACCGTTTTCTTCTAGCGAGAATGGTTGGGTTGACGTCACTAGAGTCTTTATGTTAATTCTTGCAGAAAATCGATCAACAAAAGCAAGGTGTCCCTGAGGGGAACGGTTCCTCCCAATTATTTCATGGACGCAATCAAAGCTTTCAGAGACAGCCAGGGTCGGTGCAGCCATACGATTATCAAAATGGGTCAGCTCATCTCAATGGTCACAGTAACGGTGGTCGTTATGGAGGATTGAAAAATGGTCAAAGTTTCAACAAATCTAATGGAGCACATGCTGCAGACAATGGGCGCTCGGTCTCCCCTCTTTCGTACGTGTTCATGAAATGTTCATGCTCTGTGTTAGTTCTGTTTGATATTGGATATCGTGGTTTTTTCTGAGTTGAAGACGAGCATCCTTTTCCACATGTACAGACGAAGGAGATATTCCCTAGCAGACCTTCCGCGAGATCTTCCGGCGGAGTTACAAGACTCCAACAATCATAGTGGCTATCAACGCTCACAGGTGCTCATCTCTATTTTGAGGCAATTTACCTCTAAAAATGGCTTCAAGATATCATTGAGATTGTGTTGCATACACAGTACTGGCGATTCAGAGACGACTTGTTTGCATATGTATAATTTTCATAATATTATCATGTCAACTAGAAAAGAAAGTGGTATTCATCTGTAACAGCAGAATCCTCGATAAGTTGCACGCCAGGTAGAAGAGTCCTACACTGTTGAAAGCAGAGATGTAATTTATTTTATTATTGGGATTGCCACAGCAATATGAAACTGAGAATTAGTTACCATTCTGAAAGGGATACGATTGCTTCCTTTTGTTTAATATACAGGAATTGATGGTGAGGCCATCAGAGGAGGATGAGTCGAATCCAGCTGTTTTAAAAAATCGACTTGTGGAAGCTTCAATGAAGGTTCTCTTGCGCTCATAACCATTTTTCCTCGATTATCATTTGTGATTGTGAATTTCTAATGCTTTGTTTTCCTTTATCACGTAGATATGAGGACTTGCTTACAGTTGTGAGCATGCATTCCTGCAACTATAAGTAGCACACTCTAGGTGCTGCAAAGATAGGGGTAATGGCCTGACTGTATGATGATTTCACTGCTCAAGTGTCTTACTCTAGACCTCACTGCTCTGTCATATAAGCACACAAGGGGGTGCTTCTTGGTCAAGGACAAGCATGTGATCCTTAGGAAATTAGCTTGCCTTTTCTGCTTAACCTAAACATGCTATGTTTGTCTTTCCCCTGCAATCTTGTTGTCTTTCCAAATGGTGAACTAGTGAATTCGTATTTGTATCGTTGGGCTCGTGATGGAAAGGGATATTGCAAATTACTGTTGTATATCATTTAGTTAGCAAATTTTTGATGAACGAGACCATTATTAACCGTTCCCTTGAGTTTGGTTTGGGACGCGAGTAATGCTGTTATGAACTGAGTTGTCCATGGTTGATCAGTGATTTGGTAGTGATCTAATGCGACGTTTCATCACTGTGGCTAACAGGAATCTCAACTTGTTAGCGAAAAGAGGGTACTTGAGCGGCGGGTTGCAGAGCTGCGTCTGGTAAGTTGTCCAGTAACTCCATTATCCATTTTGGTTTCTGTGTCGTATGTGGCTGCTGATGTGCTGTCCTCTTTTGTGACACAGGCTTATGATCAACAGCAGCAGGGCCTGGTGGATGCAGCATCGAAGGCCTTATCGTACCGACAGAATGTACTTGAAGAAAATATTCGGCTGACTTATGCACTTCAGGTACCATCCTCTTGCATCACCTTATGGTCCTTTCTTAGTGGGTTGAAGGCATGAATTTAGCACGTGAGTATCCCATGTAATAGAGTACTTTCCTAGAGATGTTAGCGTATTACTGAAGACTTTACGGATGCTCCAGGTGGCAGAGCAAGAGAGGTCAACATATGTGCAAAACCTGATGCCTCTTTTGGCAGAGTTTGACTTGCAACCTCCTGTCTCGGATGCTCATTCAATGGTCAGCCACGTCAAGGTTCGTCCCAGTAAGAACACTTGTTTTTCCTTTATCTTTAAATCTACTGTATACTTGGTTGCAAGAAGAATCTTTTGCTAGATTTTGTTGCTCTTTTGCTGTGGCTTCATTTCTTGACGTCATTTTAATGTGTACCACAGATTCTCGTGCAAAAGCTGCGGTCAGAGTTGGAGCTTTATGAGGTACTTACGATGGTGTAAAGGTGTTTGACAGAAATAATTGCCCTGTCTTAAGCATGTGTGTCTAGTTTTCACATATATCTCACTTGGTATTGCCTGCGTGGGGGATGTGCTTCGTTTGATATAGAGTAAAGTGAAAGACCCACAGTTTTATCCGCAACAATACCAACCAAATCAGTCATATAATCCTCCTCCACAGTCTCCTACATTTCATCAGGTATTTTCATGAGGGTTTTGTGGGCGTTTTACTCTTTTTTGCTTCTTTGCATTTTTCTTTGTTCAAATCCGTTACAAGGTTGTGCACGTGATTCTTGTCTAGTGATTTGTCTGTCTTAGATTTTTTTTAGTTTAAATAATTTCTTCACAAGGCTTCACATAGTACTGTTGTGATATCAACGTTCATTGTTTAGCTGAGACAGTCCCTACATAAGTACGACACTTGATTTGTTCACTTTGAGTATGCAGTAGTATACCTTATTAAGTATCAGTTGATCCCGTGGTCTGGAACTTAAGATGGTGAACTGGTTGAACAGAGCAATGGTCTAGAGATTGTGCCGTCGTACTCTCAAAGACCAGCTTCTACAGTCCAACAGCTGCGAACAGGAAGACCAAGTTGGGACTCGGGCGTTTCTTCTCCGCATTATAGTGGGTTGCGAGATCCTGATGCACACCTTGCCGGCTCCAATGAGCAGGAGTAAGTTTTCTGTATAGCTTGTGCACATCCAAATCTTCGCATTCTCCGTAACGTCAGTTGCCTGCAGCTTGTCAACCTTTCTCCATGTCCGGCATTTCCACTGTTAGTCTGTCCCTTGGAAATCGATTGTAATGAGGGAGATGATCTCAGATCAGTACATGTGGCCTATGTTGCAAATAGGACTTCAGCAGATGCAGGGGCTATTGTGCCTCACGATTCAGTCAATTCGAGGCCAAACGAAGGTCTTGATGATTCAGAGGGTGATGATCTCTCTTACAATGGAGCAAGTATGCGTGGTGATCCGTCGCTTGGCAGGCCTGATGTTAATCGGCCAGCATCTCCGCCGTTGCCTTCCTTACCTGAAGAACCTAATTCTCCCAGCTTTGAAGGTACTGATAGCTCTTACCTTTCACCAAACTGTAACTACTAAGATGTTGCTGTTTGCGACGTTTGTGAAGCTTCAAAATCTCGTCAGGGAGAATTAAAGACAGTTGAAAGACTAGGAGAATAATAATAGTAATCAAAGATCCCTGGCTTTGTAGGTAGTGGTTGATGTTGGAGATGTATATGAGGGGAGGTTTTGTTGAAACTTGAGTGGTTGCATGCACAGATAGCGATCCGCTTCCAGGTATTGTTGGCCTACGCATTGTGGGAGACGCGGTCTTAGGTGGTCGACTTACAGCATGTGGGCACTCCATCAACGGCACATCTCTTTGTATTTTTCAGGTATTCCAGTTGTGGTCAGTGTAGCAGGGCCTTTGAGATTCTGTGTGGTGATAGCTTTGAATACAGAATTGTGATTGAAACCATTTTCTTCTCTATAATCTCATGCCTCTGTGGGTGTCTTGGACCATCATGCAGTGGGTTCGGCATTATCAAGATGGAACTGCTGCTATGATTGAAGGTACGGCTCCTATCTACATTTGCATAGGGCACCTATGGCGTTTGGATCTGATGCTTCACTGGCAGCGACATGCTTTGTGATGATTGTGGAGGGACTTGCGAACTATGTGTCGAACGACCTGTTTTGAAAGTCATGCTCCAAATTTTGTTAAATCATGTTTAAAAGATTGAATTTGTCCTAGTTTTGTTTTATCTTTCTTACAGCAGTTATACTCAAAGTGGCATTTTGCGTTGGGATATGTTTCTTGTCACAACATTGATGTCACTTGTCGTACATTGATACCCACAGGGGCAGCACAACCAGAGTACACTATTACTGCTGATGATTGTGACAGTATGGTTGCTATCGAATGTGTTCCTATGGATGAGCGTGGTCGCAGGGTAAGAGGGTGCCGTGATTAGACAAGCCAAAGTCCTATAAAATTATCTGCTCAGCAAGTTCTTGATATTTACTGGCTATCAGATCTTGACACTGGCAAACTTCTGAGTGAAACCTTTGTCTAGATTGTTGATGTTCTAATTTAAGTTTAACCTAAACATTTGCTACTAAGTCATTGAATTTTTCTCTAACTCCTTTTTTTTCGAATTTTTTTCTCCTACTTTTTGCCATCCACAGGGTGACTTGGTGACTGTCATGGCTAACGATGGCAATTGGATCAGTCGAGGTAAGCATGAAAGTGTCTACTCGTCTTTGTGTGATACGTGTCCATCTTATTAAGGCCTGAAGTTCTAATCCTCCTATGGTCAGGTGGAGGTGCTTTTTCATAAGAAATGATCATGTCATATGGTGAAGAGATTCCAAATGACTGATGCTAGGTCTCTTTGAAATGCAGATCCGATGATGCAGGATCAAATCAACAACTACATGACAAATGGTCAAGCCTCATTTGAGGTGAATTTACTGGTTAGTTTCCCATTCTCTTCTAATTTTTTTCTTCAAGTTCTGAGACCAAAATTGAAAAGAGTATTACTCCTTTCTTCTCCAGTGTTAGAATGTTTATTTGTAGAAAGATTTCATTCAGCAAGATAGTGCTGATTCTAGTTATGTGACAGTCTTGGTTCTAGTTTAGACTTTGTGGTTTTCTTACCTTGTTGCTCTACAGATTCAAGAGGGGACATCTGAAGACGTCTCAGAGCCTGCGCAACTAGTTTTGAGACGGTCAAATTTTGAACTGCGGAGGAACAATGGCCGAAAAGTGACCACCAATGAAAAATATACACCCGATGTTCTCGTACGTATCTCATTGCCTTTGTTCTTGGTCTGATCTCTCTAGTTTTCTTGTCATTTGTATCGATCACTTTGTCAATGGAGGACATTCAGAGTTATTCTCGAGTTTGTACTTTGTCGGAGATATTTCAGTACTAAAATTCTTTGGGGGAAGTGCAGATCAAGATTCCGTGCGGAGAGTTACTCCAGTGTGCTATTAGCAGAGAGGATGGCGGCAAAGAGCACTTCCTGGAGTTACGGGATCCTCGGTAAGTCTAACAACAGTGAACTCTGCTTCCTATGTAGAGATTTGAGTATGGTTTGAGGGCTGTTTTGAAGACTTTCGACCGTTCAGTGTATATCCGATCGAATACAGCATGTGTCTAGTTTCCTGTCTTAAAACATCTACATGAACATGTATGTATTTTCCAGACATGTACTTTCGTCTGTGTATCAATAGTATCAGTAAATAGAATCCAAGGAGCATGTGGTGTGCTACACTCAAGCATCAATAAAATCTTGATGTGTGTTGGCTTACTGAGTACAAATTGGTGGTCGGTTTACAGAACGCGAGATATGGCAGTGCTAACTTTTCGAGCTTTTCATAAGGGAGTAAGTAACTCATCATCAAGATTCGCATTGTGTTTTATTTCCGTAGTCATCACACTTTTATAATTAATATTTTTGGGTCTTAAATGATTTGCCTACAATATTCATATTCATAAGCCTGTACCGTCGTTAGGAAGATTGTATTCTATTTTTTTCTGGTTCTGTTGTCTGCAGTCTTTGTGTAATAACCGTAATATACCTGTTGTGCGTTTGATCTTTGCAGGCCATGGACGAGAAAAAGAAGAAACGAAACAAATGGCTTAGACATTGATCGCTGATGGTATTGGCAAACAATTTAACCTTGTAGGGCGGTTTCTATGCTTTACTTTAGGGTCATTTAGAGGGATACAAGTCTATTCTTTAGATGTAAGAGGTTTCTCAAAGTAGACGCTGAACGTCTTCTTTTTGCGTTTGACTTGCTGAGTAGCAGCCCTTTAACCGTGTAGGCCTTGGAGAATCTGGTGTATTTCTACTCCCTGGCTCAATTTTTCTAATGTTGACTCGGCTGCATATTTGGAATTGAGTCCACAACTGGTAGATTAGAATATCCATGTATGATATCAACAATAACGGTTTAAGGTATAACCAAGTTATGATGCTTTATTCTCGTTGTTACTTTTTCATGGCAAATGCCTAGAGCCCTCTCCAAATTCGGCAGTTTTGCAAAGATGCATTATAAAATGCAACTTAGAGGGATATTTTGAACTTGATATTTGAATAAAAGTTGTACATTATGAATTTTAGATTCTATCCATACGGTTAGATCTATGATTGCTATTATCAATAATTTTGTACAAAATTTGAAACGTGAAATTCAAAATTATTTTGTAATTCAATTACGAATAAGATATTGACAATCTACGGATGAAATTTGTTGTGATTGGTTGAAATGTAATACTCTAAGTGTAGTGATTTTTGGAGATTTTTTGGTTGCTTAATTTTATGAGTTGACTTTTTTTAGAGCACTTTTACACTGAAATCTTCAAAATTTTGGGTGAATCACTACAACATAAAATGAGGCATAAAAATTTCACAAATCATCCCCTTTCTAATCAGATCACATGCATGAAGCTAACTTCCCATAGAATCTACAGTAAAAATTCCACACTGCTAAAAGTGCATGACGGATGAGAAATTATGGATGAAATTTGTACATCGTCCAAAAAATGGACGCTTAGGCAGTTAGGGGTTAAATGATAGTGGTTATATTGCTGTGGCCCTCAATAGAGTTGCGTCTCTTTGCACTTCTGCTGACCTTGTCCTTTGAACTCATCTATTCAGTCGTTCCAGTTAAAGAAAGCAGAGTCTGTGAAGTGTTGTATAGTAGTTTATTATTGGTTTCCACTCGGTCAAGATTCCGGTGCCCCTTAGCATGCGGATGGGTCTGAACCATTCGCAGATGTGTCTTATATTTGAAATTGGGCATTGGTGGGAGTACCATAGTGTCAAAGGAGCTCTATAGATAGCCCTGAATTGCCTAATGTAGACAACCTTGAAATCAATAGTTTTGCATTCAGCAGAATCTAAGAATCTTTTAGAAATATGATACTTTTTGTAGAAATGTTTTTTGAAGCTAGTGCTTTGATGGTTCTAGAGTCATTGTTGATTTGTCGTCACATTTCCCTTTTAGTATCAGTTGTACATATCATTCATAATAGTGTCTTCAAACAATGGTTGTAGATTTATGTAACTATTTCAAAACATTTTTAGACATTTGTATCATGAAGATAGCTAACATACAACATCAAACATAGCTAACATACAACATCAAACATATATGGTAATGGTAATTGATACTTCAATTGTCATTGACCTATCCACAATTTTTAATAATTTTACAAATTCAATACATATTGAATTATAGAAGGTACACTTATAATTGATGGTTATTATTACATAGTTGATTAGAATTTTAACTATGACAATTCTAGAAATGTTCAAAATCATATTCTTCAAAGTTGTATTCTTCTCAGATGTAACCTACAAACTCAATGTTTGGAAGTACTTTGATTTTATTGACGTATAAGATTTGCATGTATCTACAATGGTATCAAATGATGCAAATAGGTTTTTCTATCTTTAAAATTTATAAAATCATTATTATTTTTCGAAATCCAGCAACTAAAATGACTTTATGTCCATGACCTCAAAAGAAGACAAGTTTTTTTGCTCGAAGCAATCTCATAATGTAAAACTCTTATGTTACTAAAGTAAGACTATTAAAATTTTGTGTTAAAGTTGTATGTTTTTTTTTAGGTTTAAGTTTGATATACGGGGAGAATCAAGAGCTGGTTAAAAGTGAGACAATTCATTTCTCAAATAGTTAATCCATAATGAAAGTTGTAGGCAAATACTTCATAAATACTTCAACAATACTTCAATAAAACTATTACTAAAAAAAAACAAATAATGGAAGCATATCAATGAACAACCAATGTTGACTATTGACTATTTTGACATTCTCACATGTAAAAGTAAGACAATAATTCAATGTTCAAAATGAACTCAATTTGTCATAAATTCCATTTTGTGTCAATTTAGAGGATGTTTAAACAAAGATTTTGAAGAATTTTATGCTCTCATAATATACCTGCAATTCATAGAATATGTTTGTAAAATAATACTATTAATATCATCTTTATTTGTACTAGCTTTGTGTTAAGATTTCTCTTTTTGGTTGTCAACTAACTCCTAAATTAAATAGGATTGGTTATATAATAAGAAATAAAAAATACATATGCTATAAAAATATTCTTTTAAAGAAATTTAACAATTATACAATCACAAAACATAGTGTTTTACAAACATTCGTTAAATAAGGCAACATATATGCATCCAAAATCTCTATTAAAATATTAAATTTGAAAATGGTTTTAAATATGTCCAAAAGCGTATACATGTGATTGGACAACTTTCACATGTCATGTTTTGAACAGTTGCCCGTGTGAATGGAGAGGTTTTGGGATACAAACTTCGGATAAAGAGTTCCAAGTGTGAACGCGGAAAACCCTAATGAGATTCGATGGAGAGCGAGGTTCCACGGAACCCCGATGAATCTGTTGTCTGCCGGAGTTGCTGGTCGGATGCCAAGTATCATCATCGCAATCAGAATTTAGACTCAACAAGCATTTGACAAGTGCAATTCATAGCGTTCCAAGACTTTCAGTTGGCGCTGTAGATTAAGTTTAGGGTTTTCATTTGCGGAGGACCGGAGTGGCCTGCAGGATGCTCTGAGGACAACCTTTGAACGTGGTGTGCAGCTGCGATGGCCAGTATTACGAAGCTCGTACGTAATTCTGCCTTCTTCGTGGCGTCATTTCAATAATCTTGCGAAAAATTTGTTGCGAAAAGTTTCTGTTCAAGAGAGTCTATCGTTTCGTCCTTGTAATTCTATACCTCTTGCAACGCAATTCGTATCCCGAAGTAATGACTGTTTGAGTGGATTAAAATTTCGGTGACAGTGATTTATTTCCTCGGTTCATACTCCTCAGCTTTTAGGCCAAAATTGATTGGTGAACATGCTTCCAATCCTGGCAATCCCAACAGTAGTATCATTCTCCAGGACTTGTTAGCGAATTCTTTAATGTAGCTTACGTCCAGAGATTTTTTTTTCAAGGAGACAGTTTTGCATTTTTGCTACTTTCCCATGGCTTGAAAAGCACTTGGATGCTCTTTTCATATTAAAATATATAGGTAATATCAAGGTAATACACATGTGCTACCTAGGTGCTAATATCTGGGTGATACCTAGGTTTGAAGGGGCTACAAAATCTTGACTCTGTAGGAAATCTGGTTATTATTCCTTCTTTTTTTCAAAAATCCTTTGTATCAATTAGCCAGCCTTTTTTTTTACGTAGCAATTTGGCTAAAATTAGCAACAAAATTACTGCTTTGTTAGTGAATTTTTTAATGTAGCTTACGTCAAATTCCATTCTAGTTTATTTCTAACTTCAATGGTGTTGATATGTTATATGCTCAAGGCATTGTGTGGTTATGATTATGTAGCAGGTTGTGGAAAGGAGCTTGTTGCAGGCGTGCAGCTCTGTTCTTCCTCGTCTTATGCACGGTACCTCCCTCATTGATGGTTTTGGAGATCTAAGCGAAGGAATAAATTATGTATTACTCTCTGTGGCTTATAGATAATAGCCTGGCTTCTGCTCAGGTCTTGTCATAGAATCTCATGTCTAATTGGACGTTACTACGGTCAGTAGAATGTTATTTTTAATATATGTTGTTCAGTGAAGGTGAGGAATTTCAGCCTCTTTAGCAAAATTGCTATAGATGTGAAGATTTGATAGCCAATTTTGGCAAAATATTCTAGATTCCTTAATACATTTGTAGCAAATTATTATAAAATCGGCTAATTTCACCATATTGGGAGAAGCCGTTTGGCTAAAAAGTAGTGGCTAATTCCCTCAAAAATGAGTAAAAATTAGCGTCAAATTTTTTTAGCCACTTGGCTAAAATTCGCACAAAACATTTCACTGATGTAGTTTGCCAAATTTCTTTAAACTTTTCTCTGCCCTGATTAACCCTCAAGGCCAAATCGGGCCTCATGTGTTTTTTTTAGCAGTTTTGAGGTCATATGGAGACTTTCTTGTGTCTGATTTTACTTATTTATTGACCTGCACATGCAATTTTCTTCTCTGATTCTGATCATATAAAATTTGGCCCCATCTGATTTATATTTTGTACAATACGACCGGTTGAATTGGTCATTTTAAATCCATGAATTCTCGGTATTTATGTAGTTTACCAAATTTTTAAAAGATTCTTGTGTTGAGTTCGGATTCTTATGGCACTGTTGACGTAGTTTCAGTATTGTCTGCATAACTTATGTTATTTTAATGCCACAGCATTAGAGATTGACGTCATTGCATTCCAAACTAATCGCTGTCGACAATAATACACCATCGACCTTAAGATTGAACCTATTGATTTTACTTTGAAATAGTTTAATCTAAAGATAATCAACATGTGATGTACACAGGGTGCGGGATGCGAACTTTGAGCACAAGTTCAAGATCCTACAGCTGCGCAACGCAGACTGCAACCCGCACTGTGGCAGGCTCTGTTGCTGCTGCTGAAAAAATTGCGCCTTTAACGAATTCTGTTGTTCCTGAGTCCCCACCTCCTTCTCAACATGATCTTCAACGCTTGTACGATTTTGTAAATGAAAGGTACTTCTTATCTTGCAAATGCTCTCACTTGTATCTATCATGGTCTACTCGGTCTTATTTATACATGAATTTGATTGCTTTTGCAATTTCCTGTAAGAGAACCGTGATCTCACTGTTGTATAATATATCTTGGGTGGAAGGGCAGCAAAAGGTTAGTGGTGATAACGGGAGCTGGCGCAAGCACAGAGTGTGGCATTCCAGATTACCGAAGGTGTTTCTCATAACCGGGTCATAAGTCAACTTGCTAAATGATTTCCGGTGCAGAAAGTTAGCAAAAGTACATTTAAGAGAATCACAGAGTTTCTGTAGTGGAGGGGCTTTAAAACTGGAGTTCAAGGACCGATCACCCTCACCTGCCTGCTTTGTTATTCTCTTCTCCCTCCAAATTTGAACCGTCCTTTCCTTGGTTCACAGAGACAGTACTTACTTGCAATAGAAAACCATTCCCTAGTATCTGGTTGCTTACCAATTTTTTTTATCTTTGTGAAATTTTTATCAGTCCACATGGAGCTTATAGCAGCGGGTTTAAGCCAATGACTCATCAGGTATTTATATACAGTCTTTAGGAACGTGCTAGTCATTGTTTCACAGATTCTTAGTCTACACTTATCTTGTTTCTTGAGACTTTGTGATGCTAGCCACACTGAATTTTGAGGTCTGTTTGACATGCACCTAGAGCAACCGGGGTATTATGCTAATGGCGGTCCAAGGTTCAGATGTAAAGTACGTAGGAGTTGGGTCTACTCATTGATGGTTCGTATGGCAGGATTTTGTTAGTTCAGAGCAAAACCGCAGAAGATACTGGGCTCGCAGTTATGCGGGATGGAGACGTTTCATCAGTGCAAAGCCAGGACCTACGTACACCTCGCTCGCACAACTGGAGGCGAAAGGCCGTGTGAAAGGCATGATAACACAGAACGTGGACAGGTGTGCTACTATTCTTTTAAAGGATATTTGCATTACGTTGGTCAAACTAGATATGCGTATCTGACATTGTTAACCCCTGAGCGTCCACTGTGTATTTTCTGTAGTGTAGGAAAATTGGACCCCTTGCTGCAAATCATCTGTTCGTGTGAAAATGACTCCAGTTTGACACAATCGACACTGTTGATATTGTAGTATAGAATAATAGCTTTAAAATGATGTATTGCAATCAAAAAACCGAGGTAAAATGAGAAAATGGCACTGTTGCAAAGTTCAGTGATGCAGATGGCCATATTGGGCGTTTTAGACGCTTAGGGGTTAAACTGCTGACCATCCATGTGTTGGTGAATCAAAATGTTATGCTGGTATTGTTTTGTTCTCGTTTTATGTAATGGATCATAATGAATCAATAGGTGTTTAAGTGGTGGTTGAATAATGTGCATGCGATACATGGCGTTTATTTTGGCACTTATATGCTTTTTCGATTAGAAATTTATTGATGTTCTATATGTTTCTTTGGCTCAGGTTACATTATAAGGCTGGCAGTAAACCGACAGAGCTTCATGGAACTACTCATGAAGTTATCTGTTTAAACTGTGGTGACCTTACTGACCGCCATCTGTTTCAAGACAGAGTGAAGAAACTGAATCCAGAGGTCTTTATCATTTTCACACTGCAATTTTCTTTGTTTGATTTAATATTTTGAGTAGTATCACAACCCACCACAAAATTGCTCTTTTATTTGTCATTCTCTACCCAACATGGTACGGTCTGTGAAACAAGCGAGTTATGTCTGACTGAGGTATACTTTCCCTACGCAGTGGGCAAGGGCTATAGAAGCTTTGGAATCCGGAGAAGCGGGATCAGATGCCAGCTTTGGCATGCGGATACGCCCGGATGGTGATCTGGACATAAATGAAAGGTTCTTTCGTAAGGAGTACTTTCACATTCCCCAATGCAAGAAATGCAGTGGCGTTCTGAAACCTGATGTAAGTCCACTAATCTGATTGCATATGATAAGTTGAATGCTTTACATATGTCTACAACAATCATGACAAAGTTTGTTGGCTGCTTCCTGTTTTGTAGCATTACCCTTCCATTTATCTCAAGGTTGCACTTGCTGAGCGAGGTGGTACTGTTTGGTGCCTGTTGTAGGTTGTCTTTTTTGGAGATAATGTTCCGAGACAACGAGTTGAATTTTGCATGTCGCTGGCTCGCTCAGCTGATGCATTGTTGGTGGTGGGATCATCTGTTATGACCATGTCAGCTTTGCGCCTCGTCAGGTAAGAACTCTGGAATGTCTTTGCAATGTTTCTTTGAGTGCTATTTCTCAGAGGCTTACCACACTAGTGGAAAACTAGGGGAAAGATAATGAAATGGAAGCATGTCATTGGTCTATTAGAGCAAGGGGCTACCATGCTAAGAGGAACGGCAAGAAAGATGAGAAGTCCCATTTTCATTTAGGCATACTTTGGGCACATGAAAGATGAGCTGGCAATGAAGAAGTAAGTGTTCTTCTTTTGCGCCATATTGCTTGGAAGTCCATGAAATAGGGAAAAGAAGAACTGATTATTCATGCCTTGTGGACTGGGCCTCACTGCTATTGCAATTTTTTCATGTGCTAGGGCGGCTGTGGATATGGGCTCACCCATAGCAATTTTGAATATCGGCCCTACTCGGGCTGATGACCTGGCTTGTTTAAAAATAAATGCTCGCTCTGGAGAGGTTTGCGTTGAACCCTTTGAATTTTGATTGTGTTAGGAATTAGATGCTTTCGTCTTGTTGATGCACTGGCTCTTTGAAATTAGTTTCTATTCTCTTCCTTGACTGTGTAGACTTGTTGCGCCTCAGGTGTTGCCTAGGCTGCTGGACATGGGCTCCATGAGTGTGCCTTCCTCATAGCACATATCCATCTTTCCTGTTGGTGGTCCACTGGAGCACAGGATGTGCATAAGGAGTTTGGGCAAAATTGGGGATAGCTATTTGCTGGAGCTGTTCAAGGACTAGGTTATTGCTTTACGCCTTACACTATTTGTTGTTATGGACAGTTCAACAATGAAACCAAGAGGTAATGCTTTCTCTTGGTTTCTAATTTAAACATTCTTGATTCAAACTCTGAATCTGAATTTGTTAATTGCTCGTGCTGGCTATCACGTTTACTGATAGTTCACGTTGAATATCAATAAAATCATTCCTCACAAGACTTTGTAGCACTGATTGTTTGAGAGTGTTGGAGGGTGTTTTCTTTGCACAATTTATTAGGTTTATGAGACTACTTCCTGACAAAAGTATGGCTGTGGCATCAGATAAATAGAGACAAACTTTTCTCGAAAATCTGTTTGTTCCAATTCAAGTCAAGAATTGCTCTAGTGAAGACATGTAACACCACAGTTTAATTCAATTAGTTCTAGAGGGTGAAGGCATAGTATTTTTGACCAAAAAGATCCGCCGCTATACTCAAATCTGAATGTTTTGGTCAAAGGCTATTAAAAAAATACAAAATTGTCTTTTACTTTTTATTTTTTTCATGGCGCCCTCTATTGTTGTTATATATACTTAAATCCAAAGTTTCAAAAGAAAATCTACTAAAGAATTTACTAAAAGTAGTGCTTGAAAAAATTGTATAAAAGTGGTTTTAAACGTAAATTTCATGACTTGAAGTATTTTAACTTAATTATTATTTTAATATTTTTGAAGTTTGTAATGATGTTGAGGGTAGACAAAAAAAAATTTGAAAAAAAACGATTTAATGCTCTTGTACTCTATTGTTTTCAAACTTATGTGATTGTAGACTGCCTTCTTTTTAAAAAAAATCAAATTGTATAAACATATATAAATTCATTAAAGGTTTACTTTTCAATATTTTTTGTTTGAATTTTTAGAACAACATATCTACTACATTCTTGTAAAATAATTTAAATTTAATATGCATTTTTTAACCTTGTATTGTTGAATCTTCATGATGTAATTCAATGGTCCAGTTTACCATGCTTTCTCCCTAGACGCACTAATTGAATTAAACAGTGTAGTTGAGAATTGTCATACTTGCCAAACAATGAATTAATAAAAAAATCTCAAAAAAAGTAATCTATATGAATTTTGAAAGTGAAATGAAATTCATATCCTACTTGTGACATATAAGTAATTATTTATTTATTTTTAAAGCATAAAAAGTATCATGAATTGCATCCTAGAAGTCCCTATTTTGTTCATTTTTAGAGGCTCCCAATTGGATTAAATAGAAGTGATTGGTTTTAGGTTCGTCGTAGATTACAAGTGATCAATTTTAGGTTCTATAGGTGGTGGTTATTGAAGGCATTTACATAATCAGAATAAGAGGTGTGATTATAGGGCATTCCACTTTATTTTTACTATCCTATGTATGGGACATACAATTATTTATTATCTATAGAATGTGGTAGTGTTACTACCCTACGTTTGGGACATAATATTTTTATAATCATGTACAATTTGTCTTATGTGTATGAATGGTGCTTCACTTCCTTAGTAGCAACGAATACGGCTTGCTAACACTGCATATGCCATGAACCCACAATGTTAGTTCCCAAACTAGGTTCTTAGTAATCTCGTTGCGTGACTCACAATGCAGAACTCACTACTCGGGACACTATGGTAGTGGCCTAGTGTGGAGTGGGACATCTCCTAACCGGTGTCAGGAGGTGCAACCGAGCACCTCACAATCCCAAAGATGCAAGAGTGAAGCTCCAATACTAACTTCATCCTTTAGAAACCACCGCAAGTCACTTTAGCAACTTGTGGGAGTGAAGAGGGAGACGACCTCTCCTCCTAATACTCTTTGCGGACTTCAGGAAGTCCCCTCCATTCAATAGCCCAAAGTCGTATAGTACTGACTACCCTATACACTTTATCCTAAAGGTATGTAGGTATTTAGAATTCTTCAAGAATGTAGAATATATGGTAGAGTTCGGAAACCCTTTCAAAACGAAGTGAAATGTAAGTTCACAAGAAGGAGAAGGTGTCGCTTTTTACTAGGTAGGTGAGTCAAACGGCGCCACTTTGCACTCACTCCCTATGCGCTCAAGACTTGGTGAGTGCGATTCGCCACGTAGGACAAATGTGTACAGTGAACTCTGACACTGTTTTGAGTGAGAAGCGACCCCTTTGCTAGTAGTGGTTTAGTGACAAATTGTACCAATAAAATGAAAAGTTCAAGATGTTCAAAGTACAAAACAACCAAATATTTAAGGTTCAATTGATCAAACATGTGAGGCAAGCTCTACCGCTCACTAAAATAATCAAGTTTATGTAATTTGAAACCTAATTTTTCAAACTTGTTGAATTCTTTTTAATTAAAAAATAAAATAAATTGCCTTGTTTGCACTCCAATTTGGAAGTCACCCTATTTGTGCCACTACGTACTAGCAAAACACACATCGAAATTTTAAATGTAAGAGCATGTTCAATATTCAAACATCAACTATGGATCCAACCCCAATTTAGTTTGGTGATAATGACTGAGTTGGAGAAATATTTTGTCCACTCCCCCAACAGCATGAACACCCTTCTCTATTTAAAAAAACACCCGCCTCTATGATGCGAGCCCCAATGCTTGTTTTTAGCTCCCCATACTTGTTGGGTGCCTCATGTCGCGTCTTTATGCACTGACAGCAGTGTTCACTGCTTCAATATGGTTTGGCATTATAAAAGCACTCATGCCAAGGGAAGAGTGAATAGCGTTCATAACTCAAATAATAGCTATGACCAAGGCTTCTTAGCGTTGCCTAAGTTGATGCTAGGATACTATTTTGGATCAACTTCCAATTGCTAGTACCATCTTGCTGTTGAACTTGGGTTTTCCTTTGCTGTTGGGCATGCTCTAAGACAACTATACATAATAACTACAAAGTGGCACAAATAGTCACATGCAAAAATAGAGTATGTTATACCTGTCGGTGTTACAGAGCTTGGTAATGAAATCCGTGCAGAACTGTCGCGGTATTGTGTTGCGCGCCCAAGAGCTTGGGAACGAATTCCATGCAGAACAGTCGCGTATTGTATTGCGCGCCCAAGAGCTGGGTAACAAATTCCTTGCAGAACAGTCGGGGTATAGTGTTGCGCGCCCAAGAGCTGGGTAACGAATTCCTTACAGAACAGTCGTCGTGTCCATTTTGAAGAAGCGTACAACAATGAACGTTGCCGCCTCCTGCACTTCCTTCCCCGCCATCGCCCTTTCTTCTCTTCTTGCATCATCCATTCCAGACACTCTTACTGCAGCTTTGCTTTGCTCAATTATCACCGTTTCGTTTTTCATTCCGTTGCTGCGATGCTTGGCTTTGCCATTCCATGACAGCGCCTCGCATTCCTCAAATGGCTATGGCGGAGGTCCCTTCAACCAAGCTGCGTGTGGCAGCCGATCTTCCTCGTCTTATCATCAGGTCGGTGCCTTCTGTCTCCTTAACAGCACGTTCTAATTTTCAAATTTGTTGGGTTAATTTGGGTTAAATTGGAAATTGTAATTCTGCTTCGGAGTTCATGTTTAGCAATCTCGGATAATGCGTCGGGTTACGTTTCTTTCCGTTAACCCCTCAAAGACCAAGAAGCCCCAAATTGAGTCTCATGTTTTTTTAAAGCAGTTTTGAATAGGTTTCATGGGGACTTTCTTTTGTCCAATTCTATTTAATATTCCACAACACATGCAATGTTCTTCACTGATTCTAGCGATCAAGAAAATTTGACCTCGTCTGGTTTAGTTTTTTCTCAATATGATTTGCACTTTTCAAGTAATGCTATTTTATTTAAGTGTAGTTTGTGAGTTGAGCCTGTCGAAATTATGCGTGTCTTTTACACGTTTCCGAGGGGTATCGAGTGTTCTTGGTCTACTCTCTGTGAAATGTCACTGAACACAAAGACAGCCTCCTTCGTGGATTTTCCGAGTTTTCTTTTGGCGGAAGCGTGCTGAAATTTCAACGAAATCAGAGTTTTAGTAGGAGCATGACTTTGACTTTACACGGGGAATGATGATGCAGATGTCCTGCGTGCTTCAAGCAGTTTCTAAGTGATATGCTGTTGGAACGTCATTTGAAGACTGCTGGCCATACAGTGCATGAGCCTCAGTGTGGCGCTTGCCACAAACACTGTTTCTGCTTTGAGTCCCTTCGTGAGCATCTTCTTGGTATATCTTCTAAACCCTACCAGTGAGGAAGAATTTCAGTGTTGCGTTCGATATGGAACAGTGAATATATCATTGAATTTATTCGCAGGTCGGCTGGCCAAGAAGGAATGTGCAGCTGAGTTTTCTAGAAGAGGTTGCAGTCTGTGCCTAAATTTTCTGGAAAGTGAGGATGCCCTGACAGTTCACCGACTTCAGTGTCAGTTTGTCTCTGCGTGCGCATCTGGAAAGGTATTCTCTAGTGCTTTCCTTTTTAATATAATGTTGTTCCTCTTTAACCCCTAAGCGTCCACTGTGTATTTTCTGTAGTGTAGGAAAATTGGACTCCCTGCTGCAAATGATTGGAATGAAAATTGGACTCCCCGTTTGTGTGAAAATGACTTCAGTTTGACACGATCGACGCTGTTGATCTCGTAGTATAGAACAAGAGCTATAAGATGATGTATTGCAATCAGAAAACCGAGGTAAAATGAGGAAATGCCGCCGTTGCAAAGTTCAGTGATGCAGATGGTCATATTGGGCGTTTTAGACGCTTAGGGGTTAAGGCCTTATTTCCTCTCCATGTCTGTAGTTGTTACTGATTCGGAGGTTTAAGGCAGGTGGTAACATCACCCTTGGAGCACTCAAGGAAAAGAATCAAAGCCTTTCGAGAGGGGTCTCCTGAAGCACCATATTATATGGAAGAGTGCCAGAGCGGGGTTGTGGCCTTGGATTGTGAGATGGTTGGAGGAGGTAAGGATGGGTCGATCAACATTTGTGCGCGAGTTTGCTTGGTGGATGAGCATGAAAACGTCCTGCTAAATACCTACGTCCATCCCCTCCTGCCGGTTACTGATTACAGGTTTGTAGCTCTCCTTCGATTAGTTCTTAGCTTTGGTTTTTCTTTGCTTGCTTGCATAGAGGTTCGACCTGTTCCTCCTAGAGGCAACTGCCAAGAGGCGAGTTAACCCCTAAGCGTCCAGTGTGTTTTCTGTAGTGTAGGAAAATTGGACCCCCTGCCGCAAATCATTTTTTGTGTGAAAACGACTTCAGTTTGACACGATCGACACTGTTGGTCTTGTAGTATAGAACATGAGCTTTAAAATGATGTATTGCAATCAGAAAACCGAGGAAAAATGAGAAAATGCCACCGTTGCAAAGTTCTGTGATGCAGATGGCCACATTGGGCGTTTTAGACGCTTAGGGGTTAACATCTATTTTATCGATTTTAAAATTTTCTAGGGGTTAAAGTTTGGTGTCGTGTATCTGTTGTTTGCCAGGTATGAGATAACTGGAATCAAACCTGCAGATTTCAACAATGCTCCATCCTTCAAACGAGTACGTGCTGTTGTGAAGCGTATTCTAGGTGATTGCAAACTCTTGGTAGGACATGACTTGCGGCATGATCTAGCTTGCTTGCGCCTCGATCATCCACCAGAGCTTATCAGGTAATTTTTATCATCGTTTCTGGTAGATCTTTTGATGCACATCTAATTCCAGCCACGGTGGATGGCATTCTGATCAAGACTTATTCAGGATAGGTTCATGAAATCAAGTAAATGCTGGGCCACAAATGTGTATTAAATGCTTTTCACCAATGATGTCCCGTCAAAACATGTCAACCTGAATATTTAATATGGTGTATAAGGAGACAGTATGGATTTGCATTCATGTTCAATGTCGTGATAGCTGATCATGGAAATGCTTGTACAGAGACACAGCCACATACCAACTTTTTGTGAAGACAAGTGGGGTCAGTCACAAGCTGCGGTTCTTGACAGAAGTCCACTTGGGGTAATGAAATGCACACAACTTTATGTATTTCTCTCTCAGTAATTATCGCATTGTAGACAGTACAGACGTGATAATTCTGTTGTGTAGCTTCCTCAAGTACGTCTTGTTGAAATTATGTCATATTTGCAGGTATAAAATTCAGGAAGGAACAGGGCATGACCCTTGCGAAGACGCCGTGGCTGCTATGCGATTATACAAAAGGATCCGGTCTCAAGGACATAATGAAGCATTGGCCCACAACTTTGACGTTTCCCAGTTGAATCTTCCGAACGTTGATTCCACACAAAGCTTGTACTCGTACAGTGCACCCACCTTTTATTGTTGGTGTTTGGATTCCAGGTGACGATTTCTACGGATTATCTACCATTTGATCAATTTGCTTAAATACAAGCCAGCATCACGAGAAGGCACCCAGGGTCCCAAAACCTCTACAGTGGGCTTTTCACCTTCATCAAAATCTCAGAACAAGTTATTCTGTTCTGTGTGCTCGACTTCTTGTGTGGAAGAGATCAAGTCGGCAACTAGAATGCTTCAGTCTCAAGACCCGCAACACAAGCTTTTGTTGGAGCAATCCTTACTCAGTATCCTGAAGGCTATCAATTTTGAAATTGTTTTGAGGAGCGTTGTAAATAGCAGGGTCTAGAATTGTCAGGCACATGCACTTGAAACTACTCGTTTTGATCAGACGAAGGCACGGTTTGAGCTGTGGTGTCGACTGTGAGGTGAACCTCGAAGGGCAAAACGAACCTCAGTTGTAAATAATTTTGTACTTTTGCACTTGTATGCGCTCATTCTTGGGAATGACAGTTGAACCTCTTAACCGCTAAACGTCCAACCTGAACAGATTTGAACTCCGTGTTTTCATCCATCATGCACTTTGCACTTTTTGCAGTGGATTTTTTACTGAAATTTTTATGGGAAGTTAGCTTCATGCATGTGTGGTCTAATTAGAAAGGGGATGATTTGTGAAAATTTTATGTCTCCTTTCACGCCACATTGTTCCACCAATTTTTTTGAAGATTTCAGTGTAAAAGTGCCCTTGAAAAAATCAACTCATAAAATCAAGCAACAAAAAATCTCCAAAATCACTACACTTAGAGTATTACATTTCAGCCCATCACAACAAATTTCATTCTTAGATTATCAATATCACATTCGCAATCAAATTACAAAAGAGTTTTGAATTTTAAGTTTCAAATTTTATAGAAAAATATTGGTGATAGCAATTGAAGATTTAACCATATGAATAGAATCTAAAATTCATAATGTACAACTTTTATTCATGCATCAAGTTCAAAATATCTCTCTAAGTAGTTGTATTTTGTAATGCATCTTTGCAAAACTGCCAAATTTGGAGGGGGTGAGGACGTTTAGGGGTTAACTATGACTACCTTTACTCCCGTCATAGCGGTGATTTATGTGAAAAGCTTTCAAGGTGATATAAGAGTGAAGTACTAAAACTGCTATAGAATGTGATGTCAACACACAGAGATCCATGGACATTCGTTTTGAGATGTGACTAACCCCTAAGGGACCAAAAAAGCCCAAACGGGCGTAATGGTTTTTAATAGTTTTGAGTATTATATTGTTATTACTGTGCATGGATATGAATAGTGAATACGGATATCATAACATTCAACTTACACAGAAGAAAAACAGGAACTCAATATAATTCTAATTCTCTCTACATGAGTAATCAAGGTTGTCATGCACCTGTATACCGGTAGTCGAGGATGAGAGTGTGAGTTTGATTCCCCCATTCTTTGACTGGAGACTATGCGAGCGTTGATTGAATCAAAGCACTGGAAGTAAAGTAGGAGCACCCAATTCCGATAATTTTTACCATGCATTCATTTTAGAATGCAAATTTAAGCACATTATAGAGCCCTTATTGTTTGTTGACCAAAATGATAGGCTATTTATGGTCTACCTTGATTTACGTTCTGAGAATGACTTCCGTGTCTAAGAATTATTGGAATTGGGTACACTGTTGGTTTTGGGCGCTCCTACCTTAATGCACTGGTACTGGACCAGACCCCATGGTTCATGAATAGGCCATGTGGTCATAGAGTTATGCATGGTCAAAATTTAGTTGATGTCATGATATGAATTTTTTTTGATGTGTATATATCACTTAATATTACTTAATATTGACTATTTTAAGAAATAAAAAACTCCAATAGACAGGTTGGAAAATTTTGAAAGATGTTTTTTCTATAATGTTTTTGCTAATAACATCATTTTAGAATTAAAAATATAATTTTTCTAACCCATAAGCCCTTTCAAGGCCTTTTGACTATTGAGGATTAATTTGAAAGTTTGAATGAAGCCTTTTCATCTTGCTTGAATACCTCAAGTTGGAAACGTTGCCTTAGCTAGTGCAAGCCAACATCGAACCTCCATGTGCTCCCATCTCGCCCAGTCTACAATACTCGTGCGTCAATAGCCCTGTGCCACAGCAGCCATGCAACTTGACCACTAGCTCGGACAAGAATTAAGTATTAGATAACCGATGAGCCCTTGATCTTCATGATCCAAAGACATAGGATGCAAGTTGAAAAGAAAGAAGGTTATGAGTTCCAACTTGTGATGGTGATGGAGACGAGTTGCCAATGGGATGGAGCCATGTTAGCGTGAAAAGTCAACAAGTGGTTATGGTACAAGCACTTGTAACCGACAATGCATCCAAAACCAACATGTAGACTGACCCATAATGGTTTACACCCAATTCAATGCCAAATGTGTGGAAATTCTTGTCAATCAATCAACTTCTTGCACTATTACCTATATTGGTCAATTTGAAGAAGCAACTGGGCCGGTTTGTGGAATCATATGTTCTCGGATTTGAGATAGTCTAGTTATCGGTTTTCGTTGATGAATAATTTTTCACTTAAAAAATTTGTAGAAATTATATTTCTCAGAATTAAAATAATGAAAAAAATTGCATTCTTCATGATTTCTATTTTCATATGAAGGAAAAAAACTATTATTTGCCTTCTACTCCGACCACAAGTAGGCTACAAAACTTAAGGTATCGGTTATGGGTGCTTCTACTAGTTACATTGGATTGGAAAGCTGAAGGAGAGGGCTGAAATGCAAGGAGTCAGCGACTGAGCCAGTCCTCCATTGTGCGCCTCAATGACGCAGGCCCAAGACCATAGGCCATTCTGCTAACAAGATTCATTAGCCCCTGTAAGCTGTACCTAGGAATAAGAATCGTTACACAAGAATCGCTACAGCGGATTCTGAAATATTGGACATGCCACGTAATTCTTTTTAGTTAAGGAATGCTGGTGGAAAGTTGGAAGTCTACAGCAGCCCCGCCTCAAGAATCATATGTTTTGAATATTTTATCTTTCTTGCACTGAGAGCAAAAGGGTGAAGTGGTGAACCCTTGCAAGGGCGAAAGAACCTTATGCTCCAAAAAAGATTCCCGACGCTCACCTGTCACCTAGAGGCATGCTAGGAACGAGGGTTTCCGACACTACTGGTAGTGCTCAGAGGATGGAACGATTTTCGATGCGGAGAATTAGACGGGGATCCTTGATTTGCCCGTGTTTACTCCATCCATTGCATGCACTCATGCAGACGAGCAGTCTCAAACTGTAAGCTTTGGTTTCATCTCTCAGTCCTCGATCTTTGCGTTCCAGATCTGCTCTCCTGCTCTCCGCAATTAATTTGTGTACAAGAGTTTCATAGCATTTCCTGAGACTACCGTGAGCTCTAGACTCTAAAAGTGTTGGCACAGTGGTCCGCTAGTGTTGGGACTGCCGTGGAAGATCCTAGTACGTGCTGGAATGCATCCAATCGGCTTCTTCCTTTTGTCGGTAACTTCGAATCTTTCTCCATCGGGAGAGCTTTGCTTTCCACTGGGAGTCAATTATGTCGTTCTAAGCACTTGCTCTCACTTGTGTCTAGCATGCTTTCTTGTGCTGGTCTCTAGACTCCCTCTCGACCTCGCGCGATGAATTAGCTCTCACGGATTAAGCCCCTACAGTAGGAGAGGAAAGTGGGAATCCTGAACAACGAAACTCCAAGTCTCAGGCAACGTTGATTTAGTTCGGCCGACGAGGGGCTCCATTTCCGTTTTATCGGTCCGTAGGTCGATGATCCGTCGGTTGAGAATGATGGGTCCAGGGTTTCTGACCACTATTTTACACCAAGATTTCCAATGAATGTTTTATGGCGCTACTATTCTGTCAGACTCAAAGGCTCTAGGCAGACAGACGGATAGGCAGTGACAGTCAAACGCCGCAAAAATCCTCATGTCAGGTAAGCTATTTCCCTTCCGCTTTCCTCTCCGTACCTTTTTCTTGGACATCAGATTTCTAGTGTGAGTTACATGGGGAATTTGATCTCCTGTTTGTGCTTTTGAGTGTTGTGTGATTTTGGAGCTTGTGGACTTGTGTTGCCAAATTATCCGGGAAGCTTAGATCGTAGTTTTGTGTGAGTAGAAGAGTGAGCGATTAGCAACGAGAGAATGAGGGAGTGGTGCTACCAGCTCTCCGCTTCCGAATTTGCTGCCTGCCATCTGCTAGAATTCATTTCTGCTATGTATGGAAATTGATTTCTGGATGTCTGTAAACTGATTTTTTTTTGGCAATGTATGGAAAACGATCATTGAGGTGTATTGGAATTGAGTTTCTGCAATGTGTGAGTGTAAATTGATTTCTGGAATGTCTGTCAGGGACGTGCAATGATGTACTACAGTACTACGTTTTTGGAGCGTTGTCGGTGGTGCTAGGATCGATATCGATTAATTTGTATGTTTGATTCATAGGAATCTCATAGCACTGACATTTCCTCCAGTTCTCGTGCAGACAAATCTGTATCTTCACAAACGTATCATTCACAGGAGATGGACGTCAGGTGCTGTCGACATCAGCATAAGGTTCTTGTGACGTATATTCGGTATGCGCTTCAGTGTTTGGGCCCCTCGGATGACCATTCCGTGTCATACTGGATCGATGATGCTGTGACTCCCTGGAAGCCATCTTCATGGATACAAGCGACGCCAGAGTTGAAACGGGTGCTGATGCGCGCGAGGATCTTGAGTGAAGATTGTTGCACGGAGTTGCCTCCGCATAAAGCGGTTCTCCAGCATGCCAATCGGTCCCAAGCATTTGCCGAAATTGTGAGAGAAATTCAGTGGTGCACATCGGTGATGCACCACGGCAACATCTGTGGGAATGCTACAGGAAGATCCTCTCTAGAACTCCAAGATTTTCCATGGCAAGCGAAAATTGGGTACCAGGAGAAACTTTTGCTGGAGAAAGCAGAGCAAGAAGACTGGCAACAGTTGATGCTAGAGCTCAAGAATCATTATGATTGGTATCATGATTGCAGTGCTGAAGATTGTGGCAATATGCACTCGCCAATGGATCTACAATATTGTTTTGCAGCGCAAGCAGTGCATAGATTCTTCCTCCAAGAAATGGGTGGGAGTGAGCCTGACCACAAATCCATGTTGTGGAGTTTTGACCCTGAGGTTGTGAAGCATGGTCGACCGCTAGGATCAGGTGCCTTTGGTCTTGTTACAGAAGTGTCGTGGTTGGGATCCAAGTATGCTCAGAAAATTTTCAATGTTGTTGGGCTACATTCTTTACGAGCTGAGGCCGAGGCGTTAGCCAAACTAAATCACCCTCACATTGTCAAAGTGTACGCATACTCTGAGGACTCGCTTCTCATGGATCTAATGTGTACAGATTTACACAAGTTCATGAAGAGCCGAATGAAGGGAAGGACCAGGGTTCAGCCTTTCTCCCTTCCAGCAGCGATGGATTTGATGCTCCAAATTGCGGATGCCGTGAGTTACCTTCACTCTCAGAAAGTCGCCCATCGTGACCTCAAATCATCAAACATTCTTGTGAACCCAATGAACACACCATGTCTTGATGAAGATGATGGATTTGTGTTTGCAAAGATTGCAGATTTTGGCGTGGCCAAGACAAAGCGAGAGATAACCCGCTATTCTCACTTGACACGTAATGTAGGTACGAGGAAGTGGATGGCACCTGAGATATTCAAAACCAACGTAGAGGATGATCATCTAGAACATGCCTTTCCAATGAAAGCTGATGTCTACAGCTTCGGAATCATTTGTTTCGAAATTCTCACAGGGCAAGAACCTTTCATTGGCGAGCCGCTTACAACCTTGTACTCAAAGTTGACTGTCCCAATTCCTTTGCGGCCTCAACTACCTTGGAGTTGCCCCACAAACCTGGCTTCCTTGATATGCGCGTGTTGGGATGCTGATCCACGGAAGCGACCTGTATTTGGAGATGTGTGTCGAGTGTTGAGATATCTCAAAGGCCTACCAGCACTGATTGGTATGTAATAATTTACTATATGTAATCACAACCAAAGTTCCTGGAGAAGTCATTGTCAAAAATTTAGAAACCATGAAAGAACAAATATAGGGTGTCTTTTATTCATTTGAGATAAAAATTATAAATTTTTAGAAGTGATATAGGGTGTTTTAAAACCAAAATGAGAATATTGTATGAATATTCCTAGAATATATCATAAACATATCCTAAATATACTATAATTAGTATAATATTCCAATTATTTCATAGCCCCCCATTAAATATCCTTTGTTCACTCATGTATACCAAAATTTACACTAAGTGACTTCCCCAAGCCAAAGTTGTGTGCGTGTATTCACTTATCTATTGTTTGCAAGAGAGTGATTGCTAACGCAATAGATTAATGGAAGGCAATGCAAAAACCATGAAATATGATATTGTACTTCATCTTCTTTGAGTTTGATATCTCCTGAAGTTGATTGTTAAACTAGTTGCGTAGAGTGAAGTCTCTTAGTTAAGCTGAAGCTGGCCTTGCAGAATGATTGGCTTGTATCTTCTCGAAGCAGGGTTTCTTTGATGTTGATTTTGTTTTAAGGATGTTCCAAATGCAGCTTTGAATGACAGGCAGCCGGCTCCGATAGATTTGGAATGGCCTTTTGGAAGATTGCCATCCACTTTCAAGGTAAACATTTGAGTGAGAAAGGGAGGCTGCTCATTGTTGAAGTGTGGAGGGAGTATGTCTGTAGTTACAATACAGTAAGTATTTTGAAATCACCAATAATTTGATTTTTACCAATAATTAATTGCCAAACATATTTTTTGAGAGTGCCGTTGTTGGAATTGTGGTACTAAAAGGGGGGAATGATTGGGTTGAACTGCATTCATATATATGAGAAAATGGACTAACAAATTTGAATCGGATGCATATCAGGGGCACTCTTTGCGACGTTTGGAGGAGTCCGTGGACCCAATTATTGAGCTGAACAGATTGATGAAAAGGGGAATGATGGAGTTAGCCTTTAACAAGGCATTAACAGCCGGTGATTTACAAATCGTGTTTTGGCTGTGTCATCAGGTTTGCTTCTAAATTCTGTTCTCTATTCTCACTCTCGTGAAGGTCCTGACTCAGTACGTGTGGTGCCGTAAAGTTTATCTGTGGCAAAAATTCATGTTTTAGTATTCTAAATTGCAGCCCCTTACTCAATGTTGTTCGATTTGTAATGCATTTCTGTTGCAAGTTTCTGATGGTTTCTGATGACATTTTGGGTCGCATCTGTGCCAGCTTGATCCTGTTTCCCTGCTTTCAGCGGATCCACTTCCTGTAAGTCAAGGTGTGCTCATGTCTCTGGTGCAGCAGCTATCAATTGATTTATCAAAGGATACAGCCCACAAACTCCTATGGATTAAGGAAGCAACTTTGGTTCTCAATCCCAGACCCTGTCGTAGGTCCGCACATGTATTACATTTTGAAACAATCCTACCAAAATTGTCATCGCCACATGGGAGTTCCCAAGGATCAGTCAGAGCGATTGACCCTGGAGCTCATCATACGTGTTCTCAGCTCTTTATTGAGTTCTTGCAAGTGAACCTGGAAGTTACGTAATTTGTTGTGTAATTATGCGCGGATTTTACAGAAGCAAGGCCTCATTCCATGTGTTTTAGATTTGTTTTACACTGGCATTTCGGTAAAGTGATGAAATCACAGAAATAGTGGCTACATATGTTTTTCATACTGCCATCTTTGATGATTGTCACATGTGTCATATTTACCCTAATGAGTATTAAGAACGTTCAAATACCACTTTCTTGACCATTCAACAGCGTTGAGCATTCATCATTTTTTTTGCTGAAAACTACATATTATCACATATTTGCATGGAAGTATGTCTTCCTGTCTTGTACAACAGTATATATGATCCAGCCCTTGCTTGTAGATCATCCTAATCAGTATGTGTTTGTTCAAGCATTAAGAAAATCTCTGATGGAAATTATGTGGTACAATTCTTAGAAATAAGCTCTCCCTACATGTTAGGAGATTCAATAGCACATTGTGTCCAGAACATTCTTTAGCAGTTGTTAAAAGTCCTTGCAGGTCCACACTGGGAGTGATTGCGGGTTGGGTGTTGATGCTGCTGTCAGTCCTGGTAAATTTTCCAGCATTTGAAGGCTCTGAAGCATTTAGTGCTGCTGACCATCTTTACGAATTCTTCGATACCAATTCCTATCAACTTGTGTCAACACCTGTGGGATGGCGTACTGGGAAGCATATATACCAGGTTTCCTCTAAAAGAGTGAAGTCGTAAAACTACTATAGAATGTTATGTCAACACGCAGAGATTCATGGACAGCCGTTCTGACGTGTGATTAACTCAGAACGGTGTATTTTCATGCACTAAGCTTCCCAACATGAAGGTAAACATATCCATGTTCAGCCTGCACTCAATTCCGCCCTGAGGTGTACATTCTAGAACACAAATGTGTACAGTTGGTACATGAGGGTGGAATTGAGTGATGGGAGTGGTAATGAATATGCCTACCTTGCGGGATATCTCTTCATTCAAATCCTATACATAATCAGGTTGCACTAGTAGAAAAGGTGGTGCTCCCCAGGGACATGCTTAGGCAAATCACTGTGCATGCGTGGAATTGGGCAGTACTTGCCTAGGTATCTCCCTCGGAAGTGCCACCTTTTCTACTAGTGCTGGTAACTTTGGAATGTCGCCATGGCGTTTGATGGCTTTTGGATGACAAAAACTTGCTCTTGGGAATAAAGAAACGACAATTTTCATCTATAATTTTTGGTTTATAAAGCCCTTGGCTTGAGAGAGTGTGCCAGCGTTGAAAATGGCATTTATTGAGATTCAAATGTTCTGCTTTTTTTATAGATGAAGATTCCAAAAAAACAGCAACAAGAATCCAAGGATGGTAGTGGATCTATAGTGCCCCCATTTTATGTTTTCCATTGTGGGATGTGAATATTTTTAGTGAACCAAGAGTTCAAAGTGTATGAATATGAGTTGATTGTACCGCTATATAATTTTTTTGGTTGGAAGGCTTAGTTTTTATGGTTGCTTGTTAGGGCGCTATGGACTTCAAGGCATAGACGAAAATGCTCTTAGGTTCCTTGAACCAAATAAGAAACACAATTTCAATAAAAATTCCAACAATGTTGTCCAAAGGATTTTAGCTTTTCGAAAGTTTTGGCAGGGTTCTCGTAGTTCTTCAGAAAGAAACTCTTACCTTGGCTCTTATCCCTCTGCCACAGGAGATGCCAACTAAGTTCGACAGATACGAAAGACCATATGTGGGTGATGGCTTGATATGGGTACCCCTCCAAAAATAATGTGATTTTCGAAAAATATTTTTTTGGTAAGAAAAAAACATTGAAAAATTGTAAAAATTAGAGGGTGTTATAGACACCATGGTTGCAACTATATATATGATGTTAACCCTTTAGCGCGCCAGCGTCCATATATTGGACGACGAACAGATTGAAGTTGTTCGGATCTCATCCAGATTGGACAGTTTTCATCCACCAAAATTGCTCTTGGTTCTTGTGCAAGTTGACTATTCTTTGAATGGTTTGGATCTTCAAAATAGGTTATTATGATTTTTAGAAAATAACACAATCAGTTTATGTCAAGTTTCATTCTTAGTTCAAAAAGTGAGTCCTCAAACATGATTTTCCAAAATAGGTAGAATCAAATAATGGAAACCATATCATCTCGTAGGGCATGTTATTCCAATTTCATTACGATTTTTTGTAATTTTTTTGTGTTGATTTGGGATTTTTAATTGAATTTCAAGAGAAAACCTTTCAAAATTAAATAAAAAAAATATTAATAAAAAATATGATGCATCCAACCATGCAGATGCGATCTTCACATTGGCATTTACAAGTTTTCTTTGTACATCTACTCCATTTTAGGGTTTCATCAAACATTTTATAGCGCATCTTTGAAAACAGTGTTGAATTGGGACGTTAAAGGGTTAAAGACGGAATTTCTAGCACACATAAAATGAGTTAAACAGAAGTTACACTATGTGAGATGCGTAAAAGTGGTACCCATATTAGGCCATTCCCCATGTGTGAATGCAAGATATATCTTCTGTCTTTGAAAATTGCTATAAGAACCAAGTGAGGATGGACCTTTATACTTTATAGTAAACAATTTTATGGATGAACATACGTATGTGGATGATTCCATCCATTTTTTTTCCGTTACCCGGCTGCATTCCAGGGTGCATGTTGTACTCTTAAAAAAACATCAAAAGAATTGGCTGATGGCAATCAGATAGCAACTATTCATGTACTGGATCAAATGGCCCAACTGAAGGATAACGACAGCAACTCAGTTCTGCACAGCTGGTGACAAGATACCCATAATTTATGCCACAAGTAACATGAAATTACTTGCACCTGACAAGTCATATTCAGGTCCATTTGAGAGAATGAATTCTGCACCCAAAAAGTACAACCAGGGTTTGTTTTCTGGCTTGTTATAGCCAGTTTGCTACAAAAGCCAAATGAGAAAAATGTTGTGGGAATATATTGAGAAAAATGTCACCTCATGTAGCCATCAAGGCAATAGATTGCATTGGTTGTAAGCCAAGCTGGGACTTTGTGTGCGACATGCAGTGGATGAAAAGGCAAAAATGTTGAATGAAAAAGACAAGATGTATGATGGGTTTTGCGAAAGGCCTATATTGAATGAAAAAGATAGGATGTATGAAAAAACAAAGATCAGTTGCCAGGTTTTCAAATAAAAAAATAAAAAATAAATGATCAAAAAGCCACCTCATTCACTTGCATGCGAGCTTTGTAGCCTAAAGTTAAATGACCCGAAAACCAAAAAAAAACCTGCATACAACCCATCTTTTTAACTCGCAGGCAGCACTCATTAGTTCGCTACCGGTACGTACATTGCAACTGAGTTTATGAGATGTCACTTTCTCTACATTAAATTTACCACTTTTAACATGGGAATTTCCAAAAGGGGCCCATTTACATAATAGAGGAGATCCCATATATTCGGAGGGCCTCCCCAAAGCGGAGTCCTAAGGGCGGGAGCCCGAGGTAGCAACAGAACGTCGGGGAGCGCCCAAGGGATGGGGTCTCCTCGAATGTAAAGACGTTGGAATATTTTTTTCATTTAATGTTCATCGCTCTTGACGGGATCTCCACCGCAAAAATTCCCTCGCTCGCACGAGCAAGATCTCCCCGTCCTGAGAGACGCGATAGAATATAAAAGAAAAAAAATGCGGGCCATGTCTTTAGAGTAAAAGGAGCCAATGTTATGGTAACCATTGCTAAGGTCAATTGATTTATTTTTTGATGATTTTTTTATGTATCCTAAACCTAATCGCCCCAATGAATTTGCATTTCAAACTTCAACTCTCCATCCCACTTGTTTGGCGCATATTTTCTTTCCAGATACTCGCCACATCATCAAAAAGTTAGTGATGTGGCCTTGTAAGCAAAGCACTCTTGGGAAGAAGGCTGGTTCTTGTCAATGTGAATGTACACAAATTCATTTTCTTTTTGACTCTTAAAAATCAAACCAAGCTCCATGGGCTTATTTAACAAAGAATCATCAAGAGACATTTAGCTACGAGGGATCATTTTTTGAATGAAAAGGTATGTCGGAAAGAGGAAAGAACTACGAGTTGAAATTCCTCCCAATCGTGCCGCGAGGTGCGGAAATGAGTTGCTATAGATTGATCGAAGAATCTTAAGAGAAAGGAGACTAGAAGAGGTAGTTGCGGGAGAGATGAGCTCAATGAGAATAGGGAGATTAGAGGGTTAGAATGAGCATATGGAGATGAGCTCAACAAGAACGGGAAGATGAGGGACTCGGAGGCTCACACGTGTCATATACACAATTTCCAAGGCTGGAGGGTAGCCACTTTGAAGTTCAATTTTTTTGAAAGATGTTGTTGGGTTGCCCCCTAGCCACCATTTCACGTTTTCCTCTACAAACCGCTATGCACTGTAGCTTGTCCCAATAGGCTATCAACCAACATTTAATTCATATTGATCTTAAGGCCAATGTTACAATTCTTCACCCAAGCCACTCCACCCACTAAAAACCCACTAGGAATTTTTGGCTCTGTCCCTTGGACGAAGACTACTCAATGACTTACACTTCTTAAGAGTCTACTTCCAATTAAACACCCTTTTCACACCACTAGTAGAAAAGGTGGTTTTTGGAAGTGGTCTTTGGGCACTAAGGAATAGTACCACAATATGGTGCCCAAAGTCCATATTGGTACTAGCTTGGTGCTACCAATATGGGCTTTGGGCACCACGCTCTAACACTATTCCATTGATACCTAATACCTCTTTTCTACTAGTGCACTAACCATTTTAGCATGGTTCAATATATACCTTTTCACGTAATGCTAACTAATCTAAGAAAAAAAATTATTTTACAAATGATGTATTGTACTATCTTAATACAACATATATTATCTTATAATATACTAATTTGGCCCATGTCGGACACCAACATGATCGTTTTGGCAGGAAAACCGTCGCCAAGAAAATGTGTGTGCGCATGCATGCACAACTGTACGTTATATAATGAACTAGGTTGCCCCTTGCTAGGGTCACTCTAGGGTGTTTTCAAGGTAGGGTGACTACAAATATGTAGTAACATTTGATATTTTAGTATGTAGTAACTATGTAGTAACATTTTAGAATTTTTTTATTTTTACCTATTTAAATGACAATTTATTGGTGTTGGAAACTAGATTTGAGAATATTATAGTTTCCCTCACAATTCTAAAAATGCTATATGATCAAATTTGGGATGTACAGTGAAAAACACTATATATATTAAAATTGACCACTACACTTTCATATGTAGTACCAAAGTGTCCACCCTAACTCAATAGCACCCTCCGACACAATCATTCATTAATTTAACAAAACACATACAAGACTAACACAAATTGCATTTAACCCCTAAATGCTCGAGGGGTAAGAAAAAAACTTAGATGTGTTATAAAATGTTACTTTTGCAACTTTAATGAAGTTTGGTCCAAAAGAGAAAATGAGAAGCATGATGTCTAGTAATTATCCGTACAGTCAAACTTTCAAAAAGTGTTTTAGATACTCATTTAATGAATTTAGAAGCATTTATCGTTGAATATTCACCAAAATTACAAATTTTATTTTTAAAATTTGAAATTTGGTATGGTTGATTAAAACTAGACAATCTATTCTAAAATTCAAAAAAACAAAATTTTCAAAGGAGAGAACATCATTACTTTCCCGGAATAGTAAGTTTTGTAACACTAGGACAATGTTGGGGTGTTTGTCTTTGAAAAATTCTCCTCGGTGGAATATAACTCGGATTGACATGATTCAAATTGGATTGGAAAGTAGACTTGATTTCCTATTTGAAATTATTTTTTATTTATTTTTAACCCCTAAAGGACCAAGTGTCCTAACTAGGACATTTCAATGTTTGGGTAGGTTCCCATGGTGTCAATTTTTATTTTTATTTTTTGAAATAAATTACGTGAAATCAGTATATCAATACAAAAATGGGGATCTAATTTTATTTTTTTGATTTTGACTTTTTAAGTGGAAGTTATGGAGTAAAAGGGGTTTTCTTGGGGAGAATGGGCAGTGCGGGCAAGGCTAAAAATAAACCTCAGAAATTATTATTTTTCAACTTTAACTATAGGATCTTGTTATAGATTACCAAGAGAGTGCATGGTAAAATTTTCATAGAATTTGACCATACAGATTGCAAGATTATAGCGTTTGAAGTGAAAAGATGAAATTGCAGTCTTTTTGGATATTTTATGACCATCTTTGAAGACATGGGGTAATTTGTTAAATTGGTCAAAGAAATTCTTAAATTTTATTTAAATGTTTGATTTGGTATTTTCTATCAAGAGGAAAAAAGTATTCACAAGAAAATGAATAGAAAGATAAAAATGATGCTCAAAAACAGGAAAAACCACGGTCCTTTAGGGGTTAAATGTTTTTTTCATCCCAAATAGCCCATAAAAAAAAAAGGCAGTGACCATAAAATGGTCATTTGGTCACTTAGGGGTTAAAGATTCTTCATGCATTTAATGGGCACGCGGGGTTCGTTCACCATCCTATGAGACTGATTCATTGCAGTTTAAGCCATTGTTGCACTAACATTAGAAGAGAAATGAGCCCTCCAAGAGGCTTTTTCGATGTTCGGGCCAAAATCTAATTTTTTATTGGAATTATTTTTTAAATGAAAATACTTTTAAAAATAAAATGTTAATAAAATAAAATAAAAAATATTATTTAAATTTTTTAGAAAATGTTTAAAAAATGTTCAAAGATTATTTGAACAATTTTTAATATTAAAAATATATTAAAAAATATATTAAAAAATATATTAAAAAAAATTTAAAAAACTTTTAAAAAACTTTTAATATTTAATATCCAATCTGAAATGTCGAACTCATGCCACATCAGATTTCATTTTTTTAATATTTTTATATTAATTAAATTATTTTTTTTAAATTCAAAAAGTTAAAATAAAAATAAAAACTCAAGGCCTCTTAGAGGGCTCAAATTTCTTGTAATGAATTGCAATGTCTTGAAAATGAATGTCTTGTCAAATAATTATTCGTAAGAGATCAAATTCAAATTTTACACCATATTATATTTATTTTCACACATTTGACATGTGGATACTGTATTCAGACAATCCCATGTTGAAATTGAATTTTCATGTCAGATCTTGAGGCATCCACGTCACCCTCCACCAATCACAATATGACATGAGGCATTTTTGGACAAAAAAATTAATTAACTTATATCAAAATTGACCAAAAGTTAGGGTAGTGACAAAATGGTGTAAATCCCAATCTTACAACAGAGTGTATACTATTCCTATGGGACGTTTAGGGGGTAAGGGAAGAAAATCAATACAATTTTAGGCCTTGCATTTCAAAAGAAAGGAAGGTGGCTTGTTGTGTCCAGTGTTTTATTTTGGAAAATTTATTTGTAAATCGCTATACAAAATATATTGTTAAAAAATGAACTATTGAAATGTAACCAAAAAATAATAATGCCAAAATCGCTGAAAAAATGATGTAATGCAAGGCAATTATGGATGTAAGAAGCTTCATCATCGTGACTTGCACTACACCGATTATTGCCATTATTGTGAGTCACAGTAATTCAATATTCTCACACTAATTGTGGTATTAGAACAAAGTGTGACTCACAATAATTGAGAATTCTCACAATGAGTAGTGAAGAGTGTGTGTAAAGTCTCACACTAATTGAAGATTGGTGGGAAATCTCACACTAATTTTGTGACTCACAGTAACTAGCAAACACCCTCTTGCAATGCAACAACAACGAAAGAAAGTGCAAGAATTGCATTAAGAACATGGGAAGCCATTGGGAACAGAAAGAGAACATGATATAAACCTTTGGAGAACAAAATGGTAACTGTGGAGAACTATTTGGAAACATAAAAGGAACATGGAAACATTAGGAAACATGATAGAAACCTTTGAAGAACATATAGGAACTGTGGAGAACAATTTGGGAACATGATAAAAATTTGGATGAAAGGCATGGATGTAAAATCTGTATGATTTCGTGACATGATATCATGACGGATACCGAACAGGGTAGTGACATGGTATTGTGACACTCTGTACTTAATATAATAGATGGCAATAATTGGTGTACTTAAGATATTGAAAAATTAAATTAAATAAATAACTAAATCATTGGCTTTGTCCTATGACCGGTGGTCCGGTACAGTACCGGGGCCACAAGCAGGGTCTTGGTTGTTTGACTGCAAAGAAAGTATGAAAAGTATATCTTGATCTTTCCATTCTCATAAGCCCCACTTTACAATAGGGCCCAGCCCTATTTAAAAATTAATGGGGTTAATAATCGTACGGATGGTAGGGATGCGTGTGATCTAACAATGAGGATATATTTGAAGCAGCAAAAAATTTAAGGAATCTTGGTAGTAGAAGTAACACGCACCCTAGAATGTAGACAGGTAAGGAAAAAATGGACAAAATCATTCACATAAATGTTCATCTATAAAATTATCTAATATAAGGTACTTCCATCCATAATTTGTATTGGAAATTTCTAGTATTTTTTTAGAAGACTTTGGCAATTTCAGCCACGTTTTTGCCCATTTTTTCTAGTGTTAACCCTTTATTGTCCCGATTCAACATCATTTTCAAAGATTTGTTATAAAACGTTTGATGAAAAACAAAAATGGAGTTGATGTTCACGGCAAAGTTGTAAATGTCAATGTGAAGATCACATATGTACAGTTGGATTCATCATATTTTTTATTAATATTTTTTAATTAATTTTGCAAATTTTTCTCTTGAAATTCAATTTAAAATCCCAAATTAACACACAAAAATCTGAAAAGTATTGTAATGAAATTGGAATAACATGCATTACGAGATAGAGTAGTATGGTTTCCATTATTTGATTCTACTTATTTTGGAAAATCATGTTTAAGGTCTCACTTTTTGAACTAAGAGTGAAACTTGACATAAATCAATTCTATTGTTTTTCAAAAAATCACAATATCTTATTTTGAAAATCCGTACTGTACAAATGATAGTCAACTAGCACAAGAACCAGGAGAAATTTGGATGGATGAAAACTATCCATGTATGTAGTCATGAGAATAGTCTAAATCTGCTCATCGTCCATATAGTGCACGCAAGCACCTCAAAGGGTAAGCCAAGCCCAAAAACAAGTAAGACATTATCAACAATTTGCCAATAATTTTTTCACTGATTTGAAGTGTTTGGGCCAAAGTTGTTGAACTGAAAACCTTGACCCAAGTTTTAGGGCCGGCCTAAAGTTTTGGATCCACAGACTACCACGTAAGATGAGGAGAAGTTTGGGTCATGCCCTAAAATAAAGTTATTGAAAATTTGTCAAATTCAAGCAATCCTATTGATTGAAATTTGCAAAGAATTAGGTCTTAAACCCCTAAAGGACCAAAGAGTCCTGGTATTAAAATGAAAAATTTAATTGATCAAAATATAATTTAAATTGAACCAAATTTTATAACACTAGAATCAATGAATAACATTGCAGATGTTGATCAAGAAACAAATTAAATGAAACAAAATGAAGTCCATATAGTATCTAAAAAAACACAAGGCCCAATTTGGGTTTCTTGGTCCTTTACAGGTTAAGAATGTGGATTGTGTGCTGTGGGGACAACCAGAATTGAGGGCCAGGAAAAAGGGAAGCCAACTTTGAGTGAAAAGCAAGAATGTATGATTTGATCAGAGCAAGTACCAAGAAAATTATTTCTATCAGAAGCAGCCCTTTGGCGTGAACACTCTCATTTACTCTTTCCAAGAAAACGACCTACTCAACAGGCTTTATCAGAAGTTCAAAACACTCTTGCCACACTATTTTAGGGTGTGAAATTACATGGAAATGCACAAACACAAAGCCCTTCTATTACCAATGAAAAAAAATGTTTCAGGAGGTAGGAGTGACTACCTTATACTGACCGACCAGCTCGGATTTTTTCACCCGAATGATATGTTCTAAAATTGTACAGGGTCTGTGAATGATAATAATGGGTGCAACAAAAGACTACGGAAACAAAATACTAGAAACATGAGCTCCTACTACTAAAAGCACCACCACTCTACCTTAGTTGTGTATGATTTGAACTCCTATTGTAGTAAGAAGCCAAATAATTTAATTAATGAATTGGGGCGGCCAATCACTTTTCTAAATATGTTTCTTTACAGGTACAAATTGGCGCCACCTCGCAATCAATTTGTGTCATCTTTAATACAAAGCCAAACAAAACAAAAACCAAAAAAAACTATGGCAGGGGGAGCTCATTCCAAAGTCTCAGTTGGCCACAGTTTTTTCCAGATGTTGATCTCTTCCTTGGTTTTCAATTTCCTGATACCTCCGTAAAAACCTTCGGCTTCGTTGCCCTCTTCCCGGTGCGATTTCCGGTTGATGGCCGCTCGTCGCCAGCGCGAGCCCAGTGTGTACTGATTGAACTCCAACCACACCGTCTCTGCATTGCCAACCAAACCAGTGCTCTCAAGTGTTAGAGCTTCTCGTCGTGCAACGCAAAACACTATTTTCAATATATATAAAAAAAAATAGACTGTTCCAGACATCATAAAGAGAATGTTCTCCTGATGGTGAAGATTCTCCATCTAAAAGTGTAATTTTACTGAGAACTTTGTTATAAACTGAAGAAAGGACACAATACTATTCTCTCTATATGCAAGTCTCTCTCTATGCAAGTCTCTCTCTAGATAGATAGAAGTCAGGGAAATGATGGATTCGTATTGACTGACATACCAATGGAATGACAGCGGCAATGGCGAGAGTTTCCATCACAAGCCTCAGAATGTCCCACCACACCATACCACCACCCTGCAACAACAACAACAACAACAAGCAGCTTGTAAAATCAGATCAGACTGAAAAAACTTGCTCTGCGTGAAAGGAATTGACAACATATGTGAAAAGGGAAAGGGTGTTGTTACCATATGGGAACTCCTTGTTCCTGCGCCATTGGACCTCCACGTGATCACCAGGTTGCAAATCAGCCAGACAATCGGATGCGTGCAGGTCATGTGCAGGGGTATCCAATGGAGGAGCTCGAAGTCGCTCCCACCGGACGCCCTCCTCGACCACTATCGTCCGGGGACCATGGGGTGGGTACCTAGAGCCACATGAAGCCCACTCAGTCTGTGTCCGAAACCTCAAACCATTCCACGAAGATAACATCGTAAATCCAAACAATGTGGATCTAGTAGCCCTAGGGTGGTGGGTATTACCTGGCCTTGAAGGAATCAGTTTGACGATCGTAATTGAGCTCCGCATCGTAACACGACAGCATGAATCCCACATGCCCATTCTGCTACAAACATTGACAGATCAGGGCACGCAATCAGTCAATGTGCCGTTATTCAATGTGCAAGTACCGAGCACATGCCCAATCTGCTGTAACCCTTGACAGATCAGGAGATGCAATCAGTCAAAAAGGTCGACAACACAGGGATGTGCCGTTGTTCAATGTGCAGGTCTTTCTCTAGACTGAGCAGGAATCGTAACAACAGCAAGAATCCCACATGCACATCCTGGTACAAGCATTGACAGAACAGGGGACACGAGGATTGCGTGCCATTGTTCAATGTGCAAGTCTCTCTCTATGTAAGTCTCTCTCTCTAGACTGAGCATGAATCCTACATGCCCATTCTGCTACAAACATTGACAGATCAGGGGGACGCAATCGGTCAAAACGATCAACACAGGGGATGTGCAAGTCTCTCTCTATGCAAGTCTCTCTCAAGACGGAGCATGCACCATTCTGCGACAAACATTGACAGATCAGGGGGACGCAATCGGTCAAAATGATCAACACAGGGAATGTGCAAGTCGCTCTTTAGACTGAGCATGAATCCCACATGCCCATGGACAGATCGGGGGGCGCAATCGGTCAAAAAGATGAACAATGTGCAAGTCTCTCTCTATGCAAGTCTCTCTCCAGAGTGAGGGCGTTTGCGTGCCCACCTCGCGATTGTAGACTTGGGCGGGGAACCAGAAGCTGCCGCTCTCGAGCGCCCAGTACCACGCCATGAGCGAGTCGGGCGGGGGGGTCACAGCCGGCTGGCCCTGCAGATTGAGCCACGTGAAGGGCCACAGGCACGACAGCGGCCAGCCCCACAGGCGAGAGCCCGGGCGCTCAACTCCGCTGCCATTCCCCACAGGACCAGGCCCTTGCTCCGCTTGCACGATCAACTGGCGCTGCCACTCCTGGAACGCACTCGCGCCCACGATCCTGGCCCACTTCTCCTGAAACAAACTCTGCCACAGATGATCACTCCGGCACCGCTTGCGCAGATCCTGGCACACGCCCGCCATCTGACACAAGGAAGCCGGCGGCAGGCGGCCAAGAATGCCCTCTAGCGCGAGCTCCGGCAGGTCCAGCACGGAAAATCTCTCGGAAAAGTTTTCCTCGTCTTCATCGTCCACGCTCTCCACCTTCTTCAGCAGGCAGCGCCGCTTGCAAAACATCGCGCCCAGCCCCCACTTATTCACGTTGCTGTTACTGTCCTCCGTTGTCGATGCTGATGGCCCCCCCGAGGATATGAGCGCCAGCCACACCGACATGAGGCTCATGCTGACGAATTGATTAATTGGCTTCTTGTTAGCAACAGCAACCACGCATTGACAACTGCAACAACACTACAAGACAACAACGGACAAACACTCTCTACGTCAGTCGTTGCGAAAGGACCACGACGTACCCACACGTCTATTCGAGACCCACAATTGTCCTTCGTCCTTACGGCTATGGCGCCGACACCGCATTGTCAAGAACAAAAGTTTTGCAGTTTTCACAAAGTAAAAAAAATAAAAATAAAAGAAACGGAGTGTCTCTTGCAAGTGACGAAACAGTTGCGGAGGTTACTATGGCGAGAAAGCCAAAAAATGATCGCCTACACTACAATGCGCCCCTCTGTAACCGAATCACGTACAGCCAATTTTCCACGTGATCGATCGTGACAACAACAACAACAACAACAACAACAACAACAACAACAACAACGACAACAAGTGAGCCCCTTCTAAAAAGCCAAAAGCTTACAACTTTGAACGCACGACGCTCTCTACGGTTCTGTGAGTCCGTCCTCTGCAGACGACTCCATAGCCAAACGTACACAACCAACGAACTCGCAACAGCAAAATTCATGCACCGATCGTTCAGATCTCCTCACCCAACGCAGGTTGGCGGGCTGGGCTACACGCGCATCACCACCATGGCCACAATGCGCGCACACACACACACAAGGAATGGCTGCCGAAGGAAGTTGCAGGAATGTTCCGGCGAGAGACGGAGTGAAGAAAGTATAATAATAAGTTGAAGGTTACGGCAGCTCCGGGCCCAATGAGTTTGTTCGATCGATGGATCGATCGATCAATGGCGAAGGTGCCTGATCAGGGCCTGCAACTGGGCTGTGGGGGGGGGCCACTGTCACGACGCAAGCACGCTACCAGGTGACTGCTTGCTGACGGACGGACGGACACAAACTTACCACTTCCAACCGCAACCCCTCTCCTACTGTACAACCAACTTACTACTACTGTTTCGGTTGTATGTTATGCTGCAGGCGAGGCATGAATCAATCAATGATCATACATACTACATGCCTCTCCTCTGCTCACTCTGTCAGTCGCCTTTCTCTTTTTCTCTTCAAATATCATTCAGGCTGCTACTGTAGCTACTTCGACTGTGCGCGGGCCAGGAACCGAACGTATCAAAGCAAGTGGACGGCTTTAATTTACTTGTTTCGGTGAACAACAGTGGTGTTGGATTTTGACAACCGCGTGTTTTCTCATTTTCTGGTCCCCTGGTTTACGAAATTGCAGTTTTCATGGGCTGGTGGGGGTGGATTTTTTATTATTACTGAGGTAGGGTGATGGTCTACAGGAAGGCTTTGTCACGTGCATTGCGTCTACGCCGCCGATGGCTTGACTGACTGACTGACTGACTGACTGCCGGGGGCGGGAGATAAGGTTGGCTGGGGGTGGTTTCCATGGAATCTTGGCTCCGCTTTCTTTTCCGGGGTGGTGTAGTGTATACCGGGTGGGGTACCGGGGTCCGGTGGAGGTGGCTAATTCCTTCCTGTCAGAGTGCAGCCTTCCCTTTTCAGTGCCATTACTTACTGTGGGCCATGCTATCCAAACATAACGTTCTTGCCCTATTGTTAATATTTTGTAATATGTAAGTTTATGTAATATTTTGTAGTTTCTTATCTACCATCAAGGTTGGCAAAAAATAGTTATATAAAGAGATGCCCAAAATTTCAAGAATTTTTTTTTTCAAAAAACTTATATTTTTTTATAGTGAAAAGGAAAATCTTGAAGAATATCGATCCAATCTCGAAGAATATTCGTGTCCATTTGGCATTTTAATTAAATACTCGGCAGGAACTGCCGATCTTGATAGTTGAGTATGGTATTAGGGTTGTTTTAGGATAATTTACTAGGGTAAAGAAAAATGTGAATGTTTAGAGATAATGAAGATTCAAAGATGTTAACAACAAAAGAAGAAAAAGAAGAAGAAATATGAGACCAAAAAAATGGTTGAAAATTCCTTGTTTGTCTTTCAATTTGTCTCTTACGCAAAGATTTCTTTTACAATCCTCTTTAACCCTTAAACGTCAAGGTAAGCCCCATGGGCTTATTTAAAAGAGAATAATGAAGAAAAAAGTGGATTTTCTCAACCAAATCAAGCGAGGATTGGTGCATTGGAAAGCTACTGAAAAAGTGATCTAGATTCCAAATTTGCGCCTCATTTGAGAGATTGTGGAATCGTTGGTAAGCAATCAAAGTTATCAAATTGTACAGGTTTTGAGGTTGGGGCAACTGAGGTGCCGCAGTACTACAGTGCCTAGCAGAGCCGTTTTTGCATTTTTATTTTTATTTTTATTTTATTTTATTTTTCCCTCCGAAAATTTAGATGCCTTCCGGGCTGCCCCGCCCAGGCCCTCTTGACATTTAAGGGTTAATACAATTAGAGCATGTCCTACCACCAACTCTTCAAAACGCCATAATATAGGGGGTCAAAGAATTCATGGCAAAAACAAATTTCCTACACAATGCAAAAAAGAATGGAAGGTTGGCGCAATAGAAGGTTGATATTGTTAAGACGCTATTAATATTGTTTCAAAAAAATCATTAGCCATTTTTTCCTTCAAATTCCTTTTACTCATCTCTCCCATGCGTGTATCTTTTTCTCTACTTGTCTCTATTCTCTACCTTCATGAGTCTAATCCTCTATTCAAATCTTTTCCTCTACTCGTGTCTTTTCCTCTACTCATGTCCTTCCCTCCACCCATATCTTTCCTCCTATACATATATTTTTCCTCTACATGTGTCTTTTCCCATTTATGTATTTTTTTTCCTACCATCTTGTACCTACGTCTTTTCTTACTATCTAGGCGCTATGTTTTTTCTTGCTTTCCATTACGTGACTTTTTCTACTTTCTCGAACTTATATCTTTTTTTGATCTCACGTGTTTGTATTTGTTTGTAAACCTGTTTTTTTGGGCCACATCATCTAAATAATCCTCCATGTCACGTTAACCCCTAAGAATCTAAAACGCTCGATATGGTCATCTACATCATTGAACTTTGTAACGGTGACATTTTCATTTTACTTCGGCTTTTTGATTGCCATACATCATTTTAAAGCTCTTGTTCTATACTACAAGATCAACAGTGTCAATCGTGTCAAATTGAAGTTATTTTTATACAAACAGATGATTTGCACAATTTTCCCACATTACAAAAAATAAGCAGTGGACATTTAGGGATTAAGGGATCTTGTTGCTCTATATGAAATCAAGATTGTGATAGTTTTTGGATGATGGAGTGTTAGGCATGATTTTACCACTTGTAATAAAATTGTAGAAGGTGAAATAGAAAAGCTTGGAATAAAATTGATATTTTTGTGAAGACATGGGTAGTTTTCAACTAGAATACAAGGATGAGATCATAATAATAGCTCCTAAGAGATGAAGAAATTGGGCCTCATGGTTTATTTTGGCAATTTTGAGTAGGTTCTATATAGACTTCATTTTGTTCAAACTTGTTTATTTATTGACCAACATATATGTAATATTCTTTATTAATTTTGATGCTATAAAATTTGGTCCCATTTGAATTATATTTTTTACAACATGATGGATTGATTTTCTCATTTCAAAACTACAAAACTTAGGTCATTTAGGGAATATCGTCAATAATGTTTTGTAGCTTTTAGAGATGAATTTCAACTAATGATAGTGCATTTTCACAAAAGAAAAACGTCTTTAAATCTTGAGAAGGATAATATAACTTGTTACATACCTAAATGACTATGGATGATTAACCCGAGTGACCAAACGACCATTTTATGGTTGTTGTTCTTTTTTTATGGGCTGCTCAGGATGAAAATATATATTTTCATAAAAAATTAAAAAATATTTTCAAATAGAAAATCAAGTTTACCTTCCAACCCAATTCAAATCATGTCAATTTGAGTTAAACTTCACCAAGAAGACAAAGACAAAGACCTCAATATTGTCTTAGTGTTAGAAAAATTACTATTTGAGGAAACTAATGATGTTTTCTCCTTTGGAAAAAAATCCTTTTTTGAATTTTAGAATAGAATGTCTAGTTTTAATCAAATCATACCAAATCTCAAATTCCCAAAAAAAAAATGGGTAATTTTAGTGAATATTAAATGGTAAATGTTCTAATTCATTGAATGAGTATCTAAAACATTTTTTGAAAGTTTGACCGTACAGATAATTACTAAAAAAATTGTGCTTATCATTTTCTCTTTTAAACCAAAATTCATCAAAGTTGTAGAAGTAACATTTTATAGCACATTTAGATTTTGCCCTTATCCCCTTTGTCATTTAGGAGTTAATTGATGGACGAAAGTACTGATGATATTTTTCCATGGTTAATATGCAAGGAGATGTTAAATGGAGTTAGCAATTTCTATGTGATTGAGGATTGCATAACTCAAAATGGATGAGATGTGCAAAGGAGTGAATCATCTCAAATTGGATGAAGAGTGCAATAGATAGGATGATCAATGCACTGGAGTGAGACATTTATCTATCTGAAGTTGATATTTAAAGAGTTAGAAGACTTTAGCGATATTAGTAAAGATTGGAAGATATTTATCAAGAGCGCAATGAGACAAGATGATCTCTACATTAGAGTGAAACATCTTTTCATCTAAAGTTGTTACTTGAAGAGCTAGAAGATCTAGTATTATTGGAAGATCTTTAATAAAAATAGCTACAAACTCTAATACAAATGATAAAAACTCCAAGATCTTTAATAAAAACAGATAAAGATCCTAGTGCTTGCGAATACTTTTAACCAAAGACCAATTCTATTTGAGGAAAATTCTATTTTTTGTAAATTTAATTGATTTTTGGTGACAAAAATCACTCAAAATTCATAACTTCCACACCGTATGTTCAAAAGGTACAAAATGACTTCGATGCACTTCTACTCATCAAGAGATTTCCAATGATGCCAAAAACGACATCAAAAAGTCAATATTCAGTGTACTCCTTCTCATCAAGAGCTTCCCGACAATATGAAAAACGCAGCCGACATGAGAAATCTCAACATAACATACAAAATAAGCAAACAAACCACCCTCCTCAACCCTCAAAAGGCATACCAAAACCCTTAGTCTTAATTTTCACAGTTTTCAAACTACTTTGACCATTAATTGCTAAATGCTTTTTATGATTTTTTTTCTTCAGAAATCATTTGTGACCAAAAGAGTATGTACCTACATTTTCTAATTTTGAGGTTAAAATTCAAAAATACTCCTTTCTTTCTAAATTAGGAAATGTTATTTTTAAGGGTTAATGGATAGACTCCCGGAATTGTTGGGAAACAAAATTGATGGCAGCTGATGCAACTGGGTGGTTGGCTACTCTACATGATGGGAGGAGTTTGCGCCGGAAAGTCTTTGCAAGTGGCTCATAGATTGGTCGGTATCTACAAAATTCTGTATACTTTTTAAAAGGATAGATGATTCCCTATTGGTTACCATTATACCTGTAGAATACCCGTATCCTACGGTCCCCGGCACGGCCATAGGCCCATTTTTTTTGTCTTCTCATGTTCTCCGGGATTTCATTCGTGGCTTGCGGTCACCGGTTCCTGAATTCTTGAGCCGGCATAACAAGGGCGGGGGGGCCCCACCAGTTATAAAGTAGATACCGGAAAAAGCAAAAGGCTCTTATCAGACAGATCTTGGCGAGAGGGTCCCACGTGTTCTCCACGAGTGCTAATTGAATGGCCCTCTGTACCTCTCCCCTTCTGCAGGAGGCATCAAAACAACTGAATTCATGCCATGGGACCCATGTTTAATAAAAATCTTTTCCACCAGGTTAATCATTCACTTTTTGGGGAAAACGAATACCGTAGTATCATAGCTGGGTCGAAAAAAAAAAAAAAATGTAAAAATGATTGAAGAAATAAAAAACGTAAAAAATCGGAATTTATGAGGAAAAGAACGAAAATAGAATCAATTATGTTTAGCTATATTTGACTATTTTAATATATTTTGGATCATTTTTTTAATCATCTTTTTTGCAAAAAAACGAAATCCAAGAAATTCATTTTTTTGAGAAATAAACCTTATTTTTATAAAAATATTAAATATTTGTTCGTGGGATGGTGACCCAACTATGGTACTACATGGCATTTGATCGAAATAACAATGACCGAACACTTTTCAATACAAAGTAAATTAATAATCATGATAATATGTATATAACAATATATCACAATTCATATATTAAACCACAATTGAACAATTATAAGGCTAAATACGACTTGTAAAGAGGGACCCCAAGGGCCTTTTAAGGGTTAACTTTTAGGCATGTTTCAAGTCATACAAGAATTAGAGCTTATTGATAAGTATACCGTAGTACCATAGCAGGGTTGCCACCCCGTGAACGAATATTTAATTTAAAAAAATAAGGTTCACTCATCCAAAAATGAATCTCTTGATTTTTGTTTTTGAGAAAAAAAATGATTTAAAACGACCCAAAATAGTCCAAAATAGCTTAGAAATAGCAAAATATAGCTTAAAATAATTTATTCTATTTTTGTTCTTTTGTCCTCATAATTTCCGATGTTTTACTTCTTTTTTTTTTCTTTTTTTTATATATATATTTTTAACCTGCTATGGTACTACAGTACCGTACACTCATTCAAATTAAGCTATATGCTGTTCTACACTTCTACCCCTGGGTTAACTGAAACCCACTTGTTGGAGCTGAAATGAAGAGGGTCAGGTTCAGTTTTACAAGAAGGGTGTCAGGTAATGCAATGAAATATCTTCACTTGCATTCAAAATATAATAAAATATAATAAAATAAAATAAAAACTAAACTAAGTTATGTACATGCGGTGGTGAATAACTTGTTGACCAGATCAAATTCTTCTGGCTGAGCAGTGAGCACCGTTCTGGCCACAATTAACCCAGACACTCACTAGACAGCATGAAGTGCTTCTGAGTTTCTGACTAAAATGATTTCCCAAGTCGGTTTACAATGGAGTCTTGGTCTTCTCAAGGTACAACAGCAAGTTGGCCTGCAGGCCAGATATTCTGCCACATCTATCTTGAATGAAGGGCGTTTCTACAAAATTATGCTGCATTTGATTCTCTGTGCCATAGTCATAGGCTGCCCTTCCCCAGGGCTGAAATCTACCAACGTTGGTAGATTTCACCTCTGGGTATGTACGAGTACCAAATTATTCTGTCATAGTCTTAGGGCCGGTTTAGACTTGGAGTCAAGGTCAATTTTTTATTCTTCAGGTCATGAGATCTAAGTTTCCAATGGTAAAAGAGTTGAGGGTGTGCTTAACGATATTTAAAATAGGAGTCAAGGCCGTGTTAAGACTATTCTTTTTTTATTCACCGAATTTAAATGTTTTAACTCCTATATGCATACAGCCCTCTCCAAATTGGGCAATTAGGAGGGATATTTGAGCTTGATGTATGAATAAAAGTTGTACATTATGAATTTTAGATTCTATCCATATGGTTAGATCTATGATTGCAATCACCAAAAAAATTGTATAAAATTTGAAACTTAAAATTTGAAATTCTTTTGTAATTTGATTAAGAATGAGATATAGACAATCTATGGATGAAGTTTGTTGTGATGTGTTGATACTCTAAGTGTAGTGATTTTTGAAGATTTTTTGGTTGCTTAATTTTATGAGTTGACTTTTTCAATAGCACTTTTGATTTGTTTTGAACTAAGATCTTAGAAATTTTTGGTGAATCACTGCAACATGAAATGAGGCATAAAAATTTCACAAATCAATCCCTTTCTAATCAGTTTCTCACATGCATGAAGCTAACTTCCTATAAAATCTATAGTAAAAAATTCACACTGCGGAAAGTGCATGATCGATGAGAAAATGTGGATGAAATTTGTGCATCGTCCAAAAAATGAACGCTTAGGCAGTTAAGGATTAATTATTCAAAAATGGTGCTTCAAATGAGAGCACCATTTTGACTGCCTTGGAATCATGTTGGATCATCAATAACAATTGAATAAATGAAGGCACTGGGCCCAAATACAAGAAAGTACACCAAATTGACCTTCATCTCATACTACAAAAGAACAAAAGTTTTTTGCATCATAGTTGGACTTTCGTGGGTTCATATATTTTCCTCATGATTTTTGTAAAATAGACATACAAAAACTATACTTTCATGACATTAATACTTAAATTAGTACTAGTTCTAATATTTAAAGTAGTAATACTACACCAAAATCACCAAATACTATAGGTGCGTGAACGACATCGGTATATTCATCTATTTGACAAATTCTCATCTATTTAAACAAATTCTCATCCATTTTGAACAATTTTTCATCATATTAGGATGAATTTTACCTCAATATTTTGGAAATATAATTATTGGAAAAGCCTCTCGTAATATTGTGGGCCACAATATATGGTGATTTTGGTGTACTCTTTTGGTGGGATGCTTCGATATGATGGGTCACTTTGCTATGTATAAATTATTCACAGAGTTAACCCTTTAGTGCCCAATAGAGGTCATTGATGTTTCAAAAACACGAATAATGGAAACTCCATGAACAATTGGATTTTGAATTGTGAAGTTTAGTGTTGGAGACTTCTAATATACATCTTCTAGAAGAAAAAAAATTCAATTTGGAGCTGTGCAACTATCAAAATACCTATGAACAAAACGGGAAAATACTGCAAATACTTCAAAATACAATAAATACTCACAAATACAACACATGGTATTTCTTGTGTTTGGAAGCTTGTTATCTTGTTTTATTTTTTTGGATTGTGTTCTCTTGTTCATGTTTCATTAGTGTATGTGTTCCGATCTTGATCAATGTACCAACTCCTTTCATATTTTAATGTATAAATCTTTGTCCTAAACAATATATGGATAAGTCACTATCATTTATACAATTCACAATAATTATATGTGAGTCCGTTCTTGACATAAAAGATTGCAACGGAGAGGTGTTGATATAGGTCATTGCTGAACATCTACACTTTCATTTTTGAAAACTTAACCCAAATTCTATTTAACTTTGAAGTCACACACCCTCCAAAATGTCATTTTTGAGTGTGCATTATATGGTTTAAAGACACACTATGATCTTCCAATCCCACCATCGCATGATTCTCTAATTTTGGCAAAATGTCTTCACTCAAGTTGAGAATACAATTGTGCAGTTACTTTCTAATTTAATCCATTCTATTTCTGGTAGTATCAATCATAGTGGAAAAATCCATTGAAATTGAGTGAATCTAGCTACGGTACCTTGAGCAGTAAAGGGTTAAGGGCTAGAAATTTTTACTATCAAATGTGGTTACTTGCCTTGGTACCAAATAACTTTTATTTTATTTTAATGAATTTGATCACTTTAGTTTCAACAATAAAAATAAAAAGGCAATAGAATTATTTGTAAAGTGAATGGATGATGACCTGTTGTGTAGGGGAGCTTCTCTAGCATTGGGAAGATTCAAGGTTCGAATCTCTTTGGCAACATAGAGTGTAGTGATTGGTTGAAAAAAATGGAGTCAATTCGCGGCCTTTCAAGCTAAAAAACCAATTTTGTCTTGTCTTTCCTCTTGTGGAAAATTTTGCTCGACATTATGGATAACTCTAATGAAACAAGCAGCTATGCTACGAGGAATTCTGACCGGAATAGAACAGGTGAAGGACGAGAATGCATTTCAGTGGAATCATGGACGGAATATATTTGCTACAGTGGTATTTAACCCAAAATAATGAGTGTCCCCGCAATGCCTCTTCCCTAGGGTCAGAGCCAACAAACATTTTACTCTTTAGTATTCACGAAGTTCCTCGAAGGAATGGCCGACTTCTTCTTCTTCTTCTCACGAGGCGCACTCTGTTTCCACACTCTTTACCTCCTTTCCAATTTCGGAAGTGGCAAGCGCGAGCGACGGACTCGATCGATTGGCAGGGAAGAACATCGTGCCATAATGCTCTGCTCTCATTACAGTTTCATTACGATCTCACTCAACTTATCCGGCGGAAGGGGATCATCAACTTTACAAGATCATCTGTAGTGTACATTACTTTAGCTTAATTTCCACCGGATCATCATTCCCCCGCCCGCCAAGAGATTTGATTCACAGCTAATAAGGTTGTTGCTTAATTCAATGCGCCGGCCTAGCTTCGGATATACATCACAAGTAAATTGCGATCGATGATGGATCATTTACCAGCACCGGCTAATCTCCACTGACCATAGCGATAGGGTTACGTACACTCTACGCCTTTGAATTCCATTGCGTCTCCGGGTAGTGGATTAGAGTGTCCGCCAGCTGTTTGAGTAATCGAGATGAGATCGGAAAATATTGCCGCGGAAGATACCACGTTGGAATCAATCAAATCGTTATAGAGTGATTTAGGTCTGCGCAAGAGACGGTGCAGAGCCGTGTCACGTAAGAGTGCGTAGGTCTTTAAAATTTGGATGTGGATAATGTACGCATAAGTGTTGAATGTTGTGACCGAAGCCAATAGTGCAGGTTAGGTGCTGAAACTATAAAATCTTTGAGTAATCTTATCGTAATAGTTTGATCCTTCCTGCTTAATTTTTGTGACGACAATAGCGCTTCTGTTGAAACTTCTTGCGCAACCGATTATGTGGAGGTCGGAGTATTGGATATTTCTTTTCTTTTCTTTTTTCAATTGGCTTATTTGTTAGGTCTATGAAGGCCGTTACAATAGAGGCGCAAGGACAGCAATCCACACCTGTGGCGTTCTGATGGAAGCGCAAGCAGCAATTGAGTAGGAAATGAAAACGGCTGGATCGGCTCATCTTCATCCGTTCAGAGGCTATGGCTGAGGTGCGCTATGTTCGTTTCTTGCTCTAGCAGTATGTTTCTTGATTTTAGTACAGTAACTTACTGGTAGTACAGAAGGTCCACTCCGTCGTCTCGAGGAAAAACAAAACGGGGAAAGCCACTGGCTCTTTTGCAGACCCGATCTACTGGTGAATCTGCACTTCTGCAGCAAATGTGTGCGAATCTCTGTGCTCCAAGAAACAGTTCCTTGGTGCAGTCAAATTGAAAACTACACGTAATTTCCACTTGAGCAAATGCAAATTATACAATTTAATTCAATTAGTGTGAGATACACTACTTTGCTTTGCATTAGTTAGTAAAGATTGTATGTTTTAAGTGCAGCAAAAAAGAGAACCAAGGGTATAATGCAAAGACAAAACTTAGAGCGCTAGTGGACAAGTACTCATATGTTGTGAATTTGTGATGTTTTAGTTTGTGCTATTAAAAAAAAAAAAAAAAAACTAATTCCACAACTTAAAAGTGGTTTAATCATTTTAATCATCAAAAACCACATTAAATTGTTTAAAGTGTTGCCTTTAAGTGCACGCTTAGGACATTACAGTACTGATCATACCAGTACGACAACACTCAACGAATTCCTGCTGTCCTCAAAAACATCTGGAGTTTTTGTTCTTTGATAGTGGTCAGCAGGACACAACTGATCATTGTCAGATAAAATCATTGACCAGAGTTTGAACTTTAGCATTTTGAACTTTGGAGTGAAAAAGCTAGGATTCATCTCAGTTCAATATTACATCATGCACAGGATTGCCATTTGTGCAAATGATGTCCCACCTTATGGGGTTCAAAGTGATGTATAAGGAGACACTTTACAGCATGTAACTATCAGGCCACGTTAGTACTGGAGTACAATTAATTTTGTATGTTGAGTCTTACTGCATTACCAACTCTGTCACCGGCTTCATGAATGCCTTTCTCGTTAACAATATCAAGAACTCTATATCAAGCGGATTCAACCATCGCAGTCGCACTCAATTCTGTACATTCTGATATAAGGTGGAAGTACCTCTTATCATCCATTTAACCCCTAAATGTCCAACCATCCAGAAAGTGGACGATGTATAGAATCAAACACAGTTTTTTGATATGTCATTGACTTTTAGCAAGGTGATTTTCTCACTATATGTTTTATGGGAAGTTAGCTTCATGCATGTGTGATTCGATTAGAAAGGGGATGATTTGTGAAATTTTTAGGCCTCATTTCATGTTGTAGTGATTCCCCCAAAATTTCGAGATTTCAGTGTAAAAGTGCTCTTAAAAAAGCCAACTCATAAAATTAAGCAACTAAAAAATCTCCAAAAATCACTACACTTAGAGTATTACATTTCAACCAATCACAACAAATTTCATGTACAAATTGTCAATATCTTATTTGTAATCAAATTACACAAGAATTTTGAATTTCAAGTCTCAAATTTTTACAAAATATTGGTGATAACAATTGCAGATCTAATTGCATGGATAGAATCTAAAATTTATAATGTACAAGTTTTATTCATACATCAAGTGCAAAATATCCCTCTAGGTTGCATTTTATGATGCATCTTTGTAAAATTGTCAAATTTGGAGAGAGGTGAGGACGTTTAACCCTTAAACGTCAAGAGGGCCTGGGCAGGGTAGCCCAAAAGGCATCTAAATTTTTGGAGGAAAAAAAAAATTAAATTAAATGAAAAAATTGAAAAAATTGAAAAAAACGGCTCTACTGGCATCATTGTTGCGGTATTGTAGCACTGCGGCACTTTTCAAGAAACGACCTCAACTGCCCCAACCTCAACTCCTGTTCATTTTGATAACTTTGATTGTTTGCCAATGATTCCACAATCTCCCAAATGAGGCGCAAATTTGGAATCTAGATCGCTTTTTCAGTAGCTTTCCAATGCAACAATCCTCGTTTGGTTTGGTTGAGAAAAACTACTTTTTCCTCAAATATTCCTTTCTAAAAAGCCCGTGGGGCTTTTTTGACATTTAAGGGTTAGGGGTTAATCAATCTGAATGTCTTTGAGGACAATCAAGATAAAATCTCAGTGGACTTGAATCCAAGTGAAATCATAGTTTCTTTTATAACATTTGTAATTTCTATTAATTTTAAAGTGGTTTGCCTTGTAAAATACAAAACTACCCCTAGGTGTGGGCTATAAGTATCCCAAAAATGCTCTGTAACCATTCAAAACGAGCCTATAGTTAATAGAGAAGTTACCTTAACCCACCCCCCCCATTTACACCCATTGAAGTACCTAAAATCACTCTATTTATACCCAATTCCACCTACTACTTATTGCATTTAGTATTCACTTGAATTTAGGTGGAATTCTAGGGTCAATCCTAAGGTGGAATTGGGGATCAATGATAGGGTGCAGAATTGGGTCTTAGATGATCTTAGCAATGTCCACTTTAAAGACAATGTTTGCACACTTAGTTGAATGGGAATTATTGAATTACGCTTTTGTTGTTACTTTTCCATTCTACACCTTTTATTTATGTCCTTGAACCATAGGTAAACAAACTGCCCCCAACGGACTCTTTATTCATGATGATCTTTAAACCAATGTTAAGATTATTATTCACTATACTCCAAGGCTTTTCTAATGTCACAACCTTGGCTCTCGAAATGTACATGATTATCAAGAAGAAGATTAATTTTGGACAAGACCACTGTGAAGTATTGGTGTTCATTTGTGAATGCTCATTTACTAAGTCTAAGTTGACTTGCAATCAAGTAGAATGACTTGTATACTACTTAAAGAGGTTAACACCATCTAAAATAACATTTCTATGCCCAATTTTCTCCCCAAACAAAAGTCTCCAAGGTTGATTGAATGTTAAGTTTATATGGGGAACCTTCACCATAGTTAAATAGGCAATGATGGTAGCATGAGCACGGCGAGGGGTTCCAAACTTGACCCCTTCATTTGAATCCAAAGGGTCAACCACCAACCTAGCTCTATGCCTTATGTAATTGTTAATGGAGTTCTTTATCGATCAATAATATTGTATATAAAAGTGGCATTAAATAAGTATTTGGGGTTGCAATAATCAAGATGATGGTTTAGAATCCTTTCTCACTTGTTTGAACTCTTTCCTGTCATATTTGTATGCAACTTCTTGTGACACAATGCACTAGAGTAAGAACGAGAATACAAAATGAGTCTTGAATTGGATACGTTCGTTCTAATGTTGTATTGGTATGTCAAAGCTGAATGTTTATGTGGTTTAGATAAGTGTATCGGTTTGTTATACATAACTTGGGTCCAAGTCTCATCTATGGCCATATTTACAAAATACCCTTGCTAGAATATTGGGGTTTTAAGGACAAAGTAATAAACCTTGAATGATACCAATACTAGGGTGGTTTCTAAGCTTCAAAATCAATTATACAACATGTACGTAATACATGTAGAATTATTCTTGGCCATCTAGTACATTATTAGTACGTTAAGCATGAGGTAGTGGAACTTAGAGCTATCGATGTGTCATTTATCATTGTTTTGGTAATGAATTTCAACTATGTTGATTGATGTAATTGATTAATGTACAAAGAAGTAGTTTGCACTTTAACCCCTAAAGGACCATAAGGCCCCCACGCGGCTTCTGGAACTAGAAAGTGAGGAAATTCGGGCTCTTGGGCTTCGGATTGTAGGATGAGCAACAAAGAGACCCTGGCTCTTTTTGAGAGCCAAATCTGTAGGTACTTCTTGATTAGAAATTCATCAAGTGAGCGATTTTTGGTGATTTTTTTGAGTTGCAAGGAGGGAATCTAGGCGTAACTTTAGACCCTCATATCTTCCTCCTCACACCTCTAAATTATGTGAAATTTTTATCACATGTTTGGAATGATGATCTCTACACACAATAAAAATTTCAGAATTTTTGGAGCACTTTTGAACAATCCGATTTTAGCATGTGTACAAAATACCTCGAACGAGTTCCATTAATCTTCTCAACGGTGGCATTTTCTCAAAAATTGTGCGATTTTGTTGATCCTTTTTTCATACAAAAGCTACATAAGTCTTCTTTAATTTCAACGGTGTTGATCGTCAAAATTACCCCACACCAATGAAGAATTGAGCTTGCTACAAGTGCTAGTCAAGAAAACAAGAGCTAAGTAAGTTCAACACCCCCCCGGTCCTTTAGGGGTTAACCTTTTAAAGGACAAACCAAGCCCCATGGGCTTAGTTTTGAGAGAATAATGCAAAAACTTTAGATTTTGTGGACCAAAATATGTAAAATTTATTGCATTCAAAGGTAGTGGAGCACGAGTTTTGGATTCTTCAAAAGCATTGATGGAGGAGAATCATGCTTGTGCTGCAAATGAGATGAATTATCGGGATGGGGGGACATGGTTTTTTTCTTTCTTCCCGGGCGTAGAGGCAACAATTATGGGGAACATGTAAGCAAAGGCATGTGGAAAAAACCTGCTTTGGTGTCAAATTTGTTATTTTGTAAACTGAAAATCCGTTGGCATAGCTAACTCACATTCCGATGTTCCAAATTCTAGCTGTCCCATTGGTTTTACTCACATTCCGATGTTCTTAGGCTTGGATAGTTTGAGCATGTTTGAGCTAGTTCATTCCTATTTTTGAGGGATTTCCAATTAATCTCATAATGCCTGCTACTGCTTGAGGATCAAATATTTTTGGGATTCTCTCGGGCTGCCCTTCAAGACACTCTTTTGACGTTTAAGGGTTAAACATGCACATCATGTAACATTTCTATAGCAATGATCTTTTATTCCTTTGTAATGATTTCATCAACATTTTCAATACATACATATATAATTTTTTTGGAATTACTAGGATTTTTTTAAGACATACCAAACCCTTCCACATACTTCATTGCTATTGGAAAAAGAAATGTGATGTATAGTTTTATGACTAATATATAGTTTTTTTTTTGAGGTGGTCACTACTACGTTGGAGTATGATTGCAAGGGGTTAACCTCTAAATGATAGAGGGGGTAAGGGGAAAATCTAGATGTGTTATAAAATGTTACTTCTGCAACTTTGACGAAGTTTGGTCCAAAAGAGAAAATGAGAAGCATGATGTTTAGTAATTATCCGTACGGTCAAATTATCAAAAAATGTTTTAAATACTCATTTAATGAATTTAGAAGCATTTACCATTTGATACTCACCAAAATTACAAATTTTACTTTTGGAATTTGGTATGATTGGTTAAATCCAGACATTCAATTCTGAATTCAAAAAAGCAATTCTTTCAAATATGAGAACAGTCACCATCAATTTCCCCAAATGGTAAATTTTATAACACTACGACAATATTGAGCTCGTTGTCTTTGAAATATTCTCCTTGGTGGAATTTAACTCGGATTGACATGGTTCAAATTAGGTTGGAAAGTAGGCTTGATTTTCTATTTGAACTTTTATTTATTTATTAATAAGTTATTATGATTATTATTATTTTCATCGTGGGCAGCCCTTAAAAAATGGCAACGACCATAAAATGGTCGTTTGAGTTAATAATGAGTCTGTATTCGGAGGCCGGATTCTACTCCTGTGTGGCCACTAATTTATGCTCCCTAGGGTTTGATAACAGAACAGACAACGTGATATTACAGAAGGTGATATTAAAGGGGGCTGGGTGTTTTGGATAGAAGCATAGTCATGGGTTGGTCAACAATCAAGGATGCTCGCATGCACTTCACTTCTCCTATTTCTTTTTATGATGCTACCATCAGACTGGCAAAGTCTGCAAGGCCGGAGTTCAGAAGAATCTGCCAAAGTCCGTCGATCAAAAGCAATTGCCAGTGAGTTTTTCCTCTTTGACTTCAGTCTTAACTCAGTTGAAAAGAAAACTAGCTCCATACTTCATCCTGCCCATATCACAATTTCCAACATTACGCCAGAAAATACAATGACACTCCGTCATATGAAGATATTATTGTTTCAAGTAGTACACATGTGACAAGTCATTTCTATGACTAATCCATGCATGTCATCTTGAAGGTAGGGCTTCCTAAGTATGTCATAACAGAGAAGGTGACAATTGTACTGTATGTAAAGGATAGAATCATGACGAAAATATTTAAACAAGGTGCAATAGATGAAATATTCATTGAATATTCTTCAAGATTCTCTTTTACAAAATTGAATAAAATAATTTTATTTATGACATTTATTTTGGATTTTATTTATATTTTTTTACTAACCCTACTGTCCACCTCTAATAGAGTTATATTGAAGTACCAACCCTTTGAACATAAGTAGATGCTAGCCTCAGAAATAAATTTTAGCATGGCTCAGATGTACATGAGGTGTATATGAGGGGACCATTGCAAGCAACAAATTTGACATACTTGTAGTTGGAGGCCTCTCCAATATTATCAACAACTCCCCATCACAAGAAATTTATTGTAATCGGTAGAGAAATTGATAGGCTTACAAAGGTGACTTGGGTGAAAGTCATCCAAGGTTATATGAAAAAGTTGCAACTGAAGGCTTTGAATCTGTTCGTGATCCAGTTTCTGAACGCTGGGACGTTTAGGGGTTAACTCAAAAAAAATTCAATCTGCTGTCAAATTTCAACTTGTTGAAAACTTCTGTTAAAGTCTGTGAGAACTCTATCAGTACCTTAGAAAGTAAAGTTTGTATTGAATGCTTCAAAGATGATGACCAACTGAATGGACCACGTCTGCTGGTATAGCACTGGAGTATCACAATATCCTGTGATTACAATTTAGCTCTCCACAGACCCCATTTTATAGGTAATTCCTTTTGTATTGTGACCATGTATTTTTGCATACAAATAGGTGATTCATTTTCTATTTCACTACTAACACATAAGATGGAACGTACGAGAAATATATGATACTCATACAAATAGTGCCCAAGGGACACTATTAGAGGTTAACCAATATGACCATTCTTTGTTGAAACGACAAATGAAAGTGCACAAGAAAATGGGTAACACATGCATGTACTTTGCAATCTAGTGCCCGTTGGTTTAACTTAAAAAAGTAATTAGATTTCAACCACAAGTGGGACCATGTGGTTAGAACAACACTATAATAATGATATTTATTCTAGAATCTGATAGATAGAAAAATATTAAAACTTTGTTTCGAGTCATTGAAACAACACTGGAATGTTGTTTTAACATGTTAGAACAACGTGATTATCACAACATCCCCAAATGATAGTATCATGGATGTTGTTCTAAATTGCTCTCCTCACTTGAATACACTCTAATGCTAACTCCAATCAAAAGTCGCTACTCAAATACACAATTGTTGCAACAAGTTGGACAACTTTTTGGTGAACTTTGGTGTGGGGTCTCAAACAAATGGACTCTTCAAAGGGACCGAAATTCTTCTCCTTCTTTGTAGGACCCAGACAGACACTCAGTACCTTGACACCTCTAGAATCTGGTCCCCAAGCCTAAGCAGCCAGAAAACCATCTCCCTCTTTCCACCACTCATCTGCTTGCACTGTAATTCTATAGATTCGTTGCAACCAGCATTGTAGAATCCTAAGGCACTGTAACACTTTAATTAATTTCAGTTTCTTCACAAGGATCCTGCCGTTCTATGAAACAGCAAAACCCGAACTTTAAGTCACTTAAACCTTCAACTATTCATTCATATATGTACACTACAAGGAGAGGTGCCTTGTTTTTTTAATTGTACACGCTTGTCCTACGTGCCGAATCGCACTCACCAAGTCCAACCAAAAAATTGGTGAGTGCGAAGTGGCGCCATTGGACTCACAGAGGGAGTGAAAAGCGACGTCTTCTCCTTGTAGTGATAATACGTTCTTAGACTCTCAATTAATGAGCTTCCTTGTGAAAGCGAATTATTCACGTTATCGCCAAATGAATCATCAATTAATTGACAATCGATAGTTTGCAGATACTTACAACGGCACACTTGCACTGTAGAATATTGGTCCTTTGTCCGGTGGACATCGAACCACAGGTGAGTCAAACAAACACTTTACTCACACTGGCCTTGAAAGAGGACCAAAATTCTTACTACCAATTAGTAGAACTACTCCAATAGACTTTTCATTCATTCATTCATTCACGATCGTCTACCCCAACCCAACACAGTACAGGTCTTCTTTTTCTTCTCCTGAAGCTGGACCAAGTATATATACTCGCTTGGTATCTGTCACAGGGAGATAAATACAAGATTCCCATATGGGAAACGTGGACAAATTGTAACTTTCCCAGATCAAAAATACACTAAAATCATCCCAAGAAAGTTACAATTGTGAGAATTTGTCCCACTTCCCATGTGGGAATGTCTTTTTTCTCCTTGTGTGTTCAAAAACAAAATCTGACAAAGAAAGAATCGTAGGAATTAACTTCTTACAGTAGCCTCCGGCCCTCGGCATGTACAATATATAATTAGTATGGTCAATCTAAAGAGTGTGACCAAGACCCTGATGATATATGAGGTACAGCCAGCTAATATTATTCCTATATATATGTAGCCGGCCTGCCGGCCGTCGCCTCTGAAAAGGTCAGCTAGACTGTAACAATGAACAAGAGGAGAATGTCACAATCGAGACTGACTGGTTCCACGGCAAGTCGGACTTTCTCCTCTACACGGAAATGCTTACTTGATTTAAAGCTTTAAAATCACTTTAAAAAAGGTACATAAAAACCATGATATATGATGAGCTCGCACACTGTCAGTAGAGCAACGTAGAACGTTAAAACTGTGTCATTAAACATTAAACCAAACGAATCATGTGGTACTAGAACAACATTCCATATAACAACAGTGTTGATTGTTAAAACCGGCTGTGACAGTTCCTCTTCTTGCCGCAAATTACAAAGTGAAGAATGCATATATGCAGGTCACAACATTAAAACGTCGTTTTGAAATGACAATTAAATATCGTTTTAATGCGCTTAGATCACGTCGATGTCCCAATGTCGACGTTCTAAATTGCATGCTCTTCCCTGTCGATCACTTGTGTGGGGATCGATGCAGAAAGCTCTGTGACAGGATGTTTTTGCTGCGATGCACAGATCGTCCGTAAATCATGACAATGAGTTCATCGTAGAATCCATTGGTAGTAGTAGATTGCTTTTCTGGAATCATAAAAAAGTTGGTTATATTTGATGAAGCGCCAACTGAAGATTGTGGGGTTCGCGGCTCTGAAAACTAGGACTAATAACTGCGCCAATTAATTGCACTGAAATCAACCATTTTGATGAATTCGGGGATGGATTGTTAATTGGTTCGGAGTTCTCAGTAGTTTTGCAACTTTACTAGCAAGTTGATGTGGCAAAATGTGGCGTTTACAGTTGAAGAATTGTGTGTGACAGTGTGCACGTCAACTGGCAACAGTTTAGCCAAGGGCGAAACTATCCTGCCATGATAATGAATTGCAGTTAGTACAGGTGAAATTATATGTCCTCCTCCCGTAACCACTGGTCATAAGAAATACTGCTACACACACACACTATAAATAAAATAAAATAAAATAAATAAAGTATTTAGATTGATAGTTGAAACAGCGGAAAGGATTGAACACAATTGCGGATCGCCTACTGAAAGTGATCAGACCTTCACCACGGAGAGCCGGAGAGCCGCATTCTAGAGCAACTGCCTTCCCCGGGGTGCACTCTACATTATGTTTGAGAATCACGTGCGTTCATGACCCCTTCTAAAATCCCCTTGTATATGTGAGGTTATATGTCTAAATACCTCTATATACAGATATATTCTGTTTTAAATACATGTTTAATGTAAGTATACGCGAATATTTTCAGTTTTAAATGTGTTTATTGTATGTATATGTAATACAATAGTGTTCAAATTAATACCCCTTCTGTGTACTCACATATACTCATACATGTTTAGTGCAGTGCAACCCCCGGGCTGCCTTCAACAATCTAGATTTTTTTTTGAGAATCATCAACGTTTTTACTTGTCAAGAAAATCAAGAAAACAAGTCATTCATCTATTATGTTAAATGCACATTGTCACGTGATATGTCACGACTTTATTGTCATGAAAAAGGTCATGTTTTCATCTTGAATGTTTCATCCTATGTCATCTTGAACGTTTTTCATCCAAATTTGATGATACCATATATGAGATTCTAAGGCATTCTTACATGCATTGATGTTGAATGACAACGGGCACCTTTCTATGTTCTCCTATGTTCATTGTTGCCATGCAACATTTCTTTGCTAGTTACTTGTAATCATTGTGCATGGCTTTTCAAGTGAATATCAAACCTTACCCCTAATGCTCCCAGCGACCATTTTTTGGTCGCTACCTTTTTTGGAGGTTTTTTAAGGTCAAAAAATATTTTGATTTAAAAAAAATTAAAATTATGTCCTAATAAGAAATTAAGTCTACTTTCCAACCCAATTTGAATCATGCCAATCCAAGTTAAACTCCACCTAGGAGAATGTTTCAAAAACAATCACCTCTACATTGTACAGTGTTACAGAAAGTAATGTTGCTCTTTTGATCAAAGCCTTTTTTTACTTCTAGCATAAAAATACAATTCAAACCTATAATACCAAATTTTGAATCCTAAAAATATGAAATGTAATTTTGGTGTATTTTTGAAGTTAATTGCTTCTAAATTCATTAAATGGAGATTTAAAACTATTTTTGGAAATTTATTGTATGGATCATTTTCAAACATCATGTTTTGCATCTTCTCTATTGGAATAAACTTCATCAAAGTTATGACAATCACATTGTATAATACAACTTAGTCTTATTCTATACCCGGTTCTATATCCCTAGGGCATTTAGGGATTAAGGTAGAACCATCCAATTTCATCCCTACACCCATTCACTATTCCATAGGGTGCTTTTGGAACCCTTTCCTTTCTTAACCCTTAACTCCTAGATGTCCAACCATGCATTCTTAGCATGGTGTACATAATCAAACTCCGTTTTTTCATCTATCATGCACTTTTTGCAGTGTGGATTCTTTTATATAGATTTTATGGGAAGTTAGCTTCATGCATCTATGAACCGATTAGAAAAGGGATGATTTGTGAAAATTTATGCCTCATTTCATGTTGCGGTGATTCATCAAAAAATTCTAAGATCTTAGTTCAAAAGTGTTCTTAAAAAAATCAACTCATAAAATTAAGCAATCGAAGAACCTCCAAAAGTCACTACATTTAGAGTATTACATTTCAATCCATCACAACAAATTTCATACATAGATTGTCAATATCTTGTTCATAATCAAATTACAAAAGAATTTTGAATTTTAAGTTTCAAAATTTATACAAAAACATTGGTGATAGCAATCATAGATCTAACCATATAAGGTTACTAGAAACACACATTTCGTTAAAATTGGACTACATTTCGTTGAAACTAGACTACTATATTGAAAAAGTGATGGGGAGTGCTTCCCTTCTTAATAGAGGTAGGTCCCCAATTTTCTACACTACTCTTACTTGTAGAATAAGAGTGTTGAAGAAAAATTGGGGACCTATCTCTATTGAGAAGGGCCACACTCCCGATCACTTTTTCAGTTTGGTAGTCCAATTTTAACTAAATATGGCTCAATTTTAACGAAATGTGCGTTTAGAGTGTCTATTCTCAAAAGGGGAGAGTAGTCTTGCATCATTGGCCCTTTATCCGGTAGGCACTGGCTCATTGTCAGGATGAACAGACACTTTAGTCACGCCGGCCTCGAAAGAGGTCTCCTGGAGTTTTTGTCTATTTATCTCTAACCGTATGGATAGAATATAAAATTCATTATGTACAACTTTTATTTATACATCAAGTTCAAAACATCCTTCTTAGTTGCATTTCTTACTTTGCAATTCTCTAAACCTGGAGATGAATGAGGAGCTTTAGGAGTTAAAGAAAATTTCCTAATTTAGACAAAGAGGAGTGATTTTGAATTTTAACCTCAAAATATTAAGCAACATACATTCTAAGAATGTAGATACATACTATTCTTGTTACAAATGATGTTTAAAATATCCATATAAACATTTTTCCATTATTAGCAATTCATCGTGAAAGTGGTTTAATGAAAATTGAGAAAATTAAGTCCAAGGGGGTTGGTATGTCCTTTAAGGGTTAACTCTCATTGTTGGGTGAAAGCACAAAAAACTGTACCAAAAAGTTAGTCTGCTATACTAAAATCATAATTGTTTTGGTCATATGCCATAAATTTATATCAAAATATATTGTATTTTGGTTTTAATTTCATGAAGCCCTCTAGAGTTCTTACAGATATTTGAACCCAAATTTTCAGAACAAAATCTTCAAAGAAGTTTACAAAAAGTAGTGTTTGAAAATGAATGCCTAAATCCAATCTCGGTTGCAAAATTGATGGCCTTAAATACATTCAACATAAATATAATTTTTTATGACCTTTGATATAATGATAGAATTGAGGTCCTTGTCCAAAAAGAAAGTAGAAAAAAATATGTTTTGATATACATTTTGCTTGTTTTTATATCAACTTTGTTGATTGTACGTAACTACTTTTTCAATTTTGGCCACTTCTACGTCAATAAAAAATTTATAACTACTTATTGAAGATCATTTTCTCAAATTTTTTTGGTAGACTTTATAAAAAAATAGGTGTTTTATTTTATTGTTATTTAATTTTTTACGAAATTCAAATTTATAATAAATTTTTGAACCCTGCATTGTTGAATGGTCATAAGAGTTAGAGGTGGTACACTTTTTCGTGCTTTCACCCTGTTGAATTTGAATTTTGTAGATCTTGGTTTTATGACAGGTCTATATAGAACAGTTTTAGTGGTCTAGACAACATTCACTTTTGAAATTCATAGCTAGAGAAAGAGAGAGAGTAATTCTTACCCGAAGGGCTAGTGTGATGAAGAAATTGTTGGAGAAAGTGCTACCAACTTGGCCACCACGACCAAGATTGTGCGTGCTACTTTTGATGCCCAATTCATAGCATTTACATGGCTTTTCACCAAATTTTATTTTATTTCCTTGTGAAACCATCATTTTCAATTGCTAATGCTACAAAATATATTTTACCGTGAAAATACACGATTTCGTAATGTTGAGTGAGTTATCATAGACAGAGAAGTTGTAAAAGTCAATTGGCCCCGTCCCTCATACATTGAGCTAACAAAAATAAATAGTGTTTTTAACCCCTAAATGCCTACAGCTGTCTCCGGATTTAGAGAATTGCAAAGATGCATTATAAAATGCAACTAAGAGGGATATTTTGAACTTGATGTATAAATAAAAGCTATACATTATGAAATTTAGATTCTATCCATATGGTTAGATCTTTGATTGCAATCATCAATATTGTTGTATAAAATTTGAAAAGTAATATTCAAAATTCTTTTGTAATTCAATTACGTAAGATATTGACAATTTGTGGATGAAATTTGTTGTGATGGATTAAAATGTCATACTCTTAAGTGTAGTGATTTTTGGAGATTTTTTTGGTTGTTTGATTTTATGAGTTGATTTTTTTAGAGCGCTTTTAATTTGTTTTGAATTAAAATTTTAGAAAGTTTTGGTGGCAAACAATGGCATGAAATGAAACATAAAATTTTCACAAATCATCCCCTTTCTAATCGGATTAGACATTCATGAAGCTATTTTGCCATAAAATTTTGTAGTATTTTATTTACTTGCAAAAAGTGCATGACGGATGAGAAAACAAAATTCAATTTTGTACATCAGTTAAAAAATGGCTAGTTAGACAGTTAGAGGTTATCCACTAGTTTTTATTCTTGTTTTTCAAGGTGGATCTATTGGTAATCGCTAATTGCTTTCTATTTTTCTTTTATATAATAGTATTGACATGGCATGATGTATAGCAATGGTATTTACTATAATTGGCCGTTGGGGTTGGAAAAAAGTAATTATAAATTAAGATGCCCAAATTTTAGGATATTTTAAAATCTATTTTTAGTGTGAAATAGAGAATCTTGAAAATATCCACCAAATCTCGGAGAATATTTGCATCATTTAGGCACTTCAATTAAATATTGGGCAAAAGGTGCCGATCTTGATACCTGAGTACAATATTTCTTTAAATGTGTATTTGGTGGTGGGCGTTCTTATAGTATGGATGAGTGAAAAAAGTAGTCCAAAATGATGGATTTTTGGAGCAAATGGACTTTGGAAAATCCTAGTTAATTTTTTGTAAATGATGGATGTATGAGATTTTGAAAATTTGGGGGTATGAGGAATATCCACACAATGTTATTTTTGGCTCATTTATTTTTGGGCCAATGCCGTGCTACGACCACATTAGTAGAAAATACGATGTAGTGTTTTAACTAAATGTAGTGTAAAAAGGATTGTAGATGGTTAGAATTTCATTAGTCAAATTTTTACATGGTCTCATGTGACTAGATCTTGAATAATAACGAAGATTTTATATTCTAAAAATAAAATCCTTCAATTCCATAATATTTAATAAACTTCAAAAACCTAAGAATGGAAAAATGTGCAAGATCATGAAACTCATACAAAAGGTATGTTTCTTAAAACACATGTACATATAGTGATTTAGTAAAACATGAAATTCATATACTAAAAATAGTGTGGGAAGGGTAAAAAACATTAAAATATCATTCTTTTACATTGTTATTGCAAATCAATTCAATGTATCAAAAATGGATAATTTTGAAAAATAAATTTGATGAACATCATAATTATATAAGAAGTGAGCTCTAATTTAAAATATTTTTCTAATTAAAGACATTTTTACCACTACATTCACTGCATTCACTACTTGAGAAAGTAATACTTGATTTTGAAGCCTTTCACTCATCCGTACTATGAGAACGTTCTAATCCAAGTTTATAAAGACAACAACATTCTTGAACATACTAACCAAGGTCTCTTTCTATTTTCTTGTTAGTACATGAATACACTTTTGCTTTTGTGAATCATCACCCAATGTAACAACATGTCATTCACTGAAAACTTGAAAATTCTCAACCATCTCTAAGCGTCTAAAGGAGGGATATTTGTTCAAGAATGTTGGTTGAAATTATCTTCCTTTGGCCTTCAAGAATATTATGGATATTTACTTCTCTAAAACAAAGGTTAATTATTTGTTACAACTAAGAAAGCACCTCTAGTACCTTCAAACCTTTTTAATATCACATTCTCTAATAGCACACTTTTAATGTGTTACCAAACCTAAAGGAATATAATTGATATACACCTTGTTTAAAACTCACTCTATATTCTAACTATCACACATTATGCTACGATACAAGAAGGTACGGATGAATGTGATATTAAGGACTTCGGGCACCAAAATATAGTGTTAGCATGATGCCACAAGTCCATTTGGGCACCATTAAAGATACTTGGGACATCAATGTATAGTGCTAGCATGGTGCTAATATGATGCTACAATCCATTTGGACACTAGTGAGGGTACTTGGAGCATCAAGATGGTGCCCACATAGGCTTGTGGTATCATACTTTGGCACTATAGCTTGGTGCATGAGATACCCCTTTCTATTAGTAGATGTACTACATCCAATCCAAGTCCTTAATAATCAAGTCTTCATAACATCCTTAGACTTACAATTATCCAGCCTTCTAAAAATTACTCATGTTTTGTCACAAAAATACATTTTTTCACAACTTGATATGAATTTGATTTTGAATTTGCATCTCAATTTGTATAACCCTTAACTACCTAACTGTGCAATTATGCATGATCAACAAAATTGCCACCACTTTCCTCATGGATGAAAGGGTTTTTGCAATGTGGGTTTTTTTACGTGATTTTTTCAAGTAGTTACCTTTACGTAAGTGAAGCCTAATTAGGAAAAAATCAAAATTGAATCTACTAGGTCCTTCCATTCCACATGAGCTTTCATTTCAACAAAAAAATAATTTACGGTTTTGAGCTATAAAATGTGCACTAAATCCATTATTTGAAGTTGGCATACAAACTCAGGGAGGTAACTTCCAAATATTACGTAACAATGTGCCAACAAAAATAGGGTCCAAATAAATCTTTAAAGGAAAATTTTATAAATGATTTACATTAATATAGGATGCTCAAAATTGATTACAAGAATTAAAATAAGAATATTCTTAGAATATTATTAATTATAGTGAGAATTACTTTTTATATTTTAGGGTACTTTTAAATACCCTTTGTTCACACGTGATACTCAAAAGATAAAAAGAGTGACCTCCCCGAGCATACAAATGAAAGTTGTAGATGATGACTTTTCCATGACACTCGCCATGACATCTGTACATTTGAATTAAGTAATATAGTGTTGAAATATGTTTAACTTTGATTTAAAAGATATTATTGTTTTAATTATATGAAAAATACAAAAATTGCACAGTGTACAACATCGAATCATCTTTTGCATAATGTGCAATATTTCAACCTATAAAAATATCTTTTGATTGCTTACAAAGAAATTTCAAGACACCTCTATCGAACCATAATAAAACTTATGTGAACAACTTCACCACTATTGAATGAATTACAAGATAAGAGAATTAAAACTGTAATTTTAGTGAATTTTCAAAGTTCTTTCTTGTAAATTCAATTGAAAAATATCTAAGCATTTTATTTCAAATTAAACTGTACGGATGTCTTTTAATAAGGATTTCTTACATATGTTCTTTAGAGTTAAAGCTCAAAAAAACTAAAGAAAATTCATTTTATAGTACATTTAGGTATTTCGCAAGACCTATAGGCATTTAGGGGATAATTATTTATATCTCAAGGGATAATTGTATAAAAAAAGGTGTGCCATAAATTTTTGAATTGAGGAGACAAACAATGAAACAAATAGGAAATTATACACCACTTTCTTTGTCTCTTTTGTCTCCTTTGAATCCTCTATTTGAACTTCTTTAAATTTTCTTCATCAAGAATTTAGGACCTCATTGATTTTTAACAATTTCCGTGCGACATCCGATTTTTCATGGGTTCGTACATTTTTTGCATGGATTCCGCACGGATTTTGTGCTAATTCTGCACTGAATCTGCACGGCTTCTACATTCACTCTTTCTATTATCAACAAAGTGCGGAATCCGTGCGGAATTAGTGCAGAATTAGCACAAAAGCTGTGCAAAATCCGTGCAAAAAATGTACAAACCCATGAAATATTGGATGTCGCACGGAAATCGTTCAAAATCCGTGGGGTCCTAAATTTCTGATGTTTGTCAAAAATCTTTCTTTATTTATTTTTAAAACTTCTTTCTTGTGTTTAAATTTTCACATTTTCTTTAACTAGAATAACCCTATCAGATAAAACTACTAGGTATTACAAAGGCTCTAGAAGGATGGTTTTTACACCACCAATACAAATATGATGTCTAATGAACTTGATTAATCATTATTCGATCAAAATTAAATAAGATCCAACAGTGCACATTTAACCCCTAATGCATGCAACAACCTCAATGTGCTCTATTGATTCTCACTACCACAAATGTACAGGAAAAAATTTCACGATCTTCCGCACAAGAAAAAATTCTAAATTTTTTACAGTAATAGGTCTTGTAGTTCTTATAAGGCTGACACGCCTTATAGGACACCTTATGCTACAGTAAATGCCACTTGTATGCAAATGTTCTTCCTTGTATGCACACCATATGAACAAGGGCAACCTCCTTTTGGAGTTAAAGATTATAATGAGTATTTGAAATTGTATGCATGATCAAGCTGCAAACTGCCATTGACGTCTTGCAATTGAAACAATTGTGAGAAAAATCGACAACACTAGATATGAAACTAAAATATCATAGTTATTCAAATACACTTATTTTGCACATTGATGATTTTTTCTCACTTTTTCATAGATTTTAAAACTCAAAAATTATAGTTTTTTAAAATAATTTTAATATGATTTTATACATGCCTTGGCCAATTGATACATTGAATAAATTTTGATAATGCACGGTGTTTTGAAGCACAAACAATCTCTAAATGTGAATTTTCAAAAAAAATACATTGCAAAAAAATAATAAGAATACATATAAAGTACACTAATTATCCCATTTAGTGAATGTGGTACTAATTCCCGAAGCACCCACTATTTTGTAAAATCTCAAAATTAGTGAGGGCTGAAATTTTTATTGAGTGTTTGAAATCTTCATATCACGCTAATTTTACATCATAATGATATTTAGTATCACCTTTACTAATTTCCCACACGCATTGTAAACCCTCCCTCACTAAATGGGATAATTAGTGTAATCTAGTGATTTCTAGTGCTACATGAAGCCAAATATGATGGTATTTGGAAGCTTTAATTTGTGGTACTCAATTGCATTATTCTTTTGAATTAGTTTGGTAAGTAAACTATTTAAATCTCACCTTTAAAATGTTCTCAAACTCCTTACAGGTTATAATTGTACTATATAGAAAATAAATCAAAACTTCACATGTACAAAGTAAATCAAAACTGATCTTCTAGGTTCTAAAGAGTTAATTGAATAGAACTAGAAATTAAATGATTAGAAATTTGAATTTCAAATAATTATTTAGTTACTACTAAGTAGTTATTTTTGAAGTTCCAATTATCTAGTAATGTAATTTTTGGTTCATTTCCTATTGGTATTTATGGCCCAAGTATACGTAACCACTTGACTTGATGGGGTAAACATAACTCCCATAATTTTCAAAAGAATTTCCTTTGGTAGAAATGTTGGGGTAGGATAAGTCTCGTTATTTTTAGCAACATATTCAATCTTTAAGTTTATCTTTTTTTTCTAAAAAATTAAATTCCACAACAACATACAATATTTTTTACACCTACGAGAAAGAAAACTAATGTTAGTGTACATTAAGAGTTTATTCATTCAAGGTCCCACATCAAAGTGTACTTTTAACCCCTAAAAGCCCAAGGGGTATTGGACAAAACATAGATGTGTTATAATATGTGCCTTCCATATGTTTGATGAAGTTTGGTTCAATAGACAAAATGTAGAGTACCGTCTCTACAAATTATCCGTATGGTCAAACTTCCAAAAATAACTTTAGATAAATTTTTAATGAATTTAAAAGCATTAACCTTTGAAAATTTGTATAAATTATAATTTTCAGTTTTAGAGTTCAAAATTTAGTATGATTGGTTAAAGTTGGGCTATCTATCGTAAACTTCAAAAAAGCAAAAGAAATGATGGAGGGATCATCATTACTTTCCCCAAATAGCAAATTTTATAACACTAAGACAGTGTTGAGATGATCTACTTTGAAAAATTCCCCCGGGTGGAGTTTAACTCGGACTGCCATAATTCAAATTGGGTTGGAAAGTAGACTTGATGTAGTATTTTAAAATATTTTTATTTTTTCAAAATATATATTTTTTGTTCCGGGCAACCCGTTAAATTTGGGCAGCGACCAGAAAATGGTCGTTTGAGCGCTTAGGAGTTAAGAGATGAAAAAGTAGCTTCCATATAATAGCTACTTCCAATTGATAAAGTTCTAACTAGAGTGTTTCATTGAGATTTTGAACTCTTAGTTTATGAAGTTGTAGATCTTTAAGAAACATAAGCCTTCATTCTCTTTGATCTCGTTGCCTCCATCAAATGATTGTTTAGATTGCCACATTTTTGCTTTTGACAAATCAACCTGTCTTTGTGATATTTGCACTATGTTATAAGGTGCAAGTATACTAAAGTGTATAGTTGTGTGGATTTTTTTGTTATTTAGAAAAAGTGGTAATTAAAACAAACCAAAATGAACCAAAATATATTAGGAAATGAGTAAAATTTTGAAATTATGTTTTTGAAATAAGAAATTGAAGTGTAAAGGAAAAGCTTGTTTTCTAAAATGAAAATAAAGAAACAAAAGTGATGTCTTGATTTTCTTTTAATAATTTACATACAATTTTCATAAACTCAATTCAACATGCTTTGGAATCGTATTGTATTCACAAAATTGCATACCAACATCAATGAAAATTTAAATTACATCCGCATATTGCAAAATAATTGAATATATCAATTTTATAGAATAGTATAAAAATCTTGGCATATGCAAAGATCATCATCCATGATCACAATTATATTCTTGTGAATGTTATGGAGTATAAAAACTATAATATAATTTGTATAATTTGTAGGATGTTTTTTATAGCCACTTTTGGTGATTAACATCTATTCATCAATAAGCATCTAAGCTCGTGTAAGAACAAATGTACAATGTAGTACATTTAGCATTGTAGTATATCTAATAATGTGATTCAAACTTAAAACCTTCGTAAACTTTTGCATATTATATTCAAATGTGGCATTCTTTAGTATATTATAATTTTTTTTAAATGCCAATGACAACATTGTGTAAAATTTTCAAAATGCTAATAACAGTAACTAAATTGGTATTAAGCAATTTTGCTCTCTTCATCAATGTGTCTGAGCCAACGAAAAACAAATTTTGTAATTGACTCACCATTGATACATTGATTTTTTAAAATTCTATATTTGGAATAGATACCATCAATGACTTCATGTTTTCAATTACCATAAATGGCACATAAGATCTAATTTTAAACATAGAAGTGAACACTTCTTACCTATAGAAGTAGTATAAAGGTTTATTTCTCCTACAAGAAATATTCGTATCAATGCTTGTTACAATTGTGAAAATATATACGTTCTCCAAATTTGTATATCATCATTTAGCATCTACTTTTTAATGTTTAAATGAAAATAGAGACATAATCTCAAAAAAAGTTGCACTTTCTTATTTTTGCTTTAGTGTACTTGCACTTTGTACTAAGTAGTAGAGTATGATTTAAATTAAATACGCTTCAACCTTGTTATGGCTTTCAATAACTGATTTTTATGAATGAATTGGGATGTTGGCTATGGCTTTCAATAACTGATTTTTAAGAATGAATTGGGATGTTGGCTATGGCTTTCAATAACTGATTTTTATGAATGAATTGGGATGTTGGCTATGGCTTACGTGCAAGCAAGGGATGATTGGAGAAAAACAACTCCTATTGAAGATTTGTGCACTAGAGTTAGATAGCTTTATTTAGAAAATAAGTTCACTAAAGGTAGACAACTCCATTTTGAAAACAAGTGCATTGCAGATAAACAAATCCATTTAGAAGACAAGTGCATTGGATATAGAGAGCTCCAAAATAACGACAAGTGCATTGGAGATAAACAACTTTAAAAAAATGAAAAGAGCACTAGAGATGGGAAATTTCAAGAAATTAACAAGTGCACTAGAGATATATAAGCAACTTCAAGAAAATAACAAGTGCACTAGAGATAAACAACTCCAAAAGAACAACTAGTGCATTGAACATGAATATCTTTTAAAAATTTATTAGTGCACTTGAAATAGGGCAACCTCATAAAACAAGAAGTGTTTTAGAGATAGACAAACAAGTTCAAAAGGATGACAAGGTGATTTCAGGGTAGGGCATCCAAAATGTGTAGTGAGACATTGCATTAAAAGCGAAGTGTGGCTGTAAAAAATTTCTATTGGTCATTGAAATTAGTTTTTTAGCAAAAATTTAACCACAGTGAAAAGTTATTCTAGGATTGTATGTATATTGATAATTTAAATAATAATATAAAATAGTGTTTGGACCAAAATGTAATACATTGCATTCGGTGACATTGTAGAATAAATACGTTATTGCCTTAATTGATTTATTTCATTGAAGATATAGTGATGGCAATAAATTTTTTCAATTCCTATAATATAAAGATATTGTATTAAAAGAATATTTCAAAAGATTATTTGAGCAAAGTGGATATTAAAGGTTTAAGGCGGCAATTTTTGTTCGTTTAGATTAAACGCCCTTTAACCCCTAACCACCCAACCATGCATATTTTGCATGATATACAGATTTGAAGTCCATTTTTTCATCCATCATGCACTTTTTGCAGTGTGGATTTACTGAAACTTTTATGGGAAGTTAGCTTCGTGCATATGTGATCCGATTAGAAAGGGGATGATTTGTGAAATTCTTATGCCTCATTTCATGTTGTAGTGTTCCACCCAAAATTTTGAAGATTTTAGTCTAAAAGTGCTCTTGAAAAAGCCAACTACTAAAATTAGGCAACAAAAAAATCTCCAAAAATCACTACACTTAGAATATTACATTTCAACCCATCACAACAAATTTCATCCATAGATTGTCAATATCTTATTGGTAATTGAATTACAAAAGAATTTTGATTTTTAAGTTACAAAATCTATACAGAAATATCGTTGATTGCAATCATAGATTTAACCGTATGGATAGAATCTGACATTTATAATGTACAACTTTTATTCATACATCAAGTTGAAAATATCCCTCTTAGATGCATTTTATAATGCATCTTTGGAGAACTGCCAAATCTGGAGAGGGTGAGAACGTTTAGGGGTTAAAGTGACAAGTTCCCAAAAGCATTCTTGCGAGCTTGGTTGGTTAATTAAAATAGAGCATGTGGTGTGGTTGGAATATGCATTCGACGTGGTTCGCAAGCGGATTAAATGACATCAACATAAATATTCCAAAAGATCATGAGAATATTCCAAAAGATTCCAAAAGATTATAAACTGTTTTGAAAAGATTCTATTTTTACTATATTAATTTTTGTATTTTCCCTATTTATTATATTACGTCATTAATACAACTGTTTTACAACATTAGAAACTTTTTTTGTTGAGAACTATGACACCCTAGTGTAAATACACCCGACAAGTGCACAAGAGACAAACAATTTGAAATGGATGAAACAATATATGCTGGAAAATAATTGAAAAAATAAAACCTTTGCATTGACTTAAGCATTGGAAAGGAAAGGTATGCAAAGTGAAATGTCTTTAAAAGTCTACATAGTCTTGTTGCCACTACTGGTAGGACTCTAAGTACGAGGTTGACGATTGAGGAAAAAAAGGACAACTTTTGCCATTGGTTGAAAATCACCCTTGCCAAAAATGCCAATAAAAGATTAATCCTATTACTTTGGCCACGAGTTCAAGCCTCACATTTACTGATGTATGTAACTATTTCAAAAAAGGGAAGGAAGGGAACTTTTTTTGTAACTTATGATATTGCGTAAGGATAGGCATTAGCAAATGTACATATAAAATATTAATATAAATAGATCCTGGATGTTAGAAGAAACATTTTCTAATTTAAAATGTATTGTCTTTTAGGGTTGGAAAGAAGAGTTCTTAACTCAAACCTGTTAGGGTTTTTTCAAAACTTGTATTTTTTTTCTTGTATACTCATCTATACATTAAGATAGGTTGTTTGTTTTGTTCTGTTACATTGAGATCTCCTGGACCATGCATCCACCGGCTACGTTCTTTGTACCGTCGGAAAGCTCTCAACGAGGAAGGGTGCACGGAGTTTGTTTCGTTGCGTTTGGACCTAAAATGTGAAACTTATGGATTTTTGAGTGATTTTTGTCATTGTAAATTGAATTAAATTATGAAAAATGGAATATTTGAGTTTTGGATATCATTTTGACATTGTCAAAAAGCTCTCGGCGAGTGGAAGTGTACCAAAGTTGTTTCGTGGCTTTTGAACCTACGGTGTAAAAGTTATGGATTTTTAATCAAATTTTGTCACCATAAATTGAATTTCATCGTGGATAAATTATTCTAAATAGCAAAGCAAAAGCAAAAGCACAAGGAACACGGGAAGCACGGAAACGATGGGGAACACAAAGAACACATAAAGCATGGTTTTAGATTCTATCCATACGGTTAGATTTATGATTGTAATCACCAATATTTTTGTATAAAATTTGAAACGTAAAATTCAATTAAAATTCTTTTGTAATTCGATTATGAATAAAATATTGAAAATTTGTGAATGAAATTTGTTGTGATGGGTTGAAATGTAATAATCTAAATGTAGTGATTTTGGAGATTTTTTGGTTGCTTAATTTTATGAGTTGATTTTCTCAATAGCGCTTTTGAACGAAGATCTTAGAGATCTTGGTGAATCACTACAACATGAAACAAGGCATAAAAAGTTCACAAATCATTTCATTTCTAATTGGATTGATCACACATGCATGAAGCTATCTTGCCATAGAATTTTGTAGTATTTTTTTTACTTGCAAAAAGTGCAAGACAGATGAAAAAAACTCAGTCAATCAAAAAAACATCAGTAAAAAAAAAACTGGTTTGGTAGTTAGGGGTTAAATTTGAAATCATCTACAGTGACGAACAAAACTGAGTATTGATTTGAAACTTTTCCATTCAAACAACCATACCATGAGCATCAATGGGCAAAGCCCAAAAGTGAATATGCAAAAGTTGTAGTATGCGACATATAACACATTACTATGGAAGTTTGAAGAAAAACTCAATTGTGATTTGAAAGAAAATGAATTTCAAAGTTAGCGATGTCTAAAACTTGGTTTTGTGCGCTATAATTTGGAACTATTTTAAATTTTGTCAATTTTTTCTTAGAGCTTCCAAAAACATTTTGTGCCTTGGCATGTTGGTATACATCATTTTAGATTGTTCTACACGAAAATTGAAGGAAGTTGACATTTATAGAATTTAAAATATTCTCAATTTGGCAAACATGCAAACGATGTTGGTTCTCACGATATTTGAATATTTTTTTGAAATTGAGAACATGGGACTGCATTGACCATTGTATAGATAGCCTAGGTTGCAACATGAACCATTGTTACATCTTAATGCCCTTGCATTTGAAGTAGTTGTTGAATAGGCCAATGCATTCAATTTATATATTAGAGTTGTATGATGCAGTTTTTTGGTCTAGGTTTTTTGTACAAAGACTAGAGTTTTTATTGCACATAATTAAGGTACTAATTAAGGTGAATGTGTCTATTACCAATATGATATCAATTATGGCCTAAGTACGACTAATTTAGGGTTTAAGGTATACTCAATTCCATCCTTAAGTACTGCTAGTGGATTGCATGTAATACCCACAAGTAAAAAATACTCGTTGTAAAACACAAATGTATACAACTACTACATAAGGGTAGAATCGATTAATGGATTGTAATTGATTTTTCCACTTGTTTAACTACTTTGCATATAATTCTCGTGTGGGATGAGAATGCACACAAAAATTTATTAATGATAATTTCCTAAAAACATGATAAAACATGAATTATTTTCATAAGCACATTTATGTACTTTTATGATATGATTTTTTTGTGTCACTAATTAGTTGCATCATGATTTCTATGCAAACATCACTTCCATTTTGCATGTAATTCCCATCAACAATAATATACGTATGTAGGTTTCTTGTGTTTACCTCGTTTTTTGCTTTTATTTATTTACATGTGTCGTGTATGTTTGTTTTCAATTTCATATATGGTGTGCATTTAAACATTCATATTTAGTTTTGTTCATAGATTATATAATTACTTTGATTTCACTTTTGAACATCGATCACCTCAATTTTGTATGTAATATCCACATGTAAATAGGCATTCAAAGGTAGTTATTAATTACTTACACTAATAAAAATTTGGTCCACAGTAATTGGTCCCTTGTAACTTAAATCACGGTCGTAGTGACTGGTCCTTGGCTTGTGACTTATATTAATAGTCACAAAGGAGTGGCATTTAAATCACAAGGACTGGTCACTATGAACCAAATTTCTACTAATTGTATCATCAATGGCAGGTAAAAAAGTACTCAACTATTGGTGAAATGGCCTCAAATTTGACGTAACACATGAAATAAGACATAATTGAGATATGATATAGATGTTTAAATATACATTTTTTAAAGTCAATTTAATTTTATGTTTATTTTTATACGTACATTCATGCATTCAAATTGATGGTTTAGGCACAAGTAATGACTACTAACAAACATCACTTCCACTTTTGTGATTATTTTTATGTAGTTATATAGAGTAAAAAGGTACAAGTGAAAACAAAGTGACATATGGAAAAGACCTAATCATAGTTTATAATTTTTATAATTTTTATAATTTTATATGATTCTATTTTTACTTTTGTACATATATTTTAAACATGCACATAGTGAGTTTTGTGCACAACTAACTACTTCTTGCAAATATCACTTCCACTCTTGTCTTTACTTTACACATGGCAAAAATGTAAGAGTGGAAATGCTCCAAAAGTGAAATGACAGATGAAAAAGAACTTAACCAAAGTATAATATGGATATTTACGTCTTTCAAGCAAACTAATACAAATATCTAGAAAACACCTTTGTAAGAAAAAAGAAGAAAAATTGATATTTTTGTTACATGAATGCCCATTGCAATAGGTATGCTTCTTAGATGTGCTCACCTCATTTGTTTCTAGGTTTTGCCAATTATTTATAAAGTGAGTACAAAAATTTGAACTTGTAACCTTTTCACATAGATTCATGCCCAATGGAAATATTTTTTTCCAAAAAGATACATGACCTCTTAACAATTTATCTCTTTGTAAAAAGCCATTTGTTTCCCAAAACCTTATATAACATACGAAATTTGAAGAGGAAGGCTAAGAATTAGAATATAATTTCCCAAGTATTAGAAAATGGAATAATCACATCCACATTGACTACCAAATTTCTAATGAATTTTGAAACAATCCATTAATTATATATGTACAAAGCATCCAACTTTTAAAATTCCAACATGAAAAAGCTTTGTAAACATATTTTTTAACATGTTACACTTTGCAACTTTTCCCAATGTGACTCAAGGCTACATGTATTACTATGTTGTAAAAACAAACACATTAACACCTTTAGAATTTAAAAAAAATGATAAAACATTGCATGAAATTTGTAAGTTACTTGTAACATATTTTTGTCCTCAATGTTTTAAGTTATTGAATGCAAAAACCTTAAATCTAAATGTGCAGACAACAAAGTTCCTTCTTAGATATTAGCATGTACATGCTAATGGCCTAAATAAAAAAGTTAGGCTCCTAGACCTTTGAGTTTCCTATGCTATTGTCGTTAAGAACATAATAGTAAACCACCATTTACACCATACTCCAATATAACAGTTCAATTTATTGTTAACCTGAAATTTAAAGTAGTATAAATTTTATCCTATTAGAAGCATGTAAGGGCGCATCGTGAGTCCACCATGTCACTACCATTGTTGTGTAGACAATGTTGCAGGACCTTAATTTAAGAGACTCATATTGTACACTAATTATTAGTTAGAATTGGAGTTAATTGTCCTATCTATTTGAATAGATCTTTACAAAAAATAGTATTGCCATATTTTTCTACAAAGGACAAAGCTTTTTTGTAGCGGAGTTCTTTGTTTTTATTTAAAATTTTGAGTTTATGTTTTTTATGTCATTTAATCTTTGAATACCTAATGCTTTTGGATAAAGTTTAGATGCATTATAAGATGTAAGAGATGGTGACTATAGGACATATGCACATGGTTATTTTTTTCTTAAAAATGAATTGAATATTTTTAAATTGAATTTACAAGTTTTTACATTTGAATACCATTCAAAAATGTAATTTTTGATGCTTTCAACTTGAAATTCATTATAGTTGCCTGATATCATAATACTTCAAAAATGTTGAAGTTTTTCAAATGAGTACTATTGTAGTTTGATAACCGTGTTTTGAGATCTTTCTAAAAAAATTGAAAAAAAAATCTTGTTTATACTTTATAATCTAATTGTATTAATCCAAGCATGAATCCAAGTTTGTTCATTATAAAATTGTGGCCAATCGTTCAAAAATCCATTAGATATTGAGTTATTTTGTATTTGTAATATAACTATAAAAATTAAAATTACAAACTTTATCACATAGACACACAATCCAGCCATATGAACGCCATCCAGTGCCATCATTTACAACTTTCATTTGTATACCAACTTCAAAAAATGGATTTTGTATGTTTTTAATAACATATTTTCACAACTATCAAAAATAAACTTTGAAACATGAAGAAACTCAATATGTATTTTAAAATATATATTTTAAAAGAATATTTCTCTTTTTGTCAAATCAAAAATTCAAAATTCAAAATAAATGAATTTAAATAACTATTTTAAGAACCAAAAATTTAGGATAAACACATATGATTAATTCCTAATGGACCAAAAAGCCCAAATCGAGCCTCATTTTTTAAAGCATTAATGAGTAGGATTTCTTTTAGTTCAAATTTATTTATTTATTTTGATCAATACATTCATGAAATGTTCTTCATTGATTCCAATAATATGAAACTCGATCCTATCTCAATTAATATTTTCACAATACAATCAATTGAATTTGTCATGGAATCTTGGTATATGAAGGGTTAAGGATTACATAACTGGTGAAGGACAACTATTTCAAACTATTTATGGATCATTTAATCAAGATAGTCCAATTTTAGGTTTTTTTTTTTTTTTTTTTGTTGATTTAGTGGTTCAAAAGAACAACTTTGTACAAAAGAACGGGCTGTCAGCCCCCAAAGGACGTGCGTCACGTCAGGAGAAGATTCTGACTCTTGACAAGCTATTAAGCAAGCCCAAAGGACAAGCCTCAAGGTGGGTCACGATTTAGAATCTGCTCTCGGCAACACGTTCCCAAGCGAGGATACAAGGTTGTAACTCTGTAGAATGTACATAATCTTCCGCTTCTACCTATTTAACCGTGTAGAAGGAGGCAGAATCAGCTTCATTGCACCGGGGACTGATTTGGCCAAATACATTAGCCTCTAAACCTTGCAAAAACGATCTCCTAGGCCTTAAAAGATTGTTTATTCTAACCCATGAGAGAATAGCCTATCATCTTGAGACACATCTCCTAAAAAAGAAAAGCAGGGTAGGTTATGTTTACTGACACCTTTCATTTTCATACATATAGTCTTCACTTACTTTTGATTTATGCATGGGTAATTAGTAACTGCAAACATCAACATGCACTCTCGAGTTTACTTTGACGGACGTCCACCGGTGGCTGTGTAAAAAGGTACCGGAAAAGTGGAGTGGCGCGTGAAAAGCCGCAGATACACAAACATGCCCGAATCCGTGGAAGCCGGGCCACGGGACCCGTCCTCCCCCCGTCCCCGCTCCGGCCCCGCTCCGTCCCGCCGTCCCGCTCCGTCCCGTCCCGGACGTCAGTGACGCAGCCGGAGTCGGCATTGGCAAGTGCCAGAGGGACAGACAGACTAGACCGGCTTAGTTTCAGTTCATGTTCATCGTTCTCTTCATGTTCATTTGCAGCCTCCTTTCCTTCCTTTGCCTTCCCTTGCCTTCTCCTCGGCAGCTGTTCGCCAACTTCCCCTTCACTCCGCCCCTTCCTCTCTACTCACAATTGCTTTTGCTCGTTTCCTTGCTCTCGAGGCGCGCGCACTAGCAAAGATCATTAGCACCATCTCGGGTTTGCCTTTGCGTTTGTTTTCTTGTCTGTCGGGCGCCTGCAAGTGCTTGCATGCGTTTGTTTAGTCGGGGTTAGGTTTTGCGGCCAATTGCGCATTGGAATTGCCCCCGGGGATGAGGAACGCGCGAGAATTGAGAGGCGATGATGGCGGTGTGGTGGAATTGGAGCCGGGCGTGAGAGTCGGAGGAGAGTAAGGGCCGGGCCAGCGCGGGGGGAGGGCCGGGGTCGCGCTCGGGGTTGGGGTTAGTTTTATGGAAACGCGTAGTCGCAAGCGGGTGGAGGCCACGACACATCGGCCATCCGCCGCTGCTCCTCCTGCATCGCGCGCATCGAAACGAGCACGACATTCTGCTGCCGCGTCTGCTTCTGCTGTTCCTGCGTCTGCGTCTGCTGTTGCTGTTGCTCCTATTGTTGCCGGTGCTTCGTCCGCTACTCCTACTCCTCCCCCTCGCTCCCGCCCTTCCACTCGCACATCTACCGCTGCTGCTGCTGAAGAGAAAGGCATGGACGAAGCGGTGCCCTCGGGTTCACGAAATAAGCGACGTGATAAGCAAGACCGGCAAGCGTTTGTTCACCCGCTGCGAAAAGAGAGCGACGAGCAGCGGGGAATTGACAAGGAGATGGAGAAGGGGAAAGAGAAGGAGGAGAACGATAGGGTTAGAGAACGAGCCAACGAGAGAGCGGAGCGGGACAAGGCGGCGAGTGCCAGTAGTGGCGACGATGATAATGATGGTGAGGGAGGCAGTAATTTCAACCAGAACTTAGCGTCCGCCAGCAGCGCTCTCCACGGTTTGCTTCGGAAGCTCGGTGCGGGGCTTGACGATCTGATGCCGTTGTCCGCGCCGTCGTCACACCAGACCAGCAAGCTGAAGCGGATCCTGTCTGGATTACGCGCGGAGGGCGAAGATGATCGACAATTGGAAGCTTTGTCGCAATTGTGCGAGCTCTTGTCAATTGGGACTGAAGAGTCCCTGAGCAGCTTCTCTGTGGATTCGTTCGTGCCGGTTCTCGTAGGGTTGCTGAATTACGAACACAGTCCGGATATTATGTTGCTGGCTGCCAGGGCTTTGACGCATCTGTGCGATGTGCTTCCGTCTTCTTGCGCTGCCGTGGTGCACTACGGTGCCGTGCCGTGTTTCTGTGCGCGGTTGCTCACGATCGAGTACATTGACCTCGCTGAGCAGGTACGAGTCGGATAGGTTTTGAAGGAATTCCAAATTGTTTGTGATAATCGGTCGACATTGGGGTTTGTTGTGTGAGTCCGATGGATGGACGGTGGATTACGTCCGAAGACGCGGAGATTGATGATGAACAGGCGCGATGAGGGACGAATTGTCGTATCGTTTGGAATGCAGGCATGCATAATCGGTGATTTGACATGTGGTGATGGTATTGTAATCTGTTGGTGGCTGTGAAATCCAGGGTTCAGGGGATGATGTGGATTCCGGTTGTGTAGAGAATTGTGGAGTGCCACTCGCCACTGGCCATGATACATTGCGTTGGCAGGCATTCAGAATTTTACTGACACGAATTGGTGTTTGGTGCTGCTTTGCAGTCTTTGCAGGCATTGGAGAAGATTTCTCACGAGCATCCGAGTGCGTGTCTGCGTGCAGGAGCGCTGATGGCAGTGTTGTCGTATTTGGATTTCTTCTCGACCGGCGTCCAGGTCAGCATTTTGTGATGGATGTAGTAGCAGTATTTTAGAGTTTGTGATTGAGAGTTTGGGGTGATTGTTCATCGTGTGCGCCTGTGTTGAGAAGCGGGCCGTGGCCTTGCGTGTTGGAATTGGAGGGAGTGAGGTTTTGGCTTATGATGATAGGTCCGAATCTCTTTGCCTGAGGTAGTGTGAAATCTTTTGGTTGTGTATGCAGAGAGTAGCCGTCACTACTGCTGCAAATATGTGCCGACAGCTTCCTTCGGATGCTGCAGATTTCGTGACTGAGGCTGTTCCGTTGCTGACGAACTTACTACAATATCAGGACTCAAAGGTACGATTGCATGGGATTTTAGGGTGGGCAGCTTTTGGCAGCAATGTCTTTTGAATGCTCGAGTTGAAGGGTTCCTGGTTGGAGTCGAGGTATAAAGCTAAGGGTGATGTTTTGACATGTGCCTTGGGTAGGTGGTGGAGCACGCTTCAGTATGTCTGAGTCGTATTGCGGAAACATTCGGAAGTTCTGCGGAGAAGCTAGACATGTTATGTTCGCATGGGTTGATACCGCAAGTGGCACGACTGATTTCAGTCAGCAATTCATCGGCGAGCCTGGTTCCGCAGGCTTCTCTCAGCAACTCAACCTACACGGTACGGTGACGGAGCTGGACGATGTTGTGTGTGTGTGAGAGAGAGAGAGAGTGAGTGAGAGGCGTATGGGGCATGATGTTGGGGTTACAGAGGTGTGGGTAACTGAAGGTGGTGGGACGTTTGTGCAGGGCTTGATCCGGCTGTTGTCAACCTGTGCAAATGGTTCAGCAGCTGCGGCCGAGAGTCTCCTGTTGCTTCGGATTAGCAGCATACTGAAAGACGTACTGGCAGGGTCGGGACTGATATCAAGCACATCGGTGTCTGCTTCGTCGGTAAACAGGCCTCCCGAACAGGCATGTGTCTTTGGTGCCATTGGTGTGAAGGGTACATTGTGGGGTTGCATTTTCTGTATTGGTTGTACAATGCAGCTGAGCGGAGACATTAAAATGCTAGCAGTGGTTGTTCCAGCGTTGGTGTGTTGGCCAGTTCTACTTTGAGGCCTGTGAAATTTGTGTCACATCTGTTGACCTGTCGTGTATTGGTGGTGTCGGAGCAGCTGTACGAAATCGTAACCTTAGTGAATGAGCTGCTGCCGCCGCTGCCAGATGGTCAAGGAATTCCTTTAGGGTCGTTGTCGAGTGGCGGCTGCGGTGGATCTAGAGGTGGGCGGAAGCATTCAGGACTTGCAATCGCGAGTAAGACGGAGGAAGGCGGGGCTGGGATGACAGGGGGTCCGTCAGCTCGTGAGATATTGCTGCGGGATCAGCCAGAGCTGCTGGAGCAGTTCAGTAACGACTTATTCCCCGTGCTGGTCCAGGTAAGATGAAGTGGAAGGGTAATTGGAGTCCAGCATTGTTGCAAGGCTTGATCTAATTTGGAACAGGTGATGATGAATGATTTGGTTGGTACGGGCGGCAGGTTTATGGATCGAGTGTGAATCCTCCAGTTCGGCACAAGTGTCTGGCTGCTATCAACAAACTGATCCACTTTTGCACACTGGACATGTTGCGATCGTTGCTACATGAATCCAACATATCGAGGTAGGTGTATATGCTTTGCCATATGGTGAGGATTGGTAATTTGTTTGAAGTGGAAGAGAGTACGTGGGTGGTAATTGACGAGGTTCTGGTTTTGTGGCAGCTTCTTGGCTGGCGTGTTGGCTTCAAAGGATATCTCGCTGTTGATTATGGCGTTGCAGATAGCGGACATGTTAATGCAGAAGCTGCCGGACGTGTTTTTGAAGATGTTTGTGAAAGAGGGAGTGGTGCATGCGCTGGATACGCTTATTGCATCTGAGCAAACGGGAGCTGCATCCCCACCTCAGCAGTCGAGGCCGGCAGAGTTACCTGCGAATGCCGTGGTGACGCCACCCGGGGGAATACTTCCCCCACCTCGACCTCGAAGGGGAGGGAGCAGCAGGAGGAAGTCGATGGGGAACATGGATGAAGAAGCTGGGTTATCGACGAGTGCACCAACAGCTTCAATTGTGTCACCTCCGTCCACAGAGCCTTTGCGCACAATTCGGTCTGGACTGCGGGCAAGCGCCATTGCACATGCGAAGAAGATCAGAGAGACGCACTTTCCTGGGGATGCTGGGACTGCTGATGAGGGCGTGACTGAGAGCCTGCGAAAGCTGAAGAATTTATGCGGGCAACTGAAAGGTGAGAATGCAGCATTGGAGGCAAAAGGTAAAGGGAAGAGCATGGCAAAAGCTGCAGAGAGTGCTGTGTTGAGTGAGGATCAGTTGACGGCGGTGATACACGAATTGCTCATGGAACTGGGTGCTGGTGATGGTGTGTCTACTTTCGAATTTGTGGGAAGCGGAGTAGTGGGCAGTTTGATTCACTATTTCTCATGTGGCAATACGTCAAAGGAGAATGTGGAAGACTCAGATCTGCGGGAGCAAGCAGTGAGGAGGTTAAAGCAATTCATCGAAGTGGCACTGCCGAAGGATTCGGGTGGCAGTGGCAGTGAAGCTCCTTTGACTCTGTTGGTGCGGAAGTTGCAGAATGCACTGGCGTCATTGGAGCGTTTCCCGGTGGTTTTAAGTCATGCCCCTCGGTCGAGTAGTGGCTCGGCGAGCATGGGCGCTGGTCTGAGTGCATTATCACAACCTTTCAAGCTCCGTCTGTGCAGAGCAACGGGAGACAAGATGCTGCGGGATTATTCAACAAACATTGTGCTGATTGAGCCGCTGGCAACGTTAGTGGCAGTGGAGGACTTTCTATGGCCCCGAGTGAAGCGCCATGAGGCTTCACCAGCGGCAGTAGCAAGCACATCTGAGGCTAGTGCACCAATTGCAGTGCCTGGTACAGGTTCAGAGCGGCGGTCTACTCGGTCTCGGTCTGCAGCAGCTGCAGCTGGGGTGGGGAGTGGTAGGAGTTTGGAGTCTGGTGCAAATGCGAGTGGCACAAAAGGCAAGGGCAAAGCTGTGAGTCGGTCTCTAGGGTCAAGTCCGGGTGGGGAGGAGTTGCGGGGACCAGAAACTCGGAATGCTGCTGCTCGGAGACGTGCAGCTGCCGCAAGTGCATCAGCTGTGAAGGCTGCATCAGAAGGCGAGAGCGAGGTTTGTACCTGAGGCTATGTGGAATGGTGTGCCAGCTTAGTGGACTGCTCTTGTTGCAAAACAGGGTCATGGTTTGCTGAAGTGATTCTTTTGTGGAGGTTGTTTATATGAGATCTTTGGATGTTTACATCTGAAGTTGGTGAATGTTATGAATGCAGGAGGATGTAGAGGTTTCGCCTGTGGAGCTGGAGGAAGCTGTGGCCATGGACGAGGATGATCTTTCAGAGGAGGAAGACGAAGATGAGGACGATGATCACGATGATGTGAGTGATTGACCTTGGGTACTTTGTTTTGGTGATGAACTTCTGATACTCTCATGTTGCAGCACCGACCCTCCAGTGCAGCAAAGGATGTGGTGTGGCGTGAAAGTGGATTGATATGTTTTTGAGTTCTCAGGGGACTGAAGTTGAATGTGAGTGGGTGTGGCAGGTGTTCGGGGATGACCCAGTGGCATCATGCAAAGGAGACCGAGTCCATGACGTTCAGTTAGGTGATCCAGAGGTTGGGGCTGTGGCTTCATCGAGTGAGGTTTCCCAACCTTCGGAAGGTGTGAGTGTGGTGAGCAGGACGGGCATGTTGACATCAGGAGCGGAGACCAGCGGGATAAGGGCAGTGGGGGCTCGAGGTGCATTGTCATATGCGGCAGCAGCTTTGGCGAACGCGAGCTTGAATGGAAGTCGGTCTGGTCGCGATCGCAAGTCCCTGGCTGCAGCTGCAGCGGCGAATTCGCCTCCGAAACTGGTATTTTCACTGGGGGGGAAGTCGCTAAATCGGACGCTGACGATATTTCAAGCAATACAACGCCAGGCATCCTCGGAAGAGGACGAGGATGAGCGGTACACAGGGGCAGAGCATCCTTCAGGGAGTGGGCGGAGGCTGTCAGACGAGGTTTACACAATCACGTATCAGAGAGCAGATGTGAGTGGGGAGGCTGGATGTCCAAGTGGGAAATCTGGTGGTGCGAGTCCAAGCGGGAAGGGCTCCAGCTCAGCGATGGAAGGTTCTTGGCAGCAGACGTCTCTAGTGGACTGCACGCTGCAAGGGGAGCTGCCTTGTGACCTGGACAGGTCAAACAACACGTACGACATTCTTCTACTGCTCCGGGTGTTGGAGGGGCTGAACAGACTGGCACCGCGTCTGCGTGCGCAAGGTGCTTCGGAAGCGTTTGCTCATGGGGAGGTGGATCGGGTGGAGGAGTCTCCTGGAGCAGGGCCATCGGTTCCTCGGAAGGAGTTTTTGAGCAGCAAGTTGACTCCGAAACTAGCACGGCAGATGCAGGATGCGCTCGCGTTGTGCAGCGGTGGGCTGCCATCTTGGTGTCAGCAGCTGACCCGATCTTGCCCGTTTCTGTTCCCATTTGAGACGCGGAGGCAGTATTTCCACTCGACGGCATTTGGGCTGTCTCGGGCGCTGCAGAGATTGCAACAGCAGCAGAGTGCTGAGGGCGCAGGTGCTTCAAATGATCGGGAGTTGCGAGTAGGGAGACTTCAACGGCAGAAGGTTCGAGTGTCACGACAGCGGATCCTGGACTCTGCTGCAAAGGTGATGGAGCTGTATGCAGGGCACAAGGCGGTGTTGGAGGTGGAGTACTTCGGGGAGGTGGGGACAGGCCTGGGACCGACGCTGGAGTTCTACACTCTGCTGAGCCACGAGTTGCAGAAGGAGAAGTTGGAGCTGTGGCGGACTGAGATGAGGTCAAATACAGAGGTGGGCACAGAAGTGGAGGTGGAGATGGCAGAGAAAAAGGTGGATGAGACAGTGTCGAGGACTGGTGAACAGGAGTCGGGCTCGGCTTCGAGCAGTGGAGGGTATGTGAATGCACCATACGGGTTGTTTCCTCGTCCCTGGCACCCCGGGACAGACGCCGGAAGCAACAAGAAGTACGGGAAGGTTTTGGAGAACTTCCGGCTGTTGGGGCGGGTGATGGCGAAAGCGCTGCAGGATGGACGGCTGCTTGACGTGCCTCTGTCGATATCGTTCTACAAGATCATTCTGGGGCAGGCAAGTGATGATAGACCGTTTTTCTGTGGGTGGGTGTGGGCTCTGGCAAATCTCGTTTTTGGGCTATGCTTGCAGGAAGTGTCAAATTGTAGAATTGGAATGTACGTATGAGTGACGAATATAATAAGCAAATTGTTTTGGGTGCAGGAGTTGGACTTATACGACATTCTGACCTTGGACCCAGAATTGGGTAGAACGCTGTTTGAGTTGCAAGTTTTAGTACGCAGGAAGGAGTTTCTGGAAGCAAGCGGGCAGAATCAGCGGGAGGCAGTGGATGCATTGCGTTTCAGGGGGTCAAAGTTGGAGGATCTTTTCTTGGATTTCACTCTGCCAGGGTATCCAGAATTTGAACTGAAGAGCAAGGGACAAGACATTGCGGTATGTAAGATGATTATGCGGAGAGTCAGATGGTTTGAGTTGATGTTTGTGTGGCTGATTGCAACGAATGTGGAGACATGGAGTGATGAGGACATGTTTGTTTGTTCAGGTTGATCTGGACAACCTTGAAGAATACATTTTGCTGGTGGTAGAGGCAACTGTGAAGAGCGGGATTGGAGCTCAGATTGAGGCTTTTCGTGCGGGTTTCAATCAGGTAAAGTTCTGGTTGGATTGGCAGCGGGGTATTGCAGAGAACATGTATTTGTTGTGAATGGCATGTAGTAGACAGCAAGCGGTGTAGGTGGGGCAGACCATGGGAAGGTATTTGTGGAGGTTGATGTGATGTAGTGAGGTATTCGGAATGTGGGGATTGTGTGTGAGCGTTGGATGAGGTGCAAGGTGCAAATTGTGAATGTCTGACGTGAGAGTGATTGTGCAGGTATTCCAGTTGTCTAGTCTGCAAATTTTCAGCGAGGATGAGCTGGAGTATCTCCTCTGTGGTCGGCGGGAACTGTGGGCGGTAAGACTGGCCGTGTGCTGCATGATGGTCGATTCATAATTTTGTTGCTGCATGATGGTCGAGTCATGTTTTTTTCTGGGGCTGGGTAACAGTGGTTAAAGAAACTGACTGGGAATGTTTGGGTGATGGTTTGTTTGGTGCAGCCGGAGTCACTTCCGGATATCATGAAGTTCGACCATGGTTATACAGCCTTAAGTCCTCCCATTCGAAACGTAAGTGGTTGGGAACTGAGTGAAATATGGTGTTCTCATTTGTGCGCTGGTACTGTGTTCGGAATGCGGATGGAATGGCATGATATTGGGCTGTGAAAGTTGATAGCAAAGTGTGGATGTGATGCAGCTGTTGGATATAATGAGCGAGTTGACTCCGGACGAGCAACGGGCATTTTTACGTTTCGTGACTGGGGCGCCGCAGCTTCCACCTGGGGGACTTGCCGCATTGAACCCGAAGCTGACGATTGTTCGTAAGGTAGTTTTGTTCATCCCTGGTCTGTGATGGTTGTGGGTCTTGGACATTGGCAGTCAAGGTGTGGTTTACGATTGCTGTGTTTTGAACGTTTGGAATGCCAGATGCGATTCCGAAAGTGTCGAGAGGTCGTTTTGATGAGTTTTTTTGTTCATTAACGACTGAAAACTATTTTGTTGGGCGGCATGTGAACAGCACCCGACTGGTGGTACTGGGACAGCACTTGGTACAACACCACCAGGAGCTGCAGCAGGATTGGGCACGACGTTGGCAGATAGGGATCTGCCGAGTGTAATGACGTGTGCGAACTACCTGAAGCTTCCTCCTTACTCGTGCAAGGTGGGTTCTTGGTCATGATATCGTGTGGTTTTCTTTTTGCTAAGCATCGAGAATTTTGTGGAAGACGAATGTAGCACCCAGGCTATTGAATAATTAAGTTATTTCTTTATGAATTCCTAGAATTCTATTGGCCATATAGATATAACACTCACAGAATGCGGCTGTGATTGCTATTTTCTGTACATGCAGGAAATTATGAAGGAAAGGTTGCTGTACGCAATTCATGAAGGCCAAGGGTCATTCGATCTGTCTTAGATACTGTTTTGTCTAGTGCCATATATCTCAGATCTGAGTAGTATCTGTGATATTGTTTTGTTGACGAAAGTGATAGGGGAGCTCTGAGCACGGCATGTGGAAGATTTAGTGGGATGGTCATGAAATGAAAAGCGCTGAGCATGGTTCTTCAATTAAATGTATATTGTGGAGAGGCGTGCTGCTTTGTTATTGAATCACTTAGTTCAGCTGTAGATAGCAAAGACAATCTTTGGACGGCATACTTACTGTATGTAGAGAAGGGCAGTTTCCTTTTCTGTTACATGGGCGCCGTCTGGGTAGCTTGAACATTGCTTTGGAGGCTGTCACTCAGCTGAGCGGCCTACCTAAACTGTCAGTTGCGGATCAATTTCAACCGCTTAGCGGGGAGTGAAACAACGACAAACTGCACCACAGTGGTGAGTCCTGGTTTTTAGGTGTCATGGCGATGCGACCTCCCTGGGTTAGCAGAGTTCCCCGTTTTATTATAGCCAAAGGGACAGGATAATCAGGTGAAGGTGTAAGTCATAAGCTTTATAAAAGTGATTCTTTCCTGCTATGCTTACCGTGTCACTTTTGCTTCAATGGTTTATGTTATTATTGTTTTTTTTGTGTATGTATTCCCATGATAAATAATACATACAGAAGACCCTAAACCACCTCAATCCTTCCAAAAGTGTAATTCTAATAATTCTAAGGTAAGGATGAGCTAGACCCCTTCTGCATACCATTGTAAAAAGGTTAAAAACTTTACATCCAACAACATACCTTATGTTTTGTATGTAACTCCATTACTCTATTCATAATATAAAAAAAGATTCATACACTTGCAATTCGTGTCTAAGAAAGCTACCTTGGATTCATCCAAATCTAATGAAATCACAGAAGGTACTTTTGCACTTGTAGTGCTCCAGTGACCACTTTGTGGTCAGTGATGTGTCGAAAACGCGAATATGGGAAAATCCGTGAAGAATTGGATTGAGTTGTGAAGTTTAGATTTTGAGACTTATAATATACATCTTCTAGAAAAGAAAATTTCAATTTGGAGTTATGCAACTATCAAAACACTTATGAACAAAACGGGAAAATATTGCAAATATTTGAAAATACAACAAATACAACACATGTACTATGCGGTATTTCTTGTGTTTGGAAGTTTGTTATCTTGTTTTATTTTTTTGGATTGTGTTCTCTAGTTCATGTTCCATTAGTGTATGTATTCTGATCTTGATCCATGTACCAAATCCTTTCATATTTAACGTATAACTCTTTGTCCTAAACCGTACATGGATAAGTCACTCTCACTTATAAATTATGTGTGAGTTAGTTCTTAACATGAAAGATTGCAACGGAGAGGTGTTGACATAGGCCATGGATAATTCACAATAATTATGTGTGAGTTAGTTCTTAACATGAAAGATTGCAACGGAGAGGTGTTGACATAGGTCATTGCTAAACATCTTTACTTTCATTTTAGAAAATCTAACCCAAATTCTATTTAACTTTGAAGTCACACCCTCCAAAATCTCATTTTTGAGTGTGCATTATACAGTTCAAAAACATATTATGATCTTCCAATCCCACCATCGGATGATTCCCTAATTTTAGCAAAATGTCTCTACCCCAGTTGAGGATACAATTGTACAGTTACTTTCTAATATTTGATAGTATCAATCACAGTGGAAAAAACTATTAAAATCCAGTGCATGCAACTACAGTACCCTAGGCACTAAAGGGCTAACCCTTTAACGTCCCGATTCAACGCTGATTTTGAAGATGCGTTATAAAACATTTGATGAATAACAAAAATGGAGTTTATGCGGTTGGATTTATCAAATTTTTTAATTAATAAATTATAATTAAAATTTTAAGCTTTTCTTTTGAAATTCAATTAAAAGTCCCAAATTAAACCAAAAAATAATTTAAAATTGTTGTAATGAATTTGGAATAACATGCACTACGAGATGGTATGATTTCCATTATTTGATTCTACTTATTTTGGAAAATCATGTTTAAGGTCTCACTTTTTGAACTAAAAATGAAACTTGACATAAACTAATTCTGTTATTTAAAAAGAATTCACAATATCTTATTTGAAGATCCATACCGTATAAATTTTAGTCAACTAGCACAAGAACCAAGAGAAATTTGGATGGATGAAAAACTATACATGATGTAGTAAAGAGAAAGGTTACAATCTGTTCGTCGTCCACTATATGAATGTAGGTGCGTCAAAGGATTAACAAAAATATTAGGAATGAATTTAGGTGTGATTTTGGACTAGATTTGTTTTGCTAATACCACTTCTAACAATTCAACTTGAAGATGTACTATACCCTACTTTATAGTAAGGGGAAACAATTCTTGGCGTTTTTATATTCCAACTTTGAAAAATAATCAAATTTGTCACCTTTTAAAAGGTCTCATTGGCACATAAATGGTCCCCTACAGACCAAATTTGGAATATAGGTTTTTAAACTTGATTTCATGTGTGCCAAGTTTTGTGGCTTAAAGATTTACTCCCTGTGCTCTCTTTGTTCACAGTGTGATGTTTGTAATCTGCTGTTGTGCAATGGAAATAAAGCATCCATTTGTTTCAAAAAAAAAGAAATGCTTTGTGGCATAGTAGTTTTCATGGTTTTTCTATGGGACAGAGGGAGTACCAAAATAGAAATATTGCAAATTTACGAACATGTGTGTTTTTTCAAATTATTTTAGGGTCATCAACTTAATGTTGATGGAAATGTGATACCTCATACTTCTAAAATATAATATTTCATCATGCACAATCCTCTAACATAAGTACTTCTCAAAAATATCAACCACATGTTAATTTGAAGCTACACCAACTTGTTTCATAACCATTTGTTGTCCATGTTTGAAAATGACACCATTATGTTTCATGTGTATCCGTTAGTAAATTTTGAATAATTTCATTTTGATAAATCTCTAGGTCTTGAAATTTGACACACATGTAACTGACTCATAAAAGAACACATGTTCCAGATTTGAGAGCTAGGGGACAATTTGTGTGCCTTTGGGACACTTTTAAAGATCAGAGACTTTTTATTTCTACTCAAATGTAAAAACGCCAAACATTTTGTCCCCCTACTATATAGTAACCCGGCTCATAATGACAGGTAATTTTTACACATGAATTCAAGCCATAATTTTCAAAATGGGATTTTTGGCACGAAATTTATCAGAATCCAAAACCTCAAAGTGCATTGGGTAGGTATTTTGAATCTACTACATCAAAATCACCATATACTATGGTCCACAGTATTTACGAGAGCCTTTACTAATAATTATTTTTTCAAATTTCTGTGGTAAAATTCATCCAAAATGGATGAAAACATGTTCAAACTGGATGAAATTTTGTCCAAATGGATGAATGTACCCATGCCATTCGTCCACCCACAATATAGGGTGATTTCAGTGTATCAAGATATGACAAATTTTGGGACATTTTAGGATGTAATGCTAAAAAATTAAATCCACTTGGAAATTGAGTAGTTTCGATGATAACTTCATACGTTGATATCTTAGTCAATAAGATCTCAAAACTCATGATTCTAGAAACAATAGAGGAAGAGGGTGACATTCTGACTGCTCCATCCGACTACCTTTTAGAGTCGTAGAGTTTTTGGGATTGAGCCATGAAAAATATGAAGGAAATTACTGGGTGTCCCAAGTGTCCCATTATAAACATGCAACTGGAACACTGAGTTATAACCAACCTTGTGAGAGGAGTCACGGGGCTACGACTATCAAAGTAGTTCATTTGAGACAATGATGCAATGGATGAGCAGTTGCGAGGTTATCAACTAAGGCGCTAGTCGTCTTGCAACTAAGGTAGGAGCACCTAAAACCAACACTGTACCTAATTGCGACAGGATCTAGGCGTACTGGTCATTTTAGAACGTAAATCTAGGTAGACCATAGATAGCTTATCATTTTGGTCAACATACAATAAGGGCTCTAAGATGTGCCTAGATTTGCGTTCTGAAATGGTTGCATGGTGTAGATTTTTGTCGCAATTAGGTGCAGTGTTGGTTTTAGGTGCTCCTACCTTATAGTGTAGTTGTGACTTTGTAACCATGATCATCAGTTGGAGGGAGCAGGTAACTTTGTACCGATGTAGCAATTTAAATCAATGTGGAATTGTTCATGGATCCCATGTCCACGACTGTCATCAACCGCATACCAATTCCGGAGGTTAATAGAAAATTGAACTGCGTTTTATTGAAAACAGTCTCCATTTGAGCATCACATTACAAAATATCTGGATGAAGTCATCTCTTTCCTACTGTGCATTCTACAATTCACAATAAATCTTCGGACTGATTTTACCACAAATCGACCACTTCGAAGCAAAATCTGGAGAAGATACCATATCTTCACTTCCTCTACAGTAAGGACATTTAGAGAATTAACTTGGTGTGGGGATTTCTTGGCCATTGATTTGAACGAGTCTATCTTTTTTCCACGCGGTGCCAATCACGCGTGTTAGGATGGTGATTGGAGGATCGTGTACACATTACTAAGGATCCTGGTAATAATATTGTTTGGAGTAAATAGTAGAAGTAGTTCAAGGCACATGCTTTTTTACTTGTAAATACCACATGTACTTGATCTATTAGTGGTGTTAACCCCTAAACGTACCGATGCTTTGAACACAAGTAGATGCTAGCCTCAAAGATAGATATTAGCATGGCTCGGATGTACATGAGGTGTACATGAGAGGACCATTGCAAGCATAAAATCTACCCAACAAATTTGACATACTTGCAGTTGGAGGCCTCTCCAATATTATCAACAACTCCTCGTCACAACAGATTTACATTAATTTGTAGAAAATTTAACAGGCTTGCAAAGGTGACTTGGATGAAAGTCATCCGAGATTGTATGAGAAAGTTACAAGGCTTTGAATCCGTTTGTGATCCAGTTTCAGGATGCTGGGACGTTTAGGGGTTAACCCCTAAACGTTAGAGCGTCCAGAAACTGGATCACGAACGGATTCAAACCCTTCTCATGTTCTCATCAATGCTTGGATGAAATTCATCCAATTTTTTGGAGATTCTTCATCAAGTTGTTGGCCTATCCAACGGTTGGATTTAGTCATACTTGATTACATATTTTTCTAAAATTACAAATATAGAAGTATGTCAAGTTGTTGACCAAGCCAAAATTGCATTGACTGTAGTTCAAAAGTGGCCTTGCAAAAATGAGGTCATAGATTTAAGAATCACAAAAATTTCAAAGAATCACCACGTTTAAGAGTATCTCATTTCAAATTCATTCCAACAAATTTTACCCAAAAAATATTAAAATTTTGTTTGTAATCGAATTTAGAAGGAATTTTTAATTTTAATTTTCAAAATTTCTAATTAAATATTGGTGATAGTATTAGTTAATCGAACCGTATGGATGGAATCTAAAATTCAAAATCTAGAACTTTCATCTGTATATCAATTCCAAAACATTCTTCTAAATAGTAGTTTATGATGATTTTTCTCAAATTGTCAATTCCAGAGACACCCTGGTACGTTTAGGGGTTAAGGATGACGGTCAAAGAAGTGGTTGTTGATGCAACTTGATGGAATAAAGAGAAGAACTCGTTGTAAATGAGTATCTTATGGAGCACTTGAATCTTTCAACTACATTTAGGTTGCCCTCACTAAGGGCCTCTTTACACTAGAAGCTATGAAGAGAGAAATTTCAGCCAATGAGAAATTGGTCTTCTCGATTTTTAGGCCTCCCATTGGCTGAAATTTCTTTCCTAGCCTCTAGTGTAAAGAGGCCCTAATTTCTCAACATTTTGAACTATATAAATATTTATTGTTGCAGTAATTTTCATCAATAATATATTATGATGCATCTCATAATACATCTCAAAAAGTAAAGTCATATGATTCCTACTTCACAATTTGCAAGTTATTAACAAATTGGGCATAATGCATTTTTGTTTTTCCGAAATTTTATGATTGCAATCATCTTTTTTTGAACTGTCTAATCTAGATCTACCTAAAACTTTGAAATATCAAAGAAGCAAATGGTTATCTAATTTGGCACCCACTACAATGAATTACTATGGGCCATTCTAATTCTAAAAGATTATTCTTTATAAGCTCAAATTTTTTATAGCGGGAAGATATCTTCCGCAATTTGATTCCTAAAATGTGAAGGCTTTATCATGGTATCAATATCAACTTAGTAGTTTTTGTGTTCAACCCTCGGGGGTGCACTTAGTGTTAAAAGCCAGGATAACGTGTGTGCGTCAATTCCAAATTAATACCCCCTATATATAGTTTTTCTTTCATTAAAAAATGATATACATACAACTCTTATCACATTAAAAATGGGCTGTGTATATATACAAAATTGAACAAAGTAATGCCCTAAGCTTATGTATATTTTGTAAGCGCACTCCACAATTGATACCCCTTTTTTCACTCACGTGGTTCTATCGGGAGTTCTATACATAATATCGTAGTGTACCCCCTAAGGTTTAACTCCTAAGCGTCCCTAAACTTGTATTTTTGGGTTAAAAACATCATTACCTTTGGAGTGTTATAGGTTTAAATGTAAATGAGGTATAGAAATCTCAACCGTACAATCTTGTTGTCAAAACACAATCAAATTTGGAGTCATTTGGCCACATAGATTGCAAGATTATAATGTTTGAATGTTAAAAATGGATGTTGAAATTTGCTTAGCAACACATTAGAGTTGAAATTTTATTTCTAAATGTATTAAAATGAAAAATAAAATAAACTATGAAGTGATTCAAAATCATCATATAAACACATTGGTGGAAAAAATATCATTAAAATAACTTAATGTGTCTGCAAAATGAATTCGAAATATCAAAAAATAGCAAAAAAGTTGCAAAAAGGTGAACTTGAGCTGAACCCTTTTTTACTAAAATGCTTATTAGAAATTTATAACATCTTGGATTGAGGTGAGATTTAACCACAAAACCTAGAATAGTATACAAAACTTTAGCAACAATTTTTATAGGGAACAAACATCGTTTGAAGGAGAAACAAGCTGCCAAAGTTCACTGTAATCCAAGAACGTTTACATTTTGAAAGCCGAATGGTTCTCAAACATTCAAAACAACTTGGATTGACATGAAAATTTTATTATTCTAACTAAACCTCAAGGTGAATCTAATCCAACAATATTTATTGAAAACGGACATCAGATGAAGGAGAAAAATACCCCCAAAGTTGCAGCCGTCAAAATCCACTCTCGTAGGGTGCACTCTACATTATGTTTGATAATCACGTTCATTCACGACCCCCTCTAAAACCCCCTATATACGAGAGGTTATATGTCTAAAAACCTTTGTATACAGATCTATTCCATCCTAAATATATGTTTAATGTAAGTATACGGCAATATTTTTAGCTCTAAATATGTTTATTGTATGTATATGTTATATGACAATGTTCAAATTAATAGCCCTTCTGTGCACTCATGTATACTTGTATGTGTTTAGTGCAATGCACCCCTTGGGAATGCACTTTGGTGAACTAAAATTGAACCCTCTGTACTAAAATGTTTTCCAAAAATTCAGTACAATACATCTTGGACTAATTTGAAAAGTTTACTACACAAATTAGAAGAGTGAACGAAGCTTTTTCGACAAGTTTTATTGAATTCAGACACTAGATGCAAAAGTTAGAGCTCTTCAAAGTTGAATGTGGCCCAAACACGTTCAAAATATGGCCGTCGTGACCATTAGGGGTTTTAATGCATGCCATATTGCACATTTTGTAATTTTTTTGTAATTTTGTAATTTAAAATAAAAGAAAATCAATACCTTCGTCTCCATATGTCAAAAACATGTGATAAAAATAGATGTGCAAGCCTCTCCTTGAGGACTTTCCAATTATACCAATAGCACCTCCATCAACTTTTTGGCGACAAAGACCCTAAATCCAAAAAACCTTAAAGTTGTAGATTTCAAATCTCTTATCAAATTTTAAAACTTTACAGATTTAGAAAAGGACATGTCTTTTGTACTGTTCAGTCGACCTTTTCTTCGCTTGTAGTTTCTTGACTGTACAGTCGGGTACAACATGCTTACAAATTTTTTGTAAGCATTGAAAGTAGGTAGATCCGACCTATATCAAGCGGCCGCATTGATTCTGAAGATTGTAAATATGATAAGAAAAAAATTCCTACTAGTAGAGGACTAGAGTAGGAATGTCCCTTTCAATTTGTAGGTCCATGGGTGCCGTATCGAGCACATTACTATTTAGGGAAGGGACTCTGTTTTTATGAGGGAGGAGTCTAAAAGTTTGTAAGCAACTTGTACTCGATTGTACGTTGCTCGGGCCTTCAAAGACACAAGTTGAGAGACATGTACTAGAGAGAATTGTAAGGAGAAAGTATTTGATGTGATGGTTTAAGCTTGTCCAGGTTGGAGGATACTATATATGGAGGATACCAAGTTACGTGCAAAGTCAAGATTGAAGGTGGCTCGACCATTTGAGATGGGTTGCATACTTATTAAAAAAAAGCTCCACATTGTATATAAAGAATTGAAACACCTATGTATAATTATTAAAAATCCATACGAGAAGTTGCCTCCAATTAAAATTAAAAGTCATTTGCAGTGATTTATTTATAATAAAACAATTTTGAATTTTTATTAAAAAGCCCAAAAAGTTGGGTAGCTTGGCCTATGCTACATGTATTAAAAAAACTCATATAATCAGGTTTTTAATGCTAAAATTGTCTTCAAAGAATATTTAGTTCTTGTATATAATTACATTTTTAGATTCCTTGTTAGAAGGGCTACAAGAGTTTCTTACATTAAAACAAGTATATCACTTGAGATTGAACTAAAATGCAATATAAGTGATTATAATCAGGGGCATATAATACGGGAGTTGCGTACTTGGGCCCAACACATGGCATGGGATTCTCGGATCAAAAAGTTCAAGTCTAGCTTACCGGGCATGGAGAATCGCGTAGCTTACTGTAGATATGAATGTGCATTTCACGCAGCATGGACCTCCATGTTGGTTTGCAATCCATTGACTCGCGCTGTGAGAGCTAGCACTTCCTCTCCACTCTCACAACGAGCTGAGCGTCTGCCCAAGATGCTACGGCTCGTGATGGATCGCATCACTAAATGCTACCAAGTGCTGATTGTAGGCACCGACCAGTGAAGTTAAAATGAGCGAATATTCGCCAGGTGGCTACATTTGTATTCATGTGGCTAATCACAACAAAGGAAAAAAATAAAAATAAAATGGAATAATCGCCTGATGCTTTCCACCGTCGCATGATGCGTGGCCTGATTGCCACGTTGGTTGGATCTGCCCTAGCCCTAATGACGTCATCGTGACCTGCTGCCAATAACCTTTGTTGGCCTTGACGTCCGCCCCCTAAACCCTATATCGCCTCCTCCTGAGCCCATTCGAGTCATACATTGTACATGGCCAAAGATTTAAAGTATGATTCAACGTACAACGTATGACCTTCGCCTGTTTTTCTCTTAATAAAATCCACCACTGTAGCCCATTCGTCATAGTTCTACAAGGTAGGCAGCTTTCGGTATTCAACAAAAGCAAAGTGGCATCAGCCTTTAAGGCTGAAAAAAATAATTCCCATAAGCCTTTTTGCTAATGAGCCATATATTCCCCACCTTCACTCGCACCGACCGATACGGAGACCTTGTACGTAGCCGAGCTTTTTCCATTCCAACATTGGAGCCTGGACTACCACAAACCTGCAAATGTTAATTTTTGGCAATTTGTGGCACAAAGCATAAATACATGAAAATTAATTTATTCAATTAAAATTTTGAACTTGAATTAAAGTGTTTCATGTCATCTAGGCGTGGATATTTTTATTTATAATTTTAGTCAATTGAAATGAACAAATTCGTTAAAATTTGGAAAAACAACTATATGTTTGAAATTTTGAAATTTTGACAAATTTGTCCATTTCAATTAAATAAAATTAACTATTTTTAATTAAAAAAATATCCACACCTAAATGACATGAAATACTTTAATTCAAGTCCAAATTTTTAATTGAATAAATTAATTTTCATGTATTTATGCTTTGTGCCAAAAATTGCAAAAAATTAGCATTTGCAGGCATTGTAGTACAAAATAAATAATATTTTTAATGGTTCAAATTAATCATTTCAAATAACACATATCTAAATGTACTTCATATCAAAAATTGGTACCAAAATGACATCATTGGATATTTTTAACAAATGTTTTGAATTTCTTAAAGCAGTTGGGACACATTTTGATTTTTGTACAAAAAGTCTCTTTTAAAATCTTTAAACCTCTTCAATTTTACGTGAATTTTTTTTTGTGTATTGCATGAGTGTAGGAAACCAAAACCACATCCGGTCAATTCATTTTTTATTTTGTTTTAAATAGGGACTTATTTAAAGTTGCCTTAAATGGTGATTTTAGAGTTCAAAGGGCTTTTTGGGGTACCCCAATCAAACCATTGCCCTGGGCTTGGAGCTTTGGTAGAAGGTATGGGAGTTGTAGCGAGGTATGGAGAATAATGATAGTGCCTTGTTTTAAATTGTCTCCCAACTCTTCATAGACTAGTTTTTGGTCTATTTATATTTCAATATGAAATCATGAGGAATTCAACACGAGTTTGCCAAAACTTTCCTCTTTGGGTTGACTTTTCAGTTAACTCTATTGCTTCAGAACAACACATGTTGAAAATAAGGTGGATTAGGAAAATTGGAGACCTTTTCTCAATTTTCTATCTTGGAAAATTTTGTACCTAAACTGTATGTATACTTTTCTATCAATTTTAAGAGTCTATTTCTTTAGCATCTCCAAGATCATAATGTTAAAAGTGAATCATGCTCATCAACATGGTTTTATTTTAATCATTTTAAAGGTAAAGTTTCAATTTTGAAACTTTTACAATTAAAAATCACTATTTGAAGAATTGGATATTATATTGGAGAATTGAATTAACGTATAAGGTAGAGACATCTAGAATATCAATTAACCCAAAATTGTCACTTTAAGCAAAAGGTCGACCGCCTCATTTTGTAACTATTATTGGAGTTAATTTAGTGCAACTAATCCACTTGCTTTAAATTAATGAGTTTGGTGACTTGATTGTGGCCACCCAAATGCATATTTGAGTAGCCTCAATTTTGAGTAGAGTGAATTTTGCCTAGGCTTTTCATCATAAGACTTGGAATGCTTGCTTTCTAGAAATACAGGAAAGTCAACATGTATCTCTTTAGACTCTTCATAACTTTGCATAAGATATCCAAATAATGCATTCTTTCCTGCGTTTCATTGACCAACAACTATATATAAAAACTCAACCATTTAATAATAATAGGAATTATACACATTAGCTCGGGGGTGCACTGTACTAAATATGTACGAGTATACGTGAGTGCACAGAAGGGGTATTAATTTAAACAGTACCGTATTACGTATACATACAATAAACACATTTAGAACTGAAAATATTCACGTATACTTACACTAAACATATTTTTAAAACGAAATAAATCTATATACAAAGGTATTTTAGACATATAGCCTCTCGTATATAGGGGCTTTTTAGAAGGGGTCATGAACGCACGTGATTCTCAAACATAATGTAGAGTGCACCCCCCGAGACACATTAGCAAAAGTGGTGATTTTAGATGTCCCTACCATAGAGCAACAGATAGATCTTTGGATACAGGAGCCAAATATGTTGAGACCAAATTTTTATCACTAGAGTTAACTCTCGGGGGTGCACTGTACTAAACACGTACAAGTATACGTGAGTGCATAGAAGGGGCATTAATTCGAACATTGTTGTATTACATATACATACAATAAACATATTTAGAGTTGAAAATATTAATGTATACTTACAATAAACATATATTTAGGATGGAATAGATCTGTATACTAAGGCTTTTAGACATATAACGAAAGGGTCATGAATGAATGTGATTTCTCAAACATAATATAGAGTGCACCCCCCTAGAGTTACCTTAACCCCTAAGAGCCTTAATGAGGCGTTTTTGGCCTGATGTATAGAATTGAAATTCGTTTCTCATCCATCATGCACTTTTTGCTAGTAAAAAAAATATTACAAAATTCTATGGCAAGATAGCTTCAAGCATGCGTGATCCGGTTAGAAAGGGGTGATTTGTGAAAATTTTATGCCTCATTTCATGCCACACATTTCCACCAAAAATTTCTAAGATCTTAGTTCAAAAAGAATCAAAAGTGCTCTTGAAAAAACCAACTCATAAAATTAAGCAATCAAAAAATCTCCAAAAATCACTGTACTTAAGAGTATTATATTTCAATCCATCACAACAAATCTCATCCACAAATTGTCAATATCTTATTCGTAATCAAATTACAAAAGAATTTTGAATTTTACATTTCAAATTTTATACAAAAATATTGGTGATTGCAATCATAGATCTAACCGTATGGATAGAATCTAAAATTCATAATGTACAACTTTTATTCATACATCAAGTTCAAAATATCCTTCTCAATCGCATTTTGTAATGCATCTTTGCAATTCTCCAAATCTATATCACAGATTGGAGATCAGTATAAGTGACACTAGACGAGTCCCATTCAAAGATCAATAAGTTAGTAGAGACAACTTTAACCCCTAAAGGACCAAGAAACCCAAACCCAAATTGGGACTCATATTATTTTTTAACATTTTTAGTCCTATGTGGAGTTGTTTTTATTCAAATTTATTTAATTTTTTGACCAACACATGCAATGTTCCTCACTGGTTACGGTAATATAAAATTTGGTCCCATTTTAAATATAATTTTCACAACATGATTGATTGAATTTGTCATTTTAAAACCATGAATCCTTGGTCCTTTAGGGGTCAGTTTAAGAGACAAGGTCAGGTTCCTGACTATTTTAGCATCCTCTACTCTCTGTGTTACAAGAAGAAGCAATGCTGGCCACAGTATGAGATGAGAGCTATTTTCAAAATTCAGATTGACACGCATAACGCTTTCACAGGAAAGAAGAGAGCCCCAACGTTGCCTGTAATTTTAGAATTGACTTGGGTATGATTAGCCAGAAAACACAGCAGTTTACAAGCCAAAACCGACACTACAAAAGTTTTGTACCATGTCCAGACACATGTTTCCGGTGAGCCCTGTACATAACAATTACTAGGACCTGGTAAAAAGCTTGAAGTATTACACTCTTCACTACTCACTCACTCGATCAGTTATAAGAATCAATCCGCAGAAACTACAAACAAGCAGGCACTTGTTGCTGAAATGCATCGCAATTCCAAGGAAAATTAATAATTGAGGGCTATATATACTCTTGTGCCGTTGAGGCCAACCTCTCTCTCGCCCCTGATATGACTCCTAATTCTTTAAACAACTATCCTAATATATATAGTAAAGTCTAGAGGTAGTCAGCACGCCTTGGCACAAGAATATATCCTACCCTGCTAGTAACTGATTAAGGAGGTGATCAACAACATTACCAGTTTTTTTACAAGCCTGCACTCTTCTTCAGATGCCGTTTGAAGTCCATAATATCGCCATTCCATTTCGTGATGGACTTCTTCTCACAAACCCAAATCTCCTTGGCCACTTGGTTGATGAGCCTAAAGTCGTGGCTGACGAGCACCAGGCCTCCATCCCACTCGTTCAAAGCCTCAGCAAGGGAGTCGATGGTTTCAATGTCCAGATGGTTGGTGGGCTCGTCCAGTAACAGCAAGTGGGGCAACCTCCATGCCAACCAAGCAAAGATAACGCGGCTCTTCTGTCCATCCGAGAGGTTGCCTATGGGCATGATCTGCGCCTTGCCTGCAGTGAATTTTTTGTTGCTAGTTTCAGCCAAATTGCTACATAAAATTTGGGCTGGCTAATTGACAAAGGATTTTTGGAAAAAAAGAAGAAGGGAATAATAGCCAGATTTCCTGCATGGAGTCAAGATGTGTAGCCTCTTGTATCACCCAGATATTGCCTAAGTAGCACCTAAATAGCACATGTGTATTACCCTGATATTACCTATATATTAATATGAAAAGAGCATCCAAGGAGCCGGGATTGCTCTTGAAAAGTTGAAAAAATGTTAAACTGACTTCTGACCAAAACAAAATCACTGCTTGCCTGTGAGTCCAAAGCGTCCTATGGCCGCCCTCATCTTCTCCTCCTCCATTCCCGGATACTCGCTCATCATGTACTGCAGTGCCGACTGGTCAAGAGACAGCTTCTCGGCGAGGTGCTGGTGATACTGTGCAATACGAAGATGGTTGTGCCGACGCACCATTCCATCCAGAGGCTCCACCTCCCCGGTCATGAGCTTGAGCAGCGTACTCTTGCCTGCTCCATTAGGCCCCACGAGAGCAATCCGAGAGTCCAGGTCAACGCCAAAGTCCACTTTCTCATAAATCAAGTGGTCAGGAGTGTACCCGAATTTGAGGTCAACAAACTGGAGCACCGGTGGTGGCAATTTTCCAACATCTGTGAACCTGAATCAGTGAATTTCTTTTGTCAGGAGACAGTTTAGCATTTTTGCTACTTTTCCATGGCTCCTTGGAGAGTAATCCAGGCTCCTTGGATGCTCTTTTCATATCAATATATAGGTAATATCAGGGTAATACACATGTGCTACCTAGGTGCTAAGGCAATATCTGGATGATGCCTAGGTTTAAAGAGGCTACACATCTAGGAAATCTGGCTATTATCCCTACTTTCTTTTTTTCAAAAATCCTTTGTATCAATTAGCCAGCCCAAATTTTATGTAGCAATTTGGTTAAAATTAGCAACAAAAATAATCACTGACCTGAATGTCAAGACCTTGTCCTTGACCACCTTCTCTGCCAGCCCACCTCTTTCCATCTTGGCCAGTGTCTTCTCCTTGCTCTGCGCTTGCCGGGCCAGTTTGGCCGAACCATGGCCGAACCTGGCAATGTATTCCTTCATGGCGGAGATTTGCTCTTGCTCCCAGCGGTACTGCTTCATCTGATTCTCCTCGAGCTCAGCCCGGGTTTGACAGTACTGGTCGTAATTCCCCGTATAGAACTTAAGCTGCTTGTTTTGCATGTGGATGATGTTGGTGCACACACCGTTGAGGAAATCCTGGGAGTGGGAGACCACCACCAATATGCGGTCGAACTTCTTCAGTGTCTCCTCCAACCACACGCAAGCCTCCAAGTCTACGTTTTTCCCAACAAATCAGGATATTCAGCATCGACAAACAAGTATCAACATGACCACCCTCCAAATGAACAACCACTAGACGAAATCTGGGATTCTACGACTAGAAGTATACGACTCAAACTAGTCTGTTATGACTATCATTAGTCCATAATTTGTTTGAATCGTATACTTGTAGTCGTAGAATCCCGGATTCTTCTAGTTAACCACCATTTACCAATACAATTGATGTCCCTTCTGAAACCTGACGCACATGGGGCAATCAATGTGAAAATAACAAATGTCAAACTATCTCCCAAGATCCCTTCCAGATACCTTCCGTTTCAAGGTCTACCAAGGTACAGTTGAGGTAAAGTTGCAAATCTAGGAGTGAGTGTAAGCATATATGCCACTCCATTATTTTAAGCAAGGGACGTATCAAACCTGGTACAGAATGTTATTAAAGTCGAGGCTAGAGAGTACTTTAAAATACTGCTGTGGTTGAGAACTCAAATATAACTAATTCTAGGCTATTTTGGTAAATCTGAGTCCTTTTCATTGCTTCCAAACATTTTTCTACCAACAATTCAGAGTTACGTTGAGCAGCTCTATTGACAGCCCATGATGGAGTGCCTACATTATTTCTAAACAATGATTTGGCCTAGAATTAAGAAAATTTGAGTTTGAGAGGGACTCACCCAGATGATTAGTTGGCTCATCAAGCAGAAGTATGGTGGGGTTCATGAAAAGCGCCCTTGCTAAGGCTATCCTCATTCTCCACCCACCTGAGAAGTCACGAGTCTTCTTCGCTTGGGTTTTCTTGGTAAACCCTAGACCGTGCAAAATTTGGGCTGCCCGCATCTCAGCCGTGGCGGAATCCATCAGCTCCAATCTCTCATAGATCCGTTCCAAAGGCTCACCACCGCCATCGTCCTGAGATAAACCCCCAAATTCACTTCATTATCAATGCCCTAACATGATTTGGACCAGCACTACAACACTCTTCTGTCTACTTAGTGTGGGTTGTGAAATAAGGTGGGCGCCCTACCTGTCATTGAAGCATAGGAGTGTGAATAGATTTGTCATCAAGCCATTAGATTCTAAATAAGTGGATGCAAGATCATTGGTACAGATCATTAGTGTGGTGAAATCATGTATGATTTCTTGAAATAAAGTGGCCACACAAAAGATACCTTCAAAAAGAAGCCTCTTTGAGTTTCATGCTCTATCTCATTCAATCTTCCTCTTTTGGTCACAAGATGGATTAGGAAAAACTCCAATACCTTGGGAGGGGTTTGAAATGGAATGTACGTTTGGATTTGCAAGTTTGCATGAACTCTAATAGAATATATTTCACTTTGTTTCTCATGTAACTTTTATAGCTAGATAAATTCACTATCAATTTCCAACCTCAATATCTATTATTCTATAGATCCAATGGTTAAATTGATTAAATTTTGAATCCGTAGGGGTTCAATTAGTTTAGACTGGTTCAATGTACTCCATTGATGATTGAATACATTAATTTATAAGAGGTCAAAGGAAAAGCACAAGATGAATGAGTCAAAAGGATAACTCTACTAGATACTAGACTTAAGAGTGGTAGTTTCAGAAATGAAAAGATAATTATCACAGAGAGAGAGAGAGTGTGATTCTAGTATGTAGACTCACTTGTTGAGAAAGCTTCTCGGCCTCCTTCTCCAACCTCAGTCTCTCTTCGTCCACGTTCTTGACAGCCTCAAGGGCAGTCAAATCCGTGGCATCGATTTCCTTGGTCAAGTGGTAGATGTCCATATGCTCAGGGATAGGAACTTCTCGCAGTCCAATTGCTGTCAGCAATGTCGATTTACCACATCCGTTCAACCCTAGAAGCCCATAACGCCTGAAACAAGATGCCACACAAAGTGAGAATTCTTTTATTTAAAAAAAATAAAAAATAAAATTTCAGTAGCTTCCAAAACCCCTTTCCTTCAAACCAGTGAACTGTTGACTATCCACCAGCATATATTCACGTATTTCAATTTACCTTCCATAATTGAGTTCAAGAGTTGAATCAGTCACCAGCTCATGACCGTGGAAAGTCACAGACAACGATTCTATCTGCAAAAACAAACGACGCCACCATCACCACCATTTCTGATCATCAACTACTCCAGCTCTGTGATTCATTGCAATTTGGATGAATCATTTAAGAAGCTTCACAAAATGTACCAATAGAAGGATGTAACAAAATGTAGGAAGAAATCATGTCTACATTTTTTAACTTTTTGAACAATAGCAATCAATGTTTCCTAAGGTTCTATAATTGACCAAAGTGGATTTATATTTTAAGGGGTCATCAATTGGACATTCTCATTATCTGAAATTATGTGAAATTGCATAAAATAAGATCATGAAACTGCAGCCAGCTATCTTCAATTCATCGCTTGAAACCTTTGGATCCATTTGCTATTCAAGGGAGAATCAGGGTATCCATGATTCCGTGATCCTCTGACATTTGCTTTCTCATATGCACTTCCATTCAACATATCCTACTCCATGGTGAGTTTCTCAGAGGCACAACGTGGTTGGCTAATCACTCATGGGTTATTTTTCATAACTTTGTGCCTTCCTCTTTGAGTACTAGTTCACTCCATGCAAGTGTTGTAGGACTAGCTTTTTTTCTATAATAGTTCAAAAAGTGCTAATTCTTAGTCGTAGGTTAACTCCCGTCCCTCGCCGGTTATGTAGTCCATATCAAAACAAACTTCTTCCACAGTTGCACAGTAGAAAGGATTCAAGCGCAGCAATAGCGAAGAATGTTATGACCGCCTTTCGTGACAGTTCGTAGAATAATAGAAAGGAAAGAGCATGAGAGTTCAACTTTAACTCAGAAGAAGTCAAAGTCTGTCAAACTTTCCATTAGAACTGATGAGAAAGTTAAAACATGTTGAAAAAGTTTTCTGATTAAAAGGATCGATCATTCTAATAAGTCAAGAGGTGTAGCTTATTACGTGAATGTCGCGGGATTGGGGATGCGAGGCCAAGACGCCCGTGCATGTGCGATCGGTGATCCGGGCGGCTGCCATCTCTTCCGCCAAGCTGTTGTTGCTGTTGTCTGTTGTTGTTCCGCCATTGCTCACGTCTTTTAGCTTCGATTGCGCAACAGCTGCTGCCGCTTTGGATCCCCGCTTCTCCGCAGCCGCCAATTTCTTCGCCGCGGCCTTCTTCTTGCTCGCATCGGACACCATTCTCCCTCTCTATCCCTCTCTATCTCTCTCGCCCGCACACAGAATCTGCTACTCAAAAAACAGAACAATTTCCAATTAATTTCACACAACACCAAGCCTGCAGCACTCTCGTAAATTCACCAACACCTCACAGCTCTAAAACCGATCTCTATTTGTGCGTCTGAATCTGCTTCTCAAAAAACAGAACAATTTCCAATCAATTTCACACAACACCAAGCCTGCAGCACTCTCGTAAATTCACATAAACCCTACCAATCGTTTCCATTTCACCAACACCTCATAGTTCTAAAACCGATCTCTCTCTCTCTCTCTCGCCTACATGTGTGCGGAATCTGCTACTCAAGAAACAGAATGATTTCCAATCAATTTCACACAGAATCTGCTACTCAAAAAACAAAACAATTTCCAATCAATTTCACACAATACCAAGCCTGCACTCTCGTAAATTCACCAACACCTCACAGTTCTAAAACCGAGCTCAGTTTGTTTATTTTATCTAACCCTAACACTTTTCAAACATTAAAATCATCACCGACACTTACTCAGAAAAAAATCAGTAAATTCACGATCTTCCGATCCACTAATCAATGATCTCACACTTCACAGTAACCTAATTCCAGACCAATTGGACAGACATCTATCAATCAATGGTCATGGCAGCGTTCCGATTCGAGGACATTTGCTGTTTGTTTGCTTACCGGCGTTGAACGAAAGTGGCAGAGATGGAATTTGAGGAATTCCTGGATAGGAAATGGGATTGATGAAGAAAGGATTTGCGATCGCAGCAGCAACCGATCCGAAATGAAAAAAAAATGGAACAAGTGGCTGGAGCAATTAACAAGGCAAAGGACTGATAATCTCTGAATCAAAACCTTGACAAATATGTTAAAGAGAGCAAGACAGAGAGACGACTATGACGACTAAGTTGTTTGTTTCTTCTTCTTCTTTTTCTCTTCTTCTTCTTCTTCTACTATGCTTTGGTTCTCGAAGCTTCGGCTTCCCCATAATCCTCTTCTCTTGTGCTCAGTAATCAGTATACTAATCACAAGATTCACAACCCCAAGGGCACAAGCCTGAGTGCAGTCATGATACTAATTACCTCTAACCATTCACCATTCGCCACCTCATTCATGATTTTTTTAATTTTTTAATTTTTTAATTTTTTGTATTTGTCCCTGGAATTGATGATTTGAAAAAAACCATTATAAAGTACTATTTGGAGGAATATTTTGGAATTGATGTTTTAATAAACGTTGTAGTTTTCGAATTTTATATAGTATATCATCTGTACTGTTACATTCACCAATGCTATCACCAATATTTTATTATAAAATTTGAAAGTTAGAAGTAAAATTCCTTCTAAATTGATTACAAACAATTTTTTGAAACAAACTTTCATCTAGATTTCAAATGAAGTCATCATAATTGATTGAGTATTTGTTCAAATGGATGAAAACATGCTAAATATTTTTGGCAATAAATTAATGAGTTTTGAATCAAATTTTAGCTCTTTCTAAAAATAACTCCTCTTTTGGCTTTATTATGCTAACTAAAATAAGGTTGCTCTTGCAATTTGAAATTGTGGGGTTTTGTCGTTGTCCTTCAACGAGAGAGCGGCCATGTTCTGGCTAGAAAGCTTCCTACAAAAGCTCGTTGCACAAAAACTAGGGAAAATGCTTGCACTTTGACACCCCTTACTATAAATGGAGAGTTTTTCCGGGGTCAAGTTTGTCTATTTATGCCTCAAGGATATGAGTAGCAGGTCTATCCTTGGTGTCTCGTCTTGGAGGTAGACTTTATATCGATACACGACACACTTAGGCCATAGCAACTAAAGGACAAACAGATCGTATATATCCCGATATACTACTTCAATGACAACACCCACGTTAACTCAAATTTTGGAAATTATCAACTATTCTCTTATATAATATTTCAACAACGACATCCACAATGACTCAGATTTTGGGATTTATTCATTGGATGATCCCATAAGATCTTGGCATATTACTCCAACGACAACATCCACATTAACTTGGATTTCTGGATTTACCAATCTCAAGGTGGAATGGTGGAAGAATGATGTAAGGCATTACCATGACAGAAAGGAACTGCATTGACTTCATGGGTCTCAACCACAAGCCCTACCACCTGCCTCATCATTTTGGTAATTTAAGGTAATTTTGGACCAAGGATGATGAATGTTTTGAAGAATCCACTTCATCCCAATGATAATTGTGAAGGAAGTTTCAAGGATATGAATGTTTTGACGAGTCCACTTTTCATTGATAAGTATTGAAGAAGTTTCAAAGATGGTTACATATATTTACATATTAATGAAAAGAAGAAAGAATGTTCTATATGAATCAATAGCATAGATATTTTAATTCCTCAGTGTTTGAAGTAAAAATGAAAAGTGAACTTTAATTGCCAAAATTTAGTAATATATACTTTCTAAGTACTTTCTACACCATTCAATATTGTAGAGTAAACTTTCTTCTTTTTATTAGTATTTAAAATGTTCCTTCTTTGAACCATTTGAAGTTTGACAAAATAAATATTGAAATGGGTATTTCTATTTCTTTTTGCCCAATTTGTGCTTTTGGCTTTCTCTATACCCTTCTACTTTTTCTTTGTGCAGCAACTTGTGCTTTTGGCTTTCTTCATACCCTTCTACTTTTGCTTTGCACTTTTCCCCCAATTTTTGCTTTTCTCCATACCCTTCTATTTTTGTTTCACTGGCTTTCCGGATATGGAAAATGCATGATGTTGGCTTTGAAAGTTCCAAGGACTGTTGCATGTGATATTATGGGATTTCTGGCAAGGGTAGTGAGTGACATGTGGGTTTTTAATAAGAAGGCGTGGAAGCTGAAGCGTACTGAAACAAAGACGTTTCTATAAGGGAAGTTCACCGCGCGTGTCAAAGCAATCAGTGAAGCAACACTTGGAGAGATGAGAAGACAAATGTCAATGCCTTGAACAGACAACAGTTGTTGACGTACACTACTACCATTATGATTTCAGAGGATTGTTAAATCAGAAACAACAAGTCTTGGTGTTCTAGAGGTCATTCAAAAGGTCATTGCAGTAGGAACACCGTGAAATCCTGAGTAAAGGTACAGCAGTCAGTGTGGGTGAACACGATGATGTGTTTATAAGCTTGAGTCGAGGAGAGAAAGTACAACATCACGGCTTTATTTCTGAACGACTAAATTATCCACCGCTGTGATGAGAGCTCAAAATCAGGAGCCCTTGTACCCATGAACTTGTGAGCATTAATCTCAATGCTCTGAACCCCCCCTCCAATCCTCTGAACCGTTTATCTAGCTATCTATCGGAACAACTAAGCACTGCTGACTATGCCAAATGCTTTTGGCGACGAGTCAACAATAATAAAATACAAGTGCTTGTTTTGTGAATGCTCTCTATGACCATACACACTGCCGCTGAGCAGAAAGCACACTATGAAACCCTCTCATCTCCAAGATCAGCATCAACAATGGGACCGAAAGCAGCTGCACAGCGACCAGAAGAAACACACCTGTGTTTGCCAATCTGGTGGTTCCATAGAAGCTGCGATTATAGGGAATAAGAGCTTCGACCCAGGGATAGTAGCTGGTTACCTGCTGCGGCGGCTACAGATGACCAAGGGCTACAAAATACCATTCAACACCTTCTGATAATAATCATATTGTCGTGTGCGCCATGCATCCAGGCTTTTGGCAATAAGTTCCAATACTGAAGAAACGCATTGCTGAACGACAAGCAACGTAACTCAATTAGTTTCAAGTTAGAAAAACAATAAAAAAAACCGTAACATACGGTTTCAGAGCACAACATTAATCATTCAAAAGCAAACATATTACTAGGCATATTTGCACTCATGGCAGCCTGCCCACCAATCAAATAAACAAACGAACAAAGAAAACCTTATATATCAGGCTCCAATCTAGTAATCTTCAAAGTTCGTTCAAAAAACCTGTCCCTAGAGACAAGAAAGCTACGCAAACTTCAACCCATGCCAGCGTTAGACACCAAACAGAAGAGCTCTCAGACCATTGTCTATATTTTCTATTTGTTTAATAGGTTTAGAAACGTACTTCTTCTGTCAAGCTTAGATGGAAACGCTTTCGCAAATTTTGCAAGGTACGAGGACCTCCTTTGAAGCATGGACATCCAGAATCCTGCAACCAAAAAGTGTGCCTCATTGAGGTGGTCAGAATGCATCACAGGAGGAACATCAGGTCTAGGAGTAAGAAAGGCCTCCGATGATCTAAAAATTCATATAACTGACAATAAGGAAATAAGTCTTTAAGACTATTTGCTCTAAACCGAAGCGTATGAAGACGAACATTTAGTGAAGCTATCGTATGCTCAAGAGAAGTCAGAAAAAAATAACATAGAATCCTTGGAAGGGAAGGTGTTATCGAGGCTTTTGCCCTTCACCTGCATCATTTCCACAAGTAGAATGATCCGCTCTGCATGCTTCCGACATGTTAAGAAACCTTGAATACACAGAACCTGCACAACCAAAGTAGAGGCCCAATCAAAAATTGTCGAGCCTTGCCAATACACTCAGCCATGCAAGGGAGTGGCAGACCCATCATCAATATTTTCTTGAGGTTCAGTATTTTGATGTATTTTTTGGTGTATTTAGTGTGATCATAGAAACAAGATACTCTGGCCTCACCATTCTGTAAGCCAGCACTTATATCCATATAATGGCATAGGCAAACTCCTCACCATGTACAGGTGACGATCACATGCAAGTTGCAAACGTAAAAACAACACTATTGTAAGGTTAAAATGTTCTCTTTTATCTTCGAACCCTTCTTGTACATATGTCTTTGCAGAGCCCAAGTAAAACTTGGAACATATAAGAAGCACATGACCAAGTTCTCCTAATCTGGAAAAAACACAGCAATTTACCTTCAAGCCCCCAAGGACTACCAACTTCCATGTGTCAGGTTGAAGGTCAACTACTGGCATATGATAATGGTATTTCTGTACTGACTATATGGACTATCCGATGCCCGCTACCACACAACAGAGATAAAAGAAACGGTCTGATCTTCAAGAAATGCGCACATACCTTGAAGTAGTCATAGAATTCACTTGCCGTACCCTCTGCGTCCGAATCCATTACCTAAATTGCAATCACCAAGACACAGAGGTCAGGTCCCCACCTAGCATCATCGATCATTTGCCAACAACCAAATAACGGCTATCATAGCAAATCATTGAGCTGAAGCATATTTTAAAATGTCACCTCAAGAAGCTCGCGTGTGAGTTTGAAAGGAGCACTTTCAAAATTTACACCACCGGGAGAGTTGGAGAGCATGTAACCGAAGTCAATGTGGATGATGTGGCCGTCCTCATCAATCAACAGATTTGAGTTATGTCTATCTTTCACCTGCCCAGCCAATCCCCAACTATGTGTTGAATATAATTATCCTAGGAGGAACTAAACGAAATGAGCTAAAAACCAGATGTATGTCGTTTGAAGCTCTAGGCTACATTACCACGCTCCACAGCAGCAGCTGCTCAACTTCCAGAAAGCGGGTGAAAGCGGAAAACAATTACAAATCGAAAGCAACTCCTATTCTCAATCATAACAAGATGAAGGCTTGGGCGGATATACCTGAAGAATGTAACAAAGGATGGAATACCCTGCCATGCTCTCCACAAAGTTTCTCTGACAATCCATAATTGTGTCAACGAATAAGAAACCTTCATTTTGACAACAAACGCAAATGCAGCTATGAACGCAATATTATTCACAAGATAAGAGAATGATCTTCTTCAATCCTTTAGCCTTACGCCAGGAAAAACGAATAGAATGTTACAATAAAAGAAACTTCATCTGATTCTTCTTGTCCGACTCCAATAACATATAATGACCACATTACTATTCATAGTAGGCTCCTAAAATCAAGACTAAAATTTGAATAAAAAATAAACTGCTCACCTGAGCAAGTTTGAATGCAGGAGAGCCCTCAACATACTTCTTGCAGAAAAAATCCCGCAGACTGGTCACGTCACTATTCCTACTTTTGATTGAATGAATTGAAGCCTGATAAACGACAACAAAAAAAAGGTTTTTGAGTATTAGGTAGAAACTGAGTCCATAAGGCTTAAATGACACTGACATATGTCGCACTACCTCAAATGAAAGCAGGTGTCAAGCAGTCGACTAATACTAGAACTTATTAAGCATTCGACCTTTCAAACCAATCACCATGTTCAGCAGCACGAAGTCCAAAATAAGTGCTCACAGTGTCGTATATGGTTTCAATCAGAGCTGTATGCGAAGATGTGACGAGCACTTCATATGGGCGCAGCCAGAGAGGAAGACCAGCTTCCTGGAAGATATCTGTACAAGAGTTGAAAACATAAGATTAATTACATTTAAAGATAGATCGTCACAACAACACTGAACTAGTACAATATTCTTCTAGGTGATGCAGGTAAAGAAAATGTATGCGTCATGCTAACAGTAATTTACATTATCCAGAAGACATCTATATTGTTCTCTTCCAATAACACCTAGATAGGAAACACATTGGGCGCAACTGAGAAAATCTGTATCTCAGGATGGCCATTGTCCTAGCACCCAAAAGAGAAAGCTGAACAATTACCGTAAAAATGCCCAATAAGTTGCACTGCTAAATGCTCTTGCCTGCAGTCATCTCCACTCTTCACGATCATCTGGAATCCCAGAATGCAGGATTAGCCAAGGGACTGGAAACCACACATGAAACTTATAATTTGCATATTGTAACAACTAAAAGCATAAGCCTAGAATAGAAGAATCTTTGACTTACAGAGCGTAAATCCCAATCTGGATTAGAACTCCATTTAGAAGTCTTCTGTATCCTTTCTCTCTTCTTCTCCCACAATTCACCAGCAAGTGCATCTGTGGCCTTTCCTTTCGCCCCTACCCTTTCCTGAAGGAGTGAGCAGTTGATGAACATAAAATGAGGATGGAGATAAAACATTATCAACACTTCGTATTGCAAGAAGATAACCAATAAAAGATTCTTCAGGATACGGAATTTCCTTGTGATCATCCATATCAATAAAAGTAAGAATAACAGTAAACGCAGAAGGAAATCCACATATCCTCTTTCCTCGTCCTAGCAAAAACATCTCTACAGTAGATCTCTGCAATGAAAGAAAGAGAATGGTTTTCTTCACTCCATGTAGTACCCTTCAAAAGTAACATACGATTCAAGAGAGGAGAGATGTCTGAGAATAATCCACTGTCATCACCTCAGTCTGTGCTGGTGCTGTTCCACTCTTTTTGACAGGTAGACCAGCTGGGGCTTCTCCCTCCTCTACTGCAGCCTGATAGAAGGGACGTTGCAAGTTCAGTCGGCAAAACATAATGTAGAGGAAGTGTTCCTCCAAGATATAGCACCAGCCTAATCTGATTCAGTTGCTCACTCCTGCATTCAGTGTACTTAATCTGTATCCATAATAGAGCGTACCTAGCTTATTTATGCGGTTAAATGATCCAAATAGAGGCACAAAAAATAAACAAAGTTCATCATCTATCACTTACTTTGACTTCGGCCATGGCAATAGTACTTGGAACCCGCCGATGGTCTTTCTTACGAGCTGGCTGTTCCTCCTCTATGTCCTCCATATTCACCCCTGGCACCACAGATAGTACGACAGTAACCCATTCTTCTTCCTCTTCATCTCCACTGTCTTTCTTTTTCAATTTCCCCCATGGGTTCTTGACCTTAGACTTCTCCTGAAACCTTGTATTCATTAGTTCATCAGCTCCTCTCGGTTCCCGGCTCACTGAGAGGCAATCTTTTTGCAAGCCACTTCCACCTAAAGTACACGTTGACGGGCTTCGGCACTCTCCTAATTCTCCATCCAAACGGCTACAACTACAAGCTGTGACGCTAGAAGTAGAATGCCGATAGCCTTGATCTGTATCGAGTGACCTAGAATCTTCAACCCTCTCTCCAACCTTTGGACTTTCCATTTGACGAGCTGCTAATTGTGGCTTCCTGGGTTGCACCGAAAAGCTCACATCAACAACTTTCAATTTAGACTCCCAAAGATGTGCCATAGCAATGTCAATCGCCTTAGATGCACTTCGCAAAAGCTGCTGTGTATTTGGCTGTTGCACATCAGGTTGAAGAGGGTAAGCCCATGGAGGAGGCCGCTGCAATTGAACATCCCCATTGGCAAGGGGTATGCCCCCTTTGACAGTCTTTGTCCCCGCACTTGATTGTTTTTGATCCTTAATCTGGCTGCTGCACAATATCCAAAAAGGCCATAAAAAGGAAATTCCATGATACAAAACAGCCACATTTGAAAATTGAGAGAGCCCGCAGAAATGTGGGAACAGGCCTCCAGCATTGAAACATTTTCAAGCTCTTACAAAGAAGTTGAGACTACGCAACAGCACCTAAAAAGAGTGAAAAAATCACATTACAAGCAAAACACCGTGTGCTAAATTATTGAGGCTTGTCTTCCATATACTTAGAATGTGATGGTAACATTGACTTGACGATGTACTACAAACACACGTGCAATAGGAAAAGTGGCCAAACCTCTTCGCTTCACATCTAAGGACCTCAATACAAATTAAATAGGGAGCTTTATCCCTTGAATTAAGAAGCACACACTCGTCCACAGGAATATGAACTACTCGGTACAATCCTTTGCCCATCGGGAAGCAGACCCCTGTACCACAATTCAAGAAAAAAAATGTTACCATGCTGAATTTACCTAAGACAGCAACACTGATTTAAAAGTATCGAAGAAACTACGCTCCAAGAAAAAATAATTGTCGCAGACAACAGGAGTGCAATTTCAGAAAAGTCGTGGGTAATGCGAGAAAGCCCAGAACATGACTGACACAGTAGCCTCACATGCGTGGTATCCTTGGGAGAGCTCCTAATCCAAATAAAGAAAAATGACATAGTGCAACTTGTTGTACTCGGGCATTGCAGACGCCTAGCACCACTTCCAAAACACACAACAATGCACGTACCTCCGTCACTCTCTGCAGCTACCAGTTGTTGATTCAGTTCCGCAACAGACTGTCCATGGAAAGAAAGGAATTTAGAGTGAATTCGTATGGAACACTTTCTCAACAGATACCAAAACATATATTGCTAGCATAATATCAAAGTACAAAGTAACGGTCCATTACTGGCACTTAAAAGCCAGATAAGCCAGTTCGTGAACTCGCTGTTAATTTTAAATCTCTCAAACTGTGTAAAGGATTAACTCAGAAAGTTAGACGATTTCAACCTGTGAAACCCTGTAGCCAGAATGACGCTGAATGAAATGCAGACAAGTACCCTTTTCATACACGATTCATACTGGAAACCCATCACAAGAACAAAATGCGAGTATACCACAGACCTCTCGCAGAGCGTGAAGACGGTCTTCCATGGGAAAGCAATCTACTAGGCCCGATGAAGTATCACAAAGAGACTGTACAAGGTCCAAGGTTGCCTGATAGACACCCTTTCTCATGCTTGATGCGGAGTATTTTGGAAGAGGTGGTTTGGTTGACGTCTTCTCTATCTTTTTCTGCCCGTCTTTAGTTGACGCCTTCTCTGGTCGCTTCTGTGGAACAAAATTAAAAAAACGAGCATAGCGCCATGTAATGGTATAATCAGATACTGTAGGAGATCACATTACGGTGAAAGCACCCAATACCACCTGTGATAGTGCAAGTATGAAATATCTAAGCCATAGTAAAGTCAACTGCAGCAAGGAGCAAGATATAAGTGAGTCTAGAATGCAAGAGCTTACAATAAACGACCTTCCCAGGTCAAAAAACGATGAATCCGTTGAAGGCAATTTCCAACTAGAACCAGTTGTTGAAGGCTTTTCCATCACTGTTTGCGCCTCCCTTCGAACTATATCCGATTCATCAGCAGCATCATCTGGTCCTTTCTTCTTGTTAGTATCACCGTCAAGCCGCTGCTCTGCAGCAGAAGCCTCCGTTGACCTCCCAATACTAAGTTCCTTCCCAAGAGTTTCAGAATCATGAGTACGAACCTTCCCACGGAATGGTGTCATCACTCCTCGCAAGGTCTCCTGGAGAAAGTTACCCTCATTGGATCCATCTGTACTATCAGTACTCATTGACAGGGAACCCAGTTCATCGGCCTCCTCGTCGTTCCGATCCTTAAACAGCTTCTTTAAGAAAGATGGCGTCATGGACATTGTAGCAGGGGCTTCCACTCCGTCGCGTTTCATACTAAACAACTTGGTCCCCTCTTCCCCATCCCGTTTCATACTAAACAGCTTGGTACCTTCTTCCTTTAAAAAACGTTTCAAAAAGTTTTCATTGACAGGACCATTTTCGATCAGGTCTTGCCCAGGGGTGGATTCTAGCATTCTGTCACCTTCAGGATGCACCTGCCGAAGAAAGAACTTCCGGAACAGGAAAAACTCGGAGCTTTCATCCTCCTCCTCATCATCAGGCTTCTTGCGACTCATCAACATCCGAAAGAAGCCCTCCTTCTCATCATCCACTTTATCATCACCGTCCGACTTCTCTCGAAAGAGCCTTTTAAAGAACCCCTCGGGATTGGCCAACTCCTCACTGCGCACACCTTTGTCGTCTTCATCTTTGTCCTTGAAGAAGTTGATGCGCTTGAAAAAATTGTCCGACTCGGTCTCTTTAGGAGGGCGTCGGAAAATGCTGTCTAACTCAATGTCCCGCACAGGCCGATCGTGTACAATCACTTCGTCATCCTCTTTCTCCTCTCGCTCCTCTTTGTCCCGAAACGGCTTCAGAAAAGCATTCCGCACCTTGGACGTGGAGTTCTTCAAAGCTTTCAAGGCTTTCAAAGACGACTCCGTCTCCTCGCCACTGCTCCGCTCCCGAAAGCCTTCATCAGCTGCAGTAGGGGAAGGAAGCGACGGGGGATTTCGTTGCGAAGGAGGAGAAGACGAAATCGGAAGCAACCGCCGGGAAGAAAGAACGGCCTTGAAGACGCGACTGCCCTTGGTACCGGCGCTGATGACGCTGCTTTTCTGAGGGCGAATAATCAAAGGCGGCCACTCACCGTTTAACGCGGCCTCCTGGCACTTCTCCTGCACCTTGAGGATATCCGTGCTGTCCTCCGCATCGTCGGCTTCGGCCAGAAGAAACCAATGCACCTTGATGGCAATGCGAAGCGACTTGCCGCACATGTCAATTATGTACCGCTCCAGAGAAGGGCACGGCATGTGCACCAACATGTAACAGAGCTGGAACAGGTAACTCTCGATACCGGCCAGCGGCAACGTGTACATGCGATTGCACAAATAGTCACGAACCCCGCCATGCTCGTGTTTGTATAAGTAGCTCACGGCGATCCACTCGCAGAAAAATTCCGAGTCGAAGAAGCGGATCAGCCAGCCACTGTCGCCCGACGCGCTAGGGTTCTTCACAATCTCCTTTGGCCCTTCCTCCGGATCCCGTGATGAATAGCCCAGCAGGCGTCCCATCGCGTTGTCGGGGCGAGCCCGCACCAAAGCCATTTCGTCGTCTAATTACAACAATAATATCCTACGGCGCATACCCGCCCATCCAGAGTAGTCCTCCTACAATCCAACAAGCTGCTAATCCTTCACCCGTTGCCATGTACCGATCCTTCACCTGAATCCAACCCTTCCCAATTCCCTCCCTCGTTGCTCTCTATCCATCATCTCAAACAGCACAATCATATCATTCCCTGTTCTGCACATGCTTCAGAATGTCACTGGTTTCCGCAGCTCGAAGCCAAGAGTTTCTGTGCTTCCATCCAGTCACTTTCTCTTCAACCATGACCATTCTCTTCCACAAACACACTGTTCTCACCAGTGCATATCGAAGGCCCCTATCGAGCGTGCCAAGAAACTCAATTTAACATCATCGAAATCCTCCGCTTCCCGGAAACCCTAAGATTTCCGCTCCCTTTAAACTCCTGCAGCCAAACCTTAAAATATCATTCAAGGTGCCGTAACAAAGATTTGCCCTAAACCACTGCAAATTCTACAAATCACAATTACAAAACTAAAACACGATGCACGAATCTGTCATTGGCATCCAAACTTACAGAATTCACAAGAAAATGAATTAAGTCCACAGTAAATAAGCTGTCCAAATTGAGTCATAACTACTCTACCTCACCAATCTAGGGTTCCAAATCCTCGACCTCGGAATTCGCCACCACAAAATTGAACGCTCTTCGAACTCTGTTCCGGCAGCAACAAACGAAACCCTAGCCTCTATGATGGCAAAAAAGAATTCATTCCGAGTGGTGGAACTTACAAAAAACGAACGGAACTCAAATCTGGAACGTCCGCGGAGTCGCAAAGGAGCGCTCGCGCGAATGCATGCTGGAAAAGATGGATCCGACGGGAAAAAGCGAGAGCAGCTGCGGGCCTGACAGAGAATCGCTAAAAACAGAACAGACCTACCTGAGGGGCCAGATTTGGCGGAACTGAGAGGTGGCTGGTGCGGAGCGAACTGAGCAGTAAGAGATGGATTTGCTGTGCAAGATGGAATGCTAAGAGCGGGGACTGCTTGCCGATCCGGGGAAGAAGGAGCTTGAGCTTACGGGACGTTCGACGCCACGCGGGGAGGTCGCGTCGAAGAAAGCTGAAGGCAAATGTGTCCCGTTCTCTGATTCTACGTAGTCTGCGTCCACTGCTGCTGCAGCACCAGCCAACAACGCCAGCTCCAGCCGGCGCTGCCTGCCCCCGTGCCCGCGCGCGCCGGGTATCGCCGGGTATGTGGGTTTTCCATGACTTGGTCATGGCATAAAGATCATTTCGCTCATAACTTAACATTCTTGACCCTACAGAATAGAATCCCATACTTTTGTGCACCTTCATATCAATTATTATCTCACCTTTTACAATTTTATCTCAAATGGTAATTGTGTTGGAGAAAAATGTGAAAGAAATCATTGAATGATGATTTTCTTTTTGGAATTCTTCCTTATCCTTGGTTGTTTCTCTATTGCACCAGTTTCTTTGAATTCACAACTTGTAATGGTCACTTTCGATTGGACATGTTGAAGCAACAATCTTGGAACAACAAGTTGAAGAGAAAATAAGGAACGTTGTATTCCACCACCTTTTTTTGTTTCCATCTTTAAATTCTTTGCTATCAATTTCTTTAAATCTTCTTTGAATATGTCCTTTTCATATTTATATCTTTTTTATATTATAACCCTATTAAATAAGAAACTACTAGGTATTATATATGGGCTATTGAATGTTGATTTTCACACCTAAAGAATGATGTTATAGTGTGTCGTTGGCACAACCATGGATCTAGTGTCTACTTCTATGCTAATTGGTTTCGGTTTTACTAAAGTGCCAAATTTTTAAAAAATCAAATGTGCACTATACAAGTTAATAATAGTTGATTATTGTAACTTTTAAAACATTGATTTTTATTAGAGGTGTTTTAAGTATAAGACATGTGTTACTAAGAAGGAGGAAACTTGGATAACAGGATATCATGTTTTTATGAGGGACTTAGTATTTTCTTATAAGATTATAGGGCTTAAAATCATGAGGGGTCAAAAATGGAAAGTCTTGTCTTGAATTGTAACAAGACAAAAAAACTCATTTAAAGTAAGATTTTCAAACATCGATTTGTTGGCATCTTCAAAAGTAATCATAGGATAAATTTGAATATATATATATATATATATATATATATATATATATATATATATATATATATATATATATATCAAAGTACTATAAGACTTGTATTCAAAAAAAGAAGTAATCTTGACAACAAGATTTTAATTTTTTTCAAAAGACTTGGTGCTTTTAGATATGATTTTAAAATTCATAATCATGTGGGATTCAAAATAAAAAGTTTTGTCAAAAGCTCATAACTCATTCATGGCAAGATCTTCAAATATCGATTTGTTGTCATTTCAAAAAAGCAAGTCAAAGATCAATTTGACTACATATATGTCAAAGTACAAGGCTTGTGTTTCAAATAATGAAGTGATTTGATGTTATGTACCTTCTACAATCTGCAATTAAAATTTTCACCTAAACATAGCTAAAACAAATGAATTCAAAACTAGATGATAATACAAATGACAAACTTTTGGAAAATCAACCGATGTGAGCTAAGAGTTCTTCCTTCCAACCATAAACGAGAGAACACAAGATGTCCCTCCTCACCCCAAACTTTCTTTTTATTCACATGTGAATTATACATCAATTAATAGCTATCATTACAAGATATCATCATTGTTAAGGGTTTCTTTCCTTCACCTTTCAAAAACTTGACTCGAGACTCGATTAAGCCTAAATTTTTATTTATTATCTATATTTAGGATGAATAAACCAATGTATAAGTTGAGAAATAAGCCTCTCATGTATAATCATCTTCCACTGTCTTTTGACACAACCTGATTTGTTCATTTTATTTTGGAACATGATTCCAAAGTCACCACCGTGTTTCATTGATTTTTATACAAACATTGCCATAGGCATATAATTTTTTGTAGTCTATTTGAAGCTTCCATAGGCTTTTAGACCTTTTGTAGTCTTTAAAAGCTTCTAGAAGATTCTATAGTGCTCTATAGGTTAGATTATAGAGTCATAGGTCATTTGGAAGGATCTCTAAAAGCTTCTCCTTCTATTTTTACTTTTACTTCTAGAAGTAGCCCATTGCTAGTATAATAAGATGGCAAGACAAGAGGTTTTTTAATCATTTCAAATTTTTAAATGAGGAGATGAATAGTTCAGTTTATCCTAAAATATGCAAATTATCTACGTTAATTAATATTGTATCAGACTAAGGGTCAAGTTCTATGAATGAAGTATCTCATGGCTTGTTTACACGAGGGTGTGCGTATGCGGAAGCAAAAGAAAATCTTAGTAATAAAAGTATCCCAAGATATTGTAGTGAAAATAAGAGTGAGCAAAGGGTAAACGAAGTTGCAAACATTTTAAAGTGTGAGCGATAGCAAGAAGGTTGTGCAACACAGTTTTAGGAAAGAATTTTAAAGCGCCACATGTCTTTGGATAAGTCTCTATGCGTGTGCAAAAATAATAGCACAATGTAAATGCAAATGGGTGAGCGAGGGTGTGCAAGTGTATACGGCCTACCAACATGTTAGGCTACTTCTGCATACACACACCCCCGTGTAAATGAGCCATCACTAAAAGACAAGGTTTTAGGGATTTCGGGGGACCAAATTCTACATTTCAAATGAGCACTTGAGAAAAAAGTGGTGAAGAAGTTGTCATGAAGCGTATAGGACTAGTGGAACCCGTGCCGTTGAGCACATTGCCGCAAAAGGAGCATCATGGCCGCAGAAGAAGGCATACAATACTCATGACCTCCATGAGCATGGGTTGTCTCCTCAACCGGTTCCAGATCGAAATGGTCGAGTGAGACAACCCATGCTCAAATGTATAATAGACTAGTGGACTTGTGCTGTTGAGCACGTTGCCGTAGAAGGAACTCCATGAGCATGGGTTGTCCGACTCGACCGGTTTCGGACCGGAACGGTCGAGTGAGACAACCCATGCCCAAACGTGTAGTAGAATTCTCAAGCCTAAGACTTCATGACGACTTTTTTTTAACCAAAAAAATTTGTTCATGTTTCACCTCAAGCAAGTTCATAAAATATGCACAATTTCATGGTCGGGTATGAGACAAACCCAAGTTTCACTTTTCCCCTCCTCTTGCCTACTTCCATGGGTAACTTTTCAAACCCATGGCTTAAGAATACAGATACTCCCTCAAGTGCTGTACTGTACTGTACATACTAGATACGGTCCCTATTCCCGCGCCGTAGGTGGTGAAGGAGCCCGCCTGGCGGGCTGCAGCCGTGATGAATTTTTTTCAAGCAAATCTGCGAAGAATTTGCTGCTCAATTTGGAGTTTCGTGGACTGTGCGGCGGATTAAATGTAGGGATTCCACCAACAGTCAAAGCTCGAGTCGTTTGAGGAAGGAACGAGGCTGGAGGTGCGATTAGGGTTTGGTTTCAGCGAGTTCGAGTGAAACCGTGTTATCAAACAAATCGCGAAGAATTTTGCTGCTCGATTCAGAGTCTCGTGGATTGTTTTGGCGGAAGAATGTAGGCATTTAAACCAACAGTCAAATCTTGAGTCGGTTGAGTTAGGAAGTACGGTTAGGGTTTAGTTTTCGTGAGTGCGTGTCAAACAGAGTAACATGTCCGCTGTTTATGAGAACAAAGTGTTTCTTTAATGTAGCATTAGATCTATTGTGTCGGCAACGGCTTCTGGAACTTTGATTTCGATTAGTTGTGATGTTTTTAAATCGGATTTGATTGGTATTAATTAGAAGCCACCTGATTGTGAACAAGTGGCAGCTTTGTGTAATTGTATATACATGAATGCAGTATTTCGTCGGAGATGATATAACGAATGTTCATTACCATATCATGTATACAATTTGAATAAGCTGGCTGAAAAAATCTGGTTATATCATGCAGATGTAGGAGGATGACCAATTGATGACCAATTGCATATTGGAAATGAAGACATTTTGGAGCCATTGCACGATATTGATCTTGTTAGTCTGGATATGGTGTTGCTGTCTACAATGTGAATCCGTGCGCATCATTGGGTGGGTTATGCCAATCACTTCTATAGTACTGTGTTGTTATAAGAGGTGCTTTCAGCTCATATTTGTTTCAATCTTGACAGATTCCGTGTATAGTGTCCTGCAAATTTCTACAGTCCACTTCGTATATCATATGTAGTTAGAGCTTCTAGGTTTAAGTTACTTTTCAATACGGGCTTATGAGTTTGTTTTCGGCAGTCTTTAACTATTGGAATTGTGCTTTTTTTTTTACAGAGATGGAAAATATTTCGATCAGCTGCAAAATGATATATTGCAGTGCAATAATACTGTGCAAGGGCGTTATTTACTGTCTGACAGTCGTGGTAAGAGAAGTCGACACCTCAGGATTGCAATTGTATGTACGTTCTAGTCAAACTTGCTTCTTATAATTCATTCACAATATTGTCTGGTTATGAAAGTCCTTCATTGTAGTCCTTACACATGCCTACATTGAGAGACCTCTTCTTAACATCATTGAGCAGGAATAGGCTCGTAATCATTGAGTCGGTTTCTCATAATATTAACCCCTAAAGGACCAAGAAGCCCAAATTGGGCCTCATGTTTTTTTAGCAGTTTTGAGTGGGTCCTATGTGGACTTTTTTGGTTCAAATTCATTTATTGTTTGACCAACAGATGCAATGTTCTTCACTGATTCCAGTGATATGAAATTTGGTCTCATCTGAATTATATTTTTCACAATATGATCAATTGAATTTGTCATTTAAAAACCATGAATCCTTGGTCCTATAGGGGTTGATAACGGATCGCGCAATTTGGTTCCAGGATATGTTTGCAGCAACATGGAGGTCAATCCTGCTACAGCGTGCTGCCCAGAAGGAAGAGAACAGTATTCTTGTCAGTAAGCACTTGGGGTGCCTGGATTATGGTGTGATTTTTTTATCACATGTAGCCCAGAAGCAACTAGTTAGATTTGTCTCATCTATATTATTTTCTGTGGAGAAGATACTCACGACTTACATCTCTCGTTAATGCAGGGGTTGCAATATGGTGTCGCAATGCTGCGATTCGTATGAGTTTTGTGTATCATGCTGCTTAAACCCTATGCGGGTGGGTCATATCATCCTTATCATTTTTCATTTGCTGAAAGCACTGGCGTTACATTTACACTCAAACATTGTAACTGAAGTTCTAAAGTGGTTCTGGTTTTAATGTAAAGACAGCAATTGAGGTGGCACTAAAGACGAAGCTTGCCCGACAGGCAACTGCAGGTGAGTTGTTTTGAGAGTACCCCAGTCCCTCCTTGCTTAGGCTGATAAACATATTTCAGTTGGGAACATGCTGATTTTATCATCTGCATGGTATCTGAACAGGGATGTGCACCAGTTTGTTTGACTACTGTTCAGGTCGCTGCCGACATAATTCCGAGAGCGTGGTATGCACACTGAACAATTTTGGCGCTTGTTCTATGTAAGAATTATAGCATGGATACTTTCCTAATGCGCGCTCATGGTTCAGGTTCATGAAAATGCCTATGTGAGTGGAGAGCATCACTGTTTCTCAGCAAAATCTGCTTCTCCTGGTTTGATTCTATACTCTCTGCTACTCCTTTTATTGAGAACCTGGAGTATTTGAAGCAGGGTTAACCATCTTGAAGGTTGATTACAGGTGAAGCAGTGGATACGGGTGCTGAGAATGAACTGGCAAATATGTCTGTTCTTGTTGGCCGGTAATATATTTACATCTTTCTATTATGCTGTTGCACCCCAATGCTGTTTTCTTCACTTTGGTTGCACTAGTTGTTACGAAGATCCCTCACGACCCCCTTAGAACTGTTGGTTCGGTCCTTTTTCTGCTGGCCTTGTTATATTTTCAAGTGAATATCAATTTCTTCATACTAGCGTTGCAGCCATACACAAAAGGCATAGATAACTGGTTATAAACTGGATGTAAGATTTTAATGGTTTAATTGTCCGTCATGCAGGCAAGGAATGTCTTGTGACACAACCTGTAACGCAAAGAAGCTATCCTGTAGAGAGGACAAACTTGCAGCTGTTAACAATTGTGCCGAGTAAGCTCTGAATTGATCAGTGTATCTAGATTGATGTTGTTACAAAAGAAATTTGTATTTAAGCTGACATAGAGTGTATGTACTGTGTATGGTCCTCTAGTTGCCTGGAGGGCTGAGATACCCGCCAGAGGGTGTCTGATTCTAGTATCTTCATGATTTGCAATTATATTTGTAGATTGTAAGGATTTTGAGAAGCGATAGAAATGTTACTATCTGTTCAATCCATTTCCCGCTGAGTTTGGTGAGGATGTACTTTAATGCATCTTTTGGTAATCTTGATAAAAGTCAACAATAATAGCGCCAATTTTCGTGTTTACTTTCATATCCTTTAGATTGGAACGACGTACTAAGGCTCTGATATTGTTAATGCATGTAAATATTGTAACGTAAAATGGGACCCGACATGTGCAGGTTACAGAAATATAATAACTGTAAAGGGCTGTGCATAGCTAGCTCTGGCCCAGATCAACCAGCAGAGGTGGTCAGTGGGGCACCTAAGCACATGGTATTCTTCTCTTCCCTGTTAGTCACATCCTGAATATTGAGCTGGTTTGGGTCACATAGTTAATCTAACTCCTTTGTATTTTTTATTTACAGCACCCAGGCGCATGTTTGTACAACAGTCAAGTCAGCCAGCTATCATGTAAAGGCTATCATCCTTTTACTCGTCGACTTTGTCCCTGTGCATGACCAATTGGACCAGTTGTAACCTTGTTCGCTACCTGCCTGCACACATGTTCAAGTTGATTATGATTTTGTGGCAAATGCTGGTTTCAAATATTTGAACTCATCTTGATGTCAGCTTGTGCCAACACATAGAAGGGTTATGCTTAGGAGGACGTAAAATAGTTGAGGTGCTGATATGTGGCTACTTGGTAGCTGTGCTACTGCTGAGTAGCATGTTTGCTGCTATCACTTTAGCCTATTTGTGAGAGCATGAGGATATTTTCTCTTATAGAACGTTTTGGATCATCAGCTTAGCAGTTTGACACCAGTAACATTTGAAATAGAACCAAATGTGTGAGTGATACTCAGGCTGGGAATAGATTTTCATGCCAGGGCTTGTATCAAATTATAGATCAAGAAAAGATCTTCACAGCACATTGGATTCAAGTGTTTTTCCTGAACTTACTATCGAAGTAGCTTTGTCTGATGAAAGGATTCTTCGCACATAAATTGGCATCTCTGTGATTTGAAGTACCGAGGACTGAGTGTTGCTTTTCTATCTGCAGCTATATATGACCGCCACAGTTCTGCCTCTATCATTTTCATGTTCATCTTAGAAAATAATGCTCCAGGTCTTGATCATGGAAACTGCAAACAGGCTGTGTATGAATGGCAGCTAGAGTCGGCCACTGGTTTACAAAAAATTGTGAATTTCTTGAGGTTTTTCATACTACGCGCATGGTTGGATTCAGCAATAGAGGTACCTGGAGGGTGGCGATGTGCTAGTCCAGAGACAGATTTGTGAAGTCTTTTGCTTGTTACCAAGTTTGAATTGGATTAAAAGAGTTCTTTTTGTGCACAATCTTGAGCTCAACTCATCTCAGGTGGGAGGTACCAAAAGCTACAGGACGAAGATAGGCGCTGGTCCTCTCGAGGAGGTCAGATCCTCCAGTATTCTCCGTGTTGCCTGGGTTCTCTGTCCTTTCCTTAAGTGGTTGCTCATCTCACCGTAAGCACTCTTTCATAACAAAGATTGTTGAATGCATATATTTATATCAATCAATGTTAGACAACAAGATTTGATGAACTTGATTAAGTACCACATTACTAGAGAATATACCACATCCGAATCTGGATTTTGAGATTGCTGGTTAGCGAAACTGTCTGTATCCATTCAGAATTACTACTTCTCTAAAATCATGAGTCAGGAGTGAGGGAAGATGTGATAATGCTATTAGAAGAAAACTGTTCAGATTTGGTCTCTGAATTCCATGCAATTTCTAAACAGTCAACCATCCATTTGTCCAAAAGTCACACTTGTCAAGGTTCAGATTATGTCATTTGATGTAAATCTATCATTATGCAAGACCAAAGTTCACTTTGGGATACTCACTTTAGGCAGGCCTGGAACTTACGGTCAGGTACTAACGTAGTACCCAACTGATTGTGGTCGGTTTTACACGAGGGCAGCGGCAGGCTGGTCGATTTTACACAGGCCTGTAGTCGGCATAGGTCAACTGAAGACTGCAGCGTTTTTGTCTTTGTGTTCTAACTTGACATAACATACTGTAAGTTACATCATCCCATGTTGCTTTATACTGTTAATCTGGCCCTGCCTCCACTCTTGTTTTAGTATTATCTGGGCAAAGGACTACTTCCTGTTTTTGGCAGCCTGCAAGGCAGCTTTTCTACAGTTGCAACCTCTGTGATGTCTCCATGGTTGATTGTGAGATTGGATTACAAAGTGGTCGGTGATGCCTGAAGCTCTTGGTGGATGACATGGCCTTTCATTGTGTACTACGTTCCTATATGGTCATCATAATCATGCAGGTGATCAACATGCATGCGATCAAAATTTATGCAACATGCATGCAGGTACAGTAACTGTCCAAGTAGAATTTCCTCATTTGCTTTCAAAACAAATAAAAAAATTGAAATGGGCAGTCTGCTGTCCTGGGGAGCTGCCATTTGAAACATTTGAATGAAAAATCCATTTTCTTTGGATTTCAAATTAATGTCATTAAATCCATTTGCTTTTATTAGCATGTTATTGAGCACTTGACTGAATGAATATTCAAACCACACAAGAGAAAGAAATCCAAATTTTCTTTTTAATGAAAAAAAGACTTGTTAGTATGATCTCGTAACAACCAATGCATCTAGAGCCCATGACTGAATGATTTCAAAATAGTCGAGACTATTGCAGGTTCTTCCCAAATTCTCCGGGAACCCCCATGATGAAGATCGTCGGGGGTAATGCCAGAATGATGAAGCAGGCCGGCATGCACGCAAGCAGACTTTGGAACCTTCTTCTGTTAGAGCTCCATATCTCCCTCATTTATTGCTGCATACACATTCTTCTGGCCGTTGGCCGGCCGGCCTGAGGTGTTTAGATTTTGTGACTCTCATGACCATCATCATTTCCGTATGCTGAGTCAATCGTTGGGGACCATGTTGCATGCATCATGATTCTCCATTGTTGAGTCACAAGGGACCATTTCAGTCACAAAAGACCACTTTTAACCCTTTGATGCGCCTGCGTCCATATAATGGACGATGAACAAATTGCAACCTTTCTCAGCACTACATCCTCTACAATTTTTCATCCATCCAAATTTCTCTTAGTTCTTATGCTAGTTGACTATCATTTGTACAGTATGGATCTTCAAAATAAGATATTGTGATTTTTTTGAAAAACAACATAATTGGTTTATGTCAAGTTTCATTCTTAGTTCAAAAAGTGAGACCTTGAACGTGATTTTCCAAAATAAGTATAATCAAATAATGGAAACTATACCATCTCGTAGTGCATGTTATTCCAATTTCATTACAATTTTTTTTTAAAATTTTGTGTTAATTTTGGATTTTTAATTGAATTTCAAGAGAAAACCTTGAAAAATTAAAAAATCAATAAAAATTAATTAAAAAATATCAATAAAAAAAATGATAAATCCAACCGTACAAATGTGATCTTCACTTGACATTCACAACTTTGCTTTGAACATCAACTCCATTTTTGTTTTTCATCAAACATTTTATAACGAATCTTTGAAAGTAGTGTTGAATTGGGACATTAAAGGATTAAAAGATCAAATTCCTATTATTGGTAGTTTTTCAATACACCAACAGTAATTTAAAAAATAAATAAAAATTTATTCCTTTTAAAAATTACCAAATTTTGACAGTTTTTTTAATATTTGGGAGCACCTAGATCCAAGGAATGAAAGATTACAAAAACTTTGTACAATTTGGCAAAACTAGGAGCATAAACTGGATTTTTGGATTCATCTTAGCCCAAGATAAGAAAAATGGAAAAAAAGAAAAAGAAAAAAAAAAGTCCTTATTGGTTATTCCTATATGGACATGGCATTCTTGTTTCCCATACCCCAAATCTCTTTTAAACTCCATTTTAAGCATGATTCTCTTTTTAATTAACTTTGATTGTAGTTTAAAGAAGTATAAATCCCTCAAATTTGCTCGATCTGGCATTTAAAAGAACTCCATTTGGTTCAATGGAGTAAAAGTTAGGGGCAAGATTCTCACAAAATACCAAAAAGCCCGCAGGGTTTGGTATGTTCTTTAAGGGAAATAGGTCATTTTGTTGTTCATGAATATGTAAACTTGTGTTTCCATAACATTCTTGAGTTGCCTTGGCTTAGTCTTCTTTTTATAGTGCTATTGTTATGTGTTATGTATAACTATGAGGACACTGAATTTCTAATTTCAAAAATTCACACCACATGTGGACACACTCAAGCTAACATACCGGTAGCGATTTTTGAAGCAAATCAATTGTCTACTTTGATCTAATACTCCTTTGACGCGCCTGCGTCCATATAATAGACGACGAATAGATTGCAACCTTTCTCAACACTACATCCTCTACAATTTTTTATCCATCCAAATTTCTCTTGGTTCTTGTGCTAGTTGACTATCATTTGTACGGTATGGATCTTCAAAATAAGATATTGTGATTTTTTGAAAAACAACACAATTGGTTTTATGTCAAATTTCATTCTTAGTTCAAAAAGTGAGACCTTAAACATGATTTTCCAAAATAAGTAGAATCAAATAATAGAAACCATACCATCTCGTAGTGCATGCTATTCCAACTTCATTACAATATTTTTTTATTTTTTTGTGTTGATTTGGGATTTTAAATTGAATTTCATGAGAATCCTTACCAGTTTAATTAAAAAATATCAATAAAAAATATGATGAATCCAACTGTACGGATGTGAGCTTCACATTGACGTTTACAACTTAGCTTGGTACATCAACTCCATTTTTGTTTTTCATCAAACATTTTATAACAAATCTTTGAAAACAATGTTGAATTGGAACGTTAACCCCTAAACGTTCTCACCCTTTTCAGATTAGGCAGTTTTTCAAAGATGCATTATAAAATGCAACTAAGAGGGATATTTTCAACTTGATGAATGAATAAAAGTTGTACATTATGAATTTTAGATTCTATCTATACGGTTAGATTTGCGATTGCTATCACCAATATTTGTGTATAAATTTTCAAACGTAAAATTTAGAGCTCTTTTGTAATATGATTATGAATAAGATATTGACAATCTAATATTGAAATATTTTGGGATGGGTTGAAATGTAATACTCTAAGTGTAGTGATTTTTGGAGATTTTTGGTTGCTTAATTTTAGTAGTTGACTTTTTCAAGAGCACTTTTAGACTAAAATCTTTGAAATTTTGGGTGGAACACTACAACATGAAATGAGGCATAAAAATTTCAAAAATCATCCCCTTTCTAATCGGATCACACATGCACGAAGCTAACTTCCCATAAAAGTTTCAGTAAAAAATCCACACTGCAAAAAGTGCATGATGGATGAGAAATCGGAGTTCAAATCTGTACATCATACAAAATATGCATGGTTGGGCGATTAGGGGTTAAAGGGATAAGGTAAATCAATATATAGTAAATCACACAAAACAACACATAGTATTTCCTAAGGCAAATTAATTGTCCACCCTGGTTTAATAAGGTAAGTGACTTAAACCTGTTTGAATAATCAATTTAGCATGATTTCCATTATTAACTTTTAACCCCTAAATGCTCACATATTTCAGTGGGCAATACCTAGATGTATTGTAAAATGAGGCTTCTTTAACTTTTTTGAGCTTTGACTCTAAGAAGCATATGTAAGACATCCTCATTTTTGCATGATAAACAAAAGCAATCTCTGTATTCTCATTTGTCATGCACTTTTTGTAGTATAGACTTTTTTACTGTAGATTTCTATGGGAAGTAAACTTCATATATGTGTGAACCGATTAGAAAGGGGATGGTTTGTGAAAAACTTATGCCTCATTTTATGTTGAAGTGATTCACCAAAACTTTCTAAGATCTTAGTTCAAAAGCGCTCTTGAAAAAATCAACTCATAAAATTAAGCAACCAAAAAATCTCCAAAAATCACTACAATTAGAGTATTACATTTCAACCCATCACAACAAATTTCACCATATATTGTCAATATTTTATTCGCAATCGGATTACAAACGAATTTTAAATTTTAAGTTTCAAATTTTATACAAAAATATTGGTGATAGCAATCATATATCTAGAACCATATGGATAGAATATAATTAAAAAGTCACAATGTACAACTTTTATCGATACATTAAATTCATAATATCCCTCCTAGTTGCATTTTATAATGCGTTTTTCTTAGGGCGTTTTTGCATTTCTCCAAATCTGGAGAGGGGTGAGAACTTTTAGGGTTTAAACTGTGATATGTTCCACTATATTATACACACAAGGAAATAAATAATAATAACTTTAAGCTTATTTTTTATTTGATATGAATATTTTTCCTTCAATATTTATTCAAGAATTTAGAGTAATTTCTAACGGAGACCTTAAATTTCGAAAATTTATACCTTATAGAAAATGTACGATTTTACATATGAAAAATTAAATAATATAATTTTGATTCTTATGTATTAGCAAAGTAGAGCATATAAAATGATGGCTCAACTGAGTCTCACTACAAGATCATAGATTTTGTTTTCCGGTACAACAAAATTTAGATGAAGCACAACATTGACAAAGTGATAGTACCTAGTACATAATTAAGTGTCCTATACAACAATATCATTAAAAAAATCAACCCTATAAGGATGTCATAGCCAAAAAGTGGCTTATGAATGGTTAACCCCTAACCGTCCCAACGACCATATTTTGGACGTTTTTTGGGGTGATTTCACCTTTGAAGAGCTGTAACTTTTGCAAAACTTGTTTGATTTTAATGAAATTTTGGAAAAACAAAAAGTAAGATGTCTAGTTTGAGTGGTAAAAGTTTTAGATCAATCCAAGATGAATTGAATTTTTGGTGATCATTTGTAAGTAGGGGTCTTTTCTTTGGACAATTTTTGTGCATTTGGATGGTTGCAACTTCAGGGGCTTGTATCTCCTTCATCCAATGTTTGTTTTCAATAAAAATTGTTGGGTTGGATTTCCCTTGAAGTCTAGTTATCACAGTTAAATTTTCATGTCAATCTATATTGTTTTGAATGCTTGTGAGTCATTTTAGTGCACATGTCTATTATGGACACTTTTGCTTTTTGGGTCAAATGGGTCACTTTTCGGGCTACTTTTTGATATTGCAAGGCCATTTTAGGGCACATCAAAGTTTTTCATGAGTTTTTTTTGGTACCGATGTGTTTATATGATGATTTTGAACTACTATATAGTTCAATTTTTTTTCATTTGAGTAGTTTTAAAAACGAATTTCACCTCTAACTGTATTGTTAGGAAGTTTTCAGCATCCTTTTTTTACACTAAAACATTATGATCTTGCAATCTATATGGCAAAATGACTCCAAATATGATCCACATCATCTACAACATGTATACTACAAGATTGTACGGTTGAGATTTCTATACCTCACTTACATTTAGACCTATATCACATCAAAAGCAATGATGTTTTTAAGCCCAAAAAGCTAGGAACACTTAGGCGTTAAACGTTTTTCGTTCATCGTGAAAAATAAATGAGTTTCATTCGTTTTTGGATTGAAGCTTTGTTCATGGTATTTCCACATCATCATTAAGTCAAATTCAAATTACATAAGTAATTTTGCAATGATTAAATTGAATATTGTTTCAAATATCCAACATTTTGTAGTACGTTGTAGCATTTCTTTTGTTTTTGAGCTATGCAAGAAAATAAGCTTACTAACTCTAGATTCTATTTTGCTTAACCCTTAATAAAGGATCAAGGATTCATGATTTCAAGATGATAAATTCAATGATAAGCTCAAAATGATAAATTCAATCGATTATATTGTGAAAAATATAAGCACCACAGGCCTTGACTTGGTGGTTAGGACTCATGGTCCCCAATGAGGAGGTTGTGGGTTCTATTCCCCATCTTGGCGTGGTGCTCACCACCATAGTCCACCCAACTATGGTGGGAGGTCCTTGGACCTTGTTGTATGGGTACCTCAAAGCCCTTTTGGGGGATACCATGTCCGGTATCTTCAAGGCACTAGTGGCTAGGTAGGAACTAGCATAGTGTGTCACTACAGTGTCCATCCCCAAAAGGGGAGAGTAGTATTGTCCCAATGTCCCCTTGTCCGGTGGGCACCGGGTCATTGACATTACGAACGGACACTTTATTCACGCCGGCCCCTTGAAAAGGGACCGGAGTTTCTATCTATCTGAAAAATATAAATCAAATGAGACTAAATTTTATATCACTGCAATCAATAAAGAACAAATAGATAGATAGAAACTCCGGACCATTTTGAGGCTGGCGTGAATAAAGTGTCCGTTCGTAATGTCAATGACCTAGTGCCCACCGGACAAAAGGATATTGAAACAAAACTTAATAAAGAACATTGTATGTGCTAGTCAAACAACAAATAAATTTGAACAGAAAGAAGTCCACATAGGACCTACTCAAAACTGCTTAAAAAAAAAAAAAAAAAAACATGAGACCCAATTTGGGCTTCTTTATCCTTTAAGGGTTGAATACTTTGATGGATTCAAGTACTTTGTTCCAGTTTGAAGTTTAGAGGGTCAAATGATGTTTTAAAATATAGAATGAAATGGAGATTTGGTTTAGATTGTGACGTTTTAATACTCTAATACACATCTATAATAATGAAAGTTTCAGTATATTTCTTTTTTGAGTTTATTTTGTTGGTATTTTTTTATTTTTTGTATTTTTATTTTATCTATTATATCTATTTTTCCTTCAAAAATCCACTATAATTTTAAATCTTTACCAAAAAAGTTTATAATTTTGGCAGCTTAAAGAAATATGTAAATATAGAGAAAATAAATTTCATTCATAGATAGTGACAGAAAAAAGGAAACATACAAAGTGAAAGATATTGAGTTTGAATACACACAACATTTTTTTTTCTGGCTATATTTTGCTAGATTTCTTTACAAAATATGGCATTTCTCTTTTGTTAAGGAAAAAAATGAGAAAATTTTGAAATTTTTCGCCAAATTTTTTCTATATTTTTTTGTGAAGATAGCGAGATTTTGTGAAGAAAACTACCTAAATATGAAGAAATTTCTTTTAAACTATGATTGTAAGCTTAAGATTTTGCCAAATATTCTTTCCCAATTTCTTTTGCGTTGCCAGTTAGGTTTCAAGAAAAAAACATAGGAAAAGCACTAAATACACCACTAGTAAAAAAGGTGGCGCTCCTCAGGGAGATGCCCAGGTAAAATCACTATGCATGCGTGGAATTGGACACCACATACCTGGGCAATTCCCTCAGCAATGCCACCTTTTCTACTAAGGCAACTACACTTACCTAAAAGGGAGCATTTACCTTAAAGCGTGCCTATCTATTGGACTGTGACATTTCACGGCTGAAATGTCACACTCTAAATTAAATGAAATGCACGCTTTAAAGTAAACGCTCCCTTTTAGATATAGTTTCCTTAGTGCATGGTCGTAGGCTTTGTCCTTGAAAGGGGGTGAAGTAGCACCTACTTGACAAGTCACCCCATCATTCATGAAGATGAAACATGACATCCAAGGACACGGAATTCGGTACCGTAGTTACAATTTACTGATGAAATCAGTTGCAGATTGAATGAATGATACGGCAACGAAAGTCCCACTCTGACATGGCATGGCCCCCCGGGTACCATACTTGCATCGTTATCTCCTCCTGTAGAAAAATAGAAAATGACAGTAGATGTATATCCCTTAAAGGACCAAGGATTCATGCTTTCAAAATGATGAATTCAATCGATCATATTGTGGAAAATACAATTTAAATGGGACCAAATTTTATATCACTAGAATCAGTGAAGAACATTGCATGTGTTGATCAATTAAAAAATAAATTTGAACAAGAAAAAGTTCACATAGGACCTGCTCAAAACTGTTAAAAAAACATGAGGTCCAATTTGGGCTTCTTGGTCCTTTAGGGGTCATGCATGATCATTTAAAAAAATTAGAGTATATTTAGAGAAAGTGTTGGAGTACATACTTCTGTATAGAGATTAACCCCTAAGTGTGCAAGGAGCCCCGTGGGGCCATGTTTGGTCGTTTTCTAATCAAACGTTGATTTTCACTTAGTTCCTAATTTCAAATGAAATTGGTCCTAACAAAGAAAGTGTGGGGGCTATCTTCTACTTTCTAGTCCAATTTATCATTCTTCAAAATTGATAAAATTACGTTTTTTTACAACACTTTAAAGCTCAAAACCATAAAATTCCAATATACAGTGCAGAAAAAGTTTTTCTATTGAATTTCTTTTTATGTAAGTTTGAGAAGCATGCCACCTACACCTAGTTGTTCATCACTACTATTTACATTTTCCCTGAAAATTTCATACTATTTTAATTATTTTTGTAATTGCTATGATGTTTACAAGAAAAAAAACTTTGAAAAATCTTATAAATTTTATTTTTATTTACATAATTATTGAGAAAAAAAATAGAGTAAATTGGTTTAATAATAAATTATATGAGAAAATACCAGAAAAAATATACCATATTTTAAAATTTGAGAAATTGATGAGGTTTGATCAAGTAACTATAGTGGGGACGCTTAACCCCTAAAGGACCGTAAGGCCCCCACGCGGCTTTTGGAACTAGAAAGTGAGGAAATTCGGGTTCTTGGGCTTTGAATTGTAGGATGAGCAACAAAGAGACCCTAGCTCTTTTTGAGAGCCAAATCTGTAGGTACTTCTTGATCGGAAATTCATCCAGTGAGCGATTTTTGGTGATTTTTTTGAGTTGCACGGTGGGTATTTAGGCGTCACTTCAGACCCTCATATCTTCCTCCTCACACCTCCAAATTACTTGAATTTTTTTTCACATGTTTAAAAGGATGATTTCTACTCACAGTAAAAATTTCAGAATTTTTGGAGCACTTTTGAACAATCCGATTTTAGCATGCGTACAAAATACCCCAAACGAGTTTCATCAATCTTCTCAACGGTGGCATTTTCTCAAAAATTGTGCGATTATGTTGATCTTTTTTTCATAAAAAAACTATGTAAACTTGTCTTCTTTAGTTTCAACGGTGCCGATCGTCAAAATCACCCCACACCAATGAGGAATTGAGCTTGCTACAAGAGCTAGTAAAAAAAACAAGAGCTAAGTTCAACACCCCCCGGTCCTTTAGGAGTTAAGGGTTAAGGTGGAGGCCTACATACACTAGGACTGGATTGAGACGTGGACAAAGACGACGACAAAGATTGGGATGTGGATGATAATTTGATTTATTTCATCTAGCACACACATGCCATAAATGAGTACTGTAGTTGGTCGTCAAGATTGGTCAAAAATAACTATGAGGAGAGGAGGTTAGGAAATTAATTTTCAAAAGCAATTCTATTAACACGCAATTCGCTATTTATTCATTTGGCCAAGTGCTCTCATTTCATAAACATACTTGACTTTAAAAAAAATTGGTTAAAAAGTTCTCTAAAAACATCAATGTTGTCATTCTACAATCACTTAAATTGTAAATAAATAATTATTTTAATTATCTTTTATTCTTTTCTTTATCTTTTCTTTTATCTTTTCTTTTATCTTTTCTTTTATCTTATCTTTTATATTTTCTTTTTTATCTTGATTTCTTTCTTGTCTTCTTTCTTGTCTCCCTCTTGTCTTTCTTTTGTCTTTCTTTTTGTCTTCCTTTTTGTCTTCCTTGTCTTTTTTTTTCTTCTACTTTTTCTTCGGTTGTGGCTGCTGAACCCTAAACAATGGGAGCAAACCCTAAATAAATAAATAAATAAATAAATAAATAAATAAATAAATAAATAAATAAATAAATAAATAAATAAATAAATAAATAAATAAATAAATAAATAAATAAATAAATAAATAAATAAATAAATAAATAAATAAATAGGGGTTGACCATGGGGTGCTGTTGAACCCGAAATGGCAGCCGCCAAAAAAAAAAAAAAAAAAAAAAAAAAAAGTCTTCTTTTGGTTGGCCGTGGGGTGCTACTGAACCCTAAATGGATGCCGCCAAAAAAAAATTAAAAATAATAATAAATAAAAATTTGGAGGTTTTTTTTTAAAAAAATTGCTATTTTTAGCCTCGGGTGCGCGGCCACGCACCCTAAGACCCTCCCATCTCTCTTCTCCCTCTTCCCTCTCCTCATATATATAGGGGAGAGGAGAGGGGAGGGAGAGGGAGTGGGAGAGTGAATGGGAGAGACCCTCTCCTCTCCCCTATATATATGAGGAGAGGAAAGGGAGATGGAGAGGAGATGAACATAAAGAGGGAGATGAAGAGGGAGATGAAGGTGGAAATGAGGGAGATGGAGGGTCTTAGGGCCGCTTCACACTATGGCCGTCCAAGTCGAGAGGCCGTGGGATTGAGAGTCCAAAGAAATCTACTGAAAATAGGCATAAAATATAGTTTTCATCTTTTATGAAAAGAAATCGACGGCCTCTCGACCATAGTGACAGGTCTTGCAAAATGTAGGACCCAAACTTCCTCTCGAGAGGCCGTCACCTTGGTCAAAAAGTGTTGCCATGTAAGCATTTTGAAGGTCCACGGCCTTTGGACTTTGGCCTCTAGTGTGAAGGGTCGAGAGGCCGAAACCATGGTTTCTTGCAATTTGATTGGTGGAAATCGACGGCCTCTCGACCTTTGGCCATAGTGTGAAGCGGCCCTTAGGGTGCGCGGCCGCGCACCCTAGCGGCTAAAAATAGAAATTTTTCAAAAAAAGCCAAAAATAAAATTTTATATATATTTATATATTTAATATTATTATTGTTATTATTATTTTTGGGCGGCCGCCATTTAGGGTTCAGCACCACCCCGTAGCCAACCAAAAGAAAAAAAAAAAAAAAAAAAAAAAAAAAAAAAAAAAAAAAAAAAAAAAAAAAAAGTCTTTTTTTTTTTTTTTTTTTTTTTTTTCGGTTTGCGGTTCAGCAGCCACAACTGAAGAAAAAGTAGAAGAAAAAGAAGACAAGGAAGACAAAAAGGAAGACAAAAGAAAGACAAGAAGAAAGACAAGAGGGAGACAAGAAAGAAGACAAAAAAGAAGACAAGAAAGAAATCAAGATAAAAAAGAAAAGATAAAAGAAAAGATAAAGATAAGAATAAAAATTAATTAAAATAATTATTTGTTTACAATGTAAGGGATTGAAGAAAGACAATAATCGTCGTGTTTTAAAAAAAAAAAGTTAAACAAAAAAAATTATGCGCTTGGGGACCAAGTGCATGATTATATAGCCAAGTGCATAAATAGCGAATTGTGTGTTTATTTTGTATGGTGAAAGAGAAAATCTTGAAGAATATTCACATAATCTGGCATTTGTTGAAAAGGAATTTTCCAAAAAGTAATAATTATTTGGCATGAAATGCTGACCCTGACAGTATGTAGGAACCTCCAGTGCCTTGCTTTAATCCCTAAGCTCCCAATAGACCATTTTTTGGTCGCTACCCGTTTTTAACGAGCTACCCAGAAGAACATGTAAGTTTTTGAAAAAATAAAATATATTTAAAAATACTACATCAAGTCTACTTTCCAACGCAATTTGAATTATGTCAGTCCGAGTTAAACTCCACTACAATTTTTCGAAGTAGATCACTTCAACATTGTCATAGTGTTATAAAATTTGCTATTTGTTATATTCCCTCCATCATTTCTTTTGCGTTTTTGAAGTTTACAATAGATAAACCAATTTTAACTAATCATGCTAAATTTAAAACTCTAAATTTAAAACTCTAAATTAGTACAAATTTTCAAAGGTTAATGCTTTTAATTCATCAAAAAAATATCCATAGTTTTTTTGGAAGTTTGATCATATGAATAATTTGTAAAGATGATGCCCTACATTTTGTTTACATTTTATTGAACCAAACTTCATCAAACATATGGAAGGCACATATTATAACACATTTAAGTTTTGTCCAAATAATCCTCGGGCTTTTAGGGGTTAAAGTAGGTGAACCCATAACCGACCTGTGAAATGAATGCACCTTGTTCATTTAGAGAGTGATTTTAGGTGCATACTAAAATGGCACATGTGCCCAAGTGCCATTATGCTCATTATACAAAACCTCTCAGGTCATGGCAACTTTTCATGTATGGACACATTCTAATAAGCTATAGTTGATGTGAAACCACTAGTAGAAAGGTGGTCTTTGGGCTCCAAAGAATAATGCTAAAGCATAGTGGCCAAGGGCCATATTGACACCAAACTAGTACGAATTTGGGCTTTGGGCACCGCACTTTGACACTATTCCTTGGTGCCCAAAGACCACTCCATTTCTACTATCATAGGTAGATTTAAGAATGGTTTCAACATCAACATAATTCAATCTATTTAGTTTGGTCCAAACTAATTTATATAACATTTTTCACTTTTGATTATAACATTTTATTCTAGGTGTTATTTTCTATCTATATATGGGAAATGGAAGTAAGAAAGATTTTTCTTTGTTTAACATTTGGAATGTGAAGGTAATAAAAACAAACAACAAATATACAATATGATGTAAAAAAAAAGGTAAAAGTTGGTGTAGGCCGAACTAAATAGAATTAACGTTTTGCATACGGTATCATTCTTTAATGCATTGGAATCTTTTTTGATTCATTAGCACAACTATGTAATACTTTGAACGTTCTTGTTATGAATAAAAAACATGTTCATTGTTTAACTCGTATTAAAAAGTTCATTGAGTTTAAACCAAAATGAAGATGTGTCATATAATATATCTTCTAAATAAAATCCATATATTTTGAAGTTATCAATACAATTTCATTTTAAAACAATATATATTTTTATTAGATAATTTTTAAATGAAATCAATTTTAAAATTCACCAAAACTACAAATTTTATCTTTAGCATTTAAAATTTGATATGATTGACTAAAATTACACATTATATATATAAAAGGATCAAAGCATTTGTAGGAAAAAAAACATCGTTGTTTTTTTTGAAATAGCAAATATTTTAACACTACAACAATATTGAGGTGTTCTGCTTTGCAAATTTCTTGCATGTAGGATTTTGCTTTGATTGACATAAATCAAATTGGAAGCCTATTGGAAAAATTGTATGTTTAAATTTTTGACACATCCTATGAAAAATAGGGTAACCACCATAAAATGGTTGATTGGATCTTCAATGGTTAACCCGGTAAAGTTCTAAGAGACTCACAGGGTCATTTGAATAATAATGACTATTCTGTTTTTTTGTTGGAAAAAATGATTTTCATACAATTTTTGTTATGGGTACTTTTTAATTTTTAATTTTTAATTTTAATTTTTTTTGGGTCCTTGCTACTTCTTAACCCCTGAAATCCCTTTCTACGGCCCTTCTGTGTAGGTGAATCAGCTTGTCCTCTTGAGACTGTGCTACTCAGCCTACTTAGACTAGAGGGCTTACCCACTTCTACGCTGTACATGTACTGTACTTGACAGCAATTGCCAAATTCCTTATCACAAACTAAATAAATAAATAATTAAAATTAAAATTAAAAACAAAAAAAATTAAAAAATTAAAAAAGAAGAAAGAAGAAAGAAGAAAGAAGAAGGAAGAAGGAAGAAGGAAGAAAGAAGAACGAAGAAGGAAGAAAGAAGAACGAAGAAGGAAGAAAGAAGAAGGAAGAAGGAAGAAGGAAGAAAGAAGAACGAAGAAGGAAGAAAGAAGAACAAAGAAGTAAGAAAGAAGAAAGAAGAAAGAAGAAAGAAGTTGTAAATATTCCACAATCTTGTCTACTCCCTCTATTTCAAAATAAAAGGTCTCTGGGAACATTGCATCTAGTGTTCAAAGGTGCTTTTTAACCCTGAAAGGTCCAGAGAGCCCATTCCAACCAGTGTTATACAACAATATTTCATTGTATTTGGAACGGTTCTACACCTCCTATGGATTTAAGATCAAAAGTGAAGTTACTATTCATATTGACGTGGTTTTAATGAGCTATTGAGGTCTCAATTTGGAACTTTCTACTTACAACAAATGTCAAATATACGTCAACGTATCTACTATTCCTAAGGGACTTTTAAGGATTAATTCAGAACACAGGGAATAATTTTTTTTCAAAACTTTAGTGTCAAAATTTTGAAGTGACCATTATGAGAACAATGTGGAAACTTTTTTTTTTGACATTGTTGTGTTGAAAAAGGTGCCAAAGAATTTTAATGTTGACAAGAGAGACAAAAAGAATGTAAAAAAAAGATAAAAATTGTTGGGAGAAGTGTTAGTGAATTTGAAAACTCATAACTAATTTCCCAAAGATTCAAAAATTATGAAACAATTTGAATTAGAATTAGCTTTCTCTTGTTTTTCTATGAAAGTTTTTATTTTTATTTTTTCAAGGTCTAGTACCTTGAAAGAAGAGATCATTTCTAAAGGAAAAACATTATGAAAATTTTACCTTTACTACAAAAACATATATTAGATAGTTGTGCATGCAAAAATTAGTTTTTGCATAAGATAAAAACCTCCATCAAGTACTATGGGGTTAGGGGTTTAATTCCTATGGTGGGTGCATAGTTGTTTAACCCCTAAATGCCCAACCATGCATATTTTGCATGATGTACGGATTTGAAGTCTGTTTTCTCATCCATCATGCACTTTTTGCAGTGTGGATTTTTTTATTGAAACTTTTATGGGAAGTTAGCTCCGTGCATGTGTGATCCGATTAGAAAGGGGATGATTTGTGAAATTTTTATGCCTCGTTTCATGTTGTAGTGTTCCACCCAAAATTTCGAAGATTTTAGTCTAAAAGTGCTCTTGAAAAAGTCAACTACTAAAATTAAGCAACCAAAAAATTTCCAAAAATCACTACACTTAGAGTATTACATTTCAACCCATCACAACAAATTTCATTATTAGATTGTCAATATCTTATTCGTAACCATATTACAAAAGAGTGTTAAATTTTAAGTTTGAAATTTAATACACAAATATTAGTTATAGCAATCGCAAATCTAACCGTATGGATAGAATCTAAAATGCATAATGTACAACTTTTATTCATTCATCAAGTTGAAAATATCCCTCTTAGTTGCATTTTATAATGCATCTTTGGAAAACTGCCAAATCTGAAAAGGGTGAGAACGTTTAGGGGTTAAGCAAGGGGCATTTAGGGAGTAAGTGAGCAATTTCCGTTGGGTACATGGGTTGCCCTCTTTAAAAAAAATTCAAATCTATATTTTTGACACTTTTTTAACGTTATTTTGACATTTTTTCTAACACTCTTTTTGACATATCAAGTTTGACACTTTTTTGGTCACTTTTTTGACACTTTATTCAACGTTATTTTGACATTTTTTCTAACTCTTTTTGACATATCAAGTTTGACACTTTTTTGGTCACTTTTTTGACACTTTATTCAACACTTTCAGTGTCACTCTCTTTGAGACATTAAGTTTGACACTTTCTTCAACACTAAAGGATTTTTTTTCACATTTTTGCAACACTTTATACACACACGTTAGTGTAATAAAGTGTTGATTTTTTTATAAAAAAAACAACAATTGTTTTGTTAGTGTATGAAGGGATGGTGAAGGCCAATATGAATGAAGGATATGCTTTTAGTTTTAAAATCTCTAGCCAATGAAAATATCTCTAAAGTAAATTCTTTAGAATACTACTTATAAGACCATGCTATCTATAATACTAAAATTATATAGAAGAGTTAGATGTAAGAATAACAAGAGTAACTTTGGCCCTAAAACTGTCGTGAATAATGAATATCTTGGCATAATGCTACTAAAGTACACTACATGGGTTTAGATAGTGGGTGCTACCTTTGAGTTGGGTGTAAAATATTGTATGTAGAGTGCATGTAAGATATGTAAAATACTATAAATGGTGATTTTTTCAAATTTAATTTTCTCATGCATTGTAAAATTTCTCTCTTAGAACGCATTTTAAGCAAAAAAGTGGCAAAATACTTTCATTCCACAATTTATAAAAAATATGTGCAATTATTTTTTGTAAATCTGTTTGGTCAAACTCTTGTTCAATTAGTACACTAATTAATCAAGAAAAATTTAAATGCATGAAAAACAACTTAGAGTTGTTAGAAACTGTTTTTTCCATCCATCATGTTCGTTTGAGCCATTTCTAGGGATTAGTGGATGATCTCAAATGTGTACCCTAATTTTTTAATTTAATATTATTATATTGTTATTTTTGCATGACAATTTGGCTGAGTTAGCAATCTTTTGGAGTCCTGAATTCTTTTGTAATGATTGTAGAATGCACAATTCTAAAACATGAAAAGTAGAGCATGGATTTTGGCCCTGTCAATTAATTACTTATAATTCTTGCATGCAATAGTCAAATAAATTAATTTCACTTGGATTTATGTTATCACTCTTCTTCATCAGCAACTCCCCCGCCCTCCGCAAACTAATTGTTACTTGTTTCAATGCTGAAACATTTTCTATACATCATTTTGTACTAAAACGACAGCAAAAAATAGTACTAAAATAATGGTAAAACAACTATCTTTTAGCACAATTCACAATGTTCAATACTATTTTAGCATTGTCTTTTGCTCCACTACATTTCTAAATTGTGCAGAAAAGAGTACTAAAATAATGTTGTGGTGTTTTGTGTTGAAACAATCTAGTTTCAAAGTAATTTTTAAATTGTTTGAACAATGCAATTGCACTTATGATGTATCAATTGTTTCATTATTGTTTCATGGCGTTCTCATGGTACACGTGAGTGAAAAAAATAGTCCAAAGTGATGGATTTTCAAAGAAAGTGGACTTTGGAAAATTCTAGTTAATTTTTCGTAAATGATGGATGTATGAGATTTTGAAGGTTTATATTAGACATGCCAATGACCACACAATTCCAATGACCACTCAATTCCAATCATAGTAGACATGTCAATGACCGCACAATTTCGCCGCACAATTCCAATAGAAATGTAAAGTACCGCTCAATCACCGCACGCCATGTGGTGAAGGGCTCCAAGTAAATTTCCATTAAAAATCATACCCAAATTGAATGTGTTTGATGTGCAATAAAAGTTATTGTACAAAACATTTTTAAGTGTGATTTTTCAAGGTGAATCCCAGCTGGCCAGCTTGACATACCACAATCTTTCAAAATTTGAGATGGTGTAAGTTTCTACATTGTTGGATTTGAGTATTGCTTGTGCGGTCATTGGCATGTCTACCTTAGCGGTATGAGGGATATCTACACAATGATATTTTTGGCTCGGTTTATTTTTGGGCCAGTGCTCTACTACGACCACATTAGTAAAAAATACAATGTAGTGTTTCAACTAAATGTAGTGTAAAAAGGACTTGTAGATAATTGAAATTCCATTAGTCAAACTTTTGCATTGTCTCATCTGACTACACGTTGAATAATAACGAAGTTATATTCTAAAAATAAAATCCTTCCATTCCATGATATTTAATAAGCCTCGAAAACCTAAGAATAGAAAAATGTGCAAAATAATGAAACTCATATGAAGGGTCTGTTTTTTAAAACACATGTACACATGGTGATTTAGTGAAACATGAAATTCATATACTAAAAATAGTGTGGGAAGGGTAAAAAACATTAAAATATCATTTTTTTGTGGCAAACAAATTTTTCTCATTGATATTACAAATCTAATTTAATGCATCAAAGATGGATAATTTTGAAAAATAAAATTTATGGACATCATAATTAGATAAGAAGTAAGCTCTAATTGAATTAAAAAAAAATTAAAGACGTTTTTACCACTACATTCACTACTAACAGGCAATTCGCTATTTACGCACTTGGCCATATAATCATGCACTTGGTCCCCATGCGCATAAATTATTTTGTCTAATTTTTTAATTTAAAAAAAGACAATTCTTGTCTTTCTACAATCCCTTACATTGTAAACAACCAATTCTTTTATTTATTTATTATTCTTTTATTTATCTTTATCTTTTTATCTTTTTTTTAAATTTAAATTTAATCTTTTTTTTTTATCTTGATTTCTTTCTTGTCTTCTTTCTTGTCTTCCTCTTGTCTTTCTTCTTGTCTTCCTTCTTGTCTTTCTTCTTGTCTTTTTTTTTCTTCTACTCTTTCTTCAGCTGTGGCTACTGAACTCTAAATGGCGAGAGCAAAGTAAAAAAAATACAAAATAAAAAATAAAATAAAATTGTACTTTATTTGGCCGTGGGGTGCTCCTGAACCCTAAACGGCAGTCACCAAAAACAAAAAAAGTAAAAAAAATAAAACTTTTTTTGACCGTGCCGTGCTACTGAACCCTACACGGCGGCTACTTGAAACAAAAAAATAAAAATAAAAAATAAAAATAAAAATAAAAAATCTATTTTTAGCCGTTGGGTGTGCGGCCACGCACCCAAAGACCCTCTCCTACTCAAATTTTTCTTCTCCCTCTTTATCTCCTTCCCCTCTCCTCATATAAATAGGGGAGAGGAGAGAGGGGGGGAGAGGGAGTGGAAGGAGTGGGAGAGACTCTATCCTCTCCCCTCTATATATGAGGAGAGGGGAGGGAGATGAAGATGGAGATGAGGGAGTGAATAGGGTCTTTGGGTGCGCGGCCGCGCACCTAGAGGCTAAAAAAAGAAAAAAAGAAAAAAAAAATTATTTTATTATTTATTATTATAATTATTATTTTCGGGCTGCCGCCGTATAAGGTTCAGCAGCACGCCACAACCAAATAAAGTTTTATTTTTTATATTTTTATATATTTTTTTGTTTTTGGTGACCGCCGTTTAGGGTTCAGCAGCACCCCACAGCCAAATAAAGTACAAATAAATAAATAAATAAATATTTATTTTGCTTTGCTCCCGCCGTTTAGGGTTCAGCACCCACAGCTGAAGAAAGAGTAGAAGGAAAAAAAAGACAAGAAGAAAGACAAGAGGAAGACAAGAAAGAAGACAAGAAAGAAATCAAGATAAAAAAAAGATAAAAGAAAAGATAAAGATAAAAATAAAAAATAAATAAAAGAATTGTTTGTTTACAATGTAAGGGATTGTAGAAAGACAACATTGATGTTTTTTAGAGAACTTTTTAACCAATTTTTTTACAGCCAAATATGCTTATGAAATGAGCGCACTTGGCCAAGTGCATAAATAGCAAATTGCGTGTTTACTTTAGAAAGCAGTATTTGATTTTGAGGCCTTTTACTCACCCGTACCATGAGAACGGCCTTCAACACTAAACAATGTACAAAGAGAAGTGTGTTACGAATGGGCAAATTTTGAGGCTGCTCCAGAAATTTGCTCGGTTATTGGTGTTATGACTCATTAACTACATTGTTGTTGGTAGTAACTACACTTGCATATGATGATTGGTCGAATGAATACAATAACATTATCATTTGTAACCCTTAAAGGACATACTAAGCCTCACGGGCTTTTTGGAAATTTGTAAAAATCTTACTCATAACTTCTACTGCGTTGAACCAAATGAGGTTTTAAAAATACCAAACCGAGCATATTGGGATTTGTACTTTTTGAGAATAGAACCAAAGTAAATTAAGAAGAGAATCATGCTTGAAATGGTGTTCAAAAGATGTTTTGAGTGTGGAAATCAAGAATCCCATATCTTTTAAAGGTTAAACTCAAGATATAATTTACCAAAGAAAAATAATCATATTAGAGAATTAGAGCATCTTAGATACCTCAATTCATCCATAAAATTGAAGCATCTCGGGTACCTACATTCATCATTGAATTGAAGCACCTTGAGCGGGTAGTAAGATGTTGGCAGCTCCTTAGTTTCAAGAAAGTTATACCATAAATTGTTACATGTAGAGCTTGGTGCCCACACTACTAGTAGCATGCATGTCGTTTTTTCATTCCACTAAAGGGGGAACAATGTCTGAACAATGGCTGAATATGCGGATATTTTTGTCATCTTGTGACCAAAACCACTCACTCGCCAGCACTAACACAACCCAACTACCTTGCACGGTTTCATTTCTTTTTCAATTCAAGTAAATGAAAAAACAACACATTTCCTACTAAGGTAACTATACCTTAAAGGGAGCATTTACCTTAAAGCGTGCGTATCTATTGCGGTGTGACAATAGATACGCACGCTCTAAGGTAAATGCTCTCTTTAACCCCTAAATTGGACCAAAAGCCCAAATTGGGCCTCTGTTTGTTTTAGCAATTTTGAGTAGGTCCTATGTGACTTCATTTTGTTCACATTTATTTATTTTTTGACCAACGTATATGCAATGTTCTTCACTGAATTCAGTGATATAAAGTCTCATCCTATCTGAATTATATTTTTCAAAATACAATCAATTGAATTTGTCATTTCAAAACTATGAATCCTTGGTCCTTTAACCCCTAAACGTACCGGCCCTTTGAACACAATTAGATGTTAGCCTCAAAAATAAATATTAGCATGGCTCAGATGTACATGAGGTGTACATGAGAGGACCATTGCAAGCATAAAATCTACCCAACAAATTTGACATACTTTCAGTTGGAGGCCTCTCCAATATTATCAACAACTCCCCATCACAAGAGATTTATTGTAATTGGTAGAGAATTCAATAGTCTTTCAAAGGTGACTTGGATGAAAGTCATCCAAAATTGTATGAGAAAGTTGCAAGACTTTGGATTTGTTCGTGATCTAGTTTCTGGACGCTGGGACATTTAGGGGTTAAGGGTTAAGGTATAGTTACTTTAGTGCCAGTGACGGAGAAAAAGCTGATAAGTGATGGTCACAACATACATTTGGGAAACTGAAACATGGATGATATTTAAGCTTCAGTTTGACAATGTTGGTATGATCGTACATAAATGATCAGAAAACAACAACATATGTCAAGACCGTACGGTAGCAAATGCAGGCTAAAGTAGGGCTGATAGGCATGGGCAGCACGAAGCTGCAGAGTTGTGGTACTGAACAGCACGATGCTACGGCCTTGACTTCGCAGTGCGAGGCTCCACGATTTCCTTGAAATTCAAAGGCTGCATATGACCCACCAGTGATTAAAATTTTCAGCTGAAAATAACCCAATTGCTACACTTGAAATACAGTGGCTAATTTTAATGAAGGATTTTTAAAAATGTGAAAGGAATAATAGCCAAATATTAGGAAAAATTCAGGTGAGTAGCCAAATTGTTCCCTAGGTATTACCTTTGTATCATCATGGTAACACCAAGTATCACCAAAGTATCGTGAAAAAAGCTGGCTACTTGGGAAAATTGAAAAAAAAACCATTGTAAACCCACCCACCTCCAAAATTTTGGTCATCATAGAATCCCTCGTTGTTTATATTGACTCAAGTTAGGTCAACAACCCCCTTTGCACTAATTTAACCCCTAAAGAACGAAGGATTCATGGTTTTAAAATGTCAAATTTGATTGATCATATTGTGAAAAATACAATTTAAATGAAACTAAATTTTATATCCTTAGAATCAATGAAGAACATTGTATTCATGTGTTGTTCAAAAAATAAATAAATTTAAACAAAAAGAAGTTTATGTAGGACCTACTCAAAGTGCTAAAATAAACCATGAGGCCCAATTTGGGCTTCTTGGTCCTTTAGGGGTTAAGGATAACTCAAACATTTGCTTAGGTTTAGTTCCTGACTATGGAGCACTAAGAGCATCTTCACCCTATTCCTGTCTGTATAGACAGTCTACAATAGCTATTTCTTCCCTAGGTAAATCAAGTACAATGAATGCTCCAAGTGATTTAGTGTCCAACGAGAATTGATGATTATCTTTTACCACAATTCGTTCAAAGGTGAGGAGAAATAGTGCCTCTATAGTATATAGGAATTTGCCACTTGTCATTCCTACTTTCAATAAGAGTGTTGACCATATTTCTTCTCGGTGATGAGAGTGACATTCACAACTAGCATGTCATGTTTATTATAAATTTCCCACTGTCATTGGAACAATACATCCAAAAGGTGTACTTTGAAGGTTTTATCATTTTAAATTTTCACACTAATTTTTTATAATAGGGATACTATATCTTTAAAAGTCAAATAGTGTCCGTGTTGAAAAATAGTGTCTTGGACACTTAAATCACCCATTTAGTGTGTAGTTTACCAATAAAAACCATGCTCATATGCTTATTTAGATGCTTTCAGGTGTATATACCTAAATACAATAGTAGATTGAGCTTACTGCTAATATTAGGCATGATAATATACATTAGTACAAATAAAACATGTAATTTACAGCATGTATCATGCTACTAAGAGCATCTCCACTCATACAAGAAAAATTTATCATGTCAAAACTTCATCACTAGTGCGGGTCACTTCTTGGGGGGGGGAAGGCGAACTTAGTGTGTGTGCTCCACATCTTGTGCACATTCATGACTTCCTTCAAAATACCGCTATGTATGCAATTTTTTCGGGGAGGTCACTTCCAAATATTACGTAACAACGTGCAAAAAAGGATATCAGGATCCAAATAAATCTTTGAAGGTAATTTTTATAAATGAATTATAGTGAGAGTTACTTTTTTTTTTCAAAGTACTTTTAAATACCCCTTTTTCACACGTGATACTTAAAAAATACAAAGAGTGACCTCTCCGAGCAATTATTTTAAAGTGTAAATAAAAAATATACCAACACATTACAACTTTAAAAATAGATAAAAATATGTATACGTGGAAAAAAATCAACATAATAAGTCAGTCCATAGCATAAATATACAACAATTTGTTTAAGTGAAATAAAGTCCCTCACTGTATGTATAATACTTCCAATTTTAATTTATAGCAAGTAGAGCCCCATGATCGTCATTATCCATGACAAAGAGCAACTAAATTAGGTTGTAAGAATGAGATTTGGAAGTAACGATGGCTTTAAACCTAAACACTCGGACTCACACACATGAATGAAGGTCCTCAATGTTTCCAATGAACTTTACAATTTATCATCTTGATTTCATCCATCTTAGATTTAAAACATTAATGCTTCTAACCCTTACCCTACAAACTGTACATATCCTCAACATTCATAAATGCCTAAGTATATGTATATATCTATTTCTCATTGAATTATAATATGCCTAATGTATGTATACTTTGTACATTGATGTCTTAATACCCATTTTGTGCACTCACATGACGTAATGTAAAAATATTGGGTTCATCCCCTGAGGGCCATTTATTTAGACGGTGGTAGCTAGTACTGTTTTTAGATGGCACCAACATAACGTTCTTTAGAGGCCCACTGTTGCACCTCCAAATCTCAAGCATCTGTTAAGGGGATCAAAGAAATAATTACAAAGAATTTCTCTCTAACTTAAGCTGGTCCAAGCAAAGAGGGTTGGAGAGTTGAAGTATTTCTTAGTACTTTACACTGTAGCAACACTGTAGAGAAAATGTGTGGTCCAACAAGGGCTGAAGAACGTTATGAAGTAGTAGTCACCGACCAAAAAACATTACAAGGAATAACAAAATTAAGAACCACTTAGTTTCATAGTATCTATCAAAATACTGCAGTGCACGCTTACAGTGAATCAATAGCAGCAGTCTGCACCCAAGTTAACCCTTTAGCGCGCCAGCATCCATATATTGGACGACAAACAGATTAAAGCTGTTTGATTTCCATCCAAAGTGGACAGTTTTCATCCACCAATTATTTTTTTGGGTTCTTATGTAAGTTGACTATCCTTTGTACGGTGTGGATCTTCAAAATAGGTTATCATGATTTTTGGAAAAATAACACAATTGGTTTTTGTCAAGTTTCATTCTTAGTTCAAAAAGTGAGACCTTAGACATGATTTTCCAAAAATAAGTAGAATCAAATAATGGAAACCATACCATTGCGTAGTGCATGTTATTCCAATTTCATTCCAATTTTTTTAAAAAAAATTTGTGTTAATTCGGGATTTTTAATTGAATTTCAAGAGAAAACCTTGCAAAATTATTTTAAAATTATTAATAAAAAATATGATGCATCTAACTGTACAGATGTGATCTTCACATTGACATTTACAAATTTTCTTTGTACATCAACTCCATTTTCGGTTTCCATCAAACATTTTATAACACTTCTTTGAAAACAGTGTTGAATTGGGACGTTAAAGGGTTAACCCCTAACTGCCTAAGCGTCCATTTTTTGGACGATGTACAGATTTCATCCATAATTTCTCATCCGCCATGCACTTTTAGCAGTGTGGAATTTTTACTGTAGATTCTATGGGAAGTTGGCTTCATGCATATGTGATCTGATTAGAAAGGGGATGATTTGTGAAATTTTTATGCCTCATTTCATGTTGTAGTGATTCACCCAAAATAATGAAGATTTCAGTGTAAAAGTGCTCTAAAAAAAGTCAACTCATATAATTAAGCAACCAAAAAATCTCCAAAAATCACTACACTTAGAGTATTACATTTCAACCAATCACAACAAATTTCATCCGTAGATTGTCAATATCTTATTCGTAATTGAATTACAAAATAATTTTGAATTTCACGTTTCAAATTTTATACAAAATTATTGGTAATAGCAATCATAGATCTAACCGTATGGATAGAATCTAAAATTCATAACGTACAACTTTTATTCATATATCAAGTTCAAAATATCCCTCTAGGTTGCATTTTATAATGCATCTTTGCAAAACTGCCGAATTTGGAAAGGGCTCTAGGCATTTAGGGGTTAAGTGCAACATCCATTGACGGAAATGGCCAAAATTTCCTCGACCTCATTCAATAATTCAATTTTTACTCCTGCTATGAAGGAGAAGGCTCTTTTAGCAGCTTCATGGATACTTCAGTTCTTGCATGCATGCCACATGCAGACTGACTAAGAAATTATATAATTCAGGGTCCGATATTGTCATCACCCGCCCTGGATTGATCTGTCTAATTTCAACCTTTACATACAGCATGGTCATATAAATTCACAAAAATGGCAGAAAGATTTATCAGTACCAGATGACATTTATCAGTACCGGTTTATCATTTTAAACAAATGACCCACATTTCATTGCAAAGAACAAAATACACATCACCAGAACTAGACGGAATCACCACCGTCGAGAGAAAGAACCCAGCTAGTTAAAGTTACCAATATAATTGGGCTTGTAAGAGCTCCAGCTACCTTTCATGCCAGCCCTAGCGGCAAACATGGCATTCCTACACCAGTCATTATCAAACTTGGCGCTCTTCTCTTAATTCTACTTCACTAATTTAGTGGTACGAAGTGAGGCCGTGCGCCCGTGATTAACTACAACATCCCAAATAACCTGATTAACTTTCTGAGATGGCCAAAATTCTTACCGTTGCAATCAAGCCAAATAATTGACGCCCTAATCATGGACCATATTAAGAACTTCGCCGCCTTGAGCCAATTAGGCAGCTTTGATCTGAAGACACATTGCTGCAAGGTCAAGGCCGGCCAACCAACCAGTTAAATCATGTTTCGAGGGGGAAAATTGTTCCAAGCTTTCAAAAATCATATTGAGTTCTGCCACTTTCTTCTCGAGATTGGAGCCCCAGCACGTTCTGGGTCCTCTGATTCAACATATGGCCAGCAAGGCTCTCTGCTCCTTTCTAGAATATATGTGCAGGTATGACCAGTTCTCTTTTGCTACTTAGAGAGATTCAATGATCACTGATTGCACACATGGACGGTCTTACTTGTTTTGGTGGCAGAAATTCATGATTCAATGAAATTGGCATCCGTGGTAATGGCTCGCTCACAACAACTTCAGGAAGGAACTGGCCCAGTTTTGAGTTGCCTGACTGAAACTCGGGAGCAATTATGGTCAATTTTGTCAGATTAGCGTGATTCTAAGCGTTACAATTGTGATCTTCCAAGCACACAAAGTTCTAAAAACTAGGACTGCTATTATAGATCTATGTTTACACAAGTCATTGGTGTCGATCAATTTTGAGAATCTCTTGCCAACATAATGAAATTGAAGTTAATTTTGAGATGGCCAACTAAAACCTCAAATCAACTACACTAAATTAGTGTCCGGGACACTATTTCTCAATATTTGACTTTTTGGAGATCAACAACGCCCCTGTAAAAAAACTTTTTACTGCAAAATTTAAAATGATAAAAACTTCAACTAAACCTTATTAATGGATGTAGTGTTTTCAATGAAGAATGGTAACTTTATAATACACATGGCATGCCAACTCAAGTCACTCTCACCACCTGGAAGGAACATGACACTCTCAGTGGAAGTGGGAATGATAAGTGTCAAACTCCTATGTATTGTAGGGACACCGACTAATTCTCCTCACCTTTGAATGAACTGTGGTAAAACTCAGACATCAATTCTCGTTGGACACTAAATCATAATTTTAGTGTAGCTAAACTAGCTTCAGATCTATCCTTCTCATAGATTTTAGAGCTCCAGACACTCGAATGTCTGGCAGCCCCTTGAAATTTTTCATCTCAACAATTTAATTTAGAGCATTCTCACTTGGAATGTCGACACTCATCCAAAACTTTTGGCACTTTGAAACGCTCCAATTGATTTAATGAATGCGATCATTATTCTTGCGTAGATTTTGGACTTTGGCTCAAAACTTTTGGTACTCTAAAATGTGTCAGTATAGACCTAAAGTATGCGTGTACCCCTATTGTGCAACTGCCTTTTATCGGTGGCATGCTTGGAATGGTCTGCTTAAACCCTAATTAAACCTTGAGTGGCACCCTTCCAATGGTACATGTATTGTGCATTCCAAAGTGCTTTTCTAGTTAACACTGGAGCTCAAGTACGTTACAACATCATATTCATAAAAATGGCAAATCTCAGTGAATTCCAGTAACCCAACTTCATATCTATACCAATCCTAGATTTTTGCGTGTCGAGCACCTCAAGAGTCACAATTCTGAAACAGGCCATTTTTTTTATCGATTTTTCTGTCTGTCTGTACCCAAACTTGATTTGCTTATTGATTGAATACCACACAATTACAACTCATTTATAACAACATCAACTTGATTGCTCTGCTCGCCCAGCAGCCTGAATCATTGACCTTACAAAAGCCAGATGCAGTGCTGAAAATATCTGAAGCTAGCGACGCTAGGATTTCCGCCGTAGTACGAAATGATCTAAGATATTCCAACTTGATAAGACAGGCTAGTTAACAATACTAGCTAGTACGTATATATATGTTGCACAATTAACGAAACTAATAATAATGACTGCAATATACAATTATATAATAGTAGTATACATGAACAGAGTGGGCAACCATAGTCGACGTTATGTTGCCCAATTACAGTACTTAGCCAGTTGATATCTATCTAATATATAATTACTGTGGCTATATATGATCAATGGAAACAGGATTCAACTGTAATTGGTTAATTAAGGCATGAAGAGCTTGTTGCCGCACTTGCATCGCCAGACCTCGGGATAATACTCCTGCTGCGTCAAGGCACCGTGAGGGCTCCCGATGGACACGTGGATGGGGTTGCAGGGGTTGCAGGAGCCGCACTTGCCTTGGCAGGTGGGCGGCGACGACCCCACCAACAGTCGGCGCCCGTAGATGGACGAGTCCTCTGCTCTAATATTTCTTCTTGTTGCTGCTGTTGTTGTAACTACAGTATTTTCCCTCCAGCTCTTCACATCCTTGCCAGGCTCCCTTTGCATCCTCTGCGCACCCAAAGCCAATCAATTGACATTGTTCAGCATGTATAATTCTGTTGCTCAGTCGATCGATAACGAGTTTTGGAAAGCAAATGAAGGATTTCATTGCAAGAATCTGATCGATTTCGAACTCTGCAACCGGTCTAATGCAAATTATCAGCTAAATTCCAAGTTACATATAAATTTATATAGCTAGCTCAATCATTCGTGCAGGAAGCTACATATTGGCATCAAACGACTCAACTTGGTTCAGGATGAATGGAACAGCAATTAGCACGATCCTAGTATAGGAGTGTGCCCAGCAATTTAGTTGAGCTAGAGCTGAGGTGACAAGTACTACTCTGTTTGGCATGAAGAAAGATTACCGACTGTCTAGACTCAAGGAATCGAAACAGAGATCCATTGCAGTGTTGAAGTACCTGGAACAGGGAGTTAACATTATTGTCTCCTCTTGCTGAAGCCGGGACATCGATAGTCTGTGTGGAGCTCGCAGGTGGTGGAGCTGAAAACATGCAAAAGGGAACGTTATCATCACCGAAATACGTACTACCTCTGAATTGATAGATAGATACTAGAGGGGATTAAAATCATCATAAATGGATCAGTCCAGTAGAGAGAAAAATAATGTAGAATGAATTACCTGGTACATGGCGACCAACAATTGCGTGCACTGGAAACATGGTGAGCAGAAGTAGAGCCCAACAGGTGACAATTAATGCCATCTTGGACGTCGACATCCCAGCTGGCTCTAGCTAAGCTTAGTTAGTAAGCTCTAGTACCTTGTATTAATATGGGTAGGTGATTACAAAACTGTAACCTTGCAAAGAAGGAGCTAGCTAGGCAAGCTAGTAGTACCTCTGAAGGATTGATCGAATTCTCTGGTCAGGGGTATGTACTCAGAGCTAACTAGCTATCTCTGCTTTAACTAATCAAAGAGGACATTACTTGATTCGTTCGACTAATATGGCTCAGTCTCTTGCAAGGAACTTTTCCAGATAGGCAGCAGCAGTACTAATACTATAGCGTAGCTCGAACATGTCATGATGCGAGAGCTGGCCGGCTAGCTTAGACCATCGAAAGCTGAATGAATTACGTCCAACCAAAGTGAGTGCATATATTAGCCTCACGGTGAGCTCACTTAGAACTCCGCTCATGAGCAAACGCCAGCTCCTCGCTCCCTACTAGCTAGCTCCAAGAACCCAAGCTACAAGATGACGATCGAGACTCAATTATCCCAGTTCCATTGCAGGACTAATTAACTGTATGATGATCTACACTCACTGTTGACACAGAAAATAAGATGTGCATATAGATACACACCACCTGTGAACGAGCATTCACTGTGATTAGTGACTAGTATATTCTTGCCATCATCATCATAATCATCGTTGCACTCTTTCTAATCAGAGTGATCAAACTCCTGAGCATCTATCATTTTGAGACCCTCACATTAAAGCTAGCTAGCGATCCTCCCATGCAGGATAGGAGCCTACAGCAGTGAGTAGTCTAACTTCCCGGGACACCTTAAACTTGGCTAGCTGGCTGGCTGACTGCTCCTTAACTTCACCGGTGACGAAGTCCTCGATCGGTCCTTGCGATTGCGTTTGTCGGTCGGTCGGTCCACGGCGGTTAGTTTGCCGTTTCTTTCGATCTCACTACCTAGATACCCACGCTGGCCAGCTAGCCGGCCTTCAGACATGTACTAGCTAATAACACCTGTAGTCTACGCCTATTGTAAGCTGCTGGAGTAGTAGCTGCGCTAGCTAGCTGGTGAGTGGAAACCATAAATAAAACTGCAAGCTAGCTAGACAGACTAGATTTGGTGCACAGCTCCAGACAGACTCCTCACAACGAAGCTTGCGAATGAAGCAACTGTGTACACATTGATAGAAGAAAGGAAGGAAGGAGGGAAGGCTGGACTTACTTACTAGTGATCAAGTGAGGTAGCCATGGATTGCCAGATAGCCATGGAATGGTGTGGTGTTAGTAGTACCGTGCTCATGGGCCTAACTGAACTTCTCGTCGACTCACTCTGACGCCCCACACTTCATCCCTGTGCCTGGCCTCCCCAATGTTACCTTTGTACCTGCTCCCCAGTAGACAAGTCACTTCCTTCCCCAATATATCAGGCCCCTAGCAACTTACAGTTATTACATTTTCAATCAGCTTCGACTTCAATTCCGTCTGCATTCGATCGTAAGTTGTCTGTTTTTACTTCACCTCGCCGTTAAGTTCTTACTGCATACAGTGGTACGAGTTCATTCCTCTACCGTCCGTCTACCCTCGCTCTGCAATTTAATTTATTACTCTGTAATTAATTGATCTGATGCATCCTTGCTGGTTGTACGTGAGGGGGCCAAAGGCATCTCTTTTCGCCCTTGAGCTGTAAGTGACAGGGAGACCATTTATCTTACACACCAAGCCCTAAGAAAAATTATGTATGACTTAGCCCTTCACTTGGATTCCATTCAAATATTACAAACACAGTCCGGGGAGAAATTTTAGCTTAACCGGCTAAGATCCTGTACGTTTTCTTGGACTAAGCCATTTTCTGGAGCATTCTCTCGGCTAGGGCTTAAGAAAATAAGGAATATTTTTTGATTTTGATTTTCCCCTAAAATGATCGATTTTTTTCCTAATATTTTGAATTCAATCAGGCAATTCTGAATTTCAACCCCCCCCCTCCCCAGACATTGATAACAACGTCAGTGCTTCACAAAAAGTTTTGAACACACACTTTTTAACTTCCTTCGTGAAGGGGAGTCACAATTGAATGATTTTAGCAAATTCTTATTCTCTTGGTATATAATATGAAAGATTAGATGACAGTAAAGCTCTAGGTTAGTGCATAATTTCTTTCTGTCCCATTCTTGGTAACTATAAATTAATGCTTGAAAATAAGATTTTAATTGAGGAGGCCAAATGAATCCCTTTAACGAGGATGGGGGCTGCGTTGTCGTGTTCGACACTTTTTCGTCACTCGATGTCGTGTTTGATGTGGATGGGGGAATTTAACAAGTTCGTTGGGAGGGCACGCCTCGCATTGATTGAGATGGGGAATGCACGCCACACAATGAGTTTATTTTTATTTTTATGAAATCAAGTACGTGTGAGTTCCCTAACTTATTGGGGAAACTAAGGAGTGCACTTGATGCCATGTCACTAGATCTGAACTGGGAGCATCTATATATGAAGCTCCATGAAACCTGTGATGTTGGATACTGGAACTTAATTCCGCTGTATGTTGACTGAGCATGCATGTTGTTGGATATTGTATAAAACCAGCTGGAGAGTGCACTCTGTAATAATGTGGCCTCCCGGCCGGCCTGCATATAAGTAAGCCTAAGCTTCAGTTAGATAGTCTGTAGGTTTCCATCATGCACTGGTGGTACACACAATTCAATTCATGTCTGTTGGTCTCATTCTAACTCTCCACTGAGGCTGCTTTTACTGACTAACACATTTGTAACTTAACTGATGATTATATTCGTTATTTTGAGACAATTTCAAACTTTTGAGACGTTTTGCCTATAATGTCAGCAACTATTTTGAGACAATTCATACATTTTTAGACTTACTAATTTTAAATTATTCCCGAGTCGAGGATAATCTTCCATCTATAGTCATAAAGTCAATTACAAATATAAGATCAATCAAGAAATTAATGAAAATTTTAAAATCAAGGATTAAATTGAGACTGTGAAAAGTCTCAATTTAATGAATATGGCCATTTAACCTTTAAAGGTCCCTTGGGGATAGTGGATACGTTGGTATATATATTTGGCATTTGTTGTAAGTAGAAAGTTTCAAATTGAGACTCCAATAGCTTGATCATTAAAACCTTGTCGTTATGAATTTTAACTTCACTTTTGATCTTAATACTATAGGAGGTGTAGATCCATTCCAAATGTAATGGAATATTGTTGTATAATATTGGTTGGAACGAGCTCTCTGGACCTTTGTAAATCATGCCTAACATGTTGAGAAAAAGGATCTTGTAGTTCACGAGTCCATCATAACAATTCTCTTCAGCCCCCCTTCTAAACCCCTCTTTACACTTAAATAGGTTGAGAGGCCATGGAGATACCTCCCAAGAATCATGGCTTGTGCTCTATAAGCACGCCTTTGTAGGTTTAAATTTGCTTGAGTCCTTCAGATGTGGTGTAAAGCGAGAAGGGGTCACAATATTGACTATTGACATTTTTAATACATTAATTTTCTACACTAGGGCAGTTTGCAATTTGAGCGTTCTAAAAATCTAGCATGAAAAAATGATGGTTGTGAGCATTTCTTTTCAAAATTTGCGTTAAAACCATTTCTTTGTGCAAATTCTAGGGAGATTTTCAAAATTTGTACACTTTTTTTGCCATGAACTTGGACAAAAGTACTATCCACGACATTATTTTTCTTACCATCCCTTGAAATAACAATATCACTTGAGTGTAAAGAGACATTCTATAGTATCTCAATTAGCGTTGCTCTCATTCATTTGGCTAGAAAAAAAATTCTCCATATGACTACAACTTCTCACCTCTAGTGTAAGGAGGGCCTAAGTCTCAAGGTTTTCTTCATCAATTTAATTCACTAGTATTGCTTATACTTAGAAAAGCACATCTCTTGTAATACTTCTCCATTTTACTAGAAATGATTAATAATCTACAACAAACATTGATTTTTCAATTATTTTTCTTAATGTTTGTTAAATAATTTACTATAAAATGTAACATTGTGCTTATTTTACAGCTTTCATTATTTATATTTAAGATATATGTTACAAGCAAATATCGGGCATGTCTTTTAAATACCCTTAATATGTTAGAGTATACATGGCGCATAATTAATTAGGTTGAATTTTAATTTTTTTATAATTATATTTTAAACGTACTTTTCATTTTTAAAACCTAAGCAATAAGACTAGTTTTTGCACTAGTAAAAAATTCACAAGCAAGGTTGTCATATTGGGCAAGTTTGAATTATTGAATGTAGATGTGCAGGTAGGACAATTCTTAAATTTTCCTATTACATTTGGAAAAATTAGGGTTTTGACAAGAACATTTTGTGAATATGCTCAAAAATTTAAGAATATGCTTAACCCCTAAATTTCCTTGTGTTTTTGGGAGCTTGAAACCTCAAAACTGCGATTTTCTACCTCTATGTACTCCCGGGGATGTGAACCAAGTTTTTTTACTTCTTTTAGAATTCCAACCGTAAGATCTTGTACCTAAGCCTATTCATAGCTACTGTTTCAAAAATTGACCGTTGGATGTTTATCATTTGCAAGATCATAACATCCAAACTCTGTGCAAAAGTTTTTCGGGGCATTGCTTGGGAGGCATTGTCTCCATAGTGCAAAGGGGGACTTGAAGATTGTTACTCCAAACATTTTGCTCATATTTTTTTCCATGTAGATAACTAAGTTGGGTACGCTCATGCAAAATTTTAGAGACTCATTACGCGTTTCAAACCTTCATCCGAATTAATTTCCGGAAGTAGGTATAAAAATGGCAATTTGGTGAAACATGCATCACATTAATTGTATTTGATTTTTGGAAAAAATGAACGGTGATTAGGTACCTCTATGATTTTATAAATTTTAGGCGAAATTATTTTAAAAAAATTTCAAAACCTCAAATTTTGACAAATTTCGAAAGAAATAGATGTGAAATTACAAAAAACCTTGGAGGTTGCTGTTCTTTATTTTGGAGGCTGCCCTTGTCAAGCCAAGAATATTATCAACATGGGTCACTTCAAATTCTGAGCCTAAATGTGGTGAAGAGCATGTCTCCAAAAAAATAATTTGAAAAAATGATTATAATAAAAAGTTTTTTTCTGCCCCAGTTGGGCTTGAAACCAAAAATTTCAATAAAAAAATTATAAAATCCGAATTTGACTTTGTAATTTTTACCCCACACACCTTGTATGTATGACCACGCCCACGCCAAATTATAGTATGAAATTCTTAATTTAGACCTTCCATCTAAGCTGCCCGAAACAGCAAAAAGCCATTTTGGCTTTTAAGGGCCTTTAGGGGTTAAACATGCTCAAGTATTTTGATACCATGCGGACATGGGACTAATTGAATGGGAATGCAGTTCATCAGGCGCTATGACAACCGGGAATGATTCTAAATTTTCAATTTTTTATAGAAATTAATAAGGTGTCTCACTATTTTTGTGAATGACCTTATAAGTGCAAAAATATTGATCAATTAATTTAATAATTAATAATAATAAGAGTAATAATAATTACAAAGGCAAGGGTTTAGTAATTCTTTTTTTGGAATTTTTTTTTTGGAATAAGATTTTTTTTGGAAAATTCTTTTTCAAGAAATTCCAATTTTTTTGGATATTCTACAAATTTCTCTTTTTCACCATACAAATAGATTATTTTTTGAAAAAACATCTTAAGCCCTAAGCGTCCCTAGCTTTTATGGGCTTAAAAACATCATTGCTTTTAATATGTTATAGGTCTAAATGTAGGTGAGGTATAGAAATCTCAATCGTACAGTATTGTAGTATACATGTTGTAGATGGTGCGAATCAAATTTGGAGTCATTAACCACATAAATTGCAAAATCATAATGTTTCAATGTTAAAAAAGAATGCTGAAATTTTCCTAGCAACACATTAGAGGTGAAATTCGTTTTCAAAAATACTCAAATAAAAAAAACTTTAAACTATAAAATGGTTCAAAATCATCATATAAACACATTGGTACCAAAACAAGCTCATGAAAAAATTTGATGTGCCCTAAAATGGCCTTGCAATGTCAAAAAGTAGCCCAAAAAGTGACCGATTTGACCCAAAAAGCAAAAAATGTCCAAAATACACATGTGCACTAAAATGACTCCCCAAACAATATGAATTGACACGAAATTTTTACCATGCTAGCTAGACTTCAAGGAGAATCCAATTCAACAACTTTTATTGAAAACGGACATTGGATGAAGGAGATACAAGCCCTCGAAATTGCAGCCATCAAAATGCAGAAAGTTGTTCAAAAAAAGACCCCTACTTTCAAATGATTTCCAAAAATTTAATGCATCTCGGATTGATCTAAAATGTTTATCACTCAAACTAGACATCATGCACGGGGGTTTTCTAAAATTTCATTGAAACCAAACACTATATGCAAAAGTTACACCTCTTCAAAGGTGAAAGTAACCCAAAAAATGTCCAAAATATGGACGCCGGGACGGTTAGGGGGTTAAAGATTTGGTCTTCACTCTTATAATTGTTTTTTTTTTTGGGTCCGATCCTGAAGACCAACTACGGTATATTAATTAAAAACATGTACATCTGAACAAGTGCCAAGAGGCAGTTTGAGACACCAGGCACTTTCGGGTATCCCTACATTATTTAGTAATAAAAGAAGTTTGTCATTTTGAAATATATAGCAGTCAATTCCCCTCTGTACAATTTGATGTAAAAAGAACTAAAAACGTTCAGATTTCAAGTTTCAAAGTTAAATGAGGTAAATAACAACAAATTCATGACAATTGAGTTAAAGACAATTGAGTCAACAAATTCATGACAAATTCATGACAATGACATTGAACTTTATCCACAACAACTCACTGTGACTGAAAGGGTGACACAGTTGCTATTCAATATAAAAATGGCGACCTGTCTCATCTGTTGACAACCATGTGCCCTTGCTTTGGTCGGCTACTCTACTGCAGTAACTTAACAGAACATAATTTGATCAAGTCATCTCAACTGAAATGCTTAAAATTCCAAATTTTGTTGCAATGAATCTGAACTTCCTGACTGACTGATCCAATGTCCACGACATGCTTGTTTTCTTAGGCGGGAAAAAGTAGTACAGATCCAGTAGTACGTACACAAGTTCACATGGCAAGTTGGCTAATTAACTTCAGTTAAGGTAACTATACCTTAAAAGCGTTCACCTTACCAACTGAGCCTATTTACACATATAAAACAGAAAATATTGTCAGTGGGTCTTAATAGCAAGTTCAAGAGAATTCCAACGCACTTTAGTATGCATTATTTGGACACGGTATGAATAAGTTATGAATTTCCAAAGTGTTGACTATAGGTTGACCTTAAAGTGACCCTAAACTTTGATGTTCAGATTGTGCACATTCTCATCAACAGTAGGGTGTCAGAATCTACTTATTACGGAAGATTGAGCTATGGACGCTTTTAGGTAATGGTCGCTTTTAGATATAGTTACCTTAACCCCTAAAGGACTAAGGATTCATGGTTTTAAAATGATAATTTTAAACGATCGTATTGTGAAAAATATAATTGAGATGGGACCAAATTTCATATCTATGGTATGAGTGAAGAACATTGCATGTGTTGGTCAAAAAGCAAACAAATTTGAACAACACGAAGTCTACATAAGTCCTATTCAAAACTAGGGAAAAAAAACCATGGAGACCTTATGGTCCTTTAGGGGTTATTAAGCTTAGTGACGAGAGACAATGAAGGTGCTCTGCTAGTACTCAGCAGTGATTCTTTTTCTATTGGCATTTAAACACCAAAAAGCACCAAACATAATTGGTGTGCACGAAGCCTTAAAGAAAAATCTGAATAAAAAAAAAATGGATGAAGATGCTAGATTGTTCCAAGTTTTGAAAATAAATCAGATGAATCACTAGTTTTTTAATGAATGTCATCCAAATATGTGGATGGCAAGATAGTTCTACCCAAAATATAGATGAATATGAAAATGTTTAGCTACATCATTTTATTTCATGTCGTCACTTTAGCACTTCCCCAAAAACCAAAAAAAATCCCTGGTACTAAGGCCCACTTTATACATAGGCTGGGGCTGTATGGAAGGCCGGCCCAATTCAATCCGGCCCAAGTTTGAAGTTCGGGACAAGGAAAACCTTGTTCCGGTTTCATCAAACCGGCCCAAAGATTTGGCGCCAAAATCATGCCACATAGGACACCATGTAGAAAAATTGCTTGTTCCGGCCCGGCCCTAGTATAAAGCCCTTGAGCCGGATTTGAAAAAATCGAGCGATCCTATTGGTTGAAATTTGAAGAGTTTGGGCCGGCCCTCAATCCGGTCCCAAGTATAAAGTGGGCCTAAGTACCACAGCAAAACTATATTTCGCTTTAAAACTGATTGAAGGTTATGTTAAAATGTGTCCAAGATCGACGAGACTAAATGAGTGCACACTGCCCCCAACACCCTTCAGTTTGTTTGTATGTCTAATAGTACAAAGTAAGTTATAACTGCTGAAATCATGTTGCCTAATTTTTCACATTTCAAAGCAGACACTTTGAATGGGAGTTTGAGAAGGAATCATTGAGTCGATGTTAACCCCTGAAGGACCAAGGACAAATTGGGTTTCATGTTTTTTAAATTGTTTTGAGTAGGTCTTATTTGGACTTCATTTTGTTCAAATTTATCTGTTTTTTGACCAACACATGCAATGGTATTCGTTAGTTCTGGTGATATAAAATTTGGTCCCATCTTAATTATATTTTTCACAATATGATGAATTGAGTTTGTCATTTTAAAACCATGGATCCATGGTCCATTAGGGGTTAATATATTTGATGGTAGAGAAACTATAATTTTTAACATGAAGCATGATTACCGTAGTGTAGTAAAATATTTCATGATTTAAGTGTGCAGTATTGATGGTTTTAGAATATGTGGTCATACATTATAGCATTATTTTGCAACTCTGAGCATTATGTTAAGGTAGACGTACCTTAAACCACCAATACACCTAAAACCACCAACTTCTACACCCCTCTTTCATTTCAGGAAGGAAATGTAAGCTTTCATTACATGATTTATGCATCAATTGCTCAAAAGTTAAGTCATGTACCGACAACTTACATTTCCTCCCTAAAATGAAGAAAGGGTGTAGAAGTTGGTGGTTTTAGGTGTATTGGTGGTTTAAGGTACGCCTACCTTATTACAAAAACCTTAGCTTCAAAGTTGTGGTGGATTACCGTAGTCAGTCGTCAGGATTGGGAAAAAAAAAAGTCAAAAAAAGAGAATCATAAAAAATACTTACATAATTTGGCATTTTTTGAAAAAGAATTATCCTAAAATAATAATTATTGGGCATGAAATGCTGACCCAGATGGCTGGGTACGGAGGTCATTCCCAAAAAAAATTAATCATTTTTTGGGTGCATGGATTTTGTTATCAGTGTCAATTTGTGATTTCTCATTCCTTCAATACTTCATAAAATTTGTATAATTTAATTTAATTTAATTTTTTAAATGGAAAAGAAGAAGGATAGTGAGCAATTCAAGCAAATAAAACACGCAATTCCCAATTTATGCACTTGGCGCCCAGGCGCAATAAAAAAATTTGTCTAAAAAATTCTTTAAAAAATAGCCATTTTTGTGTCTCAATTACATTGTAAACAAACAATTTATTTTTTTATTTTTTATTTTTATCTTTATCTTTTCTTTTATTTTTTCTTTTATCTTTATCTTTTATTTTATTTTTTCTTTTACCTTTTCTTTCTTGTCTTTCTTGTCTTTTGGCGGCGGAAGGGGAATTTTCTTTTTTTGGTTTATTTTTTGTTTTTTTGTTTTTTTTTTGCTGGTTTTCTTCTTCTGTTCAGGGTTCAGGGTGGCTGAAACCCTAATGGCGGCGGAAGAAAATTTTATTTCATTTATTTATTTTATTTTATTTTTGCTGGTTTTCTTCTTCTGTTCAGGGTTCAGGGTGGCTGAAACCCTAATTGCGGCGGAAGGAAAAAAAAAAAAAAAAAAAAAAAAAAAAAAAAGTTTTTTTCTTTTCTTTTCTTTTGCTGGTTTTCTTCTTCTGTTCAGGGTTCAGGGTGGCTGAAACCCTAATTGCGGCGGAAGAAGAAAAAAAAAAAAAAAAAACTTTTTTTTTTTTTCCGGATTTTCCGGCTTTTCCGGCTGAAGGGTCCGTGCGCGCGGACCTTATGTGACTCCCCTCCCTCTCTTTCTCCTCTCACTCTCACTCCCACTCTCACTCCCACTCTCACTCTCCTTCTCACTTTTCCTCTCCCACTCATATATATAGGGGGAGGGAGAGGGAGGGAGGGAGGGAGGGAGGGAGAGGGAGAGTGAGAGTGAGAGTGAGAGTGAGAGGAGAAAGAGAGGGAGGGGAGAGTCACATAAGGTCCGCGCGCGCGGACCCTTCAGCCGGAAAATCCGGAAAATCCGGCAAAAAAAAAAAAAAAAAAAAAAAACTTTTTTTTTTGTTTTTTTTTTTCTTCCGCCGCAGTTAGGGTTTCAGCCACCCTGAACCCTGAACAGAAGAAGAAAACCAGCAAAAAAAAAACAAAAAAACAAAAAAACAAAAAAATAAAAATAAATCCCCTTCCGCCGCCAAAAGACAAGAAAGAAAAGAAAGAAAAGATAAAAGAAAAGATAAAGATAAGGATAAAAATTTAAAAAATTAATTGTTTGTTTACAATGTAAGTGATTGTAGAAAAACAAAAGTCGTTGTTTTTTAAAGAACTTTTTAGACAAAATTTTTTTGAGCCAAATTTGCTCATGATTGATTGCACTTGGCCAAGTGCAAAAATAGGGAATTGGGTGTTATAAGTGCATTAATTTATTAAAGACGAAGATATGAGTTTCAACTTATCATTGAGACCGTAGGATGAAATCTAAGAATTTCCTCGACCCTATCTTACATTTACAAAAACCATCATTGTGATCTTGAAATTTTAACCCCTAAATGTCTAAAACCCTCTCCAATTTGGAGAATTGCAAAGATGTATAATTGTAAATTGCGACTAAAAGGAATATTTTGAACTTGATGAATGAATAAAAGTTGTACATTATGAATTTTAGATTCTATCCATATGGTTAGATTTGTGATTGCAATCACCAATATTTTGTATAAAATTTGAAGCATAAAATTCAAAATTCTTTTGTAATTGGATTACAACTAAGATATTGGCAATGCGTAGATGAAATTTGTTGTGATGGGTTGAAATGTTAAACTCTAAGTGTAGTGATTTTTGGAGATTTTTGGGTTGCTTAATTTTATGAGTTTATTATCAATAGCACATTTAGACTAAAAGCTTTAAATTTTTTGGTGAATCACTTCAACATGAAATAAGGCATCAAATTTTCACAAATTATCCTTTTTCTAACCGGATCACACATACATGAAGCTATCTTGCCATAGAATTTTGTTGTATTTCTTTTATTTGAAAAAAAAGCATAATAGATGAGAATACGTGGATGAAATTTGTACATTGTCCAAAATATGAACAATTTTTAACATCACTAAGTGTTTTGCTTTACTCACCCTAGTAGAGGTTAGTAAGTTCAACCTTTAAACATCCTTGGCACTTTGAAGTGGCAATCCAAACCCTGGGGAGTGCACCTAAAGTTAAGATTAGGAATACACGTGAGTGCGTTTTAATGGCATACCCCCTACAATACTTGGCCTTAAAATAGTTTTTAAACTAAGATTTTTTAGGTGCCAAATCATTACGTATATATCTATGATTTGGTATAAATTTCAGGACCAAAAGTTTTTAAAATCTTATAAAAATAATGATAGAAGTTTGAACTAAAATGCATTGTTTTTTGCTTCAAAAATCAATTTAAAAATATTTACAATTGATTATATTTTGAAATTTATACAACAAGAACTCTAGATTGTGTTTAACAACTTCATATTTTTTTTTACAATTTTGAGATGATTTTTTAGTACTGTACATACATAGGGGGGGGGGTCAAAAGTACGCACTCACGTGATTCCTAGTTTTAACTTTAAGTGCACTCCCCGAGATTCAAACAACATCTTTAAAATTCCCACCTCTTGGGCACCCTTTATCAAGGCCAAGCTTTTAATTGGTAATTAATTGTTAACTAATAGTAACAAGTACATACGTAGCAACTTCACACAAGCTTGGCAAGCCTCACCACGAATGGTAAATCTGCTATGCTTCCACGCTTGCCACGTGGCGCATGGATAAGCACGCCTAAGCTCTTAGGCGCCTACTAATGTGGTAATTGGAATGTGCAAAATGTGTAAAGAACCTCCGATCCAATGGTTCAATACTAAAATCAAATCAAAATACAATATAATACAATACAATTGTGGCTCTTCCTCTCAACCATAGAGGAGAGCACATAAAAAAAAAAAAAATTTAAATTTTAAAAAAAAACTCTCTTCTTCCATGAGCCTAGTATTCATATCCCAAAATGACTCTTAGTTCTTCATACTTTCCCAAACTATTTTTGGCTAAAAGATCTTCTAGTCTTTTACTTCAATTCTCTTCTTAGAATTTATTATTATCAACCACACACAAAATATTCGTTCTTTTTTACTTTAGTTCTAATCATATAACTTACACTAGTAGAAAAATTTGCGACCAAAACAACAGAAACTGTTGTTTGCACTTGTTGTTTTGGTCGCATTTTTTAGGACAAAATTCAATTGAAATCTTTTGATTTTTTCTGATGTTGTGGAAAATTTTGAAAAAATTAAAAAAATTAAAAAATAACATTTTTTTTCGTTGTCCAGAAATTTTGGTAGCCACATGAACAGCCCATGGTTGCCCACCGAGTTTGAACCCGAGACCTCATGCCTAAGAGCACTTGTCTCTAACCAACTAACTACCACTAAATTTCAATGTACAATACAGTAAGTTTTTTTTAATTATTCATTTGAAAGTAGGTGTTTTTTAAACTCATCATACTTTAGTTGCCATTTTAGTATAGTAGATTAACTTTTTTCAAAAACTTTGAACTACAAAAAGTTGAAAAATAAAGCTAACTTTCACCTACAAAAATCCGCTTAAGATTTTGAGTTTTCCGTCAAAAGTTATGAACAAAATTCAGAGAGGATGTTTGAAGTTGTTAAAGTAAATGTCTCTTCCAACCCCTCTCTGAACTTTATCCATAACTTTTGATAGAAGACCTAGTATCTCAAATGGATTTTTAAAAGTAAGAGTTAGCTTCATTTCACAACTTTGTGTATTTCAAAGTTTTTTGAAATTGCCATTTCTATTGTGTTCACCCAAAGAACCAGAAAATTTATTTTTTGAGGGAATCTAATCATAAAATCTTGTACCTGAATTTTCTAAGATCATGTCGTAAAAATTTCATCAAATTTGACCGTACGGATAGGAAGATAATAGCATTTAAAGTTAGATAGAAAGTTTTTTCAAGAAGATGCTTAGATTGCTTGAAAAACAAGATTGTCCATAACTTTCTCATCACTAGTCATAATGAATGAATAAAAGCTTCACATGTAAACAAAAATATGATCTATAAGAAACTTTTTTTTAAGAATTTTTTTAAGGATTTCTTTTTGTGCTTGAGAATGTAAAAATTATGTTTGAGATGGCATAAATTTTTCTCCTGGGCATAATATTCCAAAATATTATGAATGTGCTAAATAGAGTCAAAAGAATCTTAAATATTCCAACAAGTTTTAGAATATTGTAACAAGATTATAAAAAGATTTCAAAAGATTTTAGACTATTGTAACAAGAATTCCAAAAAGATTCTAAAAAATATTTCAAACCCACTAAGAGCACCGTGTGTCTGGAATAGAGTGTATCGACCAATTACATATAACTGTTTTTTTCACTAATTGTGAGAATCACAATGACGGAGAATGAATTTACTAAATTTAACTTCATAAAGTGAGAGCGTGGTCTTGTCAGAGAATAGGACAAAATGCTTGATGTGAGAACCACCACTCTTCATATTGACAATGTTTGGTGTGCAAATATCAAACTCTACTATAAGACAATCATACTTTATCATCTAGAATAGATATGGTGAGTGGAAAATGGGTGCTCCTCGGCTCTAAAAATGCCATTGCATTCCAGTGAGTGATATGTACTAACTTGAATTTGGTATGATGATGGCACTCCATTGTTGTGCCACATGGGCATGGCTTTACATTGCCCTAACAATAACATTGTCGTTTGTCATTCATAACCATAAAATTGGTACTTTTTCAAGAACAAGCCATGTCATCATTTTGTGATTTCTTCATGAAAATTTCCAAACTTGAAGAATATCAAATTTAGTTTTTGGGCCACCTTCTAATTTTCTAAAATTTCAAATATTGAGCACTTTCTTGCATTTGAAAACCATAAAAGGTCAAAATCTAACTTTCCTACTGATTAAAATAAGAAAACTTATTGGCAAATCTTCAAAAATAAAATAAAATTGGACACTCTTTTTGCACAACATGGCTTTCTGTATTGAAATTCAAGATCCACCAAAAATTAGATTATTTGAAGTAATTTTATAGTTACAATGAATTTTTTTTATCTCATTTATATCTAAAAAAATCACAAGAAAAGATACGCAGTCGAATTTTTAAAGATATCCATTGTTAAATTTTACAAGCACGGATGGCTTGTAATCAATGAGTCATCAACCACTAATGACTCATTGATATGACCATAGAAAATATATTGTAAACTTAGAGATATCAACAATGTTTTGAGAAGCTAAATTGGTGTGCAAATTCATCCAATCTAAACCCAATCACAAATGTCTCAAAGATCCTCAAAGATTCCGTTCAACATTGTCCAAGTGTTGTCCAAAATTTGGAATAGTTGAGGCAAATTCTTGAATGCCAATGGAATCTTATTTGTGAACATTGTCTCTTCAAGTTGTGTCCATCTATGCCTTCTAGATTGAAAGCAATCATCAAAGCAGAGGATGGTCACACACGCTGGTAGATTGGTCAATTTTGGGGATCATAAAATCATTTTTGTGAGTAAGAGAAGTATAGACAATCAAGTGTTTGTAGAGCTTGACGTAGTCAAATGTAATAGACCTCATTCAATATGCAAGTGAACTTTGTTTTTACGAAATTTTTAACTCTTTTTTAATCTTCTAGCTTTTAACTAATAAGTTATCTATTTTTATGTTTATGACTAGTATGTCCAATTGGAACTTTAAAACCTATCATAGATCATTTTCAAACGAATTTTTAAAGTGAAACACCAAAGATATTTTAAAAATTCACCAAGAAAAACATTCTATTTTTAGAAAGTAAAACTTGGTATAATTGATTACAGTAGTGTTAGATAAGAGTATACATTAAATCTTTATAAAATACCAGTTTTATGTCAATTTAGATCCATTTTGCATTGGTGAGTAGAAAAGGTGACAATCTTTTTGTTAGGTCGTTGTGCACATTAGAACATGGATGTAGAGGACACATCAGAGCATGGATGTTCAGCACACATCAAAGCATATGGACCTACAAAAATGGGTTATTGGGCATTGTGGGCAGAGTCAATTACACCATTATTGTGTTACTACTTGAGGATAGTTAGTTACCATAGGTACGATGAAAAATAGGAGGAACTCAAGTTGTAGGCGTGGGTGACCATGAGGAACTACCAGGTGCTAGTTGTACAACATGTTGTAGAAGGTGAAAATTGGATCTGATTCTAGGTTGATTTTCTTGAACTGGTCTATTACTGTAGGCAACTTGCAAGTTCGTCAACTTGCTCCCGAATATTAGTAGGAAAACAGTGTTTGGCAAAAAAAAAAAAAAAATTATGAAAAATTTCAACTTTTTTTAAAAAATTAAAATAAATTAGGCTAGAACCGAGTAGTTTGTCAAAGTTGAATTGAAATGAATTACACTTCTCAAATGTGGGTTGTGAAGTGGATAGAGCCTTGTGCTTTATACAAAATCCATTGCACTAGTGCCAACAATGAATGTGGGATATGTAGAACTCCACTCAATTCTTGCTCCCTCTTAATCAACAGTTAAACTCCTTTACAAAAATGTGCATAATTTAAGCATAAGTCCTTCAAATCACAAAATTCTTTTTGGAGGGTGAAATTTTACTTGATTGCGCAAATATTTTGAGTTTAAAAATATTCAAAATAAGTTAGTCTACTATGCACAATTGAACCTTGAAAGTTTGATCACAACACATTTCAACTCATGCACATTCTTTAACACCCTTACTGATATTGTCCATATCTCATGCATAAACACTTCAAATCACAAAATTCTTTTTAGAGGTGGAAGATGAACCGGCCTTCTAAATTTTCTTAGTTGAAAACATTTCAAAATAAGAACATTTTCTATGCTCAATTGTGCACCAAAATCTACTGAAAAGTATGGTATAGTGAGAATTCACATAGACTCGCAAGTTCTTCTTATCCTATATCATTTAGGGGTGACTTGGCGTAAATTTGATTACAAGAGAAGCTCTTTGTTCTCCACCAACACACACTTGATTACCCTAATTATACTAAAAGATGTGGAAAGTGGTAATTTCTCAACATTTCGACAAAAATTGCTTGTAAATTTCAAAAAAATTGGCATGTTATTTTTGAAATATTTATTGATGAACCAACTATGCACCTACGGTAGGCTATGAAGCAAGAAACCTCGACTCTAACCCGTCCCCACCGCCCCCCTCCCCCCCCCCCCCCCCCCCCCCCCTCAAAAAAAAAAAAAAAAAAAAAAAAAACAAGCATTGTCCACCTATGGACCTTATTTTTTATAATTTCCATTTTGGACACTCTAGGGTCTTTCTTTGGCAAATTGTTTTGCAAATTTGAGACCTACAGCCCAAATTTGGTCTAGGGGGACCGTCTTCAAAATTTTAAACTCTTGGAAGAGGGGGTTATTTTTTAAGGTGGGCCCCTACATGTTCAAAATAGGGGGCAGTTTTTGTCCTCTCATAACATTAAGTAGCCTCTGTGACTGTTGCCTTCTCCCAACATAATGATGTGAAATATCCCACATCATTTCATCCTCCCAATGAAATGATGTGGGATATTCCATATCACATTAGTAGCTATGGGGGCAGGTGGCATTAAGCAAGAGCAATCAACCATAGTGAACAGTAATCCAAAGCACTCACTCAATCGCAATTCAACAGTGTTTTGTAATTGTTTATTTCATTCAATAGTCCATTCAATTACAAATCACTGGTCACTCCATATATAAAGGTGGATGAACCTAAAAGGCAGCCTCTTGGAAGGCTACTGAATGTTATGCTTGCATTAACGTCCGGGGGGATTTAGAGTCTTTCGGCAATAAACAGTGTAGTAGGTAATAAGAAAAGCAATATGTTTTTATCTCCTTGTTTCTTTTCTGGAACTAGTCTAGACGAATAAAAAGAAAAGATTTTACTCGCAGACTAGAATAATTATTCATTATAATGCAATTATAAATGAAAAATAAAAGAAGCAATGATCATGAAAAAGGAATGATAATGAAAATAAATTATAGAAATAACCTAGAGAAAATAGGCAAAGTGAAACTTTAGCTATCGAGGCCTTCGTTCATCTGATAACAGATAAATGGACAAGTAAACCGACAAAAGAAAAACATTTGCAAGCATCCAGGCACGTTTGCAGCAAGTTCCATCCATCATGACGGATGAAACAATCATTTTCTCATTCGTCGACTTGCGCAAACCCTAAACCTCCTCTTGTGCCGCGGAAACTTCACAGAATCTTGAGATTTTTCGATTTCCCACAGTTGAATGCAACAATCCTTGGGGACCACGCCATTGAATCCGCTGCTCATCACCGACCGACTCGGCAGCCTGCCTTGGGCAACACTGTTGCTGAATTGTATAAAACGCATTGCGCACAAGTGGGGGATTCATCTTTCGCTGAACTGTGGGTGCGTTCCACTTGTCACTCGCTACTACTCAATTAATTCACTGCTCAATTCATCAGGTACAGAGCTCATATCGATCTTCTTTCAAGGCACATTCCTGTTCATTTCGGACACCCTTCTTTAGTTCTTCTTGAGGGACACGCTTCTGAGGTTCATATTCGTGACAGGTTCACCGCAGAATTTGAATCCTTTCTTGTACCTTTGTGTTGAACGTAGAAGTACCGATTTCCGGATTTGCATTCGAGAAAAGACCGGACCGCAGTAGTACTGAGCTTGGTGTGGATTGAATTAATCCACCACAACCTCAGCAACACACTGCCGATCGAAGCCTCCTGTTAATTTGTTTGCGTTTTTTGAGAATCGATCTTATAGTTATGGACAGACACGGTCACCATCATGGCCACCTTCGTTCGCACAGGCCTGTCATTCCTCATGCTTACGCAGGCCTTCATCATGGACATGTCTATGGCCCATTTCCAGGCCTTCACCATGGTCCTCCACCTCCGTTTCCACCTGGTCATGATTTTCTGCGTATGAATGGCGATCATCGTGGACATGGGCCTCCTCCTTTTGGTGGGTTCCGGGGTCATCCTCTTCACCACCCCTGTCATTCTCGTGACAATCGTCGGAAGGGTCATGGATTCAGGCACAGAAATCAGATTGATGTAGTCGATCATTCAAATAACGACGTGCCTGAATCTGGTTGTGATGGAGAGCTTCATAGGAATACCACATCTGAGAATCCTCACTGCAATAGTGGGCCTTCTGATGTCGCAAACGTCTCACTAACCTTGGATATTGAGAATCCTGGTTCGGAGTGGAAACAAAAGTACCTTCGCCCCCGCCGCCATTTCCATCACAAGCATCGTGACAGCCATGGCTTTCAACGTGGTGTGATGATGTTGCACTTGCATCCGGGCTTCGATGAATCTATGTGGAATCCGGGGTCCTCACATGAAGATGTCGTGTTGCGACATCGTCATGCTCACATGAAGAAGCACATGAAGTGTCGTGTCAAACGCTGCACTTCTTCTTCAACTTCCGGATCTCCAAGTGGTCAGAGTCATTCCCACTTGGATATCCGGTCCGGTAGAAGATGCAGACATGCCGCACCTGAATCTCGTTTGAATGAAACAGAGGATCGTGTCGAACCCCCTACTGCACAAGCTGTAGTAGAGACTGAGGAAGCTCTCGGCCTCATGGCAATCAACGAAACCAAATCGAATGTGGTATCTGACGCCGACGTGGATCGCTAAATTTGAAATTTTCTGACAACACTTCTTCCTGAAGTTATATAAAGGTGTGCATACTTAATGATACTACCAGCGCTCGCTCTATTTATATTAAATAGAACTTCAAGCCTATTGTAAATGTAGCCAAGATGTAAGATAAGTGGTTTTGCCCTATCCATTTGAGTTTCTATCAAAAAAGCGGTTTATTGAGTTAAGATTACGCGAAGCTGAGTCTATTTCTTAAAATTCATCTCATTTCTAGGAATCTGTTTGAAACAATATTAGGAGAGAGCTAATCTATTGTATAATCACCACAATCCGTCAGACTAGGTCATACACTTCCCAACCTTCTCATCTCGATATTTCAAAAAATCTATCCTTACCTGCATTTCTATGATCCATATAGCTTAAACATAAAGCTAGTCTTTTTGTCACTTAGTGAGCACAATTTTGACATCTGTAGAAGGTTTGTTTGAACAGAAGGAGGTGCAATTACGGAAGTTATACATCAGCAAATAATCTTGGTTCTGGAGGAACTTTGAGGAATGATCTCATAATACTCGACAAAGAGGGGTGAAAAGAAAAAGAATACTTCCCTGGAGGGAGATGTAGTTTGGAAAAAATATAAATAAAGTGGTTTTGAAAACCAAAGATTCCCCTCAAATGTTGTTGGTCAATATTTGTTACTTGCAATTGTATATGGTATTGAGATGTGACATTTTATAGGTTATTGTGCTACATTTTGAGCTTGAAACATGGTAGTTGTTTGAATCTTTGGAGATGTGAATGACGTCAAGATTCGATCAGGGCAATTGTGGGAGATGCTTGAGCTTTGGATGTGCCAAATTCTTGTCTCTTGATCTAGAGAGAGCACATCGTTTAGAGTAGCACAAGTGTTGTTTGAGAATGGAAATGTGCTTTGTGTGCGCTATATTAGTAAAAGCTTTCTAACATGTTCATTGAAGGGCTGAAAAGCTATGATTGAGTATACAAACGAACGAACTAGTTTTACAGTTTCTTGATATGATACACAAACCAGAAAATTCAAACATTTTCCCTTTATCGAGTTCATGTCCCAAGGAACTTCTTTCCCACCTTCACTCATTATTCATATCTGGTGCCAGAACTGTTGTGTCATAATATCTGAGATTGTTGTAGTCAATATTTTAGTTGTGGATTCTTATCAACTCCTTGCTTATCGTGTTGTAATGCTTGTCTGTTGTGTGGAGATTTGTTTTCAAACAGTATGTTACACTCTTAGAAAAGCATGTGTATGAAGTGGGTTCTTTGGTATGCAGTTTGTACATTTCACCATAATTTCGATTCTTTCACATGATCTATAGTTGTTAGAAGCTTAGTTGCAATTTATCTCTTATATGTTACTGCATGGTTTTGCTAGTGAATTAGGTTAATGGATCCACTCATTGGGCACCTCAATGCACATTAATTAATAAAAGTTGAAAAAAAGTGTTGGGAAAAAAAAAGATTTCCTGCATTTGAACATTTTCAAATTTAATTGAAAAAAATTGGGCACTTCACAATGTAAATGTTAAATATGATAGATAACCTGAAAACTTTCATTCATTATTTGCGGCTAATGTTGTCCTCTTTCAATCACTAATTTGTCTTATTTCTTTAATTTGTCTCAGTTATCTACGGTGACTCCATGTTGTGTGGTTTGGATGAGGTTTATGAAGTAGGAACTTCTGTGAAATTCCATGATTTCGGCAATTCCATTTTTTTTTAATGTTTATTTGGGCAAGTATGTGCTGAAATTTCCTAAAAATTTGGGCATGAGTTTTAGCAATTAATTTTTGTCCAAGGAGCTACCAACCTACGATAGTGTGTCCTATGCCGTTAAGCACATTGCGCTCTGCTGTTGGGCCAAGTGTTTTGGGCACTTTTAAAGTCTTAAACCGCCAATAGAAACTCATTATTGAAATAATGAACCATGTTTTGGTCGAACGGATGTCATGTTTGGATTTCTAGGCTTTAAAATTCAAGCTTAAATTAGTCTTAATACACCTCTTGTATCATCATATTTGGCTTTGTTTTTAACCCTAAAATACGCAACCAGCCAATTGGTTTTAAAAAATGATATTTTGAGCTCCAAAATGGCACTTTAAGCTATAATTATAAATCTTCTCCCTCCAAAATTTCTTATCCCATCTATTGGAGTCATTTTTTTTAATAGTCAATATTAAGTGAGATATACACATCAAATTTTTGCATATCATGAAGTCAACTAAACTTTGACCATGCATAATTTCATAAAGTCTTGTTCAATAATGTTATTTTTTCTCAAAGTGTCTCAAATGAATATTTCTTTGTTTTGATCTTTTTAATTTCTAATTTTAGATTCATTCCGTCATCCAAGTTGAGAAAAAACCAAAAAATGGTCTCGCGGGCACTTTGTGACGACCGACTTTGTAGCAATGAAAACACGCAATTCGCTATTTATGCACTTGGTCAAGTGCGTTCATTTCATGAGCAAATCTTGCTTAAAAATTTTTGTGTATAAATTTCTCTAAAAAAGAATGATTTTGCCGTTCTACAATTACTTTCATTGTAAACAAACAATTATTTAATTTAATTTTTATTCTTATCTTTATCTTTTATCTTTATCTTTTATTTTATTTTTTCTATTATCTTTTCTTTATCTTGTTTCATTTATCTTATTTCTTTCTTGTCTTCAGTTTATTTTCCTTCTTGTCTTCCTTCTTGTCTTCTTCTTTTTCTTCTATTTTTTTTCATTCCTCTTGTGGCAGCCGCAAATCCTTCGCCCGCACCAAAGACAAAAAAAAGAAGACGAAATCAAAAAAAAAAAACAAAAACTTTTTTTTTTTTTTTTTTTTTTTTTGATTTCGTCTTCTTTTTTGTTTGGGGCTCATGAACCCTGAAAATAGAAATTTTAAAAATTAAAAATTTAGGGTTCAGCCGCCGGCGGCTGAACCCTAAACGGCGGAGGATGCACAAAAAAAATAAAAAATAAAAGAAGTTTTCTTTTTTTCTTTTTTTCTTTTTTTAGTCTGCTGTGGGCTAGTGGGTGCGCGGCCGCGCACCCACTGCCTCATTTTCTCCTTTCTTCCTCTCTTCTCTCTCCCTCTCCCTCTTTCTTCTTCTTCTCTCTCCCCTCTCCCCTCTCCTCATATATATAGGAGAGAGAGAAGAAGAGGGAGAGAGGGAGAGAGGGAGAGAGGGAGAGAGGGAGAGGAGGAGAGGAGAAAATGAGGCAGTGGGTGCGCGGCCGCGCACCCACTAGCCCACAGCAGACTAAAAATAGAAAATAATAATTATTTTTATTTTTATTTTTTATTTTTAATTTTTAATTTTTTATGCATCCTCCGCCGTTTAGGGTTCAGCCGCCGGCGGCTGAACCCTAAATTTTTATTTTTTAAAATTTATATTTTCAGGGTTCATGAGCCCCAAACAAAAAAGAAGACGAAATCAAAAAAAAAACAAAAAAAAACAAAAAAACAAAAAAACAAAAAACAAAAAACAAAAAAAAAAGTTTTTTTTTTTTTTTTTTTTTTTTTTTTTTTTGTCTTTGGTGCGGGCGAAGGATTTGCGGCTGCCACAAGAGGAATGAAAAAAAATAGAAGAAAAAGAAGAAGACAAGAAGGAAGACAAGAAGGAAAATAAATTGAAGACAAGAAAGAAATAAGATAAATGAAACAAGATAAAGAAAAAATAAAAGAAAAAAGAAAATTAAAGATAAAGATAAAAGATAAAGATAAGAATAAAAATTAAATTAAATAATTGTTTGTTTACAATGAAAGTAATTGTAGAACGACAAAAATGGTTGTTTTTTAGACAGTTTTTTAGACAATATTTTTAATGCTTCCGGGGACCAAGTGCATGATTATATGGCCAAGTGCGTAAATAGCGAATTGCGTGTTTGAAACAAAATTTTAATTTTATCAATTAAGGTTATAAATTACATATTATGCTTTCATTTTGGTGTACACTATAATGTGCATTGTCCTAACAAAAAGAGTGTAGCCTCTTCTATCTACCGCTGAGAAAATTGATCTAAATTGACATGAAATTGGTATTTTATAAAAAAAAATCAATATGTACTCTTATCTAAGACTATTGTAATCAATCTTACCAAGTTTCATTTCCAAAAATAAAATGTTGATTTTTGGTGAATTTTTTAAGTGTTTTTGGTGTTTAACCTTATAAATTTATTTTAAAATCATTTATGATAGATTTTGAAGTCATGATTGGACCTACTAATTAAAAACATAAAAAACAATCAACCTACTATCCATAAAAGAATTCAAAAAAGTTACAGATTTTTATATAAACACAATGTCATATTGATTGTTGCACTACTTCAAGCTCTACAACTACTTGATGGTCTATACTTCTCCTCCACACAAAAGTGATTTTAATGATCATCAATCTTCACAAATCTACCAACAAGTGTTTCCACCTTTTGCTTTGATCACTGCTTCTAATCTAGAAAGCATAGATCGACACAAATTCCATTGGCATTCAAGAATTTGTCTCAACTCTTCCAAACTTCGAGTAATACTTGGAGCATGTTGAACGGGATCTTTGAGGACATTCCAGACATTCTCAATTGGGTTGAGATCAGGTGAATTTGCAAGCCAATTTAACTTTTTCAATGTCGTGCTCTAGCCTCCATATTTTATATTTCTAAGTTCACATGATATTTACTATGGTCATATCAGCGAATCATTAATGGTTGATGATTCGCTGATTACAGGTCATTCGTACTTGTTATAGTTGACCATGGTAATTTTTGAAATTTCCATTACATATCTTTTTGTTTTATTTCTGAGGTTTAAATGAGATTAAAAATTTGTTATAACTTTTAAATAACTTCAAATAATGTAAATTTTTGGTGGACGGTGAATTTCACAATGTAAAACCGTGTTGTGCAAAAAAAAAATCCAATTTCTTTCTTTCTTTCTGAAAATTTGATAGATTTTTGTGTTTTAGAATGAAAGTCTAATTTTGACTCACAAGGTTTTAAAATGAAATAAATTGCTCAATATTTGAATTTAAAAAAAATTAAAAAGTGAACAAAAAAACTAGACTAGATATTCTTGAAGTTTGGGAATTTTCATGAAGAAATTAGGAAAAACAGTTACATGCCTTATTTTTGAATAAGTACCAATTTTATGACTGTGAGTGACGCAATAATGTTATTTATAGGACTATGTACATCAATTCCAAATTATATTACAAAACCATCAGCATCTAGCCATCTACTATTTATAATATTTTATAACAGTAGGGTTCCAAACCCCCTACTGCTAGGATCAAATTTTACATATACAATAATTTTTCTTGGAACTATGGTGAGAGAGGACATTTGACATTGTATGAGGGAATTTAGTAAAAATCAAACAAGATGAACTTACTAAGCTCCCAAGAGACCATTTTTTACTCACTGCCCATTTTCCTTGGGTTGCCCAAGCTCCAAAATATTATTTTATTCAAAACAAGAAATATGATGTCATAGGTAAACGAGTCTTCTTTCCAGTGCAATTGTAGTTATGTTCATCCAATCAAAACTCCACTTACATCAGGAATTTAGGACCTCACTGATTTTTAACGATTTCCGTGCGACATCCAATATTTCATGGGTTTGTACTGTACATTTCTTGCATGGATTCCGCACAAATTTTGTGCTAATTATGCACTAAATTCGCATGACTTCTACATTCACTCTTTTTGTTATCAACAAAGTGCAAAATCTGTGTGGAATTAGCATGAAATCCGTGCAAAATCCATGCGAAAAATTATTTGATGTCGCACGGAAATTATTTAAAATCCGTGGGGTCCTAAATTCTTGATGTAGGGGAATTTTTCAAGTGAAACATCTCAATGTTGACATGCAGTTCCAACACTTTGAATAAGCTTGCCCTAAAATTTAAGCCAATGAGATTCATTGAGCACCTCAAAGGAACTTTTGTCCAGCCCACATGGGTTGTATGCCATGAGTTGTGGGCTCATCCAATTGGAGGATAATTGAAGGAATTTAAACACCTAATTCCCTATTTTTGCACTTGGCCAAGTGCAATCATTTCTGGACCTAATTGTGCTAAAAATAAAAATTCTCAATAAAAATTGACGAAAAAACATCGATTTCTTTCTTTGTTGAAACTTGTACTATATTGCAATAAAAGACTAATATTTCAAACTTTTTCATAACATAAATTTGAATTTCCTGTATTTTTAAAATTGCAAGATTGACTATTTAAAAACTAATACAAATTATAAATAGATTAAGACATTATAACACCGTTGCCAGAGTGTATGGGAGAAGAAATTTATTTATTTTTTCTTATTTTCCGTTTTCTTGTTTCTTTTTTTGTGTGCCAAAAAGTACATAAGGCTGCGTTTTTCTCCTTCTTCCATCCTTTAAAACAACATTCGAATGCCGCGTGTCCTCAGTCCCTCCGCCACGCCCAAAAAATAAAAATAAAAATAAAAATTTCTCCCTTTTTCTCTGGGATTTCGGGAGTTGAGGATCCGCGCGCGCGGACCCTATTCCATTCTCTCCTCAAGAGAACACAAATATGTTCTTCCATGCTCCCATGGCCGCCTTATATATCTTATGAGGCAATTATGAGAGGGTATGAGAAAACATATTTATGTTCTCATGAGGATTGGAGGACAAAGGGTGCGCTGCCGCATACCCTTAGCCCCTCCGTCACGCCCAAAATGATTTTATTTTTATTTTTATTTTTATTTTATTTTTTATTTTTCGGGATTTTCGGGATTTCCGAAATTTCTAGGATTTCGGGAGCTGAGGGTCCGCGCGTGCGGACCCCATTCCATCATTTCCTCAAAAGAACACAAATAGGTTCTCCCATGCTCCCATAGCCGCCTTGTATACTCTTAAGGCGGATAAGGGAGGGTATGAGAGAACATATTTTCGTTCTCATGAGGGTTGGAGGATAGGGGTGCGTTGCTGCGTATCCTCAGCCCCTCTGCCACGCCCAAAAAGTTTATTTTTATTTTTATTTTTATTTATTTTATTTTTGTACGGGTTTTCCGGGGCATAGGGTCCGCGCTTGCAAGCCCTCTTTCGTCCTCACCTCAAGCGACTCTTCAAGAGAACATCTATATGTTCTCCCATTCTCCCATGGCCGCCTTATATACTCTTGAGGCGGCTATGAGAGGGTATGCAAGAACATACGCATGTTTTCTTTACGAAAGGAAGAAAACAGAGGAACGGCTATGTATCATTAGTAAGCCGCAAAAAGTATATATATTTATATATATATATATATATATTTATATTTATATATATTTATATATATATAGACAGATAGATGTTTAATGATTTTTTATTGTTTTATTTTTTGTGCAGGTGGTTGAGTGTGCATGGTCGCACATTCTTTTCCTCCCTTTTCTTAGTGCATTTGGAAGCCCTGTGGGAGTTGACAACGATGTTGTTTATGTGGAATTTCTTGGATTCTGTGTAGGGGAGTGAATTGCTCAACTCGTTGTTCTGACAAGTTTGCTCGAAGGGGTTGGACAATCTATTTTGATAACGTATTAAAGAAATGTCATGGTGGAGTTACTATTTGGAGGGAGGAAGCAACAAATGCAACAGTGGCGCTATATGATTACGTGCGGATGAAGCAAATCATTATTCCAAATGAAGCGAAGTCGCACATACTTGAATATGTTGCAATGCAGATTGAAGGCATGGGTGACAATAGGTTGCTAGATGCTTACTAGAGTACATGAGTACATTACTATATAGTATATTATTTTCTAGTTTAGTTGTCAAGGTACTCATTTAAAAGTTTGTACTATTCTTATAAATTGTAAACAAGTAAAGTGTTTTTATATACTAAAATGTATATTTAAAACATAATCGTCTATTTGTGGCCTACTTCTAATTGCTTACAATATGTTTAAATGGTTTTGTAAGATGTGTACTTAACCTCTTGTTTGAGAACTCTAACCTCTTGTATTTTTCTAATATACTATGTGTCAAGATCAATTTCAAGGAGAGTTTTGTTGCGTATAGAATTCAATTAGAAAATATTCAAAGCACAAATAATGACTTTTCAAGAAAAAAATGACTCGACAATTTCCAAATTATCCTTTTTGCAACCAAATTTGTAAAAGAAAAAAATTCACCAAAATTTTCATGCAATTTCTACCGGTCTGAATTTTTAGTGCGCTTAGAAGCCAAGTGCATGATTATATGGCCAAGTGCAAAAATAGGGAATTGAGTGTTTTTAGCCAAAATCTCTTACTTCCCTTCATACCCCTATCCATTACAAGATCTCTGAAAAAATGCTAATGAATTGAACATCTTGTCAAATTGAGTCATGCATCTTGTTAACTACCTCATCTTGAGGATGGTCAAAAATGGCACATAATTTCATCTTTTGTTTTGGGTTTGAGAGGCCATCAAAGCAAGATTGCCCGGATTTTTCAGGGCCTTAAATTTTAAAATCTCAACTTCATTTGCTATTATCTTAACATTTGTATGGTCAAATGTTTTGAAATTTTGAGGGATGGTTTATAAGGCCTAGGAGTACAAGATCTTACAATTGGAATGTGAGAAAAGGGTTTTGAAAATCATTCCAAAATCATCAGTAAAAATGTCAAAATGAGGCAGTTTTGAGTTGGGAACCTCCCTCGGGCGTTTAGGGGTTAAGATGTGAAGAAAAGAGCATCCAAGAGCATCGGAGAGAATCTTGGAAACTTTAGTAGGGGTAGAAAATATAGGGCTTAATAATGTAATGTTTTTTCAAAATGCTAAAGTTGCTTACCAACTACCACTTACATCAACACACTACTAGAAAATCCAACTAATCTGTTGATTCAGTCGCGTTGACCGGGACACTTTTCTGTTGATTTGAACAAAAAATTGACCAAATCAACAGAAAAGTGTCCCGGTCAACGCGACTGAATCAACAGATTAGTTGTATTTTCTAGTAGTGACAATACTTTTAGTATGTTCTATATACATGACATCATGCCCTAGTAGAACATAAGTTTGACAAGCTGTGGCTTGTCCCTAGGCAAAATTCTTGTCAATATAAAGTAATTTTCTAAGAATCATTTTTTGTGTGAAAAGAGAAAACGAAACAATCTTTTCAATATGAAAAGCCTTTTTTCATCTCAAGTGTTCCCTCTAAGTTCTATCCAAATTCTAATGACATGTAATTAGGGATTCATCGAGAGTCCTCAGTTGTGGCTCAAGGGTTGAGGCCCTAGACGAGTCTTGTAGTAGACGTGAAACCTTGATTTAGAGTTGTTTTGGTAAGCTTGGTTATTTAGGGTTGTTTTGTTAACCCTTGAACGACCCAAAAACCCTTTGCAGCTGTATAGAATATTCTGTATTTGGTGTTATTTCATCAAAATAACAATGACCAAACATTTTTTGGTACAAAGTAAAATTAATAATCATGATAATATGTATATAACAATATATCACAATTCATGTATTAAACCACAATTGGACAATTACTAAGCTAAATACGGGTTGTAGAGAGGGACCCCAAGGGCCTTTTAAACCCATAGTTCACATATAAAAGTTTGAAACCCTAATGAAGTCATCATTTCTCTTTTTCTAGCTTGAGCTCTTCTACTTTCAATACTATCTGGCAATGAATAGTGTTCATGTGACATCATCATTTCTAGGTTTAAGAGTTAACCCCTAAACTCTTGGGCCTATGACCATGGAATCATGTTTTACAATCACACTAAATTTTGCCACTATAAATAAGATAAGTATTCAATTTTATATTTTTAGTAAATGAAGCCATTTTTCTACTACAAATCATGAATTTTTCATAAATTTTGGTGAAATTTGAAATTACTATGATTTTTTGAAGTGATTGTAAAGAAAATTCATATCAATTACAAAATGTAATAAAAAAGTCCGATTATTTTACTAAAGGTGTAAATTACAATGAAAAACATTACAATAATTGAAAATCATCCGTGTATCTAAATTTAGATTTCTTTTGCTTCACCATGGTAATACCCACCAAACTTGTAACTCCAATAAAACTCTCAATTTCCAGAATTTCCCAAAAATTCAAAGAGTAGAATAGAAACTAGACTTGGTAAGCTTCATTTGTTAGTTAATCTTTTAACGTCCCGATTCAACTTTGTTTTCAAAGATTCATTATAAAATGTTTGATAGAAAACAAAAATGCAGTTGATGTACAAAGCTAAGTTGTAAATGTCAATGTGAAGATCACATATGTATGGTTGGATTCATCATTTTTTAAATTAGTATTTTTTAATTAATTTTGCAAGTTTTTCTCTTGAAATTCGATTAGAAATTCCAAATTTACACAAAAAAATTAAAAAATATTGTAATAAAATTGGAATAACATGCACTACGAGATAGTATGGTTTCCATTATTTGATTCTATTTATTTTGGAAAATGGCATGTTTTGAAAGTCTCACCTTTTGAACTAAAAATGAAACTTGACATAAACCAATTGTGTTTTTTTTTTCAAAAAATTTCAATATCTTATTTTGAAGATCCATACTGTACAAATGATAGTCAACTAGTATAAGAACCAAGAGAATTTTGGATGGATGAAAATTGTATAGGATGTAGTATTGAGAAAGGTTGCAATCAGTTCGTCATCCATTATATGTACGCAAGGGTTATACTCAAATGCTCATTTTCATGGCCTAAACTTAGTTTAAGCAGGAAAAAACAAAAAAACTCAAACTACACTACATGGTGAACTGTTTTTATGATGTTTTTACGACGTTGTTGGGAATAATAAAAAGATTATCACCACCACTAGTAGGATTTTGGTCCTTTATAACTAGTCCTTTGTTACTTAAATGGTCCAAAACGACTCTTTTTAAAAAGAATTGAGTCACAAACGATCATTTAAGTCACAAAGGACTAGTTATAAAGGACCAAAATCCTACTAGTGCCCCACGAGTGATTTATCAATTCCAGGAAGTGCACAAGGGGCTAAGGAAACGCCACAAAAATCCTTGAATGAAATATCCTCTCTTATAACAGCTCAACAGAGGTTCTATCCATCCAAACTTCTCAAAATGACGCCTCAAGCATTACTGGGTTAAAACTTGTCCTCATTAATAGCAGAAACTTAACTCGTAAAGGACGCGGGGGGGGGGGGGGTAGCTTAGCTCTTGTTTTCTTGACTAGCTCTTATAACAAGCTCAATTCCTCATTGGTGTGGGGTAATTTTGACGATCAACACCGTTGAAATTAAAGAAGACTTACATAGCTTTTGTATGAAAAAAGGATCAACAAAATCGCACAATTTTTGAGAAATTGCCACCATTGAGAAGATTGATGGAATTTGTCTGGGGTTTTTTGTACATATGTTTGATCATAATTTGGAGGTGTGAGGAGGAAGAAGAGGGTCTCAAGTGACGCCCAAATAGCCTCCTGGCAACTCAAAAAAATCACCAAAAATTGCACACTTTATGAAATTCCAATCAAGAAGTACCCACGGATTTAGCTCTCAAGAAGGATCAGGGTCTCTTAGTTGCTCACCTTACAATTCACAGCTCAACAACTTGAATTTTCTCACTTTCTAGTTCCAGAAACCACGTGATGGCTTCATGATCCTTTAGGGGTTAAGAATCTTGTCCCGGAATCTTCTTGTGAAAAGGAGAGTTACTACAGTAGTCAAATTTATGCTCTGTGCCCAAGGGCTCGACATGCAATGCCGTTATACACCGGTGGTGGCCGGCTTTAGAAGATCCAGATTCCAGGTCCAGGGCTCTCCTTTTTCTCCCAAGCCCGTGCCTGTCTCACTACAGTAATCACTCACTAGAGTAACTCAACTCGTAGGTAACTAACTTACTGTAGTAACATCTGCTGCCTGTGGCACGACTTCCTTTGGGTGGTGGCGGTGGCTCCGCCCGCCTTCACATGAGGAAGACCTTTTCCACGAGGCTTTGTTCAATCATGCTATGTTTTTTTTTGCAAACTATGTCAAATAAAATTTTCTTGGTTTTGGTCGTTGAAATTTCTTTTTTAGGTTGATCCCGTCATCCAATCAAGAAAAACCCAAAAATAGTCTTAGGAGCACTTTTTGATATCCCATAACATTTAGTAGCATGCATTATTCTTACCTTGGCTCTACAGTAGATGGTGTGGAATACTCTACACCCAACTATTCTTCATCAGTAGCTAAGGGGACATGTGGAGGCTCAAGGTGATGAGCAGAGTGCATGAAGGAAAGGCAGTGGGCATGAAGGCTACTAAATGTCACAGGGGTCCCAAACATTTTTGCCGAGGTAAAAAGTGGACGGTTTGGCCTCAATTTTTTACCCCATTTAGCATTGTGTCCAAAAGTGTAGATTGGGAGTTGGGACTCAAACTTTGACTCCCTTTCTGGAACCTTTACCGGGGTAAAACATGATTTACCAGGATAAAACCATGGTGCTTTTGACCATCATGGAGGCAAAAAAAAAACTGCCCTGGGATAAAAATCCCTCACTTTTATCCCCACCCCAAGTTTGGCCCCGGGGTCAAATTGTGAGGGTTCCCTGTGTGTTATGCTACTTTGCAGTAATGATTCAAACATTTGCTAATTTGATCAATTATAGTAATAAGTCGTGTATTTTGCTTCATTTTGGTGTACACTTTAATATAAAAAAAGAAGTTTATCAAAAAAATGAAAAGAAAGTTGTGAATATGGTGCTAAAAATGAGGAAAACCCTTCGTTCTTCAAATTGGACTTCATGATTTTGTTAGCATTTTTGAATAAGTTCTATGTATAATTCTTTTAGTTCAAATTTATTTATTTTTTGACCAACATATGAAGTGTTCTTTATTGATTCTGGTGATATAAAATTTGGTTCCATCCAAATTATATTTTTTCACAATATGATTGATCAAATACCATAGGTTGATAGCACCTTGGGCAAAAACTAATTGCTAAAACTCATGCCCAATTTTTTAGGAAATTCCAACACATACTTGCCAAACAAACAATAATTAAATTCAGAAATGCCTAAATCATGAAGAATTATAGAAAGTTCCTACTTTATAAACCGCCTCCAAACCACACATTTTGAAGTTACCATAAACAAATTAAACAAATTAGACAAATTAGACAAATTAGGGATTGAAAAAAGAATGGCCATTAGCGGCTAAGTTAGTAATGAATGATAGTTGTTCGGGTTATTCATCATATTTGACATTTACACTAGGACATGTCCAATTTTTTTAAATTAAAATTGAAAATGTCCAAAATGTGAGAAGTCCTTGTTTTTAGACCAACACTTTTTTCCAACTTTTATTAATTACTGGGCATTGAGGTGCCCAAGGTGCTACCAACCTACGATATGTCATTTTAAAACCACAAATCCTTGGTCCTTTAAAGGTTAAGGGTCAATGAATTTGGAGTAGTGATTTTCAGGCTATTTTTAGCCAGTTTGCTACATTTGAAATACAATGGCTAATTTTAATGAAAGATTTTTAAAACATGAAAGGAAAAATAGTCAAATACTTAGAAAAGTAGTCAAATACTTAGGAAAAAGTTAGGTCAATAGTCAAATTTGGCCTAGGTATTAATCTAGTATCATCATGGTAGCACCAAGTATCACCCAAGTATGAGCACAGTATGGAGAAAAAAAGCTGGCTACCTGGGAAAATTGAAAAAAAATCACTGGTCTGCAGCATCTGAGTGAAAACCTCTCCCTTGCAGTACCTGCCCTCCATCATCTAAACCTGCCCGCCCATGGAATTTCCGCCCTCCCCCGCCCGTTACTGGGGCCGCCCGCTGCCCCAGGTGGCCCGCCTGCCAACTCGGATGCCCCGCCAGCCGTTAGATACACCTCCCCAGACGGACGGCTACGATTGCACATGCCGGCAACTGGCACGACGGGCTTCAAGTGACAGGGCTTGGGTGGTGGCGGTGGCTCCGCCCGCCTTCACAACAGGAATTCTTGCGGCCTGGGCTTTCAGTAACGTAGTTGCAGGGTTTATGCTCCCGTCCGCCATAGCTCGCGGATCTCCCTGCCCCTTGCGCCCCTTGTCCTCAGTTTCATTTCGCCCCTTCTTGCGCTCACAATGTGTGGAATTTTGGCCATCCTCGGATGCTACGACAAGTCCGTCAAGCGCCGATCTCGCTGCCTCGAGCTTTCCCGCAGGTCTGGCCTTTCAAGAATTTGAACCGAGGGTTTTGAATCGGTTCTAGGTTTCCTCTTCGTTTTTAGTTCTTCTTCATGTTGTTGAAGCGTCGTGCGAGTGATTTTCAGGTTGCGCCACCGAGGGCCGGACTGGAGCGGGCTGTTTGTGGATGAGGCGGCGGGCGTGTACCTGGCGCACGAGCGCTTGGCCATTATCGATCCGACGTCCGGCGACCAGCCCTTGTTCAACGAGTCCAAGGACATTGTGGTGGCGGTGAGAGAGGATAATTGTCATGAACGTTTCTTGATTTTATTTTTTTTATCAAATTTTGGATGTTTTGAAAAAAGTTGAGTTGTGAAAATGCTCTGTTGTGGATGGCAGGTCAACGGTGAGATTTACAACCATGAGGCCCTGAAGGCAGGCATGAAGGCACATAAGTACAACACTCAGAGTGATTGTGAAGTTATTGCTCATCTGGTAATTGTTGCGCCTGTTCTTGATTTTGATCCTTTGATTTTCTATATTGTGAAAAGGAGACCGTGAAGTTTGTTGCATTGGTAGATCTCAACATTGCGAAATGTTGTTTGTTTGTACGGGAGGTGTTGTGAATTTGGATGCAACGGAGGCTGTTTTCTGGTTGCCAAAATTGCAGAGCACTAATTGAAAAACAAAAATTCTTATTGCAGTACGAGGAAATTGGAGAGGAGGTGGTTGGGAAGCTAGATGGCATGTTTTCATTTGTGTTGGTAGATTTACGCGATAAGTCGTTCATTGCTGCTCGCGACCCTCTCGGAATCACTCCACTCTACCTCGGGTGGGGCAATGATGGTCTCTTTCACCTGCCTCTGTGCTCTTATTTATCTGTTTTTTAAAATTGTTATTCATAGTTTGGCTACGAGACTGAGCAATGGTTCAAAATGTAGAAAGATCTGGTGTCCAATGAGAATGTTACATCCAACGAATGGGCCAAGAATATGAATGTGACGTGGTTGTAGGAATTGTGGCGTTTCAAGGTTTAGGGTACAATTTTTCAAATTTCAAATTAGTGAGGATTATGTGTAGTTGGCTGCGCTTCTTCAGCTTTTGAAATCAGCATCGTTGGGATGGGATTGTCAGGGTCTGTGTGGTTTGCATCTGAGATGAAAGCTTTGAAAGATGACTGTGAGCGCTTTGAGACGTTTCCACCAGGCCACATCTATTCGAGCAAGCAAGGTACTCTATTATTCTCAGTTGCTCAATTTGGATGCACATTGAAGGCCCTCTTGTAGTTTTTTTTTTAGTTTTTTCCTTCTTCTCATGTATGGTCTGGGGTAATGCAGGTGGTCTGCGTAGATATTACAACCCACCCTGGTTCAACGAAAGCATTCCAGCAGAGCCTTATGATCCACTCACACTACGACACGCGTTTGAGAAAGTAAGATAAATATGCGACTAAGGCATTTCACCTATTTATTCCTCTTCTCGTTTAGCGTATGGTAGAGAGGCATTCTTATTCCTTTGAGTTTCACAAGAATTAATTTTGGTTCTGCAGTCAGTAATCAAGCGGTTAATGACGGATGTGCCGTTTGGAGTGCTACTGTCGGGTGGCCTTGATTCCTCGTTGGTAGCTGCGGTTGCTCAACGACATCTAGCCGGCAGTAACGCAGCCAAGCAATGGGGAAACAAGCTTCATTCTTTTTGTGTTGGACTGGAGGTACTACGTCCATTTTGCTGGCATTGTTTTCTGAACGAAAGTCCACTGGCATTCCATTACTGACTTCTGATTCACATTGTTTTCCTTAAGCTCTAGAAGTCTGCAAAATTAAGTATGGTAAGAATTATCTTGCATTTTTTGGTGTATGCAACAACGGTTAATGAGTATAAGCATTTGGGATTATGATGCTAGACATTGTTACTCGTGTCATTCATTTTAAGTGTTCTTGTTTGTAGGGATCTCCCGATTTGAAGGCCGCAAGGGAAGTTGCTGCCTACATCGGTACAGTGCATAAAGAGTTCCATTTCACCGTTCAGGTTAGCTTTCTCTTATGTGTTAGATCTCTTGGTTTGTGTGGATGTTTTCAATGTGTGAGTCGGATGACTAGCTATGGGCTTCAATGTTGAGTTTTTCTGTGAAGTAATAACCCTGTTACATGAAGTCAATTGACAGGATTCTTCAATTGTGCAGGAGGGTTTGGATGCTATTTCTGATGTAATATATCACATTGAAACGTACGATGTCACTACAATTCGAGCGAGCACACCAATGTTCCTGATGTCTCGAAAAATCAAAGCTCTTGGTGTGAAGATGGTACTCTCTGGCGAGGGCTCTGACGAGATATTTGGGGGTTATCTTTACTTCCACAAAGCTCCCAACAAGGAAGAGTTTCACAAAGAGACTTGTAGGAAGGTCTGTTTTTAGTCAATTTCTCTGCAACTGAAATTTCTACATTTTCTTCATCTTTTTGTAGTTATCTGGTGAAATGAACGTTGATGATTTGTTTCTCCTATTCCAAAGCGTTTGACTGAGGATTTCTTTTGTATGGACAGTTGAAGGCTCTACACTTGTATGATAACTTGAGAGCAAACAAGTCAACATCGGCCTGGGGTTTGGAAGCTCGCGTGCCATTCTTGGACAAGGACTTTGTTAACCTTGCCATGTCTATTGATCCTGCTGAGAAAATGGTACGTTCACAATTGTTTGCACTTATAGTTTAGCTTGAATTGCACACACCCATTAAGCAACACTGTGTTGCAGAATCTGAGGGCAAGTAACGTACTTATTATTTCATGTTCACAGAATTTTTTTTCTTCGTATTACAATCTTGAGGTGCTCTTGGAAAATTTGCAACATTTGCAACATTTGAAAGCTCGTGTTCCTTAGGTCTAAATGTCAGGATTGGTGGTGCAGGTGAACTTGAAAGAAGGGAGAATTGAGAAGTGGATCATGCGCAAAGCCTTCGATGATGAAGAGAATCCCTACCTGCCCAAAGTAATGGCTTTTCCCAGTAGGAGGCACATTGAGGGACATCGTGCCTCCAAATTTGGAATTAGTTTTCTTATCGTTTGTGATGTTTTTTGATAGGAAATTTTAGATCTAGTTTTTGTTATTGTCCTCGCCTAACGCTTGTGCATGCGGTTTAGGGTGCCTGGATGAAATCAGAATTCGACGGAGTATACCAACTCTATAACATCGACGTCGATTCTGATTTTGGGGCCATGTGTTTGCCGGTTGCAGCATATTTTGTACAGACAAAAGGAGCAGTTCAGTGACGGTGTTGGCTACAGCTGGATTGATGGTCTCAAGGATCATGCAGCCAGCCAGGTATAATTTCACTTCACTGCATACTCTCATCAACGTGTTTTCCTTGAAATAAAGGTTTAGCCTTCAATCCTATATCTCACTAGCATAGCTTTTTGTTGAAAATTGTTGCTTCTCTGTCTCAATTGTTAGACATTGAGCACTCAAAGCCTTTCTTTTCAAGGACAAGCGACATTGCATTTTTCTATACGGTCTCTGACATACATTCATATGATCTGCAGGTTACCGATCAGATGCTTGCAAATGCGAAACACGTGTATCCACACAACACTCCAGGAACGAAGGAAGGTTACTACTACCGCAGCATCTTCGAGAGATGCTTTCCACAGGTCCGTGCCATTCTTGAGCTGCTTTCTGCTGCATGTCTCACACGTGTATGGCAGAGAGACGACATAACACAGAATTCTATGACATTCTGTTGAGGTTTATCATTTTGTATTCATTTCCCTGGCTTTATTTACTAAGAGCTTGTTGACTGTTTTTGTATGATTCCTAGATTGACTTGTAAGTGATGTAATCGAGGCACTGACTGACTGATCGGTTAATGTCCGAATTTGCAGGAATCAGCACGGTTGACAGTTCCAGGAGGACCCAGTGTAGCATGCAGTACTGCTGCGGCTATTGCCTGGGACAAGGCCTGGGCCAACAACTTGGATCCCTCGGGCAGAGCAGCGACAGGTGTTCACGATTCTGCATACGAAGGTGATGCAGCGAACCAGACAAGCGAGGTTGGTAAAGATGGTTTGATCAACTTGAAAGTGAACGGAACAGTTCAGGAAGTGAGTGCTGTTGCCTGAACGAGAAACGTAGCATTGACCTTCTTGTTGAAGCCTCATTTTAAGGTTGATTTCTAGTCAATCTGAAACACCTGGTGTTTTGTAAGCATTGACCTATTTATCAAGTCCACAGCTGCATTTTCTAGTACCTCTGGTGATGTCAACGGGTTATATGGGACCTGTCTTTGGAATTGGCTAATGGCCACCGTCGTGTACCGGTATACACTCAACCCTCTCTAATGACACTGCCTTGTGCGGACAAATGGGCTTCGTGTAGATAAACAAGGAATGTGCAATTACAATGTCATTGGAGAGGGTTGAGTGTATAGGGATGGGTTTTGTTCAAATTTTAGTACCCTGGAGCCTTGAAGACAATAAGACCTGAAGTGGATAGAATTGCAAAATTACTACGTAAGAAGGATTATAATTGCAAAAGAATAATGTAAAAGTATGAGGACAGGATTCTGAAGAACTTTAGTGAGAAATTATTATTTTTAAATTGTGGAAGATTAAGTTTATGGAATTTGATACTGTACAATAGGTTGTATTTTGACACAAATGAATGTGTGGAGCGTCCTTTTCTGCACCCAAAATCATTCAGGATAGTTAACCCCTAAATGCCCACAGCCTTGTTCTCACAGCATTTTGGTCAAATTCAGCCCTTTCTTCATATGGCTTTTTAGGCTTGTGGTGTATTTTTTTTTGCATCTAATCGTAAGATCTTATTCAAACAATTGATAAGATACTAATTAAGTGCTTGGATTTCCAAATTACATTGAATCTATGTATATTATAGCGTTTGACTACCAATTTTGATGCGTGGACTGCTTCGGGCAGGGGTAGTTTTTTTTTTTTTTTTTTAGTGTAAACGGTCAAATAATGGTTCGTTGGAGTAGGGGGGGGGAATTTATAGTAGACATGCCAATGACCACACATTTTCAATGACCGCACAATTCCAATTACAGTAGATATGCCAATGATCGTACAGTTTTACCTCACAATTCCAATAGAAATGCAAGGTGCCATCCGATCACCGCAGGCCGTGTGGTGAAGGGCTCCAAGTAAATTTCCATTAAAAATCATACCCATTGTGTTTGACGTGCAATAGAAGTTATTGTAAAAAACATTTTTGAGTGTCATTTTTCCAAGGTGAATCTCAACTTGACATACTAACCACAATCTTTCAAAATTTGAGATGGTGTAAGTTTCTACATTGTCGTGGGTAAGGATTTGAGTATTCCCTGTGCGGTCATTGGCATGTCTACCTTATGTGAATGAAGATGACATATGTGTGCATTACACATAAAAATTAAAATAAAATTTGCTTCCTTTTAGAAGATATGGGTCTTGTAATTGTTCTCTCTGTGAACAATTGAGAGGTGTGGGGCTGAAGCGCCTGCACAAACGACTCTATGCAATTGCTACAAAATTCTGTGCACAAGGAACGAGAACCATGAAATATATGAAGTCCTTGACAGAATGAACAATGGGGCATTCCTCCCAAATCTTTTAAAGATTCCGAACATTCCAAATCATAAGGAGTTGCAGTTCTAGACCGATTATTCTTGAGCCGCGAGCAAGTTAGGCGGCTGTGAGATTGAATCTGAATCAGATGCCCTTTCGATCTCTGTAACTAGAGATGAAGATCGACAAATCCACACTAGTAGGAAATGTGTCGTTTTTCACTTACTATAAATGAAAAAGGAATGAAACCGCGCCAGGCACATGGGCTGTGTCAGTGCTGGTGAGTGGTTTTGGTCACAAGAAGACAAAAATATAAACATAATATTCAGCCACTATTCATTGTTTCCACGAAATGGGGAATGAAAAACAACAGGTCTGCTACTAGTGCCAGATTAGCTTCTTCCTCTATAGATATCGATCACTCTTGCGCTAGATCAAGAACCATTTAGTGTTTTCAGTAGCTCAAGTGAGTCAACGTCTTAATTACGATCCGCGCCGGCTACCACCAAATGAAAAATCAATCCTTGTTCTGCCGGAGAAGAAGTAATCTCAGCACGTGTAGGCGTTCGCTGATTCCCCAAAGATTGTGGTAGACTGTGCAACGTTGCATCCGCTCGCTTGAGACAAAAGGTGTAGAAAGTGAAATTCAACAGTGAGGTTTTTCCACAGGTTGAAATTATTGTAAATACTCGCTGAGGTCTTCCTTGTAACATCAGTTTAGGGTTTAAAAATAAACTATATTCTGTGTTTCTAGCTGAGACGGACAGCGGGCGGCTGCTAAAGGAGTGAGAGCTCGGGTACAACGAACAAGAAAGAGAGATGATAGAGTGAAATCTTGAGTACAATGAACGACGACGACGATGAATGGTAAAGGTTTAGTGTGGTCAGGACGATATTTGCAGTGTAGCCAAAAAATACTGAAGCAAAATATTCGACTCACCTCGGCGTGAGACCTCAAACTGGCACATCTTCGTCCCCATATGAATCTCCAGACCATGCACAGGGAACCCTCACAATTTGACTCCGGGGCCAAACATGGGTGGGGGTAAAAATGAGGGATTTTTACCCCAGCTAAGTTATTTTTTTGCCCCCATGTCCATCAAAAGCACCATGGTTTTACCCGGTAAAGGTTCCAGAAAGGGAGTCAAAATTTGAACCCTGGCTCTCAATCTGCACTTTCCGTCACAGTGCTAAATGGGGTAAAAAATGAGACCAAACTATGCACTTTTTACCCTGGCAAAAATGTCTGGGACTCCTGTGATGTAGCATGCGACTGATGGATCAATCCAGAAGAAACAAGTCGAAAACGAAAGGGTGTTCATCAGCTGCAACTAGCAGCTCAACGAGCAAAGTACACAACAGAGTCTGGAGATTGGTCTTGGTTCTGCTACAAGCTCTGAACCCTAATTACAAACAACAACTAAGATGAAGATGTAAAAAAATCAGAATCGCGACGACGCACATGACGATTGATCGAGTGGAGTGCACCAGGAACAGGGCAAAGGGAAGCCTGGAGCTCAAGTGGCCACCTTCTGAATACAGCCACTCATCAAGCAATCATCCGGCTGCAGGGATTTCCACGCACCTGTGCTCCACCGTCAAGTTTGCAGGCAAAACCGTCCAGATTAGAGTTACCCAAAAAGAAGTGCATCCAACCTCCCTTTTCGCTATCTTTCTAACCTCTCTATTGAACTATACTTGGGTTGAATAATGCTGTGTCATAGATTGTCCCCTTGTGGGCCATGGGCTTGGAGCTTTGATGGAAGGTGTGGGAGCCATAGCGAGGTATGGAGAATAATGATAGTACCTTGTTTTAGATTGTCTCCCGACTTGTCATAAACTAGTGTTTGGTCTGTTAATATTTCAATACGAGTTCACGAGGAATTCAACAAAAATTTGCCAAAACTTTCGTCTTTGGGCTGACTTTTCAGTTAATTCTACTGGGACATCGACTTGGAGACAACAGGCAAGGCGGGATGGGCCGTGGTGTTGCTTGCGGTGGAATAAGAGCAAGCCCAACAGTTGGTCATTGTGCGCCAAGTCCATATCTAAGATGGTGTGTGAGAATTGAGAACTTCCCCAGCAACAACCACCAAGTGTGCCTAGAATAAAGCACATCAACCAATTTTAAACTCCTAGTTTTGTCACTATTTGGGACAATTGTAATGACGGAGAATAAATTTACTAAACTAAAGTTCACAAAGTGGGAGCATGGGCTTGTTAGAGAATGGGGACAAATTGCTTGATGCAAGAATCACCTCTCGCCATATGGACAATATTTGGTGGGAAAATATCAAACTCCACACCATAAGAGGTACTTTATCATCCATAAATAGCGTTGGTGAGTGGAAAATGGGTGCTGCTAGGCCTGCCTGAAGCACACCGGCTCAACTTCATCGCCAACGGTGACAGGGTCAGAAAACGTGGAAGAATAATGCAAGGCAACCAAGGAAGAAATCGTCGCTGGAGGCCACTGCATCTTCCAAAACGCCGAGAACGATTGAAAACAACGTGGAGTGGGAGGGAGCCGACGAAGACAAATCCTAGAAAGAAAGTTGCCGCATGTAGAAACTGCCACACTATGAGGCCTTCTTTTGGTTTCTTTTTGTCGTAATAGAGTTATCCTTAAAGTCACCTTCTGTTTAAATAAGATACCGTGAATTTTACATTAATGTACTCTTATTTGTTCACCCCAAATAGTTAAAAGGTAGGGAAGAGCTTAAGGGTCTCTCATTATTAGGTGTGTAAAAGCTTGGTGGTTTTCAAACTCATGGAGAACTAGTTTAACCGTCTTTCTTTGACGGCTAAACTAGTTTCCTTTGAGTTTAGAGACCACCAAACTCTTACACACGTAATAATGATAGACCACCAAGCTTTTCCATACTTTTTAACTATTTGGGATGAACAAATAATAGTACATTAAAGCAAAATTCACGATATCTTATTCACACACAAGGTGACTTCAAGGATAACTCTAATACAAAAAAATAAAAAAATAAAAAAATAAAGAAACTGATGATTCCATTGCTCAGTCCAGGCAGCCCATGGCATCATTTGATCTTCTCTTACAAATACCAGTAGGCTACTATTGATTTACAATATATTTTGATTCAAAAGCCCATGCAATCCTTGTGGGCAGAGCTTTTTCACCGTCTACCGCCATGAGGGTATGTAAAAAATAATTATCAGAAGAGAAGCCCAAATCTTAAGTAAATTATTCTTTCAATAAAAACTATTTTTTATGGTGAAAAAGAGAATCTAAGAAAAATGTTCATAAAATCTTAGAAAATATTCATATTATTGGGGCAAAAAAATTAATTACTTCACATGACCTATCAACCCTTATGGCTGGCTACGGTAGTCGAGTTCCCAGCTTTTCCTAGGTAGTATTTTTTGGAGAGGATCTTAGATAAAATTTGGTTGAGAAAAAGAAAAAGTATTGTTCGTTGAAAGTTGTAAGAAAGATATATTCTATAAGATATTTTTTTCAATTTTGAATAATCACTTTTTAGCACCCAAAAAGTTTAGAGAAATAAGAAATGCTATCACTCTCTAATTACAAATTATATTTGTCATTGAAAAGCTACAATGAAATCATATTGTACAAAAAGAGAATATATTCATAAACTCTTATAGAATATTCACATCATTTGGGAAAAAAATTAATTACTTGACATGACTTATCGACCTTTATAGTTGTTGGGTACAACAGTTGAACTCCCAACAACTTCATAGGTGGTATTTTTTTTAGAGAGGATCTTAGGTAAAATCTCTTTAAGAAAATAAAAAGTATTGTTTGTGAGTATCAAGTTGAAAGTTGTAAGAAGGATATATTCTATAAGATTTTTGTTTCAATTTTGAATAATAAATTTTTAGCAACCCTAAAATATAGAGAAATGAAAATGCTATAACTCTCTATTTATAAATTATATTTTCGTCATTGAAAAAATACAATCGAATCCTATTGTGTCTAAAAAGTTTCCACAAATTATTACAGTTGACCTTCTATAAATGATATCCCTTGGAAGTACTACGTTTGTAACATTTATTCATGAATCACATATAACCATAAACTAGGATGAATCATTTGGATGTAACAGTTATACATATAACTAATAAGGAGGTCAAATATCTCAACTTTAGAGCCAAAATCGCCATGTTTGGATGAAAACAACATTCAAATGTGGATGAAAAGTGTATTTTATCCAAGATAGGAATGAATGTAGAAATATGTGGTTCTACCATATTATTTTGTGTTGTCAATTTGGCGCTCTCTCAAAGTGAAAAAAAGAGGCTACTCTAACCTTCACATTATGACACTCCATAATGTTCCATTAGACTTCATTATATGATGATATTATTGTTTCAAAGAATGAATAGTTTTGCTAAATAATTTATTTGGGCAATATCACGATACCAAATTATTTTATAGAAGTATATGGTTTGAGAAATTTCAAATTAATTAGCTTTTTCTTTTTGGAAAAAATTAATTGAACCTTGTTTTTTTTCTAATGGGTGAATGCATGGTTTGGTGTCTCAATAGTAGCATACGTACACTCCCTAAAAGTCCATATCATATTTTACATATAACGTTGAATATTTTTTATTCTATTTTTCATAAATTCTTTGTAATACATAGAACTCAACCACTTTAAAAAAAATCTATTAACTTTCATACATATTTTCTAATAATGTTTTATAAAACAATTGATAATTTCACTTGAATATAACTAAATATATAAATAAATTACATTAAAATTAAGCCTATACAAGTGCAAGCCCACCTAAAGCTTAAATATCTTAACATGCTAAAAAATATGTTGTGCCGAAAAAATCTATTTCCATGCTTTAATGTACATTCAAAAACAACACCTAGTTTTTATCACAAAAAAGTCTACAAATACATGATAGATTATGTGCTATCCTATAAAAGTGTATTTTTGAGTTCCTCAAGATTTAGCACATTAAGTAATGACTCACTAACAAACATTTTCAACAACCTTTATTAAAAAAAAAGTCCATATGTGAAATGTTGACAGCTTGTGACAGTCACTATTCTATAATTAAAAAGTCCTTAATTTCTTTATGATGATGTCATTTCCAAAGAAAAATTATTTTTATGGATGAATATCAAGGCCAAAATGTGTATACAAATTCTCATGCCAATATTCTTCATATTCTATTTTTTACAAATGTTTTAATGAAGATACCATAGTGAATAATCCTCTGTGACATCAATAGTGAGACACCAAACCATGCATTCACCCCAATAACAATGTATGCTAGCTTATGTTTCAGCAAGAATGTCAAAATATCATGATTTATATCTTTCTAAGCATAATCTACTTCCAAAAAGTTGTAGAAGTGATACATTGTAGCACATTTAGTTTTTGTCTATGCGGGCTTGTGTTTGCTTGGCCTCTTCCCAATCCAATTCTAAGCTAGAATTAGTTACAAGTGGCGACACAAAACCGTTTTACATAATCAATTACTTCTAAGGGATTAATTCAAAATTGCAAGCCAGGGGAGCATGAGAAGACATGAAATAATTGAGTTGAAGAGAAAAGGAGTTGAATAATACATGATTTAGTTTTAAAGCTACTTTACACTAGGAGTGAGGCCTGTTATGATGTGTAAGAGGGCTAAATCCTCATTGGTCGGAACCGTGATACTCAGTTCTTCCTTTTTACACCAAGATTTAAGCCCAAAACTTCCAAAACATTTTTTACACTAAAAACGACAGGACTTAACATAGGCCCAATTCCAAGAATTGAATCTGCTATAAATGAAAGACCAATTTGTGAGCTTGGGCCCGTTTGTACATTTTCAATATATTGTATTTTATTTTGTTAAAAATAGCAATGAAGAAAGAGGAATATGGGCTGAAATTTCCAAGGAATTTATACAATGGGCCCAACTCTTGGACTCAACGCCTTTACATATAAGAGAAATGGGCTTCATTCTAAATAATCTTATTATATTGAGTATTGGAGGCTATATCTAAGGTTAATATAGGTTGAAATTATGTTGAATTGGCCCAAAAACGAACGGCCCAATTCCTAATGTATAGCGGCGGTAATCCTCGGAAACCATAGACCACCCTTCTCTATTAGTGGACAAATATTAATATTGAAACATTTGATTTAACCGAAGAAAAGCCCATTTAACCTTCCTTTTAGCTCTACTTCTAACCTCTTTCTTGAACTATACTTGGGTTGAATAGTGTCGTGTCATTGATTGTCTCCTTGTGGGCCATGGGCTTGGAGCTTTGGTGGAAGGTGTGGGAGTCATTGCGAGGTGTAGAGAATAATGACAGTGGCTTGCTTTAGATTGTCTCCCAACTCATCATAGACTAGTTTTTGGTCTATTTATATTTCAATATGAGTTCAAGAGGAATTCAATACAAGTTTGCTAAAACTTTCCTCTTTGGGTTGACTTTTTGGTTAACCCTATTGTTTGGCACATTTCATTGCTAATATAGGCGCTTACATGACGACACCGAGGCAACCACAACGCCTTGAATGTAACGAGCAGCAGGCCGTAATCACCAAACATCACCTATGAAATTTGATCTAATCTACTATAATCCACAGAATCAATCTGTAGTGTGAGCCCCATCACTTGGACAAAGTGAAAATCAGGTCTCCGAAGTTAGAACAGTACAGTACCCACCAATAAGTTTACGTTCATTCAACTTTTTAGAGAATTGTCAATAAAAATTACAAAAATTATAAGCTTTGAGCCTAATTTGGACAAGTTGTAGTGCACAAGATGAACCTGACATATATAATTGAGTTTTAATAATAAAAGGTTTTTTTTTTTTAAATCTATTTTTATTTGAAATTCAAACCTTCATTTTTCTCCCTTAATTCAAACAACTATGAATACAAATTTTGTTACTTATGGTTTATAAAACTTTCGATGGAAAAAAATGCAAATCCTATGTAGAATCATGTGGAAAATAATGGTGAGTTTTGGGGTCATATTTACTAAAATATCAATGTTTGAAGCTTTCAATTCAAAAATGTTCAATTTGAATATAAATTATGTAATTTTTTAATATTTGATCTAAATTTTTTCCAGAGATGTAATTTTTCTTACTTCAAATGGTTTAACATATTTTAATTTTAATATTAATATTTTATAAATTTAATTATTTAATTCAATTCTTTGAAAAGCTGAATGAACGGAAAATTATTGGTGGGTACTGTACCATCAATTCAAGCCGAGGAGCACTGAAAGTCAACATAGGCATATTCTTTAACTTCTGCAGACTCACCTTCAGTGTAGACTTGCTCAAACCCCAGCCACCTTCTTCGATCCCCACTCACCAGGGTTTGCATTTCGCACCGTGGTCACGCGTCTCCGTTTCGGATTTCTTCCTCCGTTTCGGGTTGCATGCAGACGATCGAGCAGTCTCAAACTGTCGGTAAGCTTGGGTTTCGTCCCTCAGTCCTCGATGAGTCTCTGCGTTCCAGATCTGCTCTGTGCAAGTGACTGAGATTGAGACGAGAGTGGCATCCATCTTTTTTCTAGGATTGTCGGTACGATCGAAAGTATTGAAATGTATCGTTGACCATCGAACAGCATGCAAGCAGTGGAAGACAGGGAGATTCGCTGATCTAGGAGAGCGCGCTCTGTTAATTGTTGTGTGCGTTACTGTACAGCAAGTCGGAAGTCGGCTCCCGATTGAGGTCTTTCTGTTGTTCTCCGTGACTGTTCTTGTGCACTGTTGCTTGGAGTACTGAGGTCGCTTGAAATGGATTAGTGTAGCACTTGGCGGGGTATCAATATCTTTTGGCGGTTAGGGAATGGTGTGTTTGAGTCCGACGGTATCTGATCTGGAAATTAATTGATGAGAGTGGCGTGGGTGGCTCTGGATCTGGAAAGTGGTTACAGTGTGGTTCTGACGCCGATGTTTGACTTTGTGGTGCAGTGAAAGCCGAGCAAGATGGCGCTTACCGAGGAGTAGATTCTTGAGTTCAAAAACTATTTAAGGCTTTCTGCTGCTTCGATATGGATGGGGATGGTGAACAGTCTTTCTCTATTTTGTGTTGTGCACTTGAATATCTTCTTCATGTTTGTTTTCGTGCTGAAGCTGAATATGACCAGCTGTCGTTCGGGCTAAATTAATTGCGTTCTGGCTGTCAGATCTCTACCTTTTTCCTGCGTGTACTGGCTCTGAAATTTGATCTGTTAATTGTAGTGTACAGTACTGCAAGGCGGAAGTCGGCTGGATTTCTAGGGTTGGTGCATAGCGTGGAGTGATTCTAGATGGAGGGCAAGCTTGTGGTGCACACATGACCAGGAGTGCAAGAGATCGAGGGATCTGTCCACGCTGCTAGATTTGAATTCCACTTTCAGCGTCAGTGTCCGTCTACCCGACCGTCCAAGGTGAGCTATTTACCTACCGACTTCTTCCCTGTCAGATTTCTTATTCTTTTCCTGCGTGAATTGGGTCAGAAAATTCATCTTCTGTGTGTTCTCTGGGTCTGTTTTATTCACTGAAATGCTTGGAGCACTGATATTTTCACCGATATTTGTGCAGACAAATTTGACTATTCACAAACGTATTTCTCATTGAGGAGGATGGACGTCAAGTGCTGTCGACATCAGCATAAGGCTCTTGTGACATATATTCAGTATGCGCTTCAGTGTTGGGGCCCCTTGGATGACCATTCTGTGTCATATTGGATAGATGATACCGTGACGCGATATTCGTTGATACAAGCGACGCCAGAGTTGAAACTAGTGCTGACGCGCGCGAGGATCCTCAGCGAAGATTGTTGTACGAAGTTGCCTGTGTTGAAAGCGATTCTCCAGCACGAGGAGCGGTCCCAAGCATTTGCCGATATCGTGAAAGAAATTCAGTGGTGCATATCAGTGGTGTACCACGGCCGCATCTGTAGGAATGTGACGAGAAAATCTGCTCTAGAATTCAAAGATTTTCCATGGCAAGCCAAAATTGGGTACCCAGAGAACCTTTTGTTGGAGAAAGCAGAGCAAGAAGACTGGCAGCAACTTATGCAAGAGTTCATTTCTTATCATGCTTTTTGAAAGACACGGTGGGATTCCCTGATGTCTCTTCCAAAGACATCAGGAATATACAATCATAAATGTTGTGCTGAAGATTGTGGCAATATGCACTCGCGAATGGTTCTACAATATTGTGTTGTAGCGCAAGCAATGCATAGAATCTTCATCCAAGAAACAAGTGGGAGTGAGCCTGACCACAAATCCATGTTGTGGAGTTTCGACCCAGAGGTTGTGAAGCATGGTCGACCGCTAGGATCAGGTGCCTTTGGAGTTGTTATGGAAGTGTCGTGGTTGGGATCCAAGTACGCTCAGAAAATTTTCAATACTGATGACCTCCATTCTTTACCAGCTGAGGCTGAGGCCTTAGCCAAATTGAATCACCCTCATATTGTCAAAGTGTACGCGTACTCTAAGGACTCGCTTCTCATGGATCTAATGTGTACAGATTTACACAAGTTTATGAAAAGCCGAATGGAAGGAGGGGCTAGGGTTAAGCCTTTTTCCCTTCGTGCAGCGATGGATTTGATGCTCCAGATTGCAGATGCCGGGTGCTACATTCACTCTAAGAATGTGGCCCATCGTGACCTCAAAGCATCAAACATTCTTGTGAACTCGGTGAACATGCCAGGCCTTGATGAAGATGATGGATTTGTGTTTGCAAAGGTTGCCGATTTTGGCATGGCCAAGACAAAGCGAGAGGTGACCCGCTACTCTCACTTGACACATAATGTAGGTACGAGGAGGTGGATGGCACCTGAGATATTTGGAGCCAATATAGAGGATGATCATTTGGAACATGCCTTTCCAATGAAAGCTGATGTGTACAGCTTTGGAATTGTTTGTTTCGAAATACTGACAGGAGAACAACCTTTCAATGATGAACCGCTATCGACCTTGTACTCAAAGTTGACAGCTCCAATTGCTTTGCGGCCTCAACTACCTTCGAGTTGCCCCACTAACCTAGTATCTCTAATATTTGCGTGTTGGGATTCGGATCCACAACAACGACCTACATTTGGAGATGTGTGTCGAGTGTTGAGATATCTCAAAGGCTTACCAACAGTGATCGGTACGTAATAATTTACTAGATGTAATAAAATCACACCCAAAGGTATTTGCTTATAATCTTTATATTCACTTATCTATTGTGGGCAAGATCAAATGATTGCTCATGCAATAGATCAAAGGTAGGAAATGCATAAACTATGAAATATGCGCATGTACTTCATCTCTTTGACTAAAGTATCTGCTGAATCTGCCAATGTCAGACTAGTTGCTTAGACTGAAGTATGCTAGATAAGCTAAAGTTGGCCTTCCAAAATGATTGGGTTGTATTTTCTTGAAGTTGGGCTTCTTTGATGTTGATTCCATTTTAACGGAATGTTCCCTATGCAGCTTTCAATGATCTGCACTCTGTGCACTCTATTCGGATTATGGATGCAGAATGGCCTTTTGGAAGATTGCCGGCTGTGGTCAAGGTAAACATTGAGTGAAAAAGGTCGGGCGTTCATTGATGAATGTGGAGGGAATATGTTTGTACTTATAATATAGTAACTATTTTGAAATCGATGATAATATGATTTTACCAATAATAAGTTACCAAAAAATTCATAGATGGGGCCATTGTTGAGACTCCACCTTCTCTAACAGAGAAAGACCTAGAACTGTTAGAATAAAGAATTCTGCAGAGTAGTGGGCACATTTTTCAAGGTAGAATATTTTTGCAGTATAAGGAATTGAAAATATTGGATTTACAAGAAAAAAACATAGAATTCATAAATAAACCATGTAGTTGTTATATGAATTTTTAAAGTGGAAGTTGCCTAAAGGTACATTCTGACTTGGTGTTAAGAATGGTATTAGCACAGATTTTAGGAATGAGCTCAGATCGACTTTAGATTAGATTCACTATATTGGGATCATTCCTAAGACGAAGTGAAAACATACCTTAAACCATTCGATGGACTTGTGTAAAATCCATCTATATAAAATCCAAATCCAATCAACGAGGTTTGAGTTAAGAGATGACTTTTAGAGTATTTGCAAATAGCGGAAATGGGTGCAAAGACGAAATTGGGTAATTCTACCTTAATTCTAGCTCTATGAGACTTGTTTTCCAATTGAATGTTGATGTGGTCAAACTTAAAGTTGTGTATTGAGAAGTTGTGGTATTGAAATGGGGGATTGGGCGTGGATCTTACAGAAGCAGGGTCCTTGGACCGGTCTGGGAAAGAACAACCACAAGAAATATATGTCTGAGACTGTTACTTCTGGGGTGAGTGATATCAAGGGTGTGCAATTTTTTGTCACTGAAGATCCTATATCACGTCTTTTAGGATTCAAGATTGTTTCCATTAACAAAGGGTTGCGATTGGAGACAAAGTTTGGTGGAGGTGATGAAGTCCAAGGCAGGGAGTGGGTGAGAAATTTCTACATCTTGCCTTTAAATCTCATATCTTTGCCATACATGGTTCTAGACTACGATTTTGACTCTGTTTAGTGAAAGAGATGTGGTTTATCACTATTATTAATTCCTGAATGAACAAATTAACTATATCCATGAAGTGAATGCATAACTGCTTCTACCTTGCTATGTAGCTTGAGATCTGGTTGGCACAACAAATACGTTTTTCAGTGTGTTTTACGCAAACTAGAAAATGTTCTTGATTGAGAAATGAAATGGATTGAATAATGCATTGCGCACCAACTAGGTTGACCTTCATAGGTACTATATCAATGAGAGGGGTTCAAAAATGATTCTAATAGACTTTTGTGTAGTTACACCACTAAATATATGTGACATGCTTATAGTTGATTGGCATTTGCACCAAGAGTTAAGGATTAAAGGGGAAGTATTGGGATAAAAAATGAATTAGTATTGGGGTTCTTTTAATTCCGTGTTATTCTATCCCCACCTTACTTCTTGACTATCCCTTAGAAAATCGCTAATGTAATCCATATTGTAATCCTTAATATACCTCTTTAGTGTAACCCCGAGTTATTTTAAGCCTCTTTTCTCTCCCATTACCTTTTGATGTGAATGAACCTTGAATATAAAATATTGTATTTATTTGGTTGTTCTTGTGAAATGTGTGCAGATCTATTTTCAAGAGAATGAATTTGTTGTTCAAGTACAGGGATCAATATCAAAAACATTTGGAATTGTGTCTCTTGACTTTATCACTACAAGGCAAAAATACAGATCCTCAACCGAATCAATATTTATAGGAGAGGGCGGGCTCGAATCCTTCAGTTCTGAGCGTGGTAGGGTGGTTGGGTTCAGTGGAGTTTTAAGTTATCATGATGATCTCTATTCGCTTGAAGTGCACACGATACCAAACATTGTAGGGTGCTTGCGGAAATATTTGGGAGATGAAGAATCAATTGATTGATTCATCCTAAAACAATTTATTTTGGCCTTGGTCCTTTTTTGATTTGGTCGCTATGCAGTTCCTACTCAGTTGCTAGAGGCTAGAGTGTGAGTGAGTATTGGAAATGGGATTTGACCTCTAATTCTTCCTACTTGTTCTAGCTACTAGTTACCTATACACCTACTTTGTATTTGATGGACTTCATTGAATCTCATCCATTTGTTTTATATATTTTTTATCTCCTTTACATTGGCACTTGAATGAAAGTGACGGAATTACAAAAACATTACGTGTAGTAGTATTTCATACTACCATCTTTGATGTTTGTCATGTCATATTTATTCTAATGAGTGTTGGAAATTGGTTCAAAATCAATTTCTTGACATTTAATAGCGTTTTCAATTCATATCCAAGTATTAGAAGCTACATCTTGGCAAACATTTGCATTGTGGTGTATCTTCTTTTTCCTACAACAGTAGGATGATCGAGCCCTTGCTTAACCCCTAAACTCCCGAGGGATATTGGACAAAATATATAACAAGTGCCTTCCATACGTTTGATGAAGTTTTGTTCAATAGACAAAATATAGGGCATCATCTCTACAAATTATCCGTACAGTCAACCTTTGAAAAGTAACTTTAGATCTTTTTTTAATGAATTTAATAACATTAAACTTTGAAATTTTGTATAAATTATAATTTTCACTTCTAGAGTTTAAAATTTAGCATGATTGAATAAATTTGGTTTATCTATTGTTAACTTCAAAAATGCAAAAGAAATAATGGAGGGAACATCATTGTTTTCCCCAAATTGCAACTTTTATAACACCAATTGAATGTTGAGGTGATACACTTTGAAAAACTCTCCCAGATGGAGTTTAACTTGGATTGACATAATTCAAATTGCGTTGGAAAGTAAACTTGATAGAGTATTTTTATTTTTATTTTTATTTTTCAAAAACATGTTTATTTGTTTTGGGCAGCCCGTTAGATTTGGGCAATGACCAGAAAATGGTCGTTTGAGCGTTTAAGGGTGAAGGATCCTAAGCAGTACATGTGTTAGTTCTAGCAATAAGAAAGTCTTAGACAAAAACGATGTGTTGTAAAAATATCCTCTCCCTGCTTGAGTTCTTGTTGGGAAGATTCAATAGTACATTGAATTCATAACATTCTTAAGCAGTTGTAAGAAGTTACATTTTGCGCGTGATTTTGCGATCCATTGTTGATGGTACTTGAAAAAAATTTGATTGTTGACATTCGTTGTAGAGAGCATGCATATGGCACTTTTATGTCAAAAACTAATCTAGTTTGTATTTTTAATATTTTCTTATTATAAACAAAACCGAGAATAAATTAGGCTTTCAAGGAACATAGTTGAAACTCCCTGAGAACAATTGGGGTTCTTGGCATTGGTGATCATAGCATCACTAAACTTAGGAAGGGTCATCTTGATGTCAAATTGGCATCAAAATGACATATGCCACAGTGATGCAGAGATTAGTGCCATTTTGATGTCATTTTGATGTAAGCTTCACATCCACATGGTATAGGTCATTTTAATATAAGGTTAACATGTATCATTTTCATATTAAGTTTACACCATTTTGACTTTGGGCATGTTAAGTTTGCATCATTTTGACATCAAAATGGCACTAATCCCTACATCACTGTGACATGCCATTTTGACATCAAAATGGCACTAATCCCTACATCACTGTGACATGCCATTTTGACATCAAAATGACCCTTCCTAAGTTTATTGATGAGTGTGTCCAAAGGGTGTTATAGGATATCATGTTGCATAAAAAAGTTGATTGAGTTCACATTCAAAAATATTTAAAAAAATTACTACTATGATATTATGAGTGTTCAATATTTTTTGAACAAAATTGACTTAAGAATTATAAAAACAGTGTTTGTGATCAAATTTAGGAGGGGTTTTAATTTTAGGCTTGAAACCTATATTTAATTATTGAAAATAGAAATAATAGATATATTTTTAATCAAACCAATTTTTTTAAAATTATTATATATTTTTTTCAATTTATTGTATAACATATCTTTGTATAATCAACAAAAATGGAATAAGTCTTTTAATCCTTTAAACTTCAATACTCATTATCATCAGGATTGTAAAGAAAGACATGTGCAGATTAAAAGATAAATAACACAAAATTAAATATAAAAAACAAGAGAGCATGGGACTTCATTGAACATTAAGGTAAATCACTGATTCTATTTGTGCCACGATTTGGAAGTCCATTACTAAAAACAGGGGGCATCATTCTGATGTGAAAATGGTATGAAGCTCAAATTCATGACCATCAGAATTTGGCATAGATCTTGACATTGAAATCGCATGAGATCTATGGTTGCCAGAGTTTACATTAGAATGATGGCATGATTTTTATGTTAATATGACACAGATCATCAAAATAATTAGTGCTTAGCTCCTTTGTGTCAATAAAAATAAAAAAAATAATTTGTGCTTGCCAGTACAACATGAACCTCATGTTACAAAGTGCATGAGCTTTGTATGAGATCAATGTTAGAATGATGTTGCATGATTTTCACATGGAAATCAAATGAGAATTGTTTGCCCAAAGTTTACTGATGTCCTTGTCTTTGCACAAATATACAACAGACATATATAAGACAAACACACACATACATAAACACACCGTACCTTCCAAGCAGCTTCGTCATGCTTCCAACAAATATTTAATATTTTTCAAAAAGTCATGTTCGTTGGCCACTTTTATAGTTTTGTTAAATTTGTTTTTTTTTTAAAAACATAATATTGTATGTTTGACACTCATCCAAAAGGGCCTTGCAAGTTAATATTAATATATGGACAACTCACTTGCTAGACCAAACTGATCAAGTATTGTAAAGTCTTGTGCTTTATACAAAATTCAGGACACTAGTGCCAACAATGAATGTGGGATATGTAAAACTCTCACTTCTTGTTCTCTCTTAATCACCAGTTAAACTCCTTGACAAAAATGTGAATAACTTAAGCACAAATATTTCAAATCACAAAATTCTTTTTGGAAGTGAAAGGTTACTTGAAAATGCAAGTATTCTTAATTGAACAATTCTCAAAATAAGTTAGTCCACTATGCACAATTGAGCCTCAAAAGTTTGATCACAACACATTTTCTTCTTATTCAACTCATGCACATTCTTCACAGCCTTAGTGAATTTTGTCCATATCTCATGTACAAAAACTTCAAATCACAAATTTTTTTGGAGGTGATGGACGACTTGGCCTTCTAACTATTCTTAGTTGAAAACATTTCAAAATAAGATCATTTGCTATGCTCAATTGTGCATCAAAATCTATTGAAAATATGGTGTGGTGAGAATTCAAATGGGCTTGCAAGTTCCTATCCCATATCATTTGTGAGTGACTTGGAATGAATTTGACTACAAGGTGAGCCCAATCTTCTCCTACAACTCACATGTGTTTACATAAAAAATATTAAGAAATGTGAGAAAATGGTAATATATCAACATTTCGACTTTTTCAAAAGAATATATAGATGAAATTCATCAAAAACTACTTATAATTTCCAAAAAAATTCGTCTTTGTTTTTTTTAATTATTTAAAGATGAAGCTGCTTGGAAGGTACGATATATATCACAAAGTTGCATACATAGCCAACTGGCACAAATAGAATGGTCTACCTTAGAGATCAAAGTCTAGAAGTTATAATCGAGGTTGTTCCAAATTTTACTAAAGATACTATGCAAAAAAATTCTTTAAAATATAATAATATATAATTTTATTTTTATTATAAATTTTAAAAAATCAAATTTGATGTGGTCAAAATTTGGCCGTCAGATTTGGATTCATTAAATTTTAATGTTTTTAATAATATTTCAAAAAATAATAATTTAATAAATAATGATTCAATTATTTTTTAATAATATTTTTAATTATTTATATATATATATATATATATATATATATATATATCTTTCTTGGAATTCATTAAAATCCATTAAAATCCACCAATTTTATTTTTTTCAAATCTTTATTCTTCATACAATAAAGGATACAATGTTCAACAAAGTCTTAAACAGAAAATTGCAAAATTCGTCTTCAATATGTATTTATGTGTATTAAAGACTAAGAGTAAGGCTAAAGTGGTTAAAATTGAAAAAGTAGTTCCGAGCATATTGAAAAGTAAATACAAAAGAAGCTAAAAATGCCTTAAATAATTATTTTTTCAAGATTTGATTCTTTGGAGCCTTCAATTGTACATCAAACTTAAAAAATAAAAATAAAATATTCATATTGAATATAATTCATTTCATCAAATTTGCTCTTGAAATTTGAATAAAACACCCCTTTCAAGCTTTACTTTTTGTAACCTTTTTTTGATATTTTAATTTGAAGTTTTGGATTTAAATACCGAATAGGACAATGGAGTGTGCAAAAGAATTAGAATTAAAATATAAGACTTTTTAGCGGTAACATATGGCTTTTGACCAAGAAATTTATACTTTACCATTCAGAATGACATTTCTTGTACAGTTTACCATGCTTTTCACCCAAACATTAAGGAATTAACTAAAGGTATATATTGATTAAGAAGGTTATGATATTTAACACTTCTCGAACTTGACATTGCATTAGATGTCTGATGTTGGTTGATGAATGCAAATAAAGGCAATATTCATTAAAATGACACAATTCGTAGTCTCATTTTAATTATGACCCCAAGTGTGGAAGATAATAAGCGTTCATTATATTGAGACAACTCATTAAATTGAGACTTAACTACGTTGGATCACTTATATTCATCTATACAATTAAGAGTAGTCATTTAATATTGTTGAAGTCCAGACATCTATGTTGCATTTCTTTGCTCAATATTGGGACTGCTGACCCAACGATTAAGGCTACACAACCATCCTCAGTGCTGGTACGAAGCTGTACTAAGGCAATTATAATATTCTTGTCCCAACCAACAATGACTTAATCAAATGGAATGAGACTTTCCATCGAGGTCCTAAATCAATTGAGCTATCAATGAAAAAAATGGTCCTACCATTCATACATGCAATGTAATAGCAATACCAATATACAAAATTCGAAATCCATAGTGCATAGGCACCTCGGTAAATTTCAATAAATGTAATAGAATGTTCTACAATAAGGACATCGCCATTGTAGTACTACATACCGGTTTACATCTAGATCCACACACTACATGAATCACGACAAATCCCTACTACACATACGCCTAGATACAAATCATTCACGAGGCGGGGATGCCTCACTCACGGAATCTGATACATAGGAGTCTATAGATGCTTTGATGATGTTGATTTGTGTTTAAGGAATTTTAATCCTTGGATCGGAAGTCTCTTTTCTTGTACGCGGCTTCCACGCTGTCATGATACAATCTGTATGGGACCAATTTGGTTGGAAACATCTATCCTCCCGCCAAGAATTCCCCTCTTTTGTATCCCAACCGCAATAAGTGTCCATATCAATGTGTTACCGTGAAGCAGGTGTCCAATACTGCATCTGAATTAAATTCACATGTCCAGGATCTGGACTGGGATTCGTCAAGGCCTTAGCCAGCCAAAATGGTCGGCGGTCGTCATCAGCAGGGCGCACCGCGAGGAAATAGCCAGCGTACACATCACGACCAACGCGAAATGAAGGGGCTGGACGGTCACACCTACGACCAACGAAGGGAGCATCCTCGGCAAATTCCTCACGGATTGTTCCATCGTCCAGAAATTGGTCCTCTATTTCGGGTGCGAATCTCGAAGATGGCCAAAATCCATTTTGCAAAGTCTCCCGCGCCGGAACTGGCGTGGTTAGAGCAGATTTCACCCCGCGCCAGTAGTATTTGAGGGGCTCATTCATCCTCCTGAATTCTCCAGACAAATCTTCATTAGCCATAGTGCCCTATAGAGCGATGAATCCATCGAGGCCTTTGCAAATCTCATCAAGGCATCGCATCTAATTTGGGGCCAGTGGGCGAGGCTCTCCACTCGGCACCATTGGCCGTCCATCTGCGGTCTCCTTCCACAAGCGAATTCCCCCACCCTCCTTTGGCAACCAGTCGCTGTCTGTACAAAGAATTTTGTACTGCATTAAAGGCCACCCGTTGGAATCTTTATAGAACTTGAACTGCTAGGCATTAGTATGACCTTGCAAAGCGTCATTACCCGTGCACAAGTACCCTTCAACGAACCCTTTGAAGTTTGGGACTTCCTCAATAAGGTGCGGAATAACATGCTGAGATTCAGCATCCATGAAGGACTTCATGAGCTTGGGAATCGTGGGGTAGTCGTTTTCCCTCAATCTACGGCTCCATCGACCAAAGAGGTCATCGATGTCATCATGAGTGTGCCCCACGATGAGAAAATTGATGAATATCTCGCAGAAGACGCCTTTGTGCACAAGGAGGGAGCAAAATGCAAAGACCCATCGATTCTTGTTGTCTCCACACGCGTTATCAAGCTGAAGAGTTAAAGTCGGAGGGAGTGGTTCCGCGATGACCGGATCCCGTGGAGGAGGAGGGAGGGATTCCAAGCAAATCTCTGAACCTAGCAACAAGGCATTGGAGAGATCAAAAGACCTACCCCCAGTGAACAAATTCCGCGTTGAATACTTCGGCGGCTTCTCGAGATCCCGTAGTAATTGTGCAATTGAACCCACGGTATGATTCGAATCACTCGGGTAAATGTCTAGGCCATAATGTGCATATCTAATGTCTCCATGGCCATGCGCAATCATTCTAGTGACCGCAACTGGCAACTTCATGAAGGAATCAACTGCCTTGCTCTTGTGAGAATAATGCGGCGAGGCCGTCTTCGAATGGTCCATTTTGTCATGGATTACGGTAAGCATTTTGTCCGGGTATTTCTCGGACTGATCCCTATTACCATAATAGAGCTCTCTGTGAGCCCTTTGTTCATTTATCTGCGTCTTGAGCTTCGTAGTCCATAGAAGGGACGAACGAGATCCTGGCGTGCAAGCGGAACGGAGCTGTTTAATCCTATCGCAAGTCCCACATCGAGAAAAACTATCCCTACGAGGCTTTGGTGCGAATTCAGGAAAAGACTCACTCCGAATTCTACTCAGTCCGCTCGATGACACATTCGGCAAATCAAAGCGTGCGTTGACCTCGTTGATCAAAGGCAATGTCTCGTTCCACCGAAAAGACGACGGCAGACACATGGATACGACTTTCTCACCAGACGGAAGTGTTTTGGACTTGTGAGGCATCTGATCTGCAGAATTCTCAAGCAGGGTCCGGAGAGTGGCAGTGGCTTGCAATGTCCGAAGAGCCCTTCTTCGTCCCGAGGTTACCATGTGGCTCCGGGCGCACACCTGATTTTGCTCGACCCTTGTACCGATGGAATGTAGCTCGCGACACCGAATGAATGAGACACCATGTTGTAGGGCAAACCTCAATTCCTTCCAAGGTAATCATCTCTTTCCCGCTTGCATCTCTGTGAATTTGACGGTGGATTTCAAGCAACAGATGCTTTCGGAAGTATACGTTACCCGTTATGTATAGTTGGGTGCGAAGGGCTTGGATCTTCGCCCGCGGAAACGGTTGTACGTAATTCAGAGGACAACAGACTTTGCTCGACATAGAGTTAATCGACTGGGTAGAAAGTAAAAACTCCTTCTTGGGAGGGGTAGGGGGCTCTCTTTTCTCGCGAGAGGTCTCGTAAGGCTGAACTCCTTTTCGGACACGCCTCCTGGAGGCATTCAACACTGCATAGTATATGGCAGTTTGCTCGTGATCGTACAAGCTGGCTCCGTTCAGGTAGATTCTTGAGATATGCCAAGATCACATGGACCACATCCATACGGACGGAACTTCCTCCTCAATGAGCGATTCTGCAATGTGAATTGCTACGCGTTCATCGCCGAGAGGAGAACCGTCTGTGTCAAGCACGAGCATCGGGTCAACGCTGTGGAAGATACCCTTTACAACATCGATCCCATCCGCGTTGGTGATCGTAACGCACTTCGTGTTCCACGATGAACGTGGGACACCATCACATGCTGCCACTCCCGGCGGCAGGGTTGGCACCCTTATCTCGAACTCTGGATGAGCGTGCGTCTCCATTCTGTCAAAAGACAGATCATGCATCAGCGGTATGGTAAGGGTGTGAAAGAATTGCGAACTATTATCCTCGAGTCGAAAATAATGTAGACGGATCTGAATAACGGACGCAATCCCTAAAATTTACTACGGCTAAGACAAATTGATAATGTGTCATTACGGGTCCAAACACAAGTATTCTCATGTCCACATGGTGAACTACCCCTAAAAGTATCCTCGATTCGAGGATAACTGTACGACAGACTCGACCGGGTTTCATTCCGCGTAGGGTCCGTACATAGACCACTCAAAACCTGATAATTTTCCTCTCTTCTCTAAGAGAAATCAGCGTCTATGTGTGTCAAAGTAACAATTATCCTCGACACGAAGATATGGGTTTAGCATACTAATGATACCGTGCCTGATGTGATCGAACTGTTGCTTGAATACTTAGGAGGGCAAGATGTCCTAACCGAGTTTATCCTCGACTCGAGGATAAGTAGTCCTGGAATGTTTCAGATCTTGTCTAATGTGAGACATCACAAGCTCTAATTGATCAGACAATGGTGTTGTGAACACATTATCTTTGACTCGAAGATAACAGAATATGCATAAGTCATGTAATATCGGGAACCGCTCTATTTATCCTTGAGTCGAAGATAAGTGGTCTGGACGCTTCGACGTTATTGGTACAGCTCTTCACCTTCGTGGCCAATTGAATTACCTTCTGTTTATGTCAATAAACCTATCTTCGACTCGAAGATAACAATGTCCGGGTGTCTCACTTCATATGAGTAACCCAAGTGACTTATCCTCGAGTCGAGGATAAATGGTTCAGTCCCATTTGGTATATCAGAACCTCTGTAGAAGTCGCTGGTATATTTGATCTTTCACAAAGAATTTTCACAAAGATAACAGAATATGTATAAGTCATGTAATATCGGGAACCACTCTATTTATCCTCGAGTCGATGATAAGTGGTCCGGACACTTCAACGCTATTGGTACAGCTCTTTACCTTGGCGGCCAATTGTATTACCTTCTGCTTATGTCAATAAACCTATCTTCGACTCGAAGATAACAATATCCGCATGTCTCACTTCATATGAGTAATCCAAGTGACTTATCCTCGAGTCGAGGATAAATGGTTCAGTCCCATTTGGGATATCAGAACCTCTGTAGATGTCGCTGGTATATTTGATCTTTCATAAGGTATATCCACAACTTATCTTCGACCCGAAGATAAATATAACTGCATGAATCATGTCGTAGATTCAGTAAGACTTATCTTCGACTCGAAGATAAAGGGTTCTGAGACTGAGGTGTCACGCTGTGTCAACCACCGTATTCATTATATAGGGTTTTTCATCGTATATCTACATTTTATCTCTGACTCGAAGATATTCCTTTCTACATCAGTCAGACGGTACCAAGGGACGACTAAACTTATCCTCGAGTCGAGGATAACACAACCAACACCGTTATGACGACGGAAGACATGAACAGTTCAATTCCATAAAATCACGAGTTACAATATTAATACGCAATCACCTCAATGCATTCGAATTTGCATAGCCAACGTAAGCTTGGGTTATAAGCAATGGCGGACACATATAAGAAGAACGCATGAAAGAAATCGTTGCAATTTGCACCCCAACAATTTGCAAGCCAGCATCTTAACTATTCAACCACTGAATGCAGAAAAACCACTGAACTACAGAATTAACCACTGAATGCAGAAAATTTCTGAATGCAGAATTAACCACAGAATGCAGAAAACCACTAAACTACATAATTAACGACTGAACTGCAGAATTAACCACTGAACAGAACTACAGAATTGAACGCAATGCTAGAAAATCCGAAAACATGAACCTGTCGCACTCTACAACCTCTTGAAAACCCACTGCGGGAGAATGCGGCGCAAAGCAGCATCTGAACTTACAATTTCCAACGCTCCAGCCACGCAAAAGAGCTCACCACGCTTCTACCCTAGACAAGCAACAACAAGGAGGGGTCTCTGTAAGCACGAGAGACAATAATGAGACGGAGGACAATGCGAAATGAGAGACAGTTTGAGAGCGCGCGGGAAAGAGAAGCAAGAAGAAGCGCCCAAAGTTTTCGCCCTCTTGGATGCCTTTCTAAAACAGCATCCTAGTCTACAGTCAGCCCTCAACGGCTTTCCGCACTTTAATGCAAATCAGTCCGCCACTGTGCAACTGGCAGATTACTATATATATAAAAAAATTACATGCTACTGACCACTGTGGTCAGACCACCAAGCTGGCCAACAAAATATTTACAATCCGTACTTTTGAACTTCAAAATTCTAAAACTTTGGTCCCTACAAATTCACAATGCCACTATGAAAAACGCAAAATTATTGCCTCTGCAAACCAAAAACCCGCCGCTGCAATCTCAAAATCCGCCGCCAATAACAACTTCCGAGAGGTGCTGCGTAAGTGAAAACTAAAATTGATACGGCATCCGATTCTCCAACTTTCGCTATGAGAGGGTGAGATGTGTCCAATGATATATCAATCACTTGTTTGCTCCCACTACCATTCGATTCTGTGAGAGAACAATCACAAAAGTCAAGTTGCACACACCCGCAATCCTTTCTTATCACCGCCACGCCGCGAAGTAAATCTGTGGAAGGACAGTTCACAATTCCTGCCACTTCAACATATGAAACGCCAGAATGAGCCTCCAACCGTGACATCTCTTCGTCACAGTGGTAGTTCCAAAAGAAATCGTCTGCGCCACTAACAATCCCTTGCAACAATAGATGAGGAGGAAGAGTTTTGTTCCATCGACATGCATCCGAATTGTAAACAAACCACAAGTACCCGGTCAATGAGCCCAAATACATAGGACGAGGAGGGAGAGAAAGAATTCTATGGGTTGGGTGTCTAGAATCCATGGTAAAAGCTTTGCAAAAACTTCAAAGTTATGGAGGAGGAAGGTTATGAAGAAGGAAAAACAAGGAGGAAGTGAATGAGGAAGGGAAAGAAGTGAATGAGGTAGGAGAAGAAGCTCACACATTCAAATATTGAAATGTGGAAGGAGGAGAGTACTTGCACTCTCATGTGAGCCGCCATTCATTCAAAGTATCTAGAATACCCTTGAGAGCACTTGGTACTCTAGGCCATGTACCTTGTCCTTTCACTTGAATGCATTTACATTGATGGGTATTATTTCTCCATGATTCTATTCAATTCCAAATCTAATCTTCGATTTTGGAATGACGATGATACACACACATCCATATATTTGTACAGAACTAGGTATACAAAAGTATTAAATTTCTAAATGAATGAAAAAACTCATGATAAAGTATATCTTTCCCATGGACGTACGTACATAGATTACATATTAGTATGATTTTTCAATCAAATGTATGCAAATAAATTCCTAATATTCATCATATACGATAATATATATAGTAAGTCACTAATAATCTTCCATAATTCGTATAAAATACAAAATTAATTATTTATGTTTGATTTTGGTAAGACTGGCCATAAGCACAAGGTTAATAAGATGCTAAAATACCCAGTACAATGTGTTTCATTTAACCCCTAACCGCCCAACCATGCATATTTTGCATGATGAACGGATTTGAACTCCGATTTCTCATCCATCGTGCACTTCTTGCAGTGTGAAAATTCTATTGAAACTTTTATGGGGAGTTACCCTCGTGCATGTGTGATCCGATTACAAAGGGGATGACTTGTGAAATTTGAATGCCTCATTTCATGTTGTAGTGTTCCACCCCACATTTCAAAGATTTTAGTCTAAAAGTGCTCTTGAAAAAATCAACTACCAAAAATAAGCTACCAAAAAATCTCCAAACATCACTACACTTAGAGTATTACATTTGAACCCATCCCAACTCCAAAAATTCATTATTGGATTGTCAATATCTTAATATTCGTACTAATCATAATTGTTACAAACGACCGTTACATTTTAAGTTTGAAATTTAATACACAAATATTGGTGATAGCGATTGCAAATCTAACTGTATGGATAGAATCCATAATCCATAATGTAAAACTTTTATTCATTCATCAAGTTCAAAATATCCCTTTTAGTTGCGTTCTGTAATGCATCTTAGAAAAATTGCCAAATTTGAAAAGGGTGAGAACATTCAGGGGTTAAACTATTAATAAGTCTATACTAATCGTACATAGTGTCGTTTGAATTGACATGATGACAAACTGTAAACTCTACATCTTCGCAATTTCTATCTAAGTAATGAACATTTTTGGTTTTAAGTGATAACAATTTAATTCAACAAACTATTATACCAGTTGAACATAGTTTGAGTGGCATGTAACATGTGATAGCATGGTGATGTACGTTGCAATGTGTTCTCAGCTGCTACAAACATATATTTACTCTAAATATAGCTAGTTCAAAGACAGGCTTCACAGACTAAAAAAAACGCCTCCTATACACTTGTCTTCTGATTTTTTTCTTGTTAGAATTTGTAAGACAACAACTTCGAATTGAATAAATCATTTGCATCAAGCAATTTGGGATAGATTTTTTTCTCCAAAACATCATCTATACGCTGACTCAGAGGAAATGTAAAAATAGTTACTACCGCACAAACATCATATTATTGAGAATTTTTGCAATCTTTGAGACAAAATGCTAGTTATTAAAATAGAAACAAATAGAAATAGAAATCAACAAAAACAATGCGCATATACTGATTCTATAGTAATGAAATATTAAAAGTTGTTGTTACGCATTTATAAAACAATATCACTCTAGAGATGAAACGGTTTATCTTTGAGTCAAAGATAAAAACAAGACAGCAAAAATTCTCGGTATAACAAATATGGCCAAAAACGTAATAATTTCATAATGGTCATAGGGTTACTCATTCGAACCTATGCTGATGGAGTCTCCCATTCAGAATCTAGAAATTTCATCTATATATAAATTCCAGAATATTATTGTATATAATAGTTGGAATAAATTACTATTTATAGGGTGATTAAAGTATATTAAACCTATATCCTAGGAATATATCTAGAATTCTAGGAAACTGGTTTTAAAAAACCGTACATTATTATTTTACTTATATCAATTTCTAGTTAGAACTTTGTAGGTCTAATGTATAAAAGACACCCTACATTTTTTTGGTGAACATAGTGAACTATTATGTTGATAATTAATTTCCTCGAAGAAATCAAAATTTAATATGCTTTAATATAAAATTAGAAATTTGAAGGAAAAAGATGTTAATTGTCAAGAGTTGAATGATTGTGCATTTGAATATTCAAGGGTTTGTTGATTAATTTACTTAGGATTCAATAAATTGTCATCGTTATCTTCAATTTAATTTGTACAAATAAGTATGACACCCCAATGTTTATATTCTAAGAAATTTCCCATAATGCAACATAATATATAAATAGCACTTACCTACATGATGGTGTAATTCAATAGTACTATCCTAGATACTTAATTGTGTAAAATCATGTACTTTCTTCAATCTTTCATATGTTAAGAGGACAGTCATGACGTACTTAATAAATACTTTATGCATATCTAATGATAGAACTCGATGTACTTATAGGAGGAGGATGCATCATCAATGCGAGGATGAAAATCTATAATGCTTGGATGAAATTCATCAATGCTTGGAGGAAAAATCATCTAATTTTTTGGCGGTTTGTCACCAAGTTGTTGTTTTCTTTAATGATTGGATTTAGTCATACTTCATTATTTGTTTTGCTAAAAATAAAAATGAGGTCATTGTTTGAAAAAATGAGGTCATTGTTTTCACTATTTTCACAACTTCTCTCCCTAATCTCATGTTCTTTGTTTCTGTGCCTTGCTCTCAAGACAACAACTTGTTGCATCGGAGGGTACTACGTTTGCACGCTCTTCCCTCCATCACGCATGATTGATGAAGCGTGCCTCGACTTCATAATACTTAAAAAAAGAATACTTTAAAATCATACAATAGTTTGGGTTTCTTTTATACACTATCGATATTTCGTAACCATCTTGTACCCAATGGTACATTAAAAGATTTCAAAGTACTTAAAAATCCTCATTTAGTGAATTTAAAAGTATTTACCAATGAATTAAACTCTTCTATTCGTATTTTCAAATTTTGAAATTGGATAATTATGATTGGTTAAGATTACACAAGACTTCTAGAATTGATAAATGGATAATTTTCAAAAAATAAAACATCATTCCTTTTTTCAATATGGAAATTATTATGACAGTAGGACTATATCATATATGTCTATTTCGGAAATTCGATAGTCAGATTCCATTTTTTTGCGAATAACATGCATCGAACAACAGTAGCATATGATTCATTCTCAATTTGATCGAAATATGGACAAAAATAAACAGAACTCAAGATGATGTAATTTTATAACCATCTCTGAAAACCATCGTTCTTAACTGATTCAAATCCTTCTCATATTTTCGTCAATGGTTGGATGAAGGTCATCCAAATTTTTGGACATAATTGACCAAATTACTAAAATCCTATTTAATGTTTAGGGTTTAGGGTCACATGAGTACATATTCTTCTAGAAATACAAATATAGATTGAAGTATGTCAAGTTCTAAACCAAGCCGAAATTGAATAGATTGAGGTTCAAAAGTGGCATTGCAAAAATGAGGTCATAGATTTAACCCTTCAGTACCCAACTGACCACATTATAGTGGAACTTCAAATTTGAAATTTAGATTTTACTATAATCATTACACACCTTTAAGAAAAAAAATTCAATATGGAATTGTACAACTATCAAAATATCTAACAACAGAACGCGAAAATACTTGATAATATTTGAAAATATTGTAAATACTTACAAATGCAACACATGTATGTATTCTGCAGTATTTTTTGTGTTTGGAAGTTTGTTCAGGTCTCCAAGGATTGTGTTCTTTTTTTCATCTTCCATTAGTGACTGTGTGTAATTTCATCTTGACTAATGTACCCACTATTGTCAATTTTTAACGTATACAATTTTAGCTAAATCGTATTTGGATAAGTCACTTATACTTAAAATTCACAATAATTATGTGTGAGTCTATTCTTGATATGAAAGATTGCAACAGAGAGGTGTGGACATAGGGCATAGCTGAACTGCCTTATTTGTCATTTTTTAAAATTTAACCCAAATTCTATTTAACCTTGAAGGCACACACCCCCCAAAATCTCATTTTTATGCGTGCATTATACAGGTCATATACATACTATAATCTTCCAATCCCTCCATTGGATGATTCACAAATTTTTATAAAATGTGCGCTCCCCAGTTGAGAATAGAATTGTACGGCAACTTCCTAATTTAACCTATTTTATATTATTTAGTCTCAAGCACAGCGGAACAGTCCACTGAAATCGAGTGCTCTCAGCTACAGTACCCTCAACACTAAAGGATTATTTAATGGGATACCAAGTTTTCACTAAATCACTATGTTTAACCCCTAACTGCTTGAGCGTCCATTTTTTGGACGATGTACAGATTTCATCCATAATTTCTCATCCGTTATGCACTTTTTGCAGTGTGGACTTTTTACTGTAGATTCTATGCGAAGTTAGCTTCATGCATATCTAATCCGATTAGAAAGGGGATGATTTGTGAAATTTTTATGCCTCATTTCATGTTGTAGTGATTCACCCAAAATTTTGAAGATTTCAATGTAAATGTGCTCTAAAAAAAGTCAACTCATAAAATCAAGCAACCAAAATATCTCCAAAAATCACTACACTTAGAGTATTACATTTCAACCAATCACAAAGAATTTCCTCCCTAAATTGTCAATATCTTATTCGTAATTGAATTACAAAATAATTTTGAATTTCACCTTTCAAATTTCATACAAAATTATTGGTAATAGCACTCATAGATCTAACCGTATGGATAGAATCTAAAATTCATAATGTCCAACTTTTATTCTTATATCAAGTTCAAAATATCCCTCTAGGTTGCATTTTATATTGCATCTTTGCAAAACTGCCGAATTTGGAGAGGGCTCTAGGCATTTAGGCGTTAAGATTATATCATTTGGAATTCATTCCAACAAATTTATTACAAAATTATTATAATATTGACTGTAACCAAATTTAGAGTAAATATCTAATTTCATCTTTCAAATTATATTTTAATAAAACATTCGTGATAGTATTGGTGAATCGAATCGTACGGATTCAATCTAAAATGTGTAATCTATAACTTTTTTTCGTATACCAATTCTAAAGTATTCTACCCAACAAGTTTGACATAATTGCATTTGGAGGCCCCTCCAATACTATCAACAGCTCTCCATCGCAAGAAATTTATTGCAATTAGTACAAAATTTAATAGGCTTACAAAGGTGACTTGGATGAAAGTGATGCGACGGAGGTTGTATGAGAAAGTTGCAAGGCTTTGAATCTGTTCGTCATCCAGTTTATGGATGTTGGGACATTTAGGGGTTGAAAATGATAGAATTACATTTAGGGGTATGAAAATGATGGAATTTCCGTCATTAGTATTGATGAACCCTTTGACGCGCTAGCGTCCATATTGTAGACGCTATATGAATTCTGACGCGTCCCTTCACTTCATACGGTGATATTTTTCATCTATCCAAAATTATCTTGCTTCTAGTGCTATTTAAGTACCATTTGTACGGTATGGATCTTCAAAATAAGACAATGTGAATTTTTGAAAAATTACAAAAGTGGTTTCTCGAGTGGTTTCTGTCAAGTTTCAATCTGAGTTCAAAAAGTGAGACCTTACACATGATTTTCCATTATAAGTATAGTCAAATAATGGAGACCATACCATCTTGTAGTGCGTGTTATTCCAGTTTCATTACAATAATTTTCAATTTTTTGCAAGAAATTTGGGATTTTAAATTAAATTTCAAGCAAAAACCTTGCAAAATTAATTAAAAAATATTAATAATAAATTTGATGAATCCAACTGTACAGATGTTATCTTCATGTTGACATTTACAACTTTGCTTTGTACATCAACTCCATTTTCGTTTTCCTTGAACCATTTTATATCAAATCTTTGAAAATAGTTTTCAATCGGGACGTTCAAGGATTAAACACAAAAATTTAAAAAAATTTAAAAAAATTTTAAAAATAAAAACTTTTAGCAAAGGGCGGGCAGTCGCTTACCTGCCCATTGATCTCCTCCCCTCCCCGATGGAGCTAGGGTTTGGAGCTCTCCATTCTGTTTGAGCTCCGTGTGTTTGTTGCTCGCCTTTCCCATTCTGCGTGTGTGTTTCTTGCTCTTGTTGTGTGTTTCTTGCTCTTGTTGTGTGTTTCTTGCTCTCGTTGTGTGTTTCTTGCTCTTGTTGTCGTCGTTTCTCTCTTCCTGTGCTAGTTCGTGTTTCGCTCTTGTGCGCTAGCCAGATTTTCTGTGGTGTCCCTCTTCCTGTGCTAGTTCGTGTTTCTCTCGTCAGAAGGAGATTTTGTGGGGTTTTCTTTGTCGTTAGTGTTCTACTGCAGTTTGCCTGTTGTTGTCGTTTCTTGTGTATTCTTGAATCAGTGTATGTGTGGGGTTTTTAGCAGCGTCAGTTGTTTAGGATTTTAGGGTTTGCTCAGGGTCCGGAGTTTGGTGACAGTGGAGGATGCCGGTGACGCAAGTTGGTGACGTGGAAGGCGCAGCGGTTGAAGTGGTGACGGTGGAGGGCTTCAGTGTTACATTGCTTTGAATTGCCTGCTTCATTAATCAGGTAATTCTCAATCCATGTTTTATCTTTTGTCTTTTAAGATAATTGTTAACCCATTGTGGTGGTGCATGGCCATTCTTAGTTGATGGAGTGATTTGTCTGGGTAATTGTGGTAACGAACGAGACCTCAGCGTGCTTACTGGCCATCGCGTGATTATAAATGTCTGAAATTCAAAAGGAGATAGATTGACAGATTGAGAGCTTTTTCTTGATTCCATGGGTGGTGGTGCATAGCCGTCCTGAGTTTAGGGTGTGATTAGTCTGGTTAATTCTAGTGTGTTTAGTGGCAGTTCAGCTGCAGGCTTACTGGCCATGGCGTGAATTTGAATTTTATGTCTGAAATTGAAAAGGATCAAGATTGACATATTGAGAACTCATTCTGGATTCCATGGGTGGTGGTGCATGGCAGTTTGGAGTTTAGGGTGTGATTTGTCTAGTTAATTCCATTAACGAACGAGACTTCGCCTTGCTTCCTTTGAATTGGAGATTTTGATTTATGGAATTCAGCATTGGTGATTCAAATTTCTTATAAATTGAGTTATGAACACACTTTTTCTTACAATATTCCTGTATGAACTGTATTACTGAAGTGATTTGTCCAGTTAATTTCGTTCACGAACAAGACCTCAGCTTTAAATCATCTCCGAAATAAGTGCAAGAACCTTCACGTTGCAGATAATTATCTGCGACTCCAGGATAATTATCTTCGACTCGAGGATAATTATCTGCGACGTAAGGATAATTATCTTCGACTCGAGGATAACTATATGCGGGGCAAAGATAATTATCCTCGACACAAAGATAATTATCCTCAAGTCAAAGATAACAACCTCGATATTCCTAAAATTTACTAAAGAGTAACATAATACTATCCTAGACTCAACGGCAAAAATCCACGAACCAAAATACCAACTATAGATTAAAAAATATGAGACAAATACAAGAAACATTAAGTCGTAATAACAAAATTTATCCTCGACCCGAGGATAAATATGCAGAGCATATGCAAAGAAGATAAAAAAAGCCCACTCTTCTGTAGGGATATCCTCGACTCGAAGATACATTCTGAAAAATGCAACAAATCATCAACCCGATAGGCAGCATTATCTTCAAGTCGAAGACAGTCCAAGGACTAAACCATAGCATGTTCCGTAAGAAAGTACCGCAACTAGGGAGACAGTACCATCTAAATCATAAAGTTATCTTTGAGTCGAGGATAACAGTCAAGAACCGCAATCCAACAACAATAGGAAAAGGCATTTCCACTGAGTAAAAGTTTGTAACTAGCGAGAATACCCTCGACCCGAGGATAACTGTCAGGCACCAAACTCCAATACCAATAGGAAAAGGCATTTCAACTGAGGAATTGTTCGTAACCAGCGAGTATATCCTCGACACAAAGATAAATAAAGGGTCTCAAATTGATAGACATAAGTCTCGATGATAATGAATACCTCTTTTAAACGACGAAGGGACACAAATGAACAGAAAAATCTCTAAGTCACAAGTAAATCCAACACATTATCTTCGAGTCGAGGATACTTTCACTAGATCCTCGACTCGAAGACATGCATTATTAACTACAGAGAAGAGGTCAGAGAGACACCAAATGTATACCACATCTACTTCGTGAGTCCTCCATGCACGAAAATGATAACGCAACATACGTAAGAGAAATACGCCCCTGCCCCTTACACATCTTCGACACGAAGATGTACCCTGGACAACGCAGTAGATGATAGCAAGTGGTATCCATGTGAGAGATCCAATGTATCCTCGACTCGAAGATACCTGAGTATTGAATACCCTCTAACAGACACGCTGCTACGATGTCCTATGCAGGTCTGTTGAAATGGCTGAGTCGGAGAACTACGACTACTTGTCCACAACACCATTTATGGAGCCATTCCAGAATCCACTCGGAGAGACACTATTCATCTACGACATGCAGTCCAACTACGGATCTCTGTGGCAGTTCAAAGACTGCTTTGCAGCCTGGACATTTGGGTTCAGCCGGTTCAAGAATTATGTGTATCTCAGGCACCGTGAGCACAACAGTCCCAACTTCCTCGTCTGGAACAACAACGAGAAGGTCACTTTCATCGAGCAGCACCACAAGGACTACATTGTCAAAGCCCTTCAGGCAGTCGACGATATGGGCCGTGCTCAGCAACACATCCATTCCCTCGTCATCAAAGTGCATGACTGGGGAGCAAAATTTGACATGGACGCGTTGATGGATTCTTTGCAAGACTTCTCCACGCCAAAGTTGGCAGACCCGTTCATGACTAATTACCTCCCATGGCAGTGCGCAACGGTCGAGGCCCTGGTTCGCAAGCTCGGCCACGTCTTTCAAGCACTGGACAGGTACGCACTGCAGAACTGCATCCCGGCCTCCTCAGCAATCCAAACTAGGCGACTCCGCCAGCCAGATGCAGCTGATGCCAACCGTTCCCAGTCGGGAACACCTTGAGCAGACAGTAGAGGAAGCGCCGGCAAGAGAGCCCGTTCGAACCCCCGAGTGTCGACTCCCGGCACCGCAGCAGCAGGTGAATCAAGTAGGAAGCGGAGAAAATCAACGCCTGCCGCAAGACTGTCAACCGCCGGTAGCTCAGGATCAGCATTGACGACGGTGCAGGGGAGACAGAACCAGAGTGCAGACCCCGTGCCTGAGTACCAGAAGTTCGATGAAATGAAAAAAGATTTCTGGGACAAACACAAAGCTTGCTACGTGTTTGATGAATTATCATACAAGGTCTCCATCGACCAATGCTTTCTTGCCAATGACGAGTACGTCATCAGAAAGCTAGAGAAGGAGATTGTGGAGGACTGCAAGAAGGAGCTCGTTCAACTTGCAGACATCAGACAGCGACAAACCGTGTGCCTCACTCCTGTTGACGCGAACAACAAATTGCTGAAGAATAAACCAAAGAAATGGGAGGAAATCGAAAATGGCCGCTTCATCAGGGTTGTTCGGACGCTGGGACGCGGACGTCCAGCGGACGCGGACATGCCCATCCCAGCATCCGATGACTTTGAAAAAATGAAGTTTTTTACCCCAGCGGACGGGTTATACCACATCGGACAGCGATCGGCGATTTCAAACGGCGGAAGGCGCGATCGGACAGGCGGACGGCGCGATCGGACACGCGGACGGTGCGATCGGACACGCGACGGCCCTAGCGGACAGGTGGACGGCGGACGGTATTACGACGGCCGCGTCGGACGGACGAACAGGTTGGACGGCCTTGTCGCACGGACAGGTCAGACGGCCACGTCGCACGGCCAGGTCGGACGGCCACGTCGGACGGCCAAGTCGCACGTAAGTCGACATCTACGATAACGGGTGTCCCATCCTCATTCCGGTCTGATTTGAATGAACTGAAATCAGTGAAATCTACCAATTTGGTGGTTCTATCTACGGGGTACTAGCACGTTTTCTGGGTCACACTGGTTTAGTGTGAGTCGGACGGGCGAGCGAGTGCCCGATCGGATGGTCCAGTGGTTTAGGGTTGGGTTAGAGTTCTAAATTGTATTGTGATTTTAATAGGACTAATTCAATAAGTTTAACCCTTTAAGGTGCGGATTTAACACTGTTTTCAAAGATTCGTTATAAAATGGTTGATGAAAAACATGAATGGGGTGGATGTACAAAGCAAAGTTGTAAACGTCAATGTGAAGATAACAACTGTACAGTTCGATTCATCGTAATTTTTATTTTTATTTTTTAATTAATTTTGCAAGATTTTCTCTTGAAATCCAATTTAAAATCCAAAATCAACACAAAATTTTTAAATCCGTTGCAGGAATCGGTGATTTCCCACGGTAACCTTGCTTCCTAGAGCTATGTTTTGAAAAAGCTCTTGCAATCCAGCTTGCCACAACATCGATGCCAATGCCAATTCGACGTTGTAAACCGCCAGGCGCTCGATATCACGGAAGGCCTTGCCCTTGGGAGGGTCTCCGCTACCTTGGTTTAGGTACGGCCTATATAATGGAGACGGCCCCTTCCATTTCTCACTCTTGATCTCCTTGCAAACACACCATGTGGCCTGGGGTCTCCCGGTGGAGTCCCCTTGCATTGGTTGTGGTGGAGATCGGGAGTCCAAATTCATACCGAGGTGCATCATTTTGTTTTCGTGATTTCGCACGAATTGTTGATTTCTGCAGTGCAATTATAAAAACAATTGACCGTGATTTATGAGCATATTTTGCATCACGGACTGTCAAATTCCAGTCATACAAACTTTATGTCAAAAGCTTATCATTTTGTATAAATTTTAAGTCCATTTACTCCATATCCGCATATAGCATATGAGCAAAAAATCAACCAAGTCAACAAAACTCAAGATCATAAGACAATTGTATAATATATTAATATGTACACGATGACATGTGTTAATATGTTTAACCCATACACTCAACACAAGTTCACGTGTCGTATACATTGCTCCGTACCAAAAGTCATAGAAGAATACAGTACTATTACTACTATTCTAAACCAAAAAATCCTATATTTCGCCTAGTACGAAGATCTAAAATGCTCGTATGGTACTGGCCAGTTGTATGTGCCTCTGAAACGCGTCACTATGTGAGATAAACCTCCAGCTCTGTCTCGATCACTAGTGCACAATCGATTCAAGTAGCCCTGGAACACGTCTCCCAGTTCTTGCAGTTGATAAGAATTCTGTCTAGGCTTTTGCAACTTCCAGTAATCCTCCGACATGTTGCGTTTGTTTATGCGCATAGCAATTTTTGCAACAGCATATGCTTCAGATGTCTTCGTCAATTGTGGGATTATGTCCACATCCGCATCACGCTTATGTAAATAAGCAACCGTAGGGTCTACCCACCACCGTTGTGCAAGTCTTGTTCATTTCCGCTGCACTAGTGAACGTGTACAGTGACTTCATTGGCTCATTTGCGAAGGTTAACATGCCCCAATCACATACTCCAATGTATATACGCGACTCGTCCAAAGGAAAATGTAAAAGGATGTTATCGGGAGATATATCATTGTGGAGGTTGTTGGTCATGTGTACCTCAGACATGATAATCACAAATGCCCATGCCAACTCCGTTCTTTTCTTATGGAACCGATGAAGATAGTCTGCTTTGATCACATCGTCCGGTGCTAAAGGTGCATGCAACGTACGGGCATAGATATCGTCTCCATACTCGTTGTCCAAATTAAGCATTTGTCGCAATGTCCCACCATTCCACCAATAGGAATAACCCTCGTATTTTTGGGGATGAATAGCCGTGTATCGTATAACACCTGGATGTTGAATCCTCACCGCCATTGATTCATTTTGATGCTCCAATTTTGCTAGATCCGGTCTTGTCCATTGCTGATTGGATAGTTTGGCAGCAAACTGCCAATGAGGTTCAAGCCCTGGGGCTCCTTCTATCCGAACCCTCTTGATGGTTGCATATCCACCCTTGAGTGCTCGGCGCTCCAATTCAATGACCGTAGCCATCTCTGGAAATGCTACCAAGTGTTGCCTCATTAACTTCTCTTCGAATTTTCCGGCACATGAATTCCACCAACCGATGGACTCTTTGCGTTGTTTGCTCTTGGCGAATGGTTTCATCAACCCAACAAATAACTCAGCTTTCAAGATCACTTGCTCAACAAATGTATCGTCGTCAAGTAGTCCGTGATCCTTGCCGTATTTAGTTAATACGTTTTTGGAATTCTACAAAGAATCATGCACCCTTTGGTCCAAAAACTTTGTGAATCCACGGTTCTCGGTCTCCCGAATCCATCTTGGATTATGAAGAGCGTGCAACATATCGTTCGCCATCTCTCGTTGAAATTTGTCGACGCTTGCTTCTTTGTATCGAACGTATTTACTCTCCAACGCCATAATCGTGTTTTCTTCGTAAAATCTCACCATAAACTGCACCAAGAACTTCTTACAGTCCTCTGATGGCGTGTCATTGAGACCAAATGGAGATTGATCTTGCCCCTTACCTTTCTTAGGTTTATTTCCTTTCGGCATGGTGACGAAACTCTCAGTTTTTTTCTTTAAAAAAAACCAAGAGATCCCCCCCCCCCCAACGCTGACTTTTAATCTCCCCGAGTGAGGAGCCAGAGGATGGTATTCACCAGCCACAGCCACTCCTAACTACTCTTACACGAAAGCAAGTGGGGAGAAAAAAAGTGAGCCGTCCGAACTGGTCGGACGGCTTTATAAGCGGACCTGCTGTATGATTAGGTCGGCCGCCCGATTGGACGGCATCCGCTTTTCGACGCCCGATCGAACGGCCGTCCGCCGTCCGCCAGTCCGCCCGTCCTCTGTCCGCCCGATCGAACGATCGTCCATCGCCCGTCCGCTGTCCGCCCGTCCAAAATGAAACTATAGATTATTTTGAAATAGATTACAAATGAAAGTTATAGATTTTGAATTTCAGATTCTATCCGTACAGTTCGAATCACTAATACTATCACCAATATTTAATTATAAAATTTGAAAGCTAAAATTTGAAATTCCTTCTAAAATCGATTACAAACAAAATATTAATATTCTTTGAGTAAAGTTTGTTGGAATGAATTTGAAATGAGATACTTTTGTACATGGTGATTTTTTAAAAATTTTGTGTTTCTTAAATCTATAACCTCATTTTTGCAAGGCCACTTTTGAACTACAGTCAAGGCAATTTTGGCTTGGTCAACGACTTCAACTACTTCTACATTTGTAATTTTAGAAAACTATCTAATCAACTATGACTAAATCCAACTGTTAGATAGGACAACAACTTGATGAAGAATCTCCAAAAAATTGGATGACTTTCATCCAAGAATTGGTGAGAACGTGCGAAGGGTTTGAATCTGTTAGTCGTCTACTTTCTAGACGCTCTGACGTTCAGGGGTTAAACTTGATGTATAGATAAAAGTTGTACGTTGCGAATTTTAGATTCTACCTGTACGGTTCAGGTCTATGATTGCTATTATCAGTGATTTTGTATAAATTTTGAAACGTAAAAATCAGAATTATTTTGTTTTTAAATTACTAATAAGATATTGGCATTCTATGGATGAAATCTTTAGTGATTGGTTGAAATGTAATACTCTAAGTGTAGTGATTTTTGGAGATTTTGGGTCGCTTAATTTTATGACTTCACTTTTTCTAGAGCTCCTTTACATTGAAATCTTCATAGTTCTAGGTGAATCGCTACAACATGAAATGAGACCTATAGATTTCGCAAATCATCCCCTTTCATCACATGAATAAAAGTTGTACATCGGGTCCCCTTTCATCACATGCACTCTTTTTGGGTTGAGAGTTTCCGTTATTCACTATTTTGCTTACATTTTTTTTGGAACTTCGCGTTTCAAGCAATACAGTTTCACTTCTTGGACTTATGAAGAATATTAACTTACATCAATTTTTGTTGTTTTTTTCTAAAAATCACAATATCTTATTATGAATGATTCATACTGTGCAATAACTTCAACTTTACGTTAATAAAAACGGGCTACGATAAAAATTCAAAAATTTGGCAAAAATTGAATAATCCGGCTCGCAAATTCTAAACTTCAACGAGTACATAACCGAGCGTAATTTCCAATATAAATTGTTGCAGTTCGTGCCTCATTAAAAGATATATCGATTTCATCGATCTTCTCTACATTCTTCTAGCAAACATTCTATACTTGGTTGACAACGAAACGAGCTTCATCCAAATGCAATTGTGAAGGTTTAGGCTTATTTTAGAACTTGGTTGTGCATAGCACAAAGGCCTTTCCGAGAAGGACTCCCATCGCATTCTCATTTCATACCCTTTTATAACTGCCTTCCGCAATGAAAACGTCCATCACGTATAGGATTATTTCTAAAAAAACATTTTGTTTCGCTATAGTAGGAAGTTCAAAAGGACAAATGAACCGCCAAAAGTGCACTTTCTTCAACCTCTCTTTATTTTAGGACCTTACTACATACTCTCCACTTGAATCATGTGGCTTCTCGTATCTACTCTTGGCCGAGCTCTTTTTTCAAACCATCTTCATCATCGAGCAACCTCATGAGCTTTTATGCTCAAAGTGCAGTTTGGCAAAACCAGTTCTCACAAAAACACAATTGTAAAGATCGTAATGAATACCTTTGACGTACATACTCACGTAGCTTGAGAACGACCTTGCCACCTAACCAGTAACCACTTTAGTTCCCCCATTGAAAGGCTTGAAAAGGTATTGCTTCTCGTATGCTTTTAGATCTCGGTATAATATATAGGCAAGCTAAATATCAACATCGCATTCCCCCCATCGAAATCAAAATAATGCCACGAACAACATCGTTTCTAAATTCACTTCGGGATCAAACCGACCATTCATGCTACAAGTGTTGAAGTGTAAGGAATAGAGACATTGCTATGACCTACAACAACTGCACCATCCAAGCTACACTCAAAAAGAATTTTCTCCTTCCAAACACTTTGATTGTATCTCCCCACCTACCTAGTCTTTTTGCCTCCACCAGACCACATTGCAAAACTCTATAGGTAATGACAATCTCTAAACTCAAAACAAACTTACACAGCAAGAAACTGTTTTGAACTTAAAAAACAAGCATGCGTCGGCAAAGCAAGGGGCAATACCCAGAAATGCGTTTCAATGGGGGACTAAGGTTATTAGGTGACAAAGTCGGTCTCAAGCTACGAGAGTATGTACTTCAAAGGCGTTCGTTCCGATCTTCACGATTATGTTTTTCAGAGCTCTGGTGTTGCTGAACTGCACTTTGAGCACACCAGCTCATGAGGTTGCTCGATGATGAAGAGGGTTTGAAGAAAGAGCTCGACCAAGAGTATATACGAGAAGTCACATGGTTCAAGTGGGGAGTATGTGGACTTATGGTTTTAAAATAAAGAGGGTTTGAGGAAAGTGCGCCTTCGGTGGTTCATTCGCTATTTTGAACTTCCCAATATAGCAAGACAAGAAGTTTTTCATGAATAACCTTATTCGTGAAGAACGTTCTCATTGCGCAAGGTAATTATAAAAGGAATAGGAAATGACAATGTGATGGGAGTCCTTCTCGGAAAGGCAACTGTGTTGTGCACAACCAAGTTCTAAGATAAGCTTATAGCCTCTCAATTGTACGTGGATTGAACTCATTTCGTTTTCAACCGAGTATGTAAAATCTGCGATAAGAAACTAGGCAACATCGATACAATTGATAGATCTCTCGGCGAGCTAGGAACTCCAACTCTTATTGTTAGAAATAACGATCGATTATGTACTCATTGTAGTTTACTCTTTGTGAATGGATTATATATGTATATATATATATATATATATATATATATATATATATATATATATATATATATATATATATATATATATATATATATATATATGTGCCGGTAATGTTCACACACAAGAACGTACATGCTTTATAAGCATACAACTAGGAGCCTATGATATATCCAAAGTTTGTAGCATCCAAACAAAATTCAAACTAAGGGCATGCCTTCATCTATACAAATCAAAATGGAAGACAGTGAATTCTACTCTGTAAGCTCTGTTTCAAATTCCACTAGAATATGATGAGTCTAGTTAAACCAGCCTAATATGGACGACCTCCTCGAAATGTCCCGCGTTCGGAGTCCCACTGTTGGTCAAAAAAACGTTGTTCTATTTGCCGCCTTTCATTATCCTCCTCTTGGCTCCGTCTAATGGCTTCTTGGAGATCTCTTTCATATTCATTGTCCTCATTGTTGTGACTGGATGGCCCAGCAGAAAATCTAACAGGGGGTCCGTCTGCAGCACTATACATATCTCTACCAAAACTGACGGGTGCATTGCTTGATGAGCCTTGACCGGGTCCAGAATAAATGGGAGTATAGCTTTGAACCCCGTGAGTTCCAAAATCACTCTCGGTCGATCGGGGAAAAGAAGCTCGTGGGGTACTATATCTGTCCGGATACGAAGACCGCTCATCATTGTTTGCTGCATATGCATTATCATCGTAGCCATGGCTAGATCTCCCTTGTTCACCCCTGCCTATTGGATTTGGAGTTCCGTGATAAGTTTCATAGCTATAGCTATGAGGAGTTCCAAACGTCACTGGATAGTCCTCAACGTCGCGTTGCCGAGAACTATTGCGCGGTCGTACTTCCCACTACGAAGTGTCATCATCAGCAACAGCAACGTTTCCCACATTGGCTCCACGATTGGACCATTGTGGCACACAATCACTTGGTCCGATCCATGCGGTGGGAATCATGTGATGTGACCGATCCAAATTATTGATGTTGCGCCCGTATACCGTACGCCAATCCACATCCTTGTGCAATACAATCTCTGCCCAAACCATTGCCATTAAGGAATAATTCATCATGGTTGGTTTCGAGTTGGGTAACCCAACTACATCGTGCACCTCCCAATACCGTCGCAAGAAATGGTTGCTTTGACAATTTGAAGTCGGGCCTTCCCAACGAGGGGCAGATATTTCCATTTGAGATCGTGGCCAAAGTTTTGCCCAATTCGTCATCTTCACATATTTCTTGCATGTTGTACAAGTCCACGTTCTCTGAGGCTCGGTGTCCCATCTCGGCTCGGCAACACAATCGAGGTCAAGGACTTGATCCTAGTTGAATTCTTGGGGAGTCCCTTGTGAAGATCTCCTGCTCTTGCTTCTTTGTAACATCGTGTTAACAGTGCCACGTAAACCACGTGCAAATGCAAAGCGCCATGTGCTGCAAAAGGCCCGGAAATGAGTCAGTATTGCGTAAAGTCTTACGCAGAAACCCAATGAGAAGGTGCAAGTGATGTCAGACCGACAGCACTAGCCCACCGCCTCATTTGAGCGGACAAAGAAAGCCGTCCGCTATTTATACTGTTCGCCCAAGGCGGACGAAGCCTACGACGAACGCCAGCCCGATCGGACGGACCAGATCAGATCGGACGGACAGACGGACGGACCAGATCGCATCGGACGGATGGACGGACCCGATCGGACGGACCAGATTTGATCGGACGGATCAGCAGCCTCGATCGGACGGCGCTGATCGGACCGGACGAGATTGGACGGCGTAATCGGACGCTGAGATCAGACGATGAGATCGGACGGACCCGATGTAACGGAGCCAAATCGGACAGGCAGATCAGACGGACCAGATTACTCGCCCGCGATCGTCAGGTCGGACGGCAGATCGAACAGGCCGAGCGGACGGCCGAGCGGACGGCACGATCGGACGGGCCGCCCGGGGACGGCAGAGCATGGGGTGTGTGCTCAAACTATTGAGTTTTGTGTTGTATTGCTCACTCTTGCTCTTGCTCCAGTCAACGCCTTGGAGTCAACATCGATTTAGAGAATCTTCACGTACGTCGAGGACCTTTAAGTACGGATAGAGAATGTTCCTACATTAAATATGCTCCCCATTAAATTCTTGGAGTGCTTTACTTCTTGGAGAGCGTACCGGCCTACCTCACTCATGATGTCTCTTATTTCTACTCCCTCCACCTACCTTACCCTTCTCCCTTCCCTCCTTTGTTCATTCTCCCTCTAACTTATGCCCAATTCCATGAATTCACTCCATTGTTTGTACTTACTTACCAATTGATTACATAGGCAAAATAATCAAGGAATGGATTCCAATTTGAATTCCATAAGAGATAGCAATTTTTAATGCATACATTAAAGATTATAGATAGAGGTAGAAAGATTGTAACCTCTACAAATTCATTTTCTATCTATCCAAGTGATGAACAATTCTACTTTTAAGTGATAACAATTTAATTCGACATAAAATATTGAATAAAGTATTTTCTGTGAATATTCAAACTATTTCTTTCAAAATTAATTTATAAAAAATCCAAATGGTGTTGATGATATTCAACCATGTAGACAAGATTTAGAGATCATATATCACAACTTCCATATTTTATGCAAGTTTTAATGTTGTATCGACAAGATTCGAAGTTTTTGGCATGTTTTGATATTGTATCATATTCATAAGATAATTATATTGTAGTTTACAAAAGTAATATTCACCATGGTTCCTTTCAATGATATTTTCTTGGAGAATTTGAACATATTTGGAAATAATTTCGTTCAAACTCGTTCATGGTATTCATTTTCTATCTTTCTTGACCCTTTAACGTCCCATTCCTTTTGAGAATAAACAATCTACACTTTTATATTCATTTTAGCTTTCAAGATTTGTTAAAATATATATTTCAATATTTTTCATGCATGAAATTGTATGTTTCCTATTAGTCCTAACATTTTCCAATTTTTCTAGTACAAAATGAACTTTTTACAAATTTTTGAGTCAAATACTTGAAGGAATTCACATTAATTACAAAAAATCTTCAAAATAAATATAATTTTTTTAGAACATGTGCAAATGACAATGGAGAATCACATGATATATTTTTGTATCATTTTTTAATTTTAAAATTCAAAAGGTGAACATCATATGCACTGTAGTTCAAAGCTTGGGCTACTTAGCTTGCAACAAGAATAAAATATTTGATACTTGAAATTTATAAAATCCGGAAAGTGAAGTGAAAAGTAAACTCGTTAAACTTCATTTTCTCAATTGAAAGCAATAGCAAAAAACTTCATTTTCAAGGTCAAAATTGGCTTTGACCAACAAACATCCATTATTTGGATGCGCAGTGTTTAACCCCTAAATGCCTAGAGCCTTCTCCAAATTCGGTAGTTTTGCATAGATGCATTATAAATGCAACCTAGAGGGATATTTTGAACTTCATATATGAATACAAGTTGTACATTATGAATTTTAGATTCTATCCGTACAGTTAGATCTATGATTGCTATTACCAATAATTTTGTATAAATTTTGAAACGTGAAATTCAAAATTATTTTGTAATTCAATTACAAATAAGATATTGACAATCTACGGATGAATTTTGTTGTGATTAGTTGAAATGTAATACTCTAAGTGAAGTGATTTTTGGAGATTTTTTGGTTGCTTAATCTTATGAATTGACTTTTATTAGAGCACTTTTACATTGAAATCTTCAAAATTTTGGGTGAATCACTACAACATGAAATGAGGCATAAAAATGTGACAAATCATCCCCTTTCTAATCGGATCACATATGCATGAAGCTAACTTCGCATAGAATCTACAGTAAAAATTCCACACTGCAAAAAGTGCATGACGGATGAGAAATTCTGGATGAAATCTGTACATCGTCCCAAAAATGGACGCTCAGGCAGTTTGGGGTTAACCCCTAAACGTCCCAGCGTCCAGTTTCTCGACGTTTGTTGGTCAAACCAATTTTGATCTTGAAGATGACTTTTGTTGCTAATACACCCAACTAAGAAAATGAAGTTTATTAAGTCTTGATTGTACTCCACTTTTCAAATCATAAAAATTCCAATTATTGAGTATTTTATTGCTTGTGCAAGCTTTGTACCTCAAGGTTTGAATTACACTACATAGGATGTTCACCTTTCGAATTTCAAAATTAAAATGAAAAATTTCTATGGAAAACATATCATGTGATTTTCCATTGTAATTTGTACCTGCTCCCTAAAAAATATTAATTTTTTAAAGCTTTTTGGTAATAATAATTATTTTTTGAAGTATTTGACTTAAGAAGTACCTCGGACGGCTCTGATCGGATTGGACGAGATCAGACGGCGTAATCGGACGATGAGATCGGACGATGAGATCGAACGGACCCGATGTAACGGAGCCAGATCGGGCGGACCAGATTACTCGCCCGCAATTGTCGGGTCGGACGGCAGATCAAACGGGCAGAGCGGACGGCCGAGCGGACGGCACGATCGGATGGGCCGCCCGGGGACGGCAGAGCATGGGTGTGTGCTCAAACTATTGAGTTTTGTGTTGTATTGCTCACTCTTGCTCTTGCTCCAGTCAAGGCCTTGGGGTCAACATCGATTTAGAGAATCTTCACGTACGTCGAGGACTATTTTAAGTACGGACAGAGAATGTTCCTACATTTAATGTGCTCCCCATTAAATTCTTGGAGTGCATTACTTCTTGGAGAGCGTACCGGCCTACCTCACTCATGATGTCTCTTATTTCTACTCCCTCCGCCTACCTTACCGTTCTCCCTTCCCTCCTTTGTTCATTCTCCCTCTAACTTATGCCCAATTCCATGAATTCACTCCATTGTTTGTACTTACTTACCAATTGATTACATAGGCAAAATAATCAAGGAATGGATTCCAATTTGAATTCCATAAGAGATAGCAATTTTTAATGCATACATTAAAGATTATAGATAGAGGTAGAAAGATTGTAACCTCTACAAATTCATTTTCTATCTATCCAAGTGATGAACAATTCTACTTTTAAGTGATAACAATTTAATTCGACATAAAATATTGAATAAAGTATTTTCTGTGAATATTCAAACTATTTCTTTCAAAATTAATTTATAAAAAATCCAAATGGTGTTGATGATATTCAACCATGTAGACAAGATTTAGAGATTATATATCACAACTTCCATATTTTATACAAGTTTTAATGTTGTATTGACAAGATTCGAAGTTTTTGGCATGTTTTGATATTGTACCATATTCATAAGATAATTATATTGTGGTTCACAAAACTAATATTCACCATGGTTCCTTTCAATGATATTTTCTTGGAGAATTTGAACATATTTGGAAATAATTTCTTTCAAACACGTTCATGGTATTCATTTTCTATCTTTCTTGACCCTTTAACGTTCCATTCCTTTTGAGAACACTGAACGGAATTGTGGCCCAACCGCCCAAATTTACAAAGGAAAGACCACTTCAAATCCCTAAAGCAAATTATCATGAAATATATGTTACAATTATTTAAAACCTAAGTTTAGGGGAAAACTTGAAATTAAATTAAAGTTGAAACTATTCAATGCATGCTCAATGAATAGTATATATACATACATGGACATATATGTGTGTATGTATATACATGTATTTACATGTATATACATTCATGTATATATACATATGTATGTATGTAGGTATATATACACGAATTTATACATATGTATGTATATATACTTATGTTTATGTATATGTATATGTATGTATATATAGACTATATGTTTGAATGTACATACGTATACATTTGCATAACTTTGCATATGTATGTGTGTATATATTTACATACATATACATAAATGTATATGTATACATATGTGCATGCATGTATATGTATATATACATACATACATACATCCACATATTCACATACACATACATGTACAAATACATACATACATATATATATGTATGCACATGTATTTCTATGTATATATAAATTTATATGTTCACAATATAAATATATTGTGTACCATGTGTGGATGGATGGATAATGTTCTTTGGACAAAATAGGCTCCTATTTGTTATCAGCAATATTGAAATAGTTTCTAAAAAGGGACAATCTTGGTGGTTTATTATTGTTAAGTGTGTAGAAGCTTGGTAGTCATAGCCCTTATAATATGTTAGGATGTCGTGGCCCTCGGTGTTGTTATACATAGGTTCTAATGTTATGAAGAATTGATAATTGGTTTTACAATATAGGGAGATATTTTTAACATTTCATAATTATATCATATTCAATAGATCAAAATATTTCTGTTGACAATACTTTTAAGCACTGGGAATATATTTTTGGAGTTCCCCCATTGACGTTAAAAAATGCTAAATTGTATTAATCTCAAGTATACAATGACACTTTGAAATAATCATAATATTTAAAACATGAAACCACTAAGGGGTCGAAGTACTCTCAACTCAAAGAAATTGTAGAAAAACATCTGTATAGGATAAGGATAGTAATGCACCTTTCCTTTTATCAGATCTCTTTATATAGTCATGCATGTTATATTGTTGTGTGGCAATATCTTTAAAAATCATTTCATTTACAATATATCATTTCAACCAATCACAATGCATTCCATCCGTAGATCAATGATATCTTATTCCTAATTGAATTACAAAATAATTTTGAATTCCAAGTCATGTAATATTTATACAAAATTATTGGTATTTGGAACCGTTGATCTAAACGTAATGGACTATAGGCATTTACAAATTACATATGTAATGCAAATGTGAATTTCAATGATGGTTCAGGGAAATCAAACTTTTTAACGTTTCGCAAAATTGGCAATCTCATCAAATCATTATATGGTTAATTAGTCCTTTCGGGGTAAGAAACAATTGAGTTGTTAATGCTTCGGTATTCATTTATTAGTTTTGATCAAAGACATGGATTTCACCATACCAACCGCTATTTTTTGTTTAGGGTGCCTTGCTTGTATCCAATTATAAAATAAAATAAAAATCTTTATATAACTAAGCCACGTGAACTCATTGAATACAAAATCATATTATAAATCTATACATTATTTAAGACGTAGTAGTCCCAAATGTATAAAGGGTAAATGAAGAATGTAAGATGCAATATAAAAAATTTGAATTGTGATTGTTTTATTAAGTAATATAGATCATCACCTACGAATTAGGGTTTAGGGTTTAGGGTTTAGGGTTTAGGATGCATAACAATATTTGTTGGAGATTTTATGGGATGTACATTTGGATACATTTTAATAGGATTCTTTGGCTGCGTTAATTACCTTCATCGGATTCTTTGTGGCATTTATTCCGTTTTGGGAGGTTGTTGAATTCGAGAATTTTTTGTGATCTGACGGTGGAGGGTCCGAACGGATATATCGGACGGTTGAATCGGACGGCGGACAACAGTAATCCACGGCGGATGGCAGGATCGGACACCGTGAATCGGACGGCAAATCAGACACCCAAAATCGGACGGCAGATCGGGGTGAAATAAAACCTTGCTTGGAGCAAACCAACTTCCTTCACCAGCTCTTGGACCAGGTACTTTGACCGGATAAACCTCTAAATGCCTAGAGTGCTCTCTCATGTTGTTTTTAAAATTATCACATAAAACACAATAAATTGCATTTATGGGAGCTCCTGAAATTGGAATGGGTTGGAAATATATAATGCAAATTGTCAATTATTATGATTTCCTAAAAACAGTAAAAAGTATAAACAGATTAGTGAAAGAAAGCTGAGTGTGGAAAATATACTCTACATTGAAGTCAACAATAATGGAAATGACAATAGAATATTATATATTAATATAAAAGCCAAATGGCTGAAAAACAATCATGCGATATCAATATTCATTGAACGAGTACGTCTACGCTGACTATCATGAATAATTCTACCGCCTGCCTCAACCTCTGAATCTATCGCGAGCTTCTTTTCAACGTGGTCTTGAGATGGTTCCCAATTGTCATCATCGTCGGCCTTTCATTTTCCCTTGCGAGAACGATCCATATCCACCACTTTTGCCTTAAAAACCTCCATGTACTTCTCCACACGACCGACAACAAGAGCTACAACTTCCTCATTTTTTAGAAATGCCGTGGACGTTGATGCGTTATTGGCTAGCATATGACGTCGCCAAGTTTCGATGACGTCATTGATCCTTCTATCAAATGCACCAGCAACATCCGCATAGGAATTTTCCTCATCAACAAACATGTCCTCAGTCGTTGTAGCACGAAGCTTAGCCGCCTCCTCCAACTTTGAAAGGACAAGAGCTCTACCAATCAATGTACGGTCATACGTTGAGTATTGTTTTTCTAAAACCGCACTGTTTGCCTCGTACCAAGTGTTATCATCTCTCTTTTTTACTTCCTTCTTTGGGAACCGAAAGAACCTCTTATGTTGCATGCTCCAATGTCCTCCAAAGTTGCGACAAAACACCTCCCGGTCCGCCTCGTTATCAATTGCACGTGCTCGCACTTCGACTTCGTAATCTTGGGTCATCCAAAAAAGAGGATCAACATCCATAACAATGTGTTCCTCACTATTTAGTACTTCCACATGGTACAAGCCGTGGCAGTTGAAGTCAACATCCCATACCAATGGTTGACCCCAGTTCTTGTAATTAAGAAATTTCTTTGGTAGTTGATCTAGAGGAAGGTTCCATTGGTTGTACTCATGACCAGATGGCATAACGGCGCGAAGTCCCATCATTTCGTAGAATCTGACATGTATAGGAGATCGGCACTGGGACAATAGGAGCGCCGTAAGCAATGTTCCGCAATGCACTTAACGTGAAACGTATGGGAACATTGTCCTAGTTGGATTGCTCCTTCTGGACCAAAACCATATTGACACAAGCAACATGTTTCTTTCAGAAAGGCGGAAGCTGGATCACACGTATGAACCATCGTCTTCTCTTTTTCCAATAAATGCGAGGAAAACACGTTATATGGCATCCACCCTTCCTCAATCGCCGAAGCCCAGTCAATGTTGTTGAACATAGAACTCTGGAACCCATGTGTCCGTCCCATCATCAAGTCAACATCACCCCACGCGGTGAACTCTGTGAGTGCACGCGCTCCGGGCAGCGCGGCTTGTCGCTCAAATAAGTCTTTCACCCTCCTCAATGTCCTCAGGTGAGTAGAGAGATCCCCACTTTTCTCGTTCCCATATTTGAACAGAAAACCCAATTGCCTCTCGACCAATTCATCCACATCCATTAATTGGTGGACATAACTCAACCAAGGCAGGCTATGCTCTTTTCGTATCGGTATCTTTATATCACTGGTACTTTTCCAGAACTGTAGTTTAGTCACAGCTATATCCCTGTCAATATCTGCTTGGAGCAATTGTTGTCTCAACGTCTCGATCTCTTGGTTGCTGGCTTCACCCTCTTCGGCTGGTGGTCTGGTCCAGGGTTGACTATCCAGCAATTTTTGTACAACTACTACCTCGGCTACACGTGGACGATGTACCATAGTATCATCCAATTGTTCATGGTTGTCACCGTCCGAAGTCTTCGCATCAAAGGAAAGAGAGAACTGATCCGATGGTGCGAGAGTTTCTTCAACTATTGCTTCGTCCGAAGTGTTGGCAACAAATGGAAGAGACAACTGGTCCGATGGGGCAAGAGTTTTCTTCAAGTATTGTTTCGTCCGAAGTCTTGGCATCATAGGGAAGAGACAACTGATCCGATGGGGCGAGAGTTTCTTCAACTATTGCTTCGTCCGAAGTCTCGGCCACAAATGGAAGAGACAACTGGTCCGATGGGGTAAGAGTTTCTTCAAGTACTGCTTCGTCCGAAGTCTTGGCATCAAATGGAAAAGACAACTGCTCCGATGGGGCGGGAGTTTCTTCAAGTATTGCTGTAGTTGGTGATTCTTTGCGTTTCATCAACTCATCAATGATAATGGTGAAATGCAACTCCTTGAAATAGTTGAGTATATGGGTTGCACGCAATTCGTCATGGAAATCCCACGCCATCTGCTCAAATTTACACTACTAGAAATCAGTGACCAGAACAACAGAACGGTAACAGATTTTTGTTGGGGTACGCAGTGGCGGTCATGAATTAGCATGCTCCTCAGTTTTCTGTTCATCTGTGAGTGGAAGCTGTCAAACCTCGTTTTCCCAAAAGCGGCTAGTTAGGGTTTCTAGAGCAACTAGGAGTAGTCTTTCCGCCATAAATAGGAGAAGTAATGGCCATAACGGCCCATTTATTTATTTGGAGAGAGAGCGGCGTCCGTGCGCAGCCTAGTAGAATTACTGCAGGACTAGCTAGACCGCGGGTTCCGGTTGGACCGGATGGGCGACCGGATAGGTGAGGACGGGTCTCCGATGGACCCGGCCACGATCCGAGCACTGAAGTGGGCTGCTTTAAATTGGGCGAGCCACTGTTCATTCTCTCTCTACAGTTCCAGTCTTCCGCGCCAACAGAATTTCGTGTTTCCGGATAGCAGTAGAGTTGATAGTGTGGGACCGGAGCAGAAGGAGCGCCAGAAACTTAGGCGCAGTTCGCGGAAGAGGAAGAGAGTGCGTCCGGAGTCTGTAGCGATGGCATGGGGAGGAGAGAGTGCTACAGGAAACCGAATCACGGAGAAGAAGGTGATTCCGGTAGTGCCCGAGCATCCGGGCGACTTTGAGATGCTGCGCTGCGACCTCGCAACCATGCGATGCGAGGAGCTCCTGTACCGGAACTGGGATATCTAGGATACCAGAATACTGGCGGAAGTACAAGGGAAGCCAGTACCGGCAATCTTCCGGGAGAACTGCATCCGGGGAAAGCGCAAGAATTGGACATGGGAGCACTGGAGCTATGCATATAGCCTTCCGGATTGCGAGTTCGGGCTCGAGTCTAGACAGAAAGGAGATTCGGAATGGGTGAAGGAGCGGTTCTCCGAGATCTCGGAGAAGGACGGATTCCGGGTGGACCATTGCCGGGACCCTCGGGAGAAGCGACTGCTGCAATTTCTGGTACCCATCCTCAGCCTGGATAGGCCCACCACGGTCACGATCAAGTTGGCGAAGGGTATCTTATCCGCGCTCCATTACAAAAGGGTAATCGGATGGGGAGTGGTGATACACGAAATTGTCAACCGGGAAGCCATGAAGATCGGGGGATCAAAAGGTTGTCCCATTATCCCTTTCCTTTACCACCTGTATGATAAGCACGGATGTCTCACGGAAGGGGAGAAGGCAAAATTGGAGAGACCGACCCCGACTCCAGCAGACCGGAGCCCAGGCAAAGCGCGCAAAACCCGTCCGGATGGGAACCAACCGGAGGAGAGAAGGAAGAAACAAGAGAAACCGGGAGGTACCAGTCCGCGACCGGAGGAGCGCAGGAAGAGAAGAGAAGACCCGGAAGAAAGACAACCGGGAGGAAGAAGCCCACTAGCGGAGGAAGGGCGAAAGGAGAGGACGGAACCGGTGGAGAACGCAAGACCAGAAGGAGAGGGGCCCGCCGCGCACGCCCGGGGACAGCAGCCGCAGAAGCGGAAGCGGGTCATCCGGAGTGACGATGGGGAGGATTCGGACCTCCGGGAGATTTCTCCTCCCCGGGAGGATGCTTCACCCCTTCAGAAGAAGACCTCGATCCGGAGGAAGACCACTCCAGTGGACAATAGAGGTGACCGTGACACTGTAGAAGCCGGTCCCAGCAACCGGAGGGCAAGTGCGCAGGAAAAGGGGAAGCAGAAGGTAGGAGCAGAACCGGAAACGGAGGCTAGAGAGCCAAACCGGGAGGCACGACCGGACGTACCGATCCTGGCAAGAGCGGACGTTATGCTCGGGCCGATCCGAACGGCATTGGAGATGGTAGAGGAGCAGTACACTCCACTCTACAGCGCGGTGAGGGAAATTGGGAACGTCCTCCGGAGCACGGATGTGAAGGAGTTCCCGGAAATGGTCAAGCACCTCCGGCGGGAGGGAATCCGGGCTCGCAAGGAGGCCAGTGGAGTGACCCAGCTCTTACGGGGACAGAAGAAGGAGCTGAGACGGGCAAAACGGACTATCCGGATGAGGGAACAACAGGACCGGACCTGTTTCGAGGCTGTATCCCAGTTGTTTCAACCGGATGGGGAAGTACAGACCAAGGCGCGGCTGTACGATGAGCTGATGAGTGATTCCAAGGAGGAAGACGCGGACCGGGTAAAAGGCATAGTGAAGAAATATGCTGCCCGGGTGGAAGAGGCACTGGTGGAATTCCGGGCGTTGGCAGCAGAGGTGCTGAAAAGGTGTTCAACCGCACCAGAACCGGAAGTGGTGGAGACCAGCCACAGGGATGGGAGGGCCCACCTATCCGGAAGTGAGTTGCAGGGGAACTTCCGGATGTCCGACGATGCGCCCCAGGAAGGAGAACTAGACCGGTTGATGGGAGGGAGACTTTCCACTCCGGATTGGAGTTCCCGGATGATGGGCGGGATGGAACCGGTTCAGGCCGCCGAGCCGGGAGAAGCAAGCCTGACCGGGTTTCTGAACCTGGAAGGAGAGATGGCGGAGACGGATGCCCAATAGGGTGAGGATGGAAGGCCAGAGGGTGGGCCAGGAGGCGACCCGGATGGTCAACCGGGTGGCGTGTAACGGCGCGAACCGGTAGACGAACGACAGGAGAACGTGGTGAGCAAGGAAGCGGATTGGAGGGATCGGACCGGGAACAGCTGCTCGGGAGCGGCTGGGTAGTTAGGGTTCCGGGTTTGATGGATCCGGCCTTGTGGGCCCTTGTGCAGTAGGGTAGGACTCCGTTTGGGAGTTAGGTTGTTAGGATTCTAATGTTAGTTGCAGTGTAGGCAGAGAATTGAATCGTGGGGTAGTCCCCCGGTTTTTCCGGATCCCGGGTTTTTAGGATCTGCGGGTTCCCCGGATCTGGTCGGCTTTGAGTTTCCTTTTTATCCAAGGATGTTCCTCATTCCTGGGGTCTTTTTGTGTACCATTTTCTCTTTGTGAATAATCATAGGCATACTCTTCTACGAACCGGATTGTTTGTGTATGTGTGTGTGTGTGGTTATTGACGGAGATAAGTGGTCCAATTAGTCCCTTGGTGACCGGGAGGATTGATCGGGTTGGTCCGTGCTTGGTTGCACTGTGTAATCCGGGTTAGTGGCTGAGTGGATAGGAGGGGGTACTCCGGTCCTCTCAGAACTCCTGGAGGGGGTACTCCGGTTGAGGTTCCAGCACCCGGGTAGACTGTGTGCGAGATAAGTCCGGAATAATCAGAGTAACCGGGTTCTGTTGTAGATCCAGTTAAGAGTCCGGGTATTGGGAAAACTCAGAGATTGTTTAAAAGTGGGTTGTTACGTGCTCGGTTGCAAGGTATAACCGGATTAGTGGCTAAGTGGATAGGAGGGGGTACTCCGGTCCTCTCAGAACTCCTGGAGGGGGTACTCCGGTTGAGGTTCCAGCATCTGGGTAGACCATGCGATCCAAAGAGCCGAAATGATCAGAGTAAAACGAGCTGTTAGGAGTCCAACCGATTCCGGACACCCCAGATAAAGGTCCCTCCCGATTATCAAGTCATTGTAGTATTTTTAGGAGGGGGAAAACCGGGTTGCGCTTAAGTGACCGGCTGTGGGTTTGGGATGAATCTGCAGCTGAAGTGCAATACGGGAATTACCCGGATTGAGGAGTTGAGTTAGAATAACCGGAAGGTAGTGAAGTTCCCATCACTTGAATCAGCAGGAAGGGTGTGTCTTTAAATCCAGCACCGCTAAATGTAAATGGAGAACCCTCTGAAGGAAAACAGAGGTTAAGGTAAACCAGTTTGAGTTGTTTGGATAGACCGGACAGAGTAGGGTTGGATACATTCCCAGCTCGGACGAAGACCGGATCTATCCGTAACCGGGTCAGTCAGTAGGAGAAGACCCGGTCCAGGAGGAGAGAGGAATTCAACTGGTGACAAGAGAGAGAGAGGTCACCAGTCCGGGACCATCTCCGGAAACTTCCCACTTCACAGAATCTCCGCGGAACGATAACCCGGAAATCACCTCTACGAGCGCTCTTAATACGAAAAAGTGCGTTCTAGGGGAATATCCGGTATCACGTGCTACGATAGAAGCAACAGAAATTCTGTTGGTTGAGGTACACCCCTGGAGCAATGCCGATTGTTCCAAAGTTATAATAGGGTGTGCTGACATGGCAAATAGAAACTTCCGTGCTGTTTAGGGAAACTTCCTGCAATTGTAAATGACGTTCTTCATTTACTGCTGGAATTTACTGTAGTTTTCTATTACAGTCGAAACTTCTGAAGTAATATCTTAATTATCACTTTACCTCATTCTGTGATTGTAAATTATATTTTACCCCACCAAACGCTTCTGTTCAGTCACTTCAGTTTTGTGTCTCTAATTACCTCCCTTCAATTGATCGTAAATTCACTACTCATATTTACCTAGTTTCAGTACATGTGAATTACGGTTGTAGGATTTTTTTAATACTTCTCGAATAACATATTTTTTTATTGTTGACATTCTATTACTGGACTTTAGATACTTGTGTTCACACCACAACGCGAACATTCTATTACGAACGCGAGCATAGTAAGTACTGTGGATATTACACTGTTACGTTCCATATTTTTACATGTACTAAATTTACTAAAATGTGAGGTTGGTATAGAAGCAGAAAATTTACTAGGCCCTGGGTCTACAAACTTACACCATTATTGCATTCAACGGGGCTGTATAATGCGGTAATTTTTGAACACTTCACATGATGTACACATTGTTCCGTGAACGTGCTACCTAATTAAATCCAGGGTGCCAAATTTTCTTACATGCTAATACTGTCACACTGAGTTGCATAATCCAGTGCCGCTGTTATCCATTCTACCTCCATATTATAATTTTTTAACTGCTCATTTTCTGTCACCGTCGCTATAATACAGGTCCTTCGCATATCACATCATGTCCATACCAAACAGATTTGGTAGAAGCAGCCTCCACTGTGGTACCAAACGTAAAAAAACAAAAACATAAACTTGCCCCTATTTTTTAACATGGTGGGTTGTCCTAGACTAACTTGGGGTCGCAGGCCCCTAATATAGAATAAAAAATACCCAAAAAAATCACCCAGACCGCCATAATGAGAAAACCTGAAAATTGTCAGCTACCATTCTGGGGGTTGATTCGCCCTCCATACCAAACATGCCTCTAAGTTTACTTACAGTCAGCATGCATCATTTCCCTTCATTTTGGTAAACGGAAAAAAACTAGCATGTATATCAAACAAACAGATGTATGATGTCATGTCAAACAGAACAATACATACAATGTCAATGTCGGCTGACAGTTCTCCAAACTTTACGTTAAATATTCTTTTTCAGGATGTTTGTTCCTCAAACCCAATTTCGATCTTCAAGATGACTTTTGTTGCTAATACACCGAACTAAAAAAATGAGAATTATTAGGTCAAGATTGTACTCCATTGAACAAGTTCTTAATATTTCCAATTACAGAGTATTTTATTGCTTCTGCAAGCTTTGTAGGTTACGGTTTGAATTACACTACATAGGAATGATAGGAATTCTAGCTTCGGAATATCAAAATTGAAATAAAACTTTTCATGGACAACATATCATGTGATTCTCCGTCACCAGTTTGTACCTGCTCCGAAAAAACATTAAAATTTTTTGGGACTCTTCTGTAGTAACAATAATTTTTTTAAGTGTTTAACTTAAAACTGTGTTAAAAATGGCGTACTACATACAAAAATCTTAAAATTTCAAGACTGATTGGAAACATTCGGTTCCATGCATGTAAAACATAACAAAATATACATTAATAATTATTGAAGGATAAATTCACTAAATTCTGTACGTTGACTTTCCTACACAACAGAGGTGCGTTTCAGGGATAAGGACTCTGAATAATCGAAGTTAATTGACTTCCTCACACAAAAGTTATCTGCTGTTAACCACTACATCATCGTACCTCACTAACTGATTTCACAACAGTTTTCATACATATTACGCAATCTGTAATTATCCATATAATCAACTAGACACGTGAATAGTACTGACTATTATAAAGGCATTAATAATCATTCGTTCTCATCTGAACTTTCCCCTACGTCCCTGTCAAATACCATGCACTGTTCTTCTACCACATCGTTCAATACATGATTTAACCGAATGTTTCTACCTGTGGGGAGAGGGTGAGGGTTACCCTCGGGAATTATTTCTGGTACCCGGAGGCCGGTATAATCCGCGTCTGCTCCCATGGCAAACATCTCCACTTCCTCCTCCTCTTGCATCTCGCTATCAATCCTGCGTCCTCGAACCTCCGTTCGTAATACTACCTTCCACCCTGGCTCATCTTCTTCATCTGAAAAAAAGACTTGATCGCAATGTGCAGGGAAAGCAAATGATTCGTACCCGTATGGTACTAGCGTGTTGAAATTTGCTATAGTGAATCCCCATTCATCTTTTTTCACTATGGCTGTCCTTCCTCTATAATTTGCTTTCACCCAGTCACAAACCAGGACAACTGTGCAATGACGTCCATAATTGAGCTCCACGATTTCTAATATCTGCCCAATGTACTCCAAGCTCGCATCAACCATGTTTTCATCGCGCCTCCCTGCTCGACATGGTCTACGAAAAACCGCTGCAACCCCTGAGTCACAGGTTTTCGTCAAGCTCTCCTCCGCACTTTTGACACGGTAGTGGTACCCGTAAGAATACATGCTTTGAATCTTTGGGCTTCTAATGATGGCGGTTTGGAGGAATCCTCCACGTCATCCGGAATTACAATTCCTTCATGTTTTCTGGCTTCAATCTCGTCAGCAAACCACTGAGCAAACGCAGGCATCTCCTCCAACTCCTCTGGAAAAGGTGCCCCTCGCCGCCCGTTCCTTCTGGGATGCCTTCTCCGGAACTCAGCTCTCGCATTGGACCTGTCACGCCATAATTCCTCATATTCTCTGTAGCACAATACCCGTACACGACATTAAACTTGGCTTCCTATTCAATTTAAATTTTATTGGACTCTCCTCAAATGCTCTACATGATTACGGTGCTGGGTTACTCCGTAAGTAACTTCCAAAATCTGATATTCGTTATTTTATAGGTTTCTGATAGAATCACACTAATAAAAAAAGGGTCTCCCAGAATCGTGAAACATTGTGCTTCAGTGACTACATCCTCCAACACTGATTTCATTGCGCCCAGTCTTTGATGTCACAATAGTACAGCACACTATCAACATTCATATATTCTACACTGACTAGGACTGTACAGTGGGGTAATCTTGACATGAAAACCTTACTTTTTTCAAATAAATTGACAAATTTTCAAGCTATTTCAATATCATACATGTAAAGTGTCAGGTGCCCATTTCGTTTTTAAACAACTTAAATCCTGTGACGTCGCAGAAAAACTTTTATGTCTTGGGAAACCAGAGCAAATGATACAAACTTGCATGTGCATATGACTTTTAAGCATTTCAGTGTCATCCCAAATCTATACTTTTAACCCATTGTTTTTACTCTGTCCAAGCATTAGTAAGACGATGAAAACAGTGATGATCTTTTGATTGTCATCCATATTTGACATTTGCCATCCACAAGAATTAGTTGTACGGTAGTTCAAGTTCATTATTTACCCTCATATTTCGATGTTCACAACTGGTTAATATGGTATTCTGTAAAATTACACAACTGCTTCATGTCAAGTTTCATTCCTGGTTCAACATGTGAAACCTTCTTCACTCTTTCTACATTAACACTCATCTATAATAATAAACCACACCATCTGATAGAGAATGTTATACCTAGTGTGTTTGAACAATATACAGTACCAGGAAGGTAGGGTCGACATAAATAAATTCCCGAATTCTATGCTGGAAAATATACAAACTTTATCAAGTACTTTGTCGAAATCCACAACACTGCAGTCCACAAAAACCGTGGACAAAATACAAAGGAAAATGTCTAGCCACAATTACAATTCAATGTTCATTCTTAATAGCCGAGTTTTTAATAATTATTTTCGAATGAGACGACCCCTACTTTTCAAACTACAAATATTTATTTGACATGAAAGCGCTGACCCAGCCTTCCTACTATGGTAATATATATTTTTGTGTCACTGCGGGCTGCGGGTCTACAATCACAATGAAACCCTGCAAAATGGTTCAGGAAAACTTTACAAAAAAAAAAAAAAAAACTATCGTACTGTCGTCCTATACGTTGACATTTACATTTTATGTTCGTACATAAACTTCCACGTACACCTCACACTGGTATAACATTCTGTAGTCTTCACTACCTCTGCCTTTCCCTAACAGATAAGTGTGCAATATTTGACATCATTTCATCTTTCATAAAATAAGATGATGTGTGAGATTCCTCATCACATTAGTAGCTATGAGGGAATGTCGCATCAATCAATAGTAATCAACTATAGTAAACATGAACTGCAATCACTCCTCAATCACAATTCATCAATGTTCTATTATTATTTATTTCATCCAATTGTTCATTTAAATACAAATCACTCCTCACTCAATAAATATAAATGGATGAGACAAAAAGGCACCCTCCTTGAAGACTACTTAATTTTATGGGGTTCCCTGTGCGCGTTTCCCTTTCACACTCAGTTTTCCCAGCATTGCTCAATAATAGACACTTCATAAATTTTAGTTTCACAAACACATCAGTCACCATTACACCGGTGATTAATCACAGTGAGCAGCTTCAAAAATTAGTGGGACCAGTGACACTCGCAGGTAAATCACATTGTAAATACCACATTCATGTATCTGTCACAACATCATCCCATTCTGAGATGCTTCGTTATTCCCACGGATCCCACCAGAATGTATTCAGCCTTACTCTTCCATGAATGCCACATATGTAATTAAAGAAATTGGTTGGGAATAAAAATAAGAGATGAAGATAAAACTTACAGTCTGTAAAGTGCTACGTGTTCAGAATTGTCCAACACGAACTCATGCATTGCACTCCGCAGTTCTTCAGAAAGCAACTTCGGTTTCGGCTTACCCTCCAAAATTTCGTCAATCATTGAAGGCTCTTCTTTGTCGTCCCACACCCGCCGCGTGGTTATGTTGTACTCTAACATGTACTCCGTAATGAAACCAAGAGCTTGTTCAACTTGATACCCTTGTGCAATACTTCCCTCCGGTTTTGCTAGATTCCTCACAAAACCCTTCACTGATTTGAAGAATCGTTCGTATGGATACATCCACCGGGTGTGGACAGGTCCGCATATAAACAACTCTTGCACTAGATGGTACGGCAGATGCGACATTATGTCGAAAAATGTAGGGGGCATCTCCTTTTCAAGCATACACATAGTCTCAGCACAGTCATCAAGCATTTGGTCTCTCTCTGCTCCATTAACTGTCTTTCCACATAGTTTTCGGAAAACCCTGCTCAATCGAATGATTGCGCCAGCAAGTGCTTTATTTGAAACTTTCCGAAAACACAATGGCAAGATCTGTTGCATCAAAACATGATAGTCATGTGACTTCAGACCACTTAGCTTTCCTTTGCTGATTTTGGTGTGGAGGGCCGCAACATAATTTGTGGGAGTTCGCAAATTTTCCAGGACCCGCAACACTCGTGCTTTATCTTCCGCATTAAGCACATACGATGCATCTGGCATGTAAAAACGATCACTGTTAGGACCTGTCGGTTGGAGATGAAGATGGGGTCGGATGCCGCATGCTTGCATGTCCGCCCTAACTGCTGGGCTGTCCTTCTCACCAAATGTTGTTCTCAGAATGTTCTCTGATAGATTTTTTTCACAATGCATCACGTCAAGAACGTGACGCACGGGTAGGTCCTGTACATCACAGAACTTTGTCAATTACATAGACAGATTAAAGGCTACTCATAGTTTGTCACTACAAATGTATATTATTTTACTCAGTATTTGGTATATTCAAATACGCACAAAGTTTATGACACCTGTGGCAGTAAACATCTGCCTCTCTGTATGTCTGTCTTTCACAAAGGTGTGTGACAAAAATCAATAACCTTTAATTTCTAAAAGTACCCATACTTGACAATTTGTCCCTCAAAGTAACTGTACCGTATGGCCAGAAGTCCCTTTCCCAACATTTCAATCGCATCGCTGACACATACTCTCCAGAAGTTACAGGTCTGTATTAATACAGTGACTGTCCACTTTGACTCCATGACAGCAATAAAATGTGTATGTACTACATTTATGTAAGTGTTTACTTAACTAAAACGTCTTCTCTTAAATCCTTGCAAATTTTTATGGATAGAATATTACACAATTGTCTATTAAGCATGTGATAGTTATCTAATGTTAGTCAGAAAATTTACCTTTCTCTTGTTATTTCAAATTTATTATCTGTACATGTTATGAAAACATAGCTACGCTGTGCTTTTTCCCAAATCAATTAATGCCTCCACTCAACTCTCTGTGGCACCTATATCCAAACATTAGACGCAGAGTAGATGTTGCTTGATTTAATGGATTCGACACTTCCCATCCACCCAAATCTATCTTAGTTGTTTTGCAAGTTCAATATCTTGTATTCAGCATTCCCTGACTATGATAGGATATTATGATTCAAGAGAAAAAATAAAACATGTGGTTTATGTGAATCACCATTCTCATGTCAAAAAATGATACTTCACTGATGTTCTTTCTATACATGTAGAATCCAAGTTTAAAAACCAACCATCTCGTACTGCATGTCATTCCAATGTCACTACATTTTAAACATAATTCAGTTTAATTAATTCCTGATTTTTAATTGAGATACAGGAGACATACTCGCAAAAGTAATCTCTACATTTAATTGTGTTCTATGATGAATCCAATTGTACAGATGTCATTGTCACCCTAACACTTTACATATTTTCTTTGCACATCAACTCCATTTCCGGATTTCAATTAAGAATTTGTAGTGAAAATTGGATAATAGTGCTACTCTGTGACATTAAAGGATGTAAACCCTAAGTGCCCTATCCACCATATTATGCTTGTGTTTGAGTCAAACTTTCAAAAACTGTTGTGCTTCAACTTTATTGTAATTGGTGTTTTCAGTAGATGTTTAAGTTAGTTCTCATACATCTTCTGACCGTTGGGATTGGAGAGTACAGTCATTTTTTGCTTTTCCACCGTTGAGAAATTTGAAAATTTGACTGTAAAAAAGACAAAGGCCTTTCTAAGGGTGCTCTAATCATAGGTCTCTTTTATTCTATTGATTTCTGTTTTTTTACTACTTGTCAAAGTAACTTTATGTACCTTCAGAACAAATTTGGGAAAAAAATTTGACAAACATATATGTATTTTGAATATTTCTCTTGTTTACATAATATAATTTGTAAATATATCAATATATCTTCCAACTATGTTGAAATTTTTGTCATACCTTCACAATGCTAATGACTATCCATGAAACATTATAAATCCTCCAATGTGATAAATCAAGGATGCAAAATGTAGTGATTTGACTTTTACAGAATATGTCAAGATATTTATGGGTTTCTCTGGCAGAGTATTAATAATTCCAAAGATTTGGTTACCTACTATCGTTAGTGATTGCATTTTTCTACTGTACATATCCCAGATGACTTGCCATTTCATTTTGCATCACTGTCCAGGTATTACTTCTCCCCTTACTGCCCTTACTGTCCTGTAAAATTCCTTTCGAGAACTGGTTTTGTAAAGCATGCCCATACTGGGACTCTCTCATTCATCACAATTACTGTCCTCTGAACTAGACGTGTTGATTAACTCTGAAGTGAAACAATAATCCTGCGTGTACTATTTACCTTCCAGTATGGGAGGTCGAATAGGATACTCCTCCTTTTCACACCATGCAACTTGACCGGGTCGTCAATTGAATTCTCAGTGCCACCCTCTGCAATGAAAGTTTCCCTTTCCATTCCCCATCGCAAAACTTCCTCTCCAGTTGGTCTCTCGGGTGTAGGGTCCACTTTTTGGTGATTGTTGAATGCGGATTTTGCCTGGCGGAATCTGTGCTCTGCACATAGGTTACGTCTACCTCCTAGATAGATCATTTTGCTCAAAAGTGGGGCATACTCTGCACAAGTTAAGGGGCCACACAATGGACATCCCTTGTAGCCATGAACTTGCTGTCCGGATAAAAGTCCATAGGCAGGGAAGTCATTAACGGTCCAAATTAACATCCCTTGAAGCGTGAATCTTCTACTACCCTCTGGCATTGACATGTTTATCGCAGGGACACCGTGCCAGAGTTTCAACATGTCTCGAACTATGGGAGCTAAAAAGACATCTATGTGTTCAGCTGTCGGAGATTTTGGCCCAAGAATTAGTAAAGCAAGGGATATGAAGAATTTTTTAGTTAATAGCCAAGGTGGTAGATTGTAAATGGTTATCAACAACACCCAAGTTGAGTGCTTGATTGCATTATTCTTGTAGGGAATAATGCCATCTCCCACTAGTCCTAGACGAAGATTTGTATGAACACTGGCAAACTCTGGTTCGTTTCGATCTATGGCTTTCCATTGTGTACTGTCAGCTACAGACCTCATAAATTGCCCGTTAGACCTATGGGAATTGTACCAAGTCATGTGTTTGGCCACTTCCGGACACTTAAACATTCGTTGTAGATGCTTAATGACATCGAAATACCTAGCTACACGCTGAGGAACGTTATTGGACCCTGGAATGTATCTTTGTTCATGGCATGTTGGACATTCCTCTAGGTCTGCGTTTTCCCCTTGGTACAATATGTGCCCATCAGGACAGCAATGGACTTGATCATGCTTTAAGCCTAACTTCATAAGCAACGATTTGACCTCGTAGGCTGTCCTTGGAAATTTGTTGGATGTCGGCAGTAAGTCTCCAGCAATCCACGTTAAAAGAGCATCCAAAAAAGTGTGTGGAACCGAGTATAGGGTGCACAGCGAAAATAGGACAATGGCGCATTGTAACCGGTTCTGGGAGCTTCCTTCGTACACAGTCTCAGTGGACTCCCGAATCATATGTTGCAGGTTCGCCTCATCGTACTGCCCTTCAACCTCAGCAAAGTCAGCATCCATACCTGACTCGTGGCCTCCGTTATTGCTGGTGTTGTGAATCTCGTCTATTCTGGCAAAAGCATCTCTAGCCATGTTTTCGACATCCACTGCCGTCCGTTCTGGCCAGGTGAATTCTTCTTGTCGATGACGACGTCTGTGTCGCCGGTAATGTTCCCCATGTCGCTCTTGCAACGGAGCAGGACCTCGAACATTTTCACCATTCACTGTCTGTAATTTGGAATTACAAGGCATTATAAGTGAAAGACGAGTATGAATAAATCAAATTCCAAACAATCAGTCACAATTGAAAATGGTGTATTGTACTGCGACATCTGTTACAACACATGTACATACTCAGTGCTCATATTTCTAACTTCATTTAATGAGTTCTCTGATTATAATTTCCGTCCACAAAGTGTAAGAAACCATAGAGAGGAAAATCAAAATAAAGTCCATGATCTTACCATGACTGGATATATGAGGTACGGATCCCGACCATGCAGAGTATGGTGCCTCGCCACAGTCTCTACATTCTTGATAAGCGCTCCTCTGCAGCGGTTGCATGCACAAAGGTACTCCGGCAATCCCAATCTCTGAGCTAAGGATCGCTCAATGTGGTACGCTGCACACAACCTGCGACGCATGTTGCACGGTCTGGAAGCATTTGTTTTCATACAGTCTTGTCAGATTAACTTTGAAATGTAAGAGAATAAAATTGCAGCCACAATTCCCCATTACTGCTTTCTTGATCTTGTGAATTTGTATTCAGAACATCAGAGAGTGAAACATTTCCATATATCCGTTGTTGCTCATACAAACGGTACACCAATGCATTGTAAGCTAATAGCAGTTATAGATCGCATCAGTGACTCTGGACTCGGTACCTAGGTTTCGGGAAATAAGAGCTATGGGTGTGATGCAGGCCAGAAATAAAGATACATTCTTTGATAACATACGTTACATGTCTCAGTGAAGTAGCGTTGTGTTTTTCAGTATTTCTGACGAATCTATCTTATTTACTGCTTTGTCAGCTGAACCCACGTCAAAGACTGCACTGCAGTGCGTTGCTCCTGACACAGCACACCTCTTAATATACACATAATTCAGGGACTTCATGTTCATGTAGAATATTTCAAACGATTAATTTTGTTACACAATTTTCATTCATCACGGTCACTGTAAAACACCTCTGACCCGGTGTATACCAATATAGTATGTTTCAGCGACATATGTTGGGTGAGTACTTTGCTTGTCATAAACCACATAACAGTTTGTGTTGATAATGTTGTGCTGAATATGCAACAGGTTTGTTTAAGCCATTCTCACAACAGAGCATGTGGCTTCCTATCAGAGACCAGATATTTCATTACCATCGGCTTGTGAGAAACAGAATTATGGATTGGAAACAGTGAACATGTTTGCAGTCAAACCTTTTCTGCTGTCAATGCCGCTTTATAGATTTGAATGGAATTTTGCAAACGTAGTAGAGAATGCACGTTGCTATCGTGAGGGTTGCAGAAAATGTGCCCCGACCGTTCGACAATCTCGGTTGCCGGCTACACGTTTCTGATGAGGACGCCATAAACCACAATTAGTATACCAAGCAAGCCATTCAATATGGTGAACACATTCATTCAGCTCGTGTGACCAATTGTAGGACAAAAGAAATTAGAAAGAAGTTCTCAGTGCCTGGTTCTAAGAAACTGTCGACTTGCTTTTATATTCAGGACGCCCTTAACTACGGTTCTATGTACAGCGTTACATTTCTCTACAATTTGCAAGTATAATATAAATATCATTTCAACGTCAAAATGACAATGCTAATGTTAACAGCAATTGTACAATGAGGAATGTTTGAATACATGTCACAACTGCAAATACATAACAGAAGGGAATACATACCTGCACTCTTGAAGAATCACTGCAACTATTCGTTATCGTATAGATTATTGAACATGCATTGCTACATTTCTGAACAATACATAGAATACACAGATGTCATCATCCATTGGTATAACAAACATTACAACACACAAACGCAAATTCACACATACATTTTGTGCACAAGTACTCATTCACAAAAGAAACCTGTAGAAATGTGCTCTGATTATATATGTGAAATGCTGATACATAAAAACATTACACAATCTGATGACACGGGGACTACGAAGCTAAATCATGCATGTCCTCAGGGATTTCTTGTAATAGTACTTCTGTCATCGCTAGTAGACGTTCTGTGTTCCGTAGGATTAAGTTTGAGCGAAGCAACATATCTACAAGTATCTTCTTAGTTTCCATGATTTTTCTACGTTTTGTACTCGACCACTGTGTGGACCCTTGTATCGGCAGTAAACTAAATACAGTACGTAGGCTCACGGTTGGCCTTGCATGTTTCCTGTTCTTGGAAACGCCAGCATCCACAGTGCCATGTAGTACCACGTCATGGACACGCTCTACATCCAGAGTTGTATCAGAACGGATACCTTTGAAAACACAATCAGGCTTGCAGTCCATGTCGATGGAATTTGTTCGGCTCTACTATGTGTCCTTCCTTCCAGTTGCCCACGATTACAGGTAATTTGACACCAATTATTTCGAAACCTGCCAAACATAGAAACGAATTCCTACTGTTATGACAAGAACCAATTCTATATAAAAGCTATCGTGCATGTATGCCGGGTGATATTCAAAACAAACGTGCCTATGTTCACATAACATCAGATAAATAATGACGGTGATTTAGGCAATCACAGTGAATTATAGAGTATGGATTTTCACATGAACCGAGTCATGCATTACGAGTCATTGCAATTAGGAAGCAAACTCACGTTGAAGAAGAGAAACCGATGTGGAAATGCAGGAATCCAACCTTCTCAATTGACAGCACTGTCCTATTCTGTAGCGCTGTAATTGATTGTCGCAAAGTGCACCTGCGTGCATCCAACACCACCGGATATATTTGAATGTGTGATGATTTCTATGGCTCACAGAGTGTAAATATTATTACAATTCAGTAAGAACGAGAAGTATTGAGCCATTCACGGCTAAACATTTAAAAGGCAGTGAAATTCAGTAGTCCACATCATAACAACAGGAACTGGAAGACTGTAAAACATCTACAACTCTAGTATGCAATTCCATTACCTGCGGAATGATTTAAAACCAGATTAAGGGATTGCACTCCTACGATGACACTTCAGTGCTCTCCACATAAGTGAAAACGGCATATTAATATAATGAGGATTAAAATACACAGACTGAGGAGATCTCCAAAACTCTAACCACGAATGTCTGCTTGTTCAATATCAACAACGTCTATTACTGTAGTTGACATCTAATGAAGGTTTTATCCCTTTTCTCAGGATCATGGTAGTCACAGTGAAAATGAGAGGTGCTTCCGTACTTATCCTACATTCCTGTATACGTTAACTATGACAATGGACATACAGATTGCAATAACATAAGCATTGCACATACTGTAAATGCTGGAACATGACATTATTAAGTGACGCAGATTTACGTTTGGCACATATTGCTGAGTAATGTAATCTTTTATAATAGTACCTTAAAATGCACTGACGTGTAGGGAAATACCATATTCAGTGATTTGCTACACTTGAGAGAGATCCAGCTGACTATCTCCATGATATAGGAAATCTTTGGAGAATCACATCGTAACATATCATGACTATCTGATGCAGTGACAAAATCACAAAGAAAGTGACCTAACCTCCTGAAGACGCTGTCGTCAAATCAGTTGAAGGTGTGCGTTCAGAATTTGGAGGCGTGGAGCGATCTCCGGAGTGTTTTCTCTGCACATGAAACCATGTAGTTTTGAATGCCTAAAAATTGACGCAAAACCTTCAAATTCATAATTTGTCGAAGTGCTAAACCCTAAAGTTTATGTTGACTGCCAAGAATTACCTCGTCTACAATGTTTACCCCTACTAGCTAAGTAGTATATTACCTTACTATCATAAACCGACAAGTGGATTTCTAGACTGCAGACCACAAAAAGTTTTACTTTTGCAAAAAGTGGCCAAATTCTTAATTAGAAAGAAACAGAACTCCATATTTATGGAAACCCATATGAACAAAATCATAGAAAGGGTGCGGACTGATTGAAGCTGAAACTGTCTGATAGTTTAGACTAAATTTCTGTTCAGGATTGGACGTAAACAAATATCAGGACATCACATCAGTCCCTAAGACCATCCATCACTCATACTGTTGCAGCGGACAGAACAAGACTGCTTACCTTCCGTCATAAGTACTCTATCATTCACTATGCATTGAATACACAGCCAGAATACCAAACCGTACATCTCACATAATATTGTGCGTCACTACGTGAAGAGCTTCAATTCAACTTAGTTGAACAGAATGACAAAAATTGAGACGATGACAGAGTACTGTGCGCTGCACACCTTTCTGCATAGCAGTGCGCGAGAGATTAACTTCTACACCTACAGTTGTTGCGTGATACAGAATTGCAGTCATCCTTCACAGAAAAACAAGTGGTAATTCGTTAGGGACCGGCGTAGCACTTACAGCGTATTCCAGCCGCAACGTGCAAAGTGGACATCCGATCTCACAGCTGATCGTGCAGCATCTGACCTGCCAACCTGAATTTCAACAATGCCAATTCCCACCGATTATGAAGTGTATCGGTTAGAAACCATCTCCAAGAACCATAACCGGCTACAAAAAGAACTGCACCAAAAGAACTCCGTGTGAGTGGCTCTTACCTGTGTCCCTCCATGTTGTAGAAGAAGTGCATGTGGACAGGCTTTGCGAGTTCTGAGGGACCGCCGCAACGAAAATGTAAATGCGCTCCATGTAGGTCGGGGAAAGGAGTTTCATGCCGTCTTTGCATGCGGGAATTTAGTGTCGTTAGCTCAGAGATTTTGTACTCACGCAAAGGGGTTACTAGTGTACAGAAGTGGGGTAACCGCCATTGTAAGCAAAAATGGCGTGGTGAACTTAGACGGATTGTGTTGCGCCTCTAAAATCTCTACAGTTGTTACGGAGGGAAATCTAAAATTGGCCCCTGAGATATTGAATCTTCTATTACATCTCTCCTAACTTAGTGTTGTGATGGAAGCACTACCGCAAAAAATTGAAAGAACTGGCGCAGTCGTGCCAGTGAAACAAATTTCCCATGCTGCATGGCAATTGGCATTGAGATGAGTGCCTTTTAGAAAACCTAAAGTCATACCTTGGATGAAAATCATCGTGCTAGAACACATTCGATGAGGGTTGTCTTCTAGACAACTGGACGTTGTTGCCTCCTGTTCCTTCCACTGTGTTTCTTGCATGCGAGTGTAGTTGCTGCATTTCCACGCACTGCAGGGCTTCCTCTAAGTTGCACGCTTTGATCTTGTGAGAGTACTCCACTTAACAAGTTCCGTAAATGCACATGTAGATACGAGCAACTAAACAAAAAAGCTTTACAAGATGCGGAGTTGTACACAAAAACAAGACGGATCCGGACTCCTTCCCCTCTAGCTGAGAGCGAGGAGGAGTTAGAGATTGTAGATCTTCTAAGCGACTCTGATGTGATTGTTGAAGAGGAAGAGAAGAAGAAGAGTTTAGGCAACTGTCTATGTGGTGAAAAACCCAGTGGAGCTGTAGTCATTGCGCGGCCAGAGGAAAATCCGGAACCGCTGAGGGAGGCGCATTTAGTCGTTTGTGAGGAGGAAGGACCTGACAACAACGACGTCAGTGTTCAAATTGAGAAGGAGGCCGTTGCAACAAGTTCAGTGTCTACTGATACTGTCCACAGCATGGACTCTGATTTTGTACCAGGGGAAAGCGAACCGGAGTCCGAAGGCGGGAGTACGTCATCCTCAGCAGAGCTCGTGAACACAGACGACGAAGGAACGGAAGAAGGCTCATCGGAGGATTGCGCGGCAAAGGGAACAAAGACAATTGTGGAGCCGGTAAGTTGGGGGGTCTTCAGTGCTGTACAATTTTTTAGTTGTTATACATATGCATCTCTCTAAAACATATACCAATTTCAGGACTAGATCCCAAATCATTCTACATTGTCTTTGTTTTCAATGTCTGGAACTGGGTTATAATAAAACCAATACAGAAAGCAGCGTTTTATGCGTGGACCTGTATGTGCATGCTTGTATACTAATTCATGTACATTTTCATGTGCCAGAGAGAGCCAGTGAAGGCAGCTGAAAGCAACGGGAGAGGAATACTACTGTCTTCTTTGCGCAAGGTAATAATTCCAAATGACTCCGTATGTAACCATTTGATATGAATGCTTTATAGGCTACAAGGTTAACTGAGGTTGAAATGGTGTACACAGAAAGGAGAAACTACAATGAAGAAAACTCTGAAAGAGAAGGACATTCCGGAGCTATGGTTTGGGAAAAAAAACAAGGCTGTCTCTACGCCTAAACAAACCAGGGCAGCATCTAAACTGATGGCGGAGCAGCAGATTGTGAAGGATGACCAATTGGGAGAGGCCAGTAACAAGGCAAAGGGACGTGAGAAGGGTAAGGCAAAGGAAGTTGTTAGTGGGAAGGCGAAAAAGAAGACCAAGGCTGTGCGGACTGCAACCGCGGATGTGGTGTTAGGGAAGTCTAAACTTGCTATTCCAGATCCCGAAGAGATGCGGCGGAAGCGGATAGAAGATGCAGTTGCCTGTGGACGGGTCATTGAAAGTATATCAACTCCTGCTACACGCCAGTCATGTCCAACCACTTTAGAAGGGGAGTCATCCGAAGAAAATATTCAGGCGGAGTTGGAGAGAGGTGATCTTAATGTGGATTCTGAGACCCCAACGCCAGTAGAAATTTTTCCAGAGGCATTTGCAGGTTTGATAATATTATCTTCTACTCCCATATTTTATTTTTTGTGTACTTCTTTTATCTATTATGACAGTAATTTGGATGTATAAACCAGTTATTCGTACAGTGGGAACACAATTACTGTGTTGTGGTGAACATAAACAATGCATGGGAAGATAACTGGAATAGATGAACCGACTACCGGTATTGCAGGTGACGACATGGACATGCAAGCAGAGGGTTGGTTGGACATCCCTGGTAATAAAACCAATCAAACACATTCAGGTCAACGACCTGGCAAGGAGAAATATCATATTGGATCAGAGAAAGCAAGAGATTCTTCTAAGGGGGACCAGCTGAAGGGAAAGGGGAAAATTGTGGAGGAAGAATTCGTGAATGCAATTAGTTCGGATCACTTGGATCCAAGAGAAAAAGCTCGGAAATATAGACGTTCAAAGAACAGCCCTTCCCCAACAAAACTGAAGGAACAGGTCAGTGATTCCGACAACTGTAGAAGAAGTGCATGACCTCTGTCATTCTAGCGTGTTTGTGTGGAGAAACGGCTACATAATAGAGGCTTAACTGTGGATTGTTGTAATGTATGTGGTTTGTTTTTGTGACAAGGGAATGTTCATTCTGTTTTATTGTGTGTAGAGGAACAAAGGTATTATGTAATGCACCCCCGTCTCCTCGAGTCGAGGATAGCCGCCCCGTCCAGGGTTCACCCAATCCGCCTCCCCCTAAGGAGAGGCAGATATCAGTTGCGCCGCCGGATCCTCGAGTCGAGGATAGCCGCCCCGTCCAGGGTTCTCCCAATCCGTCCCCTCTTGAGGAGACGTAGATATCAGTTGCGGCGCCGGATCCTCGAGTCGAGGATAGCCGCCCCGTCCAAGGTTCTCCCAATCCGCCTCCTCCTAATGAGTCGCAGAAACCAGTCGCGTCGTCCAGTTCAGACGTTCTTCCTCCTCGACGGGTGCGTGATAAGGGAAAGGGCGTCGCTGCCATACCTGCTACCGCTGATATCATCGAGCTCAGCGACACCGAAGACGAACCCGCGACAGTAGCCGCATCTACTCCCGCGACAGAACCCGCGAGTATCACCCCCTCTCCGTTCGTTAAAAGTGACGAGGGTATCGCATTGAAACTCAAGAAGTTGCGTGCGAGACGTGACGGTGAGGACGCGCCCTCCTGCGATCAAGATACCAACCTCAACAAGTGCCTTGTGAACGAGGTGATGTTCTGGGAAGAGAAGGAGCAGAAGACGAAGCACAAGAAGGAGGTGGAGGACGCACTACTTGCTGAGATTCAGCGGTTGAGAGAATCTCAAGAGAAATCCTTAAGGGACATGGCGGAGTTGAGGGCCATGCTGACGGGATCATCTGCTCCAGTTGCTGAACCTTCCAATGTGGCAACGGCCATCATGACCACTCCTGAGGGCTCGGGCCTGCACCTTCCCGGCTACGATGCGCCTGGGGATCCTCGATCCGAGGATATGTCTCACTCCTCCCCTGCTCCTGCTGTGGTGGCATGCGATGCGCCCCGTCCCGCTTCTCCTGATATCGCTCCCCCTCGGGACCTTGAAGACCAAGGTCAGGCGGAAGCCCCCCAGTCCTCTTGCCCCAACACCGCTCAAGCCACAAGACGAGCAGCAACATCCTCGAGGTGAGGATAATTCTGGACATCCTCCTCCAATCCCAGAGAAGGCCTGCCCCGCTCCTCCACCTGAGACCGAGGCTCTTTGCGATGTTGTTCACTCAACTCCCCCTCCTGTCCTCGCAGCAGACAAACACTGTCCCCCTGAGACCGAGGACGAAGAGCTGGTGGACTACGAAGATGAGCCACTTCAGCAACAGCACGAACTGACACCGGACGTTCCCGTGGATGATATCGTCGACAGCACACCACCTGATCAAGCAGTTCAGGTACACTCTCCTGACCTTTCACACCCTTATGAATATTTATAAGTCGCCAAGATGTTGCTTGATGGAAGTGTTTTGTTGCCTCCATCAATCTGTCATTTCCTGTATGTAGACTCTTATTTCTATTCATTCTGGTTGACAGGAGGGGGTGCCTCGTTTGTGATTGTGTGGCGCTGTCGACCCGCTCCGCTATGACAACCTCCTATAGAATAGTGTAGATTCACGGATTTCGGATGCAGTTTTTGGATGCGTGTATAGCTGCTCCCTGGGCAAGATTTTAAACGACCGGATGATTGTATATTATTCACTATGTAAATTTAATATATGAGGCACTACATTTTTGCGAATCCTTGCCTAATGTCTTTCCATTGTCCATGTTTTTTGTCCCAACGAAATTGCTTAGAAGTGTGCACCATCCGCTGCCCCTGAAACCATCACTTTTTGGAGGTGTCCTGCAGTTAGTTAGTGGGATGAAATGCTTTACCCCACTCTCTGGCTCCCCTGTCTCTGCTTCTGCGTTCGATCAGGTAACTCCACTTTTCTGTGTTTGCTTTGATCAGGTCGTGTCGCCGTCTAGCGGAGTCGCTCTGCCGCGGACTGTTTCGTCTTTAGGGTCCCAGCCGCGGGGCAAGTGGTTGAATCTCGTGCTCGACTTGAACGGCATTCTCTGCCAGTTCGTCGATAAGTCCCAACTCCCAAAGAATGCGCGGGTCAACCATGTCGACTGGCACGTCTTCTCCTCTTCGATTCCCACCTTGCTTGGACCTAAGCACGTCTACACTCGTCCTCGTCTGGCCGATTTCCTCGCCGTGGTCGCCGATCGTGTCGTCGTGTGGAGCTCGATGAGGAGGTCCACCGTCGAGCTGGACGACACTTCTATGTGAGCGTAGAGCGGAGAGCGCAAATTTGGAGAGCGTAGAGCGGGCAGAAATTAAAAATAGTAATATTTTTACTATTTTTATAACTTATTTTTGAAAGATTCGAATATTTCAAAGAGTATTTGATATTCTTGCTAATAATAGTATTTTTTTGACCCATTACCGTGGAAATGAGGGCCATGAAAAACAATCACTTTTTTTTTTGTACACTTTTGATTGTTTTTAATTACTTAAAATAGACACAGAAATAGATAATTGAGAAATAGAGGTTCTGTATAAAACCAAAGCAAATGAAGAGGTCAATAAAGGTTTCAATGAGTGAACAAGATTGATGCCATTGAAGACTAAGTGAACAGAAGGACAAGGCACAAGGGACAAAGCACATAGTTGTGGCATTCTTATCTCATCAATTTTGTCTTTGTTCTAGCTACTTGTTGATTTGATTCCTACAACTTGGACTATAACAATAATTCATTGTGGTGGACGAAGTTGTCGGGACTCAATATATAAGGACGTCCCTAAACTCAAACACAACAAGAATGTAGACGAGTAGTGTACGATGGAAGAGGAGAGATACATGTTTGACGGCCTAGGACGGAATGAGGAGATAGTAAGTTTAGAAGATCTCCACATTCCATTTAATCCATCGCCGGAATATGAGAGGAATGAGAAAAGTGCTGAAGAACGATATCGTTATGACTATGTAATGACACCCTTCTCACAGTCCACGCAAGCTTGGAAGTGGAGGGTGGAGGAGGAGGAGCGGCAACAATATACAAACAAATTGAAGAGGGAAGATGTGGTGGAAAGAGAAGAAGATGCGGTAGAGGAAAGAGAAGAGGTGGAGGATGAGGACAACACGGTTGACGAGGAAGAGGAGGTCAATGAGGCAGTGGATTCTTCGAAGCCGTTGTCATTTTGTGGGAGCATGCGAGGGTTATCACCACATCCTTTGCCGTTGAGAGAACGGATGAAGGACCGAACCATTAGCTATGTAGATTTACTTCGACCCAATCCAGTAAGCCCCTCGGTAAGCCCGCCTAGATCAAATGAGGAACATGCAGGAAGAGCTTCAAGGAGTTGGGCACGTTGGAGGCATAGTTAAAAAGTGAGAAGTCTAGAGTTGAACGGTGTGAAAGACATGCAAAAATTATTGTACTGCAATGATTGGACAAGAATAAAGATCATTGAATATGGTTTGTACTTTTCGTAGAGTGGAGAAGTACATATTTGTATTTCTTTGAGTGATAGAGCAAGTACACACGCGGTCAACAAACGACCACGTCCATTAGGGACGAAGTATTCCTAAGTCGGGTACAAATCTAGGTAGTAGAATGTGTCAAGAGGCCACCTTCGAGGATGAGCTTGACCTTGTTGAAACTAAAGGTTGGGGCGTGTATGAACATGTTGACTTTGGGATCTAAGTTAGAAACCTTGACGAATATGTAGAAGAAGTGCTTACAATTCAGACAAGAATTGCGCCTGCTCCCAAACTTGATAATCATATCTTTGAAGGCTGCGAAAGTACACTCCGAGTGAGAGCTCACCGTCACTTGGTAAACGGCATCCGTAGGAGGAGGTTTGGACTGCAACATCATAACACAGTCGAACCCCGGGTGGGGGATCATAGTCAACTTCAAAATGGTTCTGTGCATGGCTCGAGCAGATCCAACATTCTCCCTGCGTTTTGTCGAGGGCCCAGTGCCGGAGCGACGAGTAGCCTTGGATTTTCTTCTGGAAGGAATGTAGTCGGGGTTGTCGGGAATTCCAACCCTTGACAAGTCGAGTGGGGGAACAGAGTTCTTGAAGAATCAAGTTGGAGTGACGCGCTCCTTAGAGGGGAGTTGGAATCCTGCATTCTCAAGGGCCACGATCTCCGGGCAAGTGAGTTTAGTAGCAAGCATAACATGCCACACGGGAGGAATTGGGAACTTGCCTTGGCTGTCTGAAAATGGGATGACCCACTTGCGACGGAAGCCCTTCACACAACGCTCGATGTCGTCCAGACAGAAGAAGAACTTTATAGGTTTCTGTTTTTGCATTGTGTAAAAATCCCAAACTCCAGAGTAGGCCGGGCAAGCAACACTCCGATTGTTGGTGACGAGCTTCGCAGTGCATTTCTTTTTAGTACCCGTATGCATGGTCCAACAAGACTTGCTAGAATTGTAAGGGACACGGGCTATATGCCAAACCAACTCGTCAACCTTGGTTTCTTGAACGGCGATGACTCGACGAAAATTGAGCCTGGACGGTGGAGGCTCTTAAACTTCTTGCACGTCTAGAGAAGACTCTTCAACAATTGTAGGTAGAATTACGGGATTAGATCTAGGAGTCTCTTACCGAGACGGGGGCGAGAGAACTTGACGGTGTCAGGGCGGTGTGTTTCATCATCTGCACACCAATGGGGGTATCGGGCCTACGCTTCTGCAATCCAAACACCTCAGCGCCCTCGAGGTGTGGATTTTGAGTGCAGAACTCCTCGCCTCCGGGCATGTCCAATAAGACCTTCTACAGCACAACAGGATCACCGGTACGCTCGGCACGTCGTTGGGTGCTACAGCATTTCAATTCCTCCTTGCACTAGTAGAAAACATGGTGGAAAAAACCGCAGCCAAAATCGGCTGCGGTTCTTTTCACCACTATGATCTGTAGTCGCTCAACGACTACAGATTTTTCTTTTTCGATTTACGAATCCAATTTTAATCATTTAGGGGCGTGTAATATACCGTTGGAAAGGCATTTTCAAGACCTTTCCAACGGTATATTACAAGCCTTGAAATTCCAAAAATTGCACTCGCAAATTCAAAAAACAAAACCACAGTGGCCAATCCCACGGATCCGTGGGATTAGCCACCATAAAGTTTTTTCGCGACATAAAACCCAAAGTGGTTCTTCTGATCACCCTGATCTGTAGTCACTTAGCGACTACAGCTTTTTCTTTTCTGATTTACGAATCCAATTTTAATCCTTTAGGGGCGTGTAATATACCATTGGAAAGGTATTTTCAAGACCTTTCCAACGGTATATTACAGGCCTTGAAATTTCAAAAATTGCACTCACAAATTCAAAAACCAAAACCACAGTGGCCAATCCCACGGATCCGTGGGATTAGCCACCATAAAGTTTTTCGCGACATTAAACCCAAAGTGGTTCTTCTGATCACCCTGATCTGTAGTCGCTTAGCGACTACAGATTTTTCTTGTCTGATTTACGAATCCAATTTTGATCCTTTAGGGGCGTGTAATATACCATTGGAAAGGCATTTTCAAGACCTTTCCAACGGTATATTATAGGCCTTGAAATTCTAATAATTGCACTCGCAAATTCCAAAAACAAAACCATAGTGGCCAATCCCACGGATCCGTGGGATTAGCCACCATAGTCTTTTGCAACACAAAACTCTATGGTGTCCAATCCCACGGACCCGTGGGATTAGCTATCATAATCTTTCTCAACACAGAATTCCATGGTGTCCAATCCCATGGATCCGTGGGATTAGCTACCATAGAGTTTTTTGCAACGGAAAACTCCATGGTGGCCAATCCCACGGATCCGTGGGATTAGCCACCATAGAGTTTTTCTCAACACAAAACTCCATAGTGTCCAATCCCACGGATCCGTGGGATTAACCACCATAGTCTTTCTCAACACAGGACTCCATGGTGTCCAATCCCACGGATCCGTGGGATTAGCCACCATAGAGTTTTTTGCAACGGAAAACTCACTTGTCCTATCGATTTGTTTCATTTTTCATTTTTTTTCATCAGTTTTCACAATTTTGCACCATTTTTCATCATTTTTTTTCAAAGCCTGCACTATTTATGACTAATTGGAGTTATGATATATAGTTGCACTCTATTTATTACTAGTTGGAGTTAATTTACCTTCACATCTGTGAATTCCTTCACTATTTTTTACCATTTCTGTTTTAATTTTGTGGAAATTTAACGTCAAATCTTTTTTCCTCACATAGGTAATTTCTCCAATTTATCTTGTTTTTTTTTTTCCTCCTCTTATATATTTAACTAATTCTAGTTTAACGTTCTTACATGTTGTCTTACTCTCGTTTACCACTTTTAATCTGCCTTTTTAATAACCCCTAAACGTTCCCGCGTCCAGAAATTGGATCATGAACAGATTGGAAGCCTTGTAACTTTCTCATACAACCTAGGATGATTTTCATCCAAGTCAACTTTGAAAGCCTAATAAATTCTGTACCAATTACAATAATGCTCTTGTGATGGGGAGCGCTTAATAATATTGAAGAGGCCTTCAACTACAAGTATGTCTAATTTGTTGGGTAGATTATATGCTTGCAATGGTCTTCTCATGTACACCTCATGTACATCAAAGCCATTCTAATATCTACTTTTGACACTAGAATCTACTTCTGTTCAAAGGGTTGGTACGTCTAGGGGTTCAACTTTCTTGTGGGTATCGGGGGGCGAGTATCGGGACCAGGTATCGAGGAGGTGGATATCGAGGAGGCGGGTATTGAGGGGGCGGGTATCGAGGGGCAGGTATCGTGGGGCGGGTATCAGCTGCATACGTGCCACCCAGCTCTCTGTTTGGAGTTAGAGTTTCAAGAGTCGGCAATCCCACGGATCCGTGGGATTAACTTCAATGCCATATTCTGTTAGTGTTCAGCTAGCTCTAGGACGCCCACACTGTCATTCTGTCAGTGTACAGCTAGAATATAATTTCAATGTGCTCAGATCTTGGGTCTTGGATCTTGGGTCTTTCAGAATTTCAGAATCAGTGGCCGGGTCCTATTTCAACTACAGCGTATTCAACTACGTATTCAAATTTAACGTATTCAACAAAAAGTCAACCCCTGATCTATTAGGGTTTCTTGCGGCTCTGTGTATATTCATGAGCAACAGTCCTCGTGCAGGCTGTTGCAAGCGATCCAAACGCTCCAGTTGCGATGGAGAGGCAGCTGCGCATGGAGCCCTCAGCTCCGATCTCCGTAAGTATCTCCCGCCCCTGTCTAGCATTTTCCCGTCCCCTGTCTGTCTCAGATCTTGAAGTTGCGATAAGATCCTTTTCTCGACTGGATTCACGATTGGTTTCTTGAACGACTGGATTCACTTTTGGATCATTTCGCGATTGGATCATATCGTGACTGGATTCATTTCGCGACTGTCTGCAAGGATTTACGATTGTCTAGCTTTCGCGACCGAGTGCAAGGGTGCAGAAATTGTGTGCTGCGACTAGATCAGTTCGCGTCTGGATGGCGACTGGATTCAGAATTTTGATTTTGCGACTTGATTGGCGATCGCGTTTGGATCGCCTGCAACTAACTGGGAGTTCAGATCATTTCGAAGTTTAGGTGCCAGTCTGTTGTTCAATCGCGTTTAGATCATTTCGAAGTTGCGTTTAGGTGCCAGTCTGGAGTGAAATTTTTTAGAGTCGGCAATCCCACGGATCTGTGGGACTAACTTCATTGCCAAAAATAGCACCTAGTCCAATCCCACGGATCCGTGGGATTAACTTCAGTGGATCCAACCTTCATGATTCCGTGCATGTCTTCCTAGAATCCGTGCCTGTCTTGCAACAGTTCGATCGGTGAGCAAGTTCGATCTAGCTAGCTTCTACAAGAACCAGATTCGGTGCCACTGAATCGATCAAACTATTGCAAGATTTTTTGCATCAGGCCTTGGGACCTACAGGTGCGTATGTACTGAACTGAATCATTCTGCTGGTGCTGAGGAATTAACTCTCTTCTGCATCCTAAGTAAAGTGGTAGCATATATACTAATGAAAAATTCCGTAATTGTTCATATTTTCATTAGGAGGTGCAGCTTCCTGGATTCCGTGCTTGTCTTCATGTCTTCCTCTAGTCCACCCAACTACACACTGATTCTCTAGGCACAGGAGTCAGTGAATTTCAGTGAAATTTTTCCACTCAGAGAATTACAGCGTGCGTAGAGCCAGTGTGCTCAGGACTTTCATAATGCAGCTTGCATAGAATCAGCGTGCATAAAATCAGTGTGCATAGAATTTCAGCATCAGTCGTGAGATCAATTGCTAAGCCTGTTGTGGATGATGCTGATGATGAGGATTTAATTGAATGTCATAACGTGTACAAATCTTTTGGTGAGAAGCAGATTTTGCAAGGGGCTAGTTTTAAGGTAACGCTACTTAACCTTGAAGATTTTATTTTTTCTATGCAAGCTAGTGTATTGAAGGGAATCATGGCTCTATTTTAAACCAGTTCTGTACATGGTCGGAGGTTACAGTAGTAAAAACAGAGTTGGTTTGACCTAATTTGAGTGATTTAATTGGCTAGATACGGCATGGGGAAGCAGTTGGCAGCAGTGGCCATAGAATCAGTGGCCACGACAATAGTGATAGTTTCAGTCTCCAATGGGATCACAATTGACCAAAGCCTGTGGGTCCCAAAAACATAGCCTTCCTTGGTGCCCAGACTAGGGTCAACTAATTCAGTTATCCCATACCCATGCATTTTGTGATCGGCATCGTCCACCTCATAAATTTTGGTTGAATTTTGAAATTCTGGAAACCACAACCGCAATCCCACGGATCCGTGGGATTAACTTCAATGCCATAAATGGCACCTAGGCCAATCCCACGGATCCGTGGAATTAACTTCAATGCCATATTTTGTCAGTGTTCAGCTAGTTTTGGGACGTAGATTGTTAGTTTACAGCTAGATTGGAAGGCATTTTGTCAGTGTTCTGCTAGAATAGAATTTCAGTGCGTTCAGATCGTGGGTCTTTCAGAATTCCAGAACTTTAGTGTGCTCAAATCTTGGGTCTTGGATCATGGGTCTTTCAGAATTTCAGAATCAGTGAGAATTCCTGTATTCATTGGATTTTTGATTCATTTCATTTTAGAACAATCATGACCTTTTTTCTCTCTGTGAATTTCTATAACTTGGACGTCTGTGATCCATGTGTAGTTTTTAGAGATGAGTAGATTAGCTTCGAAATATTATGCATTTAATTGGTAGTATAGAATCCATCTCTGGTTGGGATTCTTAAGTGCCCTTGTTTTTATTACTAGTCAATTGATTACACACTCTCAAAATCATGTGCAGAGGCCAACAAAAGAAGTGCACATGGAGAAAGAGCAAGGAGCAGTACCTGGACCAGGCGCAGTAGTCATTGCAATGGTTTGTGATTCGCTCTGGTACCTCGTTTCTGGCAGTGCTCTGCCAAGTTTATTAAGACTGCAAGTGTAGAATATCATCTAGTGTGCAAGATTTAAGATTCACAGTTCTTGTTCAGTTTCAATTTACTTAGTTCTTGCTCAGTTTCAATATACTCAGTCCAAGTTCCAATAGACTCAGATTCTTGCTTACTAGACTCTTAAATTATCACTAGTTACCTCTTAAATTATCATTGGTTTCCTCTTACAATTGAATTTCATACCTGCTAGTTCGATCTACAGAAATTCTACCCTCTTTTGCATTTGCAATTATGTTTCTTTTGCTTTTGCAATTAAACTTTTGCAATTATGTTTCTTTACAATGTTATGTTTTATTTTTTGAAAGTGTTTGTTTTGTTTTGTTTAATGTAGGACTCGGAGACAGTGGATTTGACTGAGAATTGTGAGGAGGCTTATGGGGATGAAGAATTTGAAGAGGAGACGGATGAAGTGGAAGGGAATGCAGAGGAAGAGGAAGAGGTGGACAAGGATGTGGAGGAGGTCGAGCCTTCTGCTGCACGCAGCCCGAAGTGCAAGAGGAGTCTGAAGTGCAGGAGGTAGTAGACCTGGACTCCTATACCTTTAGATTCTGCACTTGTTCCATTCTAGATTCGGTGACGGATCGATTTCCTTCCCATCTAGTAGTTTTAGCTCTTCCGGAAGTTAAGCGTCCATACCTTGTAGAGTCTCCTACGGTTAAATCCCCTCCTCCCAATGCCGCGGAATGTGCGACACGGAAGGCAAGGAGGCATTATGCCTCCAGGCATAACCAACGGGTCCGTGAGGCTCGTGAGCATGCCAAGGCTCAAGCAAGGGTGACCCCTAGGTGGTCTCTTCGTTTTAGGCCCTATTGATTATTGTGAATGCGAGCATTCACATGCGTAAGCACTTTGTACTCAAATTCTTAATTGGTTAAACATTTTCTTGTTTGAGTTCTATGTTTTGTACTAAATTGTTGGACTGATGTAGACTATTGAGAAGCCTCGCCACCCCGACGAGCCACTTGATTCTGCGGACCCCGATGACAGTGAAATCACTCTCAGGGTGAAGCAGAAGAACGATTTGAACTCCGTGATCAACCGGCTACGCGTTCGACCCGTTGAGAAGTCCCGCATTGGCATCCCCTTGTGCCGTTTGCGGGCATTGCCGTTGGTGAGGCCCATCAACCTCCTCGATGTGCAGCGTTTAGAGAATGAATTCATGACCGGATATCAAGATGGAGACCAGGTTCTCTACGTTGCACTCCACAACCATAAGGACGAAGATTTGAAGGTAATCGAAGCCATTTCCTCCACATGGGATCCGTTTTGGAAGGCTGCAAGTGATGATTTTGATGCTCGTGTGTCAGCTAAAGGTCGGGGCGTGTATGAACATGTTAACTTTGTGTTGGTTTATTTACATAGGTGTTCACAAGAGTCCTTGTTCTATTTGCACTTTTGAAGGTTTTTAATGATGACGTCAGCCCTAATTTAATTGTAAACCATACAAAAACAAAAATGTATTGTTTTTTGTAAGTAATGCAGTGGAAAATCATTGAAAATTCATTACTTTGTTTTGAACTAGGATTTTGAGAATTCTACCCAGTTCTACGGATTTGGGGTCCCATTCTTTAAAAATTAACTAAAAATAACCTAATTTCCAAAAATACTAGCTAAAAATAACCCAATGTCCGCGGTCATAGGCATTTTTCCTACCAAAAATGATTTCTAAAAATGAAAATCTGCGCTCTCCAAACTCTGCTCTCCACTCTACGCTCACACTACAAAATTTCCCCCGTCGAGCTCATCGCGGGCTTCCTCTTCGAGGGCGTCAAACAATCCTTCGAGATCATGGGGCAGGAGTTCTGCACCAAGGTTTAAATTTCTCGCGGGGGGTACCTTAAGGATCTGTCTGGCACCAAGGAGATCTTCTTCAAAGACCTCGCCAAACGGGTGTTCTCCATTGGGGTTGCCTCCTTCCACAACGACAACACCCTTCTCATAGACAATTCCCCCGAGAAGAGTGTGTGCAATGAGACCGGCAACGCCATATTCCTAGAGTCCTGGTCTCGTTCACAGCGTCGTGACGACGTCCTCATGGGGACCCTCGCTCCGTGGCTTCATCAGCTGCACTCTTCTTGTGCTCCGGGCCAACTCCGACAGTACGTCGAGAGAAATCGGATCGGGCGTGGTCCCCTGCTGCCATCCGATCCGCTCTATTCCCATATCGCTCGTGGGCTCGCACAGTCCAGCGCCGCCTGCGGCTGTTCTCACGATTTTCCAGGGATTCGTTAGTTTCGGGCCGCCGTAGTTTTTGAAAGTGACGTTGTCCGGGTGTCGAACTGTAATTACATTTTGTATAATTAATTTTGTACTCCCACTTTTTGTATGATTAAATGTGTATATCGAAATTTGTAAATGCTCCGTGTGTTCTCGGGACCTAAACTTGTATGTTGGATTCTCTTGTGGTACTCTCCGCTGCTCTAGATCCTTGCATCGCGGATCGGGTGTGGGACCACCTGTCGTTGTATCGGTTGGTTTCATGCCTTGTTTCTGATCCTGTTTGGTTCTCAGGTTGGCGGTTTCTCAGAGTACTCGCTGCCCCCCGCGCGGCGCCTAACAAGGAGTTTGCTGTCGGGGTCTGACGCCTCGTTCCCGGGGGCGTCGGAGTCTGCTGAAGGTAGCTGCGGTCCCTCCAGGTATTCAAGGCCCTACGTCCTCTGCTCGGCCACGGATGCTGCATCTGCCGCTATCGATTTCTCTAAGGGGAGTGTGGATGATGGCGTCGTCGATAGCCCTCCCAGTCGAGGTTCCGTCAGGACCCCCGTCTGCTCCCTTTCGCCGCTGAAGCGTTCAACCTCTACGCCGGTCCGAGATCGCTCTCATTCGCCAACTCCGCGTACCGAGTCCACCCCGCAGAGGAAATTGTACGGAGACTGTAGCGATGACGCTGTGATTCCTCGCGTCGAGGATGGCGGTGCTTCGCCGGTGCGTTCTTCTGCACCTGGAGTCGCGCATCCGGCCCCATCGGGGGTCGCAAGCGCCCGGCCCCTTTGCGTTCCTCGAAACCTGCTTAGTTTCCTCGGATCGAAGATAATTTGCTTAGCCCGGCTCCGCCTCGGAGGGGCGGCTCTTCCGGCTCAACGGGTCCGGTCCGCGGTCGTCGAATCGTGCGTGATGATCGTCGGCCCGAGGACTCAAGATCCATGGGCGTCGCGTGCCCGAACCTTCGCTCCAAGAACCGAGTGAAGGCTCCTCGGCCTACCAGATCACTCTCAACTTCTGAGATTCCACCGCGCCCTTTCAGGCACCAGTCTGATGAAAACTTGGCTCTCTACATGGGAATTTCCGGTGCAATGCCTTCCCAAAGTGGATCCCCGATGCCTTCTCGACGCGACGATATCCTTCGAGGCCTGGCAAAGGTGAAAGCGTTGGAGGCTGCGAAGAGTCGTCATAGTACAGGCCACGATAGCTAGATAAGTGGGTCATGTGTTCCGCGTAGTAGTAGTGCGTCACTTACTGTTGTGTTACTATAAATATTAGCATTCTTCATAAAATCCCTTAAACATTTGTTATCCTTATAGCGTATGGTTGTTCTTGTGTACTACCCTCTGTTGTTCTTGAATACCTTTACTGCCAAGGGAATATTCGAATATCTCATGTCTATAACTGTATCATGATCTACTACTAGTCATACTTGTATACTCGAGCACACGTTATACTTGTGTACATGAGCACGGTTTTGTACATTCCCACGCTGCCATATATTAAATAATACGTGCGGACTTCTCATTTCCACAAATCGAATCGCATCATTTTGTCCTTATTACTTTTCTCTTCAAATGTGTTTAATTGTGGCGCCATCTTTGTTTTTATTCGTTCTTGTATTTGAACGCCCACTTCTCTTACCCATCCATGACTATTTTTGATGTGGTTTGATGTGTGAAAGTCTCAAAATATGCAATTTGTCTCAATTTAATGAACATTAAATTTATTTGTTTATCCTTGATTGCAATAAGCTCAAAGTAACTACAACTTCTCTTATTGCATCAATCAATCTCATTCGGCCTTTATTTAACTTTGGCTTCAACAACTATCCATGAAAATAAGCCCACAATAGAGGGATGGGAGTCTCAAAATGACCATTTTATGTCATTTTAATGAATATTGCCTTAATATGTTAAACAAATTGGATGAAATACTCCCGAATATCCAAAAACATTCCCGTATATTCTAAAAGTTCATGGATGTTCTAAGAATATTCTTTTCTAATAGACGGGGAGGTTTACTATATGTCTTCTACGGCATGTTTGATATTGTCTCATGGTCGAGTTAAACATCCGTATTCATTACTCAGAGTAACAAGCAATGAAACTATATGCAACCATAACATTCAATAACCTTCATGCTCTATGCCTTTTCTCCATGTATCATCTTGGAGCTTCACTTGTTCACTTAACTACTGAATTAGTCCTCGGGGAGATCACACCCCCTTACGTTTCATAACCACGTGCGAGAAAAATTTGCTACCCTATATTATATGCCATAAATAATTTTAAAAATTATCATATTTTTTCTACATATACATAACCATTGATAATATCTTTTGTGTATTTTTTTGAAATTTTTCGTCATCTTCATTTTTTGGAGTAATTTTTTTAGTTCATTCTGCGTTATTCTAGTTAGAAACGGTATGTTTTATTAAAAAAACAAAACATCAAATTTGGTTACCATTTTTTCCTATGTAGTAAATATCGTGTATATCTACTCATGAAAAAAAAATTGATGAAATTTTGACCCATTTTGGTGATGCTTTAGTAAAAAGTAGATTTTTTTTTCTCGCACGTGGTGTTCAACTTGACAATGGAGTGCACCCCTGGGAATTAGTCTTGTTAGGTGTGAAATATGCTGCACCATCTCTTGTGGCGCAAGGCAGAGCCACTACAAGCTATTGAATGTTATGACAATTTGCATAATACTACGAAGATCCACATATATCTAAATTTACCCTTATTCTTATTCCCTTCATGCTACTCAAAATAGAAATACTACATGTGTCTATCACAGGTGGAAAGAGAACATCCAACCAATTTTTGTTTTAAATTCCATTGGTAGAGCAACCCGCACCCTTGACATTTTTGACGTTCAACGTTTGTTGAACGCCCATGCAGACGTTACTTAATTTTGAGCACTTCTGCCATTGGTGCAAGAGCAAAGTCTACGAGGACAAATGGTCGGAAGTTCACAACCGGATTCATGGTTTTTAATCACTAATTCAATTGATCATATTGTGAAAATTATAATGCAAAGGAGACCAAATTTCATATCATGTGAACCATTGAAGAACATTGCAAGCATCGCTAGTAGGAAATGTGTTGTTTTTTACTTACTGTAAATGAAAAAGGAATGAAACCACGCTATGCACATGGGATGTGTCAGTGCTGGTGAGTGGTTTTTGTCACAAGAAGACAGAAATATAAGCATAATATTCAACCATTGTTCACTATATCCACAAAATAGGGAATGAAAAGCAACAGGTCTACTACTAGTGCATTGATCCAAACATGAATAAATTTGAACAAAAGAACTCTATGTAGAATCTACTCAAATATGCTAAAATAATCATGAAACCAACTTCGAGCTTCTTGGTCGTTCAGGGTTTAATTCAAGCTTCAATTAAACCCTGAAGGACTTAGTTCTTGTTTGTGCCAAGCATTGGCTCTGAGCTGCACCACTGCAAAATTAATCAACAGGGGTAGCTAAAAAACAAAACCAAAACGATATCAACGCCCGCACTACTATAAATCAATCCGCAAATGTTGGCAGTTAGTAACGAAAATCTGACTTAGTTTTAATGCTTGTAAGTCTTAATTTCAACAAAATAATTAATATTAATTTAATACAGAAACATATATATATATATATATATATATATATATATATATATATATATATATATATATATGTATATATTTATATGTTTATATATTTAGGCTGCAGAATTGATCAACAGAGGGCAGAGGCACCCAGAAACTAGGTGTGGTTGAAAGCAGGGTTGTAATGTCTGTCACTATCAAATTCTATCTTGACCTCTTATTATATGTTTGACGTGGATTGTCTAATTAGATAAGTGTCAAATATGTTAAACAACTTGGATGAAATATTCGCGAAACAATTGATCAACTTGGATGAAAAATTGCTACTTATCATATTGAACACTGATCAGCAATTAAGTTACTGAAAAGTCATAGTTTATTCATATAACGGTGTTTGAAAGAACACATGGCTGCTAATTAGACGCACTGGATTCATTCCTGTTTGGTCATGCAAATGGGAATGTGTGCGTCTGGCGAAACCACGAAGACGATGGACAGAGCGGCCACGGAGACAGGGCGAGAGCTCTCCCTCACAACGGGACTGTCCAGACGGGGCAAGTCTCCCGAAGGTGTCAACTCCAGCGGCACGCCATTCAGCAAACTCGTTTGACTGTGAAGATCACCGTTGGGAGCAGACAAATGATACTCGTGTCTCGGTGTTGTTGACGACATCGATGCCGAGTCGGTCGATTTCACATCCACTTGCACGTTCACCGAGGAGTTCGAAAGGTTGATCAACAGCATGGCCACACCTCCCGACGTGGAGCCTGCCTGACAATGTGCGTATGCTCTCAACTTCGGGAAGTCTGTTTTTACTGTGGTTGCCAGGACTGTGCTCCCCATCAACGTCTTGAACAGAATAGCGCTGTAGTCACGTATTCAATGAACCCCGTTAATTAGTCTGAATGCACAATTGCAAGTTGATCCAAGTACCTACAGACAATTTTCAATGCAGCATGTTACCGAAACAGCCATGAAGCAACACAAACAACTCTTTCATTAGTAAGAATTCTTGTTTGGCAATTGTAACAGGTTCTTCATGTGTGTTTTCTTCTTTCTCTTTCTGCCATCATTTTAACATTCTTGAAAGGAGCTGTGAACACCTTGGGTCCAAGGAAGAAGAATCAGTGGATTGTTCATTTTCTATTGTGATTCATGGGAAGAACATCATGAATTCACTGACCAGAAGCTATTGACGAAAGCATTACTGACGAGATGCTTGCCACTGTTGTAGGCTCCACCTGCTTCTCCCACCCAAGCCGATGCCCACGGAGCACTAGTGTTGATGATTTGCTGGACGGCACGGAAGTTGCCTTGATCGTCGTTTAAGACAGCCGGATCCAGTATCCTCTCCACCAAACTAGTGCTGTCACCTGTAACACACACAATTCTTAACAATTCTTATTAATCTCTTCAGTTTTAGTTGATCTACTAACCACATATAATTAACCTTCTTGATCGAGCCTGGAGAGCTCAAGTTATACGACATATAAGTCTCTTGACTGAACTTGACTGCAGCCTTAATCCTCTCACTTTAAACGAATGAACTGTATCTGCATTATGAAAAATTGAAATTATGCCATCATATACAGAGCCTGATCGAGCTGACGTGCCTGGGCCAAGGTTGTAGATATGGCGTGAGATGGCGTCAACGACCCCAGGGCCGGACTGCTCGAGGAATGTGGAATACCACTCGTATTCAGGCCCAGCGACATTCCCAGTCCCATCAGGCGCCACCAGCAAGGGCTTCGGCAGATCCGAATCCTGGTACAGCGAGTCCACGATGAAGCGCAGCTGTTTTAAGTCCTCTCCATATTGCCTCGCAGGTAAGCTCGTCACCACATGGTTTGCCGTCACCTCGTTTCCTGTACACAACAACCACAGTACTCACTCGCCATTACAAATTCTACGAAACTGCCAGTCCTAGCTTCTCTACAGACTTTTCCTGAAGTAAAACCGATTTCAGGATCATTTGAACAGCTAACAGCATAGAGAGAATCATGGAGAGGTAGACCTCCCAGGCAGATCGACAAGTGATGCAGCTCTAGAGTCGAAATGTTACTGAAACAATCTAAAGCCCTCACTGTTGAATCTCTTCGCACTTCATTAATTGCAGTGGCTATGAATCGTCATTACCTAGTTCCCATGCCTCCATTGCAATGCCTTGCGCGACGGTGAATTGGATGAAGTCTCGAGCGTTTGAGGGATCCCAGGGTCCCCAAGTCCCGGAGTCCAGTCGGGAGCGGTTGTAGAGAGCATTCAGTCCAAACACGACCCGAGCTCTGCAACACCTCCACTAAATAAATGATTGATAATCAACCGGCTCTGTACCGACTGCTGGCAAGATTAGTCAGTGGCAAGACTATAAGCCTACTAATAGGCCCCGCCCCCACCTTGCAAGTAAGTAGTCAACAAATTATGTTAAGAGCGGTTAGCTTAAAATGTGCCCGCAGTGATGGAATAAGAGCAGGTAGGTAATGTTCAATGTTTAGCCAACTCATGTCAGCATTGACTAATTAAGAGCAATTAGCTAATCGATCAAGTAGTGAGAGTTAGCTTGCTAGAATGTCTTGTGCGTGAATATTTTGGAGTCAAGTAGCTACTTAGACCCCCATCGAGTTCTCCATTCATGAAGAAGTAGGAATCGGTTAGGGAAAATTAAGGACAAACAAAGAGAAGTATACAAAAGTACAATGTGTTTAGCTACTGTCTTCTTCTTACTTGATTGGTGCGGCGGGGCCTTAGTACTTGCATACATACATGGAGTTAGAGGTATTTGGCAACTAGCTCACCTTGTTTTGGCAAAGAGTTGGTGGAGAGAAATCCAGCGCTGCATCGACAAGCAACCACCGTGGTAGCCAGTGATGGTCACGTCGTCTCTTTCGAGAGGCCGACATTGCTGAGCAGGGTCGCTCAAACCAATGTCATACACGATTTCGTCCTGCACTGTCCCTCCCAGCCGGAATCGCAAAGGAGACAACGCTGTGTAATATCAATCCATTTCAATACCACAGGATCATTGCCTTGCTTAGCTCAAATAACGCATTATATTGATTCTATGCATGGCTGTCCATGTGCATATGAATTCGTAAAGCTAGATTGACGGGTAGGGAATGATTTTTGTGTACCTTGTAGGGACTTCTCAAGCAGGGGATGAGTTAGATTCTGCAATGGTAATATTGCACGTCTATAGTAATTAGCAATTCGTCTAGTGTCCAGGCAACATTAGGTTTTGTTTTGTTCCACCATGACTAAAAAGTAGGCCAAAAATGTTTCACAATGACCTAAAAACACTTTGAAACCTTTTAGAAACAATTCATAAACGTTTCAAAACAATTCAGAAACGTACGCTTTCAAATCACTTTGTACAATCTAAAATAACTTGAAACATTAGGGTTGTAATTTAGGTAAACTTACCGGGAATGTTAGGGTTGTACTCTAGGGTGAGAATCATGATTTGAAAGCTCTATGATGCAACATCCACTTATTGACACTTAGTTTTAGCACAAGGAGACACCTCATAGTCTCTAAAACCAACATTTACAAATTTTTCATGTCAACCATTCAACTAATTGTCTAATTAAAGTTGAAATTTTTTTAGAGCAATTAATGGAAGTCGAAGCATTTTATACTTCAATGATGTCCGATTACAAGGTGTTCATAGTAGTTTGGTTTATGACTTCAATTTAAAAAAATTGTGGATTGTTAGTACCAAGCATGTTGAGATCGGAAAAAGTGTCATTTAAAGAAAAAATATTAGAGTTAGGAAGAGGTTTTGGATCTTATAATTGGTCAAGAACGGATTTGGAAAAATAAAAAAATTACAAACCCTAACAATCCCTATTGGAACTTTTCATATTGTATTTAAAACAAACACCGAAAATGTGTAGTGTATTGAATCTTGCGATGCAATATCAAAGGTTTTGGTGTGCTTTGGTGTATTTAACAACCTTAGATTGATAGTTTCCAAAAGATTGATATAGTTTCTTGATATAGAAAGACAATATTTATCCAAACTAGTAGCTAGAGTAGGATTGGCATGGATCATGACTTTTCAAACTTTTCAAACTTGGTGAGTACGATTGCGATGACTTACAAGGGTGAGAATGGAAGCTTTGTCCCACGAGCAGCTACCGTAGCTGCACCGATCTTCCGGATACCAGTCCAACGTTGCACACACAAAAGCTTCATCGGTAGTAGCCTTGATCCAACCTGCATCCACTTCCACTACACAATCCACGCCATCTCCATACCACTGCTTCAACCTCTTCAAATCTGCCCAATCATTTGTGCAGTACGCTTGTGGAACACAAAAAGCTATGAGCAAGAGAGACACAAGTAGAAGACATTGAAACAAACCCATGGTGTCTTGTACACGTCCTTGATCTTTCCTTGCACTTCTACCGACTATAGAAATTGTGCTTTTAATGTAACGTAGTTGGTTGAATGTCGGATGCTTCAAGGCCACTCACAAATATGTAGTAGGAAGTGGTGCGAAATTGGAGCTCAGGATTTCAAACCGTGTGAAAGAACTCAAAGAGAGACAGTCAATCCATTCTATGGTTTTGTTGCAAAAGCAAGACAATGACTAGGTGACCACTTTTCGTGAATTTGCTCAAGTGATCGCAATATTGCTACAACTATCAGTCACAAAGAATGTTTTTCATCCAAGGAACTATGTGGAGATGACATCGTCTTTTTTCTTTGAATGACCAAGTATTTAAGGGTAGAAGTAAAACCATGAATCAAATGGAAGCAATGAGGCAACCCGGTTTCTTGCTCATGTGAAATGACCTTTGGAAGCCACAAATTTATTATGGTGAACTTCACACTAAAGTAGATGCATCCAAAACCAACACTTTTATTTGCCCATCTATCTCGATGGCCAAAACACAACATTTTATTGGTTCATCCTAAAGACACTCCAAAGGGCAAATGCCAATAATATCACTAAATAACATATGAGAACCTTCTAGCTAGAGCTTTCTAGTATCTTCTTGAACCTTCTAAAAAATATTTTTAATGCTAAAAAAGAAAATCTTAGAGAATATCCACATAATTTTACAGATATTCCCATCAATTCAGCAAAAGTATATATACTCGGAAGAAGTTGTCGATCTTGATAGCCGGGTACGGTATCCTTTTTTTCATAAAAAAGTTAAGCAATAGCAATTTCAATTAGCAATACACTTATATACAAAGATATCGTACCCAGCCGTCAAGGTTGGAAAATTTTAATTATAAATGGAGAAGCCCAAATTTCTAGGAATTTTTTTTTTTTTTAAAATCTATTTTCTTTGGTAAAAATGATAATCTCAGAAAATATCCACATAATCTTAGAAAATATGTGCATCATTTCAGCAAAAAGAAGTATCAGGTATGAGCTATTGACCATAACATTCGGGTACAATACTCCATTTAACATTTTTACTATACATAATATAAATAAAAGAATTTTTTCTAAATTTGTTTTTTGCCACCCAAAAATGGTTGTAACTAAAGAAATGGCAGGGAAAATGAAGACATACACAAGCCATTAGGTGTTAAAATTTTGTTTAAGAGGTTATTTCAAAATTTATTTCAAAGAAATTCATAAAAAATATTTGAAAGGTTATATGAAAGGTTTTTCAAAATACGAGTTGTTAAGTTAAAAAAAGCAAAGGCAAACTGACTTGGTTTTTTTATAATATTATTTGCAACTTAAAAAAAATCATTTTGTTCAAGTTATTCTATAAATTTCATACACTTAGATAATATTCATAGCATTAGAAAAAATTTGGAGTCTCTAAGAGACCCTGCGATGTGAACTCCTGTGAATAGGAAAAATATAATTAATTTAAAAGAAAAAGAATCCATTCTAACACGTCATATTGGATTTTTTATTTTTATTTTTTCATTTTAAAAATAATTTTTAATAATTGTTTAATAATTGTTTAATTTTTGGTTTTATTTTATTTTTATATTGTTCTTTTATAAATTTTGCATAAAATTTGTTGATGTAGATCTCAAATGGAAGGGGCCTCTTGGAGACCCCAATTTTTTTCTAATGATCCCCTACTTGTGTCCTAAACTTATTTTAAACCGATAATGAGTTAAACCTCAATCAATATATGGCAAAATAGATCAAACGCAAGAAGCTAATCGTTTGACACTAATCTTCCAACAAATGGTTTAAGGTTAGTCTACAACATAGTTTCACTGGCAGTTTATGACAGGGTTCTTGGAGTTGTTTAAGGGTTATGGTATTTCTTCCCTAGAGGGTACAAGAAGGTTTTTAACCCCTAAATGACCGCGGGTTTTTCCTGTTTTTGAACATGATAATCACCTCTTTCTATCCATTTTCTTGGGAATATATTTTTTGATCTTGATAGAATTTACCAAACTAAACATTTAAATAAAATTTAAAAATTATTTTGACCAATTTAACAATTTTTCCCATGTCTTCAAAGACGGTCAGAAAATATCAAAATTCACTGCAATTTCATCTTTTCACTTCAAACGCTATAATCCTGCAATTTGTACGATCAAATTCTATGAAAATTTTACCATGCACTCTCCTAGTAATCTAAAACAAGATCTTACAGTTAGAGTTGGAAAATAATAATTTATGAGGTTTATTTTGAGCCCTGCCGCACTGCCCATTCTCCCCAAAAAACCCCCTTTCACTCCATAACTTCCACTTAAAATGTCAAAAAAAATAAAAAAATTAGATCCCTGTTTTTGTATTGATATACCGAATTCACACAATTTATTTCAAAAAACAAAAATAAAAATTGACACCATGGGAACCTACCCAAGATTGAAATGTCCTAGTTAGGACACTTGGTCCTTTAGGGGTTAAGCATTAAAAGACAATGCAAGGCCCATGGGCTTGATAGTATTTCGGGAGAATTTTGCTCATAACTTCTACTCCGTTGCACCAAATAGGGTTTTTTAAATGTAATGAAATTTAACCCTTTGATTCCCACCTCTTGTTGCAATGCTTTGGTGTTTCTTGGGAGTGACCATATGACATAGATTAACCCCTAAAGGACCAAGAAGCCCAAATTGGGCCTCCTGTTTTTTTAGCAATTCTCTGTATGTCCAATTTGGACTTCTTTTTGTTCAAATTTATTTGTTGTTTGGACAACACATGCAATGTTCTTCATTGATCCCGGTGATATAAAAATTGGCCTCATTTAAATTATATTTTTCACAATATGACCAATTGAATTTGTCATTTCAAAACCATGAATCCTTGGTTCTTTAGGGGTTAATATGCTTCTCAGCTTGTAAGTGATCATATAGCATACATTTAACCATATAGATGCATGAAAAACCATTTCTAAAATCATAAAAGAAAAAAAAAAAAAACCATTTCTAAAACCAAAAAATGGTTTACTGAGAAGCAAAGGGCTAAAAGAGATTTTGGTGTGGAATTAGGAAAGCATGTCCTTTAATCCTTAACTGCCTAAGTGTTCATTTTTGAACGATGTACAGATTTCATCATTTTCTTATTAGTCATACACTCTTTCTCGTTTTTTCAGATTTCATCATTTTCTCATTTCATCCACATTTTCTCATCAGTCATGCACTTTTTGCAGTGTGAATTTTTTTACTATATGAGATTTTATAGGAAGTTAGCTTCATGCATGTGAGAACGGATTAGAAAGGGGATGGTTTGTGAAATTATTATGCCTCATTTCATGTTGCAGTGATTCACCAAAAATTCTAAGATCTTAGTTCAAAAGTGTTCAAAAGTGCTCTTGAAAAAGTCAATTCATAAAATTAAGCAACCAAAAATCTCCAAAAATCACTACTAACACTTAGAGTATTACATTTCAAACCATCACAACAAATTTCATCCACAAATTGTCGATATCTTATATGTAATTGAATTACAAAAGAATTTTGTATTTTAAGTTTCAATTTTTATACAAAAATACAAGAAAAAATATTGGTTATTGCAATCATAGATTTAACCATATGGATAGAATCTAAAATTCATAATGTGCAACTTTTATTCATACATTAAACTCAAAATGTCCCTCTTAATTGCATTTTATGATGCATCTTTGCAAAACTGCCAAATTTGGAGAGGGTTGTAGGCATTTAGGGGTTAAAGATTAAATACACCTCATGCGAAAAAAAATATATAAAAAGTTCCTTGAAATAATTACAATGCTATCTTGGAAAGAATGTGATGAAGAATTTGCTTTCTTTTAAGAACTATGAATAACTTTGTTAGTAGGTAATATGTGCAAAACGTGCAAGAAAAAAGGATTTTCGATTTGATGATTTTTGCATTCAATTTAGAAAAAACCTCCCTTCACATGCAGTACAGTGGGGTACCAATCAAAATGTCGTTTTCGAATTTGCAGTGAGAAAAATTTCATAACTGCCAACTTTGAAAGCCTCCCGAGAGCTCAAAAACTAGTATTTTACCACGAAATTTTTACCAAAGAATTACCTTTATGTTAATTATATGTGTGCCAAATTTCAAGGCCAAAAGATTCACCAAAAGAAAGTTATTCAAAATCTACCAACATTGGTAGCTGTGAAAAAAATTTCACTGCTGCCAACTTTGACATCCTCCCAAAGATTGAATAATTTTTTTTTGCCATGAAATTCTTGGAACAAAAACCTCTTTATGTTAATAACATATGATAAAAATTTCAAGGCCAAAAAATTAATACAAAAAAAGATATTTACAATCTACCAACATGCCCTCTAGGTTACAAGCAGTGATTGAGGCAAAAGGAGGACATACACGTTGGTAGATTGTAAATATTTTTTTTTGTATAAATTTTTTGACCTTGAAATTTAGCATGAATGTTGTTATCATAAAGAGCATGTTGTGCCAAAAATTTCATGGTAAATAGACAAATTCTCAACCATTGGGAGGGTGTCAAAGTTGGTGTCAAAGTTGGTAGATATGTTGCCTCAATCACATGTTGGTAGATTGTTAATATCTTTTTTTGTATTAATCTTTTGGCCTTGAAATTTTTATCATATGTTATAAACATAAAAAGGTTTCTTTTCCAAGAATTTCATGGCAAAAAAAAAATTGTTCAATCTTTGGGAGGCTGTCAAAGTTGGCAGCTGTGAAAAAATACCAATGTTGGTAGATTCTGAATAAATTCTTTTTGGTGAATCTTTTGGCCTTGAAATTTGGCACATATATAATTAACATAAAGGTAATTCTTTGGTAAAAATTTCGTGGTAAAATACTAGTTTTTGAGCTCTCGGAAGGCTTTCAAAGTTGGCAGTACTGAAATTTTTCTCACTGCGAATTCGAAAACGACATTTTGATTGGTACCCCACTGTACAGGAAAACAACCCATGAAATTTTTTATTGCTTGTCCTTTAACCCTTAAGTGCGCAGGTGGACCATAGTGGTCCATGGTTCAGCTCATATTGTGAAAAACTTGTGGCTAATGGCTGAATTGAACTGGATGTTGAACATCAAAGTACTGTGCATTGTAATGTAGAGAATTGTGGACTTTTCAAAAGAATAAATGGAATATTTTTGTAGATTTTGTGGCCTGATGAATGGTTGTTTATAAGTATTTGTATAAATACCAGTGTAGATATTCCTCTAGAATGCACGCATATAAGTAATTCTTTGGTGAACTAAATCATCTCACAAAATTCTACCAAAATTCCCACATCTCATTGTTCCATACGCATGTGTGGCGAAAAAAATTCAGGTTCAAAAAGTCATTTTTGGGGCATTAACTTATTGGCATTACCAAAAAGACCTCCTTGTATTCACTTCCTTCAAACGTACATCTGCGCATTTAAGGGTTAAGGTAAGGGGTACAGTTGCCGTCAGTTTAAGCATTTCAACCTACATAGAGAACTGATTTTCAATGATAGAAAATTGCAGTACATAAAACTTTGGGTTTAATAACCAATCTCAATTTTCAATTAATTTTTTCACAATGTATGATTTTGTTATAAATTTTCAAACTTAATATGCATAGACCACTATTGATGTTAGTAGGTGCACCAATGACTGTCTTTCATTTCTAGTCCAATCAGATTGCTAACTTGGTATTCATAATTAATGCTTTTGATAACTAGATTGGGAACTCTTGAAGTTGAAACAGATGCTTTTATAGTTGAAACAGGTGCTTTTATAGGTGACCACAATTGGTACTTAACAGTTTTGGTGCTTCTACCTTAACCCCTAAACGCCCTCACCACTCTCCAAATTTGGCAGTTTTTCAAAGATGCATCATAAAATGCAATTCAGAGGGACATTTTGCACTTAATGTATGAATAAAAGTTGTACATTATAGATTTTAGACACTATCCATACGGTTAGATTTGTGATTGCTATCATCAATATTTTGTATAAAATTTGAAACTTGAAATTTAAAATTCTCTTAAAATTTGATTACAAATAAGATATTGACAATTTGTACATGTAATTTGTTGTGACTGGTTGAAATGTAATACTCTAAGTGTAGTGATTTTGGGAGATTTTTTGGATGCTTAATTTTATGAGTTGACTTTTCTAAAAGCACTTTTACATTGATATCTTCGAAATTTTGGGTGAATCACTACAATATGAAATGAGGTATAAAAATTTCACAAATCATCCCTTTTCTAATCGAATCACACATGCATGAAGCTAACTTCCCATAAAATCTATGGTAAAAAATCCACACTGCAAAAAGTCAATGACAGATGAGAAAATTGTGTTTAATTTTGTACATCGTTCACATTTTGGACAGTTGGACGTTTAGGGGTTAACCCCTAATGCTCCAAGCGACCATTTTCTAGTCACTGCTCTTTTTAAGGGGTTGCATGAGGTCAAAAAATTTATAATAATTAAAATAATTCTCCAATTATAGTAAATCAAGAGAGTTTACTTTCCAATCCAATTTGAATCACGCCAATCCAAGTTAAAATCTACCTAGGGGAATTTTTCAAAAACAAACATCTCTACATTCAATTTGTTCAATGTTGCAAAATTTACTATTTGGAGAAAGTAATGTTGTTCTTTTCATCAATTCTTTTTCTTTTTTTTCTTAGAGAATGAAAAATACAATTCTAACCAATAGTACAAATTTTTGAATTTTAAAAATATAAAATGTAATTTTGGTGAAATTTATAAGACAATTGATTCCAAATTCATTAAATAAAGATCTAAAAAAATTTGGAAATTTGACCGCATGGATAATTTTCAAACATCATATTCTGTATTTTTTTTTGTTGGAATAAACTTCATCAAAGTCATGGAAATCACATTTTATAATACATCTTAGTTTTCCTCTATACCCCTCAGGCCTTTAGGGATTAAAATGAATGTATTGAATTGATTTTTGGTACTCGTATCCAAGGTCGTTTTAACCCATCCAAGAACCAATATATTTCTGTATATCAATATTTATATTTTTAAGTCATATTCAATACGTGAAGGTAGATGAGCCCATTGCAGATATTAAGATACATGACCTATTTGTTTTGTTCATGTTTGGACTGTACAATGCTCAACATGAAGTAGACGTCACTTCCTTTGAAATGAAAATGGACATGAGAAATGATAAATTAGAATCTTTCAGTGACAAGTTGGAGAACACAAGATACACTACACATTCATATGAGTTTTGACAAAGAAATATTTCATTTTAACCTTTAAACATCCTTGTCCCATTAGTTGGGTAGCCCGGACGAAATCTTGAAATTTTCATAGACTCAGGCATCTTTTATCAAAGACCAGAAATAGGGAGTGGGTTAGGAATCAATAACACCCCAACCAGCGTTTGCTCGTCCCTGTACAAAATTCAATTTCCAAGACCAGCTTCCCGAACCCACACCGACCTCCCTTTCCATTCTTTCAAACAGTTCTTGCAAGTTTCACAATTGTCCAGTTCTATTTCCGCCTTGGAATTTAGCCTCGCTTCTTCATCACCTTTCTAAACCACCAATGCATTTTAAATTTGGTTGAGAAATCCACTTTTTCCCCCATTATTCTCTCGTAACTAAGCCCATGGGGCTTACTCTGACGTTTAAGGTTAAAGAATTTCTATTTGAAATTAAAACCCATTTTTTGACCTACCTAATTCAAACATGTAGCAACATGTTTTTATTACTTAAAGAATATTAAAGCCATTATAGGAGGAATGATTGGGGATCCTCTTTAGAATCATGTCCAAAAAGAACATGCATTTTGAAGCATTATTGACTAAGATATCAAATTTTTAAGTTTTAAATCCAAAGTTGCTCAATTTTTAATCAATGTTTTTTGTTTATTTCATATCTCATATAAAGAATGTCAAAATGAATTCATCCCAATGATTATACCTTTAAGAGCATCCTCAATGGAGCCTCTAAACAATGTATATTTTGATGTAGATGGAATTAGAAAGTCAAATTATGATGTTGAAAGAGGATGCTCTTAAAGGCTTTATTATATTTAGTTTTAAAATATGATTCAACATCAAAAAAAATCTTGACTTGGACATTGAATGACCAAGATACACCCCATTAAAAATTGGCTAACTTCCAAAAAGTTTAGAGAGCTCGTCAAACCTAATGTAAATATTTTTTAGAGGACCAGCAACTCGGCAAATGTGACATGTTTTATCATGTTTTGGACTTAGAGAGCCCTCTTTAGCCTTTTTTTGAAAGCCCCTCTAAATTAGCACATATTTGATGGGATGTGTCTAAATCACACAATGTCCAAACTAGAGTTGGGCGTGTATCTAATAAAAATAACTAAAAATAAATGTATCTTGATTTGGAGCTACAATACACTGTAGAACACTGTTCAGGTTGTATTCATTTCATGCAAAAGATGCCATTCACACCACCACTGGTCCAAACCCAAATTTTCTTGTACGTTCACTATGCATTTTTGAATGCACATCTATGATAAAACAAAATTATGGTTTAATTCCTTGTATATTAAAAGATATTTTTTATTATACCAGGCCCTTTTAGAGGCCCCATTGAGGATGCTCTAAGCTTATTGATTCGAGTCATGCACTCCTCACACATGAAAATGTCGCCACTCACCACTTGACCTTTCCAAAAAACTACAGTAGAAAACCAAAAACCAAAAAACAAAAACAACTAACTGTAGCAACCAGTGTTGGTAGACTAAGTGCTGCAATCATGCACTTGTGAGTCTGTCCTGGTCAACCCAAGAACATCTTTAACTCGTCATACAATGATGTATTATCAATATTTGACTATCAAGCATCTCAGGACATGTTTTGCTCAACTAACTTACTCTACCAGATCTAAACTGATTCACCACTTTACACAAGATGCGCAGCCTATAACAAGTTTATGATTTAGCACTTTCTACAGACCAGACTCAGCAGGAGCAAAACAACGGGCATGTCGAGACTGTAGCCATGGAGGTAGAGGAACTCTTGGAGGAGGTGGCGTCACTGGTGGCTTACACTCTCTAAGTTCATTTGGTCGATCAACAAATCTGCAAGATCAAGGAGTTAGTTAGGCCGCATTCTAAAGATATTACAATAGTCCCATAATACTAATATCTCAATAACATTGTAAAGCAAACAGGAATTTCAGTTCTTTGCACAGTTTATGAAGGGTTATGGTGATGGTACTGACTCTATATAAGCCATTGGAGCTGCGTCTCCTTGCCTGACTCGTGTGGCCAGCACTCGAGTGTACCCTCCTGCCCTATCCCTGCAAACAGAAACAACACATTGCAATGAACAAAGTGCTCAGTAAATCCAAAACTGCACCAAAATAGTGTAACATAGAGTAAATGAATTCTTCTTTATTAAATTGTGTAGCTTGGGACCACCATCGGGAAGCTGTTTACTGAAGAGTCACTTAGACAACAAGTGGCAAACCCAAGATCCAAAACCTAGTAATCAGTGTTCATGGTACACTAATTCATGGTGTTCCTAGATTTTCATAGACTACTAAATAGTGTATCATATACTAAATAGAATAGATGGAGTACCTGTTGATAATAACAAGGATTAAACATCCAAATATGTTAGCAATATATTTGACAAATGAAAATTAAGGTAACAACACTTTATTATGACACCAACCTAATTGCAAAAACTATGTTTGAAGTAAAGGAATTCAAAATCACAATTTACAGTAAAATTTCCACAAGGATGACAATGTTAGGTTGCGTTAATTGAAATGATATATTGACCTTATATATTCACAACGTGGCATTTTGTAACAACTCTACTCATGATTAAATATAAAGTGATTCTGGAATATGTGTGTATTTCATTTGTTAAATTCGATTGTGATCAGCTATTCCTGATCTTTTGTTCATTCACAATGAACTTATGTGGCCAAAATAGGTGTCTACAGCTCACGCAGTTTGAATCAGAATCCAGTCATTTCAAGTCCCAAGAATCTCTGTTCAATTTGTTAATGATTTCTCAGTTCCCACGGACTTACTTGTAACGGAAAGCTAGTTCTTGGAAGACCTTTTGCAGATTTTCATCCCCATGGATAACCGATGCAGCTCTTCGCCTTGCAGCCAAGGTACCCTGCAGTAGCACCGCAAAAAATAAATCTGAGGAGATCAACAAGCAAATGTCCAATGATGAAATTTCTAGACAATGGATGAATGGATCCATATCCACCAAGTGGTACCTCTTTTCCAAGTTGCACCATATTATCTGCTACTCTCCTCAACTCCTTCGCCTGCCACAGACCAGGAACAATAAAATAAACATTAATTTAGAACCAAAATATTCAAGACCGATCTACAAACAAAGCATATTCCACATTCAAGATGCACAGTGCGAAGTGAGAAATCACATTACTTGGATAAAACCTTTCGTACTAAAAATCAAGACAGAACAGAGTCCAGGGAAATTGTGTGCTATAATTTGGAGGTACCTAATTGCAACACATATTTAATGCAACACCCTAAAATCTTACACTATTGATTTTGAGAATGTACACCATTTTAACATTAGAACTCATTACACCATCGTAACATTTCGTGTCAATTAAAACTTTGAACCCTTACTACAGTATCCAAATAAGGTTTATTTTGGTGCATAGGAATCCCATCGCAATTGCTATCAAGAAATCAATCAAAAAAATTGTCGGTCTAATCATAAAAATAAGTGTAGCTTTTAGGCTAACTAATGATGTAATCCCCGTCCATGAAACCGAACCCCGAACCGAAAAACGCAACTGATAATAGAATGCAGAAACACGTTGAACAAGCTTACAATCTACTCATAATCCTTAATATCTCATATTCTCTCATCCGCTCAATTCAAATGAAGGAAACAGGCGCCCGATGAATTCCACAGAAGACACCCTCACATACATGATTTGGAACACAGAAATTCTACCACTTGCAAGCCGAAAATCCTAATTTAACTCCAATTCACCAACAATCTATGATCCTACCGAATTTCATTACCAAAGGTGCTAGTACTCTCAATCCAAAACCCTCAGCCGAAACCCTAATTTTCCAGGAGAAGCGATTTCGCGGATCAAACCTTGGGAACCGTGGTCTCAATGCGCTCATGCTGCACTAGCTGCGACACAAGATTCCTGCGTGCATGAAACACCACCAAACTCAATAATAATCCGATCGCCTTTTCACGCACAAAACACAGATGACGAATCACAAAGAGGGAGGGAGAATGTGCACTCAGAGTTAGTTACCTGAGAAGCGCCCATCGATGAGCGGATGTGCGGCCAAGCTTGCGCATAGAATGACGGTGCTTCATGGTGCCCCGCGGGGGTTCGGGGAAGCAGAAGAATCGATGCAAATGGCCAGGGCACTACTGTCCAGCCCTTCGCTACGACATGGCCATACAGAAGAGTCACAGAAGACTAGAGGACGTGCTTGAGGGCGTGAAGCTCACTAAACCCTAAACCCCAAAACCCCAGCAGCTTCTGTAATGCCCGCTCAAGGGCTTTGTGAAAACGACCTCCGTTTGTTGAAATAAAAATTAAATCAGAAGAAAATAAAAACAAGCGGCTAGTCACGTAGTCTCTGCCTTAGTATTTACCCTAAATTTACTATTATGGCTTGTTTATAGTGTTCAGCCATGTAACTCCTTGAAAATAATGCGTTTCCGTAGTCTCTTCCCTGGTGGGGCAGAGACAATAAAAATTGAGGTTGTTCATGATCAAAGGATGATCAAGGAATTTATTATGACTCGTCCTAATATTCTACTACGTTACTACCCTAAGAGTATCACGCGTGCCCGCTCTCACAAACTGGGCTCCACTCAGCGTTAACTTATTTTAGTTTTTGTTTTGAATTAGAGAACGGTTGTTTGACGGGTTGGACAGGCTTGTAGCATCCTCAATACATGACCAATGTTTTTCACGGGACACTTTTTTTTACTAAAAAAATGCTTTCAACATGGAGATATTCACATTTGAAAATATCAAGCACTCCAAATATTTTCCCATTTTTTGATCGTTCTTAACACTACTTTGCACATTTTGTCCATTTTTATTCACTATAACTAACATTTTTCTCCAATCAAGGAAGAGAATTCCTAATCTTAGTATCCTTCAATCCAACTTTTGATTTGAAAATAATTTATTCTTTTATAACTTTAAATTAGAGAATTTGTAAAATTGGTTTTAAAGTTTTAAATGTGAATATTTTCTCAATGAAAGCTTATTTTTTCTTCAAACAATCAATAGCTTCATCTTCATTTTGTGAGCTTTATAAGGATATAAAAATATTATAGAATTTGAAAAAAAATGAGTGTAATATGAGTCAATTCTTGTGGGAATAGATCTTTTTGAGCTAAACTATATTTACCATTTGGCCTATCTAGCACACATGGCTTATTTATCATATTTATCATATTTGGCATAAGTAGTGTTAGCATTTTGGTCCTTGACTTTGGTGTTGTGGTCTTTGGCTTTGGTAACCTAGCATTTGGCATCGTAGTCTATGTTGTGTCCAAAATTATATTCCATACAAAGAACGCATTGGATAAATTCAAGCATAAATTCTTCAATTAGATGGCAAAATGTTTTCTTCCAATTGAGAGCGTTATAAAGGTTGAACTTTGATTATGTTGTGGATGTCAATTAGATAACCTATTATCATATATATATGAATACATGGATTTAGTTTAAATATTAATTTTTAATTTTTAATTTTATTATTTAATTTTTAAATTTATTCGTAATATTTAAAATTTCAATACATGGCTTTAGTTTGAATGTGATGCAATTTGTTGAGGTTCAATTGTTATTGTGCTAGTGTTGCAGTAAAACTTGAACTTGTCGTGCACAAATTCCATAACTTTTTTGCAATCTCCTCTAAAATGACAGATGTTTGGTTTCATATTGCATAACTATTCCTGAAAACCAAGTACAAAAAAACCTTACGAATATTTTTTAAACAATTATTTTGTATAACGATGATTTTTTTTAAATACACAAAGAATAGAATTTTCAAAATCTATCATAAACGATTTAAAAATAAATTTATAAGGTCACACCAAAAACGCTTCAAAAATTCACCAAAAATCAACAATTTATTTTTGGAAAGTAAAACTTGATAAAATTGATTACAGTAGTCTTAGATAAGAGTATACATTGATTTTATTTTTTTATAAAATACCAATTTTGTGTCAATATAGATCAATTCTCTCATTGGTACATAGAAGAGGCTACAATCTTTTTGTTAGGATAGTGTACATTATAGAGTACACCAAAATGAAGCAAAATATGTACTTTATAACCTTAATTGATAAAATTAGAATTTTGTTTCATTACTATAAAGTAGGTCGTCAAAAAGTGCCCCCGAGACCATTTTTTGGTTTTTTCTCAAGTTAGATGACGAAATGAATCTAAAATTAGAAATTAAAAAGACCAAAACAAAGAAATATTCATTTGAGACACTTTGAGAAAAAATAACATTATTGAACAAGACTCCATGAAATTATGCATGGTCAAGGTTTAGTTGACTTCATGATATGCAAAAAATTTGATGTGTATATTTCACTTAATATTGACTATTAACCCCTAAATGCCCAGAGCATACACAAAAAAGTCAAAGAACACTTTCATATGGATTTTTCTCATCAATAGCTTTTGAGATAATTTTTGCAATATTTTTAATAAATGTAAACATATGTTTCCTATTGGTCCTTAATTTTTCAAATTTTTTTACTGTGTTATAAATTTAATATGATTTTTGAGGTAAAATACACAAAGAAATTCATATAAATTACAAAATTGTTCCAAATAACCAAAAAAAAGTTGTAAAAGGATTCAAGTTACAATGAAGAACCATATGGAAAATTCAATTTAAAAAATATTTTCTAAATGTGGAAATTTGATGATGACATATGTTTTGTAGTGTAGTTTGGATTATGACCTCTTGACATTGCGAGTGCAATAAAATACTTAATATTATGATTATTTCAGATTTACAAAGTGAAGTAGAAACTAGACTTGATAAGCTCCATTTTCTTAGTTGGACTTGAAAGCAAAAATAATCAGCTTTAAAGTTGAAATTGAATTTGACCAACCACCATCCACTATTTGGATGCTTGGGCATTTAGGGGTTAAAAATAATCGACTCCAATAGATGGGATGGAAAATTTTGGAGGAGGAAGATTTATATTTTTAGCTTAAAACGTCATTTTGGGGCTCAAAATATCATTTTTTAAAACCAATTGGCTGGATGCGCACTTTAGGGTTAAACACAAAGCCAAACATGATGATACAAGAGGTGTATTAAGACTAATTTAAGCTTGAATTTAAGGCCTGGAAATCCAACCATGACGTCCATTTGACCAAAACATGGTTCATTATTTCAATAATGAGTTTCCATTGGCGTTTTAAGGCCTTAAAAGTACCAAAAACACTTGGGCTAACAACAGAGCGCAATGTGCTTAACAACACTATCGTAGGTTGGTAGCACCTTGGGCAAAAATTAATTGCTAAAACTCATGCCCAAGATTTTAGGAAATTTCAGTACATAACCATCAAACAAACATCAATTAAACATCAACTGTATTTTTTTGCCCAAATAAACACCAATTAAATATGGAATGGCCCAAATCATGAAAATTTACAGAAAGTTCCCACTTCATAAACCTCATCCAAACCACACAACATGGAGTCACCATAGATAAATGAGACAAATTAAACAAATAAGACAAATTAGGGATTGAAAGAGGACAATCATTAGCCGCCAATAATGAATGAAAGTTTTTAGGTTATCTGTCATATTTAACATTTACATTGTGATGTGCCCAATTTTTTTCAATTAAATTTAAAAATATTCAAAATGTAGGATTTTTTTTTTTTTTTTCCAACACTTTTTTCCAACTTTTATTAATTAATGGGCATTGAGGTGCCCACGGTGCCCAATGAGTGGATCCATTAACCTAATTCACTAGCAAAACCGTGCAGCAACTTATAATCAATGGCCTTCTCTCCCTGACCCAGATGACAATCAGCAGCATCCACAGCACTGACAAAGTTACAACCATTTCATTCTCAGACTTCATCAGCTCCCAACAGTGGGAAGTTCTTGTGAAGTCATCAAGGATAGCCAGCACGGCAGGGGAGGCAGGTTTTCTCATCCAGCATGTTACCCAACTCAAAGTGGAAAATAAATCAGAGAAAGAATCAGATACTGCGGTTCGATGTGTCCATGTTACAATTCAGTTCATACAAGGAATCTAACAATAACAATTTGAAATTTAATGTGTGACAGGAAGTCTACAAACATAAATTCCTTGTTTACATTCAACTAATAAGAGATAAATTGCAACTAAGCTTTCAAATAACCATAGATCATGTGAAAGAATCGAAAATTATGGTAAAATGTACAAACTGCGTACCAAAGAACCCACTTCATACACATGCTTTTCTAAGAGTGTAACATACTGTTTGAAAACAAATATCCACACAATAGACAAGCATTACAATACGATAAGCAAGGAGTTGATAAGAATCCACAACTAAAATATTGACCACAACAATCGCTATTATGACACAACAGTTATGAATAATGAGTGAAGATGGGGAAAGAAGTTCCCTGGTACATGAACTTGATAAACAGAAAATGTTTGAATTTTTTGGTCTGTGTATCATATCAAGAAACTGTAAAACTAGTTCGTTCATTTTTGTATACTCAATCATAGCTTTTCAGCCCTTCAATGAACATGTTAGAAAGATTTTACCAATATAGCACTTACAGAGAGCACATTTCCATTCTCAAACAACACTTGCGCTACTCAAGACGATGTGCTCTCTCTAGGTCAACCAATTGCAAGCTGAAAAGACAAGAAGTTGGCACATCCAAAGCTCAACCATCTCCCACAATTGCCCTAATCGAATCTTGACGTCATTCAAACCTCCAAAGATTCAAACAACTACCATGTTTCAAGCTCAAAATGTAGCACCATAACCTATAAAATGTCACATCTCAATACCATATACAATTGCAAGTAACAAATATTGACCAACAACATTTGAGGGGAATCTTTGGTTTTCAAAACCACTTTATTTATATTTTTTCCAAACTACATCTCCCTCCAGGGAAGTATTCTTTTTCTTTTCACCCCTCTTTGTCGAGAATTATGAGATCATTCCTCAAAGTTCCTCCAGAACCAAGATTATTTGCTGATGTATAACTTCCGTAATTGCACCTCCTTCTGTTCAAACAAACCTTCTACAGACGTCAAAATTGTGCTCACTAAGTGACAAAAAGACTAGCTTTATGTTTAAGCTATATGGATCATAGAAATGCAGGTAAGGATAGATTTTTTGAAATATCGAGATGAGAAGGTTGGGAAGTGTATGACCTAGTCTGACGGATCGTGGTGATTATACAATAGATTAGCTCTCTCCTAATATTGTTTCAAACAGATTCCTAGAAATGAGATGAATTTTAAGAAATAGACTCAGCTTCGCGTAATCTTAACTCAATAAACCGCTTTTTTGATAGAAACTCAAATGGATAGGGCAAAACCACTTATCTTACATCTTGGCTACATTTACAATAGGCTTGAAGTTCTATTTAATATAAATAGAGCGAGCGCTGGTAGTATCATTAAGTATGCACACCTTTATATAACTTCAGGAAGAAGTGTTGTCAGAAAATTTCAAATTTAGCGATCCACGTCGGCGTCAGATACCACATTCGATTTGGTTTCGTTGATTGCCATGAGGCCGAGAGCTTCCTCAGTCTCTACTACAGCTTGTGCAGTAGGGGGTTCGACACGATCCTCTGTTTCATTCAAACGAGGTTCAGGTGCGGCATGTCTGCATCTTCTACCGGACCGGATATCCAAGTGGGAATGACTCTGACCACTTGGAGATCCGGAAGTTGAAGAAGAAGTGCAGCGTTTGACACGACACTTCATGTGCTTCTTCATGTGAGCATGACGATGTCGCAACACGACATCTTCATGTGAGGACCCCGGATTCCACATAGATTCATCGAAGCCCGGATGCAAGTGCAACATCATCACACCACGTTGAAAGCCATGGCTGTCACGATGCTTGTGATGGAAATGGCGGCGAGGGCGAAGGTGGTGAAGGTACTTTTGTTTCCACTCCAAAGAATATGAACCGGGATTCTCAATATCCAAGGTTGGTGAGACGTTTGCGACATCACAAGGCCCATTATTGCAGTGAGGATTCTCAGACGTGGTAGCCCTATGAAGCTCTCCGTCACAACCAGATTCAGGCACGTCGTTATTTGAATGATCGACTACATAAATCTGATTTCTGTGCTTGAATCCATGACCCTTGCGACGATTGTCATGAGAATGACAGTGGTGGTGAAGAGGATGACCCCGGAACCCACCAAAAGGAGGAGGCCCATGTCCACGATGATCGCCATTCATACCCAGAAAATCATGACCAGGTGAAAACGGAGGTGGAGGACCATGGTGAAGGCCTGGAAATGGGCCATAGACATGCCCATGATGAAGGCCTGCGTAAGCATGAGGAATGAAAGGCCTGTGCGAACGACGGTGGCCATGATGGTGACCGTGTCTGTCCATAACTATAAGATCGATTCTCAAAAACGCAAACAAATTAACAGGAGGCTTCGATCGGCAGTGTGTTGTTGAGGTTGTGGTGGATTAATTCAATCCACACCAAGCTCAGTACTACTGCGGTCCGGTCTTTTCTCGAATTCAAATCCGTAAATCGGTACTTCTATGTTCAACACAAAGGTACAAGAAAGGATTCAAATTCTGCGGTGAACCTGTCACGAATATGAACCTCAGAAGCGTGTCCCTCAAGATCGAAGAACTAAAGAAGGGTGTCCGAAATGAACAGAAATGTGCCTTGAAAGAAGATCGTTATGAGCTATGTACTTGATGAATTGAGCAGTGAATTGAGTAGTAGCGAGTGACAAGTGGAACGAAAGATGAATCCCTCGCTTGTGCGCAAGACGTTTTATACAATTCCGCAACTGTGTTGCCCAAGGCAAGGCTGCCGAGTCGGTCGGTGATGAGCAGCGGATTCAATGGCGTGGTCCCCAAGGATTGTTGCATTCAACTGCGGGAAATCGAAAAATCTCTCTGCGGAGAAGTTTCCGCAGCGCAAGTGGAGGTTTAGGGTTTGCGCAAGTCGACGAATAAGAAAACGATTTTTTCATCCGTCATGATGGATGGAACTTGCTGCAAACGTGCCTGGATGCTTGCAAACGTTTTATTGCTTTTCTTATTACCTACTACACTGCTTATTGCCTCATAGCCTACCGTAGGTGCATAGCTGGTTCGTCAATAAATATTTCAAAAATAACATGCAATTTTTTTGAAATTTACAAGCAATTTTTGTCGAAATGTTGAGAAATTACCACTTTCCACATCTTTTAGTATAATTAGGGTAATCAAGTGTGTGTTGGTGGAGAACAAAGAGCTTCTTTTGTAATCAAATTCACGTCAAGTCATGCCTAAATGATATAAGAAGGACTTGCGAGCCCATGTGAATTCTCACTACACCATACTTTTCAGTAGATTTTGGTGCACAATTGAGCATAGAAAATGGTCTTATTTTGAAATGTTTTCAACTAAGAAACTTTAAAAGGCTGGTTCATCTTCCACTTCTAAGAAGAATTTTGTGATTTGAAGAGTTTATGCATGAGATATGGACAATATCAATAAGGTTGTTAAAGAATGTGCATGAGTTGAGATGTGGTGTGATCACACTTTCAAGGTTCAATTGTGCATAGTAGACTAACTTATTTTGAATATTTTTAAACTAAGAATACTTGTGCAATCAAGTAAAATTTCACCTTCCAAAAAGAATTTTGTGATTTGAAGAACTCATGCTTAAATTATGCACATTTTTGTAAAGGAGTTTAACTGTTGATTAAGAGGGAGCAAGAAGTGAGTGGAGTTCTACATATCCCACATTCATTGTTGGCACTAGTGCAATGAATTTTGTATAAAGCACAAGGCTCTACCCACTTCACAACCCACATTTGAGAAGTGTAATTCATTTTCATTCAACTTTGACAAACTACTCGGTTCTGGCCTAATTTTTTTTTAATTTTTTTTCAGATGTTGAAATTTTCAGATTTTTTTTTTTTTTTTGCCAAACAGTGTTTTCCTACTAATATTCGGCAGCAAGTTGCCTACAGTAATAGACCAGTTTAAGAAGATCAACTTAGAATCAGATCCAGTTTTCACCTTCTACAACATGTTGTACAACTAGCACCTGGTGGTTCCTCATAGTCACCCACGCTTACAACTTGAGTTCCTTGCATTTTTTATCGTACCTATGGTAACTAACTCTCTTCAAGCATAAGGAGAAATATGGGGTCTTCAAAAGGCCCTGAGGTTTCTCACGTGCCAGAAATTTTGGAGTATGCCCGTCACTTTTTGAGGCTGGCACCAATAGTGCTACGACTCTGCCAACACTGCGGGAAGAGTGGATCGATCCAATTGTTGCGAGGAAGCGCGTGTGTGCCTCGAGAGAGACGTTGTCGGGACTGACAAGAATGCACTTGCGGCGTACAAAGCCCAAACACTTCTGAATGCTGGCAGGAGCATTTGCATTTAAGGGTCACGCTTTAGTTCCAGCGAACTTACCATTGTGCCAGCGAACTTCCTTCCTTACTTCAATTCTAAGTGGGCTGACAAGAATCTAATCTTCCACTTAGTAACTCACTCTGCCAAGATCCTTCATTGCTAGTGCAAAGCAGTAAATACAATGAGAGGGTCGTTCACCAAACACCGTCGACATGTCGGAGCCAACAAGGCCTCCGGCTGTCCATGCAATTCGCTTCCAACAGTATCAGTTCACGCAATCAACTCTGCGGGCAGCGACGGGAATTCACATTTCTACCATCGGAGGGGCGTTTCGGCACACAAGTCACCTAACCCGGGCTATCTTACAGGGCCTTTTGGAGACCCCAGATTTCCTCTAATGCAGTAACACAATAATGGTGTAACTGACTTTGTCCACAGTGCCCAATAATCCATTTTTGTAGGTTCATATGCTCCGATGTGTACTGAATATCCATACTTTGATGTGTCCTCTACATCCATGCTCTGATGTGCACAATGCCCTAATAAAAAGATTGTCACCTCTTCTACTCACCAATGCAAAATGGATCTAAATTGACATAAAATTGGTATTTTACAAAGATTTAATGTATACTCTTATCTAACACTACTGTAATCAATTATACCAAGTTTTACTTTCTAAAAATAGAATGTTTTTCTTGGTGAATTTTTAAAATATCTTTGGTGTTTCACTTTAAAAATTCGTTTGAAAATGATCTATGATAGGTTTTAAAGTTCCGATTGGACATTCTAGTCACAAACATAAAAATGAATAACTTATTAGTTAAAAGCTAGAAGATTAAAAAAGAGTTACAAATTTCGTAAAAACGAAGTTCACTTGCATATTGAATGTCGTCTATTACATTTGACTATGTCAAGCTCTACAAACACTTGATTGTCTATACTTCTCCTACTCACAAAAATGATTTTATGATCCCCAAAATTGACCAATCTACTAGCGTATGTGTCCACCCTCTGCTTTGATGATTGCTTCCAATCTAGAAGGCATAGATCGACACAACTTGAAGAGACTATTTCCACAAATCAGATTCCATTGTCATTCAAGAATTTGCCTCAACTATTCCAAATTTTGGACAACATTTGGACGATGTTGAACGGAATCTTTGAGGATCTTCGAGACATTTGTGATTGGGTTTAGATTAGATGAATTTGCACACCAATTTAGCTTCTCAAAACATTGTTGATATCTCTAAGTTTACAATATATTTTCTATGGTCATGTCAGTGAGTCATTAATGGTTGATGACTCATTGATTACAAGCCATCCGTACTTTGTAAAAGTTAACAATGGATATCTTTAAAAATTCGACTACATATCTTTTCTTGTGATTTTTTAGATATAAATGACTTTAAAAAATTCATTGTAACTATAAAATAACTTCAAATAATCTAATTTTTTGGTGGATCTTGAATTTCAATACGGAAAACTATGTTGTACAAAAAGAATGTCCAAAAAAATTATTTTGAAGATTTGCCAATAAGTTTTCTTATTCTAATCAATATGAAAGTTAGATTTTGACCTTTAAGGTTTTCAAATGCAAGAAAGTGCTCAATATTTGAAATTTTAGAAAATTAGAAGTGGCCCAAAAACTAAATTTGATGTTCTTCAAGTTTGGAAATTTTCATGAAGAAATCACAAAATGATGAGATGGCTTGTTCTTGAAAAAGTACCAATTTTATAGTCATGAATGACATACGACAATGTTATTGTTAGGGCATTGTAAAGCCATGCCCATGTGGCACAACAATGGAGTGCCATCATCATACCATCATACCAAGTTCAAGTTAGTACATATCATTCACTGGAATGCAATGGCATTTTTAGAGCAGGCCCAAGAGCACCCATTTTCCACTCACCAAATCTATTCTAGATGATAAAGTATGTCTTGTAGTATAGAGTTTGATATTTGCACACCAAACATTGTCAATATGGGGAGTGGTGGTTCTCACATCAAGCATTTTGTCCTATTCTCTGATAAGACCACACTCTCACTTTATGAAGTTAAATTTAGTAAATTTATGCTCCGTCATTATGATTCTCACAATTAGTGACAAAAATAGTGGTATGTAATTGGTCGATACACTTTATTCTAGGCACATAAGCGCTCTTAGTGGGTTTGAAATCTTTTTTCTTTACATGGTAATTGAAGCTAATACAAGGGGGGCGACAAATATATGTCAACTGCCCGTACACTTAAAACTTGTCTCAATCACACCTATACAATGTAGAACTAGACATGTAGAAAAATTCAATGACATGCACATAGAACAACATTTATTTTCTAGAAATTTTGGAATGTGATATTGAAAGGTAGACTGACAATGAGTTTAAAATGTACTCTACCCGCCCAACCAACCTTGGCATGCATGCCAAGTATTGCCCCCAAAAGGACCAAGAATGGTTTTTGAAGTTCAGTCAGCTCAGTGTGAAATGAGTTTTGATCCTGAATTTTTGAGATTTTTTGTGGTGCTTCTACTCTTTATAACAAAGATTGGATGGTAATTTATGTACGTAGGTGATGTATAGATCAAAAGATACAATCATGCAAAGGTGAATAACCTAAGTAAAGGCAAATGCTAAAATTTTGCATACGATGAGCTATGCATCTGATATTTTTGCATAAAATGAGCTAATGCTCTTGTACACATGATTGCCAGAACATTTTATCAAATCTAAGACTGAACTTTGTATTTTGGGCCTTTTCAGAAAGTTGCAAATTTGCACAAGGGGCCAAAAATAAAGGTGCAACCAACTTTGTAGGTTGTAATCTTACTATTGAGGAACCCTGAAAGGCTGAAAATTTGTAAGTGCTAATAAATTCAAGTTGATTGAAATATTTTATGGTTGGTTCGGTCAAAAAGGTTTTAGATTGAAAACTATTTACCTTTTTTTAAGAAAGGATACTTTTAGGCAACTTTGGAGTGTTTGGGGAGAAACATAGTCGTGATCCTTTAGGGGTTAAACTGAAACATTGAATTCTAAAAATGTTAAAAGCACTTAAATTTTAGTGAAAACTACATTTTGTGAACTCCATTTTTTTTTTATTGTTCCCAAATGCAATAAAGATCATCTTGTGTGATTTTGGTAAAAAAATCAAAACAATTCAAAATACACTATACAATGATTCATTTTCCCTACATTTTTTGCATTTGAGACCAAGTTCAAAATACCAAATCACCTTGTGTGACCCAAAATAAACTTCAAAAAGAACCAAGGATAACCGAAAACCATGCTAAAAACCTGCTAAAAATCATCCATTTCAGGCATTGTCATTCAAAGGACACTTTTGTCTCCCTGGCGAACTTAGATAAAAAGGAATCACATGAACAGTCATAAGGAGCAGAAACCTTCAGAAATTCACCAGCGCTCCAACGAAATAATCTAAAAACCAAGTACCAAATTAAACGGCAGACAATACATGACCAAATCCATCAGATACAGGAAAAATACATTTCCAATAACACACTCATATGTCTGCAAACGCTGGTATCATTGTAGACAGACCTACACATTACACCTTCCAGCCGTATCATTCATGATTACCATCATCACAAAGATGCCAACTCTCTACAACACTACATGTCCAAGCAGTCTGGCGGAGTGGCATTCCATGGAAGTCGCACTCAACTCGATACCTAATTCCAAATTTCTGCTGTCGACCTAAAGAGACATCTAGAGAGCTCAACATGTCAATCATTCACGAGTTGTAAGCCACTCTCATGAAACTCCAGCAACCAATCAAGGGACCATAACTCTGCAAAATTGACTGCCTATCATCTCTCTCTATGAACTAATCGATCCCGACCCAGAGCTCTTCTTCTTCGGTGCCTTCCTTTGCTGTGTAAGGTTCCTCGACAATTTCTGGTTGAACGACGTCCCCTGCCCCCACATAACCACGTCACCACAATCACAACGGCTTCAAAAACATACAATCAATCAAACCTGTATCCACCACAACGCATCCAATGCACTACAAAATGCCACACCCGTCCCGGATAACTCACTCGAAGCCACTCGTTGGTATGAGCGTCACTGCTCGTGCGGGTACCCGTCTCCACTTTCTTGTTGCTCCTCTTCTGCTTCTGCAAACCAACAACAACTCACCATCTCAGCAACTACCACCACGTCCCATTATTACTCCCTTACGACATCGTTCTCTCCACGCCATTCCTACAAAATGCAGAACCCACCGCTGTGCAAACCAAGAACTGAAACAGGCTGCAAACGGTGTAGTCCGTGCAGATATTACCCGTCAAAACTCCCACCCTATACTGTACCTTGATGAATTCCTGCACTTTCGAATACGCCCACATGCCCAGAAGCCCCAGCAAACCCAACCCCAGAGTCAGCAGAAAGATGGTCTCCCCCTTCACAAAGAACCCAGCTTCCACCACATCGATCGTGGCATTGTGGAACACGTTCTTGTGCGCTTTGCCGTCCACCTCGTACACCACCTGTCCTACCAAGTCGTAGCTTCCTGGCTGCACCACAACGTCACTATAAGCTCCCCCACACCAACACATTTCAACGCAACCACCACACCCAACACAAAATCTCATCTGCCCACACAATGACAGAGCTACTGACTTTCCCACTGATATCCTTCATCGACTCGACAGAACACGTGCGAGTACTAGAACCCTCCATCCCGTGCAAAAGCTGTCTAAAACTATGCCCCAAACAGACCACGCCCCACCTGCAGGAACTTGATGATGCTGAACATGTAGTTGATGGACGCCTTGCTGCCGGTCGACACGACATCACTACCCTCCTGTATTCACCACCCACACATGCTCGTCAGGGCCTTGACACACACGACGTACTCAGTTCACTCACTTCCCAAATGCCCATTCTCAAAGTCCTCACACAGCTCCCTCGCAGAATGTGGTCTTCTCCAAAAACTCATGTGCCCTACCACAGACTTAACAACCAGCCTGCTTCACCGAAACCTGTACCCACAAGAAGAAATCAATACTGACGACCATCGTTCTGAAAACACATACCTGGACCGTGAAGTTCTGAACGATCAGGCGGTGGTCATGTGGAAGGTGTAGAGAGGCGCGGACGTAAGCCACCTTCAAAGGAGCAGCACCTGCGCAAGACAATTGTTAACAGTCACCTTATGCTCTGCAACCTAGCATCACTGCAATCTTTAGATAAAATCCAGTCGAGCATTTGCAGCAAATCAGGAATGGCATTTAAAACTAGAGAAAGAAGCTCACCATCGTTGCTGATGTCGATATCAATTTGCGTAGGCTCTCCTGCCTTCACCACTGTGGACACCAGGCAATGATATCAAAACCACAATGACAAGCATAAGATAGTATGGGCGGCCGGAGTACAGAAAGCCTGAGCAGAAGCTCTCTCGAAAGGAGCAGTTCGCAAAAAGCAATCACTGACACCAATAAGCACCCGCAATCCAGACACAATTCAGCCTCTCTTCGTATACACGCAAAATCCCTCAGACCTGGGGAAAGGCCTGCGTACCCTTGTTAGGATTCTTAGGGAAAAATGCAGAGGCGTCCACCCCCGGGGCGGCCTTCAAATTGGCCTCCACGACCTGCTCCGGAACAGGCTCCGCTTCGGTGTCGCTCTTCAGTATCTCGCCATCCTCAGCTTCGCTACTCACAACTGGTGTCACTACGATAACAACAAACAATCACGAAAAGCTTCAAGTCCAACATTCAAAAAGTAGGGACACTCAAAATCGCCAGAACCTAAAAAGCACAGGTTCAGCTCAACATGAACCTATTGTGGATTTTAGAACCTTTATAAATTTTGCATACGGTATCCAAATACCGCACTCTTTGGTGCATTGGAATCCTCTTACAACAACATACAAAAGTTTAACCAGCCTAATGATGTGGGTGTCCATGCGCGTACGACCTAAAATCGGCAATGACCACAGAATGAGCCTGTCAGCTAGTTTAAAAGGATGTTCCGCCCCACGCAGCGATCTAGCTATCACGGTGACCCGAACCTCAAAACCTAGCAAAAGCCATGAAAACAAAATATCAGCTAGCGTGAAAATGGCATACCAAAGGCTTGCAGGAGAAGCGCGGACGCCAGCAGCAGCAAAAGCACGGTGCTCCAAGATCGCATCGCCATCGCTGCTGTGCTTTTTATTGATCGCCCAAGTCTGGAGGGGAAGGCGAGCGGGGCGCGACGTGAAGAAAGGCAGAGACTGAAGACTGCCAGAAAGCACTGAACTGAACTCCCTCAGCAGTGACGGGTTCCCTCTTTAGGATCGAGGATGTACTCGTGGGCTACATTTCACTTCCAGCTTTGACATCCCTCCCCACGAGGGCTGGCTGGGTTGGAGGAACAAGTAAATGAAGAACACTGTTCTTTCAGGGAACGTGTTCTTTTGAATGGAACATGTTCTATCAGGGGAACATGTTTTTTCAAGGGAACATCGTGAATAAGGGCCGCTTCACACTATGGTCGAAGGTCGAGAGGCCGTCGATTTCCACCAATCAGATTGCAAGAAATCAAGAATTCAACCTCTCGACCCTTCAGACTATAGGCCAAAGTCCAAAGGTCGTTGTCCTTCAAAATGCCTATATGGCAGCACTTTTTGACCAAAGTTGACCGACTCTTAAAAGAAGTTTGGGTCGAACGGGAATAGAAATCCAAACTATGCTCGAAAAGCTGTCAATTTCTTTTCATAAAAAATCAAAACTATATTTTATGGCCTATTTTCAACCCATTTCTTTGGACTCTCAACAAAGTTTGGCTACTCAATCCCACGGCATCTCGATTTGAACGGCCCTAGTGTGAAGCGGCCCTAAAGAGTCTATTTCAATGCTCAAGTGCATTGGAAGTGTATGTTCAACCCACCTATGTTTTGATGTCCACTAGATAAGGACTAGTGGTGCAAAATTGTTGTTTCCCAATACTCTTACATTGTTCTAAAAATAGAGTATGAGGTTCCGTGTTGGACTTTAGGAGTTGTGTACTCCCTCTGTTCCAAAATAAAAAGTACTTTTAAGAATTAGACACAGTGGTCCCACACGCTTTTTATTTCAAAATAGAGGGAGTATTTGACTAGTAATGTACAAATATTGGTAAGGCTAGTTAAAGCATAGATTACTCTTGGATTTTTGGATGTAATGGCCTTAGGTAAGGGGATTTGAAATTTAAGAGTACTGCTTATATTCAATTTATCCTTGCCATTATCTAACTCAATACTAGTACTAACTTTGAGGTTGTCATTTTAACTTTTTTACATAATCATACATCTAGTAAATAAGACATTATTTGAGTTTCCACTAAGTAATGATGATTTAGGTTTTGAAATTTATATTTTTATCATGTGCATAGATGTTACAAAAAGTTAAGGATTGGAGATAATATTCTAAGTGCATGTTAGATTTGGTATAAATTAATTAAAATCAAGAATTAAGTGCTTAAAATTTTTAAATATTTTTTGAATGTTATAATTCTGGAAAAAAATATCTAAATTAAAATTTCCAATTGAGGGTATTTTTTTAATTGAATTTTATAGTTTTTTCACAAAAATAAATTCTTAATACCAACTAGATTGGTTTGTGCAAATACAAAACCTTTAGGAATGTTAAATCTTGATTGCATAAACAACAGATATATTCAAAATATAAATGCATTGTATAAATGATTAGCAATCTTTTTGGAATTAAAGTTGTGAAATTAGTCTTATTGGACGTTTGTTTGAAAAACTTTGATCTAACTTTGACTTGTGAGTGACTTACTAGTCTAATTCAGTGATGTTGGTGGGGAACTACATGCCATGCCCTGTAATAAATGGATAACATAAATGTAATAAATGACCTACAGAGTGCAAAGAGTGGAAAGACTCAAGTGGAAAAAGACTACCGTCATACTTACTAGTAACTTACACCTGTGGGACATTCGACGAAGTGGAATGTACCGGACCAGTACATGCTGGGGCCCAAAGGAAAGAACCCCTTGTATGAAGGCGACGCCGGCTGCAGCTTGAGCTCTAGCACCGTCTTCGTCTCGCAGGGTCTTCTCGTCGTGCAGATCTCGGCGATCAATAAGCTTACGGCGTGGCAGCGATGGCGAGGGGATCGTGGAGCACCGTGCTCGTGCTGCTGCTGGCGTCCGCGCTTCTCTTGCAAGCCTTTGGTAAGCTTTTCGTACGCGCGTTGCTAGCCATTTCCGTGCTAGGTCGTCTGTCGTCTGGGTTTTGCTAGGGTTTCGTGGTGGCGATCGCTGGGAGTGTATCGCTATAGAGTTCATGAGTAGCCAGGAGCGAGAGATGTGTAGTGACCGGGAATTTATTTGTGAGCAACATTTAATAGAATAGGTTTAGAGGACCCATCAGGCTAGGGCTGTGATGAGTTTGTCGCGACCAGTCCGATTCGCTCTTTGCAACGATGCAGTAAAAGGAAATCAATGACGAATCTGTCATCTCTGGTAGAGAATGCGTTTTGTCGAACTAGTCAACGGGCACAATTGGTCTCGTGTATACACTCGACCCTCTGTATAGACGCACTCTGTAATGTACACATGAGAATCACTATGTCACTGTCATTAGAGAGGGTTGAGTGTATGGTAGCTCCGTTGTACCTATTTTAGGTTGTACGAGTCAATGCGCATGGCTCTGATTTGACTAGAGGCTCTCGTGTCAAAATTGTTCCAATGGTTTGAGTGGTTGTGGTTGCAGTGACACCTGTTGTAAGCAGCGAAGCTGAGGATGTTGAAACAACGAAGAGCGGCGAAGTGGTGGATGAACCTGTCCCGGAGAAAGTCGTGGAGGCCAATTTGAAAGCCGCCCCGGGGGTGCAGACGTCTTCATTTTTCCCTAAGAATCCGTCCAAGGGTAAGCCTGGCAATGGAGCCGAGGGTTGTGCGGGTTTCGCATGTAGAGGAAGAGAGGTCGCACGAAACTGAATTTCATCAAAATTTTGGGAGTGTTGACGCACGCTTTGGGCAGTTTTGTTCTGATAGTGCATTCTGTCCATAGTTTCTGATGCCACGGGTCGTACTGAATATTCTCTTGGAAGTGGCAACTTGTGAAGCACACACTCGTGTAGGTTTTGATTGAGTTTCTGCGGACGCTGTGACGCCCTCTTCTACAGTGAATTTAGAATTATCGCAGCCATTCGTGATGTCGTTCTTTCGTTATATTTGCGGAGTGATTAGTGAATGTCTTGAGCCGTTGTCTGTATTGCTCTGATCTTGTGGCCCGGTGTCCACAGTGGTGAAGGCAGGAGAGCCTACGCAAATTGATATCGACATCAGCAACGATGGTGAGCTTCTTTCTCTAGCTTTGAATACCATTCCTGTTTTGCTGCAAATGCTCGACTGGATTTTATCTAAAGCTTGCAGTGATGCTAGGTTGCAGAGCATAAGGTGACTGTTAACAATTGTCTTGCGCAGGTGCTGCTCCTTTGAAGGTGGCTTACGTCCGCGCCTCTCTACACCTTCCACATGACCACCGCCTGATCGTTCAGAACTTCACGGTCCAGGTATGTGTTTTCAGAACGATGGTCGTCAGTATTGATTTCTTCTTGTGGGTACAGGTTTCGGTGAAGCAGGCTGGTTGTTAAGTCTGTGGTAGGGCACTTGAGTTTTTGGAGAAGACCACATTCTGCGAGGGAGCTGTGTGAGGACTTTGAGAACGGGCATTTGGGAAGTGAGTGAACTGAGTACGTCGTGTGTGTCAAGGCCCTGACGAGCATGTGTGGGTGGTGAATACAGGAGGGTAGTGATGTCGTGTCGACCGGCAGCAAGGCGTCTATCAACTACATGTTCAGCATCATCAAGTTCCTGCAGGTGGGGCGTGGTCTGTTTGGGGCATAGTTTTAGACAGCTTTTGCACGGGATGGAGGGTTCTAGTACTCGCACGTGTTCTGTCGAGTCGATGAAGGATATCAGTGGGAAAGTCAGTAGCTCTGTCGTTGTGTGGGCAGATGAGATTTTGTGTTGGGTGTGGTGGTTGCGTTGAAATGTGTTGGTGTGGGGGAGCTTATAGTGACGTTGTGGTGCAGCCAGGAAGCTACGACTTGGTAGGACAGGTGGTGTACGAGGTGGACGGCAAAGCGCACAAGAACGTGTTCCACAATGCCACGATCGATGTGGTGGAAGCTGGGTTCTTTGTGAAGGGGGAGACCATCTTTCTGCTGACTCTGGGGTTGGGTTTGCTGGGGCTTCTGGGCATGTGGGCGTATTCGAAAGTGCAGGAATTCATCAAGGTACAGTATAGGGTGGGAGTTTTGATGGGTGATATCTGCACGGACTACACCGTTTGCAGCCTGTTTCAGTTCTTGGTTTGCACAGCGGTGGGTTCTGCATTTTGTAGGAATGGCGTGGAGAGGACGATGTCGTAAGGGAGTAATAATGGGATGTGGTGGTAGTTGCTGAGATGGTGAGTTGTTGTTGGTTTGCAGAAGCAGAAGAGGAGCAACAAGAAAGTGGAGACGGGTACCCGCACGAGCAGTGACGCTCACACCAACGAGTGGCTTCGAGTGAGTTATCCGGGACGGGTGTGGCATTTTGTAGTGCATTGGATGCGTTGTGGTGGATACAGGTTTGATTGATTGTATGTTTTTGAAGCCGTTGTGATTGTGGTGACGTGGTTATGTGGGGGCAGGGGACGTCGTTCAACCAGAAATTGTCGAGGAACCTTACACAGCAAAGGAAGGCACCGAAGAAGAAGAGCTCTGGGTCGGGATCGATTAGTTCATAGAGAGAGATGATAGGCAGTCAATTTTGCAGAGTTATGGTCCCTTGAATGGTTGCTGGAGTGTTGTGCGGTCTACTGCACTAGAGTGGCTTACACCTTGTGAATGATTGATATGTTGAGGTGTGTCTTTCAGAGGGACAGGTTGCTGCAGTGGTAGCTGAACTTTGAAATGAGGTACCAAATTGAGTGTGGACAGCCACTTAGCCAAACTGTTTAGGTGTAGCGGCATTTGTGCAATAATGCCCATCATCACTGATACAATTGAATGGTGGAATGTGTAGCTATGCTTTGCAATTATAGCAGCAGTTTCAACCATATGAGCTTGTTATTGTGAATGTACTTATTTGTGTCTGCAAGGTCAGGTCGTGCATATTCTGCTTTCTTGGTGCTTGGGTTTGGTACTTGAAGTTCTGAGGCAAGCCCTCGATCTAAGCTTTGGTACACGTATTAAACATTCATACGCCGCTGTACTGTGCAGCACAGTGCGTTGTTTCCGTGTTTGGTTCCGGTGATGACTGGATTTGTTTTTTTTTGTCATTACTTCCTGTATTACCGGTACAATGCATGGAGCATACATAACATTCTTAACCCTTAAACGTCAGGTCCATGACCACGGAATCAAGCTGTACTTGTCACACTCAATTTTGCGACTATAAGTAAGATAAAAATTCAAATTTATGTTTTTAGTAGATGAAACCATGTGTCTACTACAAACCATGATTTTTCACTAGTTTAGGTGAAAGTTTGAAATTATTATGACTTTTTGAAGTGATTGTAAAGGAAATTCATATCAATAACAAAGTACACTACGAAATTCCAATTTTTTTACCAAAGGTGTAATTTACAATGAAGGAAGGAACACTAAATGAAAACCACCTGTGTATCTAAATTTAGAAAATGGTTACACCATGGTAATACGCATCGAACTTGTAACTCCAATAAATCACTCAATTTGTGCGTTTTCCAAATATTCAAAGTAGAGTAGAGACTAGATTTGGTAAGCTTCATTTTGTTAGTTAGGCTCAAATGCAATAGAATTCATTTTTATGGACTAAATTTACTTTAAGCAGGAAAATCAGAAAAATCCAAAATGCACTACATGTTGAACCGTTTTTACAACTGTTTTTGTTGTTGGGACCCTTGTAAAATCCAAAACTAGTTTGAATGACTTTGATTTAACTTAAAGAGTTGGCATGACCAATGAAGAGCTTTGACAAAAAGAATTGGATTAAAATTCCTTTATCTACTATGTGATACTTCAATTCACTTTGAAGAAGTTACATCCATGTGCCAATATATGGCTGCAAGGACCTTTAAGGGTTAACCCCTAAAGGTCGGGCCTATGACCATAGAATCATGTTTTCCTTGTCACACTCAATTTCATCACTATAAATAATACAAGAAGTCTACTTTATATTTTGAGTAAATGAAGTCACATGTCTACTACAAATCATGAATTTTTCATAAATTTTGGTGAAAATTTGAAATTACTGTGGTTTTTTGAAGTGACTATAAAAACATGATTTAGATGAGCTTAATCTACCCCTTGACATTTAAATATTAACAAATCAAAAATTATTTTTAATTTTTAATTTTAGTTTATTTTTCCTTTCAAGAATATGACTAAAATCAACATGTAAAAATTCCCCAATAACAACACATGCTTTAAGAGTTTAGAATTGATATACATGTGCTAAAGTCTCACCATTCAATCATTAAATGCTTTGCATTCTATAATCTTTAGATTCACTTTGATTATTGAATACAAGCTCGTCTACTCCTATTGTAATAGGGGCACCAAAGGTAGCACTCGCTACATAAGTCCATGTGACATGATTACCTCTATCAAACTTTTCATTTACAAGTCTTAGGACTAGACCTATTATTGTTCTTCTTAGTTGGATCCATGCTTGATTTAGCTCCACAATTGCTGATGATTTTTGGATACCAATTGATTTAGGTTTTGACAAAATTGTCTTTACAAATGGAATGCTCTTCTCAATTGCCTCATACACACTTTAAAATTTAAACGCTTGGGGTAGGAAGGGGTTCTTGCTTTATTTGCCTCAAAAAGATTTTTTAACCCATAAAGGACTAAGGATGCACGTTTTTCAAATGACAATTTCAATCAATCATATTGTCAAAAAAATATAATTCACATTGGACCAAATTCTATATCACTGGAATGAGTGAAGAACATTACATGTATCGGTCAAAAACAAATAAATTTGAACAAAAAGAAATTCACATAGGACCTACTCAAAACTGCTTTAAAAAAATAAGAAAAAAAGGGAGACAAACCCCAATTCAGGGTGCTTGGTCCTTCAGGAGTTTAAAAAAATTATTTGGGTTAGCAAAGGGGTTTTTTTATTTTCTTTTATTTTCCTCGTTTCCCCCAAAAGGGAAAACATATTAAAGTATTTTGTACACCCAGAGATTCTTCTCATTTGACTCAAATAATTTCAAACTACAGTGTAGAATATTTAGGGTACATGAAGGACCAACCTGTACAGTAGGGTCCAAAAATAATTCGAATTTTTTATCCAAGCTAAAAATCATGATCTTTGAGATGCTCCTATGGGCTTAAAAATGCATCAAATCACAAACCGTAAAGTGCATTTTCGGGGGGTGTAGTGATATGTTGGAGTAGCAATATACGTGCGAACAAATGATAGGGTATTTTAAAAACATAGGAACAAAAAATTATAAATGGACTTAGAGGTAATATAGGGTATCAAAAATGGCACTGGACATCTTTAAAGTACTATAGGGTATGGAATAATAGGTAATTTGGTATTATAAGTAATGCAAGCCCCTTTTCTATGAACCCAAAGTAGAAAATTACATAATGATAGCATGTAAAAAAAAAACCAAAAAAACAAGTAATACCCCCCTATAAAATAGTCGTTGTTCGCACCTATATCCTTAACTTTTTAACACACTGACCCCCCCGAGAGTGCATTGGAAAGGTAATAGAGCCTAGTTTTAACCCTTTAACGTCCCAATTCAACACTGTTCTGAAAGATGCGCTACAAAATGTTTGATGAAAACTCAAAATAAAGTAGATGTACAAAGAAAACTTGTAAATGTCAATGTGAAGATCACATCTATACGGTTGGATGTATCATTTTTTTTATTAATTTTTTTAATTTAATTTTTCAAGGTTTTCTCTTGAAATTCAATTAAAAATCCCAAATCAACACAAAAAAATTTCAAAAAATTGTAATGAAATTGGAATAACATGCACTACGAGACGGTATGGTTTCCATTATTTGATTCTACCTATTTTGAAAAATCATGTTTGAGGTCTCACTTTTTGAACTAGGAATGAAACTTGACATAAACCGACTGTGTTATTTTTCTAAAAATCATAATTATAACCTATTTTGAAGATCCAAACCGTTCAAAAGATAGTCAACTTGCACAAGAACCAAAAGTAATTTTGGTGGATTAAAATTTTGTCCAATTTGGATGAGATCCGAACAACTTCAATTTGTTCATCGTCCAATATATGGACGTTGGCGCGCTAAAGGTTTAAGCTTAAATTTTTTTTTTTTAATATTTAATCTTGTTGGATAATTTTTTTCAATTCTGTTTGCAAAATGATTTGAAACTTCAATCAGTTATATTTTAATCAAAAAAATCCCCAAAGTCGTGATTCTTTTTTATATTTGATTCTTAAGACAATTTGTATATTTTCTTGTTACATTATAAGTGACAAAAGTTGTATCCATTTTTCCTAAAGTAAAGGTTAAAAATTGGTTAAAAATGGGGTTTTTTAAAATTAATTAAAAATAAATGAACATATTGTTTTTTGGATTGAAACTCATATGTATGTGTAGTGCATCTTGTATACTAGAACATGTCTAAATTTGGCTCATAGAAACCTACATTTCTCATTGTAATGATAATATATATATAAATTGAGAAATTTGAATTATTTTTGGACCCTACGGTACACCTAGCACACGGAATGCATCCTATAGTGTACCAATAGCTACCTGTCATTCAACTTCTACATCACGTTTTTAATACTTAGGGTGATAGAGTCTCAACCTATTACATGATGAATTGATGATTGTGAGTTGAATATTTTCAATGTTAAATCACAAAAAGATCACAAAGACCAAAGAAAAATAATTCTTTTAAAGACCAACATGTTAGCATGAATTATGAGTAACACCAGTTCCGTTGAACGTTCAATATGGATTGTAAAAGTGCACATAGATAAAAAATAAAAAATAAAAAAGTTCAAAATTTATGCTATACCATATGTGAATAATTAATTTTTTTTGAAAAATCCCTGTCAACAAATGCCAAATTTTTTGGATATTTGATAGAACAAAAACTTACTATAACAAACATTTTTGTATTAATTTTTTTGATGTTGTGTGTGAAAAGCATAGAATAAACCTTCAAAACAAGGGACAAAAATCTCAAGAGCCCTTTCCCAGTAAAACAATGTGACTCTTCAAAATTATGCACTGTGGCCACACAGACCACAAAGCACATTCACATGGCCCATTCACAACAATCATCCAACACGAGTGTGGTAAAGAATTTGCGTTCGTCAAGTAAGTTTTTGATAGCTACAATGTGCTCATGTAAAATTTATTTTTTAACCTGATGCATGCAATAAGCTGCTCCAACGCATTTTGGGTGCCGCAAGAAATTTGTGCTCCACCAACGCACATGCGTTGGCCAAAAACAAGAAGAGACAAGGCTCTAACACTGCAAGAAATTGTATATTATTTTCAAAATTTACCTTGCAGCATTCTAGGAACGCAACGCAAGTGCTGGAACCTCTTGGTGTAAACAGGCAATCAAGCAACAACCGCCTCAAAAGCTTCAAAAGTCACACAACATTCACCGGCTCACGCGGAATTATACCATAAACTTTTAGCATCAGAATCTCCCTGCCAGTCCATTATTGTCACAATGCAGCTAAATTTTTTTTGGGGGCAAATTTTGCCCAGACCCTTACCTTATTGTGGAAGTGGCAATTTTTACACTAGAAACAATGGGCAAAACAATGTATGAAATTGTCAAAAATTTCTTAAAAAAGTACCCAAATCATCAGTATTTGGATGAAAGTGCCATATGATAGATAAATTTATGGATTTGCATACATATATAGACGATTCTATACATTTTTTCCCCTTATCTGGCTACATTCCACGTTGCGTGTCGCTCTACCAACAAAAATCCAAAAAAATTGATTGGTATTGCATGTTGAGTAGCTAAAATTATTTTTTGGCAAATTTTTGCCATAATCTTACTTGATTTTGGGTGTGGCCACATTTACATTGAAAGAATGGGCAAAAAAGTGGATGAAATTACCAAAATCTTCTTAGAAAAACACTAAAATTGCCAATATTTGGATGAAAGTGCTTTATAATAGATAATTTAATGAATGAACACATATATAGATGGATGATTCTATCTATATTTTTTCCTTACATGGCTACATTCAAGGGTGTGTGTCACTCTACCAACAAAAAAACAAAAAATATTGGTTGGTATTATGTGCTGATCAATTAATAAATTTTGTTTTTCTGTTGGTAGAATAAGTAGCATCCTAGAAGACAGACAAATAAGAAGAAAATGGATAGTATTAAGTTTTCATTAACAATTTTGCACATTCATTCGTTATATTATTTGTAAATAGAAAATTTCATCCAAATCTTAGCAACTCTTATATTTTCCAAAGATGATTTTGACGATTTCATCCATTTTAGTTCTCAAAATTTCGCCTTAGAGCCCAATGCAGGTAAGATTTTGGAGAAAATTAGCCAGGAATTTTTTAGCTGGTGCTCAACATGGCACAAATATACAGTGGATTTTTAAAGGTGGGAATCATGTACGGTTTCTTCCGAATCTTAAAATTGTTCAAGTCAGATGTTCCAACACACTATTCATTGCAAATTCTTCGAAACTAGTGACACTCACACTCACTATTTGCAACGTTTTTCTGGATTGATATGAACAGGAGGACCCAGTGAGTGTATTGGCCACCCATATTTGAACTAGAAGAGCATCCGGCACTCGGCCATCATACATTCTCAATTGTTTCATGGACCCAGAGTTAACCGAAAAGAAGTGTATCTAACCTCCCTTTTTGCTCTACTTCTAACCTCTCTTTTGAACTATACTTGGGTTGAATACTGTCGTGTCGTAGATTGTCCCCTTGTAGACCATGGACTTGGAGCTTTCATGGAAAGTGTGGGAGCCATAGCAAGGTATGGAAAATAATGGCAGTGCCTTGTTTAAGATTGTCTCCCAACTAGTCATAGACTAGTTTTTGGTTTATTTATACTTCAATATGAGGAATTCAACACGAGTTTGCCAAAACTTTCCTCTTTGGGCTGACTTTTCGGTTAAGTCTAATACTATGCCAAAGACTGGAAAGAGTACTATAATGATGAAAGTGGGGTGTGTACTTCCAAAAGGAAGCACTTAGGTAACATGTCCTATTCATGACATGTGATCATTTGAAACACTCACTAGACATAACATTTTGTAGCCTTCATGTTCACTGCCTTTCCTTCATCTACTCTGCTCATCACCTTGAGCCTCCACCTGTCCACTTAGCTACTGATGAAGTATTGTTTGCTATGGAATATTCCACACCATCTACTGCAGAGCCAAGGCAGAGACAGTGCTTGCTACTGAATGTTATGGAGGTTCCATTTGTGTCATCAATTGTTGCTTTCAAAAAATATGGGAATGGGGTGTGAAAGTGACACAAGTTATTTGTGAAAACATTGTCACTTTCAAAATATGAATGAATCCTGTAAGACTAATGTAGAAAACTATTCAAAAATTTATGTGGTCATTTTGGATTGATCCATTTCATGAAGTGATTTCATTCCTAACTGAAGCTCTCAAAATTGCACATCACCCGTTCACTAGTAAGATGCCGGTTCTCTACTTCTCTTATCTATTATATACGCCAATTACAAAAACAAAAGTCAAAATTATTTCTTCCTCACCCTCTTGTAGTTTCTGGAGATTCATGAAAATTACACTAGACATGCAGAAGTAAAAACCATTTCAGTGTATCCTGCACGCATGTCACAACTCACAAATTCGTTACTTTTTATATAAGAAAAAAATTACTAAAAGAGATACGTAAAAATTGTAATTTACTGTCCAATGAGAATTGATGTATTTTACCACTAATTGTTCAAAAGTGAGGAGAAATAGTAACAAATGAGTTTGCCAATTATCATTCCCACTCTCACTAAGAGAATCATGTTGCTTCCATGTGCTAAGAGTAACATAAATTGGTATGCTATGTTTATTATAAAATTTCCATTCGCCATTGGAACACAATATCCAAAAAGTTTACTCAAAATTTTTATCAAAATTTTTACTCAGTGCAAGATCTCCAAAAAATCCATGATGAGAAAGTGTCCCCGACACACACTTTTAGTGTAGTCATCTTGTAGTTGGTTGTAACCTCACGAACATAAAAAGTGAAATTTGACAACAAAGTGGATCTAAGACTCCCAAAAGATGATGGTGGGTCAGGAATGAGTCGTGCAAGCAACTCCGGAGGCGCTGGTGGGGAATGAGGAAACGAGGCGATCGCCGAGGAAGGAGGGAGTCCCGGCGCACGTTGGGACGAAACGGACTACCCTGGCGGCGTGGAGAGCGGACTGATGAGCTTCGGTCCACGCCTCCACGCCTTTTCCAGCTAGATGGACATCATCTAGCTTCCTGGTCCCGCTGCATCAGCACGCACTAGTACCTTATTACAGTACTCGCCCTTCAAGCTTGCGCTGTTGACCCACCTGCTGGGAGCCTCATCAAGCATCTCCGCGTTCTGATCACCTCAGCTCAGCTCCGGAGCTAGCTACCACGCGTGTGCTAGCTGCTGCACTTTGTCACAGTTTCATACAATTGGACGTGTTGCACCTCTGGAACTCGTATATTTCCTTCTCACAGAGCACTTGATTCGATCATCTAGATTTTCCATGCCAGCGTTCGTTCCTGAGGTTTTGGAATCGGAAAACAACAGAGCTCAGCGTTGAGAATTTCAGTCGTGTTTTATTGGTTTTGGACTGAGGAGCTCTCTACTGTAGAACGGTTGGGGCTCTGAAGTATATTTCATTCTCACAGATCAGTTGATTTGATAATTTAGATTTAGTATTGGCGAGGTTTTGGAATCGGGAAACAACAGAGCAGTGTTGAGAATTTCTAGCTGGGTTTTGTTGTTGTGCCAGGGTTGAGGTATTGGACTGAGGAGCTAGAAGGGTAGGGACACTGATATGTGAGTGAGGGAGTGGAGATGACGGAGAAGCTGGCGGCGACGCCCATTGGGGTGGCGCTGAAGGAAGCGGAGCGGGGGGCGGCGAAATCGGGGAGCGAGGCCCGCGTGGACGCGGTGCTGGAGTGTGCGAAGAAGGAGATTTCGGCCTCCAGCTTGAAGTCCCTGTGGGCGGACGCGGCCGAGTTCGGCAAGCGCGGCAGCCGCGATGTCTACGAGCGCGCGCCGCGCCGCATGGCGGACGTGATGGGCGTCCACCAGGTGACGGACGGGCACGTCGTGGGCCACGCCCTCATGCGCGCCTGCGAGGGTGGCCACCTGCATGTCGTGCGCCGCCTGCGCCGCGGCCAAGCCGAGCTGCGGTGCTCCGTGCTCGCGCCGCGCTTCCTGGCGTTCGCGCTGCTGAAAGCTGCGGAATTCGGCCAGCTCGAGGTCTTCGCCGAGCTTCTGAAGGTCACGAATTCCGCCGTGCTGGCCATGGTGGGGTTCGAGCTCGCCAACAAGTGGAAAGACGACGGCTACCCGTACGTCGTCGCGAAGCTGACGCGCGAGTGGAACCGGAAGCTCGCCACGATCAAGTCGGCGCTCCCCGGCGCGGGCTACGTGGTGCAGTACGAGAATCTGGAGCTTCGGGCTGCGCATTCCGACCAGGAATCCGTCCACGACGCCGTGCGCTCGTGTTACCAGATCTTTTGCGTGTGGAAGTTGATGGTGGTCGCGGGCGCCAACAGCCACGCCGGCGTGTTCCGGGAGCTAGTTATCAAGCGCGACGAGTTCAACACGTGCGCTGGCGAGTCCAGGAAGATGTTGATGGGGTACGAGCACCCCTCCGTGGCGGAGATCACCCGTATTCGCACCGGAATCGACGAGGACTGCATGAAATTCTCCATGAAGGTCATGGCGAAGCTGAGCCAGGACATACTTCTCTACGAGCTTTACCGGTCAGTTAGTCTCTGCAGCTCTTACAGTATATTGACATGACTTAACAATCAAGCTAGGTTAAGTTTTCGCAAAATCATTTAATGGTTACTCAGCAATCCACGATTCACAGGGAACCTTCTCCAATTCACTGGAAGTAAACATTACTGCCAAACTGCTGTTTATAGCAAGTTTTGCAAGCACTGGTTGTTCAATTTAGCAAGTGATTGCCAAGAATTTTCCATCATTTATGTACCCATTGCTGCCTGGTAATATGGTCAGGATTCCTTTTGATTTGCAAGATTTCAATCGACCTAAATCGCAGTGGCATTCATTGTACCAGGTCCCAGGAAGGGAATTCAGGGCCATTCAACAAAGGTGGCAATGCGTGGCGGTGCACGAGCAAAGCGCAATTCGGACTGTGGGAAGTGCAAATGGAAGTTCCCGTGATGCTGATGGAGCCGGAAGGCTCATACCAAGACAGTGACAAGAGGCAGCTGATGCGGAACTACCGTTACGTGAAACCGATCATCCCGCAGATCATGAAGCTAAACGCGCAGTTCAAAGTGGTGATCGACGTGAACCCGAACTACGTAGAGCTCTCCGTCGGGGTGAACCACGTGCGCGTCACGGTGGAGAGTCAATGCTGGGAGGAGGCGCAGACGGGGCATTTCCCGACGCGAGTCTCGTTGTCCGTCACGCCGGTGGCGCCGACGCTGACGTCGGTGGCGATGACGGGATCCTCCACGAACACGGCGTACAACGTGGGCGTGTCGGAGAATGTGCGGATCGGGATCAACGCGACGCTGAAGACCGTGCCCACGGCGGGAATCTCCATTCAGGCGGGCATGAGGAGCAACTCGAAGGTGGGTACATTCTCGATCAAAAGGTCTCATACGAAGTGCAACCAGGGCTTAAATTTTACTTAGATTCACTCAATTTAAAGTACCATTCCACCATTGAATCAGTAACAATATTGTCTGTACCAAAACAACTCTATGGTCACTTTATATTGTGTACTTGTTTTTTTTGGTAAATGCCAAATTCAGGTGTGGATTTCATTGTCTAAACACTTGAATGGCTCCAGATGGACGGGAAGCCGTGGCGCATGGAGCAGCTGCCCGTGTACAACGATCGCGGCGGGAGCTACACATGGCAGCTGACGAACCTGCGCGGCGCGGGGTTCGATCGACTGAGCCCCATGTTGCAGGAGACGAAGAAATCCATCTGGCAGTTCGGCAAGCGCATGCCCATCAACCCGCTCATGGTGCTCCCGTTCGGAACCAACGGCGGAGTGAATTTCACCGGGTCGGAATTCGACGACACCATCGCGTGGCGATTCGCCAAGGAGCTTGAGAACACTGTGGTGCAGTTCAACGTGGAAGGCCAAATCCACACCACGTTCCTCACGCAGGACACGTTCTGGGAGACCCGCGTGGTGCCATTCGAGGTCCAGCTTGAACAGAAACTGGAGCCCTGCGGCGACCCCTCGGGCGGCGACAAGAAGAAGAAAAAGAAGAAGTAAACACCCCCGGGTCTTGTGCCCACTTCTCTCAGGCTCTTGTGCATGCTTTTGCCCTCCACGGAAATAATTTCCCAATGGTGCAACAAGGCTAATGCCTCTTGTTGTCACTTCCAGTGCATTCATCAGGAATTTCGGACCCCACTGATTCTGCACTGATTCAGTGCGATTTCCGATATTTCAAGGGTTCGTACGATTTTCACACTGATTCCGCATCGTTGCATCATTCATCGCAACTACACTGATATGACACGATGTTCGTACAAGCGGATATAGTACTGATTCGACACGATTGATACATCCATTGAAAACGTATGAATTCAACACTCTTTATACTCGTCAAATGTCGTGTTTTAGTCGTGTTTTAATCGTCTTTAAAACTACACCGATTTAGTGCGTTTTTCGTGCGACATCATCTTTTCCATATCTAGATTTTATTTTCTTTCTATATCTAAATTTGATCAAATTAACATTATTAAAAAATATATAATAAAATAAAATAAAAATATATATAAAATAATTATTTTCCTCGCTACCCACTTCAACTACACAGAAATTGCCCGAACGCACGATGGGGCCCACCATAGCTTGCCAAGCTCTATCGCCAACGGTGGGATTTGAACTCACGACCTCCCGGTTGCCGATGAAGCTCCAAACCACCAAACCACCTCAAACTCTTCATGCATAGAAAGGAACTCTTTTGGTAATTATAAAAGAATGAAACCATTGGCTATTTTTTGCCATGTGTATATAATTCTTTTTTCAATTTTTTTTTGCACTACAACATGGAGGGCTTTTCCTACATCTACAAATTTTTTCAGAATATTTTGAGTTTGTCTTTTTTTTTGCCAAAATTGTGATGGCAGATCATGGCTGTGAGCTGTTTTTTTTTTCAGCGGACTTTGAATGTTTTTAACTATGTGAAAAAAACTTTTTTTCCAATTTTTTTTTTGCATTAGATTATGCAGGACTTTTTCTATATCTAGGGTTTTTTTTCATAATATTTTGAATTTTTGAATTTTTTGCCAAAATCGTGATGGCAGATCATCGCTGTGAGCTGTTTTTTTTTTTCAGCGGACTTTGAATGTTTTAAACTATGTGAAAAAAACTTTTTTTCCAAATTTTTTTTTGCACTAGATTATGCAGGACGTTTTCTATATCTAGGATTTTTTTCATAATATTTTGAATTTTTGAATTTTTTGCCAAAATCGTGGTGGTTGTGAGCAATTTTTTTTTGCTCCTATGATGAAAAGTACAATGATAACCAATAATACCAAATTTGAATTCTAAAAATATAAAATGTTATTTCTTTGAAATTTTAATGTGTATTGCTTCTAAACTCTATAAATGTAGATCTAAAAATGTTTTGGGAAATTAAACCGTAAGTATAATTTAAAGAAGATTCTTGGAATATTCCAACATATTCCAAAATAATATAAAATATTTTGAAATATTCCAAAAGGTTCCAAAAGATTCCAAAAGATTCCAAAAATATATTAAAATATTGTACACGGATGTCGTACGAAAATAATTTGCATTATAATAGATACTGAAATCGCACGAATATAGTAAATGGCATTAATATGATACGTATACGATACTGAATCCGCATTAACTAAAACCGCATGTTATCCGTGTCTTATTAGCCATGTAATGTAGATACACGATTAACACACGGATTTCGTCAAGCACGACTTTCGTGCGGAAACAACACTTTTTTGATAATCATTGAAAAGACACTGCATCGACACTCTAGTAATGCATGTCACTTCCGTACCGTAACGACACTTCTAAATGCACGTATGACATGCGGAATCAGTGTTTAACGATAAACGCACTGAATCAGTGCAGAATCAGTGAGGTCGGAAATTCCTGATGTTATTATGGACTACATAAGCGGTGAGGGCAACAGTTCCAAACCGGTTATGGGACATTAAGTACCGTGCCCTTATTTTGATCAAGACTCTTCAATTTCAGTTTTTTTTTGTTAATCTAGTGGGTCCAAAAGAACAATTTTAGTTATGGGTTTTGACCCATGAGTGAATAACCTACCATCTTGTGACACATCTGCTCAAAAAAAAGTTATGTAAAGTATGAATACTCTATCCTTTGAAAGGCTTAGAATGTGAGGATGGGAGGTGAACTTTTCTACAGGTGTATATTTTAAGTGTTAGTGTTATTGGGAGACCTACACTAGCACAAAATACGGGCAAATTTTTACTCTGCAGCATACAAATGAAAATTTGTAGAGTAGAATTCCCTGGAGGAGGGTCAAGTCTGGTAAGGTTACCAAAAGGTTTGAGGTTGAATGCAGAACCTCATTGCTGATAGTTTTTCATTTGATCATTTTTCACAGTAAATGAAACAATGGTGAGCATGGGTGTATGTTGATACTGCTTTGTGTGTACATATACAGTGACTGCCAAAACTGAGTACAAAATAGCTTAGTCTACCTTTAGCCATTCATATTTTATAATTTACTGCATTTAATGCCAAATCAGTTGACGGCTCAAGTATACATTCAAGTAAATGATGTGGCTACCAAATTACAAGTCCAGCAATGCAAAATGATTTGAGAAAGATATAGATCAAAGTAAATTAGCTCTAAAACTCAGTTATGCTCACACTTGGATTACGCGATGAATGCTACAAATTTGACATGCACAAGTGGTTTTCTGGGTCTAATTTTTTGGATGGGCATGTTCTTGGCCTTCACATTTATAATTGTGTCCCTATTCAGTGCACATCATGTATGCAAATTGAGCAAAATGGTTTCATTAAGGTCTCTCTGTTGTTGATAGAAAGCAGATAGAAGAAGCTACTTTAGAAAAGTTGAGGAGGGGTGAAAGTACTAGAAATGTTGCTAGAGACTTACAAGTATCCCAAAGTTGGGTTGCACAATTTCGTAAGCAACATTTGAGTGAATTGAGTGATGTGAATTGCAGTTTTGGTGGCAGGCCATAGGTGTACAGTGCAGCTGATCGCAGGGCTTGTGTTAGAGAAATCACTGTAGGTGGCTTAGAAACTGCACACAAAGTTGGAAATTACTTGAGAGGAACTTCATGTTGGTATGAGTGATAGTACTGTGAGGAGAATGTTACGAAAAGCAAGTTTGAAATATAAAGTGAAGCAAAAGAAACCAAAGCTCACACTTCTTCAGATTAAAGGACGATTAGAATTTGCTAGACGTCATTGCCATTGGACTGATGATGATTGGGATTGTGTAGTATTTTCTGATGAAACAAAAATCAACCGATTTTCCTCTGATGGTCGCAGTTGGTGTTGGTTTTGTGATGGACAGAGTAGAAGTGCTGGAATGGTGCAACAAACTGTCAAGTTTGGAGGTGGGGGAGTGATGATGTGGGGTTGCATGACTCCGAGTGGCCTTGGTATGATGTGTAGGATTGAGGGAAGAATGGATTAGTACATGTATAAAGAAATTTTAGAGCGAGAACTAATTCATACACTGCATACATACAATTTAGATCCTGCCAATTTGATTTTGCAACAAGATAATGACCCAAAGCATACATCCAAGAATGTGCGCTGTTGGCTGAATTCGCAAGAATTCACTCTTTTGAAGTGGCCGGCGCAATCTCCAGACTTGAATCCGATCAAACATTTGTGGGCAACTTTAAAACGTCGACTCAACCAATATGAGAGACCTCCCAAAGGAATGTTAGAATTGTGGGAGCGTGTTGAGGATTGTTGGGCTTCAATTACTCCCAATGAGTGTAAGAACTTGTATAAAAGCATGCCTAAGCGCATTGCAGCTGTTATAGTTGCTAAGGGTAGGTGGACAAATTTTTAACTTTGTTCCAGCTAGTGTGAGCAAAACTGAGTTTTGGACTGAACTTCACTTCACTTTTTTTTAACATGCATACATGTGTGTAATAGACCTCAATCCCCATGGAAGTATGACTGATTGCAATGGTAATCCTGTGCAATTTATGGTTTCATTTTTGGTGCATCCAATTTCCCTACATTGTTTGTTGAATTTCAGTAAGCTGTGTTCGTACTCAGTTTTGGCAGTCACTGTATGTAAGTTATAGGGCTCCTTGGAAATCTTGAGGTTGTAAGATTTCTGTTTATACTTGAACAGTATCTCTTCTAGTCTAGAAACCATTAAATAGTAGATACCATGCAAATATGCCTACCGTACGTATTACACTGTTCAGTACGTATCACCTAAATCCCACCCATTTCCAACAGTAGAATTAACCCTTTAACGCGCCTGCGTCCATATAATGGACGACGAACAGATTGAAATCCTTCTCTTTACTACATCCTGTACAGTTTTTCATCCATCCAAATTTTCCTTGGTTCTTGTGCTAGTTGACTACCATTTGTACGGTATGGATCTTCAAAATAAGATATTGTGATTTTTTGAAAAATAACAATAGTGGTTGATGTCAAGTTTCATTCTTAGTTCAAAAAGTGAGACCTTCAGCATGATTTTCCAAAATAAGTAGAATCAAATAATGGAAAGCATACCATCTCGTAGTGCATGTTATTTCAAATTCATTACAACAATTTTTAATTTCTTTTGTGTTACTTTGGGATTTTTAATTGAATTTCAAAAGAAAACCTTGAAAAATTAATTTAAAAAAATTACTAAAAAATATGATAAATCCAACCATACAGATGTGATCTAAACATTGACATTTACAACTTTGCTTTGTACATCAACTCCATTTTTGGTATTCATCAAACATTTTATAACAGATCTTTGAAATCAGTGATGAATCGGGACGTTAAAGGGTTAAGCAGTGAATAAAGTAGGCAATTTTATTTTTTGGCAAGAATCTTACCCGATTTTGGGAGTGGCTAAGTTACTTTCACACTGGAAAAAATGGACAAAAAGAATGGATGAAATTGCCAAAGTCTCCTAAAAAATACTAAAATCGTCAGTATTTGGAAGTGCCTTATAATAGATAATTTTATAGATGAACATATATATATATATATATATATATATATATATATATATATATATATATATATATATATACACACACACACACACGGTGACGGACAAAACTGAGTATTGATTTGAAACTTTTCCATTCAAACAACCATACCATGAGCATCAATGGGCAAAGTCCAAAAGTAAATATACAAAAGTTGTAGTGTGCGACATATAACACATTATTACAGAAGCTTGAAGAAAAACTCAATTGTGATTTGGAAGAAAATGGATTTCAAAGTTAGCCATGTCTAAAACTCGGTTTTGTGCGATATAATTTGGAACTACTTTAAATTTTGTCAATTTTTTCTTAGAGCTTCAAAAAAACTTTTTGTGCCTTGGCATGTTGGTATACATCATTTAAGATTGTTGTACACAAAAATTGAAGGAAGTTGATATTTATAGAATTTAAAATATTCACAATTTGAAAAACATGCAAATGATGTTGGTTCTCACGATATTTGAATTATTTTTTGGAATTGAGAGCATGGGACTGCATTGGTCATTGTATAGAGAGCATAGGTTGCAACATGAACCATTGTTACATCTTAATGCCCTTGCATTTGAAATAGTTGTTGAATAGGCCAATGCATTCAATTTATATATTAGAGCTATATGATGCAGTTTTTTGGTTTAGGTTTTTTGCTCAAAAACTAGAATAGATTTCATGACGCACATAATCAATCCTACAAATCAAAAAAAAAAACATATCATTTTCAATATTATCAAAAAGTTCAAAACTGCCAGAAATTACATTGACTTTCATAAAATTGACAATTTTTTGATGATACTGAACACGAAAAAAACAAGTTGTTCAATTGGTTGATTGAGTATGTGCGTCATGAACTCTAGACTTTGTACAAAAAAGTTAGACCAAAAAATTGCATCATACAACTCTAATATATAAATTGAATGCATTGGCCTATTCAACAACTATTTCAAATGCAAGGGCATTAAGATGTAACAATGGTTCATGTTGCAACCTATGCTCTCTATACAATGGCCAATGCAGTCCCATGCTCTCAATTCCAAAAATAATTCAAATATCGTGAGAACCAACATCATTTGCATGTTTTTCAAATTGTGAATATTTTAAATTCTATAAATATCAACTTCCTTCAATTTTTGTGTACAACAATCTTAAATGATGTATACCAACATGCCAAGGCACAAAAAGTTTTTTTGAAGCTCTAAGAAAAAATTGACAAAATTTAAAGTAGTTCCGAATTATATCGCACAAAACCGAGTTTTAGACATGGCTAACTTTGAAATCCATTTTCTTCCAAATCACAATTGAGTTTTTCTTCAAACTTCTGTAATAATGTGTTATATGTCGCACACTACAACTTTTGTATATTCACTTTTGGACTTTGCCCATTGATGCTCATGGTATGGTTGTTTGAATGGAAAAGTTTCAAATCAATACTCAGTTTTGTCCGTCACTATATATATATATATATATATATATATAATTTATTTATTATTGTGTGTGTATGATTTTATCCCTATTGTTTTACTTGGTTACATTCAAGTGTGTATGTTGCTCTACTAATGGAAAAACAAAAAGAATTGGCAAGAATAATATACAAACCCATTTGCACATGGGTTGAAAAGTCATCCAAAATATGCACTTGTCACAGAATTGTGAGAAGTCCATGTTTCTACAATGTTCCATGATTTTACATTGTAGATGCAATCAACTTATGATTCAAGTGTAGATTGTGCTTGTGATTGGGATCTTGCTACTTCAAATTTTAATAATTCATAGCTTATCTTTATGGTATCCAAACCAATCCATATTTAGAGTGTCAAAATTCTCTCGACAAGATTAGGAAGAATACTCACAAAAAATCCATTTGAATAATGAAAGTCACTTGAAAGGGTCTCATAGAGACTTCATACCGTCTTAAAAGAGATTCTACCTTAGCTCTTATAATTTGAAACAATCTTGGGTGGATGTTCAAAAATGTTGTGATCTGATCAAAATCTACTTCTCTATTGCAATAGCAATCACAAACTACAAACAAGGTTTGACAACAAATCTTTGATGTTGCTTCAAAATGTGAAGTCCCTAATCACAATACAATAAAATCTTTAATGCATATACAAAAGTCTTAGTTGCATACAAATACAACAAACCCTTTGACAATGCAAAAAACCCAAGCCCTATCTCTTTAAAGAAAACCCTAGGATGGGTCTATTTTTCTTTTTGAAGTTGGTATGACAACTTTTACTCCATTAAGGCATTCTTCGTTGTGGACTTTTGTGTGGGGTCTTGAGTCTTGACTCTTGAACAAACAGCCCAAAAAAGACTGGGGTTCTTCCCTCCTGAATGTGCAAATATCCCACCCAGCCCTGGTATCTCAAAGCATGGTGGCCCTTTGCCAGATGAGGGGGAGTAGTACTGTACTCGTTTGCAATGAAATTGACTTTCATTTGTGAAAATAAAATAAAAATGGTGGCACATGGTGGACCTATCATATTCACTGGATTGTAAGGTTTGCAGTTAATTGGACTTGAATGGCCTGTAACTCTCCCTAACAGAAGGGTGTTGCTTTTTATTAGTACTCTCAACCATATTTTACCGTATTCAAGGCACCTCCCACAGTCCAAATGCTTTGAGTATTTTTGCAATAGCTGCATTTTAGGAGTACAAAAATCCGTTCCATTGACACCAAAACCAAATTCCATGCGGATCTCAAGTTATTGATAAGACACTCGAGATGTGACCACTTTCTGGTTATCTGGGCTCCAAAGGGTTAAGTGCACAACTATTGAAGCAAAATCGTCGGTGATCCCCAATCAAACGAGCCCAGTGTTGCACTCACAACTTCCAGTACACCAAATGTAAGTATAACATCTCTTTACTGAGAGTAATATTCTTCTCCAGATGGGCTTTTCTCATTCAACAAATGAATTGGTGTATGTGTGCAGATTTCCCTCACAGCGTTCACAGCTCAGCCCATCACAACCTTCACAAAATCCTTCACACATGGATTGCAAAGTGCACCTGAATTGTGGTGACCAAGTCACCAAGAAATGCTGTTATTTTTGTCTGCAACACTGGAACAATCTCCAACGTCGGGGACAATGCTCATTCATTCATCGAGACTGAGAAATTCTTTGTCATGCACTGTTAAGTTCAACAATTGCAAGGGGAGCACAAATACAACACTAGTAGAAGATCTGTCGTTTTCCATTCCCCATTTCGCGGGAACAGTGTACAATGGCTGAATATTATGCTTATGTTTATGTCTTCTTGTGACCAAAATCACTCACCAGCATTAACACAACCCATATGCCGGGCGCGATTTCATTCCTTTTTCACTTATGATAAGTGAAAAACGACACATTTCTTACAGTGAAAGGACGCACAGCCAGAAACGGCCATGACGCCAGACCAAGACACCACAGGGTGGTTTGAAAACTGACTCGGGTTTAGGTTGACAAGGCTAAGTCAGCTTTTAAGGAAATCCAACAATCAACTGGTCATACATGTGACTATCTTAGTTGTGCACTCATTTTCCAAATGGGAATCAACACACTGGAAGAATCGAAATTATTGGTGACCTTTGGATGAAAATCTCCTTGAACTACACCGAATTCTAGTCCAGTTGATAGTTGATACTATATGTTGGATTTGCTTTGCAGCCATGAGATTGGCGGTTCAATTTCTATCCACTACAAGGAGAAGGCGTCGCTTTTCACTCCTTCTATGAGTCAAACGGCGCCACTTTGCACTCACCAATTTTTTGGTTGGACTTGCTGAGTGCGATTCGTCATGTAGGACAAGCGTGTACAGTGAAAAGCAACAATGAGCACGATCCTCCAAGTGAGAAATGACGTCTTTGCTTGTAGTGATTGTTATTTATACCCGAGTTGAGTTGAGCTTAGCTCTTGTTTTCTTGACTAGCTCTTGTAACAAGCTCAATTCTTCATTGGTGTGGGGTAATTTTGACAATCGGCACCATTGAAATTAAAAATTACTTATGTAGCTTTTGTATGAAAAAATGATTGACGAAATCACACAATTTTTGAGAAAATGCCACCGTTGAGTAGATTGATGGAACTCGTTCGGGGTATTTTGTGCATATGCTGAAATCGTATTGATCAAAAGTGCTCCAAAAATTCCGAAACTTTTTCCATGAGTAGAAGTCATCATGATCCTTGTGTGAATTTTTTTTTTTACATAATTTGGAGGTGCATGGAGGAAGATATGAGGGTCTGAAGTGATGCCTAGATAGCCTCTTGGCAGCTCAAACAAATCACCAAAAATCGCACCATGAATTTCCGATCAGGAAGTACCCACGGATTCAACTCTCAAGAAGAGCCAAAGTCTCTTTGTCGCTCACCCTACATTTTAGAGCCCAACAACTCAAATTTCCTCACTTTCTAATTCCAAAAGCTGTGTGGGGGCCTTATGGTCCTTTAAGAGTTAAGTCTCTATAATATAGAATGGTGTACATGTACTTAAAAATTGTTTCTATTGTTGAAGTTTGAAGTTTAAAGTGTACTTTCTATCTTTGTGTACCTAATAAAGGCTTAAATAGACGAGAGGTTAAACCATGTTTAATCTAAAAGTGGATTTATTTGTCGATTTCCAAAATTAGTGGATGGATATAATGCCAAATCCATAGGGAGAATGGAATGGGAATGATCATAATATTGATGGGGCACATGCATGTTGGGAAATGTCCTCAAGTTTAAAAGGAGCTTGAAGGGAGATAGAAGTTATTCAAAAAAAATTCACTAGATGGAGAGTGCACTCCATGTGTTAAAATCTTAGAGGGTGATGATTGTATTTAGAGCAATGTTCAATGGATGGAGAGAACCCCTCATCTGGAGAGATGCTTAATGCGAGTTACATTTGGGGAGTGCATTCCATTCCCAAATCATCTTTCTTACTACACAAGCCATGAAGCTTTTTGATTGACCAAGTTAAGACCAAGAGTGCAACCCCTCATGAGTATGACACCCAATTTCTCTCTTTCACAATCCCGATCGCCCAATTTTCAAAACCAAACTGAACCCAATACGCTTTTAGTTAAAAGCTTGTTCTAAGTTAAATGTAGGAGGACCAAATGGCAACACATTTCACTGCATTGAATTCAAGGCCTAACATCATCTTCCTAGTTTGAGAATTAATGAAGTGGTCAATGGATTAAGTAAAGCGTAGAACATAAAATTGACACATTTTGGAGTGAGCAGAGTTCCTGTTAGTATGGTGATAAATTTTGTATTGATTCCGAGGCATTTACACTAAATGTAGACTCTACTATTTGAATTTCAGATGCAAAAATTATGAGAATTCTAACTTTTTATTGATAGATGATCTAAAACCATTGAAGCATATCATATTCAAGTGTTCCCAGCCAAGACGCAGCATCTGATCCACCATCTTGATACTAAGCTGTATCCATCCCCAAGTGCCCCAATCATTCATTATTGCAAGACAAATTACCAACCAATAATTATGTTTTTAATAATCATGCGGAAATGCCGGAAGTTGCGTAGTCATAGGAAAACGAAAGAACAAACAAACTTGCCCAACAACAGCAAAAAATACCAATCCAGCACTTGGTTCATGAGCACTCTATCAACTCATAATTGGGTCTCCATTGCTCTCAAGGAGTAAAACTCAAAAGAAGAGGAAACAAAAATGAAAAAAAACAACAATCAATATAGATGGTGAACCAGAGCCTAAAGCTATATCTCTAGCGTGTAAAGCTCTACTAGGAGTATAATAGCCGGTTGAGGTTCAACATGTGGCCTGCTCTGTTGAATTTCCGTGAATGGCGATGTAGCAGCCTGTTGTTGGAGATGGTGCAATCCCTGCAGTTCGTCTGGATCATCATCTGTACGTCATGGTTTGCCAAGCTGGGGCGTGGGCGCAGAGCCTATGCATTTGAAAGCGTCGTATGACTCCTGCGAGGACATCTAGATTTCTCTGCATCTGAGGTATAACATCTTGTGCCATGAATGTGGTGTCGATGGCCAGATCGAGCCATGGCATTGGAGAGCTAGAAATGGAAGTGATCTAAGGCGCACTCACCGCAGCAACAATCAACAATATATAACAATCAGCAACCTTCCAATCGCGTGATCCGCAAGGCTAAAGACGATACTATAATTGCAGAGTTGGTTAGTCGAAGAGCAAGCGCCTGCAGGGGCTTGACTCGATCGGAGAGTCCAGATTTATGAAGAATATCTGCGGAAGAGCACGTGCGCGCCTGGGAATCACTACATACAAACTATATATTATCGAGAGTTGTCACAAGTCAGTGTACAATTGTACATTTTGGTTCACATCAACAGCAGTGTAATCAGATACAACCTTTCCTGCCTCTACCGAAGATTCCTTGACACACGGGTCCACAAGAAGGCTCTCAAACTTCACGGCCATAAATACGAATTCACGGAAACTTTACAAAATTACTACTATGGATAAGTTCCACATGTTACTTAACAAAATGTTAATCGGCATTAAACTTTATATGAACATGAGGTTATCCAGAATCACTTAGAGTGGTCTCTAACCTCCCAATTTAAATTGAATAAGATATTCATACCTAATGATCTCAACATACATAGCTCTTGTACCCAAAGTGTTACCATTTACAACTGCCTAATGCCCTCCCCAAAATAACACTCACACATGATGAAAATGCTTAAAATCAGATCATCCTCAAAAGCGTTACTGCTCTAGCAAAGCATGCACAAGATCATCGTCACAATGACTTGGACTAGGCGCCATTGAATACAGAGAACCTGGTGGCGACCGAATGAGGAGTCTTGCCACATGCTCTGCATCTCACATGCGCGCTCTGGGACACACAACGTTTGGCGGGGCTGCCAAGATATCACAGTCTTTGGCACCATCCCACGCCAGTTCTGTGATCTCGATGGAGCTCCCGCCTGAATTAGGGTCCATGCTTTGCACAGCAATTGCGGCGATGTCAGGAAAAGGAGGGAGGTGCATCCAGAGTTGGGGTTGAGAAACTGCATCGTCATATTCATCGGGACCAACATAGCTGAGCGGTGACGAGATCTCAGAGAATGAATGAAACCGGTCTGACGGAAGTGCAGTGCAGCTTGTGGACGATTCTGGACTTTGAAAGGGAAGCAAATTAGGGCGAGCATAGGAGAGTGGCGAATTAGTAGCCATTGTTGCCAGCCATTTAGCCTCCTCCTTCACAAATCTCAGCTGGGCTGTGTCATCAAGTCCTGCAGCTGCTGGGGGCCTGGTTGACAGAATGTTCGGGGAGCTGTCTGGAAAGTTAAGCAGGTGTAGCTTGCGGTAATGATAGAAGGCTGCATCCACGGCGCGCGCAGCTTGTGCTTCGGACTTGAAGTTTCCGAAATCTTGCTTGTTCCTGTGCTTGGGTGGCTTCATCTCCGCTACCCACGTCTTGCGATCGGGGCGGTGGCGGACTCCGTTGAATCTCGTTGTCTGGGGAAGGCGATTCCCTCGGGACGTGGCTTCAACAGCTGGTGAATCGGACACTTGCAGAAAGGGGTTGAGTGCTGACCGGCGTCGTTTCCCTGGGTGCGAACAGCCTGGGTGGGCTCTGTGACTGAAAAGGTCTACCACGTCCACTTGGATTTGCCAAAACACGTAGCGATCGCCTCTTTTGGAGCTGTCCCACACAATTTTCAAATCTCTATAATTCATTAAGTCATGCCAAGGATTATCTAGATCATGGTGAACGCCTCCGAACAATTTGAAGCCTGTTCTTAATGTCCCACGTCTTGCAGTCCGAATCTTAAAAAATCTCCGATTGAAATATGTCCGATTAAAAAATGTCGGGTAAACGACCTCGGAGGATCGAAGGGAATACTGATGGAAGGAGGACGGGAGTCTTCCATGCGTCATTGTACTGAAGGATGGGGACACGGCGCTCGAGACAAGCGTTGCAGCGTCGTTGGTGCAATCCTTTTGAGAAAGTAGTTCCAAGAACAGTGGCGTCGTCATAGCCTGTTGGTGGAGATGGTGCAACACCTCCAATTCGTGCACATCATCATCTGGATCAGCTTGCCAATCAAGTGTGTCATTCATCCCGACCAATTGCAAGCTTGAGTCTTCCTCGGAACGACACCGTGGTTCCAATCGCCGCCACAATGCTGAATCATCAAATACAATCGTGGCGTAGGCGCAGACCCTATGGACTTGAAAACGTCGACTTACGATTCCTGCTCTCTGATCTAGAGCGCTCTGCAGCCGATGTATATAATGTTTTTCCATGTTTGCGGTGTTGATGGCGACAGCCATGGCAACTAACGGAGAGATAGAGATGATACTGAACGCGGAACTAAATCCGACCTCGCAATCACGTGATGCGCAACGCTACAGCGAGAGACTTGAATTGCAGTATGTACGTCTAGTTAATTGGATGAGGAGAAGGTGGACAGAGAATGATCATGTTTACAACGGAGCGTCCATGCAGAGGAAGCGAAGCGAAGGGCGAAGAGAAGAAGAGCAGGCAGATGGATCCAATCTATGAGCCTGGCAATGACAAAGGTAATTATATAATGGCAGTGAAGGCAGCGCCAGTTGCGTGTACAGACACAGCTTCCCAGTTGTAGAACCTGTGGCAAGGGACCAGGGCAGAGTGGGGCCGGGGGGGGCCAAGGTGGGGAAGGGGAAATGTGGGGAGTGGAGATGTTGGGGGGGGGAGGGGGCGAACATTGAACATCTGAGCTCATGTCTTCCTGTCTGTATGGGTGCGTGCTCAACAAGTCGACACTCCCTCCACTGGGGAAGTTAGGTGTGAATTCCAGTGTGACAATAATTTAATTGACCCCTAAGAGCATTCCCACCCAAGCACGCTAGGACTAACTCGCTGAAATTATTCATCTACATTTGAAGAGCCTTGCACCTACACTCCCCCACCCTTGCACACCCTTCACATATCAAAAGTGCACATCAAATAGTCAATGGACTAATCACAAGTAGAATGTGAGGATATAGTCAACTAAATAGTGATTTGAAGGGCCATTTTCTAACATGCTAGGATTGAAAGTCAAGAGGTATTTTTGAACGGCCCTTGGCATTTTTCATCTACTTCTTGAGTGTGAGAGACTCTGGGAGGGCATGGGTGGCCATGCTCTAAGTTCCTAGGTGTTTACACTAGTAGCAGACTTGTCGTTTTTCAATCCACACTTCATGAAAACAGTAAACAGTGGCAGAATATTATGCCTATATTTCTCTCTTGTGACCAAAACCACTCACCAACACTAACACAACCCATGTGCCTGCTGCTGTTTCATTCCTTTTTCATTTATAGTAAGCAAAAAACGACACATTTCCTACTAGTGTTAACTCTTTAGAACCTAAAATGTTTTGGAGAGAAGATAATTTTTGGGAAATGTTTGCATATTGTTTCAGTTGTTGGTAACACATGTGGAATATTATAAAGAGATTTCAACCTGTTCTACATTTGATTGATCATCCTTTGATGTAAAATAGAAAACCTTCAATATTGACGAGCATTGAGAGGTACGTATGCTTGTTGAAAATGAAAAATGGCCATGCACCTCCTATGATTGAATCAGATGTAGAAAGAACTTGGGTTTTTAATTCTTCAAATCAATATTGAACACAACCACATGTCCATATAGATTTGCCTACAACCCTCATGTGCATCATGATGATTGCCTGCTTTGTCATTGACTCTCAAAGTTGAGAAATAAGGTTTCTATATGGTTTTCATACACGCCTTGACCCATACATACTTTTAGTCAAGTCTCATCAGCGACCATATTACAAACTGACACTATATGCACCCCTGAAAAAAAAAACAAGTGAATTGGCTCAAAATTATAAAAAAAAAATAGATAACCATATAGTGGTACATAACAATATATGGTGATTTTGGTGTATTTGAGACTTTAAGTGTAAACTTAGAGGCTTTCCAAAGCTTTAATTGAGGTGGTATTTTTCCAAAAGATGCAAAATGAATACTTTAATATTTGTACTTCACAACAAACAATTAGATCAATTTACATTAAATTACACTTCACATACAAAAAGTGATCACCTAGCTTAAAAGGATTAACCGTTGAAAGTCCAAAGAGCATGTTTCGCAGTCTTTCGTATAGGCCAGTCCTATACATTAGTATTTTGTTGTATTTAGAATGTATCCTCACCTAATATGGTCTAAAATCAAAAATGAAGTTGAAATGCATGCCACCATGGTTCTAATGAGCTAGTGGGGTCCCAATTTGGAACTTCTTACTTACAACAAATGCCAAATATACTCCAACGTATATACTGTCTTCAAGGGTTAAATGAACAAAATTGGTCATCTCAATGTCTATGGTACTCCAATTACATTATTTTGAAGGACTTTGGAACAAATATTTAAGATTCCTATAGAAAGAACATAGTTTACTCTACAATATAGATTGGTGTACATGAACTTAAAGAGTTTTTATTATTGAGGTATAATTGTACTTTTCTACCTTTAAAAAACTCAATCAAGGCTTAAATAGTCAACAGGCTAAGTTAAATGTATGAGGACCAAAAAGCAAAACGTTTTGCATTGGGTTCAAGTCCTACCTAAAGTAGGAGCACCCAATTCCGACAGTGTACTCAATGCCTATAATTTCTACACAATGTAGTCATTTCAGAACGCAAATCTAAGCATGTCATAGAGCCCTTATTGTTTGTTGACCAAAATGATAAGCTATCTATGGTCTACCTAGATTTACGTTCTAGAATGACTAACATGTCAAGAAATTATCGACATTGGGTACACTATCGGAATTGGGTGCTCCTACCTTAGTTTGAGAATCAATGAAGTGGTTAATGGATTAGGTATAACGTAGAACATAAAATAAACACATTTTGGAGTGAGAAAATTTCTTATTATTGTGGTGATATATTTTGTATTGATTCCAAGGCATTTACACTAAATGCATACTATTTTCAACTCTGACATTGACCACACACAAAACTCTTTTATATTCCCCTTTGATGTACATGAGATCCAAACTTGGCATGTGGAAACTATGAATTCTAAACTATGAATTCTTCTAGAAAACAGTGCTAATTTGGCTACTGTTTACACGTTTGGAAAAATGACAACAAGTCTTCACTACTAGGAATCTATTATCACACTCATTGCCATGTTAGGGAAGTAGCTATAATAACACTATGGTTTCTACATGTTGCAACTTAACCCTTTAGTGCCTAGGTAACCAGTAAGTGGTCACTAGATTTCCAAAAAATGAAATGCTGTAAAATCTGTGAACTATCTTAGTTCGGTGTCTGAAGTTCAGAAGTGTAACTTTTGATTTTGCAGATGATGCAAAAAGAAATTTTGAAATCTGACTTTCTTAGATATCCAAATACCTATGTTCAAAACACCAAAATACTGCAAATACCTCAAAATACAACAAATACTTACAAATACAACACATGTACTATGCGGTATTTCTTGTATTTGAAAGTTTGTTATCTTGTATTTATTTTTGGATTGTGTTCTCTTGTTCATGTTCCATCAATGTATGTATTCCAATCTTGATCAATGTACCAAATCCTTTCTTATTTTAACGTATAAATTTTGTCTTAAACCGTACATAGATAAGTCACTCTCACTTATAAAATTCACAATAATTATGTGTGAGTCAGTTCTTGACATGAAAGATTGCAATGGAGAGGTGTTGATATAGGTCATTGCTGAACTGCTTCACTTTCATTTTTGAAAATTTAACCAAAATTCTATTTAACTTTGAAGTTACACACCCCTCAAAATCTCATTTTGGAGTGTGCATTATACGGTTCAAAGACATACTATAATCTTCCAATCCAACGGTCTGATCTGACCAAGATTTAACCAAAACTTGTTTCATTAAGCTATGCTTATATTGATACGGTTGAATACTATTGATAGCATTCCTAATTTCAAGAGAGAAAGTTTAACAAATATATCACCCAAAAGACTGTGGTTTCTCCAGAACCACCCTAGGCACTAAAGGGTTAACAAGCTGAAACATTGCTTTAGTTACTCCCAACGTTCTTTGAGCTTGTCCCAAGCTAAGTTAACCCCTAATGAGGTTGGGCCTATGAACATGGAATCATGCTTTATTTGCCACACTCAATTTTGCAACTAAAAATAATACAAGAATTCAACTTTATATTTTTAGTAAATGAAGCTCCATGTCTACTAAAAATCATGAATTTTTCATAAATTTCGGTGAAAATTTGAAATTACTATGGTTTTTTGAAGTGATTGTAAAGAAAATTCATATCAATTACTAAGTGAACTAGAAAATTCCGATTTTTTTACCAAAGGTGTAAATTACAATGAAGAAAAGTTTAGTGAATGAAAATCATCCGTGTATCTAAATTTAGAAATTTTTGCTACACCTTGGTAATACCTACCGAACTTGTAACTACAATTTAAAACATTCAATCTTCAATTTTTTTCAAAAATTTAAAGTGGGGTAAAAACTAGACTTGGCCAGCTTTATTTTGTTAGGCAAGCTTTATTTTGTTAGTTAGGCTTAAATGCAATGAAACTCGTTTTCATGGCCTAAGTTTAGTTTAAGTAGAACAAGCAAAAAAAATCTAAATACACTACATGGTGAACCGTTTTTACGACTCTTTTTGTAGTTGGGACCCCATGTAAAATCTAAAAATAGCTTGAATGATCTGAATTTAACTTGAAGGGGTGACATGACCAAGCAAAGTCCTTCACAAAAAGAATTGGATGGAAATCATCCATGTAGCAATTGGAATTGAACAGTCAGCTTTATTCATAAGCCAGTTTTTGGTTTGGGCGGCATTTAGGGGTTAACAGTCTATGAACCTGTAATCATGATGGAGGTGCCTCTGTACTACAATACCGACACCAGCCATGGGTCCAAAATGAGCACATTGAACAGACCTTGGCGCTTCCACTTGTGCCTCCTAGCTTGAAGCCCACGTGACCATGATCCCGTAATTATCATGATGATCATGAGCGTCACGCAGTCACCAGTCCATAACTTTCATATTTCCACCTTCAAGTGCGTGCAATCTTGTGTATCATGTGCTTAGAATGATATTATTCTAGTATCTGGTAGATTGAATTACATACTGAAACATACCCCATGAATGGGCAATACGCTATCGATCGAGTTCAATGCTATGTTGTATTCTTGAATCGAGAATTCTCACAAGTCAGTGTTCATCATAGTGTTCACATCAACAGCAGTGTCATGAGATACGACCTCCTCCAAAGATCAAGTCTCGACACACGTACTGGTCCACAAGAAGGTTCACAGACGTCACATCCATAACTACCAATTCACGGACCCTTTACAGAATTACAACTATGGATATCCATGATTCAAGTGACAAAATGTCAATTGGTATTAAACTTTATATGAACATGAGGTTATCCAGAATCACTTAGAGTGGTCTCCAACCTCCCTGAATTTAAATTGAATAAGATATTCATACGTAATGATCTCAACATACATAGCTCTAGTACCCAAAATGTTACCTTTACAACTACCTAATGACCACCCCAAACTAACACTCTCACACATGATGAAAATGCTTAAAGTGATGCAAAACGATAGTATCCTCAATATTTGTGTACAATGACGCCAATCTTATCATCCTCAAAAGCATTGCTGCTCCAGCAAAGCATGCACAAGATCATCGTCACAATGACTTGGACTAGGCGCCATTGAATACATGGCAGCTAGTGGCGACCGAATAAGGGAGTCCAACCACATGCTCTGCATCTCACAAGCTCTGGGACTCGCACAATCTTCTGCACCATCCCACGCCAACTCTGTGATCTCAACGGAGCTCTCTATTGAAGAGGGCTCCGTGCGCTGCACCGCAACCGCGGCGATGTCGGAAAAAGGAGGAAGGTGCATCCAAGGTTGGGGTTGAGAAATCGCGTCGTCAGCTTCATGGGGACCAGCGCAGCTGAGCGGCAACGAGATCTCAGAGAAGGAACGGAACTGGCCTGACGGAAGTGCAGTGCAGCTTGTGGACGATTCTGGACTTTGAAAGGGAAGCCAATTAGGGCGAGCATAGGAGAGTCGGGAATTAGTAGCCATTCTCGCCAGCCATTTAGCCTCCTCCTTCACAAATCTCACCTGGTCTGTGTCATCAAGTCCTGCAGCCGCTGGGGGCCTGGTTGACAGAATGTAAGGGGAGCTGTCTGGAAAGTTGAGCAGGTGAGGCTTGCCGTAGTGATGAAAGGCTGCATCCACAGCGCGCGCAGCTTGTGCTTCGGACTTGAAGTTTCCGAAATCTTGCTTGTTCCTGTGCTTGGGTGGCTTCATCTCCGCTACCCACGTCTTGCGATCGGGGCGGTGGCGGACTCCGTTGAATCTCTTTGTCTGGGAAAGGCGATTCCCTCGGGATGTGGCTTCAACAGCTAGTGAATCAGACACTTGCAGAAAGGGGTTGAGTGCTGACCGGCGTCGTTTACCTGGGCGCGAACAGCCTGGGTGGGCTCTCTGACTGAAAAGGTCTACCACATCCACTTGGATTTGCCCAAACACGTAGCGATCGCCTCTTTTGGAGCTGTCCCACACAATTCCCAAATTTGGATGTAAGTCATGCCAAGGATTACTTAGATCACCGTGATCGGTTCTGTGCAATTTAGTCGCTACTATTCCTACCCCCCGGGGTTTGATATGAAAATATCCGGGGAAATAGGCCTCGGAGGATCGAAGGGAATAGCGATGGAAGGAGGACGGGAGTCTTCCATGCGACATTGTACTGAAGGATGGGGACACGGCGCTCGAGACAAGCGTTGCAGCGTCGCTGGTGCAATCCTTTTGAGAAAGTAGTTCCAAGAACACAGGCGTCGTCACAGCCTGTTGGTGGAGATGGTGCAACACCTCCAATTCGTGCACATCATCATCTGGATCAGCTTGCCAATCAAGTGTGTCATTCATCCCGACGAAGCTTGAGCCTTCCTCGGAACGACACCGTGGTTCCAATCGCCGCCACAATGCTGAATCATCAAATACAACTGTGGCGTAGGCGCAGACCCTATGGACTTGAAAACGTCGACTGACGATTCCTGCTCTGTGATCTAGAGCGCTCTGCAGCCGATGTATATAATGTTGTGCCATGTTTGCGGTGTCGATGGCGACAGCCATGGCAACTAACGGAGAGATAGAGATGATACTGAAGGCGGAACTAAATCCGACCTCGCAATCACGTGATGCGCAACGCTACAGCGAGAGACGTGAATTGCAGTACGTCTAGTTAATTGGATGAGGAGAAGGTGGACAGAGAATGATCATGTTTGCAACGGAGCGTCCATGCAGAGGAAGCGAAGCGAAGGGCGAAGAGAAGAAGAGCAGGCAGATGGATCCAATCTATGAGCCTGGCAATGACAAAAGGCCCCCGCACATCAACCTCAACCGCCGGCTGCAGCCGCGGCACCGGTATAAGCGGCACAGTGTTCTCGTTGAAGGATTGGCGAGATCCTGCAAGATGCCGCTGCGCTCTCAGATGCTCAAAAACCTTGCAGCCGTTTGCGATCACTGTTCACGGCTGTTACAGCCCTGGCTGAGCTTGTAAGACAATATTAAATGCCTTGCCGAAAATAGCGCGCCACTCTTATGCTTCCACATGTATTTTCATCAACTACAGCCGGCTGCAGCTTCATGTGCGAGGGACTAAAGGTAACTACTGTATATAATGGCAGTGAAGGCAGCGCCAGTTGCGTGTACAGACACAGCTTCCCAGTTGTAGAACCTGTGGCACGGGACCAGGGCAGAGTGGGGCCGAGGGGGGCCAAGGGGGGGGGGGGGGAGAAGGGGAAATGTGGGGAGGGGAGATGTTGGGGGGGAGGGGGCGGGAACATTGAACATTTCAGCTCATGTCTGCATGTGCGTGCTCAACAAGCCGACACTCCCTCCCAAGTTGGGTATGAATTCCAGTGTGACAATAATTTAATTGACTCCTAAGAGCATTCCCACCCAAGCACACTAGGACTAACTCGCTGAAATTATTCATCTACATTTGAAGAGCCCTTGCACCTACACTCCCCCACCCTTGCACGCCCTTCACATATCAAAAGTGCACATCAAATAGTCAATGGACTAATCACAAGTAGAATGTGAGGATATAGTCAACTAAATAGTGATTTGAAGGGCCATTTTCTAACATGCTAGGATTGAAAGTCAAGAGGTATTTTTGAAGGGCCCTTGGCACTTTTCATCTACTTCTTGAGTGTAAGAGACTCTGGGAGGGCATGGGTGGCCATGCTCTAAGTTCCTAAGTGTTTACACTAGTAGCAGACATGTCGTTTTTCAATCCACACTTCATGAAAACAGTAAACAGTGGCGATATATTATGCCTATATTTTTGTCTTCTTGTGACCAAAACCACTCACCAACACTAACACAACCCATGTGCCTGCCTTAACTTATAATTTATAATATATAACACTTAATTTATAATATAGAACACTTAATTTATAGTAAGTGAAAAACGACACATTTCCTACTAGCGTTAACTCTTTAGAACCTAGAATGTTTTGGAGGGAAGTTACCTTTTGGGAAATGTTTTGGAGAGAAGCTACCTTTTGGAAAATGTTTGCATATTGTTTCAGATGTTGGTAACATGGAATATTATAAAGAGATTTCAACTTGTTCTACAATGAGAGGTGAATACTTGTTGAAAATGAAAAATGGCCATGCACCTCCTATGATTGAATCAGATGTAGAAAGAACTTGGGTTTTCTAATTCTTCAAATCAATATTGAACACAACCACATGTCCATACAGATTTGCCTACAACCCTCATGTGTATCATGATGATTGCCTGCTTTGTCATTGATTCTCAAAGTTGAGAAATAAGGTTTTTATATGGTTTTCATACACGCCTTGACCCATACGTACTTTTAGTCAAGTCTCATCAGCGACCATATTACAAACTGACACTGTATGCACCCCTGAAAAAAAAAACAAGTGAATTGACTCAAAATTATAAAAAAAAAAAGATAACCATATAGTGGTACATAACAATATATGGTGATTTTTGGTGTATTTGAGACTTTAAGTGTAAACTTAGAGGCTTTCCAAAGCTTTAATTGAGGTGGTATTTTTCCAAAAGATGCAAAATGGATACTTTAATATTTGTCCTTCAGAACAAACAATTAGATCAATTTCCATTAAATTACACTTCACATACAAAAAGTGATCACCTAGCTCAAAAGGATTAACCCTTGAAAGTCCAAAGAACCTGTTTCGCAGTCTTTCGTATAGGTCAATCTTATACATTAGTATTTTGCTGTATTTAGAATGGATCCTCATCTAATATGGTTTAAAATCAAAAATGAAGTTGAAATGCATGCCACCATGGTTCTAATGAGCTAGTGGGGTCCCAATTTGGAACTTCTTACTTACAACAAATGCCAAATATACACCAACATATATACTGTTTTCAAGGGTTAAATGAACAAAATTGGTCATCTCAATATCTATGGTACTCCAATTACATTATTTTGAAGGACTTTGGAACAAATATTTAAGATTCCTATAGAAAGAACATAGTTTACTCTACAATATAGATTGGTGTACATAAACTTAAAGAGTTTTTATTATTGAAGTATAAATTGTACTTTTCTATCTTTAAAAAACTTAATCAAGGCTTAAATAGTCAACAGGCTAAGTTAAATGTATGAGGACCAAAAAGCAAAACGTTTTGCATTGGGCACTCAAAAAATTAAATGTATGAGTACTCAAAAAATTGCATAAAAAGGAATTTGCGATTTCACGTACTTGCATTAGGGGTTGTCACACATCCTACGAGAATGGAACTTCTCCGAAGAATGAGAGAAAAGAGGAACCAATAGGACACCTTCTCCATGAAGAAAGTGTGACACCCCTTTTGTGGTTTGTGGAGATTGAGAATGGAGAGTAAAGGTTGTTAGTTGGTCAATCATCCTCCAAGCATGGGCCATTCTCCATTCTCCATTCTTCACGCCCATTCTTCACCCTTGGAGGAGAAGAATGAAATTTCTCAATCTTCAGAGAATGAGACCTCTACCATTCAAGGAGAGCGTGCCACATCCTCATTCTCTGAAGATTGAGAATGGAGTGGAGGATGTGTGACAACCTCTATTGTACGATTGTCAACTTCGATCATCTTGCAGGTACGCTCTCCCCTCCTGAGGTTGTAGTTTGAAGCACTAACTTGCGTTTAGAAAATCCTCAGCTGCATTTGCTTCGAGTTCCTACACTGTTAGTCTCTGGTTTTTATTTTATTTTTTTGTTTTGCAAATTTCATGACAATCAGAAGGTACATTGATTGCCTGATCCCACTCGTATTTCTGTTTTCTTGTTGAAGGCTGCATTTCTACTGCTCGTACTCTTGGTTCTCCCAAAACTACAGAACTATTGCCTCACCCAAGATCACCAAGTCATTTGTAATGACTTGTTTTTCAGATTTCATCCATGTTTCCTCATCCGTCATGCACTTTTTGTAGTGTGAATTTTTTACTATAGATTTTATGGGAAGTTAGTTTCATACATGTGAGAACCAATTAGAAAGGGGATGATTTGTGCATTTTTTATGCCTCATTTCATGCTGCGGTGATTCACCAAAAATTTCTAAGATCTTCGTTCAAAATAGTTCAAAAGTGTTCAAAAGTGCTCTTGAAAAATTCAACTTATAAAATTAAGCAACCAAAAAATCTCCAAAAATTGTTACACTTAGAATATTACATTTCAACCCATCACAACATATTTCATCCATAGATTGTCAATACAGATAATCCAAACAAAAATAGCAACAGATAGATTCACGACTAAAGGTGCGTTGGATTATATAACGGACAAATGATGTCCCTCCTCACCTTCATACGGGCCTGAGAAGCATCCTGTCAAAATGGGAAGGTACGACTCATGGATATTAAGAAGCTTTGGTTCATAGAAAGAAACGTCAATAAGCAAGCCACAATTCACACGGTGTAAACCTGGGAATACTTCTTTCCCAGGTTCACGGGCTCTGAAGCACGGACATAGAAGCCACACTAAAAGAAGTTGAATTCTGTTCAATGGAGGATCACACAATCAGACATAATCTAATTAAGGAATCTGAAAACTCCTGCGGCCCTCTGTAAGCCCTGGAAATTGACGAGAGTAACATCATCATAATCAATGCAAAGACTACCACCGGCAAGTTGCAAGCTAAGTGGTACGGTAGCCTTATGCTGTGTACTCTCGAGGATCTTTAGTCAGAACATTACCATGTGATATCAACAGCACAGTGCTACGAAGTGTTGATCACTTCGTCTTCTGAAAGCTTGATCGGAGTTGACACAATGGGGTGTGACGGTGATCCCCATTCCATTGGGAAGAAGTTCCACAATTTGCCCAGATTGGAGGTCCATTTTAACGTTCCTCTCTTGCCGGTTTGTTGGGGTTAGAAACCATGTCCATCATCAATGCCTCAGGAGAGTCTTTCCAGTTACCAAAGTTCTTCAAGTCAACCTGCCATGAAGTGGATCAGAGAAGGCGAAGCACGAGACAATGTCAATGCAACACAATAGCTCCCCCTCGAAACTCTCGAAAATACTTAAGAACAATGCTATTTTGTCAGTCTTTACATCTGGTTTCGTTGATCCGCAAACTGTCCACATACCTTTCGTCTTTGCTCAGAGAACATGTTTTCTCGGTGTTGATACTTAGCCTGCTGCTCATCAGCACTCGCCCCTCCAAGACCCCACACTTCCACTTCGCCAACTCTGCCCTTCACAGCTCCATAACCCTGTCCCACACCCAAAAAGTCTCTGCTATGAGAACTAGATCGGTAGCTGTAATGATCACACGCCTGTGCATGACTTCTCAGAATACTAACAACGATCAAGCCCTTTCTAAATGTTTGAAACATATTGTACACTAGGAAGTGTAGAACATAGTTCTACCATAACTTTACCTGTCCTGGTACAAGAGATCCAGGATGATAAGATTTGTCCAACGCATGATGCTGAACAGTGACATTAAAAAACTCATCATCTAGCCACAAACGTTCCTTCCCTTGCGAACCACCGAAACCAACCCCCTCTGGTTTCGGATTAGAACTATAAACTGTGCCAGGAGTGCGCTTGTGGCTGTAGACATAATTTGTCTCTCTCCCTGCCAGAACACAAATGGGTATCTTAAGTGAACCATAAATAGCGGTGGAATAAGACTGAGCTATTATGACCCGTGAACCTGCTCACAATTTGAGGCAAAGCTTCGGTTCATCTTGATATTAGTTGAATATAGCAAAATCGCTCCCACTACAAAATTCGATTAGGAAGCGGCAAATAATACGTACTACATTTCGACAGGTTAGAATCCCAAAGATACTCAAGCACATTTCACATACTTTCCAAAGTAGCTCATAATATTTCTCGAGGAATTCCGATCCTCTTTTATAGCAGACTCCTCATTATGATCATAACAAAGGTCTAAACAGGCCTGTTTGTGCCTAAGAATGGAAGAACAGAAATACCAGTTGACCGCAAGGGCACAAAGTGCGGTGAGACTGCAAAGAGGCAGCATCCAGAATTTCCATAATAGACTCCCTTGTTCTCGAATCCTCCTGGAATCAGAGCCCCTACTACCCACTTCTCTCCTCTGAGTTCATTATTATCACCCTCTGTCGAAGTCCCGGACATCAACATCAACAAAGGAGCTCTGTAACCTTCCACTCGAGTCCAGAATCGGCTCATTCCTCTTCCGTGACTGGAAGCCCTGTCCCACATATTGAAGGGCAATATCAAGTTAGAGGATTAACGATGTGATTTTGGGTACCCTGATCACCAAGACTCTGGATTGTAGGCATTAGAAATGCTATGCAAATATAACACACAACTTTGAATTACGTAACATTATCAAGAGTCAATCGTCCTACACATTGGACCATGAAGGACAAATACATAGAAACCGAATACAATTGAAGTCATGGAATGGCTTAATGCTGTAAAGGGTGCTGTTCGGCAGGTTTTCCTAGCATTACAAGGACTAGACAATGAGATCTTGGGGCTCGCTCCTCGTGTCACATATCACTAGTTCGTTGCTTGCAGAACAAACAAGGCCTCAAATTCATGACATACGATAACAACTGTGAACAGTACCTGTATAAGAGCGTTGGATAACTATTAGAAGAGCCCCATAGATCGCAAGCAGCTGTAACAAGGTCGGAGCCGCTAGAGTCTCTTTGAGACAACCCAATAGCCCAAGCCGTTCCTAATGTGAGCAGCCCTGGTGCTACCACTTCAGTGTTCTCTGAGTTTGACACTTGTTCCGTTTTGCCTGCCGCTCCTGTACCTTGAAGAGCAGGCTTATCTTCCGATTCAATATTCTGAATGTTACAGGCTGATAAACTTAGAAGAAGCTTCACCAAATTGCAATATGAGCTAAGAGCATAGAAAAGAAAAGTCATGCATATACCATAATAGTGGGTAAAACCAATCATATCTATGTACATTTGTTGATTCCTGAAATTAAAAACTGTCAACACGATAACACTTTTATTTGGACTGGCTTGTAAAGAGCTAACCCTTTCTTCATGAGAAGCAAGTCGTTGCAGATGAGCCCTGACATATTGAGCAAAGCAGTCTGTAATGCCAGGAATAGTTGCTAGAACCCAAGATGTCACTTTTTCCACTGCTATTTCCTCCTTGCCTTTCCAAACTGTATCAGCGGGTGCCCTGTTTGCATCATTGTAGCAGGAAGCAAGCAGGGGATGCAAATTTGGCAGCGTCACATGTAATTCCTGTCAAGCAAGAATCCTCAATCAGCAAATCAGTTCATGTCATGCGATATCAGTGCAAGTGCTTAAAACAGCGGTTAAGCGATGTAGAATAAGACATAACCCTGGCTTATCCTCTTACACATAAGGGCACAACGCACAACGGCCTTAAGAAGAACAATAGTAATCCAGAAATTCTCACCCTTTTCTCTTATTTGTGATATATACATAACCAGGTTCGATATAGTTTCATGAAAAATGAATAAAAAAAGTTCAAAATAGTAACAATCAAGTTTGGAAGAAAAATTTAAATGCACAAAAACAGGCCACAAACCTTATCATCTTGTACATTTTCGAGTCTTGAGTGACACATTAGTAGCCAACAAAGCAAGAAAACATCTTGCAGCTGGCTCATGGTGATAAACCCAGTTAAATCTTGATCTCCTTCAACTTGTAATCCAGGGAGTAACTCATGCTCATGTTTGCCTTTAACAAACACGGCGAAGAGCAATTTTAATTTGACTGCACCTAATCCTTGTTTGCAACACATATCGAAGCCTGAAAGAAAAAGAGGCCAATCCACCTGTCAAAGTACAAGCAGGTAACGACTGAGGAGGAGAAAAATCAGTGTGCCCAGTGTGTTGTGCTACTTTCATATTAAAATTCGACGGAATCTTATTTCAGGGTGTGTCGCAGGGTTGCAAAATACTAGAATGGAAAATATCTTATTCACTTAGGGAACGTCATGTACTTGTGTTCGACTTGCCATCTCAGACTATATAAAGACATGATCTGTTCGGCGTGTTCGTGAGGAAAGACAGTAGGGGAAGGCCTAAATTGGTGTGTAGATGTGATGTATAGACAAAGTAGATTTCTCAGTAAAAGGAGAGGATATGCGGCTTATAGTTGAAAGACGAGAGTTGCAAATTTCTGACCTGTCCTGAATCGTTGTTGAAAAATGTTTGAGTAATGGCTGGTCCAACCTCCGAGATGAACACTGTAAGGGCAGATTCGTCGGCAGAGGGGACTTTATCAACCACATTCAGTGGGACCAGATTGAAAGCATCCTGCAAATGCGATTTCCATGCTTTTGAAACCCGTTACAAAAATTTACTGTCTGTACTTTGGAAACAGTTGTTGTGACCTTTGAAAAGTCATCAATACAAGGTAACATAATTTTTAAGGACACGATATGAGATTGAGAGAAAATTAGATACTATGAAAGAGACAAATACAACACTCACACTGACAACACAAAGAGTGCAGAGCTTGCCTCAAGTGTCGAAAGGGGAATCGATTGTTGATGGCCATCTTTAGAGGCACTAAGAGTGGAAAAGGCGCGCTTTAGATAAGCCAGGTCAGATTGCAATTTCCTTTCGAGTTCCGAATGTTCTTGGGCTCCAACCCCTGCTTTTGGCACCCCAGGTTAAGCCTTTTAGGCGAATGCCCAAAACAGTCTTATAGAGGTACTTCTTAGAGGATTGAGTGGAACGTTAATACTACAGACATGCTAAAGTTGCAGTAGGCACAGGCGTTAAGCCACCCAATGTATTTAAGTGTTGGTATGGGAGAATGGTAAGAATTGGGAAAATACTATTTGCAAGAAGTAGTAAACTCCTCTTTTCAGCGGTGAATGTTGTGGTATGACCTGAGCCTAAAGGTGGGGAAGAGGAAATAAAATATATACATGTAGAGGAGTCCTAGTTCATACCTTCACTGGTGGATGTAGAGTTTCCCATGACTCGTCACGTCCCTCCTCTTGAAGGCTGAGACTATCTTAGAAGCAATACTGCAACTGTCCCTGCCACACAAAAATGCCTTAGATGGATGAACATTTGATGAAGAATCTGCCAGCTCAGACTGAAAGACAAGTAAGATTGAAAATGCAGAGTGCAATCAATCAATGCATCGGCTTGCCAATGCCAATCTTAGGTTCAAAGAATAGCTTGACCGTAACCACAAACACAGAAACAGATCACATCAAACACTGTATAAGCAATGTTCTTGAGTCCAATAAAGTGGATTGCAACTCAATGAAAAAATTCATTTCCTTCTTAAATGTTTGAGCTTCCGATTGATATTGACGTGCAGGTTCGGTATAGCAGCTAAGATCATCACTCTGCTCTGAAACTAAACTAAAGTTTTTACAAAGAGCAGCAAACCTGCTTCAATACTTAAACTGTACCATCTACCACAGGTCTCATATTATATAGAATTTAACTTGAAAACCCTAAAAAACTCTTGCATTCCAGAATATTTCAGAGACTGTCGTGTGCATTTCCGAACTAATTGCAGATTTCAAATACTTCACTTTCTGAAATTCCTGCAATTCTCAAGCTACGCAGTACTGCTAATACACTAGAGTGGATAAAAGTGGATCATCAACCTAGATTGGTTTCTTTAAATGTGTGGCGATCCTTATATTTGTTCACATGTATCAAAATCTCGAGGACCTAAAAAAACCTGCAGATAGACAAGATAAAAAATAAAATACGCAGAGGTACTTCCTGTAATCACAATTCTTCATACAAGTTGTTCTGCCCACCCCTACGAACGCTGAAGATACTTGAAGCTTACTAAACAGCATTCTGTTTTTTAAAACACTACACAAGGTGTATTTTAAAGATAATTGCTCCTCTTCCACACAAAAAAATTTAAAATCACAGACAGATCATCACCTGAAAATCGCTGTTTCTTCGTGCAAACTCACTGGCACACCGGAGTGCAAAAAACTTGAACGCGACGCCCGCTCGCTCTATCTTCAAGAAACAGCGGATCCAATTCAAAAATTTCAGCGCCACTCTCCGTCAATAAGTTTTCTTCTAATCTTGGACAAAAGAAACACAGCTACAAGCACCAGAAAATTCAATTAGCAAGACGAAAGAATAACACTAGAATGTATCCCTCGCCGTTCCACTAATCGGCTCTTCAGATATAGCAACTCTAATCCTCCAAATTCATTCTTATCATCCAATCAGCTGAAAAACCTGTCACTCGAGCGACGATTAAGCTCCGGACAACAAAAATGTTTGTGAAAAACGAAAGAGACTCAATTGCAGTGTTTCGTACAATTTTGAAAGGAAAAAAATTGAATCGTGAATGAGTGATAGTCGATCCTTGCGAACCTGGAAGAATCAGACGCCGTGGAATTGGACAAGAGGGCGCGGGTGTGCAAGGGCGAGGAGGACGATGGTGGAGACGCCTCGCTTGTTGCCAGGTGTAGAGGCATTGACGTGTTCACGAAAGAAATGGATATTTAGTATGGGTGATTAATTGGTAAGCATGAAAACTAGTATGTCCAATCTAGCAACGCCACTACAAATGCTATAACGCCACTATCATTCAATATTATCATATTTGGTCTTCAGGGTATGTCAAATAATTTTTTTTTAAATAGAATTTTTTTTCAACGATTGTTAAATTATGTGGATATTCTTTAAGATTTTTTTAATTTTTTTTTCCCTATATAAAATAAATATAATTTCCTAAAGATTTGAGCTTCTATTTTATAAAATTTGTTTTGCCCATCCTAACGACCGATTATGGTATGTCCTTGTGATAAATAGTTTGAACCAGGGTTTTTTTTTTGCACTGTAGCAGTGCTCCATGCATGCAATGAAGAGTGGTACCTCCACATTTAGACCATTATGACTGTGCCACGACATTGGAGTTTGGCACTATAGTGCCAGAAAAAAAAACCCTGGTTTGAACTATGCTAAATAACCATTTCAATATACTGTCATACTTTGATAAATTCATCACAAGATAAATTAGTGTTATCCTCAGCTCAAAAAGTTTGGAACTCCATTTGAAATTATGTTGATGATTAAAATTGTGGTTTCAATAGATGAGCAAGATGATCATTATGAATACACTTTTTGCTAGTTTTTAAAATGACTTAGACCCAAACTCAGTATCATTTATGGGCTATTGAGGCAACAAAATTTATACTTTTTTCAAAAAATGTAATATTGATTGCTATTTTCGCATTTCACTTTTTTATTCATATATAGAATTTGAATTTTCTTAACCCCATAGAACTAGAAGTAATTTTGCTCCAAAACACCTAAAGTGTCAATTCTAATGCATTCAGCCAGCATGAACTAAGTATTTTTTTGGTTGAAAATATTAAATAAAAATAAGAATTTATTTAAAATTAAAATTAAAAATTAAAACTTGATTTTCAGTCTTTAAAATATTGTTATATAGAATCAGATACAAGATGAAAAAGAGACCACTAAGAAGTAAGGAATTGGGTCCATTGTTCTTGGGCCCAATCCAACAAAAATCAGCTCATATTAGCCTTAGGCCTGGACTCAAGCACTCACTATAATAAGATTACAGTTTTTACTGAAATGTGCATTCAGGCCTGAGGCTAAAGTTTGGGATTCCATATTTGGTGAACCCAATGAATTGAGTTAGGCCCATATAAGAGCTTGTCAGTTTTAATATAAAAAATAATTTGGTGGCATTGGGCTCGACTCCTACTGTAAACGGGTTGGGCCCAAAGAATGACTTAGGACCAATGAGAAGCGAGGATTTCAGCCTATTTGCCCATCAGTTTGGGCCCGACTCCTAGGGGAAAGCGGCCCTAAAGCCCTTGCCGACCATAAGAAAGAGCTCGTCGCTAAAACATCTGCACACCATTGCGTTCTTTCATGACACAGCTCCCCTTTCGCCTTTCATGAATACGCACTAGGGTTTCTATTCTCTCTTTTCACATTTAGGCAGAACCAGAACTCATTCATTTCTAAGGCATGTCTACATGAATGATCAATAGCATAGCAGCAAGAAAAGCACGAGCCTGCATTCTGAAACAAAATTGAAAATTATCAGGTTTTCTTTTTTTTTGAAAATGTTGCCGGGATCCCTGTGGTCGGTACTGTACAGTACTTGCCATTATTAGTCTTGTTCGTAGCATGTTGATGTCATTCTCTTTAGACGAATAACTTAAAAGATTGAAGCTCCGCACGCTGATCACTTGCCCTACATTTCACCGAAATGAGTAAATATATGTGTATATGTTGAGAATTTTCCGAACAACATTTGGTGAACTGTCGTGCTCGCGGATGCATCTTCTCCAACCACCCGCTGCTTTTGATTCCCTTCACATCCGGAGCCAAATCACATGAGAGAGTCATTATACATCAACATGAATTTCGTGTGTCGACAAGGCTCGGAGCATGCAGGCGCCATTGACTACGCAAGACCTCTTTCCGTAAAGTTAGGGCGAGGTTCTTGTGCAACAGTTGCCCTGTGTGAACGCTTGATGGCAAAGCAGGTTGAAGGCGGAGCCCACACTTCTCGGTGTGCTGTGTTTCCTGGTTCAGTTAGTCGTCCTCTGGGAGATGTAGACCTGTCACCGGCCTACCAGCAGCGGATCGGAGAAAAGTGTAGTAGCTAGTGATTAGTGTAGCTCTTCCGAGCTCAGCATGCTGCTTCTTGATGAGTTTCAGAAGCGCCATTTCTGTGGCCAGGCGCTTCAGCTTCTAGGTAGAATTATTTGCGGCCTTCTCGTTCGGAAAATTATTTGTAGCGTGGATCGATGCAGTTACTGTGTTTTCAGGCTCGGAATTTTAGTGTTGAACGAAGTCCGGCCTCTGTTCTTAGAACTCCTTTTGTTTATGCTTCCAGTTCCCACTGTTTTGTATTGTAGAAATTGGCATTCAGCTGTTTCGGAAACGATCAAGTGACAAGTGCATTAATCTCCTGCTTGTAGGTATCAACAGCCTCCGCTAGTCATCACAGATGAGCGCCATTCATGATCCGATTGCGAGGACCAGGACGACGTAGCAATCAAATAGGTAGATGCACAGATGGCGAAGCAGTTGAAGTACTTCCCCGGAAGTAGTCAAGAGGCTGCAAATTTGGTTGCTGCGTGGCCATGGAGCCTCGTTGGCGTGCTATTCTGCATCTACCTCATTCCGATTTCTGGCTTGGCTTTGAATCTCGAAGGTGATCTTACTTCAAAATTTCACATTCTGTCGGTGGTGTGGCTTGTAGTTATGGTCTCTCCAGTAGTATGATCAGTGAGAAACTAATTATCCTGTATGTGTCGAACTGATTAGCTCAAGGTCTAGAAACGATTACTGGTTCGTCGTATTGCTGTCTTGAGCCTCCACGCAACAAATTTCACAGCCTATCCTGCCTTTCACCTTTCTTAACCCTATCTATGCCAAGGAAGGTGAAAGAGCTGAACAATCGTTAGTTCCTTCCTCTTTCTTGAAGGTCCTCCTTGGAATTAGTGTTGCTGCCACGGTGCGCAAGCTAGGTTTCGAATCTCCCTCACCATTAGGGGTCTCACTATGAGAACTATCTTCCTCTACTGACGTGACGGGCACCGATTTGTGTGCAGGTCATGCCCTTCTTGACTTTGTATACAATGCCAGTGTCGACAATAGTGGCCTCGAGAATTGGAATTCAACACACCGAACACCTTGTCGTTGGACAGGCATCCAGTGTTCCAGTGAAGCTCGCGTGTTGGTCATGTAAGCACCCCCCTTATCCTTCCCTACACGGCGGCCTCTATTCGCACTTCTCGATCTCCAGAATTTTGAAGCTCATGTAAAATCTGCCTATGTAAATGTCTGGCTCTGACTAGTACGTACCGCATTCTAATCACAATTATGGTGCAGAAATCTGTCAAACAGGAAACTCCGCGGCAACCTCACTCTGGAAACGAGGAAGTTGAAAAGGCTACAAGCATTGTAAGTCGGCCAAAATAATTGCTTATCTTGTCTCTTATAAACTGGGTATTCAAACCTTTTCTTGCTGCTGCTTCTGTTAATTCGAAATACTTAATGCCTTTGCAGAAACTTGTCGTTGAATAATTTGGAGGGCGAGATACCATCACATTGGGGACACTCCACCAGCTTAAGAAGTCTGTGCGTGAATCTCCTGCATCGCTATATTCCAGCTTTTCTAGTATAGATTTACTATTTGATGATGGTACTCGTTGGGTTTGTTTGGGAACTAAATTGGAGGAAGTAGAGATCTTGCGATTAATAGCTCCTTAGTCTTGCGATAATTGTGCAGAGACATGCATTCCAACAACTTGTCTGGTACGATCCCGCCAGAGCTGGGTCTTTTACGAAATCTTATGGAATTGTAAGAGTCAAGACTCATGTGCATTGTTTGATTCTGTGATCAATCTGCAATCGAAGAGGTTTAGGGTTATGTTTCACTGATCACATCAATGTGGGTTTTCAGAGATTTGTCCAATAATCGGTTGCAAGGTGCAGTACCGGCGATCTTAAATCAACTGACAAAACTTTTATATCTGTAAGCACGGTTTGAGTTCAGCATTCTGCAGCAATGTAATGGATCCTTAACGTAGCCTTCGAAGCCTTTTGTTTAGATTGGGAAGATTGTGTACTAGATTTGCGATTGAGCAGACAAGATATTATAAGAATACCTCAAGACATATGCTGTGTAATATGATTACCGTATAGCATTCCATGTTGATCCTTCTATGACAATATTCTGCCTCATAACGATCTGACAAGGTTTTATGTGGCGTGTCTTTTCGCAGCAATTTCTCAGTGAATAATTTTCAAGGGCTTTTGCCACAAGGAGGAGTGCTATCAACCTTCTCTATTGCCTCGTAAGCAAATCTCCAGTGTTGCATTTTACTTTTGAATTTCAAGTTGTCAATAACCATAATCCAAGATCCGATGTATGCAATATTGGGGAGGCATTCTTCCATGGAATTTATTGCAATGTACGCAGGTACCAACACAACAATTTCTCCAGCTTTCCCATCACAGAGACTTATGATACAGGCAGATTGCTTTTGGAAGACACTTCTGCTCCTGCTGCTCCTGTCCACGGCTGTGAGTTTCGTTATTCTTTGCCATTGCATTGCATTACAGCAGTTGGAAAGTGATGCATATCGGATGTTTCTACATCCATCTGTGGCCTGACATGGTTGGATTAGTATGCAGGATACTAATCTGATTTTTTATGTTGTGAAGGGTTTTCAAAGATAAAAATATGATGTTATTACAGCCAATAAATTCTTTGCAGTTTGCGTAGGGGAGTATCTGTAACTAGTTATCCATGTTTTTGTAGAACATTCACTCACTTTATTTGAATTGAAATATTGTGACAGCAACTTTGAAGAGTGACGGTGTCCAATTTGTTAAGAACAAGAAGATTAGCATCGTCATCATCGTCGTTGTCTGCGTTGCTGCCATTGCAATATCCAAGTTGTTTTTAGGTGGTCTCTGGTATTGGCATCGGACAAGACAACGCAACGTCTGTGAAATCAAGCTCTCTGGTACAAAATCTTTTGCTCAGAAACTAAACACGCTCTAAATGCACATTAGAAAACTTAATTACAAATAGTATTTTATGTTACATCTTCCCTTTACGATTCATGGCATTGATTGCGTCGCAATCATAGATAAAACAATACTCCTCTGTCCGGAAATAATTGTCCTAGTTTTTGGTATTTTTTTTTGCAACATTTGTCCTATGTTTTATACTTCAAATGTGGGCCCTGTTCACTTCAAACGGGGCAGACAATGAGAATGACACAAAAACTACATACTACTATTAAAGATAGACCAATTTTCGAGTACTTAGTCGACTTTTTTGGCAAAAAAAGCATTAAGTCAAAACACACCAAAAACTAGGACAGTTGTTTCCGGACAGAGGGAGTAACAATTTTAATTTTAAAATATTTTTACTTATTTTCACAACCTTTTTTAAACTTCTGGTAAAATGCATTAAGCTCTGATTTCTGGATTTGGATGCAGGTGGAAAGATGGTCATGTTCCAAATGTCAGGGAAATCTACTCCTTCCACGAATTTTATAATGGAGAAAATTGAGAAACTTACATCTGATGATATAATCGGAACTGGTGGCTATGGTACCGTGTATAGGCTTATCCTAGATGATGAGACTGTACTTGCTGTGAAAAAATTGTCTAGGGGAGGATTTGACCGAGAGCGGGGATTTGAACGAGAGCTGGAGACCTTGGCTGATCTTAAACATAAAAATTTAGTTTCTCTTCGTGGCTATTACAGCGCACCTCATATCAACATTCTCCTGTATGACTTGATGGGGAACGGAGGTTTGGACACATGGTTGCACGGTGTGTCATCACTCCCTCATTTTGCATGCCTATCCTGTACTCATCTTGTGTCGATTCTACATTTGGAAGTTCTTCAGAGGTGATAAACAAGGTGTACTATCCGTCTGTGCAGAATTTGAATCAGCAGGGCTCAATCCTCTAGATTGGAACACGCGAGTAAAGATAGGGATTGGAGCTGCCCGAGGCCTGGCATACCTACACCATGATTGTGTTCCTCGAATTATTCATCGCGATATTAAGAGCAGCAACATACTGTTGGATGCTGAACTAGAGGCTCATATTTCTGATTTCGGACTTGCAAAGCTCATGGACATCGATCAATCTCATGTCACTACGGCGGTGGCAGGATCTCTCGGTTTTCTGGCCCCGGGTAAGAATTGATGTTTGTGTCTAATAATGTTTTCTTCTTCTATCTCACATGAAGAACTTAGCATAACGCTGTGGACGTCTGATACGTGTGGCATCGTCCCCAGAGTACGTCGATACCGGTCTTGCAACCGAAAAGGTGGACATATACAGCTTTGGCGTGGTCCTTTTGGAGCTCATCACTGGAAAGCATCCTTGTGATGATCTTTTCAAAGAGAGCGGAATCAGCCTCCCTCAATGGGTGAGAAATGTTACATTCTTTTCATTTCATAAGCTGTAATGTATTTCACACTTCACTTCTGGATAGAATTTCATTTGAGGCATTCTAAGAAATGTTCTCACGAAGCTTATACAAACTCGATGATTCTTCACTGGCTTGCCGTTGTGCTCAGGTCCGCAGCAAGGCAGATGATAACAATTTTGACGAAATTTTGGATGACGTGCTGGTGAACACTTGCACTGATGAAGAAGTTGCAATGTTCGTAGACACGGCACTGTTTTGTACAAACACTTTACCCTCGCATCGACCAAGCATGGCCCAGGTAGCGAAATTGCTTGAAAATCATCAGTCTCCAAGACCTTCTGTTGGCAACGACAGCATAGCCAGCTCGAGTCACACATTGTGGTAGCATTCGAGCGCTACTAATTCATGCTGGACAAATTTGTTGACCCAGTGCGCCTGAATTCATACCCAAGCACAACATATGCGGGTTTTTTTTTTCTTGGGATAGAGTGTCACGGCGCTGTGACAGCACCCCAAGTTCAATCTCCAGAAGAGGTTTTTGCCTGCTACCAAGGTTGTTCATGTGCCCAGTAGTTTTTCCTTGGCTAGATGCAGAATCCTCTGATAGAATCCATTCTAAATTCCGATGAAAGCCTGTTTATCTTTTATAGAGCAAAAACATATACCTCTTCCCTCAGCGATTTTTGAGAACAGTTCGTCTTTGGCGACACAGGAGACCTTGCATGGATGTCCCTGCGCCTTTCGTTGAAGCTGATAAAGAATTCAGTTTCCTTCTTTCTCACGTGCAACAAGATAACGCACCTGTGAAGATGATAATCCTTCACCCACGGAGGGAGTAGCAACCTTACCAGACTCCGAGGCTGCTTCAAGCTTATTGGAACAATCCCGGGGTACGCGCTGCCTTTTTCCCTGTACATCAGTATTGCAAGTACTTCAGGTTTCTCGAGGACAGGGTTTCATCTCTTTTCCTGCGAAGAACAGTTTAGCGTGCCCTAGTGGAAGGGACCTCCTTGCATATCTACAGTTTTGGTTGTGCTACATAACCTCCAATGTTAGGATAGTTCATAGATACAAGACAGTGGATCATGAGGATACAGTTATTGAATTATACATGGCTGTGTGATAAAAATCATGCACCAATGCCAGCTTATATCCTTCATTAGCCTTGCAGGGACATTGTTTGTTTCTCTGTTCTGATTGTAGCTATTCCTGTTCGTCAAATGTAATCAAAAGCAGAGTCTAAGATTTCAGCAGGGTGTGCTTGATACTCTGAGCCATATTTAGTAGTCTGAATTAGCAGGGACTCGGAAGCCAGGTGCATCATTGGAATTTCATGCACGGAAAGAAGGAAGCTAATTTTGGGTGAGAAATATTCCGTTGGGAGAGACCCTGCAGCCAAACTGTCTATTGTACTGTACAAGGTACGCGCGTCCATTTAAAATTACTCTGATTCAATTTGCACCTGCCAGCCTGCTACAATTTGCAAAGCTTTGTGAACAGTGACTGAATCAAAAGACTCCAGAAGTATCGAGGTTGAGGATCAACCTCGTTATTGCGGTATTGCTCCATGTGGATATAAATCTTAGGATCCATAAAAAAATAAAATTGGCTCCTTTTCAGACGACGTTAGAACAGTGTCAATGAAATGGGAACTATAGGTGCTAAGATATGACTTGTCATCAGTCAAGCTCGGTCTCCACGGTGCTCCGTTTTATATAAAATATCTATGGACAACTGACAGTTACTAGTACACATTACCAGTGTTGGAAAAGAAAACTCGACTGTCGTTGATTTATCTTTGTTCCCATCGCCAAGCACTGACACATTACGTAAGAGTTATCCTCGGAAACAGCACCGATTGTTTTAACATGCTCATAGGATTATATAAATTATAATATGGATGTCACGCTTTTCAAGCTGGTACCAAGTCTACACTAATTAATTGGCCGCCGTGCTGTCCTTCTACCCGTGACGGGCGAGGAGTACGATTAGCAGCAACGTGCATCTGTGGTGGCTTACACTCAATCGATCTTCGGAGCGTTCGGATTTAAAGTGACTGCTTCATTTCTGCTTAAAGGCCTGGGATTTGGTAAGTCCTGATATTTGAAGTTGTGTGCCATACCTACACTATGCTATTTTTTTATTTTTGTCTTTGGTGATATTTCTGCACTAAAGACGCTGGGCAAGTGGTAGCATTATTAGCTGCAAGCATGCACAGAAGCTTCTGCAGATCATTCATGGCACTTGCGTTCACAGGGAAGGTGCATGCCTGCCCAATCTTTGCAGTAAAAACATGCTAAACTGCAGGCTAATATGCTGGTGATCATTTCGCTAATCGGGATCAGCAAATAATTGATTCTTTGAATGTTTCAAAGCCATAAGTGAGCATAAGTATGCATCTTTGAACGCAAGATGACGGTCTGCAGCATCTTTCTTTTTCCTTGATCTGGCCAATTTTTGTGGTTTAGGGAGTACATCAGCTAGATGTGGCTATTGCAAGTTGCCAGTGTTGAAAAGCTTGTAGTTGGACGTATCTGCTAATTCTCTTGATCTCTGTGCACGCATGAGCAGACTGATGAGAGCGACCATTTCAAAGTCACTGCTGCTTTCAGATACTTACTCTCCATTCCGAATCATGAAAAAGTTAAGGTATTGCGACTGCTGACCTTGTTGCACATGCACTGCTCAACGGAGTTGTAAATTTTTTACTAGAGTGTTCCGAGCATGACGGACTGATGCAGGTCCTTGCACGTTACACAATGCACATGGCTCCCATTTTCTCCAGCACTCCAGCAGCTTCTTCTTCAAAAGCAGCCTGGATGCCTGGGTCAGCGTGCCTAAAGTTGAAGTAACTTTGTACGTCATCCTGCAAATCCGGCATGGACTGGAGCAGCTACTCCAAAAATTGTAATTACTGTGCATTCAAAATTACCAAACCACAAATATTTTGTGGGTTGCAAAATCTTTAAATCACAAAGATAACTTCCATATACGTAGAATTTTTTGTAGTGGAAAGCAACTTCTTTGTAATTATTAGTAGTATTGTGAATAATCACACTTTTTGGTGCAACTCTCTTTGAGACTTGATTACTTGAACAATATTTTAGAAAATCCTTGAGGATGGTGTTTCACATTTTATTTTTACATTTTTTTTGAAATATAAGGAATGAGGGTTCTTTGCTTAGATATAAGGAATGTTTGCAGTTGATGGCTTGTAACTTGAAGGAGATGCCATGTAGGATGATAAATTGAGTAGTAACAATTTCGCTGGGGCTTTCTACTAACTAATATTCCTTTCAAAGAAATAAGCTACTACTCTTAAACCACGTCTATTTTCTTCTAAATTTTGTCTATAACTTGGCCATATTTTAGCATTGCTGTCCAAGTCACTTCAACAATATTGTAACCTGTCAAGATTCATTGTTGATTGTTGTTACATTTACTATCATTAAAAGGAAATTTTGAAACTTTCTTAAATTTTGTATACTTTTGAAATAGTTGACCATCCATGTGACAAAAAGTTATACACTCACCAAAATTCAAAGTTTGAGGCAACATGTTAATTTTGTCATCTATCGGTAGTATGTTTGTAACCATACAAAATAATAAAGTTTTTTTCTTTTTAAATTGCATATTCAAAATGTATAGCCAAGAATTTAGATGGATCAGCTTTATCAACAAGATTGATTTTAAGTGTGCTTATTTTAATTAGAATTATTAATTGCTCCTCAAGATTGATGTTTAGGAATATTTATACTCAAGGAGTGAGTACACTAATGCCTCTTGAATTTGATCGTACAACACAATGAATCAATAACTTATTGATCTTGACAAGTCACATAAGTGTAGCTATGGAATTGGATTCACAACCTATACTAGATTTGTAAATTCATGAGTTGGGAATTAACGGAGTAGCCTCAAATAATGTAAGCAAAAAAATAGCCATACCATTGTGTCTACAAGGGTTATTTACGTTCATTGATTACTAACTAAAAAACAACCCAGTTCTTTCTATTTTAAGATAAAGATAGGTTGTCATTTAACCAATAATTAGTGAGTGTAAACGATACTCGTGCTAGTGACTTTGATTACATTTGAGACACAAACAAAAAGAATTAGGTGATTGTCAAGCTTCTAGGAGGTGATAAGACTACACTAAAATTGTGCTTTAGTGTTTAGCAAGAATTGATGTCTTTTACCACAATTCGTTTAAAGGTGAGGAGAAATAGTGTCTCTACAATATATATGAGTTTGCTACTTGTCATTCCCATTTCCACTAAGAGTGCTATGTTCCTTCTAGGTGATGAGAGTGACATGAATTGGCATGCGAGGTTTATTATACAATTTTCACTCGTCATTGGAATTCTACATCCAAAAGTTTACTTGAAGTTTTGTCATTTTAAATTTTACATTAAAAAGTTTTTGAAAAGTGCACTATATCTTCAAAAAGTCAAATAGTGTCCGTATTGAGAAATAGTGTCCCAGAAAATAAACCATAATTTTAGTGTAGTTATACAATTCAACTATGTTGTTCATGGATGAAAAGTATCAGATTTTGGATGAATAACTCTCTTTTGGATGAATAGCTATATCTTGGATAAAAATGTGAGGGTCATAGATGAGCAGCTAATTACGTAAATGCAAATGATTCTTCACTAAATTTAACCCCTAAAAACCCAAGGGGTATAGAGCAAAAAACACTGAATTAGGAATTTTTGCACTTGGCCAAGTGCATTGTCCGATGGCCACAATGGTGCAAAATTTGCACTATTTTGAATTTTTACTCCCCTGAAATTTCATATATTTTCATTTTCAAAATGACAACACATTCATTCATATCAAATTTGCCATGTATCAAAAGAAAATCAAACATAATGTGCAATATTGTTTTATTACTATTCGATAGAAAATCAAAACAAAACGCTTCATTCTATATATAAATGAAGGCACGCACTACAAAGTAAATAATATTTGCACTATCCTACTACATCAAAGGGTTCCACCTACAGTATTTTCCCAATCTGTACTACTGCTCCATCTCTTGGGTCTCAGGAATCACGTGAGAGGACTGAGTTTATACCTCCTCTCCTGTTTCGCTCTCCAACTGTTGCTCCATGATTAGTGCTCTAATCTCTGAAGGGGTTCCAGAATCAGCATAATCCAATGCTCTCGTGACCATGGCTTCCGCCACCGGAGAAGGAATGCTACCTGCGTTCAAGTCACCCTCTAAAATGGAGGTGACCTGCTCATATGTGTAGTTACCCCCTTCTCCCACACGACGATACTTCACTCCCTCGAGGTCATGGTACAATCCGTCATCTCCAAGTGTCATACGATGATCTGCCAAAGCCCATGCAAATGACAGCGTCGTAGACTCTGTACCAGTAGTCACTCCATGTGAAGGTAACACCACTAAGCTCGATGCAGCAATCACATCTGAGAACGAAGTTGCTGCCTCCATAGGTTCTTTGCATACCTCTGAAACATCACATAAACCAGACGGAGTACTTTGGAATGTAGCACCTACCCCAACAACTCCAACCGTTGGTTCTTGTGCTACAATACGCTCCTCATTCATGTCAAAATGCTCCTCGGTCTCCTCAGCTGAATCGTTCACGTCTTTCGAGGCTAATGACTCATCTTCTACATCTGATGAATTCCCTGGATCATAAGACTCATCCTCTGAAACATCGTCTCCTTCACCATAATCCACGTGCTCTCCTCCTCTCTCGGGTGTATCTTCGGAGTGCAAACTTTCGCCATCCTCCTCTTCATTGTTTTCGCTTTCTTCGAACTCAGATACCTCATCCTCCGAATAATCCCCCGAATCATCCTGAGAATCATCCTCTAACTCATCTTCAGAATCATCCTCTAACTCATCTTCAGAATCACCCTCTGACTCATCCCCCTGCTCTTCTTCATCTGCCTCTTCCTCGTCTCTAGGCTGTACAACAGAGACAGAAGCACGTTCAACACCGATCATAGGAACTGAGGTAGATGGCCCTGCAATATCTCCAATATCATCGCGGCTTATCATCTGCAACTCTGAAAGTTACATTGAACAGTGTTTTGGCAGCAAAGAGGCAAGGGGGGTGTAAGCAAAACTGTTTGAGGGATGTGGATGAGAAGTACATACTAGACCAACGGTACATGGCATGGGGTCAAAAGTATGAGCAACGGGCGACATGGATGTTGCAGATGTTGAATGCGTTCTAGTCTCGAATGGAGGGGATAAGGAGGGGACAAGTTTAAGACAAAGTTGGACGGCTTGGACGTATGCAATGCATGCTATGCAAAAGCCCTTGGATACTCTCAAAGACGGTTCAAGCAATTGAAGGTGTCTCACCAAGTGTACGGAAGAGTTGCAGCTGTACATGGAAACATGTGCAAGCTAAGAGAGGGTGCAAAGATGTCTGCAACACGTGAGTGTTTCGGGGAGTTTGTGAGAGAAGCCGGTTGTACACAACCGCATCGACAGATACGGCGGAAGTTGGACAATACTATCGTGCCTCTGATTTTGCTGCCCATGAACACAACAAAAGTGGATGTGTTCCACTATGTAAACGAGGAGGTGAAGAAGCTGGTTAAGGGGGAGCCGCTTTCAATCACTTCATTTCATAGATCGTGGCGTACTGAATTTCCACACGTTCAAATACCGCCATTCTCTAGATTGTCAAAGTGCTACCATTGTTGGGAGTATAAGTGTGGAATGGAAGCAACTACTAATGCAGCTTCAAGAGTGGAGATCAAGAAGCTGTACATCGTGCACATCAATCATCAAATGGAAGAGAGACGTGACTATTGGTTGTTCAAGAGGTCGGCAATGATAACTGTTGATTTCTACATGTGTTTGATTGTGGACGGCATAGACCAGAACACGACTATGGTTCCGAAGATGAGGCAGACGGTGAAGAACATAGAGTCGAGATTTGTGAAGACTCATTTGTGTGGGGTACTTGTGCACGGTATTGGTTTGTATGCGGATGTTTGGATAGATGCACACCACAAACACGACAGCAACCAAGTGATTACGACAGTGATGCATTTGATTGCTGACGTGAAGAAGAGGAAGGGCAAATTGGCGCCAACATTACGAATTCAAACGGACAACACAACCCGTGAGAACAAGAACATTTACATATTTGTCATGTGTGCATCACTCGTGGGGCTGGGGTTTTTTAAGGAGGTGCAACTTTGTTTTCTTGTAGTGGACCACACACACGAAGATATTGATCATCACTTCAGCATCATATCGAACACGTTAAAGAGAACAAACATTGACTCATTGAAACAGCTTCTCCAACTGGTGGAGAAAGGATCATCATATACAAAGGCCTTTGTGAGCGCAAGACATTTGGAGAATGTGAGGGACTGGAAATCGTTTATTACACCTCATCTTTTAACGGGGGGCGATGCACTCACCGGCATAACCTTCCCACACCACATGAGATTTTATATGGAGAATGGTGTGCCTCGCGTACAACACAAGCATTTCAGCAAGGACGCATGGGAGCCAACAGAGGGGCATTTGTGTTTACGTTCCGTGCCTAGCGTGTCGGAGAAGCCTGATCTGGCGAAGGTGTTTGGTGCGGTTGAGAGGGAGTTGAAAGCTCCGGATGAGTTTATTGGATACAAAGAAAGATGTGTGGAGAGATTACAGAATGTAGAGAGGAATCTGGAAGCCATTGATGAAGTGAAATGGTTGGCCTCATATCTAAAAGAGTTTCCAAATATGAACAGGGATGATGAAAGGGCAAAACCATTATAGGTGGATGAGCTGGGAAGAGATTCAAGTGGGGTCACTGAACCGGATGGAATGGTTGAAGGGGACGATAACACAAATGCAATGAATACGGAGGTCGGTTTAATCATGGCAACTATGCCAAATCCAGAAGCACGATGGTACTTTGGTCCTCACAGGGGGAGACCTTCGGCAGTGGCCGTGACAACGGTACCAAGGAGAAGAGTTTTGGTTGCTATGGATGGAGCAACAACCACAACATCTACTGTAGGAGCTGAGTTTTGGTTGCTATGGATGGAGCAACAACCACAACATCTACTGTAGGAGCTGAAGATCCTTTCCCACCGTTCAATCCGGAAAGTGACATCAGAGTTGGGCACTTTGTGGCTCTCACCGTGGAACCAGTAGAAGTGCGAGCTGGTGTACTGTTCTATGTGGGGAAGGTGCTGGAGTTTGGACAAGGCAAATGGGCTGCAAAGATGAAGGTTGTGTGGTATTGGCCCATGAGAGGACGGGGAATGTAAGACGAGCGGGAGTCTAGTAGAGCGAGGTATACGAATTGCATGGAAGCATTTTGGGAGCCATCTGGTGAGGGACATGGATGGGTTGTCAAAGACGCGGCTATATTTTCATGGGAAAATGCACCGATAAGAACAAAGAGTGGGCTTGTACATGAGATTAATGTGCCAGTGCATGGCGAGCTGACGGAGGCGAAGATCAAAATTCCAACAGAAGCAAAACCGCATTTGGTAGAATACATTGCACTACAATTGGAAGAGATGGACAACGAACGTTTGCAGAATGACCTTGATGCATATTAATAGGTTTAGTACGTCGTATGAGACACATGATACTATGAGTTGCATTACGTAGCAGCAATAGCTGTATAGTATAGCGCAACGTGTATTATTTGGTTGATTGTGCATGAGTGATTTGAATGACTTGATGTTTTGGTAGAAAAATGTCCATAACTTTGTATCCATTTTGACTACCTCCCTTAATACAATAATACACTGGTTTGGAATAAATGGAGTACCAAATGCAACATTTTAAAATGCATGTGTGACCAAATTTGCTTGATTGGAGTAAGTTGAAACCCCCAAAATTCCCACTTTAACACTTCCTAAATTCCCGGCCCGTAAAACCCACGAGTACCAAAATTATACCCCCCCGCAACTTGGAAAAGGTCAATTTCTATTCGACGGGCAACAAGTGCATTGTCATATGGCCAAGTGCAAAAATTCCTAATTTAGTGTTAAAACTAAGATGTATTATAAAATGTGACTTCTATAACTTTGATGAAGTTTATCTCAACAAAGAAAATGAAAAATTCACCAAAATTACATTTTATATTTTTAGAACTCAAAATTTGGAATTATTGGTTGGAATTGTATTTTTCATTCAAAAAGAAAAAAAACAAAAGAATTGATGAAAATAACAACATTATGTTCTCCAAATAGTAAATTTTGTAACACTAAACAATGTAGAGGTGTTTGTTTTTGAAACATTCTCCTAGGAGTATAACTTGGATTGGCAGTTAATTCAAATTGGGTTCGAAAGTATGCTTGATTTTCTATTTTTTTATTTTTTATTTTTATTCAAAAAAGAAAAAAAATTGGCCTCAGACAACTCCTAAAAAGGGGAAACAATTACAAAATGGTCTCTTGGGCTCTTAGGGGTTAATCCCTAAGTGACCAAATGACCATTTAATGGTCAGTGCTCTCTTTTTAAGAGTTGCCAGGATGAAAACTATTTTTTTATAAAAAATAAAAAAATATTTTCAAAGAGGAAATCAAGTCAATCCGAGTTAAACTTCAAAGACAAAGACCTCAATATTGTTTTAGTGTTATAAAATTTGCTACTTGGGGAAAAGACTTTAAAAACTAATTTTTAAAATTTAGAACCAAATGTGTAGTTTTAACTCTTAAATGACCAATCGACCATTTTCTGGTCGCAATCCAAACAGCAGTGACTGCCCATGGTTAGGAAATGACATTTTTCAAGTTTTTATTTTTTGTCTAAATTGGGGATCGAGATCATGTTCTAGTGTTGTTTGATACATTTCATTTGCAACATTGAGGTTCACTAAGGAATTTTTCAAAGGCAAAGACCTCAATATTGTCCTAGTGTTATAAAACTTACTATTTCGGGAAACTAATGATGTTCACTCATTTTAAAAAATTTCCTTTTTAAATTTTAGAATAGAATGTCTACTTTTAACCAATCATACTGAATTCTAAAAATAAAATTGTAATTGTGGTGAATTTTAAATTGTAAATGCTTCTAAATTCATTAAATGAGTATCTAAAACTATTTTTGGAGGTTTGACCGTACGGATAATTACTAAACATCGTGCTTCTCATTTCCTCTTTTGGACCAAACTTCATCAAAATTGCAGAAGTAACATTTTATAAGGCATCTAGGTTTTGCCTTTACCCCCTCAGTCATTTAGGGGTTAACCAATCATACCAAATTTCAAATTTAAAAAATAAAATTTGTAATTTTGATGAATATCCAACGGTAAATGCTTCTAAATTCATTAAATGAGTATTTAAAACATTTTTTGAATATTTGACCGTACGGACATGTAGTGTGAACCCTTATTTTTTTTAAGCTCTACAATGATTAGAATGTGAAAATGTTAAGACTAATGGACTAGAATGGAAATGGTGTAGTAAAAGAGATATCAAAAGTCAATTAGACTTGAAGGGAACATTTAAAAGGTGTGGCTTTTAGGATTTCTTGCCATATATAACAAGGAGGAAGGAGATGTCTTTTTCGCTGCACTAATAGGAGTGATAGTCTAAACTATAATACTTTGTATGTTTTTGCTTTGTAAATATTTCTATTGCTCATGTTTAAAGTCAAGTTGACAGGGAGAAGTAAAAAAGCATTGGAATGCTGATTTTTGCTTTACTGTCTTTGCTTATTGATTTGATGTATGAATTTGGAATTGTCTATTTGATTTAGTCTTATTTGCTATTTAGAACGTATACATGAAGGACATGTAGCATACCTCCCTTTACACTATGTACTACTCTTTCCATATGGAGAACTTGGGTGGCATGAAGGATTGCAACATAGTATTGGAGGTCATCGGCTTACCCAAAGGGAGTACTATGCCTATCGATTGTTTGGTAGGAATTTAGAATTTTCTACTATTCTCCATGGTGGAAAACTTTTACAACAATTTCTTGTAGATGCATGGGCAGCAACGGAACAAAATAGACTACGATTCATTCGCCATAATCAAGATGTTTTACGAGCAGATTTATATCAGGGTCTTGCAGATGCTTTTGAAAACGATGTTGATGGAAACCTCAACCTCAATAACTTAGGAAGACGTATTATTCTTCCTTCAAGTCATATTGGAAGTGCTCGCAATATGCATGAGTTATTTCAGGATTCAATGGCTATTACACGTTATTACCGACACCCTGATATATTCGGTACTATGACGGCAAATCCTAATTGGCCAGAAGTTCTTCAGTCTTTACTACCTGGCCAAGTGCCTCAACTCCCTCAAGACCGTCCTGATATTATAGCACGTGTTTTTGAGGAGAAAAAAAATGCACTTTTAAAAGATATTCTTGAAAATGGTTGGTTAGGAAAAGCAGTTGCTCATGTTTACATTATAGAGTTCCAGAAACGAAATCTCCCACATATGCATTTTCTTGTTTTTCTTGCAGCTGAAGACAAACTTAGAGAACCTGCCCAAATTGACGCTATAGTATGCGCTGAGTTTCCAGATGAACATGAAAGTCCGGAGCTTTTTCAAATTATTTTACAGCACATGGTCCACGGTCCATGCACACGTGAAAGATGCCTAGATGAAAAAAATAAATGTTCTAAAAAATTCCCTAAAGAATTTCAAATGAATACTATAGTGGATGTCGATGGATATCCTCTTTACCGACGAAGAAATGATGGCCGTACTTTTGAAAAAAATGGAAACCTTTTCAATAACTCACATGTTGTTCCATACAATCCTAAACTTTGCCAAAAATATGCCTGTCATATTAACATAGAAGTGTGCGCATCGATACAAGCAGTTAAGTATATTCACAAGTACATCTACAAAGGTCATGATAGAGCCACCTTAAGATTTGGGGAAGAAGTTGATGAAATACAACAGTATTTAGATGCCCGATACATTGGTGCCTCAGAAGCTGTACGTCGCTTATTAAAAATGACTATGCATGAGGAAAAACCAAATATAGTACGTCTAAATGTACACTTGCCAGGTATGCACCAAATTGTCTACAACCCTCTCCATAGCCTTGAAAGAATTTTGTCACGAGCCCAAAATGAATGGACTAAATTGACTGCCTTTTTTCACAAATGCTTCACATGTGATGAAGCACGACAATATACATACTAAGAATTTCCACAATACTATGTTTGGCATGCCCAAAGTAAAGAGTGGAAAGAACGACAACGTGGATTTGCAATTGCAAGAATGTATACAGCTCATCCAAGAGAGGGTGAGCGGTTTTACCTTCGACTACTTCTTACAGTAGTTCGAGGACCTCAAAAATTTGAAGACCTTCGAACAGTTCATGGTTTTCTTCATCCTACTTTTAAAGATGCATGTATTGCATTAGGCCTTCTCGAAGATGACGGAGAATGGGTACAATGCTTAGAAGTGGCAACTATCATGCAAACAGGATATCATCTTCGAAATTTGTTTGCTTTAATATTGTACGAATGCCATCCTACACAACCAGAAGTCCTCTGGGAGTGTTTTCAAGAGAACCTATGTGATGACTTAGCATATAAACTTCGTGAAGAACATAATATTCCAAATCCTACAGTTGAAGAAATCTACAATTTTGGTTTATACCTTATTGATCAAATCCTGCTAGAACAATCGGACCAAGACCTCTCTTGTTTTCCTCCTATGCCAGCACCTATGAGAAATTGGTCCCGTTGCCATGGAAACTGTTACATTGAAGAACAATTGAATTGGAATTATGAAGAATTACAAAATATAGTTCAAGACAGAGAGCCCAAATTTAATGATGAACAGTTAGACAGTTACAGAAAAATTATTAAATCAGTTATTGACAAGGAGGACAAAGTATTTTTTTTAAATCGCCGTGCTGGAACTGGTAAGACATTTGTTTATAATACTATTGCAGCAAAGTTACGATCTGAGAAAAAAATTGTCATTTGCGTTGCATCTTCAGGCATAGCCGCACTTTTGTTAGATGGAGGCCGTACTGCACACTCCACGTTCAAGATTCCAATTGAAATAAATGAAACTTTTACTTGTTCTATATGGAAGCAATCTCAATATGCTGAAATGCTACGTCATGCATGTCTCATCATTTGGGATGAGATGCCCATGCAAAATAAATTTTGCCCTGAAGCCGTAGACAGGCTCCTCCAAGACATTCGTGATTGTCCACGGCCATTCGGAGGTTTGACCGTTGTCTTCGGAGGAGATTTTTTACAAATTCTACCAGTCATTATAAAAGGGTCAAGGGCACAAATAGTTGCAGCTTCTTTTCGGATGTCAAGCCTTTGGAATAATGTTGAAGTAATAACGTTAAAGACAAATATGAGACTTCTCACTGAGACCGAAGAAAATATACATTTTGCCGAGTGGCTCCTAAAGGTAGGGGATGGTAAACATATTTCTGTTGATGATGGCACTATACAACTACATACGTTTCTAAACATAAGAGAGAGTGTTCCATCTCTTATCAATGATATCTACACAAACATTCAAAATGTCGGCCATAATAACGACCAATATTTCACAGACCGCTTAATTTTATGTCCACACAATGCTACGGTTGATGCCATAAACAAGGAGATTATTTCCATATTTCCTGGAGAAACTAAAACATATTTGAGTGCAGATTCAAGCGTCAATGAAGTAGGTGCGGATAATGGAAATTTTTACCCTACAAAGTTCCTCAACACGTTAGACCCCTCTGGCCTTCCAGTATCAAGAATAGAATTAAAGGTTGGCTCGCCAATCATGCTTCTTTGTAATCTTGCACCAAAACGGGGTCTTTGTAATGGGACACGTCTGGTTGTCACCCAAATGACACATCGCATCATACAAGCACGACTACTGACAGGTACTAATATTCAAAAGAAAACTATTTTACTATATATATAATTAAAAAGAGCTACTTTTATTGTTTAGTAATTTAATTGCAAAAATATTCATTAATACTTCAAATTATAAAATGTTATAATCACTTGAGATGTCTTAAAAATTGTTCTTCAATAGATCAAAATGCTAGACAACTTGAATTTATTCCACGAATATCATTAACCACAACGCCTACAGAGCTACCCTTTGTATTCAAGCGACGTCAGTTTCCTATAAAATTGGCCTTTGCAATGACTATTAACAAGTCACAAGGACAATCAGTCAAACATGTAGGCATTGACTTACGTATACATGTTTTCAGTCATGGCCAACTGTATGTAGCATTATCTAGAACCACTGCTCCAGCCCAAATTAGAATACTACTATCTCAAGACAATACTTTATTTAAAAGTGCAAATGTGGTATACCCTGAAGTGCTTTTACCAGTGAATTTATAGAAACAGTCATATTATCTATTTTGTACAAGGCCTAAAAAAGGCTTACGTAGTTTTTACGACTAATTTGTGTTCCGCAAAAGAAACTATATTTCTTCCAATATATGCATTGATTCCGTTTAAAGACAATTTATTTATTTGATGAATTAATTAACCACTTCATTTAAATTAATTAAAAAATTCAAATAAGTTACAATTCCTCTTTCTATTACGTAGGATTTTCTAATTCAATTTACACAAATTTCAAAATTATAAAATAAATCCTCAAAAAAAAAACACTATCTTTAAGAATAAATTTCATTTATTATCGTAACACCATAGCAGGTTCGTTCATAAATAATTCCCAAAAAAAAAAAACGTAAAAAAACAGAAATTACAGGCAAAAAGAACGAATAACTCTCGAATTATACTGTGATAAAAACAAAAAGACAGAAAATCAGGGCCACCACTATGTCTACAGCTTGGCAGCGTGTTCAACTCCCTCAACTTTAGGAGCTGAACGCCAAGCCCCGTGTTGCATAAGAAGCACTTCTGCACAGCATTCCCCATCTATCATTTGCTATCCGATTCTTGGAGTCTGCTTGTCGGAAAGATGTCTCTCTCGAGAGAGGGAGAAGCTGCGATGGCCGAGGAGGTGCAAGACGGAGGGCGACAGGAGCGAGGTTGCTTGAGGGAGCCAGAGGGAGATCTTTGGAGCAAGGCCGAGTTCTTCAGAGCAGGGGCGGAGTTCTTCACAGTAGGGGCGGAGTTCTTCACAGCAAGGCGGCCGATTCTTTGGTAAGTTCGGCACTCTACTTGACCAGTTGGGCGTTTTGTACCAGCCCACTGTAACCCACGTGCAGAAACCTGCTGCAAGTGATATCAAGGGCAAGAATATCATCACTGCAAATGATTCCAGCTTCGATCATTCAAAGGACCCTGTAGCGATGCCTTTTATAATTCTTTCTTCCCTGGGTCAGTTGGTCATAACTAGGTCGTGGCTGGATAATCCAAGTCTTCAGTACTGGTCTGTTGAATGATCATTGCTGAAGAATTGGTGCCGGGCGCTGCTCTCGATGTACTGGCCGTCCCACTTTGGACTCATTGGGGTTGCAGGCTTGGCTCTCGATCAAAGCATGAGTGGTGTTTGCAGGGATATTAGCTGAGCTTGATGAGTTTCTGTACCTCAGATTTATGTACAACGGAGCTGGAGTATCGGCACTTTTTGAACGGCACCTTCCAACGTTGCAGAACCTTCATGTCAAGAGAGTTTCGAAGCTGAGGTGCCGAGGTGAAGAATTTCGAAGTTGAGGTGCCGAGGTGCCGAGGTCAAGAGAGTTTCGAAGCTGAGGTGCCGAAGGATCTGCCGAGGTGAAGAGCTGGCAGCAGAGAAGAAGGGAACTACATCGAGACCTCCACCTGGTAAGTATTCCCATATCCTAAGCCCTAATTCTATCTTCTGATAAACTGAGTGCTTCCAAAAATATTTTGTTACTGGTCATGAGCTAAGAGGATTTTTTGCTGATGGTGATAATTTTTCGAGCAAGACCATGCGAGGGATGACTGCTGGAAAATCTGGGGTGTTGAAGAACCAGAGAGTAGAAGCTTGTCGACACCACACAGATCGTGCGCGACCAATCAGGGTTAGATTAGAGAAAGCGCTGGATTTGCACCCATGTGTTTTGGAGGTTATATATGTTTACCTGTACAAAAGGTGAATCTGTTTACAGATTCGACATGTTGTAAGTAATTGCATCCTAAACATGTTTACAGATTCGACATGTTGTAAGTAATTGCATCCTAAACATGTTTACAGATTTGACATGTTGTAACTAATTGCACCCTAAACATCCTTCAAAGTAAGCAAAGAATCACATTCATGAATGCTTTTAAGAACCACTTACTTTAGTAGGGCTGTCAAGTCTTCCTCCTTGCAAGTTCTCTTATTGTTGCCATCCTGTTTGAGTTGATTGTTTTGGACAATTCAGCCACCCTTGTGAGATTTTCCTCCATCACAGTCTCTAAAGAGACTTCAACGGCGATGTCGTCATTGCACTCTGTGTCACATGCATATACTTCTACTTCACTGCTGTTGAACAATGGTTTTACCATGTTGTCTAACATAGCTTTTTTTGGGAATTCATTGTCAAATGCTCTTAACAGTCTTGTTTGTGCCCATCCTTTGCTAATCATGTCAGTCCTGCTTGAGACATTGATCCAAGCCTTGTAAAGCCAATGACATAAGTGAGGCTTTAATTTGCTCATCTTGAAATCCATTTGCACATCCTCTCCTCCTTTCAATTGGCTTGAAATAGTGTCCATAGTAAACTTGTTAAACTCTTGGCGAAATGCATGCTTGAAAGGGCGTTGAATCACTACATCTGCTGGTTGATAGACACTTGTGCAGTTTGCTGGTATGTAGAGAACAAGAATTTCGGGATGATGTGTCTTCATCCAATCTCGAAATTCTTTGCTAATGTGCACACTCCAGCAATCAATGAGCCATATCATCTCTTGATTTGCTGGGAGTGCCATTTGCTGGATTTGTGCATCTAGGTAAGGTCGTAGAATTTTCTCAACAAACTCTTTGCATGTTTCTAGTGTAGACCAGTGATTGTAACTGTAGGAAATGTTCCATCCAGACAATTCACACTCCTTTCGACCCCCTTCAAGTTTAGGTAAAGTTTTTGTGGTGGTACCTTGGAAAATGACTTGGAAAGGTAAGAAATGGCCGTTTGCTGCAGAAGATACAGTGACTGTAACCTGACGCTTGTCTTTTGTCCCGTGAACTTTGATGTGCTTTGCTCCTCTAGTCTCCCATGTCCTTGATCCTCTTGTAGGAACTAAATGAATCCCTGTTTGGTCAGTGTTCACAACCAACTCCTCGGGTATGTTGTGGACTTTGACTAAGTAAGCACACCGTTGTGCCATTGTCTTGCCTTGCTCTTCGAAATCTTTTGGCAGTTTACCAGCTGCAGTAGTTGCAGCCCTGTAACTCCAATTAAGTTCAGCTTTCACAAAATGCTTTGTCCATTCGTAAGATACCTTAAAGACAGTAGAATGTGTACCCTCAAGGATATGCGGAGCTTTGTCAAGGATAATAGCCTTGATCAATGGCTGAATACAAACCGCATAGAGAGGTTGCCGTGCCTTTCTCATCTTCTTCAAAATTGCACAAATCTCTTCTTTCAAGAGAGGGTGAGAGTCTAAAATTGGGCAATGTTGGGTGGATTTGGCAAAGTAAGTGCCAAATTCCACACAACGCTTGTATGTGTCTTTCAAGTCACCATTTGGATGAAACCATTCTCTCATGGTGTTTTTAGACAAATTTTCATACACACAAGAGAGATCTCCAGGTTTCCTATAGGCAGACCTTAAGAAATTCCATGCCCCTCTTATGCTTCTATGTTGTTTCATTGCTTTGAAAATAGGGGGCCAGAGAATAGGAGTAAACCAATTTGTATAAGGACCTCTAACCTTCTTTGTGCCTACTGATCTCTTCATCTTCTCCACCTTTGGCTTCAACAACATTGTCTCCGTTTGTCTTGGTCTACCCACTGGCCGCTTGAAAATCTCTTTGATTGGCCTTGACTGCTCCCTCTTCAACCTCTGGTTCAAAGTAGAAAACTCCTTCTCAATTTCCACCTCCCTCTCCTCTCTTGTAATGGGAACAAATGCAAAATCTACTCTTTGTTGTTTGGGCGCCATAGTTAAACCTTCTCTCATACACAAGCACAAGAAAATGCAAATACATACAAGAGCGGAAAGGGCAGAAAAATACACTCTACAACAACTTAAAGGAAACTACTTAAGCAAGATTAGGGTATTGAGTTAGGTTTAACCATGTTGGGCCGCCACAAATGGATGAAGAATGCAATTAAGATGAAATTTCAGTACATCTATCCCACTCAAAATACGAATTAATTTTTATCCAATAAATGAGAAAACGAATTTCAAAAAATCCATTTTTGGAAGGCGAACCTTATTTTTTCAAAAAAATTAAATATTCGTGCGGCAGGTGGCGAACCTGCTATGGTGTTACGGTATATAGAATTGTAGACACTCAACAAGAAAGAATTCTATGATGTCAATTTTACTTTGTTAAAATTTTAAAAAATAACAACAAATGGTTGTCACGATGGTTGTGTGATCCCATCTCACTACCAAGCCTACTTAGAGCTTTTGATATTTATTTTGAAATTTTTTATGTGCCGGTGGCCGGCACGGGTCAAGCTAGTATATAACAAGGAGGAAGGAGATGTCTTTTTCGCTGCACTAATAGGAGTGATAGTCTAAACTATAATACTTTGTATGTTTTTGCTTTGTAAATATTTCTATTGCTCATGTTTAAAGTCAAGTTGACAGGGAGAAGTAAAAAAGCATTGGAATGCTGATTTTTGCTTTACTGACTTTGCTTATTGATTTGATGTATGAATTTGGAATTGTCTATTTGATTCAGTCTTATTTGCTGTTGAATGAGAATGTTGCATGAATTGCTTGAAGTGTGTATGTAAATTGATTTTTGTATGCATTCATGTAAACACTCCATTTGACAGATACTGGTTGAGTCTGGATTATGAGAGTATGAGAATGCATGACAACTAAATGAGGAGTGTTATAGTCAAATTGATTTAAATCTATCAGTTTATGTTATACACAGTGAATGCATAGTTGTATTGAGATCATGGGGAAATTGGTGAATTGATACAGTCAAATGGACCTTGTGAACTTTGATCAAATTGACATAGTAATGTATGTTGAATAACAGTTCAACTGAGGAAGCTTTTTGCCTGTCTATTTGACTATACTGAGAATAACTTTGTGCTGGATACATAAAGGAGTATAACAATTTGACAATGCAACTGATCAATTTGATTTAGGAAAAACAGACAAATCATAAATATTGAAGAGGTCATTGAGAAGACTCCATAACTGTCTATTTGATTTTAGTTAGAGTGTCATGAAGATTATATAAAATTATAGTAATATGTATAGGTTAATATATACCATGTAAGGATTGTCAATTGGACTTAGGAAGTGCATTTGTGTGTCTAAATGAGTAAATAGACATACTATATACATGTAAGCCAGAATTGAGATTCTTTAATAAGTAAATATGCATAGTGACGAATATGTATAAATAGGAGTGAGACCAAGGAAGTCGATAGCTAGTGAGTGAAAATAGAGTGTTTCGAACTTCACTGTGGTGCATTGCCTTATAATAAATTACCATGGGAATTTAAAGATTCAAAATGAATCTTGTTGGATAAGAGTTGTACAATCAATATAGAGAGTCAATTTGACATTGGATATTTTATACAACTTTATAAACTATACTTTAGATTGATAGTGTAGATCCTCGTGGGTTATAATGGGATCAATGTCGTTGTAGTGTTTTGTGTCCTAAGAGATGGGATACATGAATTCTTAAAGTGTGAGAAATACACTAAATAAATAAAGAATGCGGTATGGCACAAGATGGAGTATATAAAGATTTAAGCAAAAGACTTATCTGAGATAAGAATCTTCTTTCTTAACTTAAGTAAAATATAATATAGGATAAGATAGATGTGAATTTATAAATAGACATAAGGAAAGTAAGGACTATAAAGCATGGATATTTGGAACAACACATGTCTATTTGACTCACATTGGATACTATAAAGGGTGTCTCCCTTTTTGTGACTATTTGACCTTAAGATAGGACATGACTGTTGCATATATAAGGAAAATATATGATTGGAACTATTTATAGGCGAGAGCCCCTATTCCATTCTAACATAAGATAAGGTTTATTAACATTAGGTAATTGAGTCTAATTATCTTCACCCTTATAAGTGACTTTAGCGATTTATCCTTAAACGATTCAATCTTTCCCCTTAAAAGAACTCTACCAAAAAAGCTCACGTGGGTTAGAATTCATTTTTGAACTTTTCCGTACTACAGGACAATTATTAAACATCATGCTTCTCATTTTCTCTTTTGAACTAAACTTCATCAAAGTTGCAGAAGTAACATTTAACCCTTAAAAGACATGCATTTCTGATTCTACATGCAAAATCTCTTTTAAACTCCATTTTAAGCATGATTCTCTTTTAATTTACTTTGGTTCTCTTCTAAAAAAAGTATAAATCTTTCTAAGGTGCTCGGTTAGGCATTTTAAGAACCCCATTTAGTGCAACGGAGTAGAAGTTATGAGCAAAATTCTCCCAAAATACTATCAAGCCCGTGAGGCTTGCATTGTTCTTTAAGGGTTAATAACACATTACATTTAGGTTTTGCCCTTATCCCTCTGTCATTTAGGGGTTGATAGGGAAAATGACTAAGTTTAGTGACATTTTCACTAAACTTGCCTTTCACTGTGACAGGCATAGCGCCATTGACGTGAGCGGCGAGCCTTGTTGAGGTGTCTTGTTCAGTGAAAAATGGTAGCTGCCTGGCCGTGCAATGATCCGAGCTCCGGTTGGTGATGGATAGGGATATGTGTTTTTCAAGTTGTTTTTTCCTGTTGCTTTTAAACAACTGTTGAAAGCTAGAACAAAGTGTATCCCGGCAGCATTATATTGCATAATTTTGTCTTCTAAGTACGCGAGAGGTCGGTGCCGGGCTAAGTAAGGTTTCGTGTGAGAAAATGACCCAGGGACAACTCATTTTCTTTGGCAATGGTTGACGAATCATAAAAACCTAGAGAATTTCTTAGGCAGGCGCTGTGGTACAAGCATGGGACGGGACCGGATTCATCGCCCATGCATTTTGATTGAGGATTATGACTTTAATTACGAGCCCCTGATTGTCCTGGATACAAGGAAAATGTCTCTTATTGGCTCCGTCATTCGGGCTGACACTGGCTCCACTAGGTTATGTCGGACTTTTTCACATTAGGTTCTCGTGGTTCTCCTTTATCCTGTTGAAATTATGGCATCTCGTCTAAGCACCATCCGTTGATCTTGATTTACTGTGGTGAGTGGTGACTGGCTCTTCATTAGCGGACCAAATCGCAACTCATTTTGAATTTTTACAGAGGACGAGAAACACCTGAGGTTGTTAATATAAGGCATCCTGTTGCGAAGCGGTGGAGGTGTAGACTCGCCGCCAACTTTATTGAAGCGTATCGTAGGATATATTCGCAATCATTTTGAGAATCAAACGATTTTTATATTTCAGAATGCACTAACTTATTGCCAAAGATATAGAATGTATTGATTCAGTTATTGGTGACTCCCGAGGCACAACGGATGTTTGATAGTGCGAGAGTTGGAAGCAAGAGGGTATGTCTTGCGGAAGGAGAGTGTTTGTATGCTAGGAATAATTTGTTTGAGATCACCTGGACAAAGGGGAGATAGGAACTGTCACCAGTATTGGTTGTTGATGGACTTTAATTTGGTTGCTGGTAGTCTTGGTGCAATTATCGCACAGTATGTGATCGTTGGCACCGGTAGAGCCCCTTTCGGAGCCGTGAGAGATTTCTCGGCTTCAAGACTCAGCGTCCATTTCGATTTTAAAATTTTAATTCTTACCTACTTGATCTTGAAGTTCGAACAAATGTGATGCAGCTGTGAACTGCGCTTGTAAAATTGTGGCGAATATTTTTAACCTTATTGTAGAAACGGTAGGCTTGCGATTAGGGAATGCCTCCAAGGATTTTCCTAGCGGTGTTGCGTATCAAACGCAATGAGGATTGAGATGGCCTATTTTTCCGAGGGAGTCTCGATGAAAAGGAAGAGGCTGCTGGTTTGTAACGTTCAGACCGTCGCCATCGTGCTCTGTCTTGTTCCGTTCAGCACAGCCCTCACTCCTGAAGGTACTGCTGCTCACGATCTTGATCTGTTTAACGAAGGTTTTAAGTGCTTCGGCTGTCCACCATTTGATCTCTTTGACGAATTTACAAGGGCCACGGTACTAATTCCTACTTCGAAATTCTCGGCCACATTTGATCTATCTAGTTTGCAAAGCCTAGCTCTAGTTCTGTACTTGCAGATGCTGTGAGTTGCGAAAACTGGCAGCGGTAAGAGAAGTATTCGCCGGAGATACGCCATGTAGCACTAATATAAAGTGGGACAAGAAGCAGTGGATGTCGAACTAAAATATTTTGCGAGTTGTTTTCTTTGATGCCACGACTATCATCGTCTCTCTCCCGGTCCGAGTCCGGGTTATATGTAGGTCTAAACGTCTAATATTCCGAACTGTTGAAATGCTGCCTCGCTTCATAACTGCACAAGAAACTGAGAGAGGAGCAACCCGAACCCTAGCTCAAGTACCGTGTCTGAATTAAAGAAATAGTACCGGTAGTCAAAAGTACCAAGACAATAAGCACAGCGCGAAGGTGCAAACTCTAACGTCAACGAAGTGCTGGGTAAATATACTGTGCCATGTCTTTGCAGGATTGGCACTTCTTGACTTCAAAGAGAATTTACATGACCCAGTCGGAGTACTCCAGAGTTGGAACCTCAGTGATCTTTCACCGTGCAGTTGGCGCGGCATTATTTGCAACAATGTCACAAGCCGAGTTGAAACTTTGTATGGGAAATTTCTGACCTCCGAGCTCCAAATCTGATAGAATGTCCAGCTTATAGGGTTTCAACTCATGCTCAATTAAGCCTTGTCTGGTAATTCGTCATCAGTCTTGTCTCTGAGTCACGAATGCAGAATTTGAAGGCGCTGACGGATTTTTGTTGAATCTGAATATGCAGAAATCTGCCGAGAGCTTCTTTAAATGGTACAATCAGTTCTCAGTTGGGGACTTTGTCGGAGCTTCGTCGCTTGTAAGCCTCAATTTTCATTCCAAACTAGAATTAAGCGAAAATGAGCTCAGGATTTTAGTGTCCTGTCATGTGTGTTCAGAATTCGTGAGGCGAACTATGGAATGTTATCTGATGCTAAGCGTTTGAGTGCCAATGCTTTCAAATCCTTTTCCTGATATCTTCCTTGGAACTCAGAAAAGCCATATTCTTTTCAGGGGACTACACTTCAATAAGTTTACAGGACCAATTCCAGCATCCCTTGGGAATCTCACTTTCTTGAAGGCATTGTAAGCACTTCGTTCTCTTCCCAGCTCCGTGATTTTCTCCTAGAAAATTGTGACTCATAAGGCAATGAGATGTACTTCTTTGATGCTGTTAAAAGCTCAGCAAAAAACTAACGCCTAAATTTGAGCAATCGAGTTACTACATAACTTTTTTCGAGGAACAATGCGTCCACTGTATATTTATCGTACTTTTTATCATGCAGATACTTGCATAACAACAGTTTAACAGGATCACTCCCAGATACCTTAGGATTGCTGCCAAAACTTCAAGTATTGTACGCTCCCCAAACTTTTTCTAGCTGTTTTCCTGTACAAGCTGTTTTCCTGTACAATTTTTTTTGGTCCTAGTCGAAAGAGAAATGAGGATTCCGTAGTTGTGCAAGGAAATAACGGTCAGGATGATTGAAACAGGCTGAGACATCCACCTAATAGTACGTTTTCATTGCTGCAGAGATGTATCAAACAACAAGCTCGAGGGAGAAGTACCAGAAAGCTATATAAATTTGTCAAAACGCAAATTTTTGTAAGTTATCTTGTAACCTTCATTGTCTTGCTGCGCAATAGTGAACACATTATTGTTTGGGAACATTTGCATGGAGTTTCTGGAAGAGTGTCAGAGGCGATTTTAAAATATATGACCAGTTTTTCACGAAGATACGAGCGATCCTCACTAAGAATCTGTTCTGTCCCTTGAGTGCAGTTTCACAGGCAATGGTTTGTTATGTGGAAATTCGCTTCTCGGTTTGCCTGCGTGCTCGTTGAGTAGTCAGGAATCAAGCCCAATACGAAATGCTTCTCGTAAGTTGTAGTTTAGTTCGCCCCTCTCAGGTTGAGTTTTCGTCATTTTTAAACTTTAATGTTCATACGGATACGAAGGCAAATACTATATGGTGTGAAAATCTTGATTGATGACGAAATGGTAACAGCGAGTTATTATTTATCGCAGATCCTTCGTGGAGTTTGTGGAAGATTTTATTAGTCTCGGTAGGCGGTTTCCTTTTCTTCAAACTCATAATTGGACTCTTGCTCCTACGCCGTTGGCTACGAGAAGACGAAGAACGCGAGATCGACCTTGGGAAAGGTATACAAATTATCGCATGCTTTCTATCTCTAATATACCATCTGCTTATGATCACGAAGCGGCGTGTGTCTCTATCGTAGATTTAAGCAGACGAATTGCACTCACATATCGATGCATTGGACAGGTGGGAAGTTGGTCATGTTTAAGGGCGGTACGACTGTACCAACCTCCAGAGAGATGTTAAGAGCGGTTCGCAGAATCAAAAAGAAGGATATTGTAGGAGAAGGTGGTTATGGTACGGTTTACAAAATAGTTCTTAAAGATAATAGCACTTTCGCAGTGAAAAAACTGAAGCAGTGCTTAGAAGCAGCTCGAGGTTTCGAAAACGAGCTGGAGACGCTTGGAGAGATCAAGCACTGTAATCTGGTGAAGCTTAGAGGATACTGCATCTCACCTTCGACCAAGCTTTTAATTTATGATTTTCTTCCAAACGGAACACTGGACCAACTATTACACCGTGAGTTATAATCCTCGTCTCTCCAGAATTTGTTTGTTGCTTAAGTAATTGTCAAATGTTGCACTTCTAGTGTTGGTACTTCAAATCAAAACCCTGCCCGTAAGCGAGTTACGCAGGCATTCGTTCTTGACTAACATCCGGTGGTTAATTTGCTCCGTTGGCAGCGCGTACCGACGCAGAGAAGCAGAACCCCGTGGACTGGCAAACTCGAGTAAACGTAGCATTGGGGGTGGCTCGGGCTCTCGGCTATATACATCATTGCTGTGAACCCCGGATTGTGCATAGGGATGTCAGCGCTACAAATGTGTTGCTTGATGAGAACTTTGAACCCCGTCTCTCAGATTTCGGATTGGCCAAGCTGATGGACTACGGCGACACACACGTCACTGTTACCGTTGCTGGGACATTCGGCTACGTATCACCAGGTACGGCACAGGGCAATCGTCCCATGGACTAAGATCTAGGCTTAGATACTATCTTTAATTCCTTCCCTTACATAAAAATTCGGTACGGTGCCCTTTTTATCTAATCACAAAGATGGTTGAGTCCTGACGTAATTACTTTAGTCCTGTCGCCGTCCAGCTTCTGTTTGGAGTCCATTTGCTCGATCTAATTCTGCAGATATATTGCGTGAATAGGGCTTCTACATAGTTCGAGATATTATGCTGAACATTTTCCTTTTGGTATTGTCGAATGCAGAATATGCGAAGACAGGTCAAGCCACAGAGAAATCGGATGTATTCAGTTTCGGCGTGCTCCTGCTAGAGATTCTCAGCGGGCGCAGACCGACAGACTCTTCAATATCTGAAGAGCATGTTAACCTTGCGGGCTGGGTACATACTCCACTTAGGACTCCTCTGTATCAGTGATATACTCCTCTGGGAATTGCTATTGTACCTCGTTTATAATTTGTTGTTAGCTCGACTTTAATTTCTGAAAAATTAGTTTATCTCTGGTTACGTACAGGTCCGAAGTTTGCACGAAAACTGTGAGGAATTCGAGATAGTGGAGAAGAGTTTGAGAGACACAGTCCCACACCGGGAGCTTGCAATGGTAATGGAGATCGCTTGCAGGTGTATTTCACTGGCACCACAGGAGCGCCCGCGCATGGACAAAATCGCCCAGTATCTAGAGCGCCTCATCGAACTTGACTCGCCACCCTCTGACTTCACACTTTCCACCACCGCATCCATCAGAACCAGAAGCCTGAACAACATCGACAATCCACGACCCAGCCATGATTTTCTGGATATCAGCGACCTGCCAGGATTCAGACATGATGGGCACAAGTTTGTCATCGACATGGGGCAGAGCTCGTAGAGGCTTCCCAGGGAATGAAGAAGTCGTGGACACAGCTGCAAGTCACGACGTGACGACACTATGAAGCCAGGATATCATGGACAACTGCGAAACGTATCTACCCTCCACCGCCATATCCGTGAAGTCTCACTCAGGTATTCAAAACTGTGTGGAATGTGTTCAGAGCGGCAAATCGTGTCCATATACTCGCACTGATATTTCCCAAGGAATTTTATATCAGACAGAAATTGCGAAATCTGACCAAGCAAGCTAAATCACGTCCATGTTCTTGGCCAAGACCCTGCAACCTTGTAAAATGTAGAATTTAAACACTGGTACCAATTTGCAGAGACAGCTAACCACTGCTGTTGTAGGTTTTTTTCTGTGTATCAAATAGATTAAAGAATAATCGATAGGGCGGGCACCATACCAACCTGGTACCCCGGATGTAAGCTCTGAAAGAACACAAAGAAATTGAAAGAACTGTAGATGTAAATGTCAAACCTAGGAGAAGTCTAGAGCTCACAATTTGCAATCATTCCAACCCAGAGATGTGCCATTGGTATCATGATGCATTCATTGTGCATCAAGTGAATGCATCATGATACCAAGAGTAACATAGGCTTTACACCCAAGTGAATAAATAGTTTGTTGGAGAGGTTCTATTAACTATTTGTATGCCACATGGACATTGCCTGGTTTTTTATTAGTGCAAAATGCACTAATTGTTTTATACTGCATTTTTTTATTGATTATTTTTTCTTCAATGGCTTTCCAGAGAAGAAGGGAGTGTCTTTGCTTTTTAAGTCATTGGATTTTTTTATTCAAAGTTAATTATAGTAAAATCGTGTGATATAATACGATGAGTGTGCCTCATAGTAATTGAATTGAACTATGTAGCAGAGAGTGCCAACATTGGTGTCTTGTAGGATCACAAGCTATGGAGTAGGAGAGCAAGTAGTAAAAAGTACTCCCTCCATCCTGCAAAAAGACCTTGTTTTCACTAAAATCTATGGATTAAGCATTGAGTTCATTGAAATTCATGGATTAAACTTAATTCCATGATTACAGAGGCAGTATGCTGACTGTGATGCAAATCCATAAATTAAGTGAGTATATAGGGAGTATTTTGATTGCCAGAAAGTGTATACATGTTCAAAATCCATGACAATAATCCATGATTAGTATGATCAAAATCCATAATTAGCATGATCAAAATCCATGGATTAACCCCTAAACGTACCAGGGTGTCCCTGGAATTGACAATTTGAAAAAAATCATCATAAACTACTATTTAGAAGAATATTTTGGAATTGATATACAAATGAAAGTTCTAAATTTTGAATTTTAAATTCCATCCGTACAGTTCGATTCACTAATACTATCACCAATATTTAATTATAAAATTTGAAAGTTAAAATTAAATATTCTTTCTAAATTCGATTACAATCAAAATATTAATATTTTTTGATTAAAATTTGTTGGAATGAATTTGAAATGAGATACTCTTAAACGTGGTGATTCTTTGAAATTTTTGTGTTTCTTAAATCTATGACCTCATTTTTGCAAGGCCGCTTTTGAACTGCAGTCAATGCAATTTTGGCTTGGTCAACGACTTGACATACTTCTACATTTGTAATTTTAGAAAAATATATAATCAAGTATGACTAAATCCAACCGTTAGATAGGACAACAACTTGGTGAAGAATCTCCAAAAAATTGGATGACTTTCATCCAAGCAATGATGAGAACGTGAGAAGGGTTTGAATCTGTTAGTCGTCCACTTTCTAGACGCTCTGACGTTTAGGGGTTAAGGTGTCATATTGTGTGCAATGCCATGAAGCAATTGTCAAGCACGTGCGAAGCTTAATTGCCAACGGTGAATGAGTACACTTGGAAATCATGATTTTTATTTTGGGACAAAATTTAAGTCGATATCATAGTCTTTTGTGGGACAAAGGGAGTAATAGGTTTTGAGGATTTCAAACTTTGAAAATGTGCAATTGAATTTTTGTAATATATTTTGATGTGAATTTTGGAATATGTAGGACCAAAATCTAATTTAAAAAAGAAACAAATTCAATACAATTAAACTTCATGGAACTATGAATTATAGTTATTTCGAAAATTGTACAAGTTTTACGTTCCATTCCTCTTTCTCTATTTGATATCGTATGTACATTCTATATATTTTGTACCTCTTCAAAGAAATGATTTGTTTGTTTTATTGTGTTTTGTTTGTATTAGCACCTTGATTTTCCATACCTATTATGATGATGTAGGCATTTTGGTAGTGTCGGAAAGCTATGAAGGAAGGAAGTGCATAAAGAAAGTTTCTTACTATTCTAATTAAAAGAACAAAAGATATTGAATTTTGAAAAGAAAATGCCCCGAACTTGCAAAAAAATAATTTAAAATTTTGAAAGGAATTAATCACAGTTTTGAGTTTTACACCATTGTTTCAAAAGAAAGAAACGAAACATAGTTGTGATTTTTGAACTTATGTTCCAAAAAGAAAAGATAAAAAATGGTTGTAATTTTTTAATTCATTTCCTAAATAAAAGGATGAACATAGCTGTGACTTTTGAACCATTGTCTTGAAAGCAAGGGATGAAATACAATTGTGACCTTTGAATTTGTATTTCAAAAGTAATGAATGAAATAATTTCATACCATAAATGAGGGCTTAGTCAACCTCAAAAATAAGATAAGGATCAATTATTTTTAGCTCATTCAAGCTTTGAAAAGGTGAAATTGATGATATCTTAAAACGGGATAAGTACCAAATATTGTAAATATAGAATGCAATGAAAAAATAGATATTGGTATGAATGAATAGGGACATTTTTTTGAGATGTGTTCTCTTCTATGATTGAAAGAGGAGATTTTAATTCAAATTGCACAAACATCAAAAAAAATTTATGTAGACTTATATTACACGGGATTTGTATAGGCTAAATGTTTGGAGTTGTAAACACACAGTATACTATATTGAGTGCTTTATATAATTGTACATATGTATTCTATTTATAAGTACATTGGTTCCATTTGAAATATGACATTGCTTTAGATTTTTTTAATTAAAAGATTTATCGTAATTTGCATATAGTATGAATAAAACTAAATGAATTTCTGAAATGTTTTATTAATTTTTCAAGTTTTTCATTCTTTTCAAAATAAATTAAAATTTTAGCAAGCAAAATATTGATTTTTTATCAATTGGATTGCCATTTTCAATAAATGAAACAATCATTGAAATTTTCTTTGTAGATTTTATTTTAAAATTTTATCTTTTTACAAAAAACTAAACTATTTAACCACCATTAGCACAAAATTTGTAAGGTTAATCGATTTTTGAACATAAATCTTATTTATATAAATGACATCTTGGTGGCTATTACTTTTTATATGTCACCAAACCTCAACCTTTTTTGCAATTACTAATGTAATATGATTGCTAAAAGTTTCTACAATAAAATTATTCAATTGATTAATTATATTTCCTTTCACCCCAAAGAAGGCCAATCATAAACTTTCTTATGTATGTTATAACCTTTACACCATGGACAATAATCACCTTTGTAATTTTTACCTTTTGTTGGATCTTTATATGGTGGATTGAGATAGTCATTATAATCTTCACCATATAACTTTCTATGTACTTTGTATCCTTGACACATGGGACACCAATCATCATCATTATCTTCGTGAATACTCTCTTCTTCTTTTTTTTCTTCCCTAGGCGGCCATTCATAAACTTCTCTATGAATATCAAAACCCTTACAAACTGGGCATCATATACTAGAGCCTTTTTTTAACTTCTTTTTCTTTATCTTTGTTATTTTCTTTAGTTTTATCTTGTTCACTGGATTTGATAGGTGTTGGGGGATATCTACTATGGTCTTCTCCATAGAGTTTTCTATGTAAATTCTTTCCGCTACACATGCGACACCAATCCATTTTTATCAATTAAATCTTCTTCTTTCTTCTCTTCTTCATTATGGATAGGACAAAAATATTTTTGAACAGCTACACCGTGAATTGGACATTTTGGTCCATCATTTACAAATATTATTTGTGGAACAATTTTAGGCTCATCTTTTACATTTGTAGTGGCAAGCTTTTTTTCTTTGTCTAGTATATTGAATCCCAATATATTGTTAATTTTCTTACAATATCAATTATATTAATGCGAATTATTGATTTTTTCATAAATATTAATAAGACAATAATATATATAGACACACATATATATTACAAAAAATTGAAATGTAAATCTTAATGTATTGACTTTTAGTTATTGAAATGAATTCATATATTTTTATCATGTTACTTCTTTAAAAAATAAATAATAATTTTAAATAATTTTATTAAATGTTGGATATATGTTTTTTGGAATAAAAATTTTAAGTATATAAATGTATGTATTATACACCATATCAAAAAACAATTTGTGAATCTATGTATAAAATACATATTATGATATATTATATAAAGTAATACATCTAAGTTAAATAAAAATTAATGCAAATAATGATACACCTTCAATAGCTTGTCGCCATTTGGGTTTTCCCCGTTGTTTTATCAAAGGAGGAGCTTTGTCTTGAGGTTTAGGATTTATATTCAACAGTTTTTGCAATGCTTTTATGCGTGCCTCTTTATTGGTTTTATCATAGTTGGATATATTTTCTAAGATTGACTTCAAAATGATTCTTGTTTCTATCTCATTGATTTCTGTATTTCAAGAATGTTGATGTCTTTTGAATAATAAAATTAAAAAACATGTTATAAGATATCATCTATTAAGTATTGTAATCATTTGTATTAATAGTTTTTCAACATGATATTTCATGAGATAAATACGAAAGTAAAGATTATACTTTAAAAGTACATTTACCTTGTAGTGTGAGCTTTTCACAACATTCAAAAGTTGGATCCCTCACGTCCTAGAATAGAAACATAATTATTTTACTAATTTTTTAAAAATTAAGTATATATCTTGTTGTATTTATAAAACTAAAAATGATAATTTTTAAAAAAATATATTGCATTTAATTGATTCAAGAATTGGCAAACAAATTAAGCTTTAAATTAATTTTAAAAAAATATGATAATGCATACATTCAACTCACTTTTTTTTATTATATTCAAAATGTGAATTATATTTATTAGTTGAACCTTTAAAATTTACACTTTGAAGAAATTCGAATTATAGAAATGGAACAAGTAAAAAAAAATGCCTTTTTATTTAGTTGTCAGAAATAAAGTTTGTACTCTAGCATTTTCAATCATAATTATAAATTGTTTTAATGTTTTCTATCTTGATGTTGAAACATACATACATTTTTTTATCAATGTTTGAAATTATGCCTTATTCTTTTTGAAATCAGATTTTTTTCAAAAATAATGACAAATAATTATCGTCAAAGTTACAACAATATTACTTAGGTGTAATATAAATTATTGTACCTTTTTTAACAAGAGTAAAGTCCAATATTCATTTTGAAAGTTATTGTTTTAAACACGAAAACTTCAATTATCATTTTTCCTACCATAATATTAACTAATCTAAAATTTCAATTAGATATTTTTATTGCTTTTATTATTATTATTATTATTAATTCACAATTTACCCACCATGTAATTTCCTTACAATAACTCAATAAGAGACCCAATGAAGATTTAGGTTGCATGATTAATTCCAAAATGTCTAGGATATGTATGTCATGTTAGCCGCTAAGCTCCCAAGAGACCTTTTTTTGGTCAAAACAAATAAATAATAATTTATTTATTATAAATATATATTAATTTTGAAAAAATAAAAATACTTTAAATACTACATCAAGTTTACTTTCCAACGCAATTTGAATTATGTCAATCCAAGTTAAACTCCACCCGGGAGAATTTTTCAAAATAGATCACCTCAACATTGTCGAAGTGTTATAAAATTTTCTATTTGGAGAAAGTAATGATGTTACCTCCATCGTTTCTTTTTATTTTTTAAAGTTTACAATAGATAAACCAATTTTAACTAATCAAGCTAAATTTTAAACTCTAAAAGTAAAAATTATAATTTATACAAATTTTCAAAGGTTAATGCCTTTGAATTCATTAAAAAAAGTATCTAAATTTCTTTTTGGATGTTTGACCATATGGATAATTTGTAGAGATGATGCCTTACATATTGTACATTGAATCAAACTTCATTAAACATATGGAAGGCACAAATTATAACATACCATTCTATGTTTTGTCCAATACCCCTCGGACTTACCCCTCAGATTTAATCCTCTAACTATCTAAAAAAAGCGCACACACACACACACACACACATATATATATATATATATATATATATATATATCATTCATCCTTTTTGAATCTTGTTTATATTCATTTGATAAGTTTTAGGAAACTACACGTGCCAAATAATTTTTTATTTTGGAAAATCATTTTTCAACATATGCTAAATTATGTGAATATTTTCCAAGATTCTCTTTTTTCACCATATAAAATAGAAATCATTTGAAAAAATAATTTGGGCTAATCTTTTCATAAATATATTATTTGCCGACCCGGATGGCCAACTGTGGTATAAGGTATGTACTAGCAAGGAAGTACAATATAAAGGTCCAATGAACTATACCGTTCTCTTTATATAGTGTGGACTAGACTATTTTTGAAATTTACCTTGATTGGGAATTACATGCAACATTCACCTAACACACAGGGGTTTCAGAACGAGTAACCACTTAAAAGTGGACACACATGTACTTATGTAAATTTGTGTGGACTAGTCCTCATTAATTTTCAACCCACACTATATAAGGTAGACGGTGTAGTGTACCACGGCCGGAGGCTGCCGGAACGGGGCGTCAGTATTGCGGTGCGGGAACACGAGCGTCTTTTTGATGGGCTGCCGCTCGGCGTCACTCAGCGTCATTCCTGTCAGCGCATAGCTGCCCGGTACCTTTTGCTTTTTCGCACCCGGGCAGCTTTTCCCTTCCGTCGTCGTCGTCTTCTTCTCCTTCCTCCTGTGCGCAATGTGCACCGGCCATGCTGCACAATGCCTCGCAGCCCCGTGCCTTCAATCCCTCTTTCTGCCGTGCTGCCAATTTTCAGCAAGGGCCAGTAACGTAGTGCAGAGAGCACTGCAGAAGTGATGAGTCGCACCTGGATCGTACAGCACGGGGTAGTGCAAGCCGAAGCCCCTGTAAAACTTGTCGGGATGGACGGTCGGATTCGGGGCCACGTCCCACTCCAAGAACTGCGTTTCGCTGTCGCGATACTGTGTCTGTGCCGCTTCCGAGACCAGGTCTTTTTCCATTCCCGCTGGCATTGTTTTCGCTTCGTTCTTCACTTCTCTTTAATTCGTGTTTGCGTCGACGTTGCGCCACAATATTTGGATACAATCAGACTGATGCTTGTTAAGATTGTCGAGATGCAACAAGGACTCTGCACTTATACACTGAAGTTGAAGCTGAAGAAAAGACAGTGTGAGAGAGAGAGCGTTCACAGCTTCCAGCTTCTCATTTGAGAGGCATAGAAACTCATTAGCGTACTTATAAGCTTAGAAACTAATTCGTGATTAATGTGATTGAATCGTTGCGCCATATTTGGATACAACTTGTTAAGATTTTCAAGATGCAATAGGGACTGTGCACTGAAATTGAAGCTGAAGAGTAGTTTGAGAGCGAGTGTTCACAGCTACCTTGAATTTCAGCTTCTCGTTTGAGGCATAGAAACTAATTCGTGATTAATGCGATTGAATCGCTGCACCACGTTTGGATACAATCAGACTGATTTTTGTTAAGATTTTCCAGATGTGATAAGGAATCTCCATTTATGCACTGAAATTGAAGCTGAAGAATGCGAAAGCAAATAGCGTGAGAGAGAAGCTTGCAGCTCCCGTGCATTTCAGCTTCTCTTTTGATGCATAGAAACTAATTAGCGTGCTTTTAAGCTTGTAAACTAATTCGTGAATAATGCGATTGATTCGTTGCATCACATTTGGATACAATCAGACTGATGCTCGTTAAGATTGTCGAGATGCAATCAGGACTTCACTTATGCACTGAAATTGAAGCTGAAGAAAGATAGTGAGAGGGAGAGAGCGTTCATCAAGCTTGCAGTTCCCGTGAATTTGAGCTTCTCTATTAATTGAGGCATAGAAACTAATTAGTGTGCTTCTCGGGATTATATGTAAACTCATTTGAGTAATGCCTTCTAAGAACACATACTTTGCGGTATCATTTCTAAGCACTGTGACAATTGATTGGGAGGCTTACCGTAGAGTGGCTTCTATTAAGTCGAAGGGGGAGGAGCCAAAATTTCTGAACTTCTCATGCAAGTGATCGAGCATCCGATCGTGGTGCATCCTTTCTCAATGATCACACTTGTGCAGGGGCGCGTTCTGGACGCAGTCACGTGGTTGGAGTTGGAGAGGGAGAGACGTCATAGTTAGAGTGATAGTGCAATTTTCGCTTGCGAGGTCGAAATCGAAATCGAAATCTGCAGCACATTTGTAACAATGTTGCACTGTGAGATGGAGCCTGTCAAGAAAGACGCACAAGAATTCTATTTATTAGGTGAAGCGTGTTGATTATTGTGGTCAACACACTGGTGGCACCTAACAATCCCGCTAACGATCTGACCAATTGAATAATCCTTTAAAGCATGCCCAGACGATGATTAGGACTGCACTTCACATACGCAAACGCAGTGCCCTACTACTTTCCGTCTTATAAAGTTTAACGCCACCTGTGGGGTTGCTGTAATTTGCAGATTGAGAGGAGTAGCAGATATCCTCTGTCTTAGAACTTCATTGGAGGAGTTAGACCGATATCGAGAGAACCTCGGAATGTATAGAAGTTGACCATCAGCTTAGTCCAACTGCTTTTCGTCAAAAGGGAACTTTATTAATAACAAGCCGGGTCGGAGAATTGAAACCACCAATTGTTCCATCTGCTCGTTCTGCCTCATATGCGTGTCCTTCAGGCAGGGGCAGCGATAAGAATGCTTGGGATCAACATCCATTTTCAAGAAAGGACGATGGTTGGCTAGCTTGCAATATTGCTTAGAGCTTGGAGAAGAAACAGCTTGAAAGAAGATCAAGGGGTGTCATGGCTTGTTTCAAAAATACACTGAATTGGAGTGAAGAATCGGGTTCAGAAGTGTGGGGATGACACAAGTTCGAAAATTTTCAGAATAATCTTTCGAGGTAAAAATTTCAACCAAATCTCACTGTTTCTGTACTGCAGTTTAGTTAATTTTTGTTCTGTCTTCTTTGGATTGATCGATCTATGTTACCTGCAATTAGGTCCATGCAGTCTCCCATGAATAGTGTGTTCCTTACACCTAGGTTCGATTTTGTTGAAGTTGTCTCAAATGTAAATCACTGGGCTAAAGCTAGTGGCATAAAATCCAGGAAGCACATCAAGGAGTTTTGTAAAGGATTGTACAGAGAGCCAACGATTTCAGAGCGAACGGATTGTTATAAGATGAAGACAAATCTGCAGAGCTGAGAACTCAAAGGAACGAAATAGAATCCGAGACGGTGCCATGGAACGGTAGCTTAAAAATTCGGCAGTTTGCTCATGTCAAAGACTAAATCCAACATCATCGAGCAGTACTTGTATGCCTCCTGCATCAAGCCCTGCAAAACCAAGATTGGAAAATGGAAAATGGAAAATAAAGAAGAGCACAATTTCCAGTGATAAAAGAGCTCACTATTGCAGCAATGAGACAGGTTCTGTTACTCATCACGCAGTCCTTTGAATCCTATTAATTGACAGATGCAGCGGTGACATTAAGACGAACATGAAGATTGGTGAGAACTTAGCAAGAGATGGAGTGCAAATTCCTTCGCTGCTTGATGCATGTGAGGTTCTCGATGTTGAAGTTTGAAATGCGCTGCGTGCTTCCAGATGCAGAATCAAACGAGGAAAGGTGTTCAGTGCTGGGAAATGGCCGGGAGAGGCGAGAAAGAAAACGACACACTGAAAGAGTCCCAAACTACCTCTATGAGGTTGGAAGTGGTAGGGATTAGTAAATGCTACAATGTCTTTCACTTGACGGCTGGAAACTGCATCGAAAAGTCCCCGTGTCTCTGGCTTATCAAACTTTGAAGAGTTTGAGCCAACTTCCATGGGTTTGAGAAGTTGCCTATGTAAGTAGGTAAGAGGAGGGGAAAAGTGGTAAGGTGAGTGGGCCATAAACCGATGCCGACCATAAAGAGACACTTATGTTTATTTCATCAATGATACTCCAATGTGCCATAAATCAACAATCAATGAATTAGTTTAGTGATTGTTGACTTTGAATCATTACTTGGATTCACCTCTTTTGTGGGAACTATCTTCATTTTAAATTTCTTTATGATCCTTTAAGGCATATCCACTGTCAATTTCAGCCCATGTCTACTCAGCCCATGTCTACTCAGCCCATGTCTACTGCCACAAATAAGCAATCTAGACCTTGGACATTGAAAATTCATAACTTATTCAATATAAGTCCAAAATTTATGATTCAACTTGGGGATAGATTCATAATCAATTAGCTAATCCATTCAAACTATCACAATGCACCTCAAATTACCCAAAATAGGCACAATGCTCATAGTGTCGGTTTATGGCCCACTCACCTTATTAGATTTTGTGTCATTATCGACCATGAAGTGGTGCACACTGCCATGGATTTGAACATGAACAAATTTGATTGGTTAGGAGAAGTTGCCATGAAGTCTTTGGCTTGAGAACCCTCCGTACTTCATGACAACTTCTCCACCACTTTTTTCTCAAAAACTCACTTGAAATGTGAAACTTGGTCCTCTGAAGTCCCTAAAAACTTGTCTTTCAGTGAGAAACTTCACCCATGGAAATTAACTCTAAAACTTCCATAGGTTTGAAAAGTGCCCATGGAAGTAAGTAAGAGGAGGGGAAAGTGGTATTACGTTTCGTCTATACCCGAACATGAAGTGGTGCACACTTCCATGAACTTGCATAAGTGATGTTTTAATTGGTTAGGAAGAAGTTTCCATGAAGTTGAGGGCTTGAGAACCTTTTATACCTCATGATAACTTCTTACTTTTTTCTCAAAAGCTCACTTGAAATGTGAAACAAGTCCCTAAAAACTTGTTTTTTAGTGAAAAACTTGTTTTTTTATTGAAAAACTTCACCCATGAAAGTTGGACTTTTCTGACTAAGACTTTGGTGCTCTTCCCATTACTAGCAACAATCAATTTTTTAAATGCTACATGTAGGAATCAACATTTCTCTTTTTTCCTTCTCTTTATAGTCTTCACCCTATATTTGTTTTTCAAGTTTTTGATTTAATTTTCTATAATTTTGTTTGGAATAAAATTCCACCTTCTCCTTTTTTTACAATGTTCCTCCATTCAAATCTTCCTTTCCCTATTTTTGCATTGCTCTCAAACTCAAATATCCACCTTTATACAGTTATTCAATGAAGGCGGTTCATCTACATCCCCACAATTACAACCCCCCTGAATTTGTGCAAGGGATTGTTGAAACAATTGGAATTTTGCATTTATAACTCAATAAGTAAAACTGTATTTTATGATCACCTCCATAATTTCCAAATACAAGCTTCTAGTTGGATTAACCCCGAAATTCCAAATACCGTACATTGTGGTTGGTTTCGGACAGCCGGGTGTCGAAATTGAATTTCCTCATCAGATTTTGAGAGGTCCATGTCACCCTTAACCAATCACAAGGTGACATGTGGCACTTTGGGACAAAAAGTAATTAATTAATGTCGAAACCGACCACGACGTAGGGTACAAGCTTCTAGTTCCTAAACGTCCACCTGTCCAAGAAAGTGGATGATGTATAAAATCAAACACAGATTTCTCATTTGTCATTGACTTTTTGTAGTGTGAATATTCTATGGGCAGTTAGCTTCATGCACATGTCATCCGATTAGAAAGGAGGTGATTTGTGAAATTTTTATGTTTATTTCATGTTGTAGTAATTCACCCAAACTTTTGAAGATTTCAGTGTAAAAGTGCTCTTAAAAAAGTCAACTCGTAAAACTAAGCAATCAAAAAATCTTCAAAAATCACTACACTTAGAGTATTACATTTCAACCAATCACATCAAAATTCATGTACTGTACAAATTGTCAATATCTTACTTGTAATCAAATTACAAAAGAATTTTCAATCTCACGTTTCAATTTTTATACAAAAATAATGGTGATGGTAGATCACCAATATTTACGTTTCATAGATATAACGGTATGGATAGAATCAAAAATCCATAATGTACAACTTTTATTCATAGATCAAGTTCAAAAGATCCCTCTTAGTTACATTTTATAAGACATCTTTGAAATTCTCCAACTTTGGAGAGAAGTGAAGATGTTTAGGGGTTAATAGTAATACACCACCTACTATTATTTTTGCAAACAACCTATCATATTGAATTGCAACACGTATTTATCAACAACCTCAATTTTCTTTTTACTTGATTCAGTCTATTCAAATCAAACAATCTACAATCTAATATAAAACTATGATAGAACTATGTTTAAATCCATTATAAACATGCTTGAGTCTAGAATACATCCTCTTACAGTCCATAACTTTTGAGCATATGTTACAATTTGTGGGAATCAAGTTGTTGATCAACCACCACGGCTCATAATTTTATAGACCATTGACCCCTAAAATACACTTACAATCTTTTCTGGCTCTAAACCTTTCTTTCAAATAAAAAATGATAGGTATTCCCTACACCATACTTTTTGTAAATGTCTCATTTGGTTTTTGTAAAACCTACCTCATGTGTAAAGAAAAAGAAGGTTTAGAAAATTAACCTACAATTTTTCCAATATCAATCAATTGTAGAACCAAAGTGATATTGATTCCCCGATTGTGAGGGAGGAGGGGGCACCCCTTGTGTAATTTGGAATACACGTGTGTGCGAAGGGGGGGCTATCACATAATTGGGTTATTCTAGGTATATTCCAAATATATTCTCGGATTATTCCTTACTTGAATTTTAAGCATCCTATGTTACATCTAAAATTTTATAATTAGATATAAACTTTACCTCTTGATAAATAACATGAACCCTATATTTGAACTCACGCGATTTTTTAATTTTTCAACAATGACTGCTCTGGGCCCGATTTGCTCCCCAATTGACTCCCAATTCTCAAATACTTTTTAGAATGAACTCTATATTTCATATGTATAAATAACACAACTTTTGAAAAAAATAAATTATGGTTAGTATAAGAACAAATTTAAAAAACATTTATTTTAGTAAGCCAATTATTTCACAACAACTTATTTGCTTTGCAACTCAATCCACGGAGACAACTAGCTTCATGTTATCTAATGTTGTAAGGAAAAATACATTAGAAAGATTTTGAGATCTCCAAAGGGCCGTCAGTTTAGCCAGGACCCTCATGCACATAAATGAATTGATTTTATTTATTATTATAAAAAAAATCATTACAAATTTATTAAAAAAATATAACCAGACCATTGTTAGATTATTGTTATACATCTAAATAATTATTAAAAAAACAGTACAGAATAATAAATCCAAATCTGACGTGGCCAAATTTTGGCCATGTCAGATTTTTTTTTTTTTTTTTTCGTAATTTAAAAAATATATATAATTTATAATTATATTTTTTATATTTTTTTTGGATGGCATCTTTGGCCAAATTTGCAGCCCTTTGGAGGCCTCAAAACGTTTGTAATGTATTCAAGTTCTAAAGACTAAGAGACATAATTACATAATAGAGTTGTTCACAAAATTTGGAAAGTACTAGTTTCATCCTCGTCCTCCATTTGCTTTACATCAATGAACGTAGGTAAATTTATACACCTCCAAAGAATACAATATCCTTTTGGCTTCTCAATTCTATGTGCTATTTACTTAAATATAAATGTGAAATTAGACGCAAGCTTAATTTCTTCTATATTTGAAATGAATCATTTCACTAATTTTCCCTAAAACCCACTCTTTACTTCATTCTCCAATAGTGTAGTACTAAAGAATAATTCATTTCTTTCACCTAAGTATTATAATAATAGATTTTTTATAAATGTGATTCAAAGGTAAAAGTAGCCAAATATAAGTCTTTTCTCAAATACATTAGGTTACAAGATTGGGGAGTTGAGCTAAGTATATTGTTCATGTATCTACACTACACGCACTTTATAATGAATTTGGCATTCTTAAATTTGCAATTAAAAAACTCTAAATGTAATTAACTCTACAACAATTTAATATTATATGCAACGCTCTATTTTTCCAACCAAAAGGTGTTAGGAAAATAATCAATCGCTTCCTATCATCACAAAAGTTTAACTCTATGAATTTAAATGTCTATATGTCTATATATATATAGATATATATATATATATATATATATATATATAGACACACACTCGCACGCGCACACACATACAAAAGTACACATATAAACTTTAGAAGAAAAGTGGGGTCTCCAAAAGGCCTTTGGTTTTCTCACATGCAGTGAAATTTCAGTGGTGCCCGCACGTTTTCCCTGCTAGCACCAATGGTGCCACAACGCTACCAGCAGTGCAGTTCCGTGGGTCGAACCAATTGACACTGCCATCACTGCCGACGCTACCAGCACTGCGGCTTCCTACACTGCTAGTGGGCAGCGACCTTCACCAATGGAAGGGGTGTTTGGGCAGCTTGTTCACCTAACCCATGCTGCCTTAGAGGGCCTTTTAGAGACCCCACATTTCTCCTAATGCATGCATATCTTACATGTTTTCCTTATAGTCTCATTTGATGTTAGTTCCCATTTGTCTTTATAACCTAAAAACTAGGTAGTATAGAGTCTACTCTTTATCTTAAGTGAGCTCTATATTTCACCTTTTAGCACATACTTACTTCAGAAGTACAAATAATAGCAAGGACAATTAGGTTGTTTGGATAAGTTCAAATGTTTTACCGTAGCAAGATGGTGTAATTCCAATGGCCCTATACTTTTATAATTTTTTGAACACTTTTTTATATGTCTTAAAAGTAGTTATACATATGACTGGGCCTAAAATGCAAAGAATGAGTACATAGGTAGACTTTGAATTGAAACTCTTTGTGAACTAATTGTTAAAATGCCTTGTAAATTTTTTGGACTTGTGTGTAGGCAAGTCATTTACATGTTCATTTTTTTAAATTCTCAATATTGAAAGCACGGTAAACTGAACCGATAAAGTCATCTTTAATGCTGAAATTACAATTTTCTTGGTCAAAGGCATTAAAAAGTCATATATAAAAGTTCTAATTTAGTTGCGCCCTCCATTTTCATATTATTTACTTAAATCCATAGTTTCAAACTAAAATAATAAAAAGGTTACTAAAAGTAAAGCTTGAAAATAGACGTCTAAATCAAATTTCGGGAACAAATTTGATGAATTGAATCATGTTCAATATGAATATAAATTATATATTCTTTAAGTTCGTTGTGCATTTGAAGGCTCCAAAGAAAAAAAATCTTGGGAAACTAAATATTTAATGCAATTTCAACTTGTTTTATATCTACTTTTTAATTTGGTCAGAACTATTTTTCCAATTTAGCCACTTTAACCTTACTATAACACATATAAATACTTATTGAAGATGAATTTTGCAATTTTTTTGTTAGACTTTGTGAAACATTGTATCTTTTATTTTGTTAAAAAAAATAATTAAAATTAATGGATTTTTGGACCTTACATTGTTGCTTCTTCACAAGGATCGCGAGGGGTTCAGTTTACCATGCTTTTAGCCAAAATTATAGAAAAATTAAGAGTGCACACACCTAAATGAATACACATGTCGCTGATACAAAATTTAGACTTTAAAAGGGACAATGTTTCTACCACATTTTCTAAAAGACAATTGAAAATAAGTCTCAAGGATGACATATGTCAATCTTCAAGTGCCCGGTATAGAAAGAAAACCACTTCTTGGCTCAATTGCAACCTACTACTCCCCTACTGATTGCACATCCAATTAGGAAAGAACAACTTTGGGCAATCATGAGGTAGTTGATCCTCTAACTCCTCTTAGTATTCATTTTAGCTTTGACTAGTATATGCTATTTAGACTTGCATCTATAGCTACCAATTTCACTTGTATATTAAGTCACCCTATGCTCCCACACTTGGATTCTAGAAAGAGTAAATAAAGTACTTAGTCAGTGTAGTCATCATGGAATACAATTAAAGAATTGTCACTTTTGGGCCATATAGATTCTACCGTTGTGGCAAAAATATTATTTTTAATTATTCGTAAATTCTACAACAACTTTACCATTAGATTTGTAGTTCTTCAATTCTGGCAATATGGTTGTCAATATGGTGAAATCAAGGTGCACTTACTTTTGCAAAAATACAAACGCACTTAGTGATTAACCCCTAACCGTCCTGACGTCCATATTTTGGACATTTTTTGGGGTACATTCACCTTTGAAGAGCTGTAACTTTTGCAAAAAGTGTCCAATTTCAATGAAATTTTGGAAAAACAAACCACATGATGTATGGAATGAGTGGTAAAAATTTCAAATCAATCCAAGATGTATCAAATTTTTGGTGATCATTTGAAAGTAGGGTCCTTTCTTTTGGACAGTTTTTGTGCATTTTGAGGGCTGCAATTTCGAGGGCTTGTATCTCCTTCATCCCATGTCCGTTTACAATGCATCTTTGCAATTCTTCAAATCTGGAGAGGGTTGTGGGCATTTAGGGGTTATTAGAAGAAATGACTATCAATTTTTATTTTTCTTTCATCCTCTAGTACCGGTACAAATTATACTTAAGATAAAAGAAAAATTAAAAATCAATTAATGTGAAGAAATGACTATCAATTTTTATTTTTCTTTCTATCTTTTGGAGTTGTCTAGCTCAAATTGTATATTTTCCAATTGGAGTTTTCTAGTACACATATTTTAGAACTATTTACTCCTATCTACTTGTGCACTAGCCATAGCCATATATACTTCAAGTCATCAATTAATCACCATAAAAATATGTTCAAGGGCTATTATAAACGTGGTTTATTTTTGGTCTTACACATAGTAGGAGACGATTGGTCTACTCACAACCCATAAGGTTCACCTATCTATTTGATTTTGAAATTGTGTAATATGTTGCTAAAAACATGGAAATGTCTCTTTTTATTTGCATTGGGTTTTGATGGCATTTGTGGGTGTGATGGTTTGGGTCTTCATAATGATGGGGAAGGGGCTACAATAGAACAAGTGTTCCTTTTGGATGTTTATACTTTAAAGTAGAAGGACCTTATTCTGTTTCAAAACAAGTACCTTTACAATGCACTCAAAGTGTCCCCTTAAGGTTGTAAATCCATATGCAATTCATATGCATTTACCAATTGAGTTCTCGTTTTTAGATCATCTTTGGGCATTCCACATGATTACAATTACATTCCCCTTTAGAAAGTTGGATATAGGTATGAACACATTTGTTTGCATATTTTTTAAAAATAAATGATAAAACATTGAATTTTTACTAACGAAAACCAATCATTTCAAACTTCTAACACTACCTAAAAGTTTCAATTCATTATTTCATTATTATCATTATTTATTAATATTGAAAAAAATAAAAAATAAAAAATAAAATTTGAAATACAAAATAAGCACAAATACATTAATCTGATATCAAAAATTCTTAAAGGATCAGAATGAGGTCCTTCTACCTTATTCATGGTGATCTTGAGCCAACGTTATGACACTACGAGGGTAAATTATGACTATGATAACAACAACAATAAAAATAACAATAATAACAATAACAACAAGCGGCTATTTGCCTATTCTTTGCCTTAGTATTTATACTATATTTACTTTTATAGCTTGTTTACATTGTTGAGCCCATGTAACTTCTTGAAAACAAGCGACTTGTCGCGAAGTCTCTGCCTTAATATTTACCCTAGATTTACTTTTAGGACGTGTTTATATTGTTCAACCATGTAACTCCTTGAAAACGAAGCGTTTTCGTAGTCTTTCTCCTTGTAGGACAGAGACAACAAAGTGTTTTCGTAGTTTCTCCTCTGATGGCGGGGCAAAGACAACAAATCTAGAGGATATTATTATTATTATTATTGATAACACTGACCTAAAGATCATCGTGAATGGAGGTGGTTCGTCCAACTCCACGACGAGGATCACGGTGACCGGGAGAGGCCGGGGAACATGTACCGGTGACCGCCTGGTCCCGACCCTCGACCGTGGACCTGAAGTTCGGCGGCGGCAACGAGGCGCAAGTTTCTCGAGCACCCGTGCCGGAGGATGACGTCTGCCGATTGCAAGCAAACAATCGAATCGAGCTCCGGCCAATTTTCACGTAGACTCCGATGCAGCAATCAGAAAACAGGGATAGGAATTTCAGACAGGAAATAAGACAGAAATCTGTATAGAGAACTTGTCCAATTTTGTAACCCTAACCCTAAACCCTGATCGAAGCACGAGCAGGGATGGTCGGAACTGATCAGATGCGGCACTGAAAGGAAGGCATCGGCAGCCGTGGATGCGGGAGGTGATGGTGGTTGAGAGGCCATGGCTGCCAGGCGAGTGTTGCGATGGTCACGACAGTGGCTTGGCTCTTCTTCCACGAGCATCGATTGTGCGGGGGGAGAATCTTCGCAACGGATGCAGCCATGGTATTTGAATCTCGTGAGGTAAGACCATTGCGTCACTTTTCGAAACCTCCTAAACCCTAATTCTGGATTGTCTGGGAATTGAGAGACCTGTTTTTTGGTGTTTCTATTTGAATTTATTGAAAATACGATGAAGATTTAAAAGAATCGTCGCAACAGATGCAGAAATGGCATTTGAATGTTTCGCACATTTTGGAAACCTCTCCTAAACCCTAAATTTTGGATTGCAAAGTGGTTGTTGTTTATATCTGGGAATTCAAAGATCTGTTTTATGATGTCACTATATGGATTTATTGAAATACAATGAAGATTAGAGCTTTAGAGACTTTCGAAGAGTCCTGAGTGAGCTGTGAGTTTATCATGCAGGGTGTTTTTTGACTTGTTCACTATAAGTCTAGGTTGGAATGTTCTCGTTCTCCGGTTTCTAATCCTGTGACAATGTGAACGTTTTTAACGTTTCTGAATCGTTATATGTGTACTTACAGCTTAAGAACAGTCTTTAAAAAAACGCGGTTAAAAATTGTTAGAACGAGAATTATTTCATTTTCAGGTAATACAGCTACAAGTCCATTTGGAGTTTATGCATTTTTATTTCAATTGAGCTTGAGAGTGACGGTTTTGACATGATCAAAATTGCGGGATGAATGTTCACAGGAACGCCTTTGGAATTGCATTTGATATAGACGGTGTTCTTATTCGAGGCAGTGACACCATAGGGCGGGCACCCGATGCTCTGCGGCGCCTTTATAAGGATGTAGAAAATGGTAACAATATCAACTTGAACCTTAAACAACATTTCTATTCTGTAGGCAATATTCTTGGGATGGTAGCCATGAATTTATTGTTTGCGGTGGTGAAATTTTGCAGGGGAGCTCCTTGTGCCGTATGTATTTCTCACCAATGGTATGCGTCTCACCGTTTACAATTGTTCAATTAGTAGCCTTCAGTACGAGCCTTTGATCAAAGTAGTCCCAGAAAATGCTCAAGACTGATAAGAACGTGATCTTTCTCTTCAGGATGACTGAATTGGTGGATAGCATTTCTTGTTGATCAATAAGAATTGTTGAAATGGTCAATGATCGTACTTATTACAGGTGGAGGAACAACTGAAGCGGCCAGAGCGCTATTGCTAACTCATCAACTTTCAGTTCCTGTGAAACCCATTCAGGTGGTTCTCTTTATGCTGTTTCTTTGCTCTAGTTACGCTTTTCTGATCCATATTTTTTGAGGTGGATCGCACTTATTTTCCTGCATTTGTGGCTCTTTGTTGTTACCTGATCAATTTCAAATGTTTTCTCAAGAGTGATTCTCAGCAATGCAAATTTTGGAAATGATTGGTAGTAATGGGATGTTTTGCAGGTACTCTTAGGTCATACTCCATTCAAGTCCCTTGCAAAGCGGTTTGTTTCCAACTTGTTGGCTTCCATATCATTGTCTCAAAATTCATGCACAGCGCACCTACTTTATCAGTCATTTAGTTAAAAAAATTCATGTAATTCAGGGAAATCCACTTTGCTGAAGCTGCTGTAAGTCAAGTTTAATTTTTAAGTCACAAATAATGTTTTCTACGAATGCAGATATAGATCAAAAAGGGTGTTGGCTGTTGGCAAAGGTGATCCAGCAGCGGCTTTGACGAGCTATGGATTCCCGTAAGCTGCAATCTCATGATGTAACCTTTATTGTGAAGTGGAAGTCCTACTAGTCTATTTGAAAATTTTCATGGAAAGGCTGAGAACTCTGTAACCAACTGACATTGTAGTTGAATCCTTGGATGGATGCCATATTCCCTGAGATCATATTGCACTTTTTTAATATTTCCGTGATTCTTATCCTATTTGGTCTTGGTCTAATACTTGGTCAAATTTACTGTCTGCCATATGCTGCACTGATGTAGTTTTGTGAACTCTCAAGCGAAAACAGTAACTGCTGTAGATCATGTATTGAAACGTTCTTCTTGTGTGGATGTTCGTTATTCAAAGCTTACTGCGCCAATGATGTTTCTGTTTCAGAATCGTGGTAAAGATGGACAGCTATTACAAAGAATTTCAGCACATTGATCCTTTGCAGGCTTACAAGCCTTGGATGAAAACTGAGACCAATCCCAACGACATGCTCATGCCTGCAAACGAGAGGCAAATCGCAGCTGTGTTTGTGTGCAGTGACCCAGTTGATTGGGGTCGGGATCTTCAGGTCCGTGGACGTTTTCACAAATCTTCCAGGCTTTCGTTTGATTCCATGCGGTTGTTTTGGGTTTCAATACTCTTATTGAACTTTTCAGCGGTGGTTAGAACATTGCTGATAAAGAGAAGCTTTGGATACCTAGTAAAAACCCAGCAACAAGTAAAAACCCAGCAACAAGACATATTCTAGAAATCCTAGCCGTGTCACAATTTATGCTGGGGGGGAGGGGTGGGTTCTCTACTAGTGAAAACCTGTGTTTTCACCTTAGATAGCTGTGCTTATGCTTCCGTGATTCAATGAGCACAGCTTAGCTCGAGTGAAGTGGGTGTGGATTGAAAGTCCGTGAGCTACACTGTCGAGAGTGGACTGTAGTAGTCTCGTTCATTTGATAAACCTGCTTTCAGACACGAATGCTAACTTCAGCGCCTCTTAGATTTCACTCTCTGCTGTTGACGAGGTGGGTGCTGTTGTAGCAGGTATTGTGTGATGTGCTTCGAGCTGGTGGATATCCTGGTAAAAGTGCTGCCGAAGTTCCCCAACCTCCAATCTATTTTGCGGCTGATGACTTTGAGTACCCGACCAAATTTCCAGTTCCCAGGTTTGGCATGGGCGCCTTTCGAATGGTGCTTGAGAATCTGTACGTGAAACTAACGAAACGTCCGCTTGTATATACTTCTTATGGAAAGCCGAAACCCATTGTGTACCACCTGGCAGGCAAAACCCTTCACAGTATTGCGGCGACGATGTCTTCTGGCTTAGAGATGGCAGAACCAGGGAACCAGGGGGCTTGGGTAGCTAGAGACGAAGAGTCTGCCCTCAAGACCTTATATATGATAGGCGACAATCCTGAAACGGATATAGCAGGAGCCATCGGTGCTGGACGGCCATGGTTCTCCATCCTTGTGCGAAGTGGTAATTTTCGAGGCACTGGGAATCACGACAAGTATCCTGCCGACAAAGTGGTTAACGATGTGTACGAAGCTGTAGATTTTATCCTCAAGAAAGAAGGGGTCAGTACTGAATAGGTGCTCCATCTCGGCAATTCCGGTCTCGGCACCAGTGTAATTTTTTTATATCTATATTATTTGGGGCACAGAATGCAATGGAAGGACCCTTGGATGTTCTTCAGTACCACTCTCACTGTCGTTATATTGACAGGAACAAGCCAGGTTGCAGCTTGATCGGTGCAGAGTGCTCTTCCTCAGGTAAGACTAGCAAATACTACTGCTGTTAGAAGAAAAATTTGTAGATTTGGTTCCTGAGTTCCATTCAGTTTCCAAGTAGTTGACCATCCATGTGTCAAAAGTCATTCACTTATCAAGATTCAGATTCAGAACAAAGTATTTTTGTCATGTAGTATATTTGTCTTTATGCAAACCCAAAATTGTCCAGGGCTTTTGCAATAGTGAATACAGCAAACTAAGACTCTTGCGGCCAAATGACTATGAAATTTCTTCTAATGAGCTTGAGGTGTACCCTATTGCCAGGTCCGTTTCGAAATGCCAGGTGGGATTCTACAGCCCACTTGTTTCAGCGCTTTTTGCACTTTTTGTCTGCAATTGATCTTGCAGTAGGATAGTAGACAATCAAAAGATGAACGTGCAGTGAACTGTCACTCTTTCTGTTAAGTGAAAACAAAATAGGAGGTCCGTCGACAAGGGCATTAGCAGCCGTTTCTGTATCTGTAAACGAGCCCCAATTTGTGAATAGAATGTGTTTTTTTTCAGATTCTGTATCCGTTTCTGCTAGACCTTGTTTACAAAATAGATACAGAAGTGGCTGGTAATGGCCTCATGCCCTAAGGTGGAGCCACCAGTTAACCTAATTCAAAAAGCGACGAGCATGCAAAGGGTGACGCTCGCCTGGGTATCAGAACCCGGGTATCAACCGTGGAGTTTAGAAAGGCCCGACAGATGGACGGAGGAGATTGCATTGGGACCACCACCAACGGCGGAAGTCATCAGTCACTGATAACGCACAGACTCGCAAGGACGTAGTAACTCACCAGTGTGGACTGACTAGTAAGTTACGCCACGGCGATGCGCGGCCATCCACCGCACGATGCAGCCCCCCGTCGCGCGCCGCCGGTCGGGAACGGGGTTCATCCACCGTGGCCGCCCGCAACGGATGTCGTCGGACCTCCGTCGTCGCCGGATGGATGTCGTCGTTCGGATGAACGTTGGATGGATGAATTCAGGGCCTGTGAGTTCGCTGGTAAGTAGAGTTGTGTGTCTACGTGAAGGCTCAAGAGGCTCTGGCATTGTTTGAGAGGCAGTAGCAAGCACTCGCAGCGGAGAGGGCGACGACGACGACGACAACGTCGCGAGCACGTCGAGCGCTCGGTGTTTCTGCGTGTGTTTGAACGTGAGTGTCGATGCGTGTGTTTTCGTGGCGTTTTTGGTGGCGTTTTTGCGAGAGATTTTGGAGTTTTCTGCGAGATTGTGATGAATTTCCGGCGGTTTGGAGGCCGCAGGGATTCGGAGTGTGGTGAGGTGTGAAGGAGCGATTCTTAACGGAGAGAATGAGGCGCGGGTGATGATGTTGATGATTGTGCCGTTGTGTACGATTTCTGTGCAGGGTTGTTGCGACCTTGTCTCTTGATCCTGCGGCTGTGCGCAAGTGCTGAAGCTCCCGTATGCGGTTTTGTTGTAGTAGGAAGTGATCATCGATAGCAATGAGGTTTGCATGCTAATCTGTGTTGTTCTGCCTGCGGCTTCTTTGATGTTGTGTCGATCTTTAGGAGTAGGATGCAGCTGCCTTCTTGCATGGAAGGCGGAGTTCCGAGAGCGGCGCTCGAAGTCGTAACTGATAGTACCTCTGTTGTTTCGAAGATTTCGGTCGCAAAGGAGAAATTTATAGCGATTCTGACTGCGAGAGATCTGAAGGAAACAGGTTCCTTAATGTGTCCTTACGTCTTTTTAGAGCGAGGAAAGAACGTCCAACGGCTGCTGTAGGTGGTTTCGGACGCCGTAGTTGTGAGGATTATGTCTCTGATACAATTTCTGTGTTATTGGACGTTTTCTTCCAGAGTGCTGTAGACAGTGTTTCTTATGTTTATCGAGAAGTCACATTGAACAGGCACAGTGAGCGTACAGAATGCTGCTTTTAATTGTTTTGAAATATCCACTCGCCGGCAACTGAAACGCACGGCAGAGATTGCTTTTGGTCTTACCAAGGGATGAAACTGCAAGTGTTTCGAACAGTTTAGAATCGAAGATCGCGTGGTTAATGTCGCATCTAGGTTCCTGTCACTCGTGAAAGCGCGCTGCAGTTGTCGTTCTCTTTGGTGTCGAAACGTTGGGATTTCCTCCTTTACAGAGTCTTTAGAAGAAAGTTTCGTAAGACGTCCTGGCTCTGCAGCAGCCCTAGGATGTTGCAGAAGGTCGACTTGTCGAAAGCGTGGGATCGCGTGTTCTTCAAGTATTGTTGTTACCAATCTGCATGCTCGTATAGCGTATTGAGTTTTCTCAAGATTCTCCTTGTCATGCAGACACGTTTTCCCAGAACATGCTGGGCAGTTTTCGAAGAGGACCGGCGAGAAGGAGTCTGTTGGGAATGAGAAGCGTCCCGGAGAATGCGTGAAGCTTGGGGATCATAAGAAAGTTTTGATAAAAATGCCAGCTAGTAGGCTGAAGTCAGCCAGCTCTTCTCACCAAGCGCACCAAGCGAGGGAGCTGAATAACGGTGATAACAAACAGCTGGAGACGGTTGAGAATGCTGGTGTCAAGGACGAGGAGGAAGGCTCGGATGAGGGTCTGAAGCGACCCCACCCGGATGGAGTCAATCTGCAGTGGGGTCACAAGAAACGGACGCGCAACAATAAAGCAGACGCCAAAGCTAGTGTGGAGGAGTCGTCAGGAATTAAGAATCCGATTTTAAGACCAGATAGGCGTGTTGTGAGGGCTGAGAAAGTAGCTCCTGCACAGGGCAAAGCACCAGCGGTTGCCCCTTGCTCGCAGTCGCCTCTCAAGTCGACCAACGGAAGCCGAAGGTAAGATTATTGTTGTGTTGCATCTTTATCTCTGTGGCTCATAAGTTTTTGTCTTCTCGGGGGATTTGGGGACTCCAGGAGATTGACCCCGGAAACTGTTTTCTCTACAGAGATATCAGAGAGCCGGAGGAGAACGGGACGACAGCCACGGCGAGGAATGTTGATGCGAACGGTGTTCTCGACAGTGAAGCCAACGGGGCTAGAAAAACAGACTTGAGCTTACAAAACAGACTTGAACTTGTAAATCCTGAAAAGACCGGTGGTAATCATGCCAACACAGGGGCCCTCCCTACAGCCAGTGCAAGACCTGATGCGAATGGTCACCTGGAAAAGTCTGTTCCCTCGGGCAAAGTAGACATGGAACTCTTCCAGTGGCCGAAGTTTATTATATCTTTGTCTCGGAAGGAAAAGGAGGATGATTTTTTTGCGATCAAGGGATGTAAGCTCCCTATTAGACCAAAGAAGAGGTTGAAGCATGTGGAGAAGACTCTTCATGTAAGTGCATGTCTGTTTTCATTTTGTTGCATCTTGTGGACGTCTTTTTGCAGATGTGTTTCCATTGAGGTCTGATAATTGTCATTTGGACATTAGGTTGTTTCTAACGTGCTTATACATGCAACAGTTTATCAGTCCTGGAAGCTGGTTATGTGACGTAACGAGGGAGCGTTATGAAGTAAGGGAAAAGAAATCCATCAAGAAGGTAAGCTCGAATCCTCATGTTTTGTTTCGATTTCTATTTCTTTTTACCGAGGAATTAATTTTTAAATTATGACTGCGACACCGACTCTAAACAGTATCTGATCACCAAGTACGTTTCAATCTTGTAGAAGCCAAGGGGTTTGAAGGCAATGGGCAGCGCCGACAGCGACTCTGATTAAGACTTTTTGGAATGTAAAGGAGACCTGGACCAACTATGAGAAGTGTGTTTCCAGGTCGATCTGCACATGTGATTTTTTCCAAGTTTGTATCATTTTTCGATATCAGGCACCTGCATCCGCTTTGGCTTGTGGCATTGATGTGACAACACCTCTGATCAACGGAGGTTTCAGTTATCCTCCAAAGCTTCAAGACCAACAAATTGGTTTTCATAGATATGTAGGCTCAATTTTAAATCCTAGATTCCTTCGGACGTTGTTGAGGATACATGGTCACAGCTGCATGCTGTCATGCAGGAGGATAACAACGGATTGGTGTTTCTGTGGAAAATTGATGATTTATCAGCCCTCTCAGAATCGTGCTTGTATTTGCCAGGCACGTCTGCATAGATATTGTAGATTTCGGAAATAACCCTGTTCAAACATTTCGGTAAATAGCTCGTTCATGGTAGTGTTTTGTCAACAAAATAGGACACGAGATCATCTGTTTGGTAACTTGGATGTATTTGAGCTCTCAGATTGCAATCTCTCCTTCTGTCCTTTTTGCCCACAGGCAGTGTTTCTTGTCAAAGCTTCGACCCTTCTTCCTTCATTCATCTGGACGGCTTTGTTGCACCTGCAGTTTGTTTCTTGTCAAAGCTACGACTCTTCTTTCATTCATCTGGACTGCTCTGTTGTACCTGCATTTTATTGTTAGAGCTGCATTGTGAGATTTCAAAACCACTTCACGGTTTTCTATCTTTTGGAATGATTAGTAATGCAGGGAGGAATCTCTCCAGCCGGCTTGGAAAACGAGAAGGGAAGGTAATTATGCATGCTCTTTGCTGACACATCCCCAAATGTCCCTCACTTTTAAAGAGAGCAACATTATAAGTAATACTTTAACCCAAGAATGTTACGGTGAATGGCTAACCAATAGAAAATGGGCAACCAGAATAAAAAATTCTCTTGAACACTGGGCCACTTCTTTTGTCCCTCCATTGACAATGGTTTATGACCTTCCTGCTTCCTTCCCCACCCTCCCAGTCTTTGAAAAATGAAAAATAAAGGCTTACACTTAATGCACTACTAGATGGATCAATCTGCAGACGTGCTGACTGTCTTTTCTGCCTACCTCATATTTTTGGCATCTGTGGTTCTCATGGGATCAATGGAAATCATTAGGTAGAAACCAATCCATGGATAATAACGAGATAACTTGGCCTGAAGTAACATTGTGGGTAGTGCATGGGAAAGGTACATGCATGTTTCCCATGACGGTTCTGTCATCGGAACATTCATGTTTGAGTCACTTGAACATGGGCTCACCTTGCCTATTGTAGATTGATGGCAAGTCCGGCATAAATTAATTCAAAATTTTAGGAATCTGCCACATGTCACTTTCTGATCGGTTGTGACATCTGAAAAAGTCAATGTGGCATGCCAAAAAGCTGACGTCATTTCCCCAAGAGTGCTGGAACTGTTGTCCCATAGTAAGCTTCTTGTTTGCTCAAACTAATACTCCTAGTAGCTTTAATAGTTAACCAATTTTTTGTAGTGTGGATTTTTTACTGTAGATCTTATGGGAAGTTAGCCTCATGCATGTGTGAACCAATTAGAAAGGGGATGATTTGTGAAATTTTTATGCCTTGTTACATGTTGCAGTGATTCACCAAAAATTTCTAAGATCTCAGTTCAAAATAATTTAGAAGTGCTCTTGAAAAAGTGCTCACAAAATTAAGCAACCAAAAATTCACCAAAAATCACTACACTTAAGAGTATTACATTTCAACCCATTACAACAAATTTCATCCACAAACCGTCAATATCTTCTTTGTAATTGAATTACAAAAAAAATTGACTTTTGGGTTTCAAAATTTATACAAAAGTATTTGTGGTAGCAATCATATGTCTAAGCGTATGGATAGAATCTAAAATTTATAATGTACAACTTTTATTCATACATCAAGTTCAATATATCCCTCTTAGATGCATTTTATAATGCATCTTTGCAATCCCCAAATGTAGAGAGGACTATGAGCATTTAGGCATTCTTCTATTTTGAGGGTTGAGGAAGCTTATTATGGAACAAAGGAGTAATGGAGAGTGATGCTCACATGCACGCACTCTCTCTATGACATATTTGTTGCAAGAATGGTCGTGCCGAGCTTTGGTACGGGCCAACTTAGTGTTAAATAATGCAATGTTTGTTTACGGAGAGAGAATAACTCTGGCCCATAGGGTCAACATGAATGAAGAGTGTTGGAGGAAGTGCTGCTAACTTGGCCACCAAGACCAAGTTCTTGCAACATTTGTTCAAAATCAGTCTTTGTGCAAAGTTGGGTAGATATAGAGAATTTATTCACATATCCATCATAAATTAGAAGTCTTCTTTGGGAAAGTGCACTAAACATATATTAATCTGGTGCAATATACTAGAAAAGTGTATGCATAGTTAGAAAAGAAATAACTTTTTTAAGAACAAAAACAATTGCAACAAAAAGTGGTTACTAAAGCAAAAGAAAAGACATGTTGATTTGTGGTTTATAACGGTTTATAGACAAAGGCACCGAAGTGTATAGTGTATGCAACTATAATAATATCATACTATTAAGTATTTCTTACTATTCCTTGAGGCCAATGATTTTCTTTTTATGCACTACATTCCTACAGTATGTTGGATTAATGGTATGGTTTACAAATATGTGTTTTGATTTCATTGATTGAAGTTATTCACCAATGGGAAAATGTATAAAAATGTGATAAATTAACTTTGAAATTTAAGCAAAATTCAAGAAAAATATGTGTAGAGTCCCACATGGTGTAATTAGAAAAGTATGTTTAGTTTTACAGTCAAATAGAAGTTAATACCAAAATTCAAAAATTCAAAAATTCAAATATTGTCTTAACGTTCTTTAGAGGCCCATTGTTGCACCTCCAAATCTCAAACATATGTGAGGGGATCGGAGGAATCACAGAGCATTTTCTCTAACTTCAATTGGGACAAGCAACGAGGGTTGAAGAGTTGAATTATTTAATTCGCAATTTCTCTACAATGCAAAGGATGTGGTCCATCAAGGGCTTAAGAACGTTATAGTAAAGCACGATGAGGTCCAAACATATTCAACATATTAATCTCTACATATGCATCATATGTTTCTAAATACATGTTATAATCTCTAACTAGAATCATTGAATCTGGACTATTTTTGAACATGTACCAAAAAATAAATAAAAATAAAATTATAGTTGGATCGTTCATTTAGTCTCTGTAGACATCAAACAAGGGCCAACAATGTACACTTATATGAAAAATGGCTAAAAACATCTTTAGACACTAAAGGATTAATGCCTAAACAATTGAGTTTTTTTATCTTTTGTCAATGATGGAAGTTTTTTGTTGTACACTAATGAGAAACCAATCAATATGCATCAATGACTTGTCAAAATAGTGAGCTCATGATTTTTAGTGGGTTGATAAAGCTAAAATTATCAAAACCATTTTGTGTATTAAGAAAATTTTCACTATCAACTAAACGCAATCTTTTATGTAAAGTGCAACTTAACTAATTTAAATTTATTCTTTTGTCATAACTAACTCAATTCAATTTTCTCTTTTATTTTAATTGCGGTTAGCTCCCTATCTGTAGTTAACTTGACATTAATGTGATAAAGTATAATATTTGAAATAAACATGAATTCTATGTGGAATTGTCTTGGTGTTTTACTTTTATATATTATGTTACTATTAGTAATTGATATACTTATAAAAATAGAATGTCTTTTATGTTAAAGTAAAAAACTAAAAGTAAACATGAATTCCATGTAGAATCGTTTTGGTGATCATGATACACATACATACTTACAAACACCAAAAAGTCACCCTCCCCCAATGTATAAGTAGATTAGAAAATTAAATAATATAAGGAAATATGATATTCTTAGCTTCCAATATAATACACCTACTTTAACATTACAGATTTATTTAAATTTACAAAAATGAATATTATAATACCCCTACTTTAATATTATTTATTAAAGTACGGGTCTTATTATATTATAATATTATAATTTATATTTACCCTACATTAACATTAATTTAAATACTATGAATTTAAATATTTATAAATCAATTTAAATATTTCTATTTAAATTTACAAAAAAGTGAAAACATTAGTGAAAACACAATTTACAAATTTGGAAATGATTTGCCATATAGTCAAGCCTTGGCTGCATACATGTTCTGAGACATGCTCGCAAAAACTAATTTTCATTCATGCTTTTACTTTCGTTGTTTACTTTCTAATTCTACACCATTCATGTTGATGATATCTTATTATCCTACATTTTGAAATAACCATTTAATTTCAAGCACATGATTTCATGACCCCTTTGTGCCTTGATATTTTTTTTGTAACGACACTATGTTGTATTTGCTCATATACGGGAAGTTTACAAGGAAGTGTAACACTCTAGCAACAATCATAAATATCCTCATCAAAGCTTTTAAGATTTACTAAAAATTAACAACGAGATTTTATGATCCTTAAGGATTACAATGTATTTGCAAATAAAATTATTTGCCATACAATATTGATATTAACAATTCTAAAATACGAAATAGGATCAAACTATGAATATTCTAATGACTCATTAATTGTATATTAACTAGCTTGACCCATGCTAGACACAATCCAAATATACACTATTTATTTCAATTACTACAATACACTATTTTATCATGTTTTCACTATAATGAATTTCTTGATTGTATTAAATGATAAGAAGAAGAGGTTAGTGTTTTTTTTTTTCCTTCAAGTCATTGAAATCTCAATATTTTATTTTATTTAAATAAAATTTATGATATATATATATATATATATATATATATCAATCAATGCATCTATGATAGCAAGAATATGGGTATAAATATAACACAAAGGTCGAATTTATGAAGTAAAGCTAAAGTTTTTAAAATAACTTAATTATATTATTAATCTTAAGTAAAAAATCATTCTAAATTTAAAACTTCCTAAAAATAAAAATAAAATGGACAAACAATTCCATGCATAACAATCCTTGCATCTTATTAACAATAAGCTACGTATACGTATATATTTTAAATTTAAATTTAAAAACACTTTATTTTGTAATTCCTAGCTATAAAAACTGATCTTTATCGTGGTCACATAGAGTCAACAATGAGTATATCTCTCAACTCACAATTAGAAATAGACACAATCAAACACCCAACTGAGACATTGTGAAGATTTTGGAATGTGAAAGCTCTAATTCTATTCTATACATTAAGGAAGGTAGTTTGTTAGTTTGTTTTATATATTACGTTGATATCTCCCAAACCTTTCGCCTGCCAGCCACGTTATTGGTATCGTCAAAAGGCTCTCGGCGAGAAAGGGTGCATCGAAGTCGTTTCATAGCTTTGTACCTACATTGTGAAAGTTATGGATTTTTAATCAAAATTAGTCATAATAAATTGAATTAAATCGTGGATAAATTATCTTAAAAATAAAATAAAAATAAAAGCATGGCTACATTAAAATAAAAGCAAGGAGCACAAGGCTTTTTTTAAAACTATAGTTCTATTATTAAAAAAACTATAGCTCTATATAAATATGAAGGGTACTAGAATTGTTTGTTTTGTTGTTTGGTGCCGAGGAATACAAACTTGTGTAAAATTACTTAATTTGTCAATATTCATATTATTTTTTACATACATCATTTTGTTCATGTGAGTTTGTAAGGATGGATCAGACGGGGGCAACAATAACCGAAATTAGTACAATTCAATTTGAATCAAAAGGAAAAAACTTTGGATTAGTGTGCATAGGAGTGGGACTCATGTGTGTGGGACTTGGACTTGGGTGTATAGGAATTGGGTTAGCGAAGCAAGCCAAAATTCAGGGGCAAGAAAGGAAGATGGACAAAGAGGATTGGAACGTAATATGGAAAATGATTGATAATAAGGTAAAAAGACCCATATTGGTGAATACACCCAAAACCAATGTATAGACTGACCCATAATGGTTAATAACCAAATTCAATGCCACTTGTGTAAACATTTTTGTGAACCAATCAACTTCTTGCTTTATTATCTATATTAATAAAGTTTACGAAGCAACTTGAGCCAATTTATGGAATCACATGTTCACAGATTGTGATGTCAACATCTAAACTCTCACTGAATCAAACTCTCTTTGTAGACATGGTTATTTTATATATATATAAAAGTTATATTTTTCAAATTCTAAAGATAATTTTTTGAGTTGCCTAAAACTTGTCGGAAATCGAAACAATGTTGTATCTCTAATTTCAATTTATTTTTTAGATGCAAATTAGTTTGTTAGAAAGTTAAAAAAAATCTCAAGAAGTTTCAAAATACTCATGTAAATATTATGTTTACAATGATCTATCTAATATTGCAAAAAACTATTTTAGTCCACAAAGTCTTGTAGTACATAAATAAGAAACTAAATTGGTTGTAAATTTAACATGGAATGGAATGTTGTGAATCACAACAATGTTTAAGCAATCAATCTAAATCCTATGGTTTTTTTATTTAATTAATTAATTAATTAATTAATATTTTTTCACAAAATTGTAAATAAAAATGAATGTCATGTACTATTTTGCTAAAAGATGCTATTGTTACCAGGAAAATGAATTACTAGGACAATGCTATTACTACTTCACTTTTTAGAAAATGAATGGAATGAATTAAAACTTCCCTTGTAAATATAGATTTATTTATCAAAAGAAAGAAAAAATAAATAGTTTCATAAAAATAATTAGTTGTTTGGAAAGGCAGGAAAGAATGTTTTTGATTATAACTCTACAACCACTTCTTCAAATTTTATGAAAATTAATGTGCTTCAATGGTAATACATTATTACATGTGTACGATAAAATTCAAATCTATACTACAAATACTGTTTTCGCAAGCGTATACAAGGTCTTTATAGCAAGCTTTGTTTATATGCACTCAAAGACATAATTAATGATAATAAAATTCTATACTAAGTCTAATTTGAATAAAGAGTCTAATATTTGAGCCGTTGATGCTAGTGTTTTTATTTTTATTTGGTGAACCTCAACAAGATTCTTCTTAAGATCCTCTCTAAAAAGTACTATTTATGAAAAGATGGGAACTCAACTACTTTTAAAAAAAAGAAGCGTTGGTTTAAGGATGGTTCTACTAACAACTAGACATGATGGACTAACAATTAGTCGTGATGCCTTTTTGGAAAGGTAGAATCAATGAAACAAAGTAGAAACACCCATAACCAATAACTTAAGCTTTCTAGTCTACATGCGGTAGGAATAGAAGGTGAATAGTGTTTTTCTTTCATAGGAAAATAGAAATCACGAAGAATGCAAATTTTCCATAATTTTATTCTAATAAAATGAAGTTTCTACAAATTCTCAAAGTGGAAAGTTAGTATCACCCAAAAGCAATAACTAGACAATACTAATTTACGGAATCACATGATCACAAATTTGGGTGATTCACAACATTCCATTCCATGTCAACAGGCTAGACATGCACTAGTCAATAGTGTGCAAATGATTCTAAGCTCTGGTCCTGCCATCAAAAGGACCAACATTAGAAACTAGATATTTCGTAGCCAGTAAGGAAGATGGTAAAGAAAACAAAACACTAAAGTCAAAGGTTATTCATTCCATTCATTTTCTAAAAAGTGAAGTAATAATAGCATTGTCCTAGTAATTCATTTTCCTTAGTAACAATAGCATCTGTTAGCAAAATAGTACATGACATTCATTTTTATTTACAATTTTGTGAAAAAAATATTTATTAATTAACTAATTAATTAAATTAAAAAACCATAGGATTTAGATTGATTGCTTAAACATTGTTGTGATTCACAACATTCCATTCTATGTTAAATTTACAACCAATTTAGTTTCTTATTTATGTACTACAAGACTTTGTGGACTAAAATAGTTTTTTGCAATATTAGATAGATCATTGTAAACATAATATTTACATGAGTATTTTGAAACTTCTACAGATTTTTTTTAACTTTCTAACAAACCAATTTGCATCTAAAAAATAAATTGAAATTGGAGATACAACATTGTTTCGATTTCTGACAAGTTTTAGGCAACTCAAAATTATCTTTAGAATTTGAATATATATATATATATATATATATATATATATATTCAAATTCTAAAGATAATTTTGATTCATTCCATTTCACAAGAGGTGAAAAATATGAGTTATGTTTTTGTGGGTATAAGATAATCTTCCCCCAAAAAAATAACATAAGGTTTGTTTTTGAACTCGATTTTCACAGTTTTCAAATAAAGAGAAAAAAAGCATTGGTGCGGCATTTTCACCATTGAGATTGGCATGTTTCATCTATAAGTTTTGTCCAACTCCCACTCCCATTGAGCATGTAGGGGCTAAAAAAAGACATGCATAATTTATTCTAAGCTTACAAATTTTAGGACATCAACCACATCCCTTACATGCGTAAGTAAACGAAATCCCTCGCACTTGCTGGCAGAAAAACAACCGACTTTTGGCCTCCGACCTTGAGGATTTAATGTAATCCAATCAAGGAAACAATTTGCTAGATCTTAGTTGCAAATTGCACACCCTTTGTTCATGCAATACAATCGTCTTTGTAGTTAATCATAGAATATTCCTCTGCAATGAAACCCTGCAAGAATCAAGGAAGCGCTTAAGCAACCAATAACATTGAAAACAAAACGGAGTTGTGTACTCTCCAAAGCCAAAATACATATGAAACTAATCTTGTTAAACAATTTACAGGGAATATTAATGCTCAGAAAGACCAACGTTTCATATTTCATGTCATGACTTACAAGACCGTGCATACATTAAGTTAATCTATTTAAAATGGATGAAACAAAGAGAGTAAAATCAACCACAGGATGGAATGCTTCTCACCTCGCTGCAATTCTCAACCTCCTGCTCTTGCTCAGTTCTGTGCCAGACTAAACAATCCTTAATGCCACCGCGTAAAAGAAGTACTCATCGATGAGGGGTTATTACCAATGCCTGCCCTAGAAAAGGACATCACAACACCAGCTCCCCAAATCCAGAGGAAGAAGGAACGTAACAAGTAGCATTAATATCTTGAAAGGTAAAAGAAAATGTGGCTTATGTTTATGTTTCTACTCTCTCGAGGGTAGATATACACTCAATATGAGGAGTTTGAGGAAACATGTCAACAGGCTGGACATGCACTAGTCGATAGTGTGCAGATGATTCTAAGCTCTGGTCCTGCCATCAGAAAGGGCCAACATTAGAAACTAGATATTTCGTAGCCAGTAGAGAAGATGGTAAAGAAAACAAAACACTGAAGTCAAAGGCAAATTGGAAACTGTATATGTTACTATCATGATGAAACTATGCTTCTCTAATTTGAACTTTCAAAACGCATTGTATTGGTGATAGCCAAGCAACATTGAAAACGCCACTTACTTCATTATGGCATAAGAGGTCCAAGTCTCGGGCACATGTGGCTGGGTTGCAAGAAATATAAACAATGCGCCGTGCTTTAAGCTTCAGCAGATATTTGATGAGTTTCATGTGCATGCCTGGCCTGCTAGGATCTGTAAAATGAACAAAGAAGCATATTAGCCTAGCCAACCACCAGACATGACAATAAAGAAGTGCAGATAATAGAGTTAGCCTTTAATTCAAACTCTAGTTTTCATGTTGTGTTTTCCTTTGAAGCCCTATGAATTTTGAACCATTCTAGACTAATCGATCCTCAACGGATTCAATTTTTTAATCAATTGAACCATTGGTTGTATAGAATAATAGATATTGAGGTTGAAAGTTGATAGTGAGTTTATCCAAATATAAAAGTTACAAGTGAAATATATTCCATTAGAGTACATGCAACCTTGCAAATCCAAATGTACATTCCATTTCAAACCCCTCCCAAGGTATTAGAGTCTTTCCTAATCCATCTTGTGACCAAAAGAGGAAGATTGAATGAAATAGAGCATTTAAGTCTACTTAAAACTATAGAAGAATTGTACCTGTTATCACTATGTCGGGACTTGGAAAGTCCTTCCCGAACTCATCCGTGAGTTTGTTCAGGTCACCTTGTATAAAGGTGGCATTCTGAATTCCATTTCGTGCAGCGTTACGGCGGGCATCTATCACAGCTTCTTGCACAAGCTCTAACCCATAAACATGCTTCACCCTACAACAAGGAGAGCAACATTAGCACACCCTATTCTCTCAACCCCTAAGTGCCCAATCTAGAAATAAAAAGGAAGCTAATAATCAATTGTAGTAACTTTCAAAACATATTTCTATCATTCCAATATTTAGGGAATTATTTATTCTTCTTTCTGTTGGTACAATTTGTTACCTTGAAGCTTCATAAATGATTTATTTCAACTCCTGTATATATGGAAGTCCATAAATGATGTCAAAGGGTAATGCAACTGAACTCACTTGTTTGCCATACTGAGACCAATTGTGCCAGTACCACAGAAAAGGTCCAAAAGAACTTCACTGCCATCGCCTTTTAATGCACACTGCTCTTCGACATTCCGATATAGCACCTCAGCCTGCCAGTAACAAGACAGCTCACAAGTCATTCAAGGGAAATAGTTTGTCAAACACTTTTGGAAACAGGCGCAACAGATTCTCACTGTGTAATGCAAGAAATCAAATAGTACCTGACCAGTATTGGTTTGAAAAAATGAGTTTGCAGAAATCTCGAAGACAAGACCCCGTAAGCGTTCAGTAATATAAGCTTTCCCGTACAGAACATGCTCCTTGTCCACAATAGACGACGGCCCAACCGCTGAGTTGACATTATTCACAATACTGACCACTTGGGGAAAAGAGGCTGTGATTTGGTCTACGAGAGGTTGGAGCAGCTTCTTATTATCTCCTTTCGTCACAAAATTTACCATCAACTGGAGCTGTCCCGTCTCACAATCCCTGCCAGTTAAGAGCACCAACATGTAAGTCACAAACGATGTGGAATGTACATTTGAAATACATTACTAATATTGCCAGGAGGATGTAAAAATGAGAGAGATAAACAGCAAGAAGATAGACCTGACTATAACTTGAAACATAGGCAATCTGTCGAAAGTAACCTGTAAGCTTCCAAAATATAATGGCAAAACATTTCGTTGGCAGAACTCCTAAAAACCCTTTTACTCACCTACCAGATCGGATAGTGAGATGCTTGAGAAAACCCTCATGTGTCCGTGCATTGTATGGGGGCATCTCTTCTACGTTCCTTTCACCATATTCCTGAACTAATTTCAACACCTGCCAGCAAACGAGAAGTTTTTCCAATTCTTCAGATTGACGATAAAAATCCCGAGCAGTACTAGTAAACTGTAGCAATCCATTAATGCTGATTAACCCCTAAAAGCCCGAGGGGTATTGGAAAAAACATAGATGTGTTATGATATGTGCCTTCCATATGTTTCATGAAGTTTGGTTCAATAGACAAAATGTAGGGCACCAAAGACGTACGGTCAAACTTAGAGTATAAAATTTAGCATGATTGGTTAAAGTTGGTTTATCTATTGTAAACTTTAAAAATGCAAAAGAAATGATGGAGGCAACATCATTACTTTCCCCAAATAATTTTTTTATAGCACTAAGACAATTTTGAGGTGATCCACTTTGAAAAATTCTCTTGGGTGGAGTTTAACTTGGATTGACATAATTAAAATTGTGTTGGAAAGTAGACTTGATGTAGTATTTTAAAATATTTTTTGTTTTTTCAAAAACATATTTTTCCGGGCAGCCCGTTAGATTCGGGCAGCGACCAGAAAATGGTCGTTTGAGCGTTTAGGGGTTAACAAGCGGCAGACAAAATATAAAGAAAGAATTATTTTTTAAATAATTATAAATAATAAATAATAAATTAACAAATAAATAAACATTGTAAGCATTAGCATCACACTAACATTAACACCATTTGTAGGAAAACAAGGACTCTGCCCAAAAGACGCAAAATCCCACCTGGTTGGAAACATCATGCTGGAGAAGACAGTTGTGAATAGGCATGATTTTGTCAAAGCGTCCCGGAGCATGAAGCCCAAGTGCGAATTCTACCGTACTTCCAGTCACTCTCGTCCTCTTCTTTCGGTGCAACATACACTCCTTTTGATTTCCACTTCTTTGCTCCATATGAGAATTCCATCTGCACGCCATCAATAAATACTTCTCAGATTAATTCTCAGATTATTGTTAATGCAGAACGGTACATTAACATTAAAAAAATCGGTGCACTCTCGTTGAAGGGCTGCCAAATCAATGTCTAGAAAAACACTTGAAAAATGGTCTGTCTTTAATACTAGTATGTAGTTTTTGTGCCGCTCTCAATGTCCGCCCCGTTGAAGTTGAAGTGGACAGGGCTCACGTTTGAAGCATAAAATATAGGACAAATATTGCCAAAAAAAATGCCAAAAACTAGGACAATTATATCCAGACAGAGGGAGTATCAGGCAGCTGAAAGGTCGTCAATAGAGCTGCTCAACCTGATAAAAAGTGGTTTGAAAAAAATAGACATGACTAAGAAATTCTCTCAATAATATAGACCAGAAATCAATATTCGGACTCTTAAAATAACAATTGAAGTGATTTTCTTACATACAAAAATTTGAATAAACCCAAAAAGGTTACTGATATCACTACATTGGTTCGGAATCTGTAAACTATCAATTAGGAAATGAGACAAACCTTATTGCGGTAGGCATATGGAGTGGGACAAGGCACTATAGGCATCATGTAACTCCCAGTTTCACCTGCAGGAGGGCTCTTGCCAAACTTTCCAAGGCGCGCAACCAGATCATGCACCTGTTGCTCCTTTTCCTGCAGTTGAGCTTCGTACGCCAAATTCTGTGTTTTACATCCTCCGCACTCACCAAAATACTCACATGGTGCTTCCACTGCATTGTCGTGAGGTGACAATGTCTTCAACTTGTACGCCTACAATAAAAGAACTCCACTATCAAATTCATAACAATCCTTCCATTTCCTGGTAACGTTGTTCTCATTCAAAAATTGAAGAAATTCCGTTTTCAACCCTTATAACATCGGAAGGGATCGTTTTGAGGGTTGAACAATCAATGCTTTTGAAACATTCATTTTTTCTCTAGTTTCATTACTGCTTTGAATCGTGTAAAAATGACCAATATCAAAGTGAGATGTGAGTGTTTCAAAATTGAACTACAGTAGAAGGCAAAAAAAAATTGACCGTCCATAAATCCACAAATTTTTCTTCAACTATGATGGTTTTTCATTCTAAATTTTTTAAATGCATGTTTCTGTACATGTGATCCAAAATACACTAGTTTCAAATTTATTTCATCAGTCCAAATTTAAAAAACTGAGGCACAATCTTAGTATGGGGGCTCAACGGGTCTCTTATAGAGAGAACCCGCGATTAGGAAAAATGTCCCCCGATTAGGTTTCGGCAGTCTTGCCGGCACTCTTCCAGCAGACTTCGATGCATTTCTTGGAAGTCTGCAGGACTTCCAAGACCTGAAATCAGCCCACAAAATGGAGGCACAGCTCTTTACGGAGCTCCTTTTGCAGCTCATTTTGCAGCTCTTTTTGCAGCTCTTTTCACAGGTTCAATGGAGGCCCAATGTCAGCTCACTTGGGCTGATTTTCCAGGAATCATTGCCACCCCAGAGAGCACCTTGCATTTTCTGGAAGAGAGAAGCCTAATCCCAACCAAGAGAAATTGGGAGAAATGTGAGAGGAGGACGAGGAGAGAGAAATTAGAGGCAAGAAAGAGTGATGGATATAGGTGGAGATGCACTAAGGGATGTAGAGCTACTCTTTCTCTCAGAAAAGACACCTTCTACTCAGGTTCTCACCTGTCTTTCCAAAAAATACTCACTATCATGTACAGTTGGAGTAGGGGCTCCTCTCAAGCATCTACAGCAGTGGATTCTTGCACAAACAAGTACAAAGCTCTACAACAAGAGGAAGTGAGAAAGATAAGTGGAGTGGGCAAGATAGTAGAGTTTATGTGGAGAAGAAGGTTTGTGAGAGGAGGTAGAGACGCTGTCTTGATTTTTTGTGAGCATGTTGCTCAATACCACCTTGATGTAGCTCCTGTTGAGGAGTAGAACTTGCAATGGAAACCCTAATTCTCTCCTCTCAAGTCTCTCTCTCTTTGCTCGAGTCTCAAGTCCCACTAATCACTTTTTAGTCACTCACTACCCATTATTTGGGTAGGATCCATTATCAAATTCAACAATTTACTTTAGGTTTCTGGCATCATTTTGATGTGAACTACTCCCTCTGTCCGGAAATGACTGTCCTAGTTTTTGGCATTTTTCAACTTATCATTGTTTTCTTGCCATAAAAAGCTGTCATAGTACTCGAAAAACGGTCTATATGTAGTTTTTTTGTCACTCTCATTGTCCGCCCCTCTCATTGTCCGCCCCGTTTGAAGTGGATAGGGCTCACGTTTGAAGTATAAAACATAGGACAGAAATGCCAAAAACTTAAAGTAGGACAGAGGGAGTATAATGTCAAAAGAAATCGAATTTATCAAAAATGAAATCAAAGAGATCCCTCAGAAATGAGAAAAAAATTCATGACGTTTCAGGATTTATGCATCAAACAACTGTTCTTAGTTCCAGGGTTTCAACATTGTCCTCCATATCCATGCAATGAATTCTAAACCCCTTACCTCCGCAAAACCCTTGCGCTTCTTGACAATTCGAGCGACAAGGCGCTCGCCAGGCAACGCGCGCTCGCAGAAAACAACAAACCCGGTGTCCACCACCTTGCACAGCCCCAGGCCCTTGTACGCCAAGCTCTCGCACACCATTTCCACGTCCTGCCCCTTCTTCGGAAAGAAACTCTTCGTCCCCGTCGGCTTCGATTCCAATGCCGTGACCGCGGGGGGCTCTGAAACCTCCGCAACCTCGGAGTACTCACACCGTGGCGAGAATCGAACCCTAAACGATGATGGCGCGGAAGATTTTACAGAGAGAACAGGCATTCGGAAGGTGACGCGAGGCCATAGGCAACGACGACCGAGCATTGCGGTCGCCATCGCCATTGACATCGGTGCACAATGCAAGACAGACGAAGGTGCTTAGGGTTTGCAAGAGAGGCGCATCGCCATAGCCAGACAAACCTTGCAAACAAGCTCGCAACAGCAGAGTAGGGTTCAAGATTAGGGTTTAGGGTTTTAGAATCATGTTTATGATTAACCCCTAAATGCCCAGGGCATTCACAAAAAAGACAAACAACACTTTCATATGGAGTTTGCTCATCAATAGCTTTTGAGTTATTTTTTAAAATATTTTTGATAAATATAACTATTTTTTGCATCCATATACATCGATAGATAGAAACGTCCGTCCTCTTTCGAGACCGGAGTGAATAAAGTGTCTGTTCATTTTGACAATGAATCAATGCCCACCGGACAAAGAGTCATTGGTGCAAGATTACTTCTCCCCCTTTCGAGAAGAGACACTCTAATGATGCACCCATATACACATCTAAGGATGGTTCTTATTATTAAATTAAGGATGTGAGAGTAAGGTAGGATGTCCTAAAACCACCACCTCCCCCAATTATGACATGTAGAGCTTTCTTGGGGCCACCACAGTTGAGACTCAAAACCACCAATTTCACTATTCAAGTAAACCAATGGCATGCCAAGCATTGCGAAGAAATAGTGGTGGTTTTGGGTTAGCTCATGAGCGGAATCTAGGAACAACAAAGTGTGAACTTAGGAAATTGGTATGTGATGTATAGGTTAGAGGTTACTTTCCACTTTGGAATTTTGTATAAAATTGACAAATGCAAATTAGATGTTGCAAATTTTTGCAATCCTCATCAAAACCTATTTCGAATGCGGTCATATTTTTTTTTCGAATTTAGCACTGCCAAAAATAGGCCAGATTGCTTAAGTTGGTGGTTTTAGGACAACCAACCATACAAGTTTTTGCCCCAATTTGTGCGCACACTTTTTGCAATGTCCTTTCAAATAAGAATGTGGCCCCGGCTTCTCTCTTTGAAGGATGGTAGCAAAACTCCACGATTGTAATTTGCAAGAGGAAGGCAATTGTTTTGGTAACGATTTTGTGATTGTGAGTGTGGATTGCGAGAGGCACCACATCGGAATCACTTTGCAAGCTTGCACTCCAAAACCCCCTATATAACATTCAATAACCTTCCAAGAGGTTGCCTTTTAGTTTCATCCACCTTTATATACGGAGTGACTAGTGTTTTGTAATTGAATGGACTATTGAATCAAATAAACAATTACAAAACATTGTTGAATTGTGATTGAGTGAGTGCTTTTGATTACTGCTCACCATGGTTGATTGCTCTTGCTTAATGCCACATGCCCCCATAGCTACTGATGTGATGTGAAATATCCCACATCATTTCATTGGGGGGATGAAATGATATGGGATATTCCACATCATTCTGTTGGGGGAAGGCAGCACTCACAAAGGCTACTGAATGTTATGTATTGTTTTAGTTTTGGTTGTATCTTATTGGCAATTGAAAAAGAATTTCAAATTTGTATTTTTGAACATTGTATAAATAAACTATACTAAATTTTCAAAGCGTTGATTATAGGTGTGCCAATAGTGAACTTTAGGTTCTCATGTTAAAAAAGTGTACATTTTAGGTGAGTGTTTCTAGTGGTTTGTTTTTCAACAGAGATTCAATTAGATGTGATTTACCTCTAGTTATAAGATCCAAGTTGTATATTTTAAATACACACAAACTTCTTTAATTAGTCAATTAATCATTATTGCACTGTGATTTCTATCAATTGCAAATAAGGCTTGAAAAAAATTTATTTTATTTCAAAAATTCAATTTAAGCATTTCTTTTTTAAATGGAGTTTTTTCTTTTTTGCAAATTTTAAGAAATAATTTTCAAAAAAATTAGGCATTTTGAAAATATAAGTTCATTTTTTCCAAAACTAAGATATTATGGTAAATTGGATGTTATTTCCCCTGGTATATGAACTTATCTAAAATTACTTTCTATATGCTACACACGTATATCGTTGATTATAGCATGCTTGTCCATATAAAGAGTAATTGACTTTGGGTATGACCATCGCCTAAATAATCTAGATTAAAAAGACCTATTGAAGTGTAATTAATAATTTGGGAATTTGTAAATTATTCATGCAATGTTCAAAAATATATGTTAACCCCTAATGCTCCAAGTGATCATTTTTTGGTCGATGCCATTTTTTAACCCTTAAACGTCAAAAAAGTCCCACATGCTTGTTTTGAGAGAATAATAATATTAAAAAAAGTGGATTTTCTCAACCAAAATTGAAATGGATTGGTGTTTTGGAAAGGTGATTAAAGAAACGAGGCTAAATTTAGCAAGTATGCATGTTTTAATAAATTGTACATTTCAAGGAAATTAGAAAGAGAATTGGTGGGGAGGGAGGGGAGGGAGTTGGGCAATTTGAGATCTTCATAAATACCATAGCTGTTAGCGTTGTTCAACAGTGTGTTTTTTTTTTTGTAATAAATTTCAAATCCATAATTGTAGAGCTCACTGTAAAGTCGGAATCTCATTGTATTTTTAATTATTATTTTTGGAATGACATTGTTCACTCCATTCCCTGTTCATAGACAATTTGAAGAATTCTCATTGGTTGTTCACGTTACTCAAGGGGCTATTGTTGGAGGCAGCCTTTTATAAAAAAAAATTAATTCCTTTGGACTACCCGTCTAGGATCCCTTGATGTTTAAGTATATAGGGGTCTTCCGAGGTCAAAAATTAAAATTTTGAATAAATTAAAATAATTTTTTAATAAAAAAATCAAGCCTACTTTCCGACCCAATTTGAATCATGCCAATCCAAGTAAACTCCGCCTATTGTAGGAGAATTTCAAAAGACAAACACCTCTACATTGTCCATGTTACAGAATTTATTATTTGGAGAAACTAACGATGAACACATGTACATGTGGTGGTTTAGTGAAACATGAAAATTTTATTCCAAAAATAGTGTGGAAAGGGTAAAAACCATTAAAATGTCAATTTTTGCAGTAAACAAGTATTTACATTGTTATTACAAATCAAAATTAAATGCATCAAAGATGGATAATTTTGAAAAATGAATTTGATGGACATCATAATGAGATAAGAAGAAAATTGTAATTGAAACATTATTTTATCAATTCTTTTGTTATTTTTGTTTATTGCATCTAGAACAAAAAATAAAATTCTAATCAATAAATAATACCAAATTTTGAATTAATATAAAATGTAATTTCGGTGAATTTTTAAAGTTAATTGCTTTTAAATTCATTAAATGAATATTTGAAACTATTTTGAGCATTTAAGCGTATGCATAAGTTTCAAACATCATGTTTTGCATTTTCTTTATTAGAATAAACTTCATCAAGTTATAAAAATTATCACATTTTATAATACATCTTAGTTTTGCTCTATATCCATCAGATTAACCCGTAAATGACAGAGGAGGTATGGGCAAAACCTAGACGTGTTATAGAATGTTACTTCTCCAACTTTGATGAAGTTTGGTCTAAAAGAGAAAATGAGAAGCATGAATTTTAATAATTATCTATACATTCGAACTTTCAAAAAAAGTTTTAGATACTCATTTGATGAGTTTAGAAGCATTCATTGTTCAATATTCACCAAAATTACAAAATTTATTTTTAGAATTTGAAATTTGGTTTGATTGGTTAAAATTAAACATTCTATTCTAAAATGGTAAATGGCAAAATTTTCAAAGCCGGAGATAACATCATTTATTTCCCGAAATAGTAAGTTTTATAACACTAGGACAATGTTGAGGTGTTTGTCTATCTGGTGAAATTCTCCTTGTTGAAGTTAACTTAAATTCACTTAATTCAAATAGTGGGTTGGAAAGTAAATCAGTTTAATTTCCTATTTGAAATTTATTTTTCATTTCAGGCGGCCTTTAAAAAAGGACAGTCACCATAAATTTGTCATTTAGTCACTTAGGGGTTAAGAGAATGTGAAATATTGTTTCAATTGCCTATATGATGAATATCACATTATTATTGATTGTAGCACACTTGAAATACATTCAAACTTCATGAATATAATAGAAGTGAAAAAAATGAAATTTTAATTGTAGCTAAAAATAATACACAAACATTCATCTAATACACAAACACCTCATTATTATTTAACTTTGGTTATAATTTGTCAATATGCCTATTGTAGTGATCCCGTATTTGGATTCTTGAAATAAATTAGTTTTCATTCAATTGTATCTATTAATTCATATTACATATCAACTAAATCGCGTTTGCGTTTGCCTGTCATTTTCATTTAACAGTCTTGAAATTTGTGATTCGAAGGTTTGAATCATATTCAATGTTTGCACATTAAATCGTTTTGTTTCATTTCTGGATGAAGATGTTCCATCTTCATTGTTGGTATGTGTTGTTTCTGATTCAACATTTATATCACTTGATTTGGATGAAGCACCTACTTGATCATTTTGCTTTGACTCATGAGTTTTCTTGCTTAATTTGAGTGCTTTGATGAAATTTTGGAAAATTTTGACCTCATCCAAATCTTTCTCAGTTTCATCATCTCCTTTGAAGGTAGAAACATCTTTTTGATGAATTACATTAACTCCAATATGTTCTACCATCTTGCGTGCGAGAGTTTGCATATTTCTCAAACATTTAACTTCATCCGCAATGTTAAGGGATTTAAGTTGACGAACCTGTAAAGGAACAACACCTTTATCAACTCTTTCTTTCAATTTGTTCTTCAAGTTTGATTTTCTTGCAATGAAGTTACAAACATATGTTAAATCCTCAAGTGTTGCTTTTATGGGAAGGGTTGAATCCACCAAACACTTGATTGAACAATACTTGAAATGTTTGTCACTTCTTTCTTTTCTTTTACAAGTTTGGCATATGTTTATCTTTGGTTCTTTACATTCTATTGGAGGCGCCAAAAAACAGTGCCAATGATGATTACATGAATAAATTGATAATTCATGTAAAGCTCCTTCAAATGGTTTTAGTAAAGGTTCAACAAGATGTACGTCACCATCATCGGGATTATCATAAACCTTGATGGTAGGCCTTTCGGATGCTCTAAAAACACGTATACGCTTGTGTGTGTGGTGGGAATAACCATCTTCGAAACATTTAGTGCAAAGACAACCTTCCTTACAAGTCAAGCAATAAAATCTTGCAATATAAGGAGAATTTTTGTTATCTTGTTTATCTTTATGATGCAATTCCCTATCACCATGACCTTCAGGACACAAGTAATTAGTATATTCTATATTTTTAGGCAAGAGAAGAAACCATTTAGGAATAATGTCTCGGAGATTTTCATTTGAGACATCCATGAATTACTTTAGTAATACACAAACGCTCTTTAATTTGAAATGCGAAAGATAATAATGATATAAAATATGAAAGATCGAATGATATAAAATATATAACAAATTAATATGATTGTGGCATTTGAATAAATTATATATAGGAACTAATAAAGTAAAATTGCAAAAAGTAAAATTACAAAAAAAAATTCAAAATTAAAAGAAATTCTTTGTAATACAAAAATCGCAAAAGAAAAAGTAAAAGAAAAGCAAAAGATTCAAATGTGTGGATTTGATTTTAGTTATGAAGATAGTTCTTGAAAAAATCAAGCCTTTCTATATAATTGACTAATTGTTAAAGAGATATATAGAGATTCCATGTGGAATTTTTTGGTATCAAGAACAAATGTGGTCCGTGAGCTTGGTGTTATATTAAAATTTTGTAACCAAAGAACAACATTTTATTTTATTTTAAAATTACTTTTATCTCAGACAAACAAGAATCACGATCTTGATGTAATTATATTCAATCCTTGTATGTAATTATACTCAATCCTTGTAGATAGAAAAAAACTATGAATAATTAGATAATAACTTTTGTATTTTTCTAAACTAAAATATGTATATAGCTCTAAATTTTATCTATTTATTTGAAACAGGTTTAATTTTTACAACATTTTTTAATTTTCCAAAGTACAAAATAAAATAAAATTGAATAAACTCAAAAGGTACATAGCAATTATTTGTGGAAGTGTTTCTCTATTTGTTTGTCTGAAATAAATTTAAACTTTAAAAATACTAATAAAATAAAATTTTAAAAACACAATACCGGTATATTAAAATGATAGGTTATTTCACCACGATATTTCTCCCATATCTTTTTATAAATTTTTTTGAGGAAGACCAACCATTGTAATAGAGTACTAATAAATTTAAAATAGTTTTAGAATACACATATTCAAAATAAATCAAAATACACTTGTAATGTAAAAAATTCTTGTATTAATACATTACTGAACACAATACTCAATGTGAACATTAATGTGTCAAGCTATTACTTGTCATCCCGCTTGTCATTATTTCATTCATTGAATTTTATAATCATTTTGATAATAAGACATAAATATTTATGGTAGTATAAAACTAAAATCTTTAAATTTCATGTGTGTGGACAAGGGCATTTGATATCATTATTTCATTAATTCATTAATTGAAATCATATGTAGTAAATAATATTTCAAAATGTCAAGTACAACTGTGGAACGTTTTTGACAAAGTATTAAGAGGAAGGAAGTACTTGATGAAAAATAAATTAAGATTTAAATAATAATAATAATAATAATAATAATAAATTGCTAAAAGTTTTGCAATGAAATCCAAAACTGTAATTCTAAATGATAAGGAATTTGAAACAAGTATTTTAGAACTTACAATATTTTGATTTTGAAAATTATGAAATTTGAGTTCAAAAATTAACTTTAGAAGATTTTTATATATTTTATGTTTTTAGTCCCTAATGAGATGTACAAAAAAATTCATTGCTATCCATCTTTAAGGAAGATTTTAGGCAGTGGTATTTTATTCATTGATTTATTTATTTCATTTTTAATGTTCAATGTTAAAATGTTAAAAATTTAGTGTTAGGACAAGAAAAATGATGTTTAATGATAAAATATCTGGACCTTTTCTTGTTGATTAATGTAAAACAAAATTTTATACAATCATTACGATTTTATATGCTAAAAATGTAATTTTTAATTTTTAATGAATTGTCAAATTAAAATTCTTTAAAATTGATTTGACAAACACCCATACATTGATTGATCCACCGGGAAAAAATTAAAACGTCAACGTAGGTGAACTTGGGACATGGTAGTTAGGGAGGTTGATGACCAAGAGGGCGTTTTCTCACTAAGACGTCTCATTTGTCACAAAAAAAAAGTGTACAATATGTAAAACATTTGCCATTACTACATCATTAACACTATATAATAATTATGGAAAATGTTTGAATATATTTTAAATGGAATATTTGGAATCTTTGGAATATTTTACATATTTTATATTATTTTTACATATTTTGGAATATTCCAAAAATAAATTTGAAATCTTTACACATTTTATGCAATGTAACAATTAATAACGATCACAAACACCGGCTCAATGAGTCACCAACAAGTCACTTCACCCAAACATAAATCTTTGAGAATCAATCATTGTTGTTGTATTTAGTTTTAGAACACCATTTTTTGTGAGCACTTAGATATAGTACATCTTTGTATGCTCCTGAAATTTCAAATGCTAATCATGGTTCTAGAATTTATGAGAAAGTTTGAAGTGAGTGACCTATTGATTTTGCTCAAAAATTTCAGAAAACAACTCGTGATCAAACCTTATAATCATGTAATATATACGGTAGATTGTTTTGAAAATTGATATACAGTCTCACAACTAACTCCTCTTTGAGCTTCAACAGTGAAGTTTTCTACATGAATACCAATCAAAAGATACAACTGCCTATTTTGAAAGCATCACGAGGAAGTGATAAAATTTTATGGGATGAGCATGGTCCTTTAGGGGTTAATGAAAAAATACCATGTACAACCATTCATTCAAAGGTCAAATTCCTTGAAATCTGGATGCTTAGTAGATGTGCATTTCACTCATTTCTTATAATAAATTTATAACAAAATACCTGAAAATAAACATAAGATGTCCAAACTAGGTTGCAATCACAATATGGTATTTGGAAAATTTAAAGATTACAAATATAATTTTATGTTTTTTGGAACGAGGAGGCCCAAAATACTACTATTATCTCATTTCAATTACAATAAGCACTACAACTTTCTATGTTTTCAATCTATATATTATTCCCACCATTGCTTAATTTTCTCCCATTGGACTAGAGACATCAAATACAATATTGTTGCTAAACAATAGAACGAGCAACCAAACCTTTCAATGTCAAAAGACGACCATTTCATATGAATCAAAAATTCAAATTGCCCATAAATTTGTTGTTAATTCATATAGTTATGTTGAAAATATATAAATTTGCATTTGAATGCATACAGGCTTTGCAATTTGATTGATCAATACACAAATTAATCTAATGAATGCAAGAGTTTGAATGGTGCAATTTTATTTAATACCAGTTTAGATGAATTTGGTTTAATTAGTATAAATCTCAAAATGAAATAGGGATGAAATGTTATAATTTGAATGAAATTGGATGAAAGTTGAATGACAAGATTCATAGTACTCCCTCTGTCCCATAATGACTTGCACGTAGGTTCTCTGAAATCTACCTCTTGAGGTAGATTTCAGAGAACCTACGTGCAAGTCATTATGGGACAGAGGGAGTACAATTTAAGTTATAGTGAAAACAATGTAGATCACATCATATCTAAAATAATATTAAATTTTATATTAGTATGCCTTACAAATTCACCTGATTGAACTAATTATCTATGTAGTTTTTTGTTTCTTCTATTTTATAGCAAAATGAAGTCAAGTGGCAAGATCTATTTCTATATTTTATTTTCTTCAACTAAAACTATAAATTTCATCACTTGTCATATACCAATAGTATGGGTATTTTTTCTATATATGTTTGGATTAAAAGTGTAACTTTATTCAAATTTTGAATGAAATGTGCAAATATTGACTATATAATGGATTAGATTGTTGTCATTGTGGTTCTTTTTCGCCAAAATCAAAAATAAAATACTTTACAAACATGTATACGAGTGTTCCGATCTTGATTCCAATTTTAAATTTGACACCAATTTTTTTGTGCCACTAATGTACATCTTTATATACAAAATCAACAAACTGGATCTTCAAACCCACCCTCGGATTAGACATGAGTTTTAGTATAAAGTCCTTGAGTATGATTGACAATAGTTTGAACAATCCTCTGGGCTTGAATTTATTGATTCAGACTAGATCAAAGCAATCAAACAAGTAGTATAAACTTAAACTTGTTTAATGGCATTGTCTTGGAAGGACTAGCTTTTGTAATAATATGAACGTGTGAGAACATTGAATGACATTAAAGAGTCAAAAGTATAAAACTTTTGTCTCTTAAACTATAACCTCTAAATTCTCAATTGCCTTTACACACTCACTTCTATATTATCATGCTTGTATTGCAACCTCATGTAGTATTAGAAGGTGTGTCAATACAAATACAAACTAGGGGATTTTTTAATTCAAAATTTTGTTTCCAAATTTTTGATGCAAATATAGTATAGACCATATACGATTGCCTCATAGTTGATTCAATATAAACTAATTTTTAAAAATGAAAGTCAAAATTTTGAAAATGATTTTGAAGAATATTAGAAAATAATTGTATTGTTGAAATGAAAATTTCCAAAATGAAAATATCCAAAATAATTATTATTTCATAAAATAATACTTGAACCAATTATCAGACAACGATAGTGTAGAATTGTGCTAACTTGTATGTGTTTGTTTGGACCAAAGTGTTCATTTCCATATCTATCAAGTTTTAAATGAATTATTTGAAAAATGCACTTTTATACCAAGAGAAAGAAGAAAGTTTGATCTACAATAGTAGATCGTATAACAAATTTATTTTAAAAAATCTATTGATAAATATCAAGGTTTGAATCACGTTTTTCTTTTTTAGGCTAGCTTAACATTAAGACCACAACTCATTTAGAAGCCAACCAAATTCACAAAAACAATTGGGCCTTAGTTTTGCAAGTAGGTTAACATTTAAGCTTTTAAATGTAAAGGCTTTGAACCCAAGTGAGGGCCCAATTTCACGATTACGCACTTGTTCTAATTAGTGAGCGTTCATGTGTAAAGTCCTTAAACCCGAGTGAAGTCCAAATTTCACAACTACTTTAATGCATGTAGACCTAAATTTTAAAACTAGCATAAAGATAATTCATTGAGCCAACCTATTATTATTTGAATGAAATTTCTATGTGAAAATAATTTTTTTGTGAAAAATCCAAATGTCTCATTTTTTGATAGGAAAAAACGCACATCTTGACTACAATCACATGTTACAAGTTTCATGAATTTTGAATTTTTATTGGTCAAAATCTTATTCATTGAGATTTGACCTCAAAATTTTGGCTTTTTTTTTTTCACTCTTAAAATTGCAATAATATATGTTTTAATATGTATATGTATACCTATCTAAAGTTATTATTTATTTTTATTATTTATTTTATTATTTATTTTTGCAATTTATGAAGTGAAAAATAAAAATGTCAAAAATTTGAGGCTTGTTTTGAGGTCAAATTTCAATTATTATGGTTATCACCAATAAAAATCCAAAATTCATGAAACTTGTAACATGTGATTTTAGTCAAGATGTACATTCTTCCTATCAAAAACTTGGATAAAAATGAGACATTTTGATTTTTCACAAAAAGTTTATTTTTACATAGAAACTTCATTCAAATGATAATAGGTCTAAATGTATTCCATTCTAAGTGAAATTAAATATGAGCGTAGAATTTTACTTCATGATTCCAATTTCTCAATTATGGGAGCAATTTTTATGGTGTTCAACGACTTAAATGAGTCACTGTATATAACCCGCTATGGAGGATGGCGAGAGGTTCAGGTGGGGCTATAGTTCTGAGACCCTTTGCAATCCAAATCACTACTTTTGAATGACCCTATTAGATGGAATTTGAAAGTTTTAGGTTCGACAAACAATGGGTCCCATGTGCAAAGTTGTCCTTAGGTTAAACATTATTGTAAGAACAAGTCCACAAGTGAGGTTGGTATCTTTATTTTTGAACCTCGTATACTAGCCCATGTTTAAATTTTTCCAACTAAGAGGAGTCTAGATCTTATCTAGAAACAAAATACCAGTCTCTAGCTAGCAAAAAATCTTCCCGAAAGTCAAATTGGGACTTCAATTTTCAACAAGAAACTTGGGGATAGCAGCCATTGATGGGAATATTCTAGGAGCAAGTCCACATGTGGGTCAAACTTGTATCTCTACTTCTAAACCTTGTACACTAGCCCAAATCTAAATTTTTCCAATAAAGAGAAACTGGCTCAGAGTATGCCCGTCAGTAACATAAAATAATAGAGTAGTTCATGAAGTCCCCCTTTTCCATAATTTGCAGGTTACCTGCATCCCGGGTCATTGCTTTTGTGAGCATGGGCAGTGTCAACTTCCAACAAGTAAATTACTACAGGGACCTACAAAAATGGGAGAACTAAAGTTGTAGGCATGGCTCTTGAAGGGAGAACCACCTTCTCCCAGTGGTACGACCTATTGTAAAAGGTGAAAACTGGATCTCATTAAAAGATGCTCATTTGATCTAATTCCAAAAGGGGGACATTCTGAACTACTCTACTGTGTTGTGAACGCTAGTATCTTTATTTCCAAACCTCATATACCCGCAAGACTCCTCTTCTCCATAATATTCAGTAGCCTTCAAGAAGGCTGCATGTTAGTTTCATCCACCTTTTATATATGGAGTGTAATTGAATGGGCTATTGAATCAAATAAACAATTATAAGACACTATTAAATTGTGACTGGGTGAGTGCTTTCGATTATTGTTCACCATGGTTAATTGCTCTTGCTTAACCCCTAAAGGCCCTTAAAAACCAAAATGGCTTTTTGCTGTTTCGGGCAGCCTAGAAGACCGGCTTAACTTTAGTATTTTGGGCTAAAATTTGGTGTAGGTGTGGTAATACATACATACTATATGTGGTAAAATTTGGGCAGCCAAATTCAAGTTTTAGAATTTTATTATGCAAAATTTTGTTTTCAAGTCCAACTGGGGCAGCAAAAAAAAAAAAAAAAAAAGGGTTTTTTTGAATTTTTTTTTTGGAAATATGTTTATAATAATACTACTAGACACATTTAAAAAAAAATCCAAGTTGAAAGTTTTAACAATTTTACATGGGCAGCCTTCAAAATTTACAAGAGCAAGCTTCACAGTTTTTTGTAATTTTACAGTTTTTTTCTTTAAAAAATTGTCAAAATTTGAGATTTAGGAATTTTTCGATTTTTTTTTTTTTTCTAAAATTCACAAACTCATAGATGTAACTTTTCACCGTTCGCTTTTTTACTAAACCAAAAACCTTTAACGTTATTCAAGTTTTACTATATTGTGGTTTTTGAACCTTCTTCTGGAAAATAATTTGCATGAAGGCCAAAAAAGCATAATGAGTCTCTAAAATTTTGCATGGAGGTGCCTAACTTAGTTACCTACATGGAAAAAAATATGAGCAAAATGTTTGGACTAACAATCTTCAAGTCCCCCTTTGCACTATGGAGACAATGCCTCCCAAACAATGCCCACAAAAACTTTTGCACAAACTTTGGATGTTACGATCTTGCAAATGATAAACATCCAACGGTCAATTTTTGAAACAGTAGCTATGAATAGGCTTAGGTACAAGATCTTACGGTTGGAATTCTAAAAGAAGTAAAAAAACTTGGTTCACATCCCCGGGAGTACATAGAGGTAGAAAATCGCAGTTTTGAGGTTTCAAGCTCCCAAAAACACAAGGAAATTTAGGGGTTAATGCCACTTGCTCCATAGCTACTGATGTGATGTGGAATATCCTACATCGTTTCATTGGGGATGAAATGATGTGGGATATTCCACATCATTCTGTTGGGGGAAGGCAATTATATCTGGCAAAATCTAGATCTGGGCTGAAATATCAAGTTTGCAAACAAGGTAAGGGGTACAGTTGCTGTCAGTTTAAGCATTTCAATCTACATGGAGCGTTGGTTTTCAATGATAAAAAATTGCAGCACATAAAACTTTGGGTTTAAAAACCAAGTTAAATTTTTAATTAATTTTTTCACAATGTATGATTTTGTTATAAATTTTCAAACTTAATATGCATAGACCACTATTGATGTTAGTAGGTGTACCAGTAACTGTCTTTCATTTCTAATCCAATCAGATTGCTAACTTGGTATTCATAATTAACGCTTGTGATAACTAGATTGGGAAGTTGAAATTATAGGTGACCACAATTGGTACCTAACAGTTTCTGGTGCTTCTACCTTAGGGTCACTGGTGGGCAAGGGGAGTGCAATTAGGGAGGTAGGAGTGCAAAACCCTAAAAGTGTAATAGATTGCGCATCCTCGTACAGGCGGTCACTCTTGCCTGTATATACAGGCCAGCTCTCCACGGGGAGTGCTAATTCCTGCGAGTTTATTCGGGAGCTGCACACGGAGTGTTGCGTGTTGCGCTTGATTCTCATTGCAGAGGTCGAGATTGAAGAGTTGTCACGCAGCGGCTGCCTGGCTGCTGGCTGCTGGCTGCTGGCTGCTGGTGAGATAGAAAAAATAAAAATAAAAGAAAAATGTTTTTCCACATCTACTTGGATCGCAATATGCAGCTGCACCCTCGTCATTTCGGACCGCACCTGCGCGACAAACTCATCGCCAAACTCATTCAGGACGTCGAGGGCACTTGCAGGTATCACCCTCCTCTCCCTCGCTTTGCCTTCTCTTCGAATTTGCAGATTCTCGGACTAAAAAATTTCACTCGAAGAGGGCCTTTGGTTAGCTTTTGAGAACGGTTTTAGGATTAGGTTTTGATTCATGCACCGCGTGGCTCGGTCTCTGTAGCTTTATTTATTTTGGTGGTGAACGTTTTGCGGTAAGCTTACACTTTCGGTGGCTACGCTTTTGTCCATTGGAATTAGGGTTTGGAGAGATGCTATCAGCGGAGTTTCTTTTGTTGTCTGTGAAGAATTTCTCCTTAAACCGCTGAAAGAAGAAGTGCTGAGATAGGGTGGTTGAGAAAAATAAGGTGTAGCTTAGTCGAAAAAAAATGAGATGAATTTTTTATAAGAAAAAATGAAGTTCAGCCCAAGTCGCTTTATAATATTTGGAGCTACATTGAATTAGATACAAAATTTTAAAGTCATTGTGGCGTCTTTCTCAAAACCAAGCACTAGACTATGGTTAATATGTTCTCACTATAGTAATCTGATTAATCTAGACTGCAATCTTTCCTCAGTCCTGAAATCGCCACATGCGAAGCCTACAACCAAAGCCTGAGAAGAAGGCTTCAACCAAATAAATTTCCACGAAAGAAATCTTAGCATGTGGTTGAAGGTTGCCATACAGATAGTTTACAATCAGATTGTAACTGGGAGAAATTGTAGGGCACTCTTTAAGGAGCCAAGCTGAATTGGACGAGAGTACTGTACATCAATAAGGGTACATTTTTGCTCATGCAATTGAAGTATGGGGTGTTTGCATGGTACAGTGGGCGGCATGGATTTGTGGTAGCCGTTACTGCAGTGGAGACTATCGGCTCAGGAATCATTCGTGACGGAACAGGCTTTGTGACCTTTCCTGTCAAGTACCAGTGCGTGGTTTTCAGACCCTTCAAAGGCGAAATTTTGGAGAGTGTTGTTACTATGGTGAACAAGGTACAATTGCTGTCTTGTTAGTTTCATGAAATGCAGTGCGTGGCTAACTAACACCTACTGGAGATTAATCCAACCAGCTTTTAGGAGGTTTTTTGTACAGCTTTGTGCTCGGATTAAGTTGGCTAGACTCTGAGAATGAAACTATGTTTTCTCTGATATTGTTCTCCTCAAAGCCGATTTTGGAAGGACGCTCTTCGTCAGGTGGCATTATGTCTACTGGAGGATATGCTAGGTTCATGTTGAACCTGAACCCCTGAAGTACTGAAGATTCATGGTTTAAAAAGACCAAATCGTTTGATCATGTTGTGAAAAATATAATTCAAATTTTACATCACCAGAATCAGTGAAGAATATTGCATTTGTTTGTGAAAATAAAATAAATTAGACTAAAGAAAGTTCCCATATACCTACTCAAAACTGCTAAAACATAAGGCCCAATTTGAGCCTCTTGGTTTAATCTTCATGCTTGAGAATGCTTGTCGTAATTTACATATTTCCAATACCTTTCAGAGCTCGGTGGTGGTGATGCCTTACTTGCAGAAGAGGCACACGTTCGATAGAAAGCCTCAAGAGTGATATCTCAACGATACAATTATCTAACACTTTACTTGTCTCATGCAGATGGGTTTCTTCGCTGAAGCTGGCCCTGTACAGATCTTTGTATCAAATCATGTAAGCACGAGGACTTTTCTGTGAGATGTACAGCGAGCTTCTTGCTGTGAAATTGAGCATTTGGCAGTCTTCTTTTCTTTGTTGTTTGGTTAGGGTAACTTTTCAGATGTTACTCGCTCTGAATAATTTTCTTTTGTAGAGTGTAATGAACCTTTGAAGAGGCTTTGCATACTCATTTCATTTTTACTAACCTGGTCAGGGTGATGATGTTTCAGTTATAAATTCCTCGTTTTTACCTCTTGTTTTCACAGTTGATACCAGATGATATGGTTTTTCAATCAGGAGATGTTCCGAGTTATGAAACTTCAGATGGCTCGGTATGGAAGTTTCCTCTGACTTTTTCAAAGCGATATTCTTGATGTGGATGTAACTAAGCTTCCATCAGTTATGCATGACTTAGAAGCCTCATGTGCCTTGTAGTTGTGGTTTCATTTTAGAGTAAGTGGCATAATGTCAAAACATTGTGCTTGAAATTGTTGCTTGTTTGCTCATACAGTATTGCCATTCTTTGCCTTGCAGGTAAGAATACAAAAGGACAGTGAAGTGCGGCTCAAAATCGTGGGTACTCGAGTTGACGCAACAGAGATTGTAAGTTGTTTTCCATCCTCATAGACATTGTGCAGCCAGTGGCATTCTAACGGGAGCCTTTACCTTGTTTCTATTCTGTTTAATTTCTCAAGACTTGGAACTTTCAAGAGGGAATCTGCCGAGCGCAAATTGCATTATGCACCATGCCGGTTGTCTTGGTTATCTGCAAAAGATTTGATTTGATTTATTTTTGCTTCTCTCTGTGTACTGGTTTTATGCAGTTCTGTATTGGCACAATCAAGGATGACTTTCTGGGGCTTATTGGTGATCCTGGGGGAGCTACCTGAGTGGCGAGTCACCTGTCAACTCGTTATGAAGAGGGTCGCCTGTCCAAATCTTTTTCAGCTGTGGATCTGGTATACAAGAAATTTACGAGATATTTTTGGAACAAGCTCCGGCATTAAAACATCATGGGAAAGATGGAAACGTAAAAGATCACAGCAATTCTGAAAGCTAAGAAACGCAAGGGGTGCAGGTACAAATCTAAGGCCACAATTGTAGCTTAAGTCATCCTAGACCCAGATCAAACCTTGTAAGCCTTTACCCTTTGATTTCCCTTTCCTGTACAGTAGTATAATTTTAGAGAAGATTGAGTCAATGGAGCACTGAATGGTTGAGCAACTTTTAAAACCTTGAAATGCAACTCAGGGTTGGTTACCTTTTAAGACCAATTGTGAAATCAAAACAGGTTGAAAGTTGTTTCAATTGAAGGATAATTCTACTGTATGTTACAACTTTTTTTTGTTAATACTTTTGGGTTTTATTTTTACGTGAGTCATAAAATGAACATCCTGTGTCTATGCTTGCCGCCCAGCACGACTGTTCTGAGGGCAGAATCATCTTGGAGGGCGAGTGTGCATGCACCCTTGTGCGCAGGGTTCTTTTTTTTGCTACATGTTGCTAGTTTGGCTACAAAATTATTTCCCCTGCTACAAACAATACCGTAGTAGGAAGGCAGGGTCGGCACTTTCATGTCGAATAATTAATTAAAGTTTGAAAAGTAGGGGTCGGCACTTTCAAGAATAATTATTAAAAATTCGGCTATTAATACCTAACATTGAATTTTACTAACAGCTACACGTTTTCCTTTGTTTTTTGTCTACAATTTTTGTTGACTTCATTTTTGTTGATTTCGACAAAATACTTGATAAATTTATTTATTTTTTCGGCATTTTTTTGGGGAATTATTTTCTGCCGACCCTGCCTTCCTAGTACGGTATGTAATTTGAAAGATTTTTTTGGATGAATAAGTCAATCATTTTTTAATTTAATTTTTTAATAAATGGAATTGTCAGATGAATAGTGATTTTAGGTCCAATATATGGATGAATGTGAAAACATTTGGTTTCAACAAAATTCTATAAGCAACCAGTAGAGCATCTGTGGAAAAATGAAAAAAAAACCTTGTGTGTTACATAATAGACTAGGTAGGCCGTGGATGGTGCACTAAGGGCCACTTTACACAAGGGTCCGGGTCCAATTCTCATGGGGTTCAATAAACCCATTTATTGGACTTGAGAAACTCACCTTTGGACTTGAGAAGTTGAATAAAATAATGATATGTGAATTGGACCCGGACCCTAGTGTAAAACCAATGGATCCAATTTGGAGGTTTTTAAAAATTGGACCCGGACCCTAGTGTAAAACCAATGGATCCAATTTGGAGGTTTTTAAAAATTGAACCTAGTTTTAATTAGACCTAGGTCCAAGTGTAAAGTCCCTAGGTTCAATAGTGGGTCCAATTTTTAATTGAACTTGGATCCAAGTGTAAAGTCCCTTTAGATCCAATAGTGGGTCCGATTTTAATTGGACCCAATTTGAATTGGACATAGACCCTAGTGCAAAGCCTTTTTAAGTTCAATAGTGGGTTTAGTTTTAATTGGATCCAAGTTTGGGAATTGGTTTCCCAAAACCTTGGGTCCAATCCTGAGTCCAAAACTTTCCCTTCAAAATCAAACCAGTTAGGTGGGATTTGGATGAGTTTATTGGTCCTGGACCCTAGTGTAAAGTCCTTGGGTCCAATTTTCAGCTTTTGGCCAATAGGGTTGCTTGATTTGGAATTTTCTTGGACCCGGACCCTAATGTAAAGTGGCCCTAATTGTACCATCACTTGAAAAATCTGTGTTGTTGCTCTAATTGTACTAACGCTGTCATCAATGACAATGCAACCTGCACAAATAGTCACGTGGTTGTTTGCATACCTTAAAGCATTCACACCCATGCACGCTAGAGTTGACTCGTTGAAATTATTCATTTACATTTGAAGAACCCTTGCACTTACACTCTCCTACCCTTGCACGCCCTTCACATTAGAAGTGCATATCAAATAGTCAATGGACCAATCACAAGTAGAATGTGGGTTATAATCAACTAAACAGTGATTTGAAGGGCCATTTCTTAACCCCTAAATGCCTAAAGCCCTCTTCAAATTCGGCAATTTTGCAAAGATGGATTATAAAATGCAACCTAGAGGGATATTTTGAACTTGATATATGAATAAAAGTTGTACGTTATGAATTTTAGATTCTATCCATACGGTTAGATCTATGATTGCTATTACCAATAATTTTGTATAAAATTTGAAACGTGAAATTCAAAATTATTTTGTAATTCAATTACGAATAAGATATTGACAATCTACAGATGAAATTCTTTGTGATTGGTTGAAATGTAATACTCTAAGTGTAGTGATTTTTGGAGATTTTTTGGTTGCTTAATTATATGAGTTGACTTTTTTTTGACCACTTTTACACTGAAATCTTCAAAATTTTGGGTGAATCACTACAACATGAAATGAGGCATAAATTTTTTACAAATCATCTCCTTTCTAATCGGATCACATATGCATGAAGTTAACTTCCCATAGAATCTACAGTAAAAATTCCACACTGCAAAAAATGCATGACGGATGAGAAATTATGGATGAAATCTGTACATCGTCCAAAAAATGGACGCTTAGGCAGTTAGGGGTTAACACGCTAGGATTGAGAGTTAAGAGGCATTTATGAAGGGCCCTTAGCACTTTTCATCTAGTTCTTGAGTGAAAGACTTTGGGAGGGCGTGGGTGGCCATGCTCTTATATCATTGTTAATATCATGGTATACTTGATGCAACTCTACTTTGGTTGTGTGTATCTGTGCCTGCAAAGATGTCACGAAGATAGTGTGGGTTTGATGGGCCACATGAATGAGAAGTCTTGAGAAATAGAAATGGAATTAGGGCATTCTTTTCCATTTTTCACGAAGTGCTAAAGTGGCAGTATAAAATGTTATAGTGGTGTTCCATATTTCAACATTCATCCACATATTGGATAGAAAATATCACATTAGAAGATATCACATATAAATTGTATTATTTTCATCCACAATATGGCAATTTCATCCAAGATTTTTTTTTAATTTAAAGTTTTTATGTCACAAAACTTCATGGTTTTTGGCCATTTTTTAGCCAGATTATTTATTTCTCGTGCAATTTGGCGATATTTTGCCCAAAAAAAAATGCCCTAGATGGAATAAGTTTCTGAGGCTAGCGATTTGTCACCGCATTTGATGTAGAGGCCAGAAGCCTACATAACATTTGGTAGCCTTCAGGAAGGCTTCCTTTTAGTTTCATCCACCTTTATAGATGGAGTGACTAGTGATATGTAATTGAATGGGCTATTGAATCAAATAAACAATTACATAACACTGTTGAATTGTGACAGAGTGAGTGCTTTAGATTACTATTCACCATGGTTAGTTGCTCTTGCTTAATGCTACTTGCCCCATAGCTACTGATGTGATTTGAATTATTCCACATCATTCTGTTGAGGGGAAGGCATCAATCACAGAGGCTATTGAATGTTATGTATTGAACAAGTACCGTAGTACCATAGCAAGGTCGTTACCCTGCGAACAAATATTTAATATTTTTTGAAAAATAAGGTTCTTTCCTCAAAAAAATGAAGTTTTTGATCTTCGTTTTGAGAAAAAAATGATTAAAATGGTCCAAAATAGTCCTAATTGGCCCATAATAGATTTAAAATAGCTAAATATAGCTAAAAATAATTTATTCTATTTTTTAAATTTTGTCCTCATAATTTTCAAATAATTTTACTCCTTTTTTTTTTGAATTTTTTTTGGCGTACCTGCTATGGTACCACGGTAAGTCAGAGTTTATTGGTTAGGTGTAGGATACTTGAATGTCAAGTTCAGTTTTGACAGCCATAAGGTAGACGACCTGTTTCCGATCATCTTAAGCAATTCAACATACTTCCGGTGGAGTAACAAATAGGCAAATAATTTTGCAGTGTAGGGAAATAGATTTAAAGAAGGTCATATATTTTTGAACAAATTTTGGGGCAATATTGAATTTACTACGAATTTTCAAAGTGAAGATTCTCTCCAACCCGTTCTCGCAATATAGGCTGACCTATTTCCAAGAACTGTAAAACTAGATTTCGAGAACACATGATATCATACTAACTGGGTAACAAGTTTCCATTCTTAGTGCCAACCATTCCATATTAAAAAGAAACATGTTTCCGCCACCGTTTACGAATGAATGCAGGCTGATTCACAGAAATAGGTCGCCCTATACTGCGTGATTGGGGGCCTGATCGGAAACAGGTCGTCTACCTTAGTCCTATCCTCTGCCTTGTAGGAACTTCAAAGCATAAGCATGCTGAGGTAAATTTTCAGATAGGATTTGCTTCTTATCTGAGAGAGCAGCCTCACCAACAAACTCGAGGAGACTTCAAATCAACCACCGGCATTACATTACACCAATTATTGCCATTACTGTGAGTCACAGAATTAGTGTGAGATTTCCCACCAATCCTCAATTAGTGTGAGACTTTACATACAATCCTCACTACTCACTATGAGATTTCTCAATTACTGTGAGTTACGCTTTGTTCTAATACCATAATTACTGTGAGAATATTAAATTATTGTGACTCACAATAATGACAATAATCGGTGTACTGAAATTAGGTACATTCAACGCTTGAGTATTAGCAAGACTTGAATGTTACATTCAAACCAACGATATAACCACCATAGCCTACTCTAGGAAATCAGGACTAGCCGTGGCAACTTCAGATTGGTTCTACGCAGTATAGTCACAGCCCGTAATGTATTTTCCTATGCATACAATCTTTGTAGTGTACTCCCTCTGTTTCAAAATAAGAGTCCCCCTTCAAATGTATGTATTTTTCTTAATGTTTTTGTTGCCAAAAAAAAAATCGTCTCAGTACTCTAAAAATGGTCTATCCTTAACCCCTAAACGTCACAGCGTCCAGAAACTGGACGACTAACAGATTCAAACCCTTCTCACGTTCTCATCAATGCTTGGATGAAAGTCATCCAATTTTTTGGAGATTCTTTACCAAGTTGTTGTCCTATCTAACGGTTGGATTTAGTCATACTTGATTACGTATTTTCCTAAAATTACAAATGTAGAAGTATGTCAAGTTGTTGACCAAGCCAAAATTGCATTTACTGTAGTTCAAAAGTGGCTTTGCAAAAATGAGGTCATAGATTTAAGAAACACAAAAATTTCAAAGAATCACCATGTTTAAGAGTATCTCATTTCAAATTCATTCCAACAAATTTTACTCAAAAAATATTAAAATTTTGTTTGTATTCGAATTTAGAAGGAATTTTTAATTTTAACTTTCAAATTTTATTATTAAATATTGGTGATAGTATTAGTGAATCAACTATACGGATGGAATCTAAAATTCAAAATCTAGAACTTTCATTTGTATATCAATTCCAAAATATTCTTCTAAATAGTACTTTATGATGATTTTTGTCAAATTGTCAATTCCAGGGACACCCTGGTACGTTTAGGGGTTAATAGTGATATGTAGATTTTGTGCCACTCTCATTATCCACCTAGTTTGAAGTAGATAGGGCTCACGCTTGAAGTATAAAACATAAGAAAAAAACTAGGAATTTTTTTTGCCAAAAACTAGGACTCTTATTTTGAAACAGAGGGAGTATTCCAAATCTTTGTAGGGAATTCTTCCTCATCTCTTTCTATTCTCAACTCTCCATAGTGTACTCAAAATAAGACTCTGTTAACATGTGATATGGATCGTAGGCTGTGCTAGATAGAGTACTCTATGGACTTGCCACGTCGTGTAGTTGGTGCATGCTACCACCTTGTCACTTTGTGACTCGGAGATAGCATGCACCCGCTACATGCTGTAGTAGTGTTCATGGAGTACTCTATTTAGTACATTTCTACTATAGATTTCATGTTGAGGTAGAGATGTAGAATTATAGCAGACCTCCCGGTGTATTCATAAAAACACAAAGCTCAATGTGATCAACCCCGGCCCCCATGGAACCTTCAACCCTAATTTTTGGACTCAATCTCAAATAGAACACTTGTTCTGGCCTTATCACAAATCCCTACTCACTTCCCTCCATAGGGTTTGTGATTTCTGAAGCTCTGCTCTTCTACGACGACCATTCTGACGACGGAACCATCATGAGGAGGATGCACTGCCTGCGTTATATAATACCGTAGTACCATAGCTGGTCTCCACCCCACGAATGAATATTCAATATTTTTTGAAAAATAAGGATTGTTCCTCAAAAAATAAATATCTTGATTTTCGTTTTTGAAAAAAAAATGATTAAAAATGGCCCAAGTGGCCCAAAATAACTTAGAAATAGAAAAATAGGGCTAAAATTAATTTATTCTATCTTCGTTTTTTAGTCCTCGTAATTTTCGATTTTTTTAACGTTTTTTTTATGTTTTGAATTATATTTTTGGCGACCCAGCTATGGTACTACGGTAGATAATAATAGATAAAGCAAGTTGGGTGTTGTAGATTCTAAAGATGCATATAAAGTGGGGCAAGCTGTGGTCTGATAGAAAGTGGATGTGAACCTTCAGATGACGTGTCATCCCTGCACTCCATTGATTTCTATTTTATATCATTTTCATGGGAAAGTGTTCTAACACTCACTTCTCCACAAAAGTTGGAGCAGCCAGGAAAAAGGTGACTGACGTCGGTTGGAATTTCATATGTATTGTTTTCTTAACCCTTAATCCCTAAATGACAAAGGGCGTAAAGGCAAAACCTAGATGTGTTATAAAATGTTACTTCTACAATTTTGATGAAGCTTGGTCGGGAAGAGAAAATCAGAAACATGATGTTCAGTAATTATCTGTACACTCAAACTTTCAAAAATAGTTTTATATACTTGTTTAACGAATTTAGAAGCATTTATCATTTAATATTCATCAAAATTACAATTTTTATTTTTAGAATTTGAAATTTGGTATGATTGGTTAAAATTAGAAATCTATTCTAAAATTAAAGAAAGTAAAAATTTCAAATGAGAGAACATCTTTACTTTCCTGAAATAGAAATTTTTATAACACTAGGACTCACAATGTTGAGGTGTTTGTCTTTGAAAAAATTCCTTAGTGAACCTCAATATTGCAAATGAAATGCATCAAACAACACCAGAACATGATCTCTACTCCCAATTTCGACAAAAAATCAAAATTCAAAAAATGTCATTTCTTGACTATAGGCAATCATTGTTGTTTGGGTTGCGACGAGAAAATGGTCGATTAGTCAATTAGGGGTTAAAGGTTAAGGGTTACTGTTCTTGTTCTTCACCAAATTTTGTAGAATTGGTACATACAAATTGAGATACAAATTAAAGTCATAAATGATTAGACTTTTCATTTCAAAGATATTCTAGAAATGTTCAAAATTGTGTTCTTTTCAATTTTAGACTATAAACCTTATTGTCTAAAAAGTGATTTTTATGGTCTTTTTATGGAACAAAGGGAGTATACACTTATATGCCCTTTAATTTTGATGTCAATCTAGAACAAAGAGACACTCAATCCCTAACCGAGAAAAAGTCCCCCATTTTCATCTCTATAGAACTTCAAATGAATCATTTGAAATCTTTTAAGAGAAACATATAGTATACTAATAAGAGAATTGAAATTTTAAGATGGTGTAGATGTACATTGAATTTTTTATTAGTAAGTTTTTATTAAAAAATGTTTACGTTCAATAACCAAGAATGTTAACCTCATGTTTTTTTAACAATTTTGAGTACGTCTTATGCAGACTTCCTTGTGTTCAAATTTATTTATTTTCTTAACCCTTTAGTGCCCAGGGTACTGTAGCTGGGAGCACTGGATTTCAGTGGATTTTTCCACCGTGATTGAGACTACCGGAAATAGATTGGATTAAATTAGAAAGTAACCGTACAATTCTATTCTCAACTGGAGAGCTCACATCTCGCTAAAATTTGAAAATCATCCAATGGTGGGATTGGAAGATTATAGTATGTATTTGAACTGTATAATGCACGCTCAAAAATTGGAGGGTAAGTGACTTCAAAGTTAAATAGAATTTGGGTTAAATTTTCAAAAATTAAAGTGAAGACGTTCAACAATGCCCTATGTCAACACCTCTCCGTCGCAATCTTTTATATAAAAAATAGACTCACACATAATTATTGTGAATTTTATAAGTGAAAGTGACTTATCCATATACGGTTTAGGACAAAATTTTATACATTGAAAATTGAAAGGAGTGGGTACATTAATCATGATCAGATTACACACACTAATGGAAGATGAACAAGAGAAAACAATCCAAAAAAATAAAAAAAGATAACAAACTTCCAAACACAAGAAATATTGCATTGTACATGTGTTGTATTTGTAAGTATTTACTGTATTTTCAAGTATTTGCAGTATTTTTGCGTTTGGTTCATAGGTATTTTGATGGTTGACAACTCCAAATTGAAAATTTCTTTTTCAGGAAGATGTGTAATGTAAATCTGCAAATCTGAACTTCAGAACTGAAGTTCAAATTCTTTACGGATTCTCTGCTATATGCATTTCCGACGTTGCAGTGACCATAATCTGGCTTGCTGGGCACTAAAGGGTTAACCAACACATGAAATGTTCTTCACTGATATTTTTTTCAACGATCAGTTGCATTTATCATTTTAAAAGCAATGAATGCTTATTATTTTGCAGGAGTTTATTTTTCCTTTTTTCTTTTCTTTCATGAGTACCTGGGTCGGGTTCAGTTCGATCACGCGATCACGCTACATGATAGTTGCGTGTACTGGAAAAGGAATCTTTGCAAGGGATGAGTAAAAGGTACAAAACTGGGTCTAATAATAAAATTATTAAACTTTATTGCCAAGCACACACCTTTCCCAGGCAGCCGACCTTGGGAATGTCGAGTATCGGCATCAGGAAATAATCAAAATTGTTCAGTAGCTAAGCTTGTAAGTGATGATCCTTCACTGTCAATAGTCCCGGTCGAACAATCGAGGCATTTTGTTGTGCAAGCACATGCAAAGCCTGTCTGATGATTTCGTGCAGGTACTAGGAGCATAATTGTACAACTATGTTTGCAGTTTCTGCGTCTTTGAAACTCGCAAATGCTTTTCTCGTTGACAGAGTCTTGCAGGATTTTGTACAAACTACAATCCACGAATCTGTAATTTTGATCGAAGCTTGTCGCATTGAGCTAATGGAATGTTTTGGGTGCCCTGCAACAGGAGTATACGTAATGCAAACCTCCTCCTCGATCTCATCGTCGATTCTTCGTTGTAAGAAAATTTTGGTACTGTATACTCCTGTGATAAATTAAGCTTGAGGTTTTGTGTGGTACTAAGTTAGAGCTTCTGATCGCATCGTGTGTGATTCTTCTTTTTGCAAAGTTCAGCGAAAAAAAAGGAGTGACCATGATTACAATTTCTGTCTTTGAAACTCGCAAATGCTTTTCTTCGTTGACAGAGTCTTGCAGGAATTTGTGCAAACTACGGGCTCCAGGAAATCTCTAATTTTCTTCCTTTGGAGATCGAAGCTTGTACATTGAGCTAATGGAGTGTTTTGGATGCCCTGCAGCAGAATTATAATGCAAACCTCCTCCTCGATGTCATCGTCTATCTTTCCTCGTTAACAGCAGTCTGTCGTCGTCGATTCTTCGTTGTAAGAAAATTTAGGTACTGGGTACTCCTGTGCTCAATTAAGCGTGAGGTTTTGTGCAGGAAGTTAGAGCTTGCACAGGTGATCCTTCTTTTTGCAACAGCGACCATGTTTTTAAGTTTTTTGATTTCTTACGGTTCGTGTGTAGGTCACAATTGGTTTCATGATGTGGGGCAAAATTTGAATGAAACGCAGGTGCAATGGCGAGCGATATCACCAAGGCGACGAGACGATGCATGTTGTTAACAAATTTACTGCTGTTCATGCTCGGTACGTGCTCGATTTGTGGAATGATCGATCTATTATGCTGGGTGGTTGTGGTGCATCGATCGATCGGCTGATGAGTTTGTGGGAATTGATGTGATTCATGCAGTGTTGGAGGGTGTGAATGGCGCATCACGGAAGGCAGGGAGGAGATTGGAGGTGGCGTCTTCGAAGAGGAAACGGATGACGGAGGCCGACGAGGGCATGGTGGCGGCAGACGACGAGCGGTGCTCGCAAATCGGGCGCGACGCGCTGGTGGTGGGCGGCAGCGCGGTGGACGCGGCCGTGGCGACGGCGCTGTGCTTGGGCGTGGTGAACCCGGTGGCCAGCGGCATCGGCGGCGGCGGATTCTTGCTGCTGCGCTTGGCCAACGGCACCGCCATCGCCTACGACATGCGCGAAACCGCGCCCGCCGCCGCCCACGAGGTCCGCTCCCTTCCCGCATCGTGCACTACGCCCTTCTTCCTTCTCTTTCCCTCCTCAAAGTATTAGACTCTGAAAGTGTGGCTATACACAGGGCACCTTGACACATTCACCAGGTAGTAAATGGTACAAAAATGATGGTGAATTCGTGGTGAACACTTGCTAAATTGAAGTGGTTGCTCAATTTAGCAAGTGTTCACCACGAATTCACCATCATTTTTGTACCATTTACTTGGCAGTGAATCAGTCAAGGTTCCCTGTGATACATCGCCAACTTGCTACTTAGGGCCGCTTCACACTATGGCCGTCCAAGTCGAGAGGCCGTGGGATTGAGTGGCCAAATTTTGTTGAGTCCAATGCAATGGGCTGAAAATAGGCAATAAGATATAGTTTTGATTTTTTATTAAAAAAATCGACGGCCTCTCGACCATAGTTTGGGTTTCCATTCCTGTCCGACCCAAAATTCCTTCAAGAGTCCATCGCCTTGGTCAAAAAGTGTTGCCATGTAGGCATTTTGAAGGGCGACAACCTTTGGACTTTGGCCTCTTGTGCGAAGGGTCGAGAGGCCGAATTCTTGGTTTCTTGCAATCCGATTGGTGGAAATCGACGGCCTCTCAACCTTCGGCCATAGTGTGAATCGGCCCTTATTTGAAAAATGGGCTTGCTATGTTGTTATAAGAAAAATTGGGTAAAATAGTACTCCCTCTGTTCCGTAATAAGCTTCCTGATTGCTCACACTATTTGTCCCATAATAAGCTTCCTGTTTGTTCAAACTACTACTACTGTAGTGGCTTACAGCCGTTCCCCATAAAAGTGAGAGCGGGTTTTTGAAAGAAAACGGCCTTGGTTTGAAGAATTGCCAAGCCCGTTCATCCGCATTAGCACCCATCCTCTAATCCAATGCATGGTGTAAAATTAGTTTATTCTCTCTTTGTAGAGTGGACGCGGGTCTCTCATGGGGATCCTCTCTTAGGGTCCACACCATTGGACTAGTTAATTCTTCTATTTTGAGGGTTGAGGAAGCTTATTATGGGCCAGAATAGTGAGTATATTTCCATAATCTTCCCTTATCATTGGTATGTATACCGAACAATTCTATAGAAAACTATGTATTACCGGTAGTAGTGAAAAAGAATTTAAATTGCCAAAAAATGCTACCTATTTTTTCAAGTTTCAATTTTCAAATTGCCAATGGGACTCCCTTGAAAAAATGAAAAAAAAAATCACTATGAAATCTCAGGGAGCGTCAACACTGAGATGCGGTTTTGATTTGAATGCAGGATATGTATGCGGCGGATCCAGAGTTGAAGGTGAAGGGGGGATTAGCGGCGGGTGTGCCGGGGGAGCTAGCGGGGCTGCATTTGGTGCATTCGCATCACGGGCGCTTGCCGTGGGCGGTGTTGGTGGCGCCGGCGATAGCGTTGGCGGAATTCGGGTTTGTGGTGCAGCCGTACATGGCGTTCTACATCGAGCAATGTATTGACGATATTATGGCGGACGTAGGACTGCGCGAGACGTTCGCACCGCGCGGGACGGGGCTCGTGGTGGGCGACGTGTGCTACCGCAAGAACTTGGCAAAGACGTTGATGGCGGTGGCGAAGTACGGGCCAAAAGCTTTCTACTCTGGCCCCATTGCGGAGAGCTTCATCCGCGATGTGCAGGCCGCAGGCGCCATCTTGACGATGGAAGATCTAAGGGATTATAAAGTGGCGGTGCGCAAGCCCGTGGTGGCGGATGCCATGGGCTTCACCGTCATCAGCATGCCGCCCCCGTCCTCCGGCGGCGCGTCCTTGATTCTTGTGAGTCTCCATTCTCTCACTCCTCGGCCCTTGCCATTTGATTCTTCCCCCATAATTTTCTTCTTTCATTAGGGGTATTTGCACATGCTAGGTGACGTTTGCTTGGATAATCTGCCCTGTCCAATAAAGGGAATTCCCTTTCCCAAACCTCAATGCACCTAACATAACATTCAGTAGCATGTAGTGGCTCTGCCTGGCCCCACAGTAGATGATGCAACACACCCAACAAAACTTCATCAATAGCTAATTGGACAAGTGGAGTCCCAAGGTGATGAGCACAATGCATGAAGGAAAGGCAAAGGGCATGAAAGCTACTGAATGTTATGAAAAGAATTAACCTCCTTAAATTTCGAAAAAACCCTGCTACATGATGAGATTTCGAAGGCACTCCGAAAAACAAGTCATTTCTGCCCTATTTGGCTCGGACTTCAGTGGTCATGTGATAGAGGGGATGATCATGTGGAATCATCTAGGCTAGGTCTTGGTTTTGAAATCTTGAGATGAAGGAATAAGGTTAAACTTCCATGGGTGAAGTTTCTTACGTAAAAGACAAGTTTTTAGGGCCATTTAAGTGGACCAAGTTCGACATTTCAAGTGAGATTTTGAGAAAAAATTGACAGAGAAGTTGTCATGAAGTATAGAAGATTCTCAAGCCCTCGACTTCATGAAAACTTCTCCCTAACCAATCAAATTTATTCATGTTTCACCTCACTTCAACCTAACCAGTCAATTTTGTTCATGTTCAAGTCCATGGAACTGTGCACCACTTCATGGCCAGGTATGAGACAACTTCTATGGGTAACTTCTGAAACCCATGGAAGTTGAGGGCTCTGACTCCGTTTTGGCTGCGAGGCAGATATTGAATATAATGGCACAGTATGGGTATGCGGCGGCATACAAGGGCGTGGAGGGATTGCACCGGCTGATCGAAGCATTCAAGCACACGTATGCGGTGCGCATGAACCTGGGCGACCCGGACTTTGTGGATGTGGACTCCGTGGTGGCGGACATGCTTGACCCCGAGTTTGCTGCCTCTCTTCAGGCCCAAATTGTTGACAATACCACCTTCCCTCCGGAGTATTATGGAGGCAGGTACGTACTATCCCACATCCATTCCATCATCCATCCATGGTTGATTTGATGTTAAACCATACATGAAGCACTAGTAGAAAAGGTGGCACTGCCGAGGGAGATGCCTAGGCAAGTGGTGCCCAATTCCACACATGCACAGTGATTTTGCCCGGGCATCTCCCTGGGAGCACCACCTTTTCTACAAGTGAAGGGTAGGGTTGGCACATCTATGGTGATTTTATAAAATTAAGGTTTTGCAGATGGAGTGTTCAAAAGTTTTTCAAATTTCTCTTTTTCACCACACAACTAACTTGTTTGGGAAAATGATTTTTGAAAAAATTGGAATTTTATTATTATTTTTTTATTTTTTTGTTTATTTATTTTTAATATTTTTTTAGTATTTTTTTTGTGGTCTACCTTGCCCTTCACCTATAGTATATAAGACTTGAAATTTTGCTTGTTCTCAATTCAACCTCTGACCATGACCAAAAAAAACAATTTTGACCTTCAATATTTTACTCTTTTCTTTGTCAATTTGATTAAATTACCACTCTATCTTGTAGAAAGAATGCCCAGGCTTTCTAAAAAGCTTGTCTTTTAATTTCCAACTATTTGTAAGTGTGAAAGGATTGTTGCTTTAATTTTATTGTGGCTTGTTTTTGGGCATTTTTTTGCACAACTTGACACCATTTATTTTGAGTTCGGTATCAAATCAAAGAAGAAATTTTGGAAAGAATTCAATAAGAATATATTCATTTTCTAATTTCCAAAATTGTGTACAGTGCCCCTAAGAAAAGATTATCATACCTTTGTACTCACGAAATTGCATGTATAGCAATACGAAATCGAGTTCTTTAAAAATAATCAATCAATACCTCAAGGAAACAACATTTTGATCAATTATACCAAGTTTTACTTTCCAAAATTAGAATGTTGAATTCTGGTGAATTTCTTAGGGTAAGAAATCTGTTGGTTATTGAGAGAAAGTGGCTCTATCTTCTTCTTCTGAGGCTTTTTTTTTTTGCATTTTTGGAAGTCATTAAAGTTTGAAACATTTCATTCACTAATTCACTTATTCATTGTAAAACCGCAAATGTAAATTCATTGTCAATTAACATCAAGTTAATGACTATTAATGTAATATTAAATCAATTCCAACAATATGATGGTACTTTGAAAAATTGTATGAATATGATATTAGAATAACAATAACAATAATCTAACATTGATTTACTATTGTTTCGTTTGTTCAAACTAAGAGGCGTTAAATTGATATTAATATAATGCCTAGTAATATTTGAGATGAATATGATATTGATCAATTTCATTGTGTTGAATTAATTACAATAATTAGGTGGCGTCAACTAGAAGATCACGGAACAAGCCACTTTAGTATTGTGGACATTAGCCGCAACGCTGTGGCTATGACCACTACGGTGAATTACGCTTTTGGTGCTTTGGTGTTGTCACCTTCTACTGGAGTCATTCTTAACAATGAGATGGATGACTTCGCCATCTCCACCTTTTCACCACCGGGCTATCTTCCTCCTCCTCCACAAAACTTTGTCAAGCCCGGCAAACGCCCTTTGTCATCCATGACTCCAACCATCGTCCTCAAGGTATGTATACAAAATCCAAAAATTGTATTATTTTCCTTCAGTCTAGAATCTGGATGTAGAAGAAGAACATTGATTTGCACAACTAAGCATATATTATTTCTTTTCCACAACAAGGCTTTAGATTTGAGTTACCTAGTATACAATTACTAACTCAAAATGGTAACTATGGACAAGTTAACCTTCCAAAGTCAAAAACATTCTAAAGAACTTTTTGTTGAACACCCTTTGAATAGGTTTGGAAATCAATATTTGACACTTTATTTTGCAAAGTCTAGCTCAATGAGAGCTTGACAAATCAATGAGTCATTGTCTTCTGAAATGTGTAAGTTTGTTAGAGCTTTAATTTCTCTCAATTTACTCTACTCAATTTGGCATGACTTTTGGCTCTACGTACCTCTTAGTTGACAAAGATGCCATGTCACTATTACTGAAGAAAATTATGGTTGGGAGGATTAAAAAAAGTTATTGAAAAATTAATGTCAAATTGTCTTTGAATGTTTAGAAATATATATTTTTTGGTTGATCACAAAGTTCACATTGAGTAGAAGGATTACGAATTATATCTTCTTTTGATTGACCAATAATAGATGGCTAGCCAATAAGAGAGCAACATAGTTGCCCCAAAACTTGGCCTTAAAATTATGTATTACAATCAAAACGTACCAAATATTACAGAGATAACTTGATTGTGGTGTTAATAGGACGGACATCTCTATGGAGTGCTTGGGGGGAGTGGAGGAATCCGAATCATAACAACTGTTGCCCAAGTCTTCCTGAACCACTTTGTGAAGAAACAGGATGCACTAATATCAGTTCAAAGCACACGCGTCCATCATCAGGTTAGTCTAAAAACATTAATTGCAATACAACTAGACCTCTTTAATGTCACAACCTAGGAGCCCAAATGCACGTGATTAGCAATGAAGATTTGGAGCACTATGAGAATATGATGTTGCATATAGAAATGACATTCATTGAGTCACAAAAGTGGTCTAGAATATTTTTCACTTGTTAATCCTTAATGGACATGGCTTTATTGATTCCCACACCCATTCTAATTTTTTTTAAACTCCATTTGAAACATTGTTCTTTTTTTAATTTACTTTGGTATTGTTCTAAAGAAGTATAGATCCCTTGAATATGCTCCTTTTGGCATTTAAAAATCCTCGTTTGGTTCAACGGCGTAGAAGTTATGAGCAAGATTCTCCCCAAAAGAAACAAAAGCCTGTGAGGCTTAGTATGTCCTTTAAGGGTTAACCTTCTTATCATCAACTTTGTGGTATAACAAAGTGTGACACTAATAGTAGAGAGTTTTAAACTAGGTATGTGCTTGGGTTTGGTGAGAGAATAGAGGATGACAAAAAGTCATACTACTATATAAAACCAAACATGGAAGTGTATAATATCATTTATTAAATAATTAGGAAGCAAGTAGAACAACAATATAAAGGTCATATATACTATTTTGTATACTCATATTATATGATGCCAAGTAGACAAAGAAGAAGAAGAAAAGGGCTTAAAAAAAGAACTCAAAAGAGCCAAGAATCTAGAATCAAGAAAAAGAAAACCCATGTATAGTTGCTAGCAGTTCCGACACAAATTAATTCAATTTTTAGAAATTGCCACTTGTTGCTTTCTTATTGGTTGTGACCCCATGAAAAAGAGGGTGTGGATAGTGGGAAAGCCGATATGAAACTCCAAGGGTATTAGAGCTAGTAGAAAATGAAGTTAGTTGTTCATCTTTGATTGATATGTTTGGTTTATTACATAAGGTTTTTTAGTAGTTAGTGGAGTCCACCCTTTTCAACAGACGCTTCAACAGTGTCTCACCACCCACCTTCTTTAGCTAAAGATGTGTGGACTTGCCATGATTTGGGGTTTTGGGGATCTACTACAATGATTTGGGAATAGTGGCAAGATTCTAAGGTGTGGCAGAGAAGAGCTAAAGAACCTTCTGTAACAATTCATCTTCATCTTTCACATGGTTTTTGGTGAACGTGCAGTTGGCTCCAAACCTTGTCTACTACGAAAACTGGACGTTGGTAACAGGGAAGCACTTGGAGCTCGGGGAAGAAGCTCTCAAGGGCCTCGAATCCAAGGGCCATGTCTTAGACCCTGAATCGTATGGCGCCGTGTGCCAGCTTGTTGTTCAAGACTTGGACCATCCACCCATCCGGCCTTGGTTCTCCGAGTGGTTTAAAGCGCTATGGCCTCAAAACAACATCTTTTATGGAAAGCTAATCGGTGTTAGTGATGAGCGCAAAGACGGTGCTCCGGCAGGTCTTTAACCCCTAAAGTTCTTCGGCTCTTTGGGATCAAAAATTGACACCTCCATACACCATTTTCTAGAATAATGCTAAACCTTTGTTTTTGCTTTTTTTTTTTTTTTTGTTAACTCGGATGGTTTTTCAATTAAATTGATAAAGTGTCTATTCTTAAAATTTTAGGATAATTTTTTTTACCAATTTCAAGATCACAATGCTTGAATTAAAAAAATTAGTGTTTTTCAACCTTTAACTATGGTGAAGTTAAACCTTTTCTTTTTTTATCAAAAAGTGCATATGTCCTTGAGTGCAAAGTAGTATAGGTTCGGGTATAGGTTGAAAGGAAACACTAAATTATTAATAACTCAAACATAGAATTGAAAAATGTAAATCCCAATTGTGAGAATGTTCTAGTAGGCAATGTACGCCCTTTTTTATTTTGTTTTTTTTTTTCTCTTCTTGGTAAAAAATATTATTATTATTAATTTATAATAGTTTATAGAAATATAAAAAACCAAATTCAAAAAAGAAGTCCAAGAATTACTTATGTAAAGGGATGCGATAATTGCCCACAAAATAGGTACATATTGATTAAGGGGATGTACACCAGGTGAACATCCCATTGAGTGGTGCTTTCGGTGTTGATAGCTTAACCATTGGTGAGTAAATGACACATTGGTGAATAGGAAGTTTGAAACATTGGTTGTAGACCAATTTTGGACTAGTATGGCATCTTTCTATAGTGAACAATGGTTCATTCTTAATGCCTGTTTAAGGTCCACTACTTATCATATTGATTTTAATGAAGTCTTTATTCTTTGCCACTTTGAAATTAAATAAGGACTTAGAGAGTAACTTACTTTGAAAAGGACTCACAAAGTCCTTATTTTATAACAAGGTATCAATTATAACAAGGTATCGGTAGATAGAAAGGGCTATGGTAGTATTTTTTGTTTTTTCCTCACACTTTTCTTTTCTCCAAACTTAGAAAAAGATTATTCTAAGAAAATTAAGAGTTTATAAACAACGAAAACCTTAAGACTGAGACGGTTGAACTAGGTAGAACACTAAAACTCTAATCCAAATATCCTAAACCAAAACCTAATAGTGTGAAAAAGGTTATATTAGCAGAAGTGTCTTTTTTTTGAACACGATGGATAGTCTCTATCTAAAAGGCAAGGTCCAACAAAGTCCTTATTCTCTGCCAGTTTGAGACATGGTTTGAAGAAGATTCAAGAAGAATTGGCCAAGGTTCACTTTTTTATTAAATCATTCAATCATGCTCTATTGGTACATTGGTCACGTCCTATTGTATGTTGGTAATGTCTTATTAGTACATCGGTCATGGCTTATTGGTATGTTGGTCATAAAGTTGATTTTAGAAATCTCAACCAATCAAGACACGACACCTGCCACTTCTTATAAAAATTATTAGTTTTTTTTTCAAAGGTTTGTAAATTCAACCAATCAAGTAACATTTTCAATCAGCCAATATGTAATTAGTAGTATTCCACGTTCATTGATCTCAAAAATAGACACTAAAGTAGAAAACGTACATAGGCTATGTAAACCTGATCATAAACATGTTGGAAAGGCACCATGTTGGAACCGCATTGCAAAGTCCCACCTCACAAGTTCGGACTCTAACACCCCCTATTGTTTTAGCTTTGTTTGGCCTTATTGACAATTGAAAAATAATTTCAAATTTTCTTAACATGTATTTTTTGGACATTGCATAAATAAAATACAAAATTTCAAAATGTTGATTATAGGTGTATCAATAATGAACTTTAGGTACTCATGTTAAAATGGTGTAGATTTTTAGGCAAAAGTTTGTAGTAGTTGGTTTTTCAATATAGGTTTGATTAATCCCTAGACGTTCTCACCCTCTTAAGATTTGGCGGTTTTCCAAAGATGCATTATAAAATGCAACTAAGAGGGATATTTTCAACTTGATGAATGAATAAAAGTTTTACAATGTGAATTTTAGATTCTATCCATACGAATAGATTTGCGATTGCTATCACTAATATTTGTGTATAAAATTTCAAACTTAAAATTTAAAACTCTTTTGTAATATGATTATGAATAAGATATTGAAAATCTAATAATGAAATTTGTTGTGATGGGTTGAAATGTAATACTCTAAGTGTAGTGATTTTTGGAGATTTTTTGGCTGCTTAATTTTAGTAGTTGACTTTTTCAAGAGCACTTTTAGACTAAAATCTTCAAAATTTTGGTGGAACACTACAACATGAAATGAGGCATAAAAATTTCACCAAATCATCCCCATTCTAATCGGATCACATATGCACAAAGCTAACTTCCCATAAAAATTTCAGTAAAAAATCCACTTTGCAAAAAGTGCATGATGGATGAGAAAACGGATCTCAAATCTATCCATCATGCAAAATATGCATGGTTGGGCGGTTAGGGGTTAAGTGTGGTTTACTTTATATAATCAAAGCTTTATATTTTAAATACACACAAACATCTTCAGTCAATTAATCATTATTAGACTTTAACCCCTAAACAACCATCCCCTTCTCAATGTAGCCAAAATTTAATCTGTAGCTCAATTTCTTGTTCTCGATTTGACGAAAATATTTTTGAAAATATTTTTCATAAATGAACCTAAATGTTTACTATACATCCTGAATTTTTTATAATTTTCTCTTGGAAATTGAATTTGTTGTGATTTTCTTAAGCTCTATGTCTTTATAAAATCATATTAATTACAATAAGTATCCAAAATTTATAATTTTTTTTATCTTGGGTGTAAATCAAAATTAAAAACCCTTTGGTGTATTTAAATTTTACATAAAAATTATAATTTGAAAAATGCAATAGAGAGACTATGTTGAAGAACAAATTCGCTCTAGACCCATTGAATTGGTAATTGCTTTAAAAGATTCAATAATTGGAATTTTGATGAATCATAAAGTGGAATAAAAACTAGACTTGATTACCGTTACTTTGTTAGTTCAACTTGAATAAAAAAAGATTTTTTTCAAAGTGAAAACTAAGTTAGACCTGGGAAGGGACACAAAATGTCCTTTGTCCTTTAGGGGTTAAAATCTATCAATTTAAAATGAGGCTTGACAAAAGAATTATTTTATTTCAAAAATTCGATTCCAGCATTTGGTTAAAAAAATGGAAATCTTTCATTTTACAAATTTTAAGAACTAATTTCCAAAAAATTATGCATTTTGAAAAGATAAGCTAGTTTGTCCAAAAGTAAGATATTAATAATTATGATAAATTGGGTATTTTTTCCATCATTATATGAACTTATCTAACATGACTTTCAATAATATCCCACACACTTATCATTGATAATTATAGCATGTTTGTCCATGAACAATAAATAATTGATTATGATTATCACCTAAATAATCTAGATTAAAAAGACCTCTTGAAGCGTAATCAATAATTAAAATTTTACATTGTCATTGATTGTAGCATACTTGTAATACATTCAAACTTCATATATATAATAGAAGTGAAAAAACCTAGGATTCCAAATTTTAATTGTTGCTAAAAATATATATATTGTTGCTATATCCTATATCCTATATCCTAAATCCTAAACACCTTGTTATTATTTAACTTTAGTTCTAATTTACCAATATGTCTATTGTAGTGATCTCAACTTTGGATCTTGACAATCTGTTGATTTTTTTTCTTAATTCATGTTACATTTCATCTAAATCTCGTTTGCGTTTTCCTTTGGCATTTTCATTCAACAGTCTTGAAATATGCGATTTGAAGGTTTGAATCATATTCAATGTTTGCACATTAAATCATTTTGTTTCATTTATGGATGAAGATGTTCCATCTTCATTGTTGGTATGTGTTGTTTCTGATTCAACATTCATATCACTTGATTTGGATGAAGCACCTACTTCATCATTTTGCTTTGACTCATGAGCTTTCTTGCTTAATTTGAGTGCTTTGATGAAATTTTGGAAAATTTTGACCTCATCCAAATCTTTTTCAGTTTCATCATCTCCTTTGAATGTAGAAACATCTTTTTGATGAATTGCATTAACTCCAATATGTTCTACCATCTTGCGTGCGAGAGTTTGCATATTTCTCAAACATTTAACTTCATCCGCAATGTTAAGGGATTTAAGCTGACGAATTTGTAAAGGAACAACACCTTTATCAACTCTTTCTTTCAATTTGTTCTTCAAGTTTGATTTTCTTGCAATGAAGTCACAAACATATGTTAAATCCTCAAGTGTTGCTTTTATGGGAAGCATTGAATCCACCAAACACTTGATTGAACAATATTTGAAATGCTTGTCACTTGTTTCTTTTCTTTTACAAGTTTGGCATATGTTTATCTTTGGTTCTTTACATTCTATTAGAGGCGCCAAAAAATAGTGCCAATGATGATTACATGAATAAATTGATAATTCATGTAAAGCTCCTTCAAATGGTTTTAGTAAAGGTTCAACAAGATGTACGTCACCATCATTGGGATTATCATAAACCTTGATGGTAGGCCTTTCGGATGCTCTAAAAACACGTATACACTCGTGTGTGTGGTGGGAATAACCATCTTCAAAACATTTAGTGCAAAGACAACCTTTTTTACAAGGCAAACAATAAAATCTTGCAATATAAGGAGAATCTTTGATATTTTTTTTATCTTGATGATGCAATAGCCTATCACCATGACCTTCACAACACAAGTGATTAGTATATTCTAATTTTGTAGGCAAGAGACGAAACCATTCGGGAATAATGTCTCGGAGATTTTCATTTGAGACATCCATGAATTACTTTAGTAATACACAAACGCTCTTTAATTTGAAATGTGAAAGATAATAATGATATAAAATATATAACAAATTAATATGATTGTGGCATATGAATAAATTATACATAGGAACTAATAAAGTAAAATTACAAAAAAAAACCAAAATTTAAAGATATCTATTGTAATATATAAAAATAGCAAAAGAAAAAGTAAAAGAAAAGCAAAAGATTCAAATGTGTGGATTTGATTGTAGTTATGAAGATAATTCTTGAAGAAAATCAGTCTTTAGTATATAATAGACTAGCAAACCTTTAGTGATCGTAGTATTTGATTCTTTGGTTTGATAAATGAATTATAAATACAAGTCATCTTCCCAATATTATATTACATTAGTTATTTACAAGTAACTTGACCAATATGGAACATAGTCGTAATAAGAGTGTTTTATATGTACAAAGTATTTAAAATTCAAATAAAAATAATGGTTTGGTTTTATTGACAAAAGCACTAATGAATATAAAAGAGATATAGAGATTCCATGTTGAATTGTTTTGGTGTCACAAAAAAATGAGGTCCATGAGCTTGGTATAGTATTACTTTTTTGCGACTAGATAATAACTTTGTATTTTATTTAAAAATCACTTTTATCTCGAATAAAAAAAGATCACAATCTTGATATATCCTTGTGGATAGGAAATAATCAATGAACTTTATTTAGAAAATTTCTTTGTATTATTCTTAAAGTAAGAAATAAAATTTATAAATTAATATATAGCTTTGACTTTGTTTTTTAATGTAAAATGAATTTGATTTCTTGATATTTTTTTTAAAATTTAAATTATTTTTGTTATTTTTGAATAAACTCAAAAGGTACATAGTAATTATGTTCAAAACTTCCTTAGCTTTATAAACTCTAAAAACTTTAACCCCTAACTGCCTGAGCGTCCATTTTTTGGATGATGTACAGATTTCATCCATAATTTCTCATCTGTCATGCACTTTTTGTAGTATGGAATTTTTACTGTAGATTCTATGGGAAGTTAGCTTCATGCATATGTAATCCGATAAGAAAGGGGATGATTTGTGAAATTTTTATGCCTCATTTCATGTTGTAGTGATTCATCCAAAATTTTGAAGATTTCAGTGTAAAAGTGGTCTAAAGTCAACTCATAAAATTAAGCAACCAAAAAATCTCCAAAAATCACTACACTTAGAGTATTACATTTCAACCAATCACAAAAAATTCGTCCGTAGATTGTCAATATCTTATTCGTAATTGAATTACAAAATAATTTTGAATTTTACGTTTCAAATTTTATACAAAATTATTGGTAATAGAAATCATAGATCTAACCTTATGGATAGAATCTAAAATTCATAATGTACAACTTGTATTCATATATCAAGTTCAAAATATCCCTCTAGGTTGCATTTTACAATGCATCTTTGCAAAACTGCCGAATTTGGAGAGGGCTTTAGGCATTTAGGGGTTAAAACTATTGATAAACTAATATCTTGAAAACGTAACATGCCAAAATGATTGGTTGTCTCACTACAATATTTCTCTCTTATCTTTTTACAATAAAGTTTGAAGACAACCAAGCATTGTAATAGATTAATAATGCATTACATTTTTTTCTTAAATACACATACACAAAATAAATCAAAACACACTTGCGATATAAAATGAGTCTTGTTCTAATTCACTACTGAAACAAATACTCAACACAAACATTAGAGTACCAAAATTTTACTTCATTATGTCATTCATTGAATCGTATAATCATTTTGAGAATTAGACAGAAATGGTCAGTATAAAACTGAAGCTATGAATAGCATGTGCATGGGCATGAGCATGTGATACCATTGTTTCATTAATTCAATTAATCCAAATCATTTACAATAAATAAAATTTCAAAATGTCAAACTACCAATTCATTGATTGGTTTTTTTTAATACTATTCAAATTTGTATTTTGTACATATATAAAAATTCAACAAATAATAACATATGAGGGGTACAACTAGGGAAATTGTGTCAAAGTAAATACAATTGAGTCATAAATCAAAAACCAAAAGTTGAAAAGAAGCACCAGTGCAGAACAATTTTGAAAGAATGTTCAAAGAAAGGGAGTGCTTGATGGAAAAAATATTAAAAATTTCTAAAAGCTTTTCAATGGAATAAATAAATGTTGATGAGAGGTTCAGATGGAGGTTAATATGAGATCCTTAGAATTCCAAATTACTACTTTTGAGTGATCCTAATAAATGGAATTTGAAAGTTTTAGGTTGGACTAACAACGGGTCCCAAGTGCCAAGTGGGCCTTAGTTTGGACATTGTTGTAAGAGCGAGTCCACATGAGGCTGGTGACTCTATTTTTGAACCTCATATACCTGTCTATATTTAAATTATGCCAGTCAAGAGGAACTTGGATCTTATCTAGAGCAAAATACTAGTCTCAAGAGCTCTGGATAGCAAAAACTCTTCCGAAGTCAAATTAGAAGTTCAAATTTCTACAATAAATTTGGGAATAGTAGCCACCGATGGGAATGTTCTAGGAGCAAACACGTAGGTGAGGCTTGTATCTCTATTTCCAAACCTCGTATACTAGTCCAGATCTAAATTTTGCCAACGAAGATAAATTTGGCTCATAGCATGCCTACGAGTAACATTGGTATCCCTATTTCTAAACATAATATACGAGCCGTAGTCAAATCTAAATTTTGCTAGAGAAGAAAGGTATGGCTAGCATCAAGAATTTAGGACCTCACTGATTTTTAACGATTTCCATGCGACATCCTATGTTTCATGGGTTTGTACATTTTTTGCACGGATTCCGAATGGATTTTGCGCTAATTCTGCATTGAATCCGCACAGTTTCTACATTCACTCTTTTTGTTAAATCTAATAAAGTGCATAATTGTGCGGAATTAGTGCGAAATCCGTGCAGAATCCATATGAAAAATGTACGAATCCATGAAATATTGGATGTCGCACGGAAATCGTTTAAAATCCATGGGGTCCTAAATTCCTGATAGATATCTACAAGCAATATATTAGCCTCAGACGCTCTGGTCGGCCAAAAGTCTTTCCACGTCAAATCAAGACCTCTATAGCATCCCACCAGTGGATATGAGAGCATTCCTACCCATGCTCTAAAATCAATTCCCACAAAATGACTTGTATCTCCAAATTTCTTGTTTAAACCAAGGTCCCAATTGTACTTTGGAAGAAATTTTGCTAGTCAAATTGTCAGCGTGTTTGAGGTTGATACATTGTTTCTAGATATGAGAGCATTCAGACCACTCACTGGTGTCCTCAATTTGCTTGTTAAAAATCAATGTTTGAATTTGACTTGAGAAGGCTTTTTGTTAGCTAAAGCGTTTGAGAGTAGTATATTGCTTGTGAATACTAACCAAACTCCTCTTCCATGGCAAAATTTAGGTTTGAGTTGGTATATCAAGTTTGGAAATAGGAATACCATTGTCATTGGTGGGCTAGGAGAGTGCAATTAGAGAGGTAGGAGTGTAAAACCCTAAAAGTGTTATGCATCGCATTTCTCGACAGGCAGTCACTTTGCGGGAGCTTCCTAGTCTTGGAGTGTTGCGTGTAGCGTTTTGCGTTGAATTCTCATTGCAGTGGTTGTGATTGAAGAGTTTTGGATTCTTCAAAGTGGTGCAAATAATTATATGTTACAAATACAGGGGCTTACCTCAGATTGGTAGGTACCAATGCTTTCAATCTTGAATACAAGATGGGAAAAGATCCTTACAAATGAATGAAAAATCCTTTCTTTACAAAAATTTGGAAAAAAATGAGATTAAAAAAAAAAATTGACTAGTAAATTTTAGATCAAACATTTTAGCTAATATATTTTTATTTTCATTATATCTTCAATGATTGATTTGAATTATCAAAATATTCTTTCATTTTGGTGTTTTAATAACCAATACTTAGATTTGTGATATGCATATTAAATCTTCTTCAATGATGAATAAAGATTAATTCAAAATTCACCTACTTGGAGCTTACAAACTTGTGGTCCTTTAACCCCTAAACGTACCAGGGTGTCCCTAAAATTGACAATTTGAAAAAAATCATCATAAAGTACTATTTAGAAGAATATTTTGGAATTGATATACAAATGAAAGTTCTAAATTTTGAATTTTAGATTCCATCTGTATAGTTCAATTCACTGATACTATCACCAATATTTAATTTTAAAATTTGAAAGTTAAAATTAAAAATTCCTTCTAAATTTGAATTTACAAACAAAATTTTAATATTTTTGAGTAAATTTTGTTGGAATGAATTTGAAATGAGATACTCTTAAACATGGTGATTCTTTGAAATTTCTGTGTTTCTTGAATCTATGACCTCTTTTTTGTAAGTCCACTTTTGAACTACAGTCAATGCAATTTTGGCTTGGTCAACGACTTGACATACTTCTACATTTGTAATTTTAGAAAAATATGTACTCAAGTATGACTAAATCCAACCATTAGATAGGACGACAACTTGGTGAAGTATCTCCAAAAATTTAGATGACTTTCATCCAAGCATTGATGAGAACGTAGGGAAGGTTTGAATTTGTTAGTCGTCCAGTTTCTGGATGCTATGACCTTTAGGGATTAAGGGTTTAAAATAGTGATGACTTTATAACAAACAATTAAAAACAGTGTCTTAAATTTCAAGAGAAAGAATGAAGACTATAAGATTCTATAATAGAATTAAGTGTAAAAGGTATATACTAAAATCATATACCAATTGATCAAATAATTTTAAAACATATACCAATAAAAACTTTGACCTTTTGTAACTTTTTGCATTATGCATATAGGAACATGCATATACATTAAATTTTGGAATCACTTTTAATTTGCATCATGCATATAGGAACATGTAAATTCTTCAAGGTCTCCTATCACTCAATACACTACCATATTTCACACAAGTTTTGAAAATCACTCATTGTGTGTATAAATTTGTGAATTAGAAGTTGGGTGCAGTCTTCTTCTGATAATAATTGCAAGAATTTCAATTTGATACCAAAATTAATAATTGAGGTTTCTAAATGTGCCCAATCTCGGAAAAATGATAAACTAGCCATGTGAAGAATGTCAAATCTTCAAATGCTTGTAGTGCATAAACCGCTTAGTTGAAGTTAGAAGATGAGCTTAGGTTCGTTGAAATCCTTTTGAGATGTATTCTAAGGTAGGGTAAAAATATCTTTGATTGCATCTTTGAGTGTGCAAGTTTTGGAATGAACAGCTTTAGGGTGCAGCTTGAAAGTAGCCCTATTTACGCATTATATAGGGGAGCCGCACATGGGATTGGGTTGAAAATTTTAGGTGCTTTTGGGTTTCAATTTAAGGCCATACATGGAGAGTAATTTCAACCCTTGATAAAAACTCTCAACTATGGTCCTTCTCTTGGGGAAAATTCTCAACCGTGGTCTCCCTTTGAAAATCCACATTGTTAGTTTGGATAGTGATTCTCTCCACCATTCAACTAAACCCAATTCCAACCCCTGTGAACCATCCAAAGGGCTCACGAAACATGGTAATGTATTTATCGCGACATCTTACACTTATTGTGTGTTGCAGTATTTTAAATAGATGGTTTTGCAATTATTTTTGAGTTAGTGCATTTGGTGTGAGTCATTTAGTAGTATTTTAGAGGATTTGTGTAAAATGCAATTAGGGTGCATTGTAGTTGATTGTGTAGTTTTTGTTTGTGCAAAACTTGTTAATTAGAAGACCTAGGGTATTTTGAATTTTGCTTTGTTTTGATTTATTGATGATACATGATGTTAATTTTTAGATGGCCAATTAGTAGGGTTTTTTGGTAGCTAGTTTCTATGGGGCTTTGAGGGGCCCAAAACCACCAATTCACTGAATTCAGTATGGGGCAACGCCAATTTAGGATAGGTAGCACTACTTTAGTGTGTTTCACGCTAACATAGAGTGGAGAGGCACTAATATAAAGTAGATAGGGTTTGGATGAAGTTGTGCAAATGAAATTTGAGGATGAATGTAGATTAATTAGATTAAGTGAGACATCGTTATTTTTTTTTCTCCCTCTCCGGTAGACGTCGAGACTCTGTTTTTCCGAGAGACACCGGATAGTTTAGGAATTTGCCAAATAATAGATCTTGATTGTGCTCATAGTCTCAGTGGTTCCTAATTGTGAGGTGGACTAGAAATTTGGTGTGAGTTGGTGGTGAGGTGAGCAAGATCAGACGGTGAAGGAGAGCCAGTTCATGGCGGCGGAGAGGCCAAATTGGTTCGATAAGGCGGAGACGACCAGAGTGAAGAGAATTGCGACAATCAAGACGATGAATGTAATTTATTTTTTCAAAGTCCTTTTGCACTAGTTCATGTAGGCTATTTTCTATATCTAGAAAAGTTTCGAAAAAATTGAATTTTTCTTTTATGAAATCATGATGACCGAGAATTTTTATTTTCAATTTGCATATTTTCAGTGATGTTAAAAACATTACTTTTACAATGTTTTGTTTTATTTTAAGTTACAAAAACATTTTATTCCAATTTTTATTTCATTTTATGTTTGATTCAACTAAAAATCAATTTTTTTCATTGTAAGTTTTTATTATTATTTTTTGACTTTTTTTCCCACTTTTTGACATTTCATCATGTATGCCTTTCTGTTTCAATTGAATTTTTTTAATTGTATATTAGAGAAATGAGTTGTGGGTCTAATAAAAAACAAAATTAAGTAAAACCTTGAATATTCATCTTAAAATAAAGTAATGTAAGAGAGGTATATAGAATGAAAGTAAAAATCTAAATTGGAAAGTGCATAACTTTATAGCAAGCAATTAAAAGCTTTTGCAATTTTATTTTTTGAAAAGCTGCTCAAATTGAGTTCAAAGAAAGTTTGATTTTAAACTCAATTTAACCCGTAATGCTTCAAGAGATCATTTTTTGGTCGATGCCCCATTTTATGAGCTGCTCAAGACTAAAAAAATAAAATTTGATTAAATCATAATTAGTTTCTAATAGAAAATCAAGTATGCTTTTGAACCCAATTTGAATCATTTCAATCCAAGTTAAACTCCATGTAGGGGAGCTTTCAAAAAACAATGTTATAAATTACGATGTCTTTTGTTATAAATTTTACTATTTGGGAAAAATAATGTTATGCTTTTTAGTACATCTTCTTTTTTTGCTTTTATGATGAAAAGTACAATTATAACCAATAATACCAAATTTCGAATTCTAAAAATATAAAATGTAATTTTATTGAATTTTTAATGTTAATTTCTTCTAAATTCTAAAAATGAAGATTTAGAACTATTTTGGGAAATTAAATCGTAAGGATTTTAAGAATATTCTAGAAATATTCCAAAAGATTCCAAAATAATATAAAATAGTTTGAAAAGATGTCAAAAATTTCCCGAAATTCCAAAAGATTCCATTTTACAATATTAAAATATTTTTAGTATTTTCCCTATTTATTATATTACATCATTAAATCAATTGTTTTACAACGCCAAGAAATTTTTTTGTTCAAAACTATGGCACTTGTAGTACAAAAACATCCTTGAAAATAAGTAGTATAATATTAGAATATTCTATGATATTATAATGTTCTTGATATATATATATATATATATATATATATATATATATACATATATATAAAAAATTAGACTTAATTGAAAATTTATATTTTTCAATCTAATTTTTAATGTTTTTGTAAAATTGACACTTTATGATGCACTTTTCAACATTTTTAAAAATTGGTAGTTTATGAAATTTGTTGGATTGTTGTTGATATGGTCACAATTTTTCTTATAGTTCCTAAACCAATAGAAATCTGACAAATTTTTTTGTTGCCTCACAGAAAGTTTGAAAATTAGTGAAAACGGACATTATAGTACATGAAACAACAAAATTTTGTTGATTTTTTTGTTGATTCAACTGCCATTTTCTAGTATTGATTGGAATGTGTAACGATCATTGTGTATTGCATTTTTATGGTTGTATGGTTTTTTTTCCCAGTTGTTTAAAACTCTTGTTTTTGCAAAACTCCACTCCTTGCATCCTTTGCCCTAATTCCTATAGTTGATGTTAGATACTTTTGTTTTGCTTGAATGCACCTTCTACCCTCTATTTTATCTCTAGTGAACCAAAACTCTATTTTACCCCATTTTTTACTAATGCCCTTTGTTCAAAAACCCTAAAATCCAAAACCCTAATTTTACCTCTAAGTCCTTTTGTTACCCACTTTTTACTTTTATCCCCATACTATTATTTTTTTTCCCATAGACTTTTACTATGCCCCTTTTGTCCCCAAAAATCTCCAGTTACCTACCTTTAAGACTATTTACGTGTTTTTTTTTATCCCTAGCCCCTATTAGTTACTATGGTTGACTTTTACCCTAGAATTGCCCATTTTATCTCAGGTACTTATTACTTAATGCGGGTCATTTATTGCCTCAAAAACCCATGTACTTGACCCTAGAGCCTTGATTAGTCATAATAATTCCACCCTTATTTCCACTACGTTTATCTTTTAACCTAGTGTTTGGATTTGTATTTTTTACTTGTGGAATTGCTCTTGAAGTCAACATCTAAATTTAGTAATCTAATTTGAGGAGTCCATGCTTAGACGCACCTAGGTCATCCCAATCTTGAGGCCCACTTATATGAGGCATAGACCGTCTGGTGCTGTTAAAATTCTCACAATGCCTATGTAGTCCTCAGTTGGGTTGAGTTTGGTTCAAATCACTGAATCTAGTCAGAAAAATCAATTCAAATTCATCACAATCCAACTCTCTGAAGGAGCTACACAGGGTAAACTAGAATTTTGTTTTATATAAGCTCAAGAAGCATGCCACCTACACCTTCTTGTGCATCACTATTATTTACATTTTTCCTAAAAATTTCATACTATTTTAATTATTTTTGTAATTACAATGTTTTTTACAAGGAAAACTTTGAAAAATCTTATTATATATATATATATATATATAAAATAATTATGAAAAAAATAAAGGAAAATCGATTCAACAATACCTTATATGAGAAAAATACCAGAAAATATAATATATTTTAAAATGTGAAGAATTGATGAGGTTTGACCAGGCAATTGTAGTATGGACGCTTAAGGGTTAACCCTTAAACGTCAAGAGGGCCTAAATGGGGCAGCCTGAAAGGAATCTAAATTTTTTTTGGGAAAAAAAGAAAAAAAAAAGAAAAAAAAAGAGAGGCAAAAACGGCTCTGCAGTGCACTGCTGGCTAGCACTGTAGCACTGTGGCACTGCTGAAATTCAGCTGCCCCAACCTCAAAACTCGTTCAATTTGATAACTTTGATTGCTTACCAACGATTCCACAATCTCTCAAATGAAGCAAAATTTTGGAATCTAGATTGCTTTTTCAGTAGCTTTCCAACGCAATAAGTCTCGCTTGATTTGGTTGAGAATTGAAACTTTTTTCTCCAATTATTCCTTTATACCAAGCCCATGGGGCTTGCTTTGACGTTTAAGGGTTAAGGAAAAAAAATGAGAAAATTTTGAATTTTTTTGCTAGATTTTCTTTATATTTTTTTGAAGATAACCAGATTTTGTGAAGAAAAATATCAAAATATGAAGAGATTCTATCAAAATATGATTGTAAACTTAAGATTTCGCCAAATATTCTTTCTCAATGTTTTTTACGTCGCCAGTTAGGCTTCAAGAAAGAAAACACACTGCTGACAACAGACAACAGTGTCCCAGGGTCCAAGGTCCAAGGTCCAAGACCCACATGGCATCTCCACGTGTCAGTGCCACTTGGCAGGTCCCCCCAAGTGGAAGGGGGAGTGGAACGCCTGCACCGCGGCACCGCAACGCCGCCGGCGCTGCCACCTTGCCGATTGGATGGCCTCTTCTTCTCTTCAAGGCCATCGCCCAACCTTCACCGCGTCTCGTCTCACTCGCCTCACCTTCTTTTCATAAAACCTTCTGCTTCACATCAGAGATCCCAGAAACTTTGACAGATTTCAATTGTAGTGTAATTCAATGGCGCTGTGCAAGATGGAGATCCTGCCCGTGGGAAACCACACCACGGTGGCGTTAGAAGCTGTACGAGGGGTTTCCTTTGCAAAGCCGCTGCAGCGTGTGATGATGGTGAGGACCGCCAACAGATCAATTCTTTTACGAGTGCAGCCGTCGCGTCGACTCAACGCCACCTTCAACAATGCTGACCCTCCCCACAAGGTTCGTGCATAACTGCTACATTTTTAAACCCGCTGCGCATTTTCTGTAGTGTAGGACAATTGGAACCCCTGCTGCAGATCACCTGTTTGTGTGAAAATGACTTCAGTTTGACACGGTCGACACTGCTGATCTTGTAGTGTAGACCAAGAGCTTTAAAATGATGTATTGCAAACAGAAAACTGAGGTAAAATGAGAAAATGTCACTGTTGCAAAGTTAAGTGATGCAGATGGCCATATTGGGCGTTTTAGACGCTTAGGGGTTAAGTGGCAAACGAAGAAGCCCAGATTATGCAACTTCTTTTAGGTTACAAACCCTGAGAGTACGTGTTTCGTTCCTTTCTTGAAGAGCTCGTCCATCAACATTCCATTCTCTACCTTCCTGTCCATTGAATGTAGTAGCTACGGAACTATACAGCTGTGGGAAATCAATCATTCTGATTCTTACGGAGTGGATGAATTTCTTCTTGCTATTACTCATTACGTCAAAGGCTCAGTAGCATTTCGCAATGACCTAATTGATGAACGACGACATTAGGGTTATTAGGGGTTGTCACACCTCTTCCTAGAAGATTGATTATTTGGAGATTAAGAACCTTGTGAGAGAAACATGGAGCCAATCGTGGCCATTCTCCATGAAGAAATTGTGACTCCCCTTCTGACCGTGTGAAGAATGAGAATGCACACAGCTTCTCAATCTTCACAGTTTTGTCAATCTTCACGCCCATTCTTTACCTCAGGAGGAGAAGAATGAAACGTTTCAATCTTCGGAGAATGGGTCCTCCACAATTTAAGGAGAAAGTGCCACTTATGCATTCTATAAAGATTGAGAATGGGAAGAAACGCCCCTATTGTTGTGGAAGATCTATCTTCTGAGAATGTTCTTCCTACACAGAATTACGACGTGAGTGAAGTGGTGGAGAGAGTGGTGCACGAAGAGGAGAATCAACTGCCAGCGGAAGACAGGGACGCAACGCCGGGGCCTCTTCCGGAGGGCGAGTCGAGCCCATTCACGCCCGCAGAGGAGAACACGGACGATCCATTGGCAGCGGACGAACCCGAAGGGATTTACAAGGACAGTTTGATCATGCCATCCAAAGCGGCTGCCGCGTCGTCTTCCATCGGAGATGCAAGCCTCGCGGTCGGCGAACAGTCCACCTTGGCTACTCCAGATCTCCAGAGCAGTGGCAAGCGGGATTGGCGCGTGCACGCCGCAGCGGAGAATGAAGGTGGCGACAGTGATGGCTACTTGGCGGAGATATTTCAGAATGAGGGAGGCAAGTCCGTGGATGATTACAAGCTTCGTGCTCACATCTTTTCCGAAAGCGCCGATTTCTTCATGAATCGAGTGGACAACCCCAGTGTCGTGTGAGTCTTTTTTTCTTAGAAAAAACCATAACTCTTTTATATCACACCTTTGGCATGTGGAAAGTGTCTAATCACACTATACTACAGCAAATATTCTGAAATATGATTTTGGAGAGTGATGAGAGTTCAGAGTTGGGCGGGCTCAGGATTGATGGGATGCTCACATGCATACACACTGACCTCTTTAATGTCACAGCCTGGATGCCCAAAATGAATGGGATTATTATTGGAGTTTTGTAACTTTTTGACATTTGGAATACTCTCATGTATACACCCTGACCTCTTTAATATCACGACCTGGTCTCTAAAAAAATGCATGTGATTGTTATCAATGGAATTCTGTGACGTTGTGACCTTTAACCCTTTAGTGCCTAGCAAACCACATTATGGTCACTACAACGTCCGAAATGCAAATAGCAGAGAATCCGTGAAGAATTGGAACTTCAGTTTTGAAGTTCAGATTTGCGCACATACATTACGCACCTTCTAGAAAAAGAAATTTTCAATTTGGAGTTGTACAACTATCAAAATACCTATCAACAGAACGCGAAAATCATTACAAGAAATTTGAGCCCTCTAAGAGGCCTCGAGTTTTTATTTTTATTTTAACTTTTTGAATTTTTTTTAAAATATTTAATTAATATAAAAATATTTAAAAAATGAAATCTGATGTGGCATGAGTTCGACATTTCAGATTGGATATTAAATATTAAAAGTTTTTTTTAAAGTTTTTTTAAATTTTTTAATAAATTTTTTAATATATTTTTAATATTAAAAATTGTTCAAATAATCTTTGAAATTTTTTTAAACATTTTCTAAAAAATTTAAATAATATTTTTTATTTTATTTTATTAACATTTTATTTTTAAAAGTATTTTCATTTAAAAAATAATTCCAATAAAAAATTAGATTTTGGCCCGAACATCGAAAAAGCCTCTTGGAGGGCTCATTTCTCTTCTAATGATTGCAAATACTTGAAAATATAGTAAATACATACAAATACAACATATGTATTGTGTAGTATTTCTTGTGTTTGGAAGTTTGTTATCTTGTTTTATTTTTTTGGATTGTGTTCTCTTCTTCATCTTCCATTAGTGTGTGTAATCCGATCTTGACTAATGTACCCACTCCTGTCAATTTTCAACGTATAAAATTTTGTCCTAAACCGTACATGGACAAGTCACTTTCACTTATAAATCTCACAATAATTGTGTGTGTCTATTTTTGATATGAAAGATTGCAACGGAGAGGTGTTGACATAGGGCATAGCTGAACTTCTTTGCTTTTATTTTTGAAAATTTACCTCAAATTCTATTTAACTTTGAAGTCACACACCCCCCAAAATCTCGTTTTTGAGCGTGCATTATACAGTTCAAATACATACTATAATCTTCCGATCCCACCATCGGATGATTCTCAAATTTTAATAAAATGTGTGCTCTCGAGTTGAGAATAGAATTGTACGGTTACTTTCTAATTTAACCCATTCTATTTTTGGTAGTCTCAACCACAGTGGAAAAACCCACTGAAATCCAAAGCTGTCTGCTACAGTACCCTAGGCACTACAGGGTTAAGGATTCCCTCATGTACCAGTATACACCCAGACCTCTGTAATATCACAGTGCCAAACGCATGTGATTATTATGTATGAAGTTTTGTATCATTGTGATGTTTAGAATACACCCATACCTCTCTAATATTGCAACTTGGTTGTCCAAATGTATTATCAGAGGACTTTTATGACATTGTGATAAGAATATTTTCATGTACCAGTATACACTCCACTCTTTTTAATACCGTAGTCTAGTGCCCATGTGTATGTGATTATTTTCAATGGAGTTGTCTATTGTGACAATTAGCAATGTTGCATGTAAAAGTGACATTTAACCCCTAAAGGCCCTTAAAAGCCAAAATGGCTTTTTGCTGTTTCGGGCAGCTTAGATGGAAGGTCTAAATTAAGAATTTTAGACTATAATTTGGTGTGGGCGTGGTCATACATACAAGGTGTGTGGGGTAAAAATTACAAAGTCAAATTCGGATTTTATAATTTTTTTATTGAAATTTTTGGTTTCAAGCCCAACTGGGGCAGAAAAAAACTTTTTATTATAATCATTTTTTCAAATTTTTTTTTTGGAGACATGCTCTTCACCACATTTAGGCTCAGAATTTGAAGTGACCCATGTTGATTATATTCTTGGCTTGACAAGGGCAGCCTCCAAAATAAAGAACAGCAACCTCCAAGGTTTTTTGTAATTTCACATCCATTTATTTCGAAATTTGTCAAAATTTGAGATTTTGAAATTTAAAAAAAATGATTTCGCCTAAAATTTATAAAATCATAGAGGTACCTAATCACCGTTCATTTTTTCCAAAAATCAAATACAATTAATGTGATGCATGTTTCACCAAATTGCCATTTTTATACCTACTTCCGGAAATTAATTTGGATGAAGGTTTGAAACGCGTAATGAGTCTCTAAAATTTTGCATGAGTGTACCCAACTTAGTTATCTACATGGAAAAAAATATGAGCAAAATGTTTGGAGTAACAATCTTCAAGTCCCCCTTTGCACTATGGAGACAATGCCTCCCAAGCAATGCCCCGAAAAACTTTTGCACAAACTTTGGATGTTATGATCTTGCAAATGATAAACATCCAACGGTCAATTTTTGAAACAGTAGCTATGAATAGGCTTAGGTACAAGATCTTACGGTTGGAATTCTAAAAGAAGTAAAAAAACTTGGTTCACATCCCCGGGAGCACATAGAGGTAGAAAATCGCAGTTTTGAGGTTTCAAGCTCCCAAAAACACAAGGAAATTTAGGGGTTAATCCTTTAGTGCCTAGGTGACCAATTTGTAACTTTTTTTTGTACAACGTAAGATTTTTCATGTACAGTACAGTACCCACAAACAAGTTTACGTTCATTCAATTTTTCACAGAATTGCCAAAAAAATTTACAAACATTATAATCTTTGAGCCTAATTTGGACAAGTTGTAGTGCACAAGATGAACCACAAATACAATTGAGTTTTGATAATAAAAGATATTTTTAAAAGATATTTTTATTTGAAATTCAAACCTTCATTTTTTCCCCTTAATTCAAACAACTATGAATACAAATTTTGTTACTTATGGTTTATAAAACTTTCAATGGAAGGAATGCAAATCCTTTGTAAAATCACGTGGAAAAAAAAATCACGAGTTTTGGGGTCATATTTACTAAAATTTCAATGTTTGAAGTTTTCAGTTCAGAAATGTTCAATTTGAATATAAATTTTGTATTTTTTTAATATCTGATCCAAAAATTGTTCAAAGAAGTAAATTTTCACACTTCAAATGGTTTAATATTTTTTAATATTAATATTGATATTTTTATAAATTTAATTATTTGATTCAATTCTTTGAAAAACTGAATGAACGTAAACTTATTGGTGGGTACTGTACAATGGGGTACAAAAAGTGTAGGTAATTCCATTCTTCATTTATTACAAAATAAATAGTCCCTTCTTTATATCTAGACATAGTGACAAATTTGAATAAAGAACACACCCTTTAACGTCTTTTAACCCCTTAACGTCCCGATTCAACACTCTTTTCAAAGATTTGTTATAAAATGTTTGATGAGTAACAAAAATGGAGTTGATGTACAAAGCAAAGTTGGAAATGTCAATGTGAAGATCACATTTGTACGGTTGGATTCATCATATTTTTTATTAATATTTTTCAATCAATTGTGCAAGATTTTCTCTTGAAATTCAATTAAAAATCCCAAATTAACACAAAAAAATTAATTTTTTTTTTAATGAAATTGGAATAACATGCACTATGAGATGGTATGATTTCCATTATTTGATTCTACTTATTTGGAAAATCATGTTTAAGGTCTCACTTTTTGAACTAAGAATGAAACTTGACATGAACCAATTGTGTTGTTTTTCAAAAAATCACAATATCTTATTTTGAAAATCCATATTGTACAAATGATAGTCAACTAGCACAAGAACCAAGAGAAATTTGGATGGATGAAAAATTGTACACGATGTAGTGTTGAAAAAGGTTGCAATCTGTTCGTCATCCATTATATGGACACAAGCGCGTTAAAGGGTTAACCCCTAAACGTCAGAGTGTCCAGAAAGTGGATGACTAATAGATTCAAACCCTTCTCACGTTCTCATCAATGCTAGGATGAAAGTCATCCAATTTTTTGGAGATTCTTCATCAAGTTGTTGTGCTATCTAACGGTTGGATTTAGTCATACTCGAGTACATATTTTTCTAAAATTACAAATGTAGAAGTATGTCAAGTTGTTGACCAAGCCAAAATTGCATTGACTATAGTTCAAAAGTGGCCTTGCAAAAATGAGGTCATAGATTTAAGAAACACAAAAATTTCAAAGAATCACCACGTTTAAGAGTATCTCATTTCAAATTCATTCCAACAAATTTTACTCAAAAACTATTAAAATTTTGTTTGTAATTGAATTTAGAAGGAATTTTTAATTTTAACTTTCAAAATTTGTAATTAAATATTGGTGATAGTATTAGTGAATCGAACCGTACGGATGGAATCTAAAATTCAAAATTTAGAACTTTCATTTGTATATCAATTCCAAAATATTCTTCTAAATAGTACTTTATGATGATTTTTGTCAAATTGTCAATTCTAGGGACACCCTGGTACGTTTAGGGGTTAAACAGCTGAAACATATAGACAAATTTTGTACTTAAAGGGTTTAAAATTCTTCACTAAAAGACTAGAAATCCTCTACGAAATCAAGTACAAAAGATATCACAAATTTTGAAGTTTTGTTGATTGAAATATGGAGGTTTAAGTTTTAGTTCCAAAATTGCTCTATTTATGAATAGTTATGATATATTTTATTCTTTGAGTCAAATTTGGCTACATTGTATTACATAAGATATACTATACATACATATGAGTTTTAATAAACAAAAATAGTATTTTTATCTATTTCTACTTGAATTTCAAACTCCTAATTTAACTACTTAATTCATACAAACTCAATTTGTTCTATGCAAGTTCTCCATTGGCATATTTGAAATGTACCATATTGTTTTTCATCTTATCCTTTACCTTCTACCATAAAATTGGATTGTAAAAGGTTTTTTTTGGTAATTATTACCACTTCTTATATATCAAACATTGAAATTGGATTTTTATATTTCCAATTTGTTTAAAACAAGACAAAGTTCAATTTGTTGTCTTTGCTCCATAAAGTGAGAAATCACAAAAACGCTTCATTTTCAGGAATTACACGACTGGACAGTCAAAACAAGCTGTAACTGAAGTAAATCTGGGATAAATACTAAGAGCCGGTTTACACCCAAATACATTGGGTTGGAGCCCAAAGAAATGGAGAATTTTGATTGGCAGATAGCCTTGGTACCTAGCTTTAGGATTTACACCAAAGAAAACTTGGATTGAAGCCCATATTTTTTTTTTGTGGATGAAAAATCTAGTTGGAATCCTACATTACACAAGTGGATAGTGATTCTCTAGGCTTAAGGAGAGTATTTTTGAAGAAGGCCATGGAGCTTCCTATTCCCAAAGGCAAGAAGAGAATTCGGTGAGACATTTTTCAACCAATCATTTATATTAGTGTAATGCTTGTTTTTAGCTCACTTGGATAAGTTAACTTAAAAAATTCAACCTAAGTGCATAATGGGCTATGACTCAACTCTTTGTGGGCTTTACACCAAAACTTTGGACCACAACTCACTTACAACTCCTTTGTTTCAAGAATGGTACCCTGGTGACAATGCTCTCATCCAAGAACAAGGTACCACTCTTGTGTCTTTGGGTTGGAGCCCCACATTTCTTTTTGGGTGTAAACCGGCCTGCTAAGGCTACGCAACTAGTAGCTTGTTTGACACTACCAGCAAAGGCGTCGCTTCTCACTTAGAACAATGTCAGAGTACACTTGTCCTACGTGACAAATTGCACTCACCAAGTCCTGAGCGCCTGGGCAGTTAGTGCAAAGTGGTGCCGTTTGACTCACCTACCGAGTGAAAAGCAACGCCTTCTCCTTGTGTGAAAAAGTGCAGTGCAGTGCAGAAAAGTGCATGGGCGAGGAGAGACATTCATCTATGGAGTCTATCGTCACCTTCCTGAGTCCACACATTCTGGCATCGGCTGTCCGCCACAACTGATCTGCTTCACTATCAGAACTCCATTCCAATTTTACGAACTAAATCCTGTTCTCATTTGCTCCATCGCCACAGGATTGCTTGTTCTTGCACAGAATTGTCGCCATGGCTGCAGTTTCCCGAAGCTCGTTTCTCGGCAATGGAGTGGTGGCGGACATCTTCACCAGCACCACCAGCTTCCGGACTACCACGAAGACGAGCCGGCCGGGCCACATTGTCATGACCTCCAATTTCGAGAACACCAATCCCTATGCTGATGAGTTGAAGCGCACTGCAGCTTTCATCTCTCAACCGGGCAAGGGCATCTTGGCCTCGGACGAGAGCAATGCCACCACTGGCAAACGGTTAGTCCAGCGATCTCAAAACTTGGCACAATTTCCAGAACAAGAGAGGAAACGAATTCATGTTTAGATCTTCCGTTTTGGTGGAGAATTCGGAATTTTCTTGATTTGGTAGTGAAAAGAGCGGTGGTGGAATGAATTGCAGGTTGGCGACGGTGAACGTGGACAATACGGTGGAGAATAGACAAGCATGGCGCGAGCTCCTCTACTCTGCTCCCGGTCTTGGCAATGTGAGTGATATATGATTCTTGTTGCAAGCGCACTTTGAAGTGGATTTCAAGATTTTAAGAGATTCATGTGTCTTCATGGTTGGATGGTGCAGTACATCAGCGGTACAATCATGTTCGACGAGACGCTGTTCCAGTCTTCCAGAGCCGGAGTGCCGTTCGTCGACATCTTGAAGCAACAAGGCATTTTGCCAGGAATCAAAGTGGACACCGGTCTGCAGCCGATTGACGGCACCGACGGGGAGACCGCCACTCAAGGCTTGGATGGCCTCGCAGACCGCTGCAAAAAGTAAGATTATAGGTCTTGTGAGAGAAGTAACAGGGAAGAAAGGTTGAAGAGCTCATAAGCTAGGGCTGAATGATGATGCAGCGGTGTCAATGTCTTGAAGGTACTACCAGCAGGGAGCTCGGTTCGCCAAATGGCGTGCAGTGTTGCGGTGCGATAACGAAGTGCTTCCCTCCTCTACTGCCATCCTCGAAAATGCTCACGGTCTTGCGCGCTACGCGCAAATCTGCCAGGTATTTCGATTCTTCTTCCTTCTCTGCTTAATTGATCGCTTACAAATCATCCACAACCTCAATGGAGCCTATTGCTGTAGAGGTGGCAACCATGGTTCTTGAAAGCTCTTGAAAGTTGAATATAGTTCTGGTGAAGCCGTCAGTGTATTGAGATTCAAGACTACTGACATGGAGGTTTGCGAAATGGAGTGTAGGCTAATGGCCTTGTCCCTATTGTGGAGCCTGAAGTTACTCTCGGCGAAGGTGACTACAGGTACGATGATTTGGAAGTTGTTCGGGGACTCAAATTCGCAAGTGCACAGACAGTCACGTTTTGCTACTACGTACATGGAGTTCTAACTTGTGCTTCTACCTCGTGTGCAGTATTGAGCGAACAGCCTACATTTCTGAGAAGGTGAACTCTCACGTCTTCCGGCTGCTGAATGAGTACAAGTAAGCATTTTCTTGAGCCATCTGTTGCTGAATGATGCCTTTTCCTTGTCAATCAGGAATGTCGTGCTTGTTCTGACTATCACAACTTTCTTGCAGCGTGATACTGGAGGGCATCTTGCTGAAACCAAACATGATTCTTCCAGGTTTGGATGTGCCTACACCTGCTCCTGAAGAAGTGGCTCGCTACACTGTGCGTACCATGCTCCGCTCCGTCCCAGGGGCTGTCCCCGGTATGCTCCGTCAATTCATCAACTCCATGTTTCTTTGAAGCTCCAAGCGTTTCGTGCTCCTCTACTTGTTCGTGTCTTCGCTTAACAAAAGTTCCTCGTGGGATGAACAGGAATTCACTTCCTATCAGGAGGTATGAGTGAAGAGGAGGCGACCTTGAATTTGCAGGCTCTTCAGGTACTCACATGGATATATTTAGTTATGCTATACACCATTGAAGTTTAATTCGTTTCCTCTTCGTACTTGAAGCAATGTTGTAACCCTAATCTTTACTTCGGCAGGCCTTCGGACCTACCCCCTGGTCTCTAACCTTCTCCTACGGACGAGCGCTGCAATCGAGCACTCTCAAAATGTGGGCAGGAAAGGTGTGTTGACTCACCGAAAGTAATTCTTTCGTTTGTACACTTCTTGATCTTGATTTAAGTGTCGTCACATTGGAAATGCTGCGTCTGTTGCAGGAGGAGAATTGGCAAGCAGCTCAGGAGAGGCTTGTTGCCCTGGCGAAAGCGAACTCTGAAGCACAGGCATGTTTTTCCATTACAATCACCAGTCCCTGTTGCTTTTCTTTCGTCAAGTCTGCGCCAAATTCAGTAACTTAGCAGCTTCTAACTTTGGATGATTGTTTTGCAGCTTGGAAAGTACAAAGGTCCGCATCCATCTCCCGGAGGTGAACGGATTCTACAAGCTCTTAGATTAGGTGGAGCAGGAAAGTAGATTTGTAGTTGCAATACTCCTTTTCCATCAGATTCTTTAGCACGTAAATTATGTGCAACCCGAATCCTGTAATTCCAGAATCACTCCTGGTTGGAACTGTATACTGTTTACGAGTGAAAAAACTATAAAGGCACAGTATCATCCATACGGTGGTGCCATTCCATATGCTGGTCTTCAAAGGCTACAACGATTCAACACTAGTGGATTTTAAAAGAAGATGTACCTCAATTTTAAGCATGCGGATCATTAGAAGATGCAGACTCCGATGGCATCTCTTCTTGCTTCTGTGGACATGGCATTTCAAGCTACACTTAGCCCTTGTCTCGTCATGTACGCACCTGCCTAATAGTATCATCGCGAGTCCTCTTGCAGCCCTTCCGCAGATTTGACAATACTTTACGTCTCAAAGAATTAAATTGAGTCTGGAGTCCATCGGCAAGCCCCGGCAAGCTCAGTTGGCATGACGCAGCCTTTCTCACCGCCACATAACATTTAGTAGCCTTCATGCCCACTGCCTTTCCTTCATGCATTCTGCTCATCACCTTGAGCCTCCACCTGTAGAGCCAAGGCAGAGACAGTGCATGCTACTGAATGTTATGCACTACCACTTTCTTCGGGATCAGGTCGCAGGGAAAGCGGACAGATGGCGGCAGAGGAAGATGATCGAAAAACAAGCAGCAATCAGGCCGTCAAGCTCACAGTTTCAAGGTTGCACAGTAGGTCTAGATTCTGCATTTGAAGGGCTGCAAGTACACCAAGTTAGGTCTCACTTTTGTCATTTTACTTGGCAAGGGCTGCTACATGCGTCACCATAATTCGATCGCCTTTTGCAAGCAATCAAGATGATCACGTCGAGTCTGCCGTCTGTAGTGTTGCGATCACCGAGCTCTCTGATTTTGCGTACCGTAGCCACACATGATCCGCCTTCGAGGTCATCGTCGTCGTCTGCAGCGTTGTTTCTGGTAGCCTTCGAGCCGTGTCGAAGCGCGGCATCTCGGAGCCGAATTGGTTGCTCCACAGCAGGTACCTGACTAATTTCGCATTAGGTTATGTAATTTTCACCTGGCGTTTGTTCAAGTGAGAATTCCGTCGTCTGTCTCATGCTCACTCTCTAATTGGAAATGATTGAAATTGTAAATGTAATTGAGGTACGTCGTAACTGTCCGTCAGGCAGGCACTTGTGAGAGAGATTTTAATTTCATTTATTGCAATCTGTGTTACTAGAGCTGCATCTTGGACAGTGGTGAGGCCTTTCTTGTATGAGCTGATTTTGAAAGCACTTGGTGGAGTCGAATAGTTGCTCCGCAGCAGGTAACTAGTTTCGCGGTTATCTAATTTTCGATTAGCGTTTGTTCGAGTGAGAATTCTGCGGTCTGATGTTCACAAGAAATCGTAATTGTTATTAACGTGCTAGCTGTCAGGCACTTGTGAGAGAGAAATTATTTATTTATTTTTATGATGACAACTGTGCACATTAGAGCTACTTGCATCTCGGAGGTCTTGCTTGTGTGAGCGGAGTCCGTCGGTTAGTTGTTCTCCTTCGCAGTAGCGATTTCTTGCAATGTACTGAATCAAGATGTGTCTTGATCACCTACTACTTCACGCAGGCCATGGGGTCTTCGCTTTGGATGACAAATTATGCGGAGCCGGAGCTCGCCGCTTAAAAGCTAGAGACGGACCGGACGTAGCACGGAAAGCTCATGTGGAAACAACAGGGGTTGTGCATGAAACAAACGGCGCTGCTACGCTTTCCGAGGAAAGATTGGTAGAGGCAAAAGAGATCCGATTGAAGGGCATTCGGGGTGCAGATTTTGAAGGGGCTTCCACATCCAGTCAGATTTGGGAATGGCGCCATCGCTGGAACATCCACTACGAGAACGCAGGCACGATTTCCACAGGGTTTCCGTTTGACTACCTCTAGTTAATCTGTCTTTACAAATTCGTCTCTAACCTCAAAGCTATTATTCCTTGTGCAAGATAATTCTCTACAGGTTTAGGGTTGCAATTGTTGGATTCTTGCCTTCAGTAGTATGTTTGTTAATGAGGAATGCAAATAGGTTTAGGGTTGCAATCGTTGTGTTCTACGCCTTTCGTATTACGAATGCAAACAGGTTTAGGGTTGAAATTGTTGTATTCTACCACTCGTTGTCTTGCCTTCCGTAAAATGTTTATTAACCCTAAAGGACCAAGAAACGAAAATTGGACCTCAATTTTTTTAACAGTTTTGAGTAGGTCGTATGTGGAGTTTCTTTTGCTCAAATTTATTTGTTTTCTAACCAGCACGTGCAATGTTCTTCACTGATTCACTGATATAAAATTTGGTCCCATCTGAATTATATTTTTCACAATATGATCAATTGAATTTGTCATTTAAAACCATGAGTCATTGGTCGTTAAGGGGTTAATGAGGGATGCAAACAGGTATGGGAAACACCGAAGCTCCTGCACTGCTCCTGCTCCCGGGGTTCGGAGTTGGTTCATTCCATTACGACCAGCAACTACGAGATCTAGGGCAAGAGTACAGAGTGTGGGCAATGGATTTCTTGGGGCAAGGAAAGTCGTGGCCATCACATGACCCGGCACCTGGAGAGGAAGTGGTAGACGAGATAGTGGAAGGCCAGACTGAGTGGTGCTCTGGAAAGACCCCGGAGTCTTGGGCAACGGATCTTGTGTATTCGGTTGATACATGGCGAGATCAAGTTCATACGTTTGTGGAGAAGGTCAGATTTTTTATGTGCTTCGTGTGTTTTACGGAGGGAAGCAGTTTCTAGACGGGCTTTGTTTTAATTCTGACAGTGAGTGGGTGTTTTTGTAGGTGATTGGCGGGCCGGTGTACATTGTGGGAAACTCCCTTGGTGGTTACGTTGGTACCTATTTTGCGGTAACGAACCCAGAGTTGGTGAAGGGAGTGGCATTACTAAATGCAACTCCGGTTTGGGGTTTCATGCCAAATGCAAGACGATATCCTTTGCTTGCCAGATTTGTTCCATGGGCAGGGCTCCTTCCGGTTCCTGTCGTTGTCAAAGCTGCAGTCAGAGTTTGGTGAGACTTACACATATCCATGTCGATTCTTCACCTATACGAGTTTTCACCTTAACGAGTTTGTCCCTTATTTTAAACAAAAACCTATGTCTTTGGTTAGAGGACTGGAAGCTGAAGTTTGTCTCCAACCAAAGTATTATTCATAATAGGTGACATTGTTTCAGGTGGAATCTCCTTCGGAATCCGAAAATATTACAAAGAGCGTTAAGTTTCGTGTACGCAGATCGCTCAGTCATTAGTGACAAGCTAGTACGGAATATGTTGGAAGCAACTGAACATCCAGCTGCGTTTGCTGCGTTTGCTTCAATCGTTTTTGCTCCTAAAGCACATACAGACTTCGGCGAAAACTTAACCAGGTTTTTCCTGAACAACCTCATTATCTGGTTTTCATTAGCTAAGTTGGTCAAGATGCTATTCGATAGTCCTGTTTGAATATAACTTCACATCTGGCACATGAAACCACTGATCATCGTCTTTGAACACATGAGTAATCTTGTGGTTGTCAACCACAACGTTCTGTTACAGAGGTATTGTAGTGATCATAATTGTGCTTTTATCTACACCACTAACCATCTTTCAATAATCGCCATGGTGGTTTTCAAGTGTCTAATCAAGGTCGTCAATCTTTGAAAACCAACCCGCTTTGCATTTTCTTTGCAACAATTAGCTTGAAAGAGAGAAAGACGCCCGTGTGTATGATATACGGGAAAGAGGATCCATGGGTAGTTCCATTCTGGGGCCAAAGAGCCAAGCAGCGGTATCCAGATGCAGTCTACTACGAGCTTAGCCCAGCTGGACATTGTCCCCATCACGAAGCGCCAGAGGTCCTATTTCTAGCCTATGTTTTTTTTTCCTTCTGAAGTTTCTCACCATCCAGTACTCCTGCAAATACTCACACTCTGTAATTGCACATTGCCTGTATATCCTGAGAATCTGTCATGTTATGTACATATCTGATTAGATAACAACTTCCACCTGTCAAGTGCATTTAGAAACCTATGTGTCTCCCGATGCAGTGTCATTAGAAAAGGTTGAATGTATTCTGCGGCCATGGTGTATTTTTCTCAGGTATTGAGTTTTTAACGGAGTGTGCACTGAGGTTTGTCAGGCCGTGAACGTCCTTCTGCGGAGGTGGGTGGAGAGTGTACAATCAGAGGGTGCTCTGTCGCCTTGTCTCTTGGAAACTGGAGTGGATCAGAAACAAAAACATTGGTTTGTGGCCGAATATTCGAAAGCTGGATTTGAAGACAAGAGAGTGTCTGTGAGAGTGAAGAGCACGCAAGGGTTCTGGAGAAACTTGCTGGACAGCATCAGGGAGGTATTCTCGCCGAAGCGTTCCCTTCAGTCCCAAGTTGTAGAAACTGTGGAAAAATCCCGATGATCTTCTCAATGCAGGACTCCGTCAGTTGTATCAATATTTTTCGTCGTTGTCTCCCAAGGCCTTGTAGATTAGTTCCAAGGCATTTGCATCTGGTCCCTGTTCTCTGTTATGTGCATATAAATGTGATAATATGGAGTTCGCAAGTGTGAAATATTCTAGACCCCTTTAGTGCCTAGACATGTTTTAACCCTTTAGTGCCCAGCTGACCACATTATGGTCACTACAACGTCCGACATGCAAATAGCAGAGAATCCGTGAAGAATTGGAACTTCAGTTTTGAAGTTCAGATTTGCCCATATACATTACACACCTTCCAGAAAAAAAAAAATTCAATTTGGAATTGTACAACTATCAAAAATACTGCAAATACTTGAAAATACAGTAAATACTTACAAATACAACACATGTATTATGCAGTATTTCTTGTGTTTGGAAGTTTGTTATCTTGTTTTATTTTTTTGGATTGTGTTCTTTTCTTCATCTTCCATTAGTGTGTGTAATCCGATCTTGATTAATGTACCCACTCCTGTCAATTTTCAACGTATAAAATTTTGTCCTAAACCGTATATGGATAAGTCACTTTCACTTATAAAATTCACAATAATTATGTGTGAGTCTATTCTTGATATGAAAGATTGCAATGGAGAGGTGTTGACATAGGGCATAGCTGAACTTCTTTACTTTCATTTTTGAAAATTTAACCCAAATTCTATTTAACTTTGAAGTCACACTCATTTTTTAGCGTGCATTATACAGTTCAAATACATACTATAATCTTCCAATCCCACCATTGGATGATTCTCAAATTTTAATAAAATGTGTACTCTCAAGTTGAGAATAGAATTGTATGGCTACTTTCTAATTAATCCATTCTATTTCTGGTAATCTCAATCAAAGTGGAAAAATCCACTGAAATCCAGTGCTCCCAGCTACAGTACCCTGGGCACTAAAGGGTTAAGCAAAATGAATTTTTTCATAACCCCTAGCACAATAATAAAAATAAATTATTCTTGGGATAACATGTCATAACAATTTACATCCAATGGTTCAAGTTAGAGATTAAAGTTAGAGATTTTAACATGCATTCGTTAGCATATGGTGCACTAGTATGATAATTGCCACAATTGCATTTACTATACACTCCATTTTCTATACCTTTGGTTCTTTACAAACCACAAGTTTGCAAATGTCTTATCTTTTGTTGTAATGACCACTTTTGGTTTCAATTTTTTTTTGGTCAAACTACTTTCTTTCCAACTCTATGTGTTATTTCAAGTATAATGCACGATATTAATGCATATTTGTAGGACTTAACCCTTTAACGTCCCAATTCAACACTATTTTCAAAGATGCGCTATAAAATGTTTGACAAAAACCCAAAATGGAGTAGATGTACAAAGAAAACTTGTAAATGTCAATGTGAAGATCACATCTCTACGGTTGAATGCATCATATTTTTTATTAATATTTTTTATTTGATTTTGCAAGGTTTTCTCTTGAAATTCAATTAAAAATCCCAAATCAACACAAAAAAAAATTTAAAAATTGGAATGAAATTGGAATAACATGCACTACGAGATGGTATGATTTCCATTATTTGAATCTACCTATTTTGGAAAATCATGTTTGAGGTCTCACTTTTTGAACTAAGAAAGAAACCTGACATAAAACAATTGTGTTATTTTTCTAAAAATCATAATAACCTATTTTGAAGATCCAAACAGTTCAAAGGATAGTCAACTTGCAAAAGAACCAAGAGTAATTTTGGTGGATGAAAATTGTCCAATCTGAATGAGATCCGAACATCTTTAATCTGTTCGTCGTTCAATATATGGACGTTGGCGCACTAAAGGGTTAAGGTGGTCCAAATCAATTCTTTCTTTTTTGCAACGGATTTGTGAAAAAATACTAAAAATTTGTCTTGTTGTATATAAAGAGATCTTGTAGTATTCAACATTTTATAAAAAAAATGATGACAAATTGGTCATGTAGGTACTAAAGGATTAAATGTCACTTTTACATGCAAAATCTTGTGATATCCAACATTTTACAAAAAATGACTAAATTGGTCACTTGTGCACAGAAGGATTCAATTTCACTTTTAAATGCAACACTACTATCACAATCTTACACAACTCCATTGATAATAATCACGTATATTTGGGTGTATACTAGTATATGAGAATATTCATAACTCTTAAACATCCAAGGTTTTTTTCCATTTTTTAGCGTCATTTTTGTCTCCAAATTCTCACTTTGATTAGAATTTTAAGGTACTAATTGAGTTTTAATAATCTAAATGACCTTGGCGGTCATGATGGACATTTATGGGTTAATTTATATATAAGATAGGGAACCCAATCCCATGGCTTTCAATTAATTGGAGTGGTTTCATTACTAGAATGAATTTTTCATTTCCCATTTTTACATGGATATCTATATTCTTGAGAAGATTCTAACATACTAAAATATATATTGTTTATGAATAAATTATAAATTGCTGTACTAATATGGTCCCAATATCAAATCTAAATTTTCCTTCAATCATGAGTATTTTATCTTTCCTGTAATTACCTCCCAGAAGCATTTTTTATTGTGAAAGAACATAGAAACATCTCATTTCTAACAATTGACATACGTATTTTCTATTGTGAGAGAACCTAAAAATATCTCATCTTTTACAAGTGACATTGGGTGGCGCTAGCTGGGGGCACCTATAGGGCCAAAACACAACTCCAATGAATAGCCCTTCATGTAGAACACTATCTTCACATTCATTCAGATACATGAAACGAGACCAAATGGCTTAGACTAATAATAAATTTCAATGCTGAATAGAATAATTGGCCTCAACTTGAATTTACAATAAATCACCTCACGCTTACCTCAATGGGAACCAGAGAGTTTAGTCTTGGCCCACTTTTAGCATTAACAAATCTAATTATGCAGTAATTGCTCACGAAAAAACCTAGCTTTAGTAGGAGTTCGAACTTGGCTTGAAAATGAAGCGTTCGAAGAAATAGGCTGCTTGGACGTAGGTAGTAAATAACAGCCACTTCAGTAATTCGAACCACTTCAGTACAATAAGATGATGTTACCTGCTCCCTGCAGGGATTCTGTCCTGCAAATACTGCAGTAATGTTTTTGTGCCTTTCTCCAAGATTGGCCGTCTTATACTGCATGGGTTGAACGAACATAGTGAGCACCGAGGCCTAACCGTACTGATTTCAAGAAAGAGCAAACAAAACAGGACCTAACTTCAAGAACCTAGTAGTACATCGAGCAGGTCCTGTGAATTGAGTATGATAATGCATCCCAAACAGAAAAAACAAGGAGTTTACGCATAATTCAGAGACTACTACACATGACGGGTTGCACGCAAAGGAATATAAGGAATAATAAATACCTCCGCAAAGGATTGCCATCCACTTTCAAATGCTTCAAGGAAGGCTCAAGTAGACCCTGCATTCGAATAAGAACAAATTTGTCAGAAATAGCCCGAACACCAGCAAATGAAGAATCCTGGAAATACTCCTACCAAAGTTTTAAGGTCAACACTCAAGTCGTCATGTACCAGTTTAGGCGGAAGCTGTGAAATGTTGTTGTCGGAGATGTCGAGAGTCTCCAAGCGAGCTAAACAAGTTATCCACTGCAACACGAACCAATTGTGTCATTACTACGTCAAATGTAGCTTACAGATATTGAATGCAATAGCACGGATTTTAATCGAATAGCATGGGCATGCTCGATGTCTCTAACATCCCAAGAAAAGGTGCTGTAGTGTTTCTGGTTTACCCTTGCAAATCATAGCTATTCCTGTTTAACCCCTAAACGTACCAGGGTGTCCCTAGATTGACGATTTGAGAAAATTCATCATAAAGTACTATTTAGAAGAATATTTTGGAATTGATATACAAATGAAAGTTCTAAACTTTGAATTTTAGATTCCATCCGTAAGTTTTGATTCACCAATACTATCACCATTATTTTATTATAAATTCTGAAAGTTAAAATTGAAAATTCCTTCTAAATTTGATTACAAACAAAACATTAACATTTTTTTAGCAAAATTTGTTGGAATGGGTTTGAAATGAGATACTCTTAACGCGGCAATTCTTTGAAATTTTTGAGCTAATTAAATCTATGACCTCATTTTTGCAAAGCCACTTTATGAACTACAGTCAATGCAATTTTGGCTTGGTCAACAACTTGACATACTTCTACATTTGTAATTTTAGAAAAAAATTGTACTCTAGTATCACCAAATCCAACCACTGGATAGGACAACAACTTGATGAAGTATCTCCAAAAGATTGGATGAGTTTCATCCAATAGTTGATGAGAACGTAGGGTGAGTAGAAACTGGACGCTGTAACGTTTAGGGGTTAAAAGACTGGTGTTATAAAAATAAGCGTAATAAGCTGCTAAGAGTCTAGCATAAAATATGTTTCGAATGGTAACCTCAGGGATGACACTGATGGAATTCTGGCTGACATCCAGTAAGCATAATTTCTGCAAAGACTTGAAGTCTTCTCGGAAATCCTGAAGCTGTGTCCTCCTGAAACCCAGATTCCAAACAATCAGAAAATTCGACTACTTCACCTGCTAACGCACATCCCCAGTGGTACAGTCCTCCAAAACATATGCATGTCCAAAACATATGCATGTCCAAAACCACAGTCCTCCAAAACTTGCAGAGTGGAATTGTATCGAATTCAGAAAAACGAATTCCCAAATCACATTTGCTTTTTGGACGACTTCAAAGCAAATTCTGCATACATGCACCTGAACCCAGTAATGTTGAACTGATCACATCGGTCATCCTAGAGAAGACCAATCATGAACAGCTTCATTTACCTCAGACGAAGTTCTCGCAAGTTTGGCATCTCCGCTAACGCTGGAGGAGGAGGCAGTCTTGATGGAGTTCCACTCAAATCTAATACATTAAGCTTTGCAACTGCGACAAAGGCTCCTTGAGGAAACTGTTCCAGAGGAAAATGAAATACAATCCATTAGTATCAGCCTTGTAGTAGTACCATGACATTGGTGACTAACTATACATGCAACACTAAAACAGTACTTTCACAAACCAGAGAGACTATACTTACCTCACGAAACGGGTTGTAAGCAGCGTGCAGTTCTTGAAGGTTTGGTATGGAGCCTAACACTGCGCCTGGCCACTCTACAAGCTTGTTATTCGATAGGATCAAAACCTGTACCAGTAAACAAACCAAGAGTCATTATTCTGAACCCATACAGCTCTGAACATACAGCACAGTTCAAAAAAGTAAAATTCGAGATCCTGACATAAGGAAATCCTGAGAAGGTTGACTACTTAATAGAATTGACGGCATAAAATTTCAGGTGTTGGATTTATTCCCCTAACCAAAAAGCATAATATGGGATACACACTACATCTTGTTTCTCGGCGCTAACCAATAAGATGTTTTTGGGCCATCTCACCTCCAAAGCTGAGCACATAGAAAGTTCGGTTGGCAACGCCTTGATCTGGTTGTGAGCCAGATCTAGAGTTGTGATACCAGCTGCTTCCCATGCTGCTGGGGGAACCTCAAAGAGGTTCTTCTTTGGCAAAGACAGAATCTGAATATACAATATCAAATTGCGAACATGAGAAAGAGCGAGACAATCTAACTGCTAAATAGTCTTCTAAGTAAATACCCTATACCCAATTTGTAATCATCCTGGACAAAGGGCTGTTGGTAGCATCATATGGAAGACTAGTTTAATGCAACACAGAACACTATGTCAAATCTACCGAATGGTCAAATCATGACCAACAAAGAGGGAGTTCGACAGAATGCCTGAAAGTCACCTAAGACAATGAAAATGACACAATACAAAACACATACCAGGCTCAAAGCAGCCATCTTGTTACCTCAAGTTGACCATTAACACATCACAACTGTGGTGATAATTATAATACAGCATACCTTTGAAGCCGAAGCTTGACGAGCCGCATGCACGATTTGGTCAGGTAGGCCTATTGTACCAAAAACATTTCCTGTTGCTGGTCCCTGTTCATTGGCTTCTGTAAAGGACAATGTTTAATCTATGTAGAAAGTATTTAACAAACTTTAAGTCGAATAAGGTCAGCTTATCTGAATATCAAAGTTAGTCCTGAATCCTTCAACGGAGAACACACTCCCTAACAAAAGACGCAATCATTTGCTTGGATACGAACGACAAACAAGTTGCGGTACTGACTCCAATTCAGAGGCAGAGTGGCTTGCCTGTTTCAGCCTCTGTTGCAGGAATTCGAGATTGAAGATATTTCAGCAAAGCTGGAGTGGGCCCCATGACAAGTGTACTGCAAGAACCATACGCCATGCAAATGGATTTAGATAACCAAGGCAACAGATGCTTGATATAGAGATTCCTTGAAAGACAACAACGCATGAACTGTCAAAACTCAGACCTACTGCCATGAAATTTTCCTAGCTTGCACTCCAGTTAGACCCTGTACCTTCGTAGGGACCGCATTGGATTACCAACCAGCAGCAACTTCCGCAGAGAAGTCATGGCACCTGCCTCGAAATGATGAAGCGGGATTCAGCAATCAACATAAACATCAGTACTCATAGCAGAACATGGTCTCCCTATGTCATCAAAATTAAGCCATGCTCAACCCATAAAAAATACCACTACATGTCATAAATTAAAGCACGTTCATCAAATGCACAGCATCAAGCGCTGTATAAAACAAATTCAAGGGGGCATACCAAGCTCAGATGGCAACCCAGACAGGTTGTTGTTCGACAAATCCAGTAGTGACAATCGCAATGAGCAAGCCTTAGCTGGATACTCTGTCAGCTGATATCCAAAGTGAACATGTATAAGAACTACTTCACATTATTCAACAACCGGATTCCACTCGACTACAACATGACAATCTACACGATATCCGAGCAATTTTCAATGTCAAGAGGCTCTCGTCCTCAAATTCCTAAATAAAGGACAAAGCACCAAAGTATACCTGGTTTGAGTGAAGATCAAGATTGCTCAAACTCTTGAGATTTCCAACCTCATCAGGAACTATCTTCAGTAGGTTGTCACTGAAATAACAGAAGACTAACATTATGTGTCCCCAGTAAAAACGTATCCTATTCAAGAGAGCGACGGCAAAATTCTAATATAAGGTTGAAGATCGGAGAAGTGTGATTGATGAAGTGAATGACTTCATCAATCACACCACGTAAAACAATCTTATTCAAGTCAAGCTTGATGGCAATTTCAAACCTGACTAAGTTAATGATGAGCGGAATCCAACAATGAACAATGTTAAAAAACATTCATATTCAAGCAAAGAGAAGTTGAAAGACAAGTAGTCAACAAAACAGCATACTTGTGTTAAACCTAAGGTTCAGTGAACTCCAACGCAGCAGGAGATATCTATCCTAGAAATAGAATACGATAGATACATACCCCAAGAAAAGCTCCAACAGGGCTGAACATCCGGCAATCGATGGCGGAAGGTACGTGAGGCCTGCCGCAAACCAACACCAAGATTAACTAATCCATTCATCTCCAAGTACAGGAAGTGTTGATGCATAAGCATGCGTTCAACGAAGCAACATGAAATCCAAATAAATTCAGCACTCTAGCAATGGCCATACAATATTAGAGAAGAATGTAAAGCATCCGCTCTGCTTGTGCGATCACTGCGGTATGGTACATACGGTTTTGATGAAGGTCAAGGCGAATAAGCTTCGACAGCCTTCCCAAGGAATTAGGCAACGCCGTGAGTGCATTTCTTCCTACACACACAAGGTCGTCAAGGAAAATACAGGAACAGGACTCAAAAAAGGAAACATTCGAGTAGAAATTGGAAACTTGATATCCCAGTGCGAAGCAAACAAATCTAAAGATAACAAACAGTTAGATGACTGGATGTCAAGAGACTATGTCAGGTGCCTGAACACAAAGGAGTTGCCCTTCTGTTAACTCAATGACCAAAAAGAGACAGCACGACCTGTTACATTATGATTAATCCAATGTGGTACTTGCCTGCACTCAATTCGGTCAAATTTGGAAAGGAACTGAATAAGCTCTCAGATAGCTCACTGATACGATTGCTCTGTTACATCATCATCATCCCTAGTGAAAAACCGCCTTCAAGAAAATCTAGAACAAACATAGAAACAGTAGCATCTCCAAAACGAGATTTACTCGTGTGGAAGTTTGATGGTTTTCAAGTGGCATCTAAAATCTCTAAATATAGGCATAAGAAAAAATACAAATTGAAAGACACAAAATCATAACTTACACTGAAGCTACATATCCACAAATGTAAGAACTTTAAAGGACATGAGAAACAGCATCGGTAACGGAAAAAAATATCTCGTAAAATGTTTCATGCCTCAATATTAAGCGTAGAAAGTTTGGAGCAGCTCCCTAGTTCCTCCGGAAGAGTCACTAGCAGATTGTTGTGTGCCTGACCAAAAAACATTGCAAAATCTATCAGTTAGGCTTGCCATGCTCCTACTGAAGACCACAAACCAAGAAAGAACGGGGAAACGCATCAATGCAGCTATATTGCTATTCTTCGGCAGCTTGTGAACAGGGTCAAACAGATTATAAGATGATCGTTGACCAAGCATGTCGAGGTATGACATGATCGTACAGAGTGAAACTTCTAACAACTACGTCAAAGAAAATTTCTGACATCCTAATCATCAAAACAAAACTTGGCTTCCATCAGTAAAGGAAGTAGCAAAATAGGAGCTGACAGCGCATATTCCATTCCAAAACGGTAGATCACGATAATCAACGCACCTTAAGCTCCACCAACTCGGTGCACCTACCAAGGCTACTGGGAAGCTTTGACAAAGAATTGCTTGCACAATTGAGTCTGACACAACGAAGAACAGCAAATCAGTGAGGTCTGACATAAGCAACCCAACAATGTTCGGACATCTACTTTAGCTTCTTTTGAAACTAATAATTACTCCGTATATTTTAAAGTAAAACATGATAATGGAACACATTGACTTATGAAGTAAAATGGTTTAGAAAACAGACCTGACTAGAGAGGTCACAAATCCTAGTTCGGAAGGCAGCTCTACAATGGAGTTCCCAGAAACATCAAGAGTCTTCAGCAGTGCGAGACTACACAGCAGGACCAGCAGGACCACACAGTGAGAAAGTCCACAACTTGCGAGGTATTAAAGCGGTTAAAAAGACCATAGAGCGATTTAAAACGTACTTGCCAATGGCTGGAGGGAGAAATGTTAGCTGATTGTGACTCAGATTAAGAAAGGTGAGTGAGCCAATGTCCCCCAAGCGATCAGATATGGCTGCTATGTTGTTGTGAGATATGTCAAGCTTGTGAATCTCCACCACCTAGCATCAAACAATGTGTCAACCAACCACATAACAGCTGATATCAAGGTCTGTAACCCTAATATATGAAGCGATGATAACAAGATTAATAGATATCGAAATGGTGCATAAACACAAACTCTAATTATCCTTCGAGAACTTCAAGAGTACCTAAAATCTTCGTCGTACCATCCAATATTCAGATTTCAATTCCGCAACAATTTTAAAAGAAAAAGCACAAGACATGGTCGCACCTCCCACCACTTCTCTTCGGAGCCGCCTTCATTCAGCAAATTATAGACACGGGGAGGCACCTCTCTGTAAACAAGAACGCAAAACGTCAAGCACAGTTTATATGTTAAATGTAAATTCTACATCTCTCGTTTGAAACTCTTCTTTCTCAGTTGATACATACCGTCTTGTTCCTCTACAAGACACGGCTTGATCCTCCTAGAAAGCTATCCCACTTTCTCACATTACTTGTGTCATTCAGGCTTCCCACAAACTCAACAACACCAAACCTAAATTGCAAGGAAAAATATGCTGGCCCTTCTTGAAGTAAATTTTTTTTTTTAAACATTAAAATTTAAGAAAAAAAGCTTCAAATTGATAACCAGAACAAGAGGTCAGCCTAGACTCACACTCGTGTTGACACAATTTATCTAATTGCAGATTCTATATGTAGGCTGACACAATTTAGACGTCTGTTGTCAACTCGAAATTCCACTATAACCACCTGCATTCTCTGAGACCACAACATTGCTACCTAAGCAAATCAATTCAATTTTCAAGTCACAATTCTGATCATGGAAATCAATCATCAAGATTGAATAAGATTGTCACATAAGATTGTCCTAGCTACAAATTACGAGCTACGTTTGACAAGCAATCCCTCGCTTGCCCCTGCTAGCTGTGAAGACAACAAACTAGGCAATCCACTCGATCGCAACACTGGCCTGAAATTTCCATGTCCTATCAATTCCAAAGCTCGAAAGAAATTCAAGAGAAACCGCAAAATCGAGTTTACACTTCAATAATCAATTGAGAAAGTCCGTGGAGCTCAATAAAATTCCAGAAAAAGCTGTAAACGATACGGCGCTTGTCATGCACGAAACAGCCGCAATTATCATCCACCAGAGAAAAACCAATGCCATTCAGATCGGGTGAGAGATTGTTGAGCTAAAACGTACGTGAGACCGCGATTGGAAATGTTGAGCGATCCCGAGGCCTTGGCGGCCTTGATCATCCTCTCGATTCCTCCCATGGCGTCCATGATCACTCTGGCTCATTCCACCACAACCCTGTCTTGTGGAAACTGGCTACTGCGTTATAGATCGTTCTGCGCCAAATCGAGGCCAAATGGCGCCGGAAAAAAAGCAGCTAAGTGGAAATGAGATGGCAGATCCGACCTGCACTACCGATTTGCATTCCGCAATGGAAAGTTTCGGAATGTGGCCGCCTGCATCGCCGCGACGGCAGCGCTTGGAGAGGAAGAGATGAGCTTTGAGGTTTGCTCGTCGAGATGAGCAGGCCAGCTAAAGGATGAAAGGCGTCCTCTGAATGAATGAAAACTTGTGTATGGGGATGAATCTCACTTTTATTCATCACGACCCATATCGTGCATATGACAGTTTCAGCACTCGCTCACTCATTAGATTCTAATACAGGGGAGATATTGAATTCTTCAATGTACCCGCGGTGAACATTTCAGGACGTGGATGCTTGTAGAGTTTGATGCCATTTTAATTTCAAATCTTCATATTAATGTAGCTCTAATTATAAGCTACGGTTGTACATCGTCACGTTCGGCAAAAAATTAATTATATGAAGTAAATCTTAAGGAAACGATTTTTACAAAAAAATAATCTAATTTGTATGATATAAAATAGAATATTGAAGAATATTTATAGAATTTGTAAAGGAATTTTCCAAAAATAATGGGATGATATGCCAATCTTGATGGTTGGGTACGGTAGTATACAAATTAAAGTGAAGCAAAAAATGTAGGGAATACCATAGCCGACTATCAATGTCAACAATTCTTGCCGAATATTTGATTTTTTTGCTGAATTGATGCAAATATTTTGTAAGGTTTTGTGAATTTTTTTCTAAAATTCTCTTTTTCACCATAGAAAATAGATTAGTTTTGAAGAAATAAATTTCCTGAAAAGTCGAGCTTCTCTCTTAATAATTATTTTTTCCAACCTTGACGACCAGGTATTGTAGGTGGTGAAGAGGTGCTTGAAGGCCGTAACACATGAGTTGAAAAGAAGTGAGATGGAATGTGTCAATTGGTTTTTACAAGCACTTGCATGAGATAATAACAAAGTTTTTTTTCAACAACGACTCACACCAACTTTTTAGGTTTGGTTTAGTTTCAAAAATGGGCCTTTGTATTCCCTAACCATATAGCAAGGGCCTTTGAATTCCAAAAAGAATGCTCGGAAATCGATTTTTTTTTGTCTACCTATGTGCTACGTAGTAATGCCATATTTAATTCTAAGCATACTAAGGTATAAACAATCTTCCTTGCCTTCGGCCTCAGTCTTTCCATGTTCTTCCTTTGCTTTTAATTTCTTCATGTGTAGTGGATCATTATTTCTTTGCCTTGGGCTTCTTCATGTATACGGTAGTGACTCATTTTTCATTTGCCTTTGGCTTCTTTATGTAGGATACCTACATTTATGAATCAATTAATCGTCTTCAAGAATTTGTACAAGCTTCCAACCGTGTCGTTTATCTTCATTCTACAAGCCCAATTGAACAATATGAACAAGTGGCTATTGTAAGTGTTTTTATTCTATGACACATGTTTTCATTTTGTATGGTATAAGAATCATAATTATAATATGGGATCATTTATACATATAGAATCTCTTTCGCATGCACAAAATTAAAAAAGTAGTAATATAGTTTAATTACATGAAGTCGATTATTCTAATGTTTTTAATACTATTTAATGATGGTTCAAGATTCTAATCTATCTACAATGTTTAAAAATAACATTGATGACATGGCTCATACTTGGAACCCGTTGGCTCAAACTTTCCAAATATGAAAAAACAAAAATGTATCTTATTTTTTTCAAAAGCACCATGAATCTTCATTGTTTAAAGAATATGATGAATATTTTGATGCAATATTTAGCACCAAAGTATGATTTTATTCTTAAGTTTAAGAAGTAGTTTGGCATCAAAGAATGACTTAATTAACACGCAATTCGCTATTTATGCACTTGGTCAAGTGCGTTCATTTCATGAGCAAATCTTGCTTAAATTTTTTTGTGTAAAAAGTTCTCTAAAAAAGAACGATTTTGTCGTTCTACAATTACTTTCATTGTAAACAAACAATTATTTAATTTAATTTATATTCTTATCTTTATCTTTTATCTTTTATATTTATATTTATCTTTATCTTTATCTTTAATCTTTAATCTTTAATCTTTATCTTTATCTTTATCTTTTATCTTTATCTTTTATTTTCTTTTTTCTTTTATCTTTTCTTTATCTTGTTTCATTTATCATATTTCTTTCTTGTCTTCAATTTCTTTTCCTTCTTGTCTTCCTTCTTGTCTTCTTCTTTTTCTTCTATTTTTTTTCATTCCTCGCCCGCACTAAAGACAAAAAAAAAAAAAAAAAAAACCTTATTTTATTTTATTTTATTTTATTTTTTGATTTCGTCTTCTTTTTTGTTTGGGGCTCATAAACCCTGAAAATAGAAATTTAAAAAAATAAAAATTTAGGGTTCAGCCGCCGGCGGCTGAACCCTAAACGGCGGAGGATGCACAAAAAAAAAATCTATTTTTAGTCTGCTATGGACTAGTGGGTGCGCGGCCGTTCACTCACTCCCTCATTTTTTCCTCTCTTCCTCTCCCTCTCTCCCTCTCTCCCTCTCTCCCTCTTCTTCTCTCTCCCTCTCTCCCTCTTCTTCTCTCTCCCTCTCTCCCTCTTCTTCTCTCTCCCCTATATATATGAAGAGAGGGGAGAGAGAAGAAGAGGGAAGAGGGAGAGGGAAAGAGAAGAGAGGAAGAAAGGAGAAAATGAGGCAGTGGATGTGCGGCCGCGCACCCACTAGCCCACAACAGACTAAAAATAGAAAAAAATAGAAAATAAAATAAAGGCTTTTTTTGTTTTTTTTTTTTTTTTTTTTGGTGCATCCTCCGCCGTTTAGGGTTTAGCCGCCAGCGGCTGAACCCTAAATTTCTATTTTTTAAAATTTCTATTTTCAGGGTTCATGAGCCCCAAACAAAAAAGAAGACGAAATCAAAAAAAAAAAAAAAAAAAAGTTTTTTTTTTTCTTTTTTGTCTTTGGTGCGGGCGAAGGATTTGCGGCTGCCACAAGAGGAATGAAAAAAAATAGAAGAAAAAGAAGAAGACAAGAAGGAAGACAAGAAGGAAAAGAAATTGAAGACAAGAAAGAAATAAGATAAATGAAACAAGATAAAGAAAAGATAAAAGAAAAAATAAAATAAAAGATAAAGATAAAAGATAAAGATAAGAATATAAATTAAATTAAATAATTGTTTGTTTACAATGAAAGTAATTGTAGAACGACAAAAATGGTTGTTTTTTAGACTGTTTTTTAGACAATATTTTTAATGCTTCCGGGGACCAAGTGCATGATTATATGGCCAAGTGCGTAAATAGCGAATTGCGTGTTAATTCTATGTTTTTTCTTGAAGAAAACTAGTTAGTACAAACATATAAAACAATGTGATAACATTTCATAAACTTTTCCTAGTCATTTATCTTTATACAAAAAAACTGAGATGTAAAATCATTATTGATATATAAGCCCTTCATATATGAATGAAAGCCCATATATGAGAAAATTGAAACACAAGCACCATAATTATGTCCCACTTTTGAAGGATAGAGACAACAAAAGCAAATTATATACAACTTTAATTTGTTTTTTATTAGAAAATGTTTTGGATCAGCTTCTTCAGCACCTTCTACTTATCAAAGGAGAGAATCAACACAAGCAATATTCAAATGCCTCTCTTTTATTGCGATCTTATGAATCCCTTCCAACCTCCACCTAAAAAAGAATTCTCAAGCAAAAATCACTCGATGAAATCCTTTGAGATCACACTCGTGAGAACTCACACACACATGCAAATTAATTGAAGACTTCAATGCGCACATGCACGTACTCCCTAAACAAGCCGTGTTCTATTTCAACCGGTTTTGATCCTCTGGTCATGGTCATCTGCAACTAGCTACACATTAATTGCAAACGTTTTGGAATTTTTCAAGACACTGAGTTTGATGGATTGAAATGATATTAGGATTCTAATAGACTAGATAATTAATAAAAAACAAGAAGTCCTATGGAGTATAACTAAAATAGATGTTTAAATTGATTTTAAAACACATTGCACTAAGGTGAACAATAAAAATCAAAAAGATAATAAGACATTATTACATACAGATTTAAGATATACAAAAGTATTTTAATGTATATAAAAGAAAAAAGGTCTATATATCCTATTCACTCTAATTTACAAATTTTTTGGTAAATTCCGTCGACGAAGTACTCGGAGAGGGTTTTTACCTGAGAAAATTATGAAGAAAATTCGTCGGCGTCGGCATGGGGGTCGGCCTTGGCATGGGGGTCGGCCTTGGCATTGGGGTCGGCGTCGGCGTTGGGATCGGCGTCGTCGCTCTGAATCTAAATTTAGTCGCCGGCTCTATTTGAGAATTTAGCCCGCGTTCAGCCAATTTCAGAATCCTACGGGTTGTGTTGTGTTGTCTTTCTCAATCCCTCTCAATTAACAGGTTGTGGAAATGCATACAAATTTCGCTACTCACCAACAAGACTAGAAATGGCGTTTGCAGAGGTACGACTTGTTATTGTTTTTTTGGATTGCGGGAGGTGATTATCATAGAAATCGTTGTTTTGCCAATGCAGGTGTGATTCAAGCTAACAGTTTGTTGTAGACATTCTTGAGCTAGGGTTTTAGGTGGCGTACAGCTACATTGCTCTAGGTTAGCGGTAAACGGAATAACACATTTTTTAGTTCAGTAACAATTTGAACGTTTTTGAACGTTTTTTCATTCTTTGTATGTGTTCATACAACTTAATTTTAGAGTGTTTAAAAACAGAGTCGGGAAAAAAAGTAATCACAAACGCAATTTGAATATGGAAATAAACGGAGATTCTGTTTTCCGGTGATCTTGACATTTCTTTGCGTTCTCAATTTGCATTGTTTTGGTATTTGTATTGTTTTGCGTTCATTCATTGCAGTTGTTGACCACATTGGTGTAGTAATGTCCAATTTTTCTTCTTTGCTAATATTGTGATACTGCTGTTGTTGCACCCTGCTGGAGGAGAATTAGGTCATCGAATGATGGGCGGTGGCGACGACAATGAGTCGGAGTGAGGTTTCGGGTATGGTGGGAGAATCGGACAGCACCGGTGGAGATTAGGGTTTGTTTCATTGTTTTGTGTTTCGAGAGAGAGAGCGCAAGAAAGAGAGTGTGAGGGAAGTCACATGATCAATTTGGACATACACGTCTTCGAAATTCTCTAGCAAATCGCAAGGAACCTAAACCCTATTTTGTACAAAGCTTCCAAACTCACCAGCAAGACGCAGAGAATCTAAACCTTGATTTGTACAAAGCTTTGTAATTCACCAGCAAAACAAAGGGAATGTAAACTTACAAAGCGAGTAGAGCCATAATACTTCAACGTGGTGAAGTTTTGCTGGTATAACTTACAAACCTCAGTTTTTGGTGATTTCTGTAAGTTTTTGTTTCATTTTCAATGTAGTGAACTTTTGGCGATAACTTACACCAGCAAGACAAAGGGAATGTAAACTTACAATTTTGGAGGACTGTCATTTTGCCATTTCGCTCGAGGGAAAGAAAGGCACATTAGGTATAGGTTTGTACTTAGCCGTATTTGCAGGGTTAGGTCGATTTAAGAGATAGATCTTATTGCATAAAGCTTGGTTTCTGCCTTGGAAATGAGGTTTGATGAAATGGCTACATTTTCTTTGGCCTGATTGCTCTGTTGTATCCAGTAAAATCACATTGTTAAGTTTGGGCAATTTCCTACTTAGATTTCCTACATAATTGTTTGATATTGGGCATCATACTTCCTATGTTGCAACTTGCAATTTACTCGTGAAGAATCCTTTACTGGCTACGTATCTAATGGCCTTTTTGAACCAAATGTTCGCGAATTTTAGTGTTAATATTATTCTGATGTTGGCGCCATAAAACAATTAGCGCTATGGAATATTTTGTATGTTTAGGGTCGGCCGTTATCCAATTTGACTGAACTAGGAAAATGAATGTGCAGCTGCTGGAAAGAACGTCGAAGTTTTTAGAAGAAAAATTCAACAGACGAGATGATTAGTGAGGGATGGCAGAAGAAGATCGGCCTTCCTGGTCATGTAGTGTAGGGCTTGTGAATTGTGCCAGTCACGGTTGGAATAGTCTGTATTGTACATGGAGTTTTGACCAATTAGCAATGAAACAATATTTTGGGACTTCCTAAGTCATAAGTATACGTAAGCGCCATTTGAAAATTGGTGAGATCATGTGCATCTAGTGTATGTGAATTGAAGGGTTAAGGAAGTTAAATAGCACTAGGGTTAACAATTAAATGCCAATAAATGTTAATGTTAAGCATCCTTGAATAAATTGTATTTCCTTATATATATTATATGGTATTATATTAAATGGTATTGCGGAGCACATCGTAGCCCTAGTGTTTAACCCAATGAACCAGGTAATTTTTAACCCCTAAGCGTGCAGACAGTCCTGTAGGGTTATACATGGTCGTTTTTCAGTCAAACGTTGATGTAGTGTTAATTTTATCCCTTTGACGTGCCAATGTCCATATTTTGGATGTTGGATGATTTTTGATGCGTTTCTTCACTACATGCAGTGATTCTTGTGCTAGTTGACTCCATTTATACGGTATGGATCTTCAAAATAAGATTGTGAATTTTTTTAAAATAACAAAAATGGTTTATGTCAAATTTCATTTTTAGTTCGGAAAGTTAGATGTTAAATATGATTTTCCAAATAAGTAGAATCAAATAATGGACATTATATCATCTCATAGTGCACATTATTCCAAATTCATTACAAATGGTTTTAATTAAAAAATATTAATTTTTGATTTTAAATTGAATTTCAAAAGAAAACCTTTAAGTTTTAATTATCGTACAACTGTGATCTATTAATGCTCGTATAATTGATTTACATGCTCGTCACCCACTCCTAGCTTTCAGGCAACCACAACAAAATTGTATAAATAAATTATAAAAATATGAAGTTTGTTCCAAAAGGCCTAATAGATTATGACTTTCATTCCGTCGATGGTTGTGCGTAGTATTGCATAGCCCTAGTATTATCGAGCTCCTTTAATACCTATACATTAAAGAAGGTGATTTGTTTGTTTTGTTTTATTTTGTTTATAACGTTGACATCTCCCAGACAGTGGGCCATTGACCACGTTCTTGGTATTGACGAAACGTTCTTGACGAAAAGGAGTACACCAAAGTCGTTTCATAGCTTTTGGACCTACTATGTAGAAATTATGGATTTTTAATTGAATTTCGTCATCATAAATTGAATTAAATTATGGATAAAATATTATTGAAATTAAAAATTAAAAAATTAAAAAATCAATCTTATAATATTACAAATTTTGGTCTTGTGATATACATATAGATGATTACAAAATAAGAAAACAAAAATTATTCAATATAAAAAATTAAATTATGGATAGATCTGGACTTTAAAATAGATTATTTGTTGTTTGTTTTGTTTGTTTGTTTTGTAACGTTGAGATCTCTTTGACCATATACCCCTCAGTTGCTTTCTTCGTACCGTCAGAAAGATCTCAACGATGAGGGATGCATGCAGTTTGTTTCGTCACGTTTGGACTTATCGTGTGAAAGTTATGGATTTTTAATTGAATTTTGTCACAATAAATTGAATTAAATTATAAAAAATAGAATATGGTGGATTTTGATGTTATTTTTGACATCGTCGGAAAACTCTCGACAAGTAGAGGTGCACTAAAGTTGATTTGTAGCATTTGGATCTACGGTGTGAAAATTATGGACTTTCAATCGAATTTTGTCACCATAAATTGAATTAAATTATGGATAAATTATTCTAAAAAACAAAAGCAAAAGCATGGGAATGCGAAAAACCTGGAGAATACGAAGAGTACAGGCAAGGGAGAACACGGGGAGCACGGGGGACATCTGGAACATGGGCCCGGACATTTGGGCCAACGGCACAAAGTTAAATTAGTTATTATAAAATAACACAAATATTATTTTAGAAAATTCAATCCTTAGATAGAGTACTAAGACATCCCCATCTACAAGCAAAATAAGAGAGTGACATTGGTAGCATTGGCAGAGTGGAATGAGGCGGTCGGTGTGTTGGAGAAGAAGGTGGAGTTGACGACCAAGCATGAGGACAAATTCATCTACGAAGTATACAAGTTTGCGGGGCTTTACAACGTTTTTGTGGGGGTGGTCTTCACCGCCATGTTGCAGTCCGACAAGGTGAAGTGCAAGCACATCTGGGGTCTTGATTCTCTTTGCGTTTGTGTCTAGATAGTCATTATTCTTATCACCAAGAAGCGGTAAAGGAAACATGATGGGCTTTGTTTGACAATCAAAACTAACAAGCTAAGGCATATCGCTCGGTACATAATTTACCCACTTTAAGAAACCCGCGGTTTTTCTGACGGACGTTCGAACATGACTATACGTTTTTTCTAACATCTACTATGTGATAGTAGATATCAGATAGACATGCATCGAGAAAAACATGAAAAAACACTTCAAGTATCTCAAAAAAATTCCGAAATTTTCACTAACATGTGTGTTTGAACATGGGTTTTGGAGGCCCAGAAAATATGCCATGTGGATGCCACGTCGTGTCTACGTAAGCAGCACATGGACCGGCAGTGCCACCTAGGAATGTTTTTGATATGGCCCCTTGGTGATGTGGAACATGACATGGTCCCGCCAAAATCTGACATGGCCGCACCAAAATCCGACATGGACCCGCCAAAAGATAACCAGTCGTGCCCCATCAACAGATTTTTGGGCGGTTTTTGAATCATGAGGGTGTTTATTTGGACGTCCCACGTGATGCAAATGTGTTTTTTAGGACATTCATAACAACATCGTGGTGTTCGCTGAGACGTCAATATAGATAGCATATTTTCACGTGACTGATGTCGGGTTGACATGAACAATTTCTCGGACGCGCAATATGTTTGATTAGACGTTTTTGCGGGCGGACCCTATGTCAAAGTCAATACCATATTTGATTCGGCCATGTCCTTGTCTACGTCGTTGCCAACATTCAGTATGACTACTATGCGTCTTTGTCTTGTTGTCTTTTGCATTATGGAAGACATGGAAAATGCCGCAACGAATTTTTGCACATGGACAGTGACATCTCTTGACACATGGTTGTCCTAAAGTGGTATGATTGATAATTTAAAAAAAAATCTTCAACATGTTATAAAAGACTTCATCTTGGACACCCACTTGTCTCACTGAGCATGCACACGCCACTATGCGAACGCCCACATCAATGTTGTCGTGGATACCACATTGAGCGCACCTTGTTTTCTCAGACATCTCTCCCAACATCTACTATGGCTGTTGTGTCTTTTGGGTGGTGTTATGCTGGATGTTTGAGTTCAGTGGATATTCAACACATTCTAAAAGACACCATCATGGACACACGTTGGTCTCACTGAGTGTTTTCATCCCACTCTGCTAACGTCCACCACAATGTCGTCGAGGATACTACATGGAACAAGCCATGTTTTCCTCCACGTCTATTCTAACATCCACGGTGCCATATGTCCCCGTCGCCATTAACATTGCAAACAATAATGGCAAATGTTCTAAGGAATGTACATACATCGACAATGACATCTAGATTAACGGATGATGCCTACGTTGAACGTGACATGGCAAATGACAAGATGGCATTGCATTGAACGTTGTCTGCAGCATCTATCCAGAATGATGTCATTGGATATTTTAAACAGATGTTTTGGAATTTTTAAAGTAGTTGGGACAAATTATGATTTTTGTACAGAAAGTCTCTTTTAAAATCTTTCAAACTATTCAATTTTTACGTCAATTTTTTTTGTGTACTTCAGAAGTGTATGAAATTAAAACTCCACATTCAGTTGATTCATTTTTTATTTTGATTTAAAGGAGGAGTCATTCAAAGTTGCCATAGGAGCTGATTTAAGAGTAAAGAGGGTTTTTCACGATACCCATATCAGACCATTGCTCGTCGACACCATAGCGGCCGACATTCCAAATGATCTACTCCTTGACGACGGCGACAACCTTCAATTCTATATCGTCTGCCACGACACAAATTTGATTGTTACGAATGGACGCCGAATACGCGTCGATTTTGCAGAATGAGACATGAGATTTACAAACTTTGTCAGCCGACAAACGAGCCATCACGGCGCAATGAATTTACAAAGTAAGACCTGCTTCACTTGCTCAACCGCCTCGTTACAAGGCTCGACTCGTGGCCCGCGGTTTCCAACAACGGCATGGCACAGACTACGGCGAGACTTTTGCCCCGTCGGTGAAATATGAGACTATCTCCACAATTGCAGCTCACCACATCTGGCCAATTCAACATCTGAACGTACAGACATCATTCCTGAATGGGGTCCTTCAGGAAAAAGTCTACATGCAACAGCACTTAGGTTTCGTAGTTGTCGGACGAGAACGCGAAGTATGTCGCCTCAAGCGCATGTTATATGATCTACGTCAAAGCCCGCACGCGTGTTACCACCGCATTGACCTTGCGTTATGTGCCAAAGGTTTGCAACGCAACAATGCAGATTCCAATCTATACATTGCACGGCTTGATGGCAAGATTTTGCTCCTCATATTATATGTTAATGATATTTATCTTACACGCACCAACTCTCCCCTTTTTAGTGACTTAGCAACTTCCTTAATAGAAGACTTTGCCATGACAGATCTTGGTTTGGTTTCTAAATATCTCGGTGTTCATTTTGCTTGCCATCAATGTAGTTTGTTCCTTCATCAAGAGACATATACATTATCAATCTTGGAAGAATTCTCCTTCCTTGAGTGTTGGCCCAAATTCATACCGTTCAACGAAGGCTTGCAGCTCCATCAAGAAACTGGCATATTTCCTATTGACGTGATACTGTACAAGCGAATCGTTGGAAAATTGCGTTATCCGACGCGCACGCGCCTTGATATCGCCTTTACCACAAACTAGGAAAGCCGCTACATACATGAACTTCAAGAGCTTCACATGGTGGTCTCACTACTAGAGAAATGGGGTTCCTAACCCGCACAAAATCAACAGAAATTTTGTTGGTTTTGTGCGGGTTAGGAACAGTTGATTCCGGAAAATCAAGAGGAACTTGTTGGTTCCAAGAGAAAACTTGTTGGTTCTGTGCAGATGACTAAATGTTTGCTACGTTAAACCCATTCTCTGTTGGTTCCAACAGATGTATCTTGGTTTTGTCTTGGTTTTTACGCACTCTCTAGTAGTGTCTTGAAAGGCATACTACGTTTAAACCGATACCATTCTTTTGGCATTTACTATATAAATGGGAAGGATGACAACCTTCAGGGTTACTCTGATGTCAACTACGCCGCAAGCGCATTTCCACTAGCGCATACATCTTTACCGTGGGATCTTCACCAGTATCATAGAACTCAACAAAAAAGAAAGTTCCACTGCGCGTTCTAGTTATGAGTCGGAGTATCCCATCTTGAGCCTTTGTGCTATGCAAGCAATTTGGATTCGACGATTGCTTGAAGAAATTGGATGCCCCTCCACACACTAGTAGAGAAATGGGGTTCCTAACCCGCACAAAATCAACAGAAATTCTGTTGGTTCTGTGCGGGTTAGGAACAGTTGATTCCGGAAAATCAACAGGAACTTGTTGGTTCCAAGAGGAAAATCAACAGGAACTTGTTGGTTTCAAGAGAAAACTTGTTGGTTCTGTGCAGATGACTAAATGTTTGCTACGTTAAACCCATTCTCTGTTGGTTCCAACAGATGTGTCTTGGTTTTGTCTTGGTTTTTACGCACTCTCTAGTAGTGACAAATGCCACTTGTATTGGGGTTGATAATCAAAGTGCTATTAAATTAGCAAACAACCCATTGAACCCAGTCTTTCATAAAAAAACAAAACATTTCAAAATTTATTGGCATTTTTGCAGACAAAAATTTGAAGCATGAGAGATATCTGTTGAATACATTCCGACAACAAACCAACTAGCAGACATGCTCATGAAAGCGCTAAGCAAAAGCAAGTTTGACGTTGGACGTAACATGTTGAGTTTCCGTACACCACAGAGGTATCCGACTCAACATTTTATAGACAAACCACGATTATTGTGGATAATATACAACGAGCTGACCCGAACTAGAGCCTGCTGAATTATAGTACAGTATCTCACTCTTTCCTCTCCTTATTGCTCTAGTACTTCATGATGTTCCATTAAACACATGTGACCCCTGTCTCTGGAACCATCTTTTACTATTAGTTGCTACACTTCTTTGGCTAGTCACAGATATATATGATAAACTAGTTGATGAGAAACTCTCAAGTGAATCATATGATTCCATGAGCAACTCTCTTAGACAAACTACCTATGCTACCAAACAGTCATTGAGCAAAGGGCAACTCCGTCTAAATAGAACAAAGTTCTTGAGATATCTAGGTGCATCGACCCACACCATCTCTAGAGCAAACCATTCTTTAGTTCTATTTACAAAAGTACGCCATCTTCTACTGACCCTCCTAAGATGCCATATCAACGTCCCACTGACAAGCGACTAGACTTTTGGCCATATCATTCGCTCCACCAACTCATCGGTCAAAGGTGGCATTAGAGTTATCTCCAATGTCGTTGGGCTCTGCACCAATATATCTCCAGCTGATCATCAGATACAGAGATGATTCTTCCCTCACTATCCAAGTTAATGTTGAGAGGGAGCACCGATTGCCCCCTTGCATTCTCGAAAGCTTTTCTCTCTATGAGAGTCATAACCTAGGTGAATTGGCATCGAATGAAGACCACAAAATCCCACAAGGCTACCCACAAGGCTCGTACCTACAAGTCAAATACATCACTTTAGTTAAAGATTCCAACCATGCAAATCGGTACACTTCATCAAAGAAGGAATCGCAACTAATTGTGTTATACTTACAAGACCTTCGCAACTCGTCCATGTTGTCTAAATTGATAGTACTAGAGTAAATGGGGGTGTTGAACGAGATACTCTCCGTCTATAGTTCAGATAAGGACGAATAGGATTATAGAAAACTTCCTGTTGTGTTTCACTAGCTCAGTATAGGTAGCGTGGGTACCTCAATTTCTCTCTCTCTCTCTCTATATATATATACAAAACTTATTCTAGTAAGAATATTGAACGTTTTATCTTCCACACAGTTATTCATATCTATGCCATTTTGTCCAACATGTTTGATAAAATGGAGGCAAAACTTGTTCTTGTTGTCTTAGATACTAGAAATCCAGTTTTTGTCTTGTCTTTAACTCCTAAAAGCCAAAGAGGTATTGGACAAAGCATAAATGTGCTATAACATGTGCTTTCCATATGTTTGATGAAGTTTGGTTCAATAGACAAAATATAGGGCATCGTCTCTACAAATTATCCGTACAGTCAAACTTCTAAAAATAACTTTAGATCTTTATTTAATGCATTTAAAAGCATTATCCTTTGAAAATTTGTATAAATTATAATTTTCACTTTCAGAATTTAAAATTTAGCATGATTGGTTAAAGTTGGTTTATTTGTTGTAAACTTCAAAAAATAAAAAAAAATCATGGAGGGAACATCATTACTTTCCCAAAATAGCAAATTTTATAACACTAAGACAATGTTAAGGTGATCCACTTTGAAAAATTCTCCCAGTGGAGTTTAACTCGGATTGACATAATTCAAATTGCGTTGGAAAGTAGACTTGATGTAGTATTTTAGAATATTTTTTATTTTTTCAAAAAATATATCTTTTTGTTCCGGAAAGCCTGTTAAATTCGGATAGCAACCAGAAAATGGTCGTTAACTTTGAGTGTTTAGGGATTAGTTTCCTCCTCTAGTATCAATTTATTGCATTACCTCGTATTGTCATTGATAGTGTGCAACACGTGTTGCATAATCTGGTATAAAATAATATTCTTGCAACTTTCTGGTAAGTATTACAACCTTGGCATTGTCGGAATTGTACAATATTTAGCAACACATATTGCAACTCTACGGTATTGTGATTTGTTGTGTCTTTGGCAAAGATGAAGAAAGGGATGCCATTTTACAAACATTTTCCATGATGGGTGCACATACATTAATCACTCGTTAAGATCATTCACCTTCCTTTCAACCAAAATCCTTCATTCATAGCTAGTATGGCATGGGCATTATAATAAACTGAATTATACAAACAAACATGTAATTGATACCACACTCCACTAGCAAGATTCATGATAACTTCATAATAACTTGTTTAGATAACTAAGTGTGAGGTACATGAGGAAAAGGAGTTGCTCATGAAATCAAATTCAATCTAATTCATAGTCAAAGGATATGGATTTAAGAATTTAATTGTGCAATCTTTCTAAATTATATCCTTAATGAATTTTGGTGCTCAATTAATTGTGCATAGTATATGACTGTCTTAAAAGTGTTGACAAAAAATAAAACCAAGACATTTTTCACTTCTTGAAAGAATTTTAGAGTTTGAGATTTTATGCATAAGATATAGGAATATTCTAGTTGAATGTTTTGTAGGAAGTTGAAAAAAATAATAAGTGTTTTGATCATAATTTTGAATGTCAATTGTGCATTGTAGACTAACTTATTTTGATTTTTGTACAATTAAAAAAAGTTGCACAATCAAGTATTCACCTCCAAAACAAATTTTGTCATTTAAACCCTTTTCACTGATGTTGTACACAATTATGTAGAAGAAGTTTAACCAGTGACCAAGAGGAATTTTTACATATTTCAGATGCATTGTTGGCACTTCAGCACTAGTCATTTTGTATAAAGCACTAAAGTGATACATAGTAATTTCTCATCTAATAGGGTCATCATATTAGAGAGAAATGTGGGAATTTAGAGGAAAAGGAGACAACTGAAGACAGCAAAAGATTCAAAAAAGTGGACAGAAAAAGATTAAAAGATGAAGATAACAAAAAAAATTCAATGAAGACAACAAAAAATTTCAGTGGAGACGAAAGGGACAAATAAACTGGTGTAAAATTCCTTGTTTGTCTCCTGTTGGACTCCTACACAAAGACTCCTTCCACATTCTCTTAAACAGTTCAAGTGAGATAAAACATTTTGGAATCAAGTTGGCATCTTTGCACACAAAAAGCAAAATGCGTAATTTTCTAGAAGCATGAACAGTTGTAGGTTCAAGAATGGTATGGGCAACTAACAAAAAAAACTGCCTTCGTAGATCAAGGGGATTGCACGCTTTTGTACTCATATACCTTAGTTGACTCCCCTTCTAGCAGGTGTAGCCAATTGAATAAAAGAAGGGGCAGACTCTGCAGCTTCAAAACCAGTGCTACTTGATGAACCTAAATGTCCCAACGTCTCTTGCTTCTTGAAACCTAGAAAAAAAAATGCTATTTGAAAGGAGAGAACTTAACAATGGAGCTAGCAATAGCTCCATGATCTAACAAAAGATTTTCGTATTCATGTGGGAATAGAGCCATCCCCAAGCATTGTATCTTAAGGTACTCGTTGGATTAATTGTGTCAGATGATGCACAAGTTTGCAATTGTAGGGTCCAGGCAGACTCGAAGCACTTCAAGCCTCCAGATACATTACATCCAAAATTGCATCTGCGACCTTCAAGGCTTACATCCGGTCTTCTCTTTGTCGAGGAGCGCACTTGATAATCTCATCCACACGGAGGATCATCTCTGACGCTTCTGTTGCTGATAACAAGACCGCTTGCTTCACCTTAAATGCCTCATAGATGCCAAGCTTCTCCATATCTCCAACCTAAAGGATAGAGAACAGTCAATGCCATTATCAAAGCGCCCACCAAAATAAAGTGAAAATCCCAGAGTGAATATTGAACAATCTGAACCTCTTCAAGAGCAAATAAAAATGCAAGAGTGCAATGGATAAAGCTGTACCTCTCCGGAAATGACATCAATGCCGGACCTGCAACCATCTTCTGAGTGAGCTGCTCGTAGTTCAGAGACCAATTCCGCACTGTCCAACCCAGCATTGTCTGCGATAGTAGTGGGAATGGCTCTCAATGCAGTTGCAAAAGCGTCAATAGCAAGAGACTTCTTCCCTGCAGTTTTACGGCCAAGTTCCTCTACACGCCTAGCCATCAGAAACTCAGGCCATCCACCGCCCCAGATAACACGGCTATCTTGAACTGTTTGGACTAACACGCAGAGTGCGTCATGGAGTGACCGCTCAGCTTCATCTAATACGTGTGAACTGCCAGAGGACAACAGCTTTTAACAATAAGTTCTATGATCACAAGAGGGAATGTTTTACAGCGGCTAATAGCATTCCCTGAATCCAGTAATTGAATGTATCGTGGAAAGGTGAAATAAACGAAACGAAACTGTACATAAATACCATGACAAGATACGAACACAACGTACAAAACAGTTGAGCATGCATCAAGATAATGTAAAAACAACCATCAGCTTTCTCGGTGAATGAAGGGACCTTCTAAGCAGCATAAGAAAACCAGACACAAATTGCAAGAGACGATGGAAAATACATGTGGGCGATACTGACCTGGCACCACGGAGGACAATGGTACAAGCCTGTCCCAGTGCAACACCCGAAAAGTGGATAAGTTTGTCTTCACCAATCATTATCTCCTCAATCAACTTGCAATGTCCGAGCTTCACATTTGCAGGATCGTTGAAGGTTGAAGTAATTTCTCCTCCGGTTACAAGGGCCAAACGCTCTATTCCTTCAAAGTCAGCATGCTCGATAGCCATGATTCCAGCATCTGCAAAGAGCTCCTCTGGGTAGTTATAAATAAGCTGTCTATTGACAAAGCAATTAATACCATGTGCTAAGATATTTTCCACTTTGTTTTTCATTTTGATCTTTTCAGCTGCCTCAATCTCTGCCACCTTCGACATGGCATCCACCCGCACACGTGCACCATAGATTTTGACCTTGTCAGTGTCCATGGCTGTATTAGCTACAAGAATTTTGGCATTTTCAATGCGTTTGGGTTGACCAACTCCTATCTTCTTATCCAGAATGAACCTGCAACCCAGGAAAATGAAATAAAGTTAGATACAAGGGCAACACAAGCTTAAAATCTGACATGATTCTTAACAGCATGAATGGCCTGTTTAATTTAATAAATTACCCCTCATCCAAAAAGGAATCCTTCAATGCTCCACCACACTTCTTAATGATCTGAATAGCCTCCATATTCGTACTACCCTGCATTCATTTAACATCATACACTTCAGCCACATCCCATCAAAGGATAACCTCATATGTGACAACAGAACATAAGGTGGAAGTACTCATTGCCATCCATTTAAGCAATCTAAACATCTTTGGAGAACATATCAAGAGTCACAAATTTTTGAGGTAAATATAAATCTTCGGGGAGTTGAATCTAAGTGAAATCATATTTTTCTGATAAAATTTGTAACATCTATGAATTTTCAAAGTGGTCTGCCCTGAAAATACAAAACCGCCCCTAGGTGGGGGACCATGAGCATCCCAAAAATGCTCTATGATCATTCAAAATCAGCCTATAGTTGATTGAGAAGTTCCCTTAAACCGCCCCATTTACACCCAAGGAATCTACTTGATTGTCGTGTTAAATTGCTTCCTTCAATGTCTTAATTGCTCAATCATCACTGTGTGATCTCACTTTCATATATTAAGTACCTAAAACCGCTCTATTTACACCCAATTCCACCTATAAATTACTGCATTTAGTGTTCGCTTGAAGTGAGATGGAATTGGGGGACAATGATAGGGTGCCGAATTGGGTCTTGGGTGGTTTTAGGTATGTCCAAACTTAGTATACACAGAAAGCTGAGAATGAAAAGACAGACACTTTTAGGAACATGGAATAATTGGTTAACAGCATTTGCTGACTTAACAATCGACACTAGTCACACAAATAAATTCAAATAACAAAAGAGACAAACAAAGCTGTACCTTAAGTCTGAGAACAGCATCAACAGCAAGATTTGCGAAGTGAACTTTATCCTGTGATAAGATTTTAGAGCTCAGTGTTGTCATAGCAATATTGACAAGATCTGACCTGAATTGCTCTGCACCACATCCACACATTCTTAGTCAAAAATCAGCACTCTTCCCAATATTTATCATTCCCAAGTTTGAAGGCCAACGATGTCTGAAGGAAGAAAATGACGGAGGTAAGATTGTTTCGTACCTAAGTCATCTTTATTATTACGCACGGCAGCTTCTAGAGTACTACGTGCAGCCTCAGAAGCCATGCGATATCCTGGGCGTACAAAAAATAAAGATTTGGTCAATCACATAGATATGTACACAAAGCACAAAATATATAACTTATGTGCAACAAACAGTGCAATCTTCTGTTCAATTACTAAATTAATTTTGAAGACCAGAGGTCTAAATCAACGCATTTTTTCAAAAAAAACAGGATTGGTTAAACAAATAACTCCAGCAGACAGTAACAGCGGATGCCAACGAACTATACTAAATTACACTTCCATGTAGAGCATGTTGCAGATTCCACGTACCGGCAATGATGGTCATAGGGTGAATCTTAAGTGCAATCAACTTCTCTGCCTCCCGAAGCAACTCCCCAGCCAGCACTACTACAGATGTGGTGCCATCTCCTACCTCGTCGTCTTGCACTTTGGAAATATCTGCCAAAGGATAACAGATGACGCAGCTAAGAGACACATTAACAACCCTGCTGAAACTCACAGCCAGCAGATAATAACAAGCTCCAGACAGAGAAACACCTAAGAACTTACCGTATTTTGAAGAGTTTCCAGGATATCAAATCAGATAGAAGAATTCAGAACTAATTTTCTAAAGTAGACCGAGAAGTTGTGTGGGGTGCGTATCAGCAGACTTAGTAGAAAGAAACTTCCAAAACGAGGATACAATTCAGCACAATTCAGCATTTCATAGCTGCATAAAAACTACAAAACTCACTTTGTAAACTCACTTTATAAACTACAAAACTCAGATTTAATGGAAACCTTCCGGATAAAACAAGCACAGTGCCATTGAGAAACGTCCTAATGGTAGAAGCGACATAAAAACTAAATACTAAGAGAGATAATGTAGCTCAGTGAGATCTGTAGGATGCATGATAAAAGACTCACCAACAAGGACTTTGGCAGCTGGGTTATCAACATGAAGCGACTTCAAAATAGTAGCCCCATCATTTGTAACTGTTATGTTATGCCCACGACCTGTTGATTGTAAAATCTTGTCCTAGGAAAAATATCAAAGCAGATAGAAAGTTAACGCTGGGAAGTTCCACAAGTACGAAATTCTAAAAACCACTAAATCCAACTTCTTATCCTATTCTGTTATAAACTACTTTTGGAAAAAATGTACCAAATTATCAAATCTTCTCATAGGATTTTGATACATGGTATATCTCATTTCAAATACCTACATCAAGTACAAACTCCTTGCTGATATTATCACTTCAAAGTCCTGTATAAACCATTTAATCAAAAGAAGAAAAATACGTACCATTCCTTTGGGACCAAGGGTGCTTTTAACAAGATCTGCAATAGCCATTGCGCCAATAAAGGAGGCCTACAAGGTAATGAAAAGAGAAACGGTGATTTACGAGAATTCCATCTTTACGAACAAGTACGTAGGAAAGCATTTTATTTCCAGAATGGGCACATTCATGATGCTTTGGTGCGATGTAAGCAGAAACTTCCTTCATAGTCAAGATTGTTTGCTCCACTAGAAGATTAAGTGATTTAAGCACAAGGATGTACACTGGAACTCCTAAAATCACAATCTGAAAACATAGAGCGACAACGTGTAGTGGTGCTAGACATGAATATTTTATGGAACCGCGGTTACAATACAGCAACTTCGACAATACATCAAAACTAACAAACGGGAATAATAGATTGCATTGTCAAGGGTTTCTATCATGCTAACACAACAGATTATCAGAAGATAGCAACAAACCATCCTAGCACGCTCGCCTTTCTCTTCCATGGCATCTGCCTTGAACAGCTCCCCCTGCGAATGATTGGAAACATCACATGGAATCAGAAAATTTCACCATATCTTCGAAATGGAACAAGGGAGAAGAAAGTGTGACGTAAACTGGCTACACTGAGTCTAAACCCTAGTGCACGACCTTTGAAATGTCGATAGCTCGATTACGTGACAACGTTCAAAAACCCTACTGCACTGCAGTTCTTCAACGAGTAAACCGACTATTTTCTAAAATCACAAAAAACAGAGTGTAAGAAATCTGAATGACTGCAAGCCCCCCAATGCGCTTACAGTTCAAGAAATGAGTCGAGTTCAAAGTACGACATCCAATCAGTAATATCATAATAGCTAAATAGCTCAACCATTTCCATTCCGAAGAAACCGTTCCCTTAGCTCAGGAGACGTAAATCCTAGCGGCCAGGGGCACCTTCAACACTTCCAAAACTTCACAAGCCCCTCAATACGCATCCAGTTCCAAACTCGCTCGGATCGCATCGCTCGCGTGACCAGGAAGAAAATCAAGAAACTAAAAGAAACACTCTGGCAACCGTCTCCATCCAGTATTGGACTCAAAACAGCTTTGTACAGTCGCAACGAGAAAACACCCTCTACGAAACAAAAGTTTTTAAAGAAAACCGAATGACCGTTGAAATACATCTTGTAACGCCCCCACGCCGTCACAACATATTCGCAGCTGCAAACTTCAACCTAATTCGCATCGTCCAAGTCCACACCGAGCTCCTCCCGCACACTCTCAAAAATGCCAGCATATTCAAAAATTTACAAAATGAGGTCCGTTTGAAAAACAGGCGCGCTACCGATCCCAAGTCAGCAACATCAACGCTCAAACGAGAATCTTCGTTTCCATTCACAAGTAGAAACGACACAATCCCATTCCCGAACCCTAAAATGAGGAGACAAGTGCCAGACGGAGGCGGGGGGAGAAAAACGACGACAGAAATCGGAAATGGCGGTCAAATTCGGAGATGAAAAATGCTATGAGCAGAGGAGAGAGAAGGTGATAGTAAGGAAGGTACCGTGGTGGCCATGGTGCACGATGCGGATTGCGGAGGCGATGGAAACGAGCCTGCGCGCGAGGTGCTAGAGCAGCGCAATGCAACATCAACTCATCGGGAAAGCCGAACCCTAAAAGAGCGCATCCAGGTGGCACAGTACTTACTTCAAAATTGAACAAACAATATATTATTTTTTAATGTATTAAATACGTTAGAGCTTACTTTATCTAGGGACAATAACCGATCATTAGACATATAGGATCTAAGTAAGAGAAAAATTATCAATTGAATTCTCTCTATATTTACTATCGTTTATTAAAAAAGAATTTGTATGAATTTGATGAGGAAAAGCACTATATTAGATTATTTGCTTGGATGAGAGAATATGAGCACTTTGCCACTATGTGCTTGGAATGAAATTATTGAATTGATCGAATCTTGAAACACCTTGGATGTTGTGACATGTTTTTTAAAATATGTTTTTACCAGCATTGTGTGTCTTGAACTATGCTCATTAGGCAATTAAAGCTGTGAAACTATATCTTGTGAAGATAAATTCTTATACAATAGAGTTATCCTTAAAAGTCACCTTGTGTTTGAATAAGATACCGTGAATTTTGCTTTAATATACTCTTATTTGATCACCCCAAATAGTTAAAAGGTATGGAAGAGCTTAATGGTCTCTCATTATTAGGTGTGTAAAAGTTGGTGGTCTTCAAAGTCAAGAAAAACTAGTTTAGCCATTTTTTTTTACGGCTAAACTAGTTTTCCATGAGTTTGAAGACCACCAAACTCTTACACACCTAATAATGAGAGACCACCAAGCTCTTCCATACCTTTCAACTATTTGGGCATCAGGAATTTTGAACCCCACTGATTTTGAACGATTTCAGTGCGAATTCCAATATTTCATGGGTGCGTACATTTCTCGCACTAATTCCGCATCCTTGCGTCATTCATTACAACTACACTAATATGACATCATGCTCGTATAAGTGGATATAATATTGATTCAACATGATTGATAGATCTATTGAAAACGTGAAAATTCTTCACTCTATATAGTTGTCAAATGTCATGTCATCGTCTTTAAAGTCACGCTAATTCAGTGTGTTTTTCGTGCAACATCATTTTTTCTATATCTAGAATTTTTTTCTTTCTATATCTAGATTTGGTCAAAATAATTTTATTTAAAAGAAATAAAAATAAAATTTTCATGATGAAGCAAATGAAATCTGCTCCAATTTTTTTCTGCCCTACTCGAACATTATTTCGGGTTGCCCGGTCCAACTACTAGGGCTGCCCAGACCACAGTGGGGCCCACCACGGTTTACACGGGCTTTTATCGGCGGTGGTCGGAATCGAACACGAGACCTCCTAACTCCAAACCGTGTTCTAAACCAGCACACCACTTAGAAGTCTTGATGCAAGTCAATGAATTGTTTTGATAATTATAAATGAATGTAACCATTGGCAATTTTTTTGCCATGTATATTTAATTCTTTTTTCGATTTTTTTAGCACTACATCATGCAGGCTTTTTTCTATACCTAGAAATTTTTTCAGAATATTGTGATTTTTTTTTTTTTTTGCCGAAATCGTGATGGCTGTGACTTTGTTTTTTTTTTCAGCGGATTTTGAATGTTTTTAGCGATGTAAAAAAAACTTTTTTTCCAATTTCTTTTTTGCACTAGATCATGCAAGCTTTATTCTATATCTAGAAAGAAATTCAAATTTTTTTGAATTTTTTATTTTTTACCAAAATCTTGACTGTGAACTGTTTTTTTTTCAGTGGACTTTGGATGTTTTTAGCGATGTAAGAAGTACTTTTTTCCAAAAACAAAATTGTACTAGATCATGCAGGTTTTTTTCTATATCTAGAAAAATTTCAAAATATTTTGAATTCTTTTTCTTTTTTGGCCAAAATCGTTAAGGCTGTGAGTTGTTTTTTTTTCCAGCGGACTTTAGATGTTTTTAATGATGTAAAAAACATTTTTTCCAAATTATTTTCTGCACTACATTATGCAGGCTTTTTCTATATTTGAAAAAGATCTTCAAAAAAATTTGAATTTCTTCTTTGATGACATCATGATGGCTAAGAGCTTTTCTTTTCAATTTGCATATTTTTAGCGATGTTAAAAACATTTCTTTTCAGGTTTTTTCTAATTTTATGTTAGAGAAACATTTTTACCAAAAAAATTTCATTTTATATTTGATTCAACCAAAAACCATTTTTTTCATTGTAAGTTTTTGTATGATTTTGCAACTTTTTTACCACTTTATGACATTTCAACATATATGCCTTTCTGTTTCAATTGAATTTTTTTGATTATATGTTAGGGAAATGAGTTGTGGGTCTAATAAAAAAAAGAAAAAAAATAAATCCTTGGATATTCACCTTGAAATGAAGTAATGAAAAAGAGGTATATAGAATGAAAGTAAAAAACTAAATTGGAAAGTGCATAACTTTGGGATTGAATGAAAAAAAATTCAATGGTCAGAATGTTGTAGCAAGCAATTAAAAGCTTTTGTGATTTTATTTTTTGAAAAGTTGCTCAAATTGAGTTCAAAGAAAGTTTGATTTTAAATTCAATTTAACCCGTAATGCTTCAAGAGATCATGTTTTGGTCGATACCCCCTTTTATGAGTTGCCCGAGACTAAAAATTTAAAAATTTGATTAAATTATAATTATTTTCTAATAGGAAATCAAGTATGCTTTCGAACCCAATTTGAATCATGTCAATCCAAGTTAAACGTCACATAAGGGAACTTTTAAAAAACAACATCTCTACATTGTCTCCTGTTACAAATCATTAGGGGAAATGTGGGGTCCCCAAAAGGCCCTCTAAGGTAACCCGGTTAGGTGAACAAGCTGCCCAAACACCCCTCCCATTGGTGAAGGTCGCTGCCCACTGACAGTGTCGGAAGCCACAATGCTGGCAGTGCTGGCAGCGTCGGCAATGTTGGCAGCGTCGATTGGCTCGACCCACGGAACTGCACTGCTGGCAGGGTCGTGGCACCATTGGTGTCAGCGTCAAAAACGTACGGGCACCACTGCAATTTTTTTGCACGTGAGAAAACCAAAGGCCTTTTGGAGACCCCACCTTTCTCCTAATGTTTACTATTTTGGAAAAGTAATGTTCTTTTCTGTACATCTTTTTTTTTTGCTCCTATGATGAAAACTACAATTATAACCAATAATACCAATTTTGAATTCTAAAAATATAAAATGTAATTTTATTGAAATTCTAATGTTAATGTCTTCTAAATTATATATATGAAGATCTAAAAATATTTCGAGAAATTAGACAGTAAGGATTTTTTAAGAATGTTTAGGAATATTCCAAAAGATTCCAAAATAATATAAACTATTTTGAAAAGATGTCAAAAGATTCCAAAAGATTCCAACATAAAATATTAAAATATTTTTGGTATTTTCCCTATTTATTATATTTCATCATTAAATCAATTGTTTTAGAACATTAGAAACTTTTTTTTGTTGAAAAATATGACACCCTAATGCGAAAACACCCTTGAACGCGAGTGACGTGAAGAAATTTAAGTCACTCGTTCTCAAATTAAAAACTTGAAATAATTCTCTGTTGATTTTCTTTTGATTGATGCCACTGAATAGCAATGGATTTCATACACATCCACGCGGATGTCGTACGACAATAATTTGCATTATAAAAGATGTTGAAATCGCACGGATACAATGAAAGGCCTAGATATGATACGTATACGATACCAGATCAACATTCTAGGCAATTGCATGTTATCTATGTCTTATTAGCTATGTAATGTAGATACACAATTAACGCATGAATTCCGTCAAGCACAACTTTCGTACGGAACAACATTTTCTTAAACATCGTAAAGACACTTCATTCACATCTTGGTATTGCATGTCACTTCCGTATCACAATGACACTTCTAAACCCATGTATGACGAGTGGAATCAATGTTTAACGATAAGCGCATGAAAATCATTAAAAATCAGTGGGGTCCAAAATTCCTGATGGGGTAATCAAATAAGAGTATATTAAAGCACAATTCACGATATCCTAGTCAAGCTCAAGGTGACTTTAAGGATATTAACTCTAATAACAAAATAACATTTATTTATATGATTTTATAGTCTTTTTTGCAATATTGACCACAAAGTTTATGTTGTGTTTTGGAACCAAGTGTTCGTGCAAAAAGTAACTTGATTGTAGTTTGGCATTGGACAGAACTAGAATTATAATCTCAATCCCATCAAAATGATTCAATGATAGTAATCAATTGTGTAAGGTAAAACCAACCATAAACTAAGTTCTACAAGATGATTGACACATTTAAGAGTAAAATTGACCATGCTACCATGTTTTAGAATAATATTACATATTTCGTCCTAATCCACATTATTTACAATCAATCTTGGTCACTAATTTTTGAATGTTACAAGATATTTAAATAACAAATGATTATAATTTTAAGCTTAATAATGTCATAAATTTTTTAGGTTTTATTAAATGTTTACTTGTTATGGCAATCAATGAATTTATTACAGGATTTAAGAACAAATTAATAAATAGTTAATGACATTTGAGATTTAAGATTTCTAATGTAACACAATATTAAACATTTTAGAATTTCATGATAAGCATGGAATTTAATAATTATTATATCAATGATATTAATTTTCATAACATTTTAACGCATTTTATTTTATGGCCTACATAACATTCATGACATATAATGTGTTTTTTAATGAATTTGCTAAATTTGCTTCATTTACAAAAAGTTATGTAAAACTATATGAATGAAATTTTCTTGTATACCTTGATAGCGTATTAGATAATTTAAAAGCGCAATATACAGATTTGTGATAGTCTAACCAATATGCATCTGTAACTCCATATTTGGTATTTATTCCAGGTATGTTTGACCAATATAATCTATTATAGATTTTTTTTGGGTCGTAGGTGTTGAATTTTTTTGTTTTAAGTAGAATTTGTTCATACAACAAATTTTTTTTTCAATTTCACAGTGTTGAGTTGTGTCATTAGATACATCAACATTGAAATCGCCTAGAATAATGATTGAAATTTTTAGGGCGTTTAATTCATCAATTCTTGTAACTTTCTTAAAAATAATATAATTTTGATTGAATGAGCACGAGATACAGTAATAACATATATTGCAATACGAGTGCCTAAATTAAAAGAAGTTGTTATAAATTCTGATCCATTACATACATTTGTTTGAAATGATGCACATATCATTTGATGTTCATATATCATAAGTATATCATGTTTATCGTAATTATGTATGAATTTATATTTAGACATATCAATATATTCACCTATATCATTTGCATGATTATTTTTAATTCTTAACACCCATTTCGTTAAAAGTGCACAATAGCATGTGCACTTTTAATTTTGGTCAAAATTTGTTTTTGGTTAATTGAAACACCTAAAATTACTAGTAAAAATGATTCACAAAATTTTAAAGTTTTTATTTACATTGAACTGATGCTACCATTTCCAATACGACAAATATGACAAACACTTATTCCAAATGAGAATACCAAATGAATTAATTAATAAAATAAAATAAAGGAGTTAGGCATAAGCCTAACCCTTATCACTTGCAATTGTCAATTAAATTTTTGAGACGGATAGGAATATACATAATCTCCAATAACTTGCAACGTTACCAAATAATTACAATAAAATGGTTAGGCATGTGCCCAAGTGCCCAATCCATCAGGTGAAACTAAAACTTCTAGTTTGAAAATCAACACTCCACATAAGTCTTGTTCTTCAATTGACAAGACTTCAACTACTTTAGCTATGTAGCGTGCACCATGCATTTGTCCACACCATAAATCCACTACTTTTGGGGCTTTCTTAAGGGGTCGTTGCTTTCGAGAAGCAAGTAAATCCCCTAATCACCTACAAAAGTTTGCACTGAAAAGTTAAAATCAAAACTAAAATAACTTCCAATGTTACAAACAAAAAAATGATTAGCAATGTCGCAAGAAACAAGAATGTGACAAGAATGTGACGGTTGGAAAAATACCTAAACCCACATTCAATCCAATTATACTAAATATATTCAAAAGAATAAGCTTTGGCATATGTCTAAACCAGTGTTGGTCTGGTATGGCATCAAGTTACAGTGAACTCCTAGATAGAAGCACATTCTAGATATCCGTTTGAGGTCCTTGAGATGATCAAATGTACTCAGAGCATGGATTTTTTTGACATCCTTCCGATACCAGACCAACACTGGTCTAAACCCCCACCCCTTTTAATGTTTCAAGAAATTAAACATAAGAGGGTTATGCACACACCTAATTCCCCAATGGTATTAATTGCATCATATCACTATGGAAACAATCACAAGAAATCCAATCACTTGACCAAATATATCTAAATGTTTAGTAAGTTTGTTATCCTTCACCAACCAAGAACAAAATAAGGTCAACATCTAGTTGTTACTAGTAAAAGAATGCAAAACATTTGATAGAAGAATGTGAAACGTGTAAATTACAAAATAGGGTTTGCCATATGCCTAACCCCCATCCCTTTTAATGTCACAAGAAAATAAACATAAAAAGGTTAGGCATACGCCTAACTCCCTATCACTACAATTATTTTTGAAAATTTGAAGTGTTAGGGGGGTTATACATATGTCTAACCCTCCATCATTTTATTTTTGTTGAATTGATCAAAGTTATGCCGGAGATCAGGCATTTGCTTAATCCCCATCACTTGCAGTTTTTAAAATTAATTGAAGTGATAGGGATTAGGTATAAGCCTAATTGTTCCATCACTTGGTATTTTAAAAAATAATACAAATTTTAAGGGTTAGGCGTATACCTGATCTCCAATATGAAGAATTTTAAAACATAATCAAAGTGATGGGGATAAAACATATGCCTTACTCCATCAATTGGTATTTTAGAAAATAATTGCAAGTGATTGGGGGAATAGGCATATGCCTAAGTTTTTATCATTTGCAATTTCAAAAATCAACTGAAGTAACAGGGGTTAGGCATATGCATAATCCTTCCATCACTTCATTGGTATTTTAACAATTAATTCAAGTGATAGGAGGTTAGGCATATGCCTAACTCTCCCATATTTTATTTTTCTATATAATAGAAGTGTTGGTGGCTAGGCGTATGCTTAACCCTCTGACATCTTATTTTTTTTTTAGTTTTTAAGGTTGGAAGAATGGGCTTATGCCTAGCTCTTCAGTATTCTAATTTGTTAGAAATTGGAAGTGTTGGAGGAACAATTGCAGTGTGCAGCAGGCATCGTGTGAAACCTCGTGAAGACATTCTAAACAACGTCACAAACACTTCAGATACTTGTGCGCTTCATCGACGACAATGAACTGCCATGTCTCTTTAGCAAGTTCGTTTTCATCTCTCATCACCATCTCAAAACTAGTCAGAAGGACCTGCAACAAAACCGCATTGAAAGTTAATTCAGGCCAACCTTCCTGAGGTTCCCGTTGACTGGTACGATTACATGAGGTGTATGCACCATTAGCCTGAAACTTCGATGACATTGTTCGTGTAACACCGTGAGATGCAAGTTAAGCACAGAAAACTGTAAATTACTGCAATCATAAAGTCTAAGTTTACTTTAGGCGAGGATACGCACGTTAAATTTCAGCGCCTTCATTCAGGACGAAAGGAGAATCTAGACTCATCGTACATGGTCTGCATGGACTTTCACACTTCAATCACATCTCCACCTCATGAATGAATAGTGTGTCAAGTACGACCATCATACTAATTAATAACCTAAAAGCCCCGTTAACAGTAACTAAGAATAAACTAACGATTACTCTAAAACAAAAAGGTCGTTCATCAACATGCACACAAGTGATTCAATTCTATCTTGTAGTACCCCCACAGAGTAACAAAGAGAAGACAGTGCCACAGACTGAGTTTCAATTAATTAATTTGTGCAGAATGCTAGGATGCCACGTGTCCGTGTGTGGAGGGCCCGACAATATTTTTATTCAGATCAAAGAAGGTCCACCAAACCCCAGGCGAGGATCGTAGTTCAGTTTCATCTCATCCCTTGGGTTCCTCTCACTCACTTGCAAGACCTGAAAATATGGTTATGAACTTCAGGCGTTCCTCAGGCCAAACTTCAGAGGAGGACTGTTGTTCTGCCCCGCCTTTTTTCAAAGCTCGGCCCCGGAGAAAGATAGCCTATAGTATGGACATCTAACCCTAATGAAGGCCACGAGCTCAGCGATAAACCAGAAATATACCTCCATGAAGAAAGCTATGGACAAACCTCCCATCAAATTAGGGTTATGTAACAGTATTGCATGGTCGTCGTAATCGATAGTTCCTAATTCTCCTTAATGCCAGTTACAAGAAATTCAAACTATGGATCCACAAAGGAGCAGATACGAATGAGGAGAACAAAGAGCTACCAATTTGGCACAGGTAAAGATTAACACTAAACCTAAATAGGAACCACATTCATACCAGAAATCCATCTCCATGAAGAAAGAGCTCAGGGACACCAAATTAAAATTAGGGTTATTACAATTAAAAATGAAGGGGAATGATCGGACCTTAAGAAGGGCAAGGGCGAAGGGCAAGCCGCACTTAAAACGGCCACACCCTTCCTAACGCACAGTCACCGTCCTTCCGCAATCACCATCCTCCTTCACCAAACCCCTGCACGCCTGCACGCTTTCTTTTCTCTCGTCTCTCTCAGGCCCTCGTTACTAGCGTGCCTCGAATTGAAGGCGTCGGGCGCAAAGGAAATGGCGATCGGAGGCCAGACGGTTCCAGCGCTTGCAGACTAGGCGCAGCACAGTGGAGGAGTGGAAAATTGGGGAGGCTTTAGGGTTAGAAGGGGGGAGGAGGCAGAACGACTGAAGAGGAAGCAGGAGTGGCTACGGCTACGGTGGACGCACAGGAATGGAAACACGGACAATTGATTCAGGAACGCTGTGAAGGCCGTAAGGCGGGAGCCTTCAGTTTGGAGCCCCAAACCCTAAGTTAGTTTCCCTCTTTCTGTCACACTCACTGCCTGCATCCAAAGAGGCAGGATGACTGAGTAGAGAATGGTTTTGTATCGGATTTTTTTGGGTGGTAGTTTAATTGTTCATCATAGTTATGTACATTTTTCCTAACAGTTTCATACTATTTCAAGCTTTTTTGTAATTATTATGGGTTTTACAGGATATGAGTTTGTTTTATAGAATCTCATTTCATATGTAATCTCATATCTTACACTCTAAATTTTCTGTAGTGTAGGAAAATTTTCTTGAATCAACATATTTGAAGTCCATAAAAGTTCTTAACATTAAACTAACGTCAATGTGCTCAACGGCACGGGTCCCACTAGTATATGTACAAATCTCATAGCCTCAAAATACATTTTCTTATATACAAACTCCAAGCCCCATGTATATCTACTTTCTTTTCAATTGAAATATGTCTCTGATAAATACGTTTTGTACATGTTTTTTCTAAATAATACACGTGTATAATTACAGTATTTGAAGAATGCACTCCCTGGGTTTATCTTCAAACATTTTATTTTGTTGAAATTGTAAGTGCTTAGGAGGTTAGGCATATGCCTAACCCTCTAATATTTTATTTTCCTATAAAATTGAAGTATTTCAAGGTTAGCATATGTATATCCATGAGTTATAATGTTTTGCTATTAGAGGCAGTTGTTATTTAAAATTCCAAGTGTTGGAGTGTTAAATATATGCATAACCTCCCATTATTTGATATTTCAAAAATTAGTTAAAGTGTTAAGAATTAGGTGTATCTTTAACCCCATCACTTAGTAGTTTACATAATAATTGCAATTAATGAACCTTAGTAGAAACCTTGTACAGCGTGACATGTCTCTTATAACTAAACATCCGTTATAATGACATGTTTTTAGTGACTCAATTTTGAGTCACTAAAAACAAGTCACAATGAACATTTAGTTATTAATGAATGTCACATCAGAAAAAATTTGTACTAGTGAGGGGGTTAGGCATATGCCTAATCCTCCATCACTTGCAATTTTAATCCTCCATCACTTGAAGTATGGATTGATTGGATTTAGTAACGTCTTTGCAATTAACTTACTGCAAAACCCACATGAAAATGTATAGAATCTAAAACACTTCAAAAACATAAACCTAACTTCTAGAAACTCCAAAAAGAATTATCTGAAAAAACTTAAATAATTGCATGGATGTCAATTTTCTTATAGTGAACCCTTATGTGTTCTCTGGACACGAAATTTTCCAATCATTTAATTCAAGAATTACATTAATTTTTGGTATGTATTTCCATAGCATATTTATGCTTTCTCATTCATCTACTGCCCTATGAAAAAAATTACAATGTGCAATTTTAGAAGGGCATGTGCACTTTTAACGAAATGGGTGTTTCTTGCAAACAAAAAATATGAGAAGTATGCATGTTATGATTGCATTTATAATCTAAATAATGTTTTTTTAAAGAATTAATATTGATGCTTTGTATGATTACATGTGAACGACGCATTGGCTTTAACTTTGGTATAGATTAGTTCCACCTTGTATTTGTTGTTAACCTTTAACCCTTTAATGTCCCGATTCAACATTGTTTTCAAATAAGCGCTATAAAATGCTTGATGAAAACCAAAAATGGGGTTCATGGTCAAAGAAAAGTTGTAAATGTCAATGTGAAGATCACATCTGTACGGTTGGATTTATTATATTTTTGTTTAATATTTTTAAATTAATTTTGCAAGGTTTTCTCTTGAAATTCAATTTAAAATCCAAAATTAGCACAAAAAAATTTAAAAATATGGTAATGAAATTGAAATAACATGCACTACGAGATGGTATGATTTCCATTATTTGATTCTACTTATTTTGAAAAATCATATTTAAGGTCCCACTTTTTGAACTGAGAATGAAACTTGACATAAACCAATCATGTTGTTTTTCTAAAAATCATAATAACCTTTTTTGAAGATCCAAACCGTACAAAGGATAGTCAACTTGCTCAAGAACTAACAGAAATTTTGGTGAATGAAAACTGTCCAATTTGGATGAGAATCGAGCAATTTCAATCTATGCGTCGTCCACTATGTGGACACTGGCGCGTTAAAGGGTTAAACGTCAAAATAGCCCCATGGGCTTTTTATAAAGGAATAATTGAGAAAAAAATAGTTTTTCTTAACCAAATCCAGCGAGGATTGGTGCATTAGAAAGCTACTGAAAAAGCGATTTAGACTCCAAGTTTGCGCCTCACTTAGGAGATTGTGGAATCATTGGGGAGATTGTGGAATCATTGACAAACAATCAAAGTTATCAAAAATGAATAGGAGTTGAGGTTGGGGTAGACGAGGTCGTTTCTTGAAAAGTGTCGCAATGCTACAGTGCCGCAACAATGCTGGCTATCAGAGCCGTTTTTTCATTTATTTATTTATTTACTTTTTTTTTTTTTTTTTCCTCCGAAAATTTAGATGCCTTCCGGGCTGCCCCGCCGAAGCCTTTTTGACGTTTAAGAGTTAATCTTTCCATTTCTTTAAGCACAAATATGCCTATTTGGAAATTGGAGATTGATAATAGAGCAAGTAGATACAACTTTTCTTTGGTGCATATGCGTAATAATGTCGTATAAGCTAATCCACGCTTATTTACACCAAGCAACATAATCTAATGACAAACTTTGAGATCGATGGATTGTTTTTGCTGTAGCTAATTGAACGGGAAATTGAACGGGTAATTGAACACGTGTTATGAGATGAATTTGATTTTTGCCAATTCTAATTTCTTTAGCAATTGATTCTATCAGAGTCCATGTTGAATCAATGTCTGAATTTTTATATAAATGAGAGTTTGAAAATCTAGTAGCAATGCCACTTTTGCATTAAAAAAATTAATCCAAAGATAGGATTTATTGTTAAAAGATGTTGTTGTTTTGAATAAACCATTTGCTCCATTAGCAAGTCCATCAAGGATAGCGTAGTTGTCGCAAAGTTCTACAAGCATATCAGTTTTAACTTTGATAATTGTATGAAGTCCTACAGTTATCATCTAATAGTAACAATAACATCCAAACCTCCCCCAAAAAAAATTTGCACATGCTTGATTGAACACAATCTTTGATCTATAGCATCTAGCATTCTTGCACCTACTAACGAAACTTCATCAAGTACAATAATTGCAATTGTTCATATTGATCACATAATTTATTAAGTGTTTGTGATGACAATTTTTTAAGATTTGAAAGAGATTGATTAATAAGAATGTCCAAGGCTGAATGTATAGTAGTTCCACCTATATTGAACGCGGTCTTGCCTGTAAATGCCATTAACCCCTAAAGGACCGTAGTGTTTTTCCTCCAAAAACACTCCAATGCTGCCATTTTTACTCCCCCATGCAAAAAATCCAAAAAGATGTTTTTTTTTTACCTTCTAACCATGAGATCTTGTCCTAAACTATTTGAAAAACACACACAACAAATTTCGTTGATTTTGACCGCACGGATTGCAAGATAATTGCGTTTAATGGAAAAAAACACCCCAAAAAAACACATGCCCGAAAATTTCAGATGCGTTTGACCATGGCTACATCAAAAAAACCTCACTACCGAAACCTGTTGCACTTCACTTTCACATTCTATATGATGTTACTTAGTTGTGTACCAATTTTCGTTGCGTTTGGAGATGTTTAGGATGTTGAAGAACACCTTGCACTTGTTGGGGGTTTAAAAGTTCAGAAAAGACTATATGTTTTTGGAATTGCAATATTTTCAACTTTCTTTATTTAACCCCTAAACGTCTTCACCCCTCTCCAAATTCAACAGTTTTGCAAAGATGCATTATAAAATGCAACCAAAAATGATATTTTGAACTTGTTGTATGAATAAAAGTTGTACATTATGAATTTTAGATTCTATCCATATGGTTAGATCTGCAATTGCTATCACCAATATTTTTGTATAAAATTTGAAACTTGAAATTCAAAATTATTTTGTAATTCAATTACGAATAAGATATTGACAATCTATGAATGAAATTTGTTGTGATGGGTTGAAATGTAATACCCTAAGTGTAGTAATTTTTGGAGATTTTTTGGTTGCTTAATTTTATGAGTTTATTTTTTCAAGTTCACATTTAGACTAAAATCTTCGAAATTTTTGGTGAATCCTGCAACATGAAATGAGGCATGAAAATTTCACAAATCATCCCCTTTCTAATCGGATCACACATGCATGAAGCTAACTTCCGATAAAATCTACCATAAAAATTTCACACTGCAAAAAGATCACCACGGATGAGAAATCGACAAATGATTCTGTACATCAAGCGTTTTCTGCTTGGTTGGGCAGCTAGGGGTTAAAATACGAATCCGAGCGGTGAAACACAAGTACATTCCACCCTCTATAGAATGGCGAAAAAAAATTTGAAAAAAAAGTAAATCTCCAAGTTTTAGAAAACATGTAGCACATTTTCTAAGAATTTTGGGGGTTAGGGGGGAACAAAGGGTGGAGGAAGGGAATTGAAGTGCCAACCCATTCCAATGTTCATGACCCCACTAACTCTCAAGGTGTACTGTCACGTGGCAGTCCCTCATTGGACGATTTTTATTTTTTATTTTTTATTTTTTTTAAATGATTTTAATTTTCAAAATTTCAAATAATATTTTTAAATTATAAAATTGAACTTTTAGTTTAAAATAATATCTTTTAATTTAAAATAATAATTTTCAGTTTAAAATAATAATTTTAAAATTTTAAAAATTAAAAATTTTCTTTTTTTAATGAGTTTGGAAAACGGGATGGTCTTCTGCCCCCCACAGTCCACCTCATTTTCCACATGCTGCCCATCTTGTTGCCCCCCTCTAAAATTCAACTATTTCTCTACTGCCCCGCTGCCCTTTCTCCCGAAAAAAACACATTTCCCCTGATAACTTTCACATACGGTGTCGAAATTCAAAAAAGAAAAAATCCCCATTTTCATGACACATAGGGGAATCTACTATTAAATTTCCTTCAAAATTTGATTAAAAATGTGTTCACCGGAACCTACCCGATTCTCTAAATGTCCTAGTTAGGACACTTGGTCCTTTAGGGGTTAATAATGCTTTTGCTTTCAAAGAATCTGATTTAAAATCTTTATGATGCATGCATGATAATCGTTGCATAATTGCTTGAAGTATAGAAGTCTTTCCAGTTCCTGTTCTTCAAATGATAAATAAATATAGTAGTTCATCGGCATAAACCTTTTTTTTATACATAATATCATCATAAATTGCTCTTTGTTCTTCATTTAATAATCGTAATATTTTAAAAAAAAATCATTTTCCATCAATTCTTAAATACAATTATTACATTGTAAAGTATTTTTATATGTACTAGTTGAATGGGGTTTAACAACAAAGTTTGTAGCTAAGTTATACTTTTCTGCATTCATACTTATAGACATTGATTCTCTATCTTCTATAGATGAATCATTCCAAATGCTAAAATCTTCTGAAGGTATTAATTCAGATGCATATCTTTGTAAATTTATCCATTCATCATCACAATCCTCTGATGAAATTGTTTAAATTTAATAGTTAAAATTTCTCTTATTTTCTCTAATCGTTTCAATTTGTTCCTCATAAGCTTCTTTCCAAGTACCTTTGTTGTTTTTTTGAGATTCTTCTATTCTAATGAATGGAAAATATAACAGTAATTGTTCACGTGACTAGTTTTCTAAATCTTTAAATTGATTGTAATTAACAAATCTTATTATTTTTTACCTATTTCAAATAAAGATTCTATTTTTATTATGATTGTAATTTTCTACTATAAATTTTTCTAAACATACATCTCTTAAGCTACTTTTATCGTTGTAATTATCAATCATAGATTTGCACATTACATCTATAGATTTTGTATTCAACTTAAGCAGTTGTTGTTGAGGTTTTAACATAAATGCTTGTTTTTCTAACGGTGAAGTATTTATAAATGAAAATGGACAAGAGCAATGATATAGGGGTATAGAAAAATTGAGATAAATGGCTAATTGAGCAGACATTTGTTGTGTGTTCAAAAAAACATTGTCAAGTTTTAAATTATCAAATTTGCATCAGTATTATGTGCAATACACTTTTGTAAAGATTGATTTTAACTTTGTTGTTATAGAATTATTAATTTTTGTGTATAATATATAGTTGCCACATGTAGATTTAAGCAAAATTAAATATCCATATTTGCATACCACGCATGTGCCATATCTTCATTAAATGCATTGGTACGTATTTTATTTAATGTTTGTTTAAAAAATATATATGAGGCCTTTCTAATTGACTATGTAGAACTAGAATGTAGGTGTCTTCATTGATTTGAAATTTTTGAATAAAATCTTCAAATTTCATTTTAGTTCCAATATTGTAGTGTTCAAATCTTTTAAGTAAACAAAAATCTCTTTAGCTTTATTTTGTAGATAAGATAATTTTTTTGGAACTAGATTTTCTAAACGTTCTAAAACCAATGTTTTATTCATCGGAGGAAGAGAATAGTGGAATCTATATATAGATTGATCATTTTTCTACACGTACGTGACTGTTTGTGAGTTTGTCCTTCTTGCAAAGTTTGAGACAATAAATTTTTATCGGCAGATGTACAGAGATTGCAAATGGAAAAATATCGCGGCTATATAAGGGTAGATATAAAGAGACTGCAATTGTATAACGACAGATGTAAAGAGACTGCAAATGGAAAAATACCGCGGCTATATATAGGTAGATGTAAAAAATATAAGTAGAAAGACCTCAAATGCAAAAAGACTACGGATATAAAAATCACCTTGTAATATGAAACATAGAAAAAGACAGATATAGAAAGAGTGTGTGAGACACCAATTCTACACTTGGTGTCCTCAGTGGTTAATTGTTAGGTTTTTTTCGATTTTTTAATGTGTTTATTAATCTAAAATAGAAGATTAATAGAAATAGTGGAATTTAGGATGGAATAACCAAATAAACATTTTATTTTTTATTTTTTAGTTAATTGATAAAAATACCATAATATAGGTAATTTTTTATGTGAAAATTATTAATAATCGTTAAAAGGGTTGAAGTTGCAGAAAAACCAAGATATGTTATTATATGGAGAGATGCCCTCTAATACCACTATGTAATAGGAATTAAAAAATAGAAGAAAATAAATAGTAAGGACTATTTTAGTTGGCAGTAAGTAGGTCAATAAATTATATGAATAATTATAGTATTAAGAAAATTCTAAAAAAAACTCACAAAAGTACTTTGAGTCTTAGAAAGACTCCAAAAAAATTATAGATGTTTTCAACAATTTGTCAATAGGTATTTTAGATCCTATATGTAGTGATTAAGACTTAGAAAATTGTAGAAAATAACTGAAGAACTCTAAAACTACCACAAAAATTGAGAAGGGTCTCTAGAGCACCTTATAGCTTGTAGTAAAATTTGAAGATTATTGGAGTTAAAGAGCTACTCTAATTAAAAAAAAGGAGAACTTACCGTCATTCGATCGAACGGTGGAATTTACCAAGCGTGCCCAAAACCATTTAGGAGCTTGAACCGGAGGTTCTTAACCCTGTAACGCCTAAACAACCAATTTTGGTCAAATCCAGCTTTCGAATGGTTGATTTTGACAGTAAAATTTTTTTAATTTTTTTTTCCCCCCCAAGTAATACTAAGGGAGCTCTTGAAAATGGAAGTAATCCCAATAAAAGGTAAAATTTGTGCAAGATTTTAGAAGCAAAAGAAGATCAAAACACCAATACTGCGCAATGACGTCATCGTACCCGAGGTGTAATTTTTTCTCGAGATACATGAATCGGGCTGTTACGTGCGTATTAGGGGTTCTTTATGATGCACATGGGTTAAATTTTTTGGGCACCCCATGATAGGAAAGGGCAGCGGAAAATTGCACACGTTTATTGTCACTTTGTACATGAGTGTCAGAAGAAGGCCTTTTCTTTATTAAAAAAAGGATTGAAAAATGGGTGTGCATGTTTGGCTCCATGATAACGCCTTTACTATGAAGTGAGGAAAGTGGTGGCCGCCACTGCACTCTCTAGAACAAAAGCTATGACATTGACAGATGAATTCATGAGTGCGAGGAAGAAGCATTCTCTATTGTGCAAATCCCTAAATTTTGAAATTCTACCTACACATTGGAACAAGTAACACACACAATGACTTGAAATAAAGGATAGTAAATTCATGACTATATTTTCCTAAACCACTATATTTTCGTTTTAGAGTTTCTTACACCTACTCTATAATCACATTATAAGCATTCTTTATTCTTTCAAGTCGACCTCAGCACACAACTAACATTGAGTGTTATGCACAATACATCACAAAATGGTTAGTTCATGAGAATGGAACTGAATGTAAGGAGTTTGCATTGTGAGTTTGTTGCGTTCATAGATCGTAGTTTCTAAGCTTGCCAAAGCTGCAATTACATTCTGCTCCCAATACTGATCAAAACAATGGACCAAAGTGACGACGCGCATGAGCCATTGAGTTCTATATCATTGCATGCTCAACTGCGATGAATGCGACAGCAGCTTCGTCAAGCTCGCGCGCATCTGAGACAAATAGTAGCAGAGATTCTGGTTGCCAACGAGAACATGGATCCGCAGTTTGCAACAAGTGGCAGGGGACGCTGTAGGCGTGGCCGCGGTGCAGGAGCAGCTCCGAGCGGAAGTGGACGCGGACAAGGCATGGGTGTCGAAACAATGCAGGAAGTAGACAACGGTACAAGAACTTTGCAGGTCCTCGCAGACACTGCAGTACGGGGAGGCAAAAGGAGGGGTCGTGGGCGGTAGACACCTACAGAAACAAAAACGAAGAGACAACGCAAATCAAAAGCCGCTGTCGACGAGTCATCCCGTGTGCATGAGGATTCGGTTCAGGGAGGAACTGCAGTGCAACCTGTTGCAGCTTCAGCAGTAGTAGCCTCGGTTCAGGGAGCAACTGTACTGGGAGTACCTTCGGTGCTGCAGGAAGGGAAAATAATCGGAGTAGCGTCGGCAGCGATGGGAGCAACTGTACTCGGAGTAGCGGCGGCGGTGCATGGAGCAACTGTATTTGGAGTCGACGTTGCTGCAGCTGAAGTCCAGCAATCAACTGTGGAGGCGGAACATCCATCAACAACAGCGGCTCTGCATGGGTTTTACACACCTGCAACAACGTGGCCCGGATTTGAGGTACGTCCTCCTGCTACACTACTCACTCCACGCTCAATAAGTAGTGGGGCTGTTCAACGGTGTAGAGGGAAGTCACAACAAAATGCAGCAGTTACAGCTGCTGTCAATAGAGTGAAATCAGCTGTACGTGTAGAAGAGGAGGACACTCCCTTGACCTCTCAACCAGACCCGCCTAATCCCCACATGAATCCGTCTAGTGCAGATGAAGGTACTGGCTTCGAAATGCAAGAGAGTGAAAGCCAAGGCTCTGATAATGAGAGTGGCCCGGAGGACTTCGAAATTATTCATGACAACGAAGATAGTACTGCTGTACAAACTTCGAATGTGATTGACGAGGAGCTTTGTTCCGAAGACCCCGGCTTCTATGACTTAGAGCCTCTGACAGCAATGGCGCGGCGTGGTCTATTATCGGTCCAAGGAGGCCGCCGTTTGGGTAGAGCGCCGAGAGCTACATCATCACGTTGACGATCGAGTCTGGCAGATGAAGGCACGACTTCGGCGCTTTCCAATTTCAGTACCTGCATAGACCCGAGAATAAGTGCACTGAGCCAACCTTCGGCGGGAGATGCGGCTGCGGCCACGTTGGCTGCGACTACGGAGGAACTTCATGCTGCGACGACAAAGCCAAATCGGGCTGCGGCGATAGCGGAGGATAGTCACAGACAGTCTGTCGATGTCCACGAGGCCGTTACAACTGCCTGTCCGGATGTCGAGGTACACACAATCGAGGAAAGGGGCCGGTCCAGTCAACGCGGCCAGCTGGACGGCGGGGCTGCAAATGAACATGCCATGGGTAGTGAACGGGGCAGTGAACGGGGCCGAGGCCGGGGTACCGTGGGTCCAGGCCGAGAACCAGTGGGCCGGGTTCAGGCCATGGGAAGTAGTGAACGGGGCATGGTAGAGGGCGGGTGTGGGGAGGGCATCAATCATGAACCCAGTCCTTGTATCCCAGTAGGACCGGGTATCCCATTAGGACCGGGTACGAATAGAGTAAGTACGGGTATTAGCCTAGGTCAGGTTTTGAATCCCATTATCTCTTTCGTTACGAATGCTGGTCCTAGTAGACATGTCGGTCCAGATAGCATCGTAGGATCGGGTAGGAATGTAGGTGCTACACTTGATTCCAGTCCGCATACGACACGGGGTTCTAGTAGTACGCGTGGGGGATGTAGCCGCCAGGGCCGGGGCAGGGGTCGGGACAGGGGCCGGGGCCAATCAGTGTGGGCCGACCGATTTAGTGCACAACACTGGAATTAGGAGTATACAGTGTATGAGCACAATACGTCTACAATTACGGGCCCACGACCGGGTGTCGCAAATTTTAGTAAGCGGTCGTTGCCTTCCCCATTGAGTTTGTTACACAAATTTTGGCTTGAAAAGAGTCTAAGAAAAATTGCGGATGAAACAAACTCTCGAGCGAAAGAAATAATTGATGAAAACGGTCGAACTTATGGAGGGCCAAATTGGAAAGAACTTGACATGGTAGAGTTCAAAGTGTTCTTGGGCATTGTGTTGTATATGGGAATCAAGAGGCTTCCTAACATGCGCCTATATTGGGCTCGTAATGAACCTTTTTTGCGGTATACCATCATCTCTCAGCTCATGTCACGCGGCAGATTCCTTAGCATTAGTTCTTGCTTACGAATTAGCAATGTCAAGCTCACAGCTGACGATAGAGCACGCCCAGGCTATGATAAATTGAGCAAAATTCGTTGGTTTGCCGATGAGGTTCGTGATAGATGTAAGTCTCTATGGAATTTGGGGAAAGAAGTCACGATTGATGAGTCTATGATACGATACAAAGGGAAATATTGTCCCATGCGACAATATATGCCTAAAAAGCCTGAAAAGTGGGGGATCAAAGTTTGGAGCCTCACTGATAGTATTAGCAAGTATGTTTGGTCATTTGATGTCTATATCGGAGCTAGTACATCTATTGATGGGCAGGCAGAAAAAGGTACAAAAGGCGATCATGTTCAAGCCAAACATGTTGTCAAGTAACTTCTATCCGATTTACATCATAGAGGCCATGTGGTATCTATGGATAACTACTTCACATCCATACCACTATTTCTGGATCTTTTGAGATCGGGCATATTTGCCACTGGAACTATTAGACGTGATCGCAAAGGACTTCCAAAGGTTTTATGTGATAAAGGGATCTCAAGGAATCAAAGAGGTTATATCAATTGGCGCATGCACTACAGTAGAAAGATTTGTTCTGTTGTGTGGCTTGATAGAAAGCCTGTGGTACTTCTTTCTACTCACGCTCGCCCTTTGGCATCATCGGGCACACCGGTGTATGTCTGGCGGCGTCGAGATGGTGTGCGCGTGAAAGTTTCAACTTCACCAATGCACAAAGAGTACCACAATTTCATGCGTGGTGTTGATGTTGCGGATCAACTGAGAGGCGTGTACACAACATTAACCCGGAGCCACAAATGGTGGCACCAGGTTTTCTACTTTCTCCTAGACACCGTGGTCGTGAATGCCTGGATTGTGCATTCCGAAATCTCTTATTGGTTGGGGAAAGAGCCCATCACGCATTTGCAGTTTCACATGCAACTTGCACAAGAACTATGTGCTACATGGGTTGCTGCTAGCTGCAGCTATTTCATTTTTGATCCAAACACGGTTGGTGATCATTGGTTGGTCCGCGCCCGGGTTCGCAATCGATGTGTCGTTTGTACACACAAATCGTCCACTTATTGCCCAGGTTGTGGAGGCTTGTTTATATGCATGGGCAGTTGCCACAAAGACACACATCCAGGGATGAGGAGGATCCGAGAAGGTTGTCTTATCAAAGAAGGAAACTTGATCATTCCTCGTTGAGGTGGTTTGTTTGTTTGGTTTTGTTTTTTTTTGTTGTATTTTTTTATTCTTCTCTTTTTATTGGTTTTTTAAATTTTTTTCCTTAACACCAATTCCCTCTGTTTCTTTCTATAGATTTCTTTGTTTGCAGACATACTAACACATGTATAGTTAGTACGAAAAAATATGGAATTTTTAGAGTTTAGAGTTCCTAAATTAGAACCTCTCGAAACATACTAACACATGTACAATTGTGGAACTTTTAGAGTTTAGCATGGAAAAATGTGGAATTTTTAGAGTTTAGAGATCCTAAATTAGAACCCCTCCAAACATACTAACACATGTACAATTGTGGAATTTTTAGAATCTAGCATGGGAAATTGTGGAATTATTATAGTTAGCATGGAAAATTGTGGAATTTTTAGAGTTTCGAGTTCCTAAATTAGAACCCCTCCAAACAAACTAACACATGTACAATTGTGGAATTTTTAGAGTTTAAAGTTCCTAAATAAGAACGCCTCGAAATATAGTAACACATGTAGAATTGTGGAATTTTTAGAGTTTAGAGTTCATAAATTAGAACCCCTCGAAACATATCAACACATGTAGAATTGTGGAATTTTTAGAGTTTAGAGTTCCTAAATTATAACCTGTTACCATCTCAAATAATGAAATTTTTAGAATTACAAATTAACAAATTCTAACCCCTAAGATATTTATTTTCATGTGCACTATTTTACATTTGTCATAGGAGGACTTGCTGGACCTTTGAGGCTTGGTATGGCTAACGAATTTCAGGCCCTAGTCTATTACTTATGGGTATGTTGCAGTGCATGGTAGCTGCCCGGTTGACAAAGGCGTCAAATACTGACACACGGGCATTTCATGGAAGGAACCAGGCATATGCGGCAAGCTGACCCATGGGCACTTGAGGAAGTTTGGGCCATTGCCGGGCATCGTTTCCTTTGTGAAGACACTGCTGTCAATATTCTCCTCTAGCACATGATGAAGGTGTGTATTTTGAGTTTTGATTTTTTCTCTAAAATAGGCTAAGTCGATGCCAACAATGTACAGGTCAATCTCAGCTTGGATGGGTCTATTTTGGTGCTATAGCAAGGCATGTATCACGGCTGTCACTTTTACTGTTTTTGTACATTCCTCCAATGCAAGCTTCGTTTCTCTCTTATCTTGGCTAGATTCTTCATGGCATGAGCCACTTGTAATTGCAATCAAGCTCTTTTACAATTTTAGACTTGACACGGTACTCATTTCCTGTGCATTGCTTATCAATTCCCCGTTTTCGGTGACCTGCCCACAAGGTCAATTGTGATTGTCGTTGATCAATGACAAATCACGACCTCCCCTCAATTTCAGTGATTCAAATTCTGTTGGATTCCACTTCATTTCTATTCAAAACAAGAACTGCATCAAATTATGCGTGAAAATCTCACTTTTTCTAGCGAGATATTAGCTGAATTCTATTTCAACACTGTAATGAGATAAAGTGGCAGGTCGAGACACGGTTATACCCTCCGGCTCTTAAGGGTTAAAGGCTATTTTAGCTATTTGAACCTCAAGGATTCCAATGGTAAATTCAAGTAAGTCAAAGGTACTTTTTACCGCACGGCATAAATTCGGACCGTAACTCCATCAAAATAAATAAATAAGTTTTATCGTTTTGATCACAAAAGGATCTTTCTAGGCTAAATTGGACCTTCTGAAGCCATTGGTGAAGTTAAATTTCCAATTGGAGTTATATTTATTATGTTATTAAAGACTAACAGTAAATAAGGGTAAAAACGGACTTAGCGTTGACTCTTTTCAGCATTTGATCACCAACCGATCGCATTATTGAAGGGGTTGGTGTAAGGAGCTAAATGACCTTGGCTTTATTATCTAGATACATTCATAAATAGATGAATGAGATTATTAGACTCTACAACTAGTCAAATGAAAGTTAGGCAAACTAGTTTTACAATAAAACAATTTTTATTAGTGTAGAATAGAAGATAAAACAAAAAGATTTATAAAGAGGAATAAGGCCTCATATCATGGAGAGTATTAGTTACCCTACAATTAAACAAAACAATTATATATATATAAAAAATTAAAAATAGTTGTAGAATAAAACAAAGTTTATTAGCAATAATTGTAGGTAAAACAAAAAAAATTATTAGAGTTGGTAGGGAGGAATAATAACTCCAATTATCGGTTTAGTATATAAGAGGAGGACTTGAGCCTCTCAAAAATACATTTTTCAGTGCCGTTTATGTACTAGGAGTTTAAGTTCAATTTAAACCCTCATTTTTTCTTGATTCCATTTCCTAGTTCAATTATTTTCTTTCTAGTGCTAATTGTAAGGTTTAGAGGTGAATTATCAAAGTGTGAGAAAGAGGAGACCTAAATTAAGTCATAGAACTCTTGTTCTCCACAAAAAAGTCGCAGTCTCATTCATCGAAGGACTAGGCAGAGTTTTTCATCCAACAATCTACTTTTTCATCCGTCCATAACTTCCTCATAGATTGTTCAAATTAGAAGTTTTTATATGTCCGGATTGTGCAAAAGAAGCTCTAGACCGTAGTATAGTTCATTTTCTTAAAACAGTAAAATAAAAAAATGTTTGAAAGTCCGGGAATAAATTTAGAATGCTATTTTTTGAGCCAAAAAATCGTTAAAACTTCAAAAAAAAGATAACTTTTTATATGTTATCCGTTTTTTACGTATTTTAGCATTATAGAAAACCTTGGAGTGTGTAGTTTAACATAATGTCTTTATTTTTAGATCTTATTTTGTAATTTTTATTATTCTTAGTTTTCTCTTATTTTTAGTTCAAATTGTTTTATCTCGATTTATCGCCAAGCGTCGATGGTGTCTTCAATCTTTCGACCGCTCGTCAACATCTCTTAACCAAAATGGTAAGATTCTGTGCAGTCTTGGATGTTTTTAAAGATTTAATGTTTCTTTGTTGTTTTGTTTTTTTTTTTTGTAATATGTTTTTAACGTGTTTTTAAAAGTAGTAGGGATTTAATTTAGAAAAGAATAAAAAGGTACGTCCGTTGCGAACGAATTAATATCTTTTTTTTTTTTTTTTTTAATTTTAATTTTTTTTTGGAAATCTATTATTCCTAATTAACAATCTTACTCTGCTTTAAAAATCCTCCCTGTAATAGTTAGCCACAATCTTTCGAACATGTTGTGGGAAAGGAATAAAAAACCATTAAATACTTAGAAATTTAAGACGGTTTGTTTTTTAGTTCACAAAGTGCAGGCGTAAAAATGCGGATGTAAAAAGACTATATATGAAAAATTTGGTTGTAAAAAAAAGATGTAAAAATATTGTAAATGTAAAAAAATTGCGAATGTAAATAGCGTGCGGATGTAAGAAGATTGCAGATGCAAAAAGACAGATCTAAAAAGACTGCAAATGTAAAAAGCCAAATGTAAAAAAGAGATGTAAACATCGTAAATGTAAAAAGATTGCGGGTGTAACAAGATTGCATATGAAAAAGGCGGATGTATAAACCATATGTACATAATCAAATGTAAAAAAAGTGCGGATATGAAACGACTGCAGGTGTAGAAAGACTGCGGATGTAAACAATATAAAAGTGGAGACATGTCCCTTTTAATATTGAATATATCCTTTATTTAAAAAAACATGATATACATAATGAATGTATGTCGATACATCACATCTTTCTACTTTTAGTAAAGGAGGTTGTTTCGGGAGGTGCTCAGATCTATTTTTTTGAGATTAAAAAAAAATACCTTCATATTGCAAAGAATTACAAGTAATAGGATTGCTATAAATATAGAGATTCTTATTTTCATTTAAACCTCCTCAAAACCATTTAAGAATGACATGAGAGTTAAAAAGAATGACCACTTAATACGAATGGAAAAAATAATTTTGATTTGTTGCCTACGGACAAAATTGAGAATCTGATCCTCAGTCACATGAATAAGTGTTTGTAACCACTGACTTTCAAGATAAATAGTGACTCTTCGAAAAAACATAGTTGTGATTTTTTCAAGTACTTGAGCTTGTTTGATAACAACTTTTTGATTGTGATACACATTGCGATAACATTCTTCAACCAAAATGAGATTTGAGAGCTTGCATTTTATGTAACACACTCAAGAATCATCTACTATCTATAGTGTGTTACATTAGTGATTTAAATGATTTTAAAATGTATAAATATCTACTATCTATAATGTGTTGTCATTAGGGACTTAAATATACCACGACTAGTCCTACTTAGACGTGCCAAGTTGGAATTACAAATATTGTAGTTGGCAAAAATTTCCACGTTGTCCCAACGCTTGTCATAAGAGAAATACTCAGTAGTCATTGATTTTGCAGAGTCATTTTTAAACAACTACAGTATGACTACGTATAGTCTACGTCAGCAATGGCGGTACAAAACGCATGATAGAACCGTTGATGAAGAAGTTTTTGTTTTCAATCTCATCCTTTCTTCATTCAACAGTCATTTAAATTATTGATGTATGATTGCAGCGCTTGACAGGTCAGTATTTGCGCCATTTTTCTGGCCTGCAGTCATAGTTTAGTCATTGATTACCTCTAGTCATTGTTTGACCGGTTACAAAACATCTTTTTTTCTACTATTGAGACTAGTAGGATTGGTTGATGAGATTTTTTTCTACTATTGAGACTATGATTATGCTTGTTTGATTAAAACTTGAGCTAATAAATTGATAATCGATTGTGAATTAGATGAATGTAAAATTAAACATATATCAATAGATATAATGAATTATCATCATTAAAATTGTAAATAGTGCACTACAAATGTAAATTACAAATAAAATTAAATATCATTTGTACTAACGTTATTGAATGGGTTTCACTTCAAAAAAATTCTTAATTTCTAATAATTTCAAGTGCCTATATGAGAAGGAGGGAAATCGATAGTCTTGTACTCACACCCGGACATTGATTGATAGTTCTCCTAATTCACCTCTTAGTAGACTATTTCTTCTAATTTGAAAAGACCGTCACTTTCCGGCAGACGTACCAAATTATATGAGCACTTTGTACAGATGAACGTCAATGTGTCATAAGAATTGGGTCAAGGGATTGCGGTCTAAGTAAACCCAAACAATGGACTTTTAGAACTATAAATCCACATATAACTATAAATAAGTGATAGAGTTAAACGGTTGAATCTATGTAAATATCTTTAAATTAGAATAGAAAGGGCAAGGCAAGATAAGTATTGTGCATTAATTGGACATGAAATTAAGATCAAATAATCCAAAAGCATCTCATGCCTCCAATCTAGTTAACCATAGATACTTATAATATCCTTAAATGAAGTCGAATTAGTCAAATACACATGCAAAAGATGAAATTGCAAACTTTTGAGAAATATTACAACGTTTAATCCGACATTGATTGAACACTAGAACGACCAAATTGCGACATCAACAACCGCCACCACAAAATTAACCATTCACACATCCAATGCCACAAGAACAACTCTTAGAGAAGGAATAAAAATCACCTTTTAAACAACATAGAAGGTCACTAATAAAAGTTATGAGCTTCCAAAGTTGATACTTTCAATCATTGCAGCCATTGACTATCTTGCGCTCAATCGGCTATCGTCTTCACGTTTTTGCTTTAATCACAACGAAACTTAGCAGATCTAGATGAGACTTCATTTCGTTTCCACTAGTGCAAAAATCAATACAGAAGCTCTTATTAATCAAAAGTTATGAGCCTCAAAAGTTGGTGCTCTCTAATCCTTGCGGCCGCCAATCCTCGCAAGCTCGATCGACTATCACGTTCTTGTCTCCACTCCAATCACCACAAAACTTAGTGATTTTGAAAAAAAATTCACTTCACTTTTGTTTGCGCAAAAATCAATACAAAAGCTTTTAGCAATCAAAAGTTATGGGCCTCCAAAGTTCATACTCACTATCCCTTGCGGCTTTCAACCTTCTCGCGCTTGATCGACTATAACTTTGTTATAGCCTGTAACATGTCCTTGAAAAAAATGACAACTTGATCTACATCGGCACCAAATTTTAACTTTGTCACCATCCTTCAAAACTATGCTCTAAAATCCGACGGCGGCAAAAAATTTCATTACTCCAACGGCCGCCACTACTTCATCCTTGCCCTAAATTATTTGAGTTTGGTGCCTATAAAAACTAAACTTCTTGATTTACAACTTTCGACAAAAATCTCCTAACATCTATTCTAACTTGCAAAAAATCTTGTTTAAAAAATGCTGGTTTTTCTCTTCAACTTTTATCTACATCTCTTCTCTTTTTTTTCTAAGAAAAGGCAAATGCATGGTTTAGTGGTTCAATAGTAGCATACGTACACTTCCTAAAAGTGTATATCATATTTTACATATAATGTTGAATTTTTTAATTTATTTTTTCATAAATTCTTTGTAATATATAGAACTCAACGACTTTAAAAAAATTCTATTAACTTTCATACATATTTTCTAATAATCTTTTGTAAAACAACTGATAATTTCACTTGAATGTAACTAAATATATAAATAACTTACGTAAAAATTAAGTCTATACAAGTGCAAGTCCACCTAAAGCTTAGATATCTTAATATGCTAAAAAATATGTTATGCCGAAAAAATCTATTTCCATGCTTTAATGGACATTCAAAAACAACACCTAGTTTTTTACCACAAAAAAGTCCACATGTACATGATAGATTATGTATTATTCTATAAAAGTATATTTTTGAGTTTCTCATGATTTAACACATTAAGTAATGACTCACTAACGAACATTTTCAACAACATTTATTAAAAAAAAAATCCATATGTGAAATGTTGATAGCTTGTGATAGTCACTATTTTATAACTAAAAGTTTCTTAATTTTTTTATGATGATGCCATTTCCAAAAGAAAATTATTGTTATGAATGAATATCTAGGCCAAAATGTGCACAAATTCTCATGCCAAAATTCTTCATATTCTATTTTTTATAAATGTTTTAATGAAGACACCATAGTGAATAATCCTCTGTGACATCAAAATTGAGCCACTAAACCATGCATTCACCCGAAACAACGAACTAACTCTCCCTTCACAAAGAAACATAATATTTCAGTCTCATAGGAAAGAACCTCATCCTTACTAGTCATCTATCCACCACTTCCTCATCCATAAATAAAACTCTAACTCAACTAACACTAGAGTCCAAAATTCCGCTACGTTAAATCCATTAGCACCAAAGCTAAAAACGAACTAATCTTTTGCACTAAAAAACTCCCACCAGACATACTAACAAGTGTCACAAAATTAAAGATGTTGCAAAACCCCACGGTCAAATGCAACAAAAACTCATTAATTTCAACAATTGCCCAATAAATTCAACTCAAGACGGTCCGAGCATACGGTCACGACATAGACTACAAAAATACGCAAGTTATTCCTAAATGCAAAAACGTCATAATTGGAGGAAATGGAATAATACGAATTTACCAATTGCCATCGTAATCAGTTACCGTGGCTCGTGAACTAGTTAAACAATTTACATAAATGTAAAATGTAAAATGTAAAAATTTAAAATGTAGAATGCAACTTTAAAAGCTTAATTTATTCAAAATTATACGTTATTGGACCTACACATGCTATTTTCACTGATTCTAGTGTTCATTAGATTTATATGAAACATATTTGAAATTATATGATATGCAATACAAATTACCTTGTCTCAAGTCGAGTTTTACTAGCCCTTCAAGTTCACCCATACTACTACTACAATCGGTTCGTCATCCAATATATGAACGCAGGCGCGTTAAAGGGTTAACTATGTAAGGTGAGTGGGTCATATATCAACGCTTTAAGGATTTAGGGTATTTTTAGAACATTTACGTGGGAAATAATAAGTTCAGTGAATTAGGAAAATATATTCAATAGCAATGCCATAAAAATTTCTACAATTAACAATACATTGCAGTAGATAAAAACATGCAAAGTAATATTTTGTAGATTCGATTGTTCATACTTAGGTTGGCAAAAAAGTAGTTGTGAACAGTCATATCCTAAGTCAATACAAGCTTACTTTTAGACACACGTGAAGCCATAGGTTACCCATGCTTGTTAAAAAAGATAATTAATTGCGTAGCATGAACTGTTCAACACTTGCCAATGGAATAATACAATTATGAATTTGCTTGTACCATGAACCCGCATTATTTGAACCCCGGATAGACAAATTTGATAGTCCTTCTTAGATTTGAACTAAATTTTTGAAAGAAAACATTGGTTGCATAAATTTGTACCAAAAATAAACTATTAACATAATAAAGTAACTAGATATAATTAAGGGTATGCTCAATGGAAGATTCAAAACACACCCAAGTCAATGTTAAACAAACCTAATTACTGTGAATGTCTAAATCCTAATGCACAAATACTAAACCTGATTACTACTAATGCACAAATACTAAAGCAATTATTTATCCTACAATTTCCAAGTTGCGATGGTTTGAGGATCAAAAACTCATAGAGAAAGAACCGAGTTGCAATTGCAAAGGAACTGTGACCCTCTGCACATTCATTTTTACAGAGCTTTTATTTGAACATCAAGTTCTGCACTATCCTATAATTAACAACCGACTCTATCCTCCTCTAATCAAGATTAATTAGATTCTCTCTCCAATTCCTGGAATTTCTCTTCAATGACTGGTTCATATCCAAACTACATTCCACATCACAAACAGTTAGGTGTACTTCTTACATGAACAAAAATTTCTAGCCCACAGATGATATGTATGTGGTACGTTACAAAATAAAACACGGTATTTGTAAAATTTTCTATGGGACTTCGAAGCAAGTCACTTTGAAATAAGACCTATGAACCCATGGACCATGCATTAAAGTAGAGTTAGTCCTAGAAACTTTTCTTATCCACAAAAACTCTACAAAGATTCATAACTTAATAGTGCAATGCGATCATTATAAGAAAATTTGGTAAAAGAAACCGCAGTTGAACTCGATTGAGGTTTATTTGACCACCGTTTGCTGTAGTCGTTAAATTGAATTTTCAAAATGCGGCCACAATTGAGAATTTTGGGGCGTATAATATACCGTTGAAAGGGTCTCAAAACTATCTTACCAACGGTATATTATACGTCCTAAAATTCTTAAAATACTGGCTCAAATCAAAAAAGAAAGTTCTGCAATAGTTTAGTGATTGCAACAAACTATGGTCAAACAATCCGCAACCAATTTCAATTGCGGTTTTTTTTACCACGTTTTCTTATAGTGGATTAATGACATCACCAGATTATGCCTAGCACTTTTAAAAATAAAGTGTCCAGAAACATTGTGTGCTATCCTATCAACCTGAAAAACATTGAAAGACTCTACTGGTTGACAAGTTGCAACAAAACCTTGTAAAACCCTAGAATCTACAAACGATTTTGCCATTCACTTGAAGCTCGACAACAATAATAAATTCTATAGGATGCACTACAAGATTCAGCAAAACCTTGTAAAACCCTAACAATCTCTGTTTTGTGAGCTCTAAAAAAATCCAAAAAAATTGCAAGAGTGCTACCTCAATAGTGACGTACTTCATCATTCCAATGAGACAGTTGAGATATTTATTAGCAACACTCATGGCACACAATCGTGAGAAATAGCTCTAGACTACAAGGTTTGGGCTACGCTAAACTTTAACTCCAATACTCAAAGTACGGATTGGGAGCATTGGAAGTGACAATAGCACCCGATTTCAGTGAGAGGCCATACAAACTAGTTGGGCTCACAGCATGACAAATAGCCATATCCAAAGAGAAATTATGACGTTCGGTTCCACAAAATATAATGGGAGCACCAGCCACTATCTTCAATGTATACAACAACAAAACTTCAAGCTTCACCATTCATGTGTTTAAGCCTCACCATTCACAAAAAAATTCAAGTACAAGGTGGATGACCCAATAACCGACGTGTATATAAACCAACAATATCTCCAACAAGTGTTCATTAAAAGCTTCTAATTCTATACTAGTACTAGATTTGCGTGAAAAGCTTAAAGCCTTGGTTTATATACTATCGACTCTATGTTCAAAGCGAGAAAACAAATCTGGTATACTTCATTAGCTCTACTTTGCTTACAAATCCGCATGCAAAACATCAATGCCAGTCCAATTCCTACAAATCACACAACAATTCAAACCCTACACAACACAATTGAAGGAAATTCAGATTTGCAACAAGGGGTCTAATTTTCCTACACTATAGAAAATACAGTGGACGCTTAGGGGTTAAAGAGGCTACACATCTTGACTCCATGTAGGAAATCTGGCAATTATTCCTTTCTTTATTTTCAAAAATCATTTGTATCAATTAGCCAGGCCAAAATTTATATAGCGATGTTGCGTTTAGAGCCTGGCACTTTGATTCAGATCCAAAACAAAGTTCGAGAGTCTTCTTCCAGTAGAGACAGAACCTCTATGTTTCGAAGGCTCAATGCACCGATCCTTGCAATTCCTAAGTGAGGGTCCTTCTCTTCTAGATGTTGCAGTATGGTAATGCCCACTCTATTGTCCACAATCATCTTGATTCAAACACAGATGCACAACGATTGCGTTTGTCGGCATCTGTCGCAGAATGCCTACTACGGCTTGAAGCTTGTGCTCGTGTAGTCATCAACGTCAACAACACTGTCCCTAACGAGTTCAGACTCACCTATGGTGACATCTTCAATGGTATTGACTCCGTGCTTTTTCCTTGCAACTATTTTCAGTTGAAACTTTTACTACTGCAAGAGCTCTAGTGTCCCTGCAAGTGCATAACCGCGTCAGCCACCGTGTGTTTTGGCATAAATTGGCGGAGGAATGCAAATGCTTCTCCAAGCAATCCCTCACCACGGCCCGTAGCTTCTTCAACACTGCTACGAAAATGCCAACAACAGGTTGAAGTAGCGAGCACCCAGCACACAAATAAAACCCTAGCACCTAAATCAAACATCATTCATTTGCTAACCTCCTGGTCCTTGTGTGAAGTCCTCAACACTGTACGACAGGAAGAATTCTTCATGCTTTACGTATAAGGGCCGCAATTGGATGCTAAGTAAACCAATCTTCTCATGTTAGTGCAGAGATTGGTCATTGTATCGTGGCCACGATCATAACCTCATTCTAGATTCAAATTCAAATCCAAATCCAGGACCTCCAGCTGGTATCCGAGGCAAAGTCTCTTCTTATGCTCTAATTGAGGGCGTGGAAACTACTTCGTGTGCTTCCCAATGAATGATTCTGGTGAAAGGAATGCAGTTCTTCCTCTGTTCGTAATGCTCTGTGTTGCTGTTAGGAATCCATTCCTATTGACGCTCTTACATAATAACTCAAGGTTTCTTATAATATATTCTTTATTAATATCCATAAGTAAACAAGATGACAAGTGAGAGGAAAAGCTTCCTCTCACTTGTTATAAGGAAGACACCATAACCATCCTAACCATCCTAACTACCTCTTTGCTAAGTACTAGTAAGTCCAGACGAGTGTCTACTCGTAACATTACTTCCCCCATAAGGTTGAAAGGTGCGGGCCCTCCTTCTACGCGAAGTTGATCCTACCGCATCCGGGTGCCAACGGTGAAAATCCCGAACTGCGTCAGCCGCATTCCGCAAATTCTCCATCGGTTCCCAAGAATTTTCCTCTGGCCCATATCCTTCCCAACTGATTAAATACTGTAACTTCCGCCACCGGCCGTGCAGCCGAGAGTCCAAGACAGCATGAACCTCCCACTGAACATCCCCGTCGGGTGTAATAATCGGTGGAGGAGGTTGTCGACGCCGCCCCTCGATGGTGTCCTCGTGGTACCGCTGTAGAAGGTTAACATGAAACACATCATGAATTCGAAGGGTCTTGGGAAGCTTAAGTTTGTAAACCAAGTTAGAAAGCCTGGCAATAATTGGAAATGGACCGAGGAATCGTGATGCAAATTTCTTGGAAGGAGCCGTCGTTGAAATATTCTCATGTCGTAGGAATACCTTCTCACCTACTTGGAATGTGGGTTGAACCTGCACTCCTTGATTGTAATAGCGTTGAGCTCGCACACTTGCAATGTCGATCATAGTCTTCACCTCGTTGTGTACTTCCTGAAGATGCTTTATACGGTCCTCTGCTGCCGGAACGGTGGTCGAGGTCGGAGTAGTGAAAGATAATACAGGATGATACCCATATGTTGCATAAAACGGGGAAAAGCCAGTCGACGAATGAGTGGAATTATTATATGCGAATTCAGCTAACGGAAGTAAGTCGGCCCAGTCATCCTGACGACGAGTAGTGAACATACGCAAATATTGTTCCAAAATCTGGTTTATTCTTTCTGTTTGGCCGTTGGATTGAGGATGGAACGCCGTTGTTGTAGAAGGATTAATACAGAGGAGTTGACATAAGCGGCGCATGAACTTTGATATAAACACAGTCCCTCGGTCAGAAATAATATCCTTGGGAGTACCATGAAGCTTCCATATGTGTTGTAAATATAATGACGCCGTGCCATTAGCACCAATGGTTTCTTTCGTAGGAATAAAGTGAGCCAATTTGGTATTTTTGTCGACCACCACTAAGATAGAATCATAACCACTGCTTATCGGAAGTTTAACAATAAAATCCACTGTTACTTTTTTCCAAGGAGCGTCGGCGGCGAGAATAGGTTACAAAAGTCCGTAGCGAGCATGGTGGGTGGGCTTGGAACGCTGGCATGTATTACAGCCATCGACGTAGCGGTGAACATAACGGCACAATGATGGCCAATAAAAATCCCGAGACACCAGCTCGAGGGTCTTGGCACGTCCTTGATGGCCTGCAGCAGGGGCGTCGTGACGCGAGCGTAAAATCTGTCGGCAAAGTTCCTCGTGGTCAGGAACAAAAACTGCTCCTTCGAAACGGAGAAGGCCGTCCTCCCAGGTGTATGCCTGGAACCGACGACGAATGTCTGCAGGTGCTGCCCCCGGGTTGTTTTCAAAGAACGCCAATATTGGCCTGAGCTTGGGGTCCTGTCTCAGGTTTTCCTTTATCTGAGTAAAGATGCGCGCGTCAGTCTACACCGGCTCGATTTGTTCCAAGTAAGCGAGGCGCAAGAAAGGCCGAGGGTTCTCATCTGTCCCATCCATAACATCCACCCGTCGAGATAATACATCGGCCCTTCCATTCAAAGAGCCTGGCCGGTGGTGGATGACCAAATCAAAGGCCGAAAGCATCTCAGACCAGCGAGCTTGACGTCTGTTGAGATGTTTTGTAGATAGAAATTGTTCTAAGTTTTATGATCGGAAATGACACAAACCTGGTGAGGAGAACCCTCGAGGTAAACGCGCCAATCGCGGAATGCTAGCACAATGCTCAGAAGTTCTTTGTCGTAAATATCATAGTTCTTTTCAGCGGGGTTCATCTTAGAGCTCCGAAATGCACAGGGATGAAGATGTCCATCATCACCTCTTTGAGACAGGATGCCCCCGGTGGCTGTGTCAGAAGCGTCTGTCTCTACCACAAATGGCTTCTCGAAATTGGGATGGATTAATACCGGAGCCTTGAGAAACCGGGACCGAAGATCTGTGAATGCAGCATCGGCCGTAGGAGTCCACTGAAAACTGTGGCCTTTCTGTGTTAAATTTGTCAAAAGAACTGCAACGTGTGAGTAATCGACTATAAAGCGTCTGTAAAAATTTGTAAAACCAAGAAACGCTTGGAGTTCTTTTATCGTTGTTGGAGTCGGCTAGTCTTTAATAACTTGAACTTTGTCTTGACACATCTGAAGGCCATTCGCAGATACTGTCATGCCCAGAAATTCGACTGAATCTTTATGAAATTTACACTTGGCGGCCTTTGCATAAAGACCATGCTTGCATAACCTCTGCAAAACCTTGCGAACCACGGCTTGATGATCCTCTAAATTGGTAGAAAAAATAAGGATATCATCCAAGTACACTACCACTGAGATGTCTAATAGATCGCTGAAAATGTTTTGCATGTGAGCTTGGAATTGTGCCGGGGCATTGGTTAACCCAAATGGCATGACCAAATACTCGTATAACCCGTAACGAGTTTTAAAAGCGATCTTGAATTCATGCCCAAGAGCCATACGAATTCTATGATAAGCTTGGTGAACATCCAACTTCGTAAATATTTTTGCACCAGTGAGGCGGTCCGTGAGCTTTGGAATCAAGGGCAATGGATAACGGTTTCGCACCGTGACATTGTTGAGGTTGCGATAATCTACACAAAATTGAATAGAGCCGTCTTTCTTCTTGGCAAAAACAATAGGGGCTGAAACGGGGGACTTGGACCTCCGGATCCACCCTTTGCCCAAGTTTTCCTCGAGATAACGTCGAAGCTCCTCCAATTCAATCAGGGACATAGGACGCAATCCTGTATTACGAGATTCCTGGCCTTCCTTAAATTCTATTTTCATGTCGGCGGAACCATGGTTTGGAAGTTCGTTAGCCGCTTCCTCACTGAACGCCTCGCTTAAGTCTGCATACACTACCGGAATAGGTGTGGGCTCAACAGAGGTCACCTCAGAAATCTCCAGGCAATAAATTGCTGCTTCCCGTGTTAACTGATGAAAATCTGTCTGCGACACCCGGTTGGGCCCGGTCGTTCGTGGTTGGTGATTTGCTGGTTTCTCCCCGTGGCCTTCCTCCCGGGATAAACCACTGAAACACGTATGTCGGCAATAGAGAGAGTCGAACAACACCTTTTGCTCAGACCATCGGATGGTTGGGTCATGGCGAACAAGCCAAGGAATGCCAAGGATACAATTATAACGCCCCGTGTTGGTGATGTCCGCAAGTAACTTCTCCTGATGATCTCCCACGGTCAAGTCTACGGTTGCTTCGTGAGTGATGAGTCCAGAGCTGATAACTCGGCCATCAATGACTCGAACCTCCCGTGGTGTAGTTTTCAACCTGATAGTAGCATTACAGTGCTTGGCAAAGTCAGGGTGCATGAACACTCCTGTTGCACCGGAGTCCACAAGTGCCACGGCCGACAATTTGTTCATATGCACATTCATAGTCAGATGTTTCTCCATATCTATGGTAGCATGGACACATAAAGCCAAAATATAATTTTCTTTATTTATATAAGAGCTATTACATGTAGCAGAGTCATTTGAGTTCAGACTTAGAGGCGTGTGACGTGCCTCCTTATTATTAGTGCCCGGGTACTGCCTCCAAGTGTTCAGTCCCGGGTTGCTCCTTTTCCCGAGCCTTCATCGTCAGTAGCAGCCAACGTAAGGGGCTTCGAAGGATTAGTAGGACACCGTGAACGTATGTGACCCATCTTCCCACACCCCCAGCACCTTCCTTGACGTTGATACTCCAATCTGTCAGCCGCTGTCTTAGCAAGAGCTGTAGATGCGGTGTACGTGGCATCTAATTCCATGGGAGTGGGACCGGTTGACATCGAAGGTGGCCAGGATCGTGCAACATATTCTCATGGTGCCGAAGTGGACCCCGTAGGCCGCCGGTGTTGTTGTTGCGTCCAGAGTCTATCGTCAATTCTTGAAGCCATAGACATCCATTCTTGGAGAGTGCGAGGCTGAGTCTCAGCGGTTGCGATGGAATCGAGAAGATCGTCTTTTAAACCAGCGCGAAACCGAGCCACGAGACTTGGCTCATTCCACTCTACTTGGGCCGCATGTTCGTTGAATGTTGAGATATAATTAGCCACAGCGCCAGTCTGTTGAATGTTTGCAAGGCGGTCCTCAGCATTGCCGCGTCGATCTATCTCACCGTAAACAGCCACAAGAGCCCTCCGGAAAGCTTCGTAATTGTGCAGTAAATCATGAGACCTGCCTTCATCCAAGGCTTGAAGGATGGGCATAGCCCAGTTCTGAGCTGCCCCTGTTAAGTACGAAAGAGCATACGCTACCTTATCCTCGTCAGAATTATAAGTGTCAGGGTTGCTTCGAAAAACCAGTCGAAGTTGAGCGAACCACTTGTATACCTCTCCTCCCTTTTTTCCAGTGAACTTATCTGGTTTCGCCACCTTGAGTGCCTTGCCGCGGTGGTGTTTCCCTTGATATAAGTTGGAATTTGACACCGCGGTTTCTCCATCATGCAACGGTGTAGGGAGAGGAGGAGTTGCTCGTTCAAAAATTTGTTGAACAATATGAGGAATCGCCGCTTGGAAAACATTCTGAACCTGTTGTTGTATAAACATAGCCCAGTCGGGCCCTGCTTCATTTGGCACAGGCGGAACACCTTCCGTGTTAAGTCTTTCTTGATCCATGGTTACTGGTCCTTATCTTCTGTAATATGTTGTATCAAGATTGCACCTCCATTATCCAATGTCACCATCGAGCAGCCTTGATGGCAAGATGGTCAAAATCAAATACTGCAGATAATGGATTTTATTCCAATTTCACTTTTTCTTGAGCATCTCGCTGTTCGTGATTTTTTATTTTTATTTTTTTCATTCGCTATTTGTGATTTTCAGAAACTCAGCGATTTATTTCAGCCTCTATAATTGATCATCTTTGATTTGATACACCACCTCATATAGCTTCACAAATTTGTGAGTAAGTACAAAGGTCAAGTCTCCCATCATACTCGAACTCAATTACGCTTGTATCATTTTTGAATGCTACTTGTAGCAATTTAAGATGACAGCAAAATGACAGTCTTCAATGCAAAGTATTTAGGGTTGCAACGTCGAAAATAATTCAGGCGTCCAAGAATACTTAAAAGCTTCACTCGTTTCTCCAATACCTCATCCATTTGATTTTCTTGTATCAATTTAACTCCGAGAAGTCGAAATAGATAGGTCAATGATTACTGCTTGGTTGAGAATGACATTCTGCAGTGGTGATCATTGTAAACAATATTTGATGCCAATGAGAGCCATGCAAGGAAGCTCGAATTTGATCTCATCCTCTTGCCTTCATATCCTGCATGTTTCCTAAGAGCGTGAACACTCGTGACTTGTCATAATGTTAGGAATCCATTCCTATTGACGCTCTTACATAATAACTCAAGGTTTCTTATAATATATTCTTTATTAATATCCATAAGTAAACAAGATGACAAGTGAGAGGAAAAGCTTCCTCTCACTTGTTATAAGGAAGACACCATAACCATCCTAACCATCCTAACTACCTCTTTGCTAAGTACTAGTAAGTCCAGACGAGTGTCTACTCGTAACAGTTGCCATTATGAAGTCCATTATAGTTTCACTAGAGGCGATAGGCTTTTCTAATCTCCTCCTAAAGTTCTTCTTGCAATCCCACCTTGCCTTTGCCAGAGCTTGATTCCATGCACAGATAGAAAGGATTGTTCTACAATAAGGAATGTGATAAACAAATGGTGAAATTGGTTGGTTGGACTTAAGGAAGGCTTGGAAGGAATCTCCCCATCCAGTTGTAGCTATGAGTTTGTAATGCTCCTTCAATCCTTTTGAACTAGTCCTTGTTTTTTTCTTTCCTACTTGTCTTCAGCTTCTTGCCTTTTCTCTTCATATTGTTTAGTTCTTTTTTTTTTTTTTTTTTTTTTCTAATACACGTATGTTCTTCTGTTCTGCAGCTTCCTTCTTCCTAGTGAGTTTTGTTTGCAATATACTGACATGACTTTTGTCTGTGAGGAGAATGGATCGGCTGTAGTCAATGATAGGTTTGTTTGTTGTTTTCTTTCTTCATCGTCATCTATATGTTCGAATTTTGGGCAATTTTAGAAATTCGTGAATTCTTGTGGTTTTCCCATTTTGGCTTGACAAACCGTCGTTTGGATTATTTACATTCCCATTGTGTTGGTTTTCTAGTGGAATTTGTTCCAGATCTAAATCACTATCTTCTACAAAATATTGTGTGCAGACTTCTGTTGCTTTAGGGATGATTTCGTCAAATATTTCTTGGATTTGTACTTCATAGTTTGCGTCGATTACGTCAGAATTTATAGAGTCATTTTCAACAAAGTTCATCCATGGCCCCATTTGTCCATCAATTGCATGTGAATTGAGTGGCCATATGTAAGTCACAATAAAACCGCTCTTTAAGTTATTTTTAGTCAAAGCCCTCTTGAATGTTTGGGATGCCTAACCGGCCAACATTGTTTTACCAGCGCCCTGTCCTTGATGTGTGCTAGTTGAAGCATCTCTTCAAAGTCGGAATGCTTGTTTGAACGGGCAGAAGCAACTCTTGTCCAATGGTTGTCGTGCGTGGGAGCAATGGAAAGGCAGTGTGAGGATATCGAACCCAATGGTTTTTGCCTTTTGAATCACGTCCATTATCACATGTGAAGAATGTCTGTCGAGAATCAGTAAGTGCCGATGAGATATATAAATCTCGCCTCTTTTGTTTAGCGCATTTGTGACGTGATTAACCCTTTAGTGACCGGTCGACCTATTTTTGGTCGATTTCTGGACTCATTGCCCTTCCTTGCCTAAAGTGCATCTAATCTGATAAAACACAAAGAATAACGGATGTAGAGGGGATGCATACGCTCCAAATGAACCAAATTTCATGATAAGGCGTGCAAAGATGCGCCAGGTGTGCTTGTCCAAACAAAGATGAGCTGGCCCCTAAGATGATGGATCTCATAAAGAAATACACTTTCTCTGTAAAGGATGTCCCAAAATACAGAGGGAGAAGCTGGCAAGTAGGTGTGGACACGGCTTATTGGGCACGGGGAACGCGCCAGGGTGCCCTATAACGGTCGTCCAGCTGGCAGAGCTTCCTGGGTACGTTGGGCGTCAGAACAAGCCCAACTGCCATTTCAGAGACAAGGCGCCATGAGGACGAGCAGGGTATCCAAGGCGTGTTTTGCTCTCCTTGGGTGGTAGAGGCTGCATCAATGGCGACGTCAAGGAGGAGGGAAACGAAGCTTAGAGTGTGTGGAGGCCGTGCATTGCTTCGTTTCTCTCATGTACATTGGGCGGGAGGTGGATTTGTACACTTCTGTTCTGACGGACTGCCGTATCAACTAGATCCAAGAGATATGGCGAGGAGTGGGTCTGGAAGATCATTGCAATGTGTGGAAGACAAGGATACCAAAGGCGTGTGTGGACTCTCTGATTCATCAATACTAGTAGTGGGAGAGCGCGACTGGAGGTGGCGTGGCGAGTTCCGTAGTGGTGGCACCGTGAAGCCGATCATTGTGTGGAGTTGGGATGCATCGCGGCGGCCGTGGTAGAAATGTTTTCAAAAGGACGGCTATGGCGGCTGGAGATGGACATAGGCGACAGACGATTGCAAGTTGGCCTGATCCTCCTGTGCCAGCCATTGGAGATGCTACGACAATCGAAATACTTCAAGAGTTTGGAGCTAAAAGGGGAGTCACCGGAAGAGATTTGCGCATTATCCTGGGTTTGCTTGGACGTGAGTACTTGTTGTCGATCCCTGTTCCTGAGGGCGCTTTGGGGTTTGAGGATTTGGCAGCTGTCACAAATCGGCAACTTCGTTGGGTGTTTCGCAAGCATTTGGCAACTGTGTTGGGGTGGACGTATCGACGGGAAGAGGGAGATCCAGATGGGATTCCCAACGACCTCAATGTCGCACTCCGAACACGGGTTTTCCCCGGAGCATGACATCGACCTCAATGTCCGAGATGGGGAGGAGAAGGAGCTCACCAATGGAGAATTTGAGCAGCTCATGGAGGGTGTTTATAGTGCGTTGCCAGCATTGGCTGAGATCCCGGCGTTGAACACATCTGTGGGACGCACACCCCGCACACGAAGTGAGACAAAGGAGTCAAGGTCATTGCCAGTCACGGATGATACTGGTGATACGGTGATTCTTCCACCAAATTTGACCAGGCAAAAACGACCATACAATCGAAAGGCCTCATTAGGGGCACCTACGTTACTTGTGCATAAAGAGCCTTGCCAGCTTTGTGTTGTTGACCTCTTCGGGATTGCTGAGCGAGGAGTGGCCACTACTCACAGCCCTACGCAACCAAAGCCGAAGCGGTCGTATCGGAGGAACTTGAGTGCAGAGACAGAAGAGGCGACTGTAGGAGCTCCTGCAGGTGGTCGAGGACGCGGGAGAGGGCGTCAGGGGAGAAATCGTGCCCTTCCGGGAAGGGACCGAAAGGCTCTGTTGTCGGACGCGCCACCTGAGTCCCCAGAGAAGGCAGTGCCAAGACCCTCGGTCTTCTTCACACCGCCAGAGACCAGGTCCCGAGGAAATGGGAAGCGACCCTCTGCGATGAGAGAGGGGACCCCAAGGATTCTCTTCAGGGAGGCAACGGACGCACGCTCCCAGATCGAGAATCCGGATCGAGGAATTCAGAGCAGCACGGCATCTCAAGTCGAGCCGTCCATAGTAGCAGCGGGCGATGGCCTTGAAGACGAGCAGTTACGCGCTACATCAGTAATTGGTTCCAATGTGGGGCCGGTTGACCCTGAACTTTTATTTCATGATGTCCAGGATGGCAGGAACGTCGCTCTTCAGGGTCCTGGGTTGCCGGCAGTTCATGGGTCGCCTAGTACTGTCGCAACGCCATGGGTTCGTCGGCCTGGAAAGGAGCATGTGGTGGAAGGCCCCAGCTCCAGCCACCTCATTCGCCAAACATGGCAGTACCAAGGGGAGTTTCATTTGGCCAATGAAGAGATCTCCGATGTAGAAGAAGACAGCTTTGCCGATGTGCTCCAACCCATGGAGCTTGCAGGTGCGGTCCGCACCAACTTCGTCAGAATTCCATTTATTAAAATGCAGTGGGGTGGGGAGTTGCTAGAGAATCCTTGTGGTAGTGCCTTCGGACGCGTGCTAGAGGTACTGGTGTCGGATGAGGGTCAAGATCCTTGCATTTTGTGCGATTTTGGTGCAGATTTTGGCACACAATGCGTGTTCGAAAAAGACTGTGAGTACGTGGGTGCTACTGCGGGTGGCGTGGACGCGAGCAATGCTGCTGCGCGTGGTGTGGACGTGGGTGAGGCTGTCCCGGGTGATGGGGTCTTGTGTTCAGATGATGAGTGGAACCCGAACATGTGGGACTTATGTTCGTCAGGCGACGGGTACTCTGATGGAGACTCAGATGATGGCGTATGTCCAGAAGACGATCCTGCAGCACTACTCGGAGAGCTTGGACTATATGCGCACGGACCCCAACCAGAGGACGAGCAGTTTCTGAGCAAGTATAGCGAGGCCAATTGGCATGCAAAAACGTGGTCCCTTTTACCACGCCATGCCTTCACTGGCCCGACGCCAGGCCCCATCCAGCAGTTGGGTTCAGAGCCCATGACTCCTGTAGAGTGTTTCTTGCGCTTTTGGGATGAACGGATCCAGCGTAAGATTGTCTACGAAAGCAATGCTTACGCTGAATATGTTGATCCCCAATCCGGAAAGCGCAAGGGAGGTGTGCCGCCATCAGCTCCAATAACATCCGAGGAATATCGGCAGTTTTGTGGCATCGTCACCCTCATGGGAATCAGGAAGCAGCCCTCCATCAGGGACTACTGGCGGCGAGTTGGCAGCACCCTACATTGTGACGATGTCGTGCAGACGATGAGCCGATTCCGGTTTCTCTACATCCTCCGATGTCTTCATATGGTGCCAAAAGGTTCATACATTTCCAACAAAGCCGACCCTGCTTATGACCCTATTGGAAAGTGCCGGTGGATCTTAGATGCTGTAACTGCTAATTTCAAGGGGTTCTGGAACCCAGGCCCATACATTAGCATCGACGAGTGCATGATTGGGTACAATGGCAAGTACTGTTCTTTCAAACAGTACTTGCCACTCAAGCCTATTACACATGGCATCAAATTGTGGATCCTTGCCTGCAGTTCTACGAAGTTCGTGTGGAATATAGAGGTGTATGTCGGAGCGGGAAACGAGCGTCGAGCTGGACATGTCGAGCTTCATCCTATGGGCATGGGAGCCGGAGTTGTCACTCGCCTAACCGCGGGCATGGAGGGGATGTTCTACCGAGTGGCGATGGACAACTTTTTTTTCTTCCGCTAAACTTTTTGACAACTTGTTGCAGCGCGGATTTTATGCCATCGGAACGACGAGGCAACTCCGTCAGGGCTTTCCAAGCTCCCTCAACATCACTGGGCGAGAAACTCGTGGGACACTGCAGATACGCGTCCACCGCGACCGCCAAATGGCCGCCATTCACTGGCAGGATACCAAAGGCGTGCACTTTCTGGCGACGTCCGAAGATCCGATGGTCCAAGGTGGTGTTTCTGTGCTTCGCAACAAGGGTGCGTAACGTTTGCCGATACCTACTTCTCCGATCCAACTTGCATACTCTCAACACATGCGAGGTGTCGACGTGAGCGACCAGTTGAGGGGCTCCTACTCAGTGCAGATTGCTACCAAAAAGTGGTGGCACCGTGTGTATTTCTTTGCCATGGACACGGCGCTCACCAATGCGTACATAGTTTATCGAGAGGGATGTGATGCGCGCGGTGTTCGTAGGAAGACCCACCTCGACTTCCAGCTTGAAGTCGCTTACTCTCTTATGGGACTTCCTGTTCCATGTGGAGTTGCAGGCACAGAGACACCTCCATGCCGACGCGCCCAATCAATGCCCCCCCCACCTGGTCGCACAGGCCGAGCCCACACTCCCCACCCGACAGTGAAGCGCCGAGTCTGCTTCGTGTGTCGTAAGCGCACCATATATGTCTGCCAAAAGTGCTACGGCACTCGTCTATGCAGGGGCGACTGCTTCGTCTACTATCATGAAGCGCCTGTGACACTCTAACTTCGCTCTATGGGTGGTATTTCAGAGTGGATGAGTTTATGGAAATTACCCGGGTTCCACTCCATGATCCGGAGGTGGAGGTACGTCATAACACGTCATGCTTCACTGTTTACGTTGCACACCTTTGTTGATCACACATACTCCTTGATTTTGGTACTAGGAACATGCGTTGTTTGGAAGTTATGTGTATGTTGACAACTCGTGTGTACCGTGCTCAGAGAGAAAGGAAAGGAGCTGCGGCAAACATGATGTCTGTAAGGCTAGGATGAGCGTGCTCATGAGCGTTTGATTTGGAAGCTGATCAGGGATTCAGAATTTTGAGTAGAAATATCCGCAGGAGGTGTTAGACTTCTGGCAAGTTTTGAGCATGTTGCTATTTTTCAGTTGGCAGCGTTGTTGTTGGACCCTCGTTGTGTCATGGGAAAGAAAAATAAATAAAAAATAAAAAACAATTTTGGAACACCGCCTTGTCTGAATCTCGTCAGTGCATGCTTTGGTGGTCGATAAATTTCTTTAGGAGGATGGACTTGGAAATGGGAAGCGGCCCTCACATGAAAATCACCAAATATTATCTCGTGAGTTCAGAACTTCGTGTGGTCAATCCAACGCCTAATGGACGTTTTTTGATCCGATATGAGTTGGGCGAGCCCATGACCAACGGTTTTGAGCTTCATGGGACTTCTTCCTTACAGTCCAGATAAGCTCGTACTGGTGTGGGTAATGTGGGAACGTAGGAGACCGCCATGCTGGATAGGATGGGAGCGCCACGGAGCGCATGACTTGGACGACCACTGGAAAGATCTGGCTCAGTGGAGCAGACGTGTCTGTCCTTGAATCGCAAAAGATGCACCCTGTATTTGTACCTCTGCTGAAACCTGTAGCTCAGATGCACCCAACCGTATTGCACAAAATCCGTGGTTGTATGTGAAGTAAATCGTGAACACAAATGCAAAAATGACTGCAGATGTTGATTAGTGACACAATGGACCGGTCCGATCTTGCAGTATACCTCTCCCGGCACAAATACTGAGACGTATTTGCTTCGCAACCAGTGTATTTTCTAGCAGATGTTGCTCATTCCACCGGCCATGACATGTTCATTTCTCAGCCAATTCAGGTGATCGCGACCCTAACAGACTTGTAGCCAAGTTGTCGACGTTGCCTAGTAGTCTCAGAAACATCCGACGGCTGTCCCGGTAGTGATGCACGAATTAGTCAAAACATCTCTCGAGATATCTGGGTATGTTCAGGCGGCAGCCTCCATGATCAAGCATTACTCACGACCAAACACAAAGGCCGATCACCTTAATTTTTTTCAGAACACCTGTACATGAGAATGTAGCTGCAGTTTGTACGGTCCGATTTCTCATTTGCAACTCGGATTCACAGCCAAAATGCGACTTTTCAATAATACATTCAAAAAATGCGCTGCCTCCCCAGATCGACCACGGTCACTAAAGGGTTAATCCAAAATTCAAAGAGAAAGCTCGTCACCCAAGCATGTTTTTTCATTGCTATAGTCGCTCCTTTTTTTTGCATTGCAACAAATATTCTTGTATCTTGCGCTTTCCTTTAAAAATGTAATAATTGGGTATCACTTCTCATGTTGCGTTGCTACACACAAGTACTGTCATCCACTCACGTTCCTTGGGTGTTATGCTGATGACATACCTAATTTCTTTTTTGCAAAGACAAGCCCTCCTCCATTTCTCCCTACTTGCAATCCAGTTTCATCGCAGTTCCAAATGCGGTTTGTTGTGTACTGATGTTTTTTGTAGACCTCTTCAAGATTGTTGTAGAAAGAGGCTACATTGATTGGGTTCAGATGTTTCGCTCGTCCAACCTCAAGCCCTTGTAAAAGTCAAATTGATATGTTTGGAGTACGTCTCCTAAATCCTCGCATCCAGCTTTGACCGCGTATTCCATTTGTAAATGGCCTCTTTCTTCGGTAATCACCGTTGCTTGCATTCTGAGTTGGAAAGTAGTCATTGGAAATCCTCTTTCATACAGATCATAGATGTGTTTAACCAAAAGTTGCTCTATTGAAGGTGTTAAAATACCAGCTTTACCTTTTTCCTCGATCTTGTTAATCCCATAATGTGTCCCCAAAGCGTGCTTCTTGGAATATCGAAATAACGTGCAACGGCTCCAATCTTCTCTTCGCAATCTACTGCAGCCTTCAATTGGGTACTTGTCTACTTTCCATTATTTTTTGCAGAGGTTGGCCTTTTGCACATTGGTGGGTCTATACATCGTCTGGTTGTCCTCGTGACCTCTGTTCTAGCACTGGATATGAAAACTAGATTCTAATTGTGATCAATTTCTGTGTTCTGAGGTCTGACTTGGTTCTCGACTTGATTGTAAGACCCTTTGTGAATGCTCACATGAAGAATCACTTCCATTTCTTTTCAAAGGTTCTGCCCTCACAACTAACTCTTCAAGTACATTATTTTTATCTGCTCCTGTGATACTATTGGAAGAATTCTCATTTGAACTTGAATCACTCTCTCTTTGATAACTTTTAATCCAACTTGGTTCCTCATTTGATTGTGATATTGTATCATATATGTTTTATAGTATTCAGTTTGATTTTTAACTAACAACCTAACAAGTCCTAATTGGGCCTTAACCCTTTAACGTCCCATTTCAACACTGTTTTCAAAGATTCGTTATAAAATGTTTGATGAAAACCAAAAATGGAGTTGATGTACAAAGCAAAGTTGTAAATGTCAATGTGAAGATCACATCTATACGGTTGAATTTATCATATATTTCTTTAATATTTTTAAATTAATTTTGCGAGGTTTTCTCTTGTAATTCAATTAAAAATCATGAATTAACGGAATTCTTTTTTAAACATATTGTAATGAAATTGGAATAACATGCACTACAAGATGGTATGGTTTCCATTATTTGATTCTACTTATTTTGGAAAATCATCTTTAAGGTCCCACTTATTGAACTAAGAATGAAACTTGACATAAACCACTTGTGATGTTTTTTCAAAAATCATAATAACCTATTTTGAAGATTCAAACCGTACAAAGGATAGTCAACTTGCACAAGAACCATGAGAAATTTTGGTGGATGAAAACTGTACAATTCGGATGGAATCCGAACAGTTTGAATCTGTTCGTCGTCCACTATGTGGACACAGGCGCCAGAAAGGGTTAACCCCTAAGTGACCGAACGACCATTTTATGGTCGCTGCCCTTTTTTTACGGGCTGCCCGAGATGAAAAAAAAACTTTTTTGAAAAATAAAAAATATTTTCAAATAGGAAATCAAGTCTACTTTCCAACCCAATTTGAATTATGTCAATCCGAGTTAAACTCCATCAAGGAGAAATTTTCAAAGACAAACACCTCAACATTGTCCTAGTGTTACAAAACTTACTATTTCGGGAAAGTAATGATGTTCCCTCTTTGAATTTTTTTGCTTTTTTGAACTTTAGAATAGAATGTCTAGTTTCAACCAATCATACCAAATTTCAAATTCTAAAAATAAAATTTGTAATTTTGGTGAATATTCAACGATAAATGCTTCTAAATTTGTGTACTGAGTATCGAAAACATTTTTTGAAAGTTTGACCATACGGATAATTACTAAACATCGTGCTTCTTATTTTCTCTTTTGAACCAATCTTCATCGAAGTTGTAGAAGCAACATTTTATAGCACATTTAGGTTTGGCCCTTACCCCCTCTGTCATTTAGGGGTTAATTTACACTCACTCTTGCACCTTGTTGAGGAAGAGATTCATCCCATTGCTCAAAGGTAGACTCACTGCTCACCAACGATTTTACTGTCTCTGTCAATTTAACCACGTACAGTAACAAGTTCATTCAATCGAAGCATTTTTCAGCTGGGAAGGAGCTTGTGATTGATCAGGCAGGGCATTTAGCTCATGAATGACTGCGACCTGGTGTAATAGCTTTAGCAAATGGAATGATTCACGAGAACAAATGGATGACAAACAGTCTACTAAGAGCACCATTAGAAAACAAGCATTTCTTCAGGATATGTGCACCAATTGAAACATTTATGAGAATGAATGCATCCAATATTTCAAATTCTCCAGTATTGTACATACTTGGATCAATCTCATTGCTCACAAGCTGTACAGAAATGAAATGTTCTTCCCTTCGAGTTAACTAGCGTCTTCCTGGGCATCGGCATCAACTCATTACTCTGCACCACCAAAAAGTTGACTTCTGAAGGTGCCTGCACGGCTGCGCGAGCAATTTTTGATCAATATGTTCTTCTAGCCAACTGTATGCAATGGATTGCAGCTACAGTGCGTGTGTATTTGAGAGAGAGAGAGATGCAAACTATATTTTTGAGAGAGAGAGAGAATTCATACTTGTTACAGTACTGTAGAAGTAAGCTTTAACTTAAGTTGTTTGAGGATTTTTTGAGCATTTGAGTATCATGGATTTTGCATGTTGTCTACTATTTTACCATAATTGGTTATAACATTTTTAATGCTCATTACCCATAAAGCGACTTTCACAAGGCCCATGATGGATGCTGGCAACCCCTCACTTTCCTTTCTCCCATGCCCATTCAAAGCATTTCACCTACAATGAACTAAGAGCAGCTCCACCGCAGCCCTCCCAGAGTCTCACACTCCAGAACTAGATGAAAAGTGCCAAGGGCCCTTCAAAAATGCCTCTTGACTCTTGATCCTAGCGTGTTAAGAAATGGCCCTTCAAATCACTATTTAGTTGACTATATCCCCAAATTCTACTTGTGATTGGTCCATTGACTATTTGATGTGCACTTTTGATGTGTGAAGGGCGTGCAAGGGTGGGGGAGTGTAAGTGCAAGGGCTCTTCAAATGTAAATGAATAATTTCAGCGAGTCATCTCTAGCGTGTAGCGTGTAGGAGTGGGGATGCTCTAAACTATCAAAACTAGACTCACGTTAAAATCAATGCCTTGATGTAAACACAATATTTTTATGAAAAAGATCATTAGTTGCCATGTTTGGCAGCTGATGGGGTTAAAATGCACTTAGTCATCACTCTATACTTAACTGCCGTTTATACTGTTTATGTGGATGCATAGCTCATTTATAGGAGTCTATTAATGGTCGGTGTTGGTTTATGGCCCACTCACCTTACAATAAAAAAATCCAAGCATCTTCAGAAATCCTTGAAGTCCGCTCCAGAAAAAGTATTTGACTGTCGGCTTTGAGAGCGTCCACCACTTGGATTACCACCCTTGGCAATAAACTCTTGTCGTGCTGCTTCCAACTTCTCCAACTGAAGTGGCACCCATGACGGGGTCCTCTTGCTCACTATCCAGAGTGCCTCGTTTGTAGTTTTATGTTTGAAATCCGGAGACTTTGGACTGGGCTGCAATATTCAAACAAATCCATACACATGAAGTCAGCATCGTTCCAAAACCAATGATTTCACAAGCAGTAATGATCTCTAAAAAATGGAACACGCCAATCAATTCCGATTGCCTCCAGCACTTCAGCACAAAACGGTGGGATGGTTTGATTAGACTGCTTGAGTGATTTCGTACACATGACTTCACCTTTTTAGCCCGATTGTCCCACCAATGGTCTGGGTCCGAAAAGAAAGCATTCCAAAGCTTCTCTGTTTCAGCATTCGCTTCTGCATACTTCGCTCCTGTGGCCAGCAAGTCGTCTGAAGTATTAGTGAAAGAAAACAAAAGACCAACCAAAGCACCAGCACCTTCAAAATTTACAGATGGACATACAACAAAGTAAATGAGACAGCCGCTATCTTGGAAACCCAGCGTTAACAAAATAAACACCTTGCTAATCAGAAATAGAGAAGCTCTCAATCAAAAATAGAGAAGCTCTGAGGAAACTTACCAACAGATGATTGTGGTTGGGTAGAACGAGATTGCGTCCATGGCGATGAGGTACCACGACCACCGCCTGTTGTCGCCGAGCGATTACCTTCCACAAAGTGTACGTTACTCACTACCACCTGAACACCATCGTTTCTTACTTAGATTAGCTGCAGACCTCATCTAAGCACGCATGAAGACATAAATACTAAGAAATAATAAGACGAGACACAAAAGGCGGGTCGCACCAAACACTAAACTTACTTACAGTAAGTTTGAACGAGGAACACCACTTAACCAAATACTCACCCGGGCTGTTCGTTGATTTACTTCACCCTTCATGAAAGTGTCCACCATCATACGCCCAGTGACATAAACCTGATCTCCTTTCTTCAAGTGATGTCCTGCAATTTCAGCAAGGGAATCCCAGAATTCCATCTCAAACCTGCAACGCAAAAATTATTTCAGCTCCTCGCAGGGATACCGGAAGACAGAATCTTCCGTTTTTTCTTGCCTTAGCCTGCAATTTTTTCGACTCTGTTCTTAAACCTTAAACGTCAACTCAGCCCCTCAGGCATGGTTTTCCAGAGTTTCCACACCACTTTGATCATGAATTGCTAATAATGAAGAGATGTTTTTATGAATTTCTCTTTCAGGCATCATCCATGACAAGAATATTATATACCTACACTTTTACAATGTAAATTACTTCTACATTTTGAGGGTTAAATTCAGAAAGACTCCTTTCATTCTAAATGAGGAAATGACGTTTAAGGGTTAAGCTAGAAGTACACATACAAAGATTGAAAATCGTCTAAAAAGGCTCAAATTATCACTGTACTAGAAATCGGAGAACAGAATAAAACGGTTTCATTCCGTTTTCCGGTAACCTTAGTTACTCGTATATGTAACGAGTCAATCAAGCAAGCCTTCGGCATATGATATACCGTTATGCTCGACTTTCATTGCTTACATAAAATGATGACTGTAAATCGTCTTCAACTCCAGCAGGTACCGTGAACCTCAGCTACATTACAAGAGGTGTAATTATAAAGCCATTTGTCAACTGGTCTAGGTTTTGTAACCTAATCTTTAGCATTGAGTTCTGCCAAACAGAGACCAAACAAGTTTTCCAGGAAACTGACTCCAATTGAGCAACAAAAAATGTACCAGCTGGGAGGTTCGTCTTTATTCAACGAATTCCGCAAAACAGCCAAACTGGACTTGGCTACCACTTTCCCAGTATCCAAGTACTTAATCTCCATATCCCGCCCGACATTCCCAATCAAGTGCACAGTGTTCGCCATCTCCTTGGACCACGGTACGCTGCTCGGCCTCGGAAACTCATTGTTACTATCAATCTCCACCTCAAACCCTCCCGGTGTCTCCGGTCTCCATTGTTGACTCGCCGTTACCACCACCTTGGGTGCCTGGGAATAGAACCTCGTCCGCAACGGCGCCACCATCACCGAGGAATTGAACCGCAACGACAATCCCGTTCTCCGCAACGCCAGTCCCGCTCGCGCGAAAGCCATCGAAGCCGCAGCACCAGATGACGATTGCGCTAGTGTGACCGCAGAAGACATCGCTCGCCTTACAACCGCAGTCTGCACTGCCATAGGCAACAATTCTCTTCGCCTTCTATCTCAAACCGTCCGCTCCGGAATTGTGAATCGATCCGCCACCCCTGGTTCCACGCCCCGTTTCAGACTGACGACTGATCTGCCATCACTATACCCCCAGCCTCACTCCTCGGTCCAGCTACAGCTAGAGCACCTCAATCAACTCGCACAGCGAGAACAGCGCAATCAACGAGTAAACCGACTATCTTCTAAAATCACAAAAAACAGAGTGTGAGAAATCTGAATGACTGCAAGCCCCCCAATGCGCTTACAGTTCAAGAAATGAGTCGAGTTCAAAGTACGACATCCAATCAGTAATATCATAATAGCTAAATAGCTCAACCATTTCCATTCCGAAGAAACCGTTCCCTTAGCTCAGGAGACGTAACACCCTCTACGAAACAAAAGTTTTTAAAGAAAACCGAATGACCGTTGAAATACATCTTGTAACGCCCCCACGCCGTCACAACATATTCGCAGCTGCAAACTTCAACCTAATTCGCATCGTCCAAGTCCACACCGAGCTCCTCCCGCACACTCTCAAAAATGCCAGCATATTCAAAAATTTACAAAATGAGGTCCGTTTGAAAAACAGGCGCGCTACCGATCCCAAGTCAGCAACATCAACGCTCAAACGAGAATCTTCGTTTCCATTCACAAGTAGAAACGACACAATCCCATTCCCGAACCCTAAAATGAGGAGACAAGTGCCAGACGGAGGCGGGGGGAGAAAAACGACGACAGAAATCGGAAATGGCGGTCAAATTCGGAGATGAAAAATGCTATGAGCAGAGGAGAGAGAAGGTGATAGTAAGGAAGGTACCGTGGTGGCCATGGTGCACGATGCGGATTGCGGAGGCGATGGAAACGAGCCTGCGCGCGAGGTGCTAGAGCAGCGCAATGCAACATCAACTCATCGGGAAAGCCGAACCCTAAAAGAGCGCATCCAGGTGGCACAGTACTTACTTCAAAAATGAGCAAATAAATAAAACCCAAACCACAAACTATCAAAATCTATACCGTAGCTTCCTAGCAGCTCGGTCAGAAAATAAATAATTGAAAGGGTGCCTAAATTTTTGGGAAATTACTGACCTTGTTTGTCCAAAAGAAATTAAAAATATTAAAAGTCAGGCAGTTTAAATATTATTATATTTATGTTAATGTCCAATTTTAATATATTGATTTTCAAGTTGTCTAACTGTTTTTTATACTTTAACTAATTATTAGGGTCCTAGCTGCTAGGAAGTTACGATAACAAAATAATAACAATGTGTTTGTTGACGAGGTGATATTTTCTACATGCATACTTTCTATGTGTATGAGCGTAAGGGCCGCTTCACACATTGGGCAATGGGCAAGGGTCAAGGCCTAGAGCATGCCCAATTTGCACCGGGATCAAGTTCTCAAACCAAGAGTGAGTTCTAATTTTAAAACATTAAAAATCATAAAGTTGGGATCAATTCTCTCATGTGGAAAGGCCAAGAACAAAGTGTTGAAAATTTCAACTCATTTTCCTCTTTCATTCTCATCAATTGGTAGACATAAGACACAATAGACATGAAAGCTAAAAAATATTCTAGATGCAATTTTTAGAGGTAAATTGCACTAGGTGTTGTCATGCCTCTTTCAAGAAGATTGATTCTCAATAAATTATCTCCTGGAGAAGTCACTGTCAAGAATTTAGATAACTATGAGAGAACAAATATAGGGTGTCTTTTATTCATCTTAGATAAAAATTATAAATTTATAGAAGTAATATAGGGTGTTATAAAACCAAATTGGGAATATTGAAAGAATATTCATATATTATATATATGGAATATACCATACATATTATAAATAGTAGAATATTCCAATTATTTCATAGCCCCCATTGAATACCCTTTGTACGCTCATATATACTCCAAATTTACACTAAGTGACTTCCCTAAGAATTAACTCTAAGGTAGTGATTTTTGGAGATCTTTTGGTTGTTTAACCCCTAACTGCCTAACTAGGCGTTTTTGGCCTAATGTACAGAATTGAAATTTGATTTCTCATCTATGATGCACTTTTTGCAAGTAAAAAAAAGTACTACAAAATTCTATGACAAGATAGCTTCATGCATGTGTGATCCGATTAGAAAGGGGATGATTTATGAAAATTTTATGCCTCATTTCATGCCACTCGTTTCCACCAAAAATTTCTAAGATCTTAGTGCTCATGGAAAAATCAACTCATAAAATTAAGCCACCAAAAATCTCCAAAAATCACCACTAACATTTAGAGTATTATATTTCAACCCATCACAAAAGAATTCATCCACACACGGTTAATATCTTATTTGTAATCAAATTACAAAAGAATTTTGAATTTTACTTTACAACTTTTATACAAAAATATTGGTGATTGCAAACAGAGATCTAACTGTATAGATAGAATCTAAAAATTCATAATGCACAACTATTATTTATACATCAAGTTCAAAATCTACCTCTTAACTACATTTTATAATGCATCTTTGCAATTCTCCAAATCTGTAGAAGGCTGTAGGCATTTCATAACATTCAATAGCCTTCAAGAAGGCTGCTTGTTAGGTTCATCCACCTTTATATATGGAGTGACCAGTGATCTGTAATTGAATGGGCTATATGAATCAAATAAACAATTACAGGACACTGTTGAATTGTGACTAAGTGATTGCTTTCGATTATTGTTCACCATGATTAGTTGCTCTTGCTTAATGCCACCTGCCCCCATAGGTACTAATGTGATGTGGAATATCCCACATCATTTCATTGGGGGATGAAATGATGTGGGATATTCCACATCATTCTGTTGGGAGAAGGCAGTAGTCACAGAGGCTACTGAATGTTATGTTAGGGGTTAAGTTTGGAACAAAATTAGAGCATCAGAGGAGGGCGACACGTGGCATGGCAGTCTACCAATCCCAAGTCACCTCCCTGGCTGGCTCACTCACCAGTGAGATTCCCAATTCACCTGGCTCGCTCGATCCATCCCTCGATCGCTCCATCCATGTCTGTCGTCAATCCTTTCTCGCATCGCCATCGCCATCGCCATCGCCATTGCTCCTCACAACAACAACCTCAAACATCAACAGGAGTCTCCGCCAGTCTGCATTTCCTCTTTCATTTCCTGCCTGAAAATCCATCCACAGTAGCTCCGTCACGCTAAATCCTGTGATCTTCCTTTCATCATGACTGGTTAGGGTTCAGCCCTCCATTGAATCGTCGCTCACTGAATCATCCTTCCCTTCACGCTCGCCAAATTCCGCTCTTCCGCCATGGCCGCCAACATTCTCGGTACATATTCGTTTGCACCTCCGGATGACTTTTTGATGAGTTTCTGTCAGTCATGTGAGGGTTTCGTGTAATTGCTAGAACAGCAGAATGTTCTCGTTTTTTAGATCAGAGTCAGTTTGTGTTTTTAAAAAATTTGCATCTGAGAGGTTGGAGCTCAAGAACAGAGGATGTTCAAGAAAGAGATGGAGTTATTCGTAAGGGCGGAGTAGTCGTATTCTTTTTTTCTGATTGCACTTTTGGAGTTGGATCGTGGAGTTATCGATTTTTTGTTGGATTGATTGTGTAGTGTCGATGGCGGGGATGGAGAGTGAGAGGATCTTGGTGTCGCCGATTCGGAAAGGCATTCCTAGGACGAGGAGGAGAATTGATTCGTCAACGGTGCGAGCTTCTTTTTACAGAGAGAATTTCTCCGAGGTGCTTTATTATCGCAATTCTCACTATTTCGACAAAATAGCTTGAAGTTGAGACAGAACTAGCTGTGGTCATATACTTTGAATCAACTATAATTATTCACGCAGAAATGAATGTTCTATTTGCAATTGTATTTGAAGTACGTTTGATTTTGGCCCATTTTTGGCCTCGTGTTTTTTTTATCCCGTTTTGAGGAGTTCACGAGGAGAGTTCTAATTAGTTTTTGGAATGAATACATGCAATTTTGTGGACTGGTATAAATTTTTTCCCCGTTTAAATTATACTTTTCACAATATAAAAAATCGAAATGGTCATTTTAAACTCATGAATCCTTGGTCGTTAAAAGTCAAAAGTTGGAGTTTTAAGTGTCACTGAATATCCATCCGTGTCCCTTCTCTCAGCTGTTTGAGTTACACTACTCGAAATTTTGAGAGTTCGTGTTTTGCTGATTTTGAGCAGGAGGCAAAGTGTACCGTTGCGGGATCATTTTCCTTGAATTGTAGCGGTACCTCACATTCGAGATCGAGCCATATCTGTCGCGCTGATAGTCTTGGTGTGAGTAACTTGCAAATGATTTTTATATTCTGATGGTATGTATATGTATGAATCATGTTTGCATGTTTGCAAATTGAGCTCCTTGACAGAGCTTGTATTTTCTTTGGTTATTCCAACTGGTATTCTGCTCGTTCCATTGTCGCATGGATGGTTTCAGTTGCGAGTGCAGCTGTCGTCAAAGTTCACTCTCTCGCGTAGGATGTAGTTTGTGAGGGTTAATCTCACTTTTTTCTGGGACAACGCTGACAGGCAATCCGGGTTACCACTGATTTGGACATCGGAGCAGTTGATCACGGAATATGGGAGCGTGTACAATTGCTGGAGAGGTAACTACGGAAGTCCTCTAATGGCGGGGATACTACAGTAGTTCGGATTTGTGTGTAGTTGGTTTCAATCGATATTTAGTGCAATGGTGTGGTTTTCTTTCAGATCTCGGAATTTCTCTGTTGTACCCGTTTTGACATTTTACTCGCGTTAACTTATGCTTATATATTCAGGCAGTTAGGAGTTGCGGTGGCAGAAGAAAATTATACAGGCGCGACGAGGTGGTTGTTGTGTTAGTGACCCCCTTGATGCTCTATGCTTGTTGTCATTGGTTTACAGCTTGCTCTTAAATCATTGAGGTATTGGACTTGATTGTGGGACAAGGATGTGAGCTTTCACTTTATGTATGCTGCTGTAAATTTCTTTTCTTAACAAACTTTATCTTCTCTTCTAAGTTCAGCTTCATATATCATCATGATTTACGATTGTCAGATTACGGGACCAGCTTACCAGTTTGAAATCTAGGTTGACGCCCGGAGAGCAGGTAAGACATGTAACGAATATGGAGGTTTTCAAGGTCTTTGGAATTGGAATTGTCTCGATCTAAGAGCTCTATTTGTTAGCTTCTTTGCATGTCTCTTAGGATCCAGGCATGATTGGGAAAGTAGAGAATAGGACGTCTTATTTTATTGGATGCTTGATAGATTGAGAGACGACTGAGTTGTGTATTGATATAGTCAGTATCAGATTCGTACTCACTTTGAGTAATCACTTTTACACACCTTTTCTTTGTGTGGCACCAGTTTCTCTTGACGTATTCTGCCCGAGCTAGGAGTGGCAGCTTGGGCCAGAGAATGACGGCGCTAGCAGTAAGTCGGTGCACCCCTCGTGCAAGGCATAAATTTTGATGAGATGGCTTTGGTCCAACTTGTTCCAGCGGAGCATCGTTGATGAATTTTAGGATGTGGCCAACTGATATTGAAGATTTGTAAAATGCTCTTGATGCCAACAAGCATTTGTCTCTATGATCAGGCTATGGGTGAACTGGGTGACCACCGTGCCTTGCATGTTTTACTGGAAGGCTTGCGTGACAAGAATCCTCTTGTCGTGGAACAGACTGAGAAGGTGCAATTTCACGTTATATCTCACTTCAGCCTTTTTTTGCTTTGTTCTGAGTATGCTTATTCAGGTGTTCGGCAGAAACTAGATTAATAAGATTAGAATAAGCAATTAGATTAATAAGATTGTATAGTAGCTATATAATTGGTTTATCTTCGCATTGATACGAGGTGCAGTGTTTCTGTTTCTTATTCAAGAATGAGAATTCTAGTATACTGAGAAGGTTTTGCAACTTATCTTACTGCTTATCTGGCTTGCACATGTGAATGGATATTATTGTGTGCTTTTGTCTTTGAAGTACGCTTACTTGGTAGGCACGATGATACAGGCGATGTGGAAGATATTCATGCGGTCTGGGAGGGAGGACATCGATAGAAAGCTTCAGGTCATTATCGATAGCTATTCTTCTTTTCAGATTTTTGTCAATTGTAATACAAGTGGGTTCTGTAGTTTGTCCACTTCCTTGTGTAGTCGTCCTGTTCACCCCTATTTACTTGTACCAATTGATTCTTATTGAAACCAATAGCATATGTCAAATACACTTGTATAGTATCGGTGCTCTAATTTGTGTTGAGAACTTCATATGGTTTTTGCTTGCTGTCTTTGGATCTCTTTGGTTATAGGACGGAGTTGAGCTTTTAATGACCAAAGATGGATACAAGAAGGCAAAGAATATTCTCACCGAGGTGGGTGAACACCTGATCCTTACCCAAAGTTCTCCAGCAATGTTTTTTAACGAGGTGACGTTTGATATTTTATCCTGAAACCCCAGCGGGACCTGGCTGCCAATGAAAGGACTTTCGTATTGACGCCATTTCTGTCCATCTACAGATCATAAATGAGGCCCCTTCATTTGCAGAGGGGTTCAACAAACGAGCAACTGTGAACTACCTACTCGAGGTACATATATGGATAGCTAATTCGCAAATAGTAGATGCATTGCGGGGGCAGTGAAATCTCTAATTGCACGTTGTTTTTTCAGTGGTATGATTTGTCAATCCTTTCTCCTGCTTCTAGTTCAGAGAATTGTTTTTGGGTAACTTTGTTCATGGATTGGGTGGCTGAATTTGTGTAGGAATATGATGATGCGATCAAAGATTGTCACAGCACTCTTCAGTTGAATCCTTATCACTTTGGTGCTCTGAGTGGTATGTGTGTACATGTCTCCTCAGTGTTTTCAGTCATTGAGATGTTTTCTGAAGCTGTTAATTTGAAAGAAAGATGCCTGGGTGACCAAATTTAGATACCGTTATTGCAGGTATGGGCTTGTGCTATGCAGCGCGACGAGAACTAGAATCTGCACTCTTTTGGTTTGAGAAAGCATTGGCTTTACATCCTGGTTTGCATCTGGTACATCACTGACCAACTTTTCTATTGTAGTGGTTTGCGGTTATACTGTTCCACGTGAAGTGTTTTGCTGTAACATGTTTTTCGAGGATTGTTCTCTGTTATTTGGGAGTCGATTTGTTGTGCATTATCTGGTCTCTTTACTTTCTATTCTCTTTCCCTTCCTGCCCCTTCTGGTAGCATGTTCGACCTGTGGCTACCAGATATGATCCCAAATCAACTGGGTATAGTTTGGTTTAGAGAAGTTTGTCTGCAGTGGTTGCCTTTTGGCAAGTATCTGAGTTTCTGTTCATAGATTCATAATCAAAGATCTCCCAGTTATTCACGTGGTTTTGTGCTCTTTATATGCAGATTGGCAAGTATATTGAAGCCTTGAAACAGGTGACTTGTCCACATGCGACCTAATTGTGTTCTCAACGAATCTCCTTAAATGAAACTTGTATTCAATATCTTTAAGTCGGTTCCAAGAATGTACCACATTTTTGGATAATTATTGATTTGTGGATGTTGATCAATTACAGTTCTTTGGAGATGCAATGGAGATTTTGCATTAACTCGGTGTGGGGGATTATTTGAAACATTACCTAATAAGGATTTGTTTAGAATGAATTCAAGTATCATGTTGAGGTCTTCGTGATCGGTTTCAAGCAGAAATGAGTATATCTTGACTTTTATGCTATCTTTGTTTTGCAGAAAATTGCTCATCAGAAAGGAAATGTTGATGGCGATGATAAATAATTTCGAAGGCTTCCTAGTGCTGATGTTTGACGCCTGGATATGGCTGGAGAGTATTTCCATATGTAATATATCAGAACGCATTGTATAGAGGGATGGAAATGAGTTCAATTGATCTAGAACCGTTCGCATGGTGAAGTTGCAGACGTATGATCATCAGATTGCACACTGTAGAGGAGAGATGAAAACTAAGACAGCTGAGATGTAATGTAAGGAGTTGTGAGCAGGTTGACAGAAGCTGAATGTATGTACTAAGGTACAGATACCTATAACCGATAACTTAAGCATTTCAGCATAGTAGAGCTTGGGTTATCGGGACGGAGAAATTTTTTGTTCGTAGAAAAATAAGGTTCATGAAGAATGAGCATTTTTCCATGAATTATCTCCCAATCTTGAAATTTGTATAATTTTTCAAAGTGAAAAGTACTTCAGAACCCATAACCGACATATACAAATGAGGTACATCTGTTCCTTCACAATCTAGGAATTAGGATATATCGGTTATTGGTCACCTGTCGGTTATGGGTGTCTCTACCTTATATTGAAAGAATTATGCAGAGGTTGTTATCACATCTCAGTGGTTGTGAACAGTATTACCGGTATGTCTATACATATGACGTGGCGATACGATTTATCAAACATGCAGTAAACCTTTGCATTAACCCTGAAACACCTGTGTGATTTTCCCCTACACACGGTAAGCTTGAGGCTTGAACCCGTGGCAAGAGTAATACGGAGTAGAACTAATCTTTCATTATCAATTTTGCCAAGGGTGACTCAGTTACAAACCTTAAGATTCCTTAGGGCTCCCTCAGTTGTGCTCCTATGTCCTTTAAAGGTTAAGTCATCACATAGGGGATAACACATGTGAAGATTTTTTTATGTCTAAAATTTTGCAAGAGTCTAAGAAGCATGTTCTAAAGGTGCAAAATAGAAAGAAGTCCCATGTTGAAAGAGAATGTGAATTTTCTTTTGGTGTTAAAACTCAAGTGTTAATGAGTAAATTTAACAAGGCTTTGATATTTTAAACCCCTGACTAATCACCGTATTTGTGGCATGTGACTATTTGTCCCACTTTGTGGTCACTATGTATCAATGTCTTGCATGGAAAATTTTGATATGTATAATATTAGTACATAGTGACACAAATAGTGTGACTTCCAAATTATGGCAATAATAGGGTAGCTTACCTTAGTAAATTCTCTGATGTATCAAATACTCATTTCAAGGTGACAGCAAAGCACAACGATGTATTATGCCAACATAAACATGCGACTGTCAAATGGGCATTAGAATGGGTCATTCTCACACGTAGAATGTCTTTTAAAAGTCATGGAAAAGCAATATGGCATCATCTAGTTTTAACAAAGAAGCATCCAAAATTGTAGTGATGCGACTAATCCGCTTCACTTGCTCTTGTTGCGTTTTAGTCAATGTGACATGAGGCACATGAGCATCCGACCCTGCATCTCTTGTTGCATCCAGCTGGTCCACAAGGCCCAACACCTGGGAGCAAAAACCAACCACACATCAAACCAAAAGGCAACGAATTCCTTGAGAGTAGATCCATTAAATCACAGTATTAGTAAAGATAGAATTGATTAGTCAGCTGTTCGCCACTTGAAGCACCCCTTGGTTTCTAACATGGTCAAGTGGATTTCCCCCTTGAATTAAAGCTAAAATTAAGTGCCTAAATGGCCATAAATGGCTCACTACTTCCATATCTATACGAGTTCAAATAAATTATTTAGGAAGTTTCAAGGAAGGTAATCAAATGTATAAATAGAAAGAAGATATCAAAAATGATAGATACATGTTTTGGAAGTTACTCAAATTGTCTAGCAGATGCGTAAATGGACTTTTAATTTTTAGTTCAAACACTAAATGGTTAGCCCGTAAGTGCCGTAAGTGGTAGCTTCCACAGCTGTTGGAGTTGAAGAGGAAGGTAACAAAGTATTACAACAAAAAGATGAGAAGATTTTGCAAAGTGGAGATCAGTACCTCTTGCTCCTTTTGAATTTCGAACGCATGTCGTAGACATAAATTGGTTGCGGCATGATACAGATCATCTAAAACTCTATGCAGCACAGCTCGATAATTAACTTTCCACAAAAAGATAGACTTGCTGGCGATGTGCTCTGATGTCTTGGCAATTTCCTGCTCAATCAATAAAAAACTGCCTTAGAAGCCAAAATTCCCAAAATTCAACTGATTGTTTGCATTTTGCATCACTAAACAGGCAAGTTCTACTTTTTGTCAAATTATTTACAGTGCTAACCAGGTCTGGTAAAACGGCTGGGAGGTATGAGTTACCTTGTCCTCAATTCCTTTGCCTTTTAACTACAAACTGCTTGAATCTCTAACTGCAAGCCTCGTAATGCTGGTAAGAGAGATTAAAAGAGAGAGAAGAAAAATACTTGGACTTGGACATATTTCTCCTTGAGGAGACGGTAAAGCAGCTCTTTCACATTTTTTGGCGCCATGGCTCTTTCCCCAATCTGGAGGAAAAATGAACACAACCAATCCGCTTCAGCTCATTGGTGTTTCTGTCTAGAAGCTTGCCACATCACGAGAAGGGTGTACAGAGAATCTTACTTGTTTCTGTTCAAGCTGCCCCTTTATAGCTAAAAGCCTATAAATGCGGCAGCACTCCCTTCCAAACCGCTGCAAAACTATACCTTCCACCTGTACAGTACAACACGTGGGGATTGTCAACAATGTAATTTTATGTGAAACAAAAGTTTGCAATTCAACCCAAACACAAGCCTTGCTAATCCACAATGCCAAGAATAAACAACCATGGAAAAGAATGCCAGTCACTAGGAAAGAAATTCACCTCGTTCTTTTGGCGTGCTTCTATAATGTTGTGCATATCTAACAATAACTGGTGAAGGTAAAACTGTTGAGAAAACAATATCTATAAACATATGTAGGAAGTCAGACCTCCACAGTAACCATACAACTAGTAGCTTTCTCAACTAGTGTTAAAATGTTATGTTCAAGCAAGGATACTGATAGCATAACTGTTGCCACCTTCAGCAGGTCCTCCTCTCTCTCCAGCTCTTGAGAGATAGCCTATCCCATCAGCCGCCAGTTGTGACACAACACCTCGAATGCGCTCTAGTGTCATGTGTTGACCTTCGGGTGATGATCGCACAGCTTGAGTAATGGCTTCCATGGAAAGGGGAACTGCACCACATGATACTTTCAGTGGACTTAATAATGCGAGATTCATTGGTAAACTGAAAGACACCGGATTGAACTGATACAAAAAATATCTTGAGCATTTATAAACTCGTCAACCATGCACCTGAATGATGCTGTCTGGCAGATGTCTCCTGCTTCGCTGTCACTTGAAGCATTGCTTTTAAGATCACAGCAGCTCCTGCGTCGATCCTAGTTTTAACCATGTCAACGCATGTCTAGCAAGACCCAAACCCCCCAAGTCAGCCTCTCCATATAAAAGTGCGCAATTCCAAATGTGCAATCAAGGATATATACATTATACCTTCCATTTTATCATCCCGTCCAAGTTCCATGTATTTGATCAACAACTGGAGGCTAAAGATGAAAGCAAACTCATCACCTGATGCCGTAACTTCCGTAAACACTCCTCAAAATTCACACGCCACAAAACTTCCTTCTCATCAACGGCAGCAGCAGTCTTGGAATCCATCTTCAGTGCCTCGTGCTTCCTCTGCATCACCGAGCAAAGAAGGTCATATCTGGAGCATATGGAGCAGGTGATACAACACTTGTAGCTAATATGACTCACTGGAGGGGAGATAGAACTAATTGTACACTCACCTTTTGAGGAAGGGGACTGGAATCAACCAAGTCATTAGCCAAAGCTGGGTCACTTAAAGTAACCATGGTTATCGGCAGTTGAAACCTCTCCGTCTCTGATGGAGCTGCAGATCTGAGGATGCCCTGGACTGCTTCAGCTCCTGAGTCTTGCTCAGACAATATTGGACCACGCACTTTCTGATCAACGATGACTGAAGGTCAGAATTAAGACACGTCACACATTGCGCAAGTATGACAAAAGAATGCATGGACAATTCTTGGGGAGCTGCCTTAACACCCTTTCACCCTTGAAATCAATGAATGGTAAGAAAAGAAACCTAGATTCTTTTAGTGCACAATCTTGAGCTCATGTTATGTTTGGTGTGGCTCACGTTAGAATTAATAAGTGGGCCCATTCTTCAATCTTTCAGATTGTTTTTACAGTCTGTATAGTACTCTAGAATGTTATGTAGCCAACATGAGCATGATAAATAAATGTGAAAAGCTTCCATGAGGCAACATCATTTTTGTCCAAAAAAAGTATTCACTTACAGAAGCACCGCGTGGAACCTTCTTCGGAGGTTCCAAAGAGTCCTTTGGCTGCAAAGATGGCTCAGGAGCTGGACACCGCTCAATGAAGTGTGCCGCCACCAGCTTTGCAAACGTTTCTTTCACGTCCTTCACCAATTCTCCTTCCGCTGCTCGTGGAATAAAGGAATTACTTACAATTCAGTGTCATATTATTACTCTCTAGTCTCTACGTATTTCATTTTTACACGAAACTCTAAACCCTAAAAGACATGACTTTAATTTGCCCAATTCGATCGATCAAATACAATTCACATAAGGCAAATTAAATTATACTGATCATCAGAATCACTGAAGAACATTGCACGTATTGGCTAAACCCTAAACTAACCTTTTCCAACTTTTGCAGCCGTCCGCTGAATGATCTGTTCTAGAGTAAGCCGACCATGTTCAAGCAGCCCTTCAACCAACGACTCCGCCTACACACGATTGCAAACAACCTCATCATCTTCAAAATGGTCTCGTTGATTAATCATCTAGAAACAAACTGAACAAAAGCAATGTACTCAATTACGCATTCTGTCAAACAATACCAAAAATTTATGAGCTTCTCAAGATCCCAACCTCATCACCTAATTCCTCACGCACGACTAGAAGAAACTTGGGAAAGCGCATGCGATGCAGCATGTTGTCGGTAATGGCAACGTACGAAGTGGAAACACGAGGAGGTGCTGTCCCAACACCTGCCATACATGAATGAATGAATGAATGCATCCCACTTACTCAGTTGTAAAAAGTCCATTGCTGCTCTTTTCATATTGATATTTCAGAATATTACACATGCGCTACATAAGTGCTACTTAGGCAATACATGGGTGATATCTAGGTTTAAAGAAGCTACAAATCGTAGGAAACGTGGCTATTATTCCTTCTTCTTTTTTCGAAAATCCTTTGTATTAATTTGTATCCATTAGCCAGCCCAAATTTTATGTAGCAATTTGGCTAAAATTATCAACAAAAAAATCACTGGTACTGTGGTGTGACCATAAATTGTTCTACTCTAGAGGATGATCTCACCTTCATGTTCCACTTTGAAGGCTTGAACGCAACTGTGTTGAACGAGGACGAGGATGGAGCTCTTGAGCGTGGTAGGATTTAGCTCAGAGAATCGGGCAAGGTCTGGTAATGCCAGCGGGCCGCGGTATACCAAACACTTAGCCACTTTCTAATTTTTTTTAAAAAGCACACAACAAGAGAACAGATCAGAATTGGCTTGAACAAGCTCTTGAATCAATCGCGCAAGGAGAAAAAAACAAGAAAGAAATTGCAAGTGCGAAAGAGCAACCTGCACAAGCTCGCCGAAGTGCGTCTGAATAAGGTCGCAGCAGAGCTTGCGCCCGTACGCCGTGGCCATTGCTAATTCCAGCAATCAATCAATGAACAAGTGCAGCCCTAATTCATAGAAAACAACTTCATCATCCCAATTCCGAAGCAGACGAAGTAAGCTTATGAAATCAAGCGATACTGAGAATTAGGGTTTAGGATCCATGACCGAATCATCGCTCTGCCACAAACATATACAACCGAAAACAAACGTAGGAAAGAAAGTGATGAAGGTGATTTGAAAGAAATGAGGAATGCGTAAAGAAGAGTGAAAAAAGTAAAAGATGTGCGAAACGGGAGAGAAAGACGTAGAAAGAAGAGTGAAAATCGGATAAAGATGAGGATAAATTGTAGAAAGATGGACCAAAAAGAAATCTCTTTGAAACCCTAGCTTAGTTGGGATTTTCGCGAGCTTAGTTACACTTGAACCTTAACTTTCTTCGTAGGCCTATGAAATGGTTGTTTTGGTATTCCGTAGCAGTCCGTAGGAAACACGCAATTTGCTATTTACGCACTTGGCCATATAATCATGCACTTGGCCCCATGCGCACAAAAAAATTGTCTATTTAATTTTTTTTTAAAACGGCGATTTTTGTCTTTCTACAACCCCTTACATTGTAAACAAACAATTCTAACACCCAATTCCCTATTTTTGCACTTGGCCAAGTGCAATCATTCATAAGCAAATTTGGCTCAAAAAAATTTTGTCTAAAAAGTTCTTCAAAAAACAACGACTTTTGTTTTTCTACAATCACTTACATTGTAAACAAACAATTTATTTTTTTATTTTTTATCCTTATCTTTATCTTTTCTTTTATCTTTTCTTTCTTGTCTTTCTTGTCTTTTGGCGGCGGAAGGGGAATTTTTTTTTTTCTGTTTCTTTTTGTTTCTTTGTTTTCTTTTTGCTGGTTTTCTTCTTCTGTTAAGGGTTTAGGGTGGCTGAAACCCTAACAGCGGCGGAAAAAAAAAAAAAAAAAAGTTTTTTTTGTTTTTTTTTGTTTTTTTGTTTTTTTGCTGGTTTTCTTCTTCTGTTCAGGGGTTCAGGGTGGCTGAAACCCTAACGGCGGCGGAAAAAAAAAAAAAAAAAAAAAGAAGTTTTTTTGTGTTTTTTTGTTTTGTTTTTATTTTTGCTGGTTTTCTTCTTCTGTTCAGGGGTTCAGGGTGGCTGAAACCCTAACGGCGGCGGAAGAAAAAAAAAAAAAAAAAAAAAAAAAAGTTTTTTATTTTTTATTTATTTTTTATTTTTCCGGATTTTCCGGCTGAAGGGTCCGCGCGCGCGGACCTTATGTGACTCTCTTCCTCCTCTCACTCTCACTCTCACTCTCCCTCTCACTCTCCCTCTCCCCCTCCCTCTCCCTCCTCGTATATATATGAGTGGGAGAGGAAGAGTGAGAAGGAGAGTGAGAGTGAGAGGAAAAAGAGAGAGTCACATAAGGTCCGCGCGCGCGGACCCTTCAGCCGGAAAAGCCGGAAAATCCGGAAAATCCGGAAAAAAAAAAAAAAAACTTTTTTTTTTTTTTTTTTTTTTTTCTTCCGCCGTCGTTAGGGTTTCAGCCACCCTGAACCCTGAACAGAAGAAGAAAACCAGCAATTTTTTATTTTTTATTTTTTATTTTTTATTTTTTTCTTCCGCCGCCGTTAGGGTTTCAGCCACCCTGAACCCTGAACAGAAGAAGGAAACCAGCAAAAAAAAACAAAAAAACAAAATTCCCCTTCCACCGCCAAAAGACAAGAAAGACAAGAAAGAAAAGATAAAAGAAAAGATAAAAGAAAAGATAAAGATAAGGATAAAAAATAAATAAATAAATTGTTTGTTTACAATGTAATTGATTGTAGAAACACAAAAATTGCTATTTTTTAAAGAATTTTTTAGACAAATTGTTTTATTGCGCCCGGGCGCCAAGTGCATGATTATATGGCCAAGTGCATAAATTGGGAATTGCGTGTTTTCTTTTATGTAATTTTTATTTTATCTTTTATTTTTTCTTGTTTTCTTTCTTGTCTTTTTTCTTGTCTTCTTCTTGTCTTTCTTCTTGTCTTTTTCACATGTTGAATGGCTGCATCCCCTACAATTTTGCTTGTATAGGGGCCATATTTAGTCAAACTGTAAGAGACGCCCTTAGCAAAAGTGCTTGACAAAGTCTTGAATTGAAACTCTTGAATAGTTCCTCTACAATAGCATTGTTGAAAAGAGACTTACTCTTTCATATTCAAGAATGTTATCTTGAAAATATGGTCATAGATTTTAAACGACATGCTTGTTTATTTAAAGTCGATACCTATAAAAATGAAGGATTCAAAATAAATAAATAAACAATAACATGGATATGAAGTAATAATGGTCCTTTCCACCCTCTCACACTAAAATAGATCCAATGTAAAAAATTCATTCAATTGCTAATTAAGAAATGGAATTATAGAAATGAAATGTAGGATCTTGAAGACAACTTGATAGTGTGCAATATTCCACAACTTTCATCAAAATGTAAAAGTGTAATTATGAGATTATGATGATAAACGTGTGGAAATATCAGTTTAAACTTCTTTGTAGTAGAGTGTTCAAACCTACTACAATATATAAAGTCAAAGCACATACAAACATTGACGGAAATCAATAAGCAGACCAACTTGCAAAAGAAGGCACTAAAAAGAAATACAGATTCGTTACCAAATCATATGAGTTTGCACATACTACACCGTACTACTTTCAAAAAGACACATGGCTTGAACCAAGAAAGCGACATAACAAAGGCCTTGTCAGATGCCTTGAAACATACATCACTAAACACGACTGTGAAAAAAACTTAGAAACAATGGCACAACAATTCCCCAACAATTCCCCAACATTAGCAAATGGCCAATGAACCCCAACATAGATAATAAAATATTCAATAATTTTTGGTCTAACCCTGCAATAATAGACTCATAAAAAACAAGCCTGCTGAAATTCCATACTGGACAATACATGATGCTAGAAAACAACTATTATTTGGCATCATAGAAAGGTTTTCATCAATCACATGTTCAATTTGCAACTCCTTTGATGCAGATACGTGGCTTCATGTACTCCTAAAATGTAATCAACACCACATACATGTCCTTAGAACCAAAAGACATAACAAAGCAGTATGGGAACTAAGAAAACTACTTTTATCATCAAAAAAATCAAGATGTTATACCCTTATGAATGCAGGGACATTTAACAACAACCCACAAGAAAATACAGTTCCCTCATGGCTCCTACCTTGTACATGTAGACAACAAAGATGCCACTGCAACGCCAAATTTAAACCTGATATACTATGTATTAAAGAACTTCCACACCAAAGTGCTCCACCACTAAACCCAGAAGACAACCTCATGGTATAATTTATTGAATTCACATACACTAATAACAGATTCTCACAAGATACAATAGACAACAAAATCCAAAAATATCAACCATTAATTAATAACATCATTCACCAACGGTGGAAAGTAGACCCACTCATAGTCATCTCGGCTAAAGCTAGAGGAACCACGCACGCTCCCTCAATGAAACAACTCGAAACAAAATTTAAACTATCTGAAACCGCCATTAAACACACATTCAAAGCAATAAACACTATTGCTATACAATCATACCAGATCAATTCTCCTACATAAAAGACGAATAGAAAACAACCAATCAATACCAATAGAATAAAAAGAGGGGTTGTGGTGAAGACCACTATTTATTTTAAACAATTAGCATGGTGTCACCACTTGTCTGAAGAAGGTCGGAAGGGCCGATTGGTTGGTACAACTTTCTTGCCTGTGATAAACTCACTAGCAGCACCAAGTCATGTATATCACACTACTGCTCAAACAGACCCAACGGGAATCAAACCCGGACCATATAGTATGATATATAGCCCTTCACCAACCAACCGCAGAACTCATGATTTGGCAATCGTATATCATACCAAAAACTAACTTATACTCAAACAACTACCCAACCAACAGCTTATGGTTACTTTTAATAGTTACTGGTTACTAAAGTGTCTATTCTCAGAAGAGGAGAGTAGTTTTGTTTCAATGGCCCTTTGTCCGGTGGGCACTGGGTCATTAACATTATGAATACACACTTTATTCACGTCGGCCTTGAAAGAGGCCGGAGTTTCTATCTATCTATCTGGTAGAGTGTTCAAAAAATCTGATTTTTTATTTTTATTTTTATTTTTTATTTTGTTCGTTTCGGAATGTAAGCACAAAATTTAAATTAAAAAAATTAAAAAAATCAAAGCATCAACAAAAGAGATATAATTGTTCTCTTATTGAGAGGAGATCAGAGAGGGATTGGGTAGAAAAAAAAAGGAGCTTTTAACTTCCGCCATTCAAGCTTTGTATATAAATTTCATTATTGCCTATGCATGTCGTAACCTTTTATTTTGTTCTAAGCATGATGAGAATAGAACTTTTAGTTGTGTTTGTTTAGGAAAATTTAAAAAAAAATTAAATTCCTTGTTATAACAATAAAGCCCAAGAATACTCATGTTAACATTTAAGAAACTTTAAGATTGGTTTTATATCACTAATGAGCTATGGGAATGAATAATTTGGTTCAGATAAACACTCAAGTGTTAAATGAACTATTCCATTGATCATAATATAAAAATATATAATTTGGATGGGGGCAATTTGTTTTAGTAGTTTTGAGCAGCTGTAGAAGGACTTTCTTTTATTCTATTTTATTTTATTTTGTGACCAACACATGCAATGTTCTTCACGGATTTCATCGATATAAAATTTGGTCCCATGTGAATTTATATTTTTCACATAAAGACCTTCTAAAACATTGGTAATGTATTTAGCGGGACCCCAATATCATGTAATTAGGGCTGGCGGGATATTACGCGGGACAAAATCTTAACCAAGATTACGCGAGATATCCTGCGTAAGACTTTTCATCCATACAAAATCCGTAAAGAAATTTTCTTCACGCTGGGCAATGAATTCCACACTCGCAAATCGTCGTTACCTCCGCAATTCCCTCGGTGGAATTCATTGCCCTACACATTATGATCAATGGACGGAATTGGTCATTTTGACTCATGAATCGTTGGTCTTGAATGACGATGCGGCTATGTCACTGCTCCTTTCCCAGGAAATGCAAACAGTGGCGGAGAGGCAGATCATTCCATCGATTCCTCCCCTCTATAATTTTTTAGTATAGAATCTATTCTTACGGAAATTACACAGGCTACTGCGCGAGCTCCTCAAGTCCCTTGAATGAAGAGCCGATTTCTCACTTGACACAGATCAGTAGCAGCTTGTACAAATCTGTAGTAACGCACTCCTGATTGCGACGAGTTTCTAGAATCGGATTCTGCGCAAGAAAGCGAAGGTGGGTTTTAATCCTCGTCTAGTGGTGATGATCTTTTCGTTTCTTGAAGTTGACTAAAGATCGCGTGTGTTGTTGTTGTTGTTGTTGTTGTTGTTGTTGTTGTTGTTGTTGTTGTTGTTGTTGTTGATGTTTTGTTAAAGATCGCTCTCATTTTGGGTTCTGAGACGATATGATTTTTTGTTATCATTCTGCTGATGTTGCACTTTCTTAAAAAGAAATCCCACTTGAATCGACAAGCTCTGTAATGTGTTTGCAATTGCAACACGTTTTTGAGTAATACTGTGCAGCTGTTTGTCAATTGTGCTCCGTGAGTAGGATTTGCATAAGTTTCATCTAAGCAAAATTTTCTAATTTATTTATTATTTTGTTACTGTTTCTGCAGTCGATTTTGAACTTACAGATTGAAACCCAAGTTAGGCCTAGATTGTGTGTTCTTTGAGTAGGACTTTCTTTAGTCCAATTTGACCTACACATGCAATGTTTCTGGTGTGATCAATAAAATTTGGTTGATTTTTTTTATCATTTTTGAAACTATGCATCTTTGGTTAAGTCGAATCAAGTCTTGCTTACAGATGGTTTGACTTGTTTGTTTGTTTGCAGCGAGGGAGGCTTTGTGCGAGTCAAAATGCCGCGGACTTTTCCACAACCGGGCGATGGCAATGAAGAGTATGACTATGACCTCTTCGTGATTGGGGGTGGAAGTGGTGGTGTTCGCGCTTCTCGAACTGCTGCTGATTACGGTGCAAAAGTATGTTACAAGTTCTCAACTATTTAAAATTGCATTCTCAACTTCAATATGTGAGTAGGTCATGTGCACAGATGCACATATGCACAGATGCACCTCAATTATGCACAGATTTTGAGTAGGTCATATAGGGATGTTTTTTTGGTTCAACTTCATTTATGTTTTTGACCTACACATGTAATATTCTTGACTGATTCTAGGGATATAACATTTGGCCCCGTCTGAATTATATTGGTGACATGAATTGGTTACTTTCAAACCATGAATCCCTGGTCCTTAGATGTTGCTGATGAACGCTTCTGGCTTCAATGATCAGGTCGCCATCTGCGAATTGCCATTCGATCCCATCAGCACGGAGTCAACTGGAGGCCTCGGTGGGACGTATGGTTTCTTTCTCCCTAGAAACAAAGAGGGTCTCATGTGTGTTTTTTAGCAGTTTTTGAGTAGGTCATATGGGAACTTTCTTTTGTTTCGCTTTTGACCAACACATGCGCGAAGTGATTCTTCATTGATTCTGGCCCCATCTGAGTTATATTTTCACAATAAGATCAATCAAATTTGTCATTTTAAACCCTCAAGTGGTCCCTTAGGGGTTAGTCTACATTGGACGTGACTCCATGTAAAAGATCTATTCAATGTCGGCTTCACATTGTAACTGAGCTATGCCTATTGAAGACATTGCTTGTATGTCCACGGTTGGCTCATTGAATTGATCCTTTTTGGGGAATAAAGAAAGAGCTGTGATTGATATGCTGACCTGTACACTTTGTGCAGTTGCGTGTTACGTGGATGTGTGCCCAAGAAGATACTGATGTATGGGTCAGCCTTCAGTGCGGAGTTTCAGGTCAGTCTCTCCTTTCAGTACTTGTTTGTGTGAGACTATCAAAAGTGTAGGGCTTTACGATCTGCAAACTGACAAGTGTGAAGTGCAACTAAGCTGATGTCAATCTAATATCCTGCATTCTGATGGTGAAGGATTCAAGAGAGTTTGGGTGGAACATCAGTGGCGACATAAGCTTCGACTGGAAACGGCTCATCGCCAACAAGGTAAGCAGAATCATGTCGTGATGGCTTTTTTTTTTTTCCAACTTCGTCTGATGTATTGAAAATCCTGAAAATGCATGTGCCTGCAGACAAAGGAAATAACTCGGCTGAATGGAATTTATAAGAAGCTGCTCTCGAAAGTGGACATATACGAGGGTTTTGCGAAAATCATAGATCCACACACAGTGGAGGTTCGAGAAACTGTTGGGAGTAGTATCAAGCGATTCTCTACAGAAAGAATCTTGGTTGCAACTGGTGGACGTCCTGTTCTTCTGGATATTCCCGGCAAGGTAACCATTCTCTCAGAAAGTAATTTAATGAACGCATGATTTCCGAAAATGAGGTGTGTCAGTATGCGTATTTCAAGTTTTAATGACATTGAACGAAGGGAGCTTTGATGCACTTTGAATGCAGGAATTGGCCATCACATCTGACGAGGCTCTAAGTTTGGAGGAGTTTCCAAAGAGAGTTGTGATTGCTGGCGCAGGGTATGTGGTCATTGATCTGGTTGATCTGTAGAATCCTATCGTTAGGGCTTTGTGAGTATTATGTTTTGAATGTTGTAGAACAATTTTCTTACAGGCGGTTTATGAGTGGTGCAAAATTATGTTGTATGGAGCAGGCGTATTTTTCGTTTCTTTGAATTTGCTCGAAGCTAGACCTTATTCCAGAAGAGTGCAAGTGTAGCTTGATTGATGAACTGCAGCTAACTTTGCTTCCACCTGAATTTCTAGATATATTGCTGTGGAGTTTGCGGGAATCTACAATGGAATGGGAGCTGATGTAAACATGTTCTACAGGAAGTCTTATCCTCTCACGTAAGTCCATTCCCAGTTTGCATAAATTATAGCCCTTGGAAGAAGTTGTGAACTCATTTTTTATTTTTTGGGAGGAAATGTTTGCATGGTTGATGCGAAACTGTGTTATGAGGAAATGCTTTTCACGTCTAAGGTAACCACACAGCGGGTATGTGATATGTTCACGTGTTTTGTCATCCTCAATAATTCAGTGGTTGAATGATGCAGAGGATTTGATGAGGAGTTGAGAGGTGTTGTAACAAAAAATTTACAGGGACGCGGCATCAAGTGTCACCCGGGCACAAATCTCGTCAAGGTCTGCTGTTTCACTGTGCTACATATCTTTTTCGTGGTTGCTGATCAACAATTTGTACTGTGAACAATCTATGTACTCCCACTCAGGAAGTCAATTTTGTTTGTGTTGGATGTTTTGTGCTGATGATCATGTGTCTTCTTCACTTGCAGTTGGAGAAAGTGGCAGGTGGAATTAAGGTGACCACTGACAAGGGTGAAGAATATGAGGCGGATGCTGTTATGTTTGCAGTAGGTATGATGCTGATTTATCATCTGGTTTGATTACCACGCTATTTGCTTTTTTGCTTTGCGCAACTTACAAATGACATCATAGGATAGCACTGTTTAATTAGTGAGGTCTTCCTGTGAGTCCTTCTGTTGGTTCAATTGAAGTGGGAGGTTTGGATTTGGGCAAAGTCCCGGATTAGCAATTTTTTGTTGTGTATTCATTGAACAATATTGTGTCATGTTGACATTTGAAGGTAGAAAGCCTACAACAAAAAACATTGGACTGGAAAACCCTGGGGTGGAGTTGGATAAAGTTGGTGCAATCAAAGTGAGTGTAGGGTTATTCAATTCAACAAAGTGACACATACATTATTATCTGAATACAGTGTACGTTTCTCATGAATAGACATTATTAACCTTGGCATGGTTATTGCAGGTGGATGCATATTCTCGAACTAACGTGCCCAGCATATGGGCCATTGGAGATGTCACCAATCGGATCAACCTTACACCAGTTGCAATTATGGAGGCCATGTGTTTTACTGTAAGTTGCCTACTGTTCCTTCTCTTTAGCCTCATTCTTCCGGCAGAGATCCTAAACCCTAAACATATTGTGACAGGGATTTCTGAGGTTTTCAGAATTTAACTAACCTTTGTGCCATGTTCAACAGAAAACGGAATTTGGTGGCAAGCCAACGAAGCCAGACCATACGAATGTTGCGAGTGCTGTCTTCTGGTGAGTACTCACTTTAGATCATAAGGCTTAGATTTGTTGTAATTGTGTGATACCTCTATATGTGACACTCAACTTGCAAATTGTACATTTTTTTCTCCATAAGCATCATTTAATACAAATGCTGAGCTCTTGTGCTTTTGGCAGCCAACCGCCCATGTCCGTTGTAGGTTTAACGGAAGAACAAGCTGTGAAACAAACTAAGAATGACATATTGGTTTTCACCTCCTCATTCAATCCCATGAAGAACACCATTTCTGGGTAAGTGTATTCTTGGCAACCCTGAAGCTTGCCCCGGTCCTATACTACAGGATTTGTGATTAGGCCAAAACGACTGCTGGACAATGTAGGCCATCCTATTTAGGGTCTAATAATTTTTTTGTGAAAAAGGGGTTGATCTCATTGACCTTTGGTTTTTTGTAAATGCACTAGGGTCCTCTGTTTAGGGTTTAGGGTTTAGGATCCCATCCCCAAATTCTTTATCTTTCATTCGTGATAAAATGTTTCACTTTTCTTTGCAGGCGAAACGAGAAGACATTTATGAAGTTGATCGTTGATGTCGCTACGGATAAAGTTCTGGGGGCTGCTATAGTTGGTCCTGATGCTGCAGAAACCATTCAGGTCTGTTTACTTTTTTTTTAATGTCATTTTATCGATGTATCTTAATCTGGAAAACATCCGAGGACTATCTTATGTGCACCTTTGAGCATGTAACTAGTAAGCCAGTGATTGTTCCTTACCTCAGCTTCTGTTCCTTACCTATGCAGGCTGTGGCCATTGCTGTAAAATGTGGTGCCACGAAGGCACAGTTTGACTCTACGGTAATTAATCCTCACTGCTCACATTAGTAGTAGAAATGCTGTAAAAAAAGTGTTTTCTGACTTATCACAGTTTCTGATGGCTTTTCATTCGTTTTTTTCCTTTCACAAAAGGCTATTCCCAATCTGTCGACTCAGTTCCAAGGTTTTCCTGCTTACATACATTCCCTGCAAATCTATGCACTTGAGAAATATCTAGTTTGCTTGAGTTTCTTCTATGAGTAGTAGAGTAATAAAAGGAGCAAGGAGGAATGTATTTGACTCTTGTTGCTGTGAACTTTTAGGTGGGCATTCACCCAACATCCGCTGAGGAGTTAGTCACTATGCGAACAGCCACAAGGAGAGTGAACTCCAAGGGGGAAGTTGCCAAGTTGTAGGGCAATGCATTGAGCATTGCATTACCTGAGTTCCTTGCTAGCTTAGTTCATATAAGAATTTCAAAAACTGTACATATTCTCTTCTCTTGTACGTTCTCATGAACTGGAGTGAACGGGATATTTATCGCAGACTTATTAGTGAGTGCTCCAGAAATCTACACGTTCAGCTTAATATTATTGTGCTGCCATGTCTGATCGCTAGTTGGATTAGTAGGTTTCACACACTGCTTATCAGGCTTAATGTGAGGTCATCTGATGAACTGTTTTCTTCCTTCAATTGTTGATAAAATCCCTGCTTGCCAAGATGGGTTAAGTTTCTTGAATCAACAGTTAAACAATGTCAACATGTCTTATCTGCTCCACCCAAGAATCAAATCAGGACTCTTTTGTAAATTCTGCAAACTGATTTTCCTCCATTTCAGTCTTTGGGTTTCACATCACCTTTCAGTGCCCTTCATGAAATGTGCACAATTGGTGCACAGAACTTCTACAAGATGGTTAGTCTCACAACGTCTGAAACTCACTACGTAGGTCCTAGAGTCAACTCGAAGTACGTACCTCTTGGACAAACCATGCATGCATCTAGAAAGCAGTGATTGTATATTGTGACAAAAGAAAAAGGTCAACCACACTAAATTGCGTATTTAGTGTCCGGAAAGAATTGATGTCTTTTACCACAATTCGTTCAAAGGTGAAGAGATATAGTGTCCTACACTACATAGGAGTTTGTCACTTGTCATTCCCACTTTCATTGAGCGTGCCATCATCAGGAACTTCAAGGCATGTGAACATGGTGCCATAATGGTGCATTGAAATGCAATTAACATAATTTGGTGCCAACCTCCATACCAACCTAGTATGGATAAAATGACACAAATGACCTGTATGCGGCCTTTGGTGTCAAAATGGCACCAAAATAATCTGTCCCAACTTTTCTGATGATGTTCTTTTCAAGTAATCATACTGATATGAGGTGGCATGCCATGTTTATTATAAAGTTGTCAGATGTCATCAGAACACTACATCCATTTTTTCCTTACAAGGACACTATATCTCCCTAAAATTAAATAGTGTTCGGGTTGAGAAATAGTGTCCCAAAATAGTGTTCACGCCATTTAGTGTAGCTAAGGTGGGTACACCAAAAAGCGCCATTCAACTAAAAGTGCCATTTTTACTTGGTGTACAATTTCTTACATAGTAATTGATATCTACCTCTGTTGAGGAAATGATTTTAGAATATTTACAAAACAAAATTGACCATTCATAACTTTTGCTTAGAATATTAAAATGATATATTCTTTAATGCATTGAAAACCCTTTGCACTTGTTAACAATAAAATATGGAAATATGATGAGTATATGTGAACCGTCGAACCGGTCCACAAATCGCGGTAAACTCTTACTGTGAAGGTTGGTGGTTTTTTCTCCTATTTTTATGTTTATTTGCAGCATTTTAGCTGATTAGATTTATTGGTGTTTTGGGAACACTTTCCATGTGATGTTGATTGCCTTTTACCGTTGTTCCTAATTTTCTGGGTAATTTTAGCCGAGTAGCGATTTTAGGCCTTTTAATTGTGGGTTGTTGGACACTTTTTGCTAGTTTGTCTTAGTTTAGAAGGCGTGTTTTAGCTTTGTGGTAGTAGAATTTTGGCACTACTCTATGGGAAAAGACCAAGTCCTATCTTTTGGGGACAAAATAGTCCCTGGTTGTCTAGGAGTCTAGGATAGTTAAGTTGTAGTTAAGTAGAGTGGTAATTTTTGTGGATGGATGAGATCTAGGAGTTAGGACTTGGATGAGAATTTCAAATGTTTCCTCTGTCTATGAGGAGGGAGTTCCTTCTCTTTCCTCTTAGAAGTTTTTTGGAGGTGAGGGCGGAGCGCTGCCGGAGGATGATTAGCAAAATTGGATCAGCGTAGATTTAGAGGAGGAATTGTGTGTGGCAAGTGAGACTAGGACGGAGTTTTCTTTTGTGCGTGATTTGACTGTGATTAGGGGAAGAAGGTCGTTAGAATGCCGTGTGGTGGCGTGTGAAGCGCGACATACGGGGATCGCGGTTTGGAATCCAGTTGAGGCGAGCGACGCGCTGTGCATGGCACGAAGGCAGAGCAAGTGGCGAACAACAGGGAATGGCCGCATCGCCCACAACTACGAGGGCAATTAGTGTGTGGACGACAACAGAGAGTGGGCAAGGCGAGGTCCACGAGTTGTTGTCGGGACATACGTTTGGAGGATTTCAGAATCACATGCAGGCACAGGGCCTAAAACAGCCGGCTGCTCGCACTGTTGGCCCCCCATCAATCCAACAGCAGCAACGCCACGATCTGCGTGGTGTTGGTCATCGGCAGATCTCCCAGCGCGTTCTCGTTGTTATTGGAATTTCTAGGGATGTGGGATCGGTGAACCGGACTTGTAGGGCGCGGTGGTGGCGACACTCGAATCCGTGACGGTAGCAGGGGTGTCGGTGCGTCGGGAACAAGTTCGTGGCGCCTCACAGCAGCACGGCGTGAAGACGCGGCGCATTGTGCGCTGCTGCGCGAAGGAGGAGGAGACGACGGGATGCAACGGCGCCTTGGCAACTGAGCCGAGAATCCAATCCGTAGCGAACTGGGCAGCAGTGAAGGCGACGAGTCACTACTAGAGAGTGCGTAAAAACCAAGACAAAACCAACACACATCTGTTGGAACCAACAGAGAATGGGTTTAACGTAGCAAACATTTAGTCATCTGCACAGAACCAACAAGTTCCTGTTGATTTCTGTTGGAACCAACAAGTTCCTGTTGATTTTCCTCTTGGAACCAACAAGTTCCTCTTGATTCACTACTAGAGAGTGCGTCAAAACCAAGACAGAACCAAGACACATCTCTTGGAACCAATAGAGATTGGGTTTAACGTTGCAAAACCGAATTCACTGCACAGAACCAACAGATTCTCTCTTGGAACCAACAAGTTTTCTCTTGGAAAAAAAAAACTGTACAGAACCAACAGGTTCTCTCTTGGAAAAAAACACAGCTCCAGCCTTCAAGATTTTGTCAAAAAAAAAAATTCAAAAAAATTTGAATTTTTTTCTATATACAGAAAAATCCCTGCATATAATACTGCAGAAAAAAAAAAATTAAAAGTTTTTTTACATCGTTAAAAATATTCAAAGTCTGCTAGGAAAAAAAACAGCTCCAGCCCTCAAGATTTTGTCCAAAAAAAAAAATTCAAAAAAATTTGAAATTTTTTCTATATACAGAAAATTCCCTGCATATAATACTGCAGAAAAAAAAATTGAAAAAAAAGTTTTTTTTACATCGTTAAAAATATTCAAAGACTGCTGGGAAAAAAAAACAGCTTCAGCCTTCAAGATATTGTCCAAAAAAAAAAAAAATCAAAAAAATCTGAATTTTTTTGTAGATACAGAAAAATCCCTGTATGAAATAGTGCAAAAAAAAAATTGAAAAAAAAAGCTTTTTGTACATGGCAAACGAATCGCCAATGGTTAAGTTCTCTTATAATTAACAAGATAATTCATGTACTTGCATGAGCGTGTGTATGTGGTGTGGTGGTTTAGTAAGTGGTTGGGGGTTAGAAGGTCTTGTGTTCGAATCCGGCCGCTGGTGATTGGTCTTCGGTCGACCGTGGTGGGCCCTGCGGTGGTGGTTGGGGTTCTTGGCCCTGGCTGTTAAATTTTTTTCCGGGCAGCCCAAAATCTCCGGGCAGCTACTTTTCCTCGGGCAGGCCAGAAAAAATGAATGCTAGATTAGAAACATTCTTTATCTGTATACTTGGACATTGAAGCAACACCGAACCAAGACATTTTCTGTTGATTGTGATCTGGAATCAACTGTTCCTAACCCGCACACGAACCAGCAGAATTTCTGTTGATTTTCTCTTACACCGGAACCCCATCTCTCTAGTAGTGAGTACTGCCGGTCGAATCACAAGTGCAAGGGTGGGAGCCAGCAGCGCGACCACGGAGAAGATCGCGGCAAGCTCCAGCAGTGTGCGTGCTCGACGGTTGGTCAAGCACCAACAACGTTGCCGGCACCCTGTCTCCCTCCGTGTGATATTACGGAGGGCATACATGGTGATATTAGGGAGGGAGTGACTCCCTGCCTCCCCCCTCTCCAATTTTGATGTTTTGTTAGAATATGGATACTTGTGGATGATTAGAATGACTAGGAAGCAATTGTATGACATCAAACGGTGATTTAGTTGCCAATTGGTGTGTGTGATCTTCATGAATTTTTCTAAGTACTTGTAGCTCATTGTGTGTAAGTTTGTTCCTTGATTGGGGAGCATTGAGTAGTAGGGTTGGATTATTGGCCCGGTGTGTGGTATAGCGCGGAAGAGTTGCCCATTCTTTTGATAATTAGGTCATTTGGTGGAAGCAAAGGGTTGGAATTCTTGTTGATTGATGAATGTGTTTCAATTCCAACTCTCCATTGATGTATTAGATTATTTGGGGAAGTGGTGTTGAGAATTTTGTCATTTAGGGCAATCTTGATGCTCATTTTGAGTCATGGTAGTATGCTGTAATTTTTGGGCAATGTGGGATTTGTGACTCTTGAAGGCGTTATTCACCCAATTTAAGCCCATTTTTGAGTACTTTAGTACCCATGGGAAATTGAGGTGAATTTGGGCCATTTTAACACTTTTGGGTCCATTTCTAGATAAGTGTGTGTGCTGCTGTTTAAGTGAAGGTGCTCACTTATTCAATTCTATCGCCAAAATTGAACCCATTTTGGAGTACATAGTACCCATAGGAAATTGGAATAGATTTGAGACAATTTAACACTTTTTAGTCCATTTCTAGGTAAGTGTTTGTGCTGCCATTTAAGTGAGGGTGCAATTTCCTCTCACTTGCTTGATTTTATCATCAAAACTAACTCCATTTTGGAGTACTTATTGCCCATGGAAAGTTGATAAAGATTGAGACAATTTTAGCCTTTTTAGAGCAATTCCTAGACTAGTGTTTGTGCTGTCATTTTGGATAGAGGTGCACATTCCCTCTATCCACCCATTTCTATCATCAAAATTCACCTCATTTGGGAGTACATGGTACCCATGGAAAATTGGTGTAATTTGAGGCAATGGTGAACCTTTTTTGGTCATTCCTTGGTAAGCTTTTGTGCTGCCATTGTCATTTAGGGTTGTTTTTTTCATCCAAATTGTTCCATTAGTGTTGCATTAGACTCTAATTAGTAGTATTGTGATTGTATGAGGTTTTGAGTAGAATTCTACACTGTATGGTACTGTTGGAACCCGATTTGGTGCCCCATTGTATGCTGCCTTTTTTTGCACACATCTAAATTGTCCATACTTGTATTACTTTCATCACTATGATGTTTTGGTGACTCATCTAATCCATCCCTAATTAAAAGGAGTTCATTGCTTGGTGTCGCATTACCCCACCCCTCGGTCCAACTATATGGTGCGTTGACCGGACAACCGGTCAATGTACTCATAGTATAACAATAGTAAGAGTGCTCAAAAATATATAAAAACATATAAAACATAAAAGTTGGGTTTGGGTATTTCCACTTTAGTTGTAACTATAAGGGATAAAAAGTGGCATTGATACAATAATTGGTTCCCATTGTGTCTGTCATTAAATGTCCAAGTTATACACTTATGATTGCCTGCTATGATGTTTTTTTTGGACTTGACAACATGGGCTACCGTACCTTGATAATTAATTAATGGGCAAAATGTGCTCAATAATTAATTAATTTGAAAAAACATGATTAGGCATTTATAAAAAGATAGATAGAAACTCTGGCCTTCTACAGGCCAGCGTGAATAGAGTGTCTGTTTGTAATGTCAGTGATCTAGTGCCCACCGGACACAGGGCCATTCGAACAAAACTACTATCCCCTGCCGGGAATGGACACTTTAGTAACCAGTAACATAAATAAAGTAACCATAAACTGGTGAGTGGACTTTCGTTTGGATATAAGGTGTGTTTTTGTACATAGTAAAGTTACCAAGTGGCAGGAGTTCGGTGGTTGGTTGGTGAAGGGCGATTGTATCACATTTGTGTGGTCCGAGTTCGATTCACGTTGGGTCCGTTTGAGCAGTGGTGTGATACGCACGACTTGGTGCTGCTAGTAAGTTGATATGGCAGGAAATTTATAACAACCGACCAGCTCTATCTTACCCTTGAGACAAGTGTTTGCACTGAGCTAGCGTTCAGAAGAATGAATAGTGGTCTTCACCACTAAACCCCCCCTCCCTTTTTTTTTTTTTTTTCCTATTCATCTTTTATTTAGAAGGATTGATCCTGCATAATGTATAGCAATAGTGTTGATTGCTTCGAATGTGTGTTTTATGAAGGTTTCGCAAAGGTTAAATTTTTTTTTCGAGTTGTTTCATTGAGGGAGCGTATGTAGTTCCTCGAGCGCCAGCCGTGATGACTATGAGGGGGTCTACTTTCCATCCTTGTTGATTAGTGGTTGGTATTTTAGTATTTTGTTGCCAATTGTTTCTGGTAAGAATCTGTCATTAGTATAGGTGAATTCAATATATTGATCTGTGAGATTATCTACGGGGTATAACGGAGGGGCACTTTGGTATGGTAATCCTTTGATGCATAGAATGTCTGGTTTAAATTTGGCATTACAATGACATCTTTGATGTCCACATGTGCATGGTAGTAGCCATGGGGGAATGGTAGTAGCCATGGGAGCATTTATGAAAACAATAAATGAGGAATTAGGCATAACGCTAAATGAATTTAAAATATTTAGGCATTCTACTGAAGGGAGGTGAATTGAAGTGAAGAGTCTTTCTAAGAAGTCATTAATATTTACAATGGGCATTAATGTTGTCACGTCGAGATTTGCATTTATTTGGACTCTAGTACACGCATGTGTGGCAGCAAAGGCCCATATTAGTGCAATTGAATTGTTCCTGACAATGCGTGTGAAAGGTCGTATAGAGTGCCCGTGAGAGGTCGTAATTATAGGTCCTTACATCTCATGCATTTGACTTTGGCTTCAGCTACCGTCCTAACTTTCACAAATTGAGACATTTATTTGATTTTAATTCCAGTATGGAAATTCAAATGACCAATATCTAAAAGTTTGTGCTTAATTATTTTTAATTATTTTTCACCGATCCTACTATCAAGGTATAGTGTTTACATTGTTTAATAACAAAATACTTATTTTTTTGTTATTTTTGTGTCAATAATCCATCATAGTCATTGTTGTTGCAAACATTAGTATTTTGTATTTAAAATTAGGCATTAGTATTTCAGTCACAAACATGACAAAAAAGAATAACTTTGACCCTAATGTTGGTGAGAATATAATGTCATGTTCAAGTTTGAACGCAAGTATACGATTCTCTCATTAACCCCTAAATGCCCGAGTTGGTAAGGGAAAAACTTAGACGTGTTATAAAATGTTACTTTTGCAACTTTGATGAAGTTTGGTACAAAAGAGAAAATGAGAAGCATGATGTTTGGTAATTATCCTCATGGTCAAACTTTCAAAAAATGTTTAGATACTTATTTAATGAATTTAGAAGCATTTATCGTTGAATATTCACCAAAACTATAAATTTTGTTTTTAGAATTTGAAATTTATTATAATTGGTTAAAACCAGACATTCTATTCTGAAATTAAAAAATCAAAGAAGAGAACATCATTACTTTCCCCAAATAGTAAAGTTTATAACACAAGAACAATATTGAGGTCTTTGTCTTTGAAAAATTCTCCTCAATGAAGTTTAACTCAGATTGACATGATTCAAATTGGGTTGGAAAGTAGACTTCATTTCCTGTTTGAAAATGTTTTTATTTTTTTATAAAAATACATTTTCATCCCGGAAAACTTGTAAAAGAAGCGCAGCAACCATAAAATGGTCGTTTGGTCACTCATGACAAAAAGCTTAGAACCTACACATCTTTTTAACTTTGCAAGTCTTTTAGTTAACAAAAAATACAAATATGAATGTTGTAGATTGAAACTCGACCCTAACATTACAGTTGATAACATGTTTTCCAATCCCGATACTTAGTCGTTATGCAATCTATAGAGTTCTTGAAGAGTTTTCGGAGGAACCTTTTTTTTGAGGGATTTGAGGGCTTCCCTCAATTTTCACCATTCACAAGTTCAATTCTTGAATTCAACATGATTCTTTGAATCTAAACACGTACAAATATATGCGAGTGCACAGAAGGGGTATTAATTTGAACATTTTCGTATTACGAATACATACAGTAAACATATTTAGAGCTGAAAATATTGACGTGTACTTATATTAAACATATATTTAGGATGGAATAGATATGTACACAAAGGTTTTTACACATATAACCCCTTGTATCACACCTCGTATATAGGGGGTTTTTAGAGGAGTTCATGAACACACGTGATTCTCAAACATAATGTAGAGTACACTCCCCAGGGGTTGAAGAAACTCTGTAAAGTAAAAGTTCCAAAAAGCCTGTTCCGACCAATATTATACAATAATATTCTATTGTATTTGGCATGGTTCTACACTTCCTTTGGGCTAAAGATCAAAAGTGAAGTTAAAATTCATGTCGACATGGTTTTAATGAGCTTTTGGGGTCTCAATATGGAACTTTCTACTTACAATAAATGCCAAATATATCTCATTGTATCTCGAAGGGACCTTTAAGGAGTATATGCATCTCTATCAACTGCATCCCTGTCCACTTATAGTATTGTGAAAATAAAGTTATAGTTGTATTTCATTAGGGTATGTTTTAACCCCTGTATGCCTAGAGCCCTCTCTAAATTTGGCAGTTTTACAAAGATGCATTATAAAATGCAACTAAGAGGGATATTTTGAACTTGATGAATGAATAAAAGTTGTACATTATGAAGTTTGGATTCTATCCATACGGTTAGATCTATGATTGCTATCACCAAAAAAAATGTATAAAATTTGAAACTCAAAATTCAAAATTCTTTTGTAATTCAATTACGAATAAGATATTAACAATTTGTGGATGAAATTTGTTGTGATTGGTTGAAATGTTATACTCTAAATGTAGTGATTTTTGAAGATGTTTTGCTTCCTTAATTTTATGAGTTGACTTTTTCAAGAACACTTTTACACTAAAATCTTTGAAATTTTGGGTGAATCGCTACAACATGAAATGAGGCATAAAATATTCACAAATCATCCCCTTTCTAACCTTTAACCCCTAAAGGACCAGGAGGACACATTGTGTCCACGAATAATTTCATTACTTGAATAATTTGTTTGGATTTCATAATTTTGACTCAATGTTAACTAGAGAATTGAAAATGTTCGTTTCAAGAACACAAAAAAACTTCAAGATTTGCAATTACGTTGATTGATTCATTGGGAAAAAACTAAAACGTCAACGTAGGTGAACTTGGGACATAGTAGTTAGGGCGGTTGATGACTTGGAAGGCGTTTTCACACTTGGACGTCACATTTGTTAAAAAAAAAAGTATACAATATGTAAAATATTTGCCATTATTGCATCATTAACACTATATAATAATTACGGAAAATATTTAAAAATATTTAAAATGGAATCTTTTCAAAATAATTGGAATCTTTTCAACATATTTTATATTATTTTAGAATATTTTGGAATATTCCAAATATATATTTGAATTCTTTAAAAAAAATTGCAATGTAAAAATTAATAACGATCACAAACAAAGGCTCAACAAGTCACCAACAAGTCACCTCACCCAAACATAAATCTTTGAGAATCAATCATTGTTGTTGTATTTAGTTTTAGAACACCATTTTTTGTAGGCACCTAGATATAGTACATCTTTGTATGCTCCTAAACTTTCAAACGCTAATCATGGTTTCTAAATTTATGAGAAAGTTTGCAATGAATGACCTGTTGGTTTTATTCAAAATTTTCAAAAATCAACTTATGATCAAACCTTATAATCATGTAATATATACGGTAGATTGTTCTGAAAATTAATGTACAGTCTCATGACTAAGTCCTTTATGAACTTCAACGGTGAAGTTTTCTACATGAATACCAATCAAGAGATACAATTGCCTTTCTGAAAGCATCACCAGAAAGTGATAAAATTTTAGGAATGAGCATGGTCCTTTAGGGGTTAAACGTCAAAGCAAGCCCATGGGCTTATTTATGAGAGAGTAATGGAGAAAAAGTGGATTTTCTCAACCAAATTTGAATGGGTTAGTGCTTTGGAAAGGTGATGGAAAAGTGAGGCTAAATTTAGCAAATACGCCTAAGTTAAACAATTGTGGAACAATTCACAATCAAATGAAGAAAACAAGGGAAGGAGGAGTTATAATCGGGCAATAGTTGTGGAAAGAGTTAAAAAAAAAATTAATTAATAAAATAGCAAAGACGCCGTCCAACAGTGCTTGCTAGGGAGTGCAGAAGGCAGGCTAGCCATTTATTTCAGTTGCTGTAGACTTTTGGAGATGCTCCTCGGGCTGCCCTCCAAGAACCCTCTTGACGTTTAAGGGCTAATCAAATCACACATGCATGAAACTAGCTTCCCATAAAATCTGTAGTAAAAAATCCACATTACAAAAAGTCCATGATGGATGAAAAAACATGGATGGAATCTGTACATCGTCCAAAATATGGACGCCCAAGTAGTTAAGGGTCAAGGGGATAAACCACAATCTCTATCTTTCAACTATATTGATGGGTATCAACACTATTAATATACAAACAATGTTAGCAACGAACATCTAAAAATAATTTTTTTTTTAATGCATTAAGAATATTAAAAAATTGGACCAAACCTGAATGTTTCAAGTGACGGCATAAGGTATTCTAAAGGTCTCCCAAAGATACTAAATGTATACACTTATGATTCTATGAAGGGATAACTTCTTTATAATTATGCCATAGGCATCTAACCAAGTTCCATAATAGCAATTGTGAATTCTTCCAAGATAATGTAAGTTGAATATCTGTAACAATTTAGAGTAATCTCAGTACTTTGAATTAGGAAAGTAGTAAGAACTTCAGCCCTCTTTCAAGGTTGACGTGAATAAAGTGTTTGTTTGACCCACCTTTGATTCAAAGAATGGTCGTTGAATTAGGAGACATACATACATATATATATACACACACACACACACACATATATATATATAAACTTTCTTTCAATATCTTTCCAATAAGATATTGCAAAAACAATTGGTTCAAAATCACACAATAAATTACCATTTGAAAATCTAAAAGTCTAAAAACTAGCAATTCTTGACCAAAATTCAATTACTGTACGTCAAAATAAGTCAAATTAAATCTTAAAAACTTAAAGGTTTCAAAAGTATAGTAAAATAATAAAATAAACGAACTATACTTTTTAACGTATTATAAATATATAAAATAGATAATTCAAAAAATCATAACTTTATAAAAAAAAAGAAAAAAAAAAAGAAAAAAGATTTATATACCAACCCCAACCACTTCCTTTTCCCACCCCATCAAAATTACCACACACACAACCAAACAAAACATAAACATTAAAAAAAGAAAAAGAAATTAAAAAAAATCTTGGATCTTGAGATGTATTGGACCTTGGAACTCGAATGTCTTGGAACTTGAGATGCTAAAAAAATCAAAATCGAAATCAAAAGCTTAGGTGACCGTTAGTACACAGAAGTCTGCTGGTGTCCAATACAACAAGGTTGGAAAGTAGATCCTATCATAGTCATTACAGCTGGAGCCAGAGGAACCACACACGTCCCCTCAATGAAACAACTAGAAACAAAATTCAACATTTGCGAAACCTCTATAAAACACACATTCAAAGCAATAAATACCATTGCCATACAGTATGCCGGATCTATTCTTTTATATAAAAGACGTATAGAAAATAATCAAACAATACCAACAGACGTAATACATTATAAAAAAAAATAATAATAAAAAAAAAGGGGGGGAGGGTAATGGTGAAAACCACTGCTAGCCACTCTTTTCAAACAACTAGCTCAACTTGTCTCAGGGGATAGGAAGGGCCGGTTGGTTGGTACAACTTTCCTGCCATGACAACTCACTAGCAGCACCAAGCCATGTGTACCACATCACTGCTCAACGAGCCTAACTGGTTTCGAACCCGGACCACATAACTGTGATACAAACGCCCTTCACCAACCAACCAAAGAACTCATGACTTGGCGATTAAATTTAACACTAAACATACCTTTATACAAACTAGCACTCATCCAACAGTACTTCGCTTTTCTCCTTTGTTACTGTTATTGTTACTTTGTTTTGGTTACTATAGTCTCCATCCTCGAAAGAGGAGAGTAGTATTGTTCCAATGTCCCTTTGTCCTGTGGGCATCGGGTCATTGACATTACGAACGGACACTTTATTCACGCCAACCCTTATTTAGGGTTGGTGTTTCTATCATCATCTGCTGGTGTCCAACCGCCAACAAGCGTCAGAGTTCAGCCGAGGCGGATGAAAAACCGACTGGATGAATGAAACTCTCAGTGAGGAACTGAGATGAGGCCGCAGGCGGAGACGTCAGGGAGCGGATGGAAAACCAACTGAATGAATGAAAATTTCCGGGAGAAGTAGTCAGTAGTCTCAGTACTCAGTAGAAGCAGAGAAGCGGATGGAAAATAGAGCAGATGAATGAAGCTCTCTGAGGAAGAATAGTGACTAAGCAGAGAAGTGGATGGAAAATGGAGTGGATGAATGGAATATTGTCACTCGGAGGGAACTGAAGAAGCCGGCAGTTTGAAAAAGCGTTAACCACTCTATCATCGTCCTCGCCTTCCTTCTCCGAAATTTCAACAAAGCTCTGTTTCTATGGTTCCCTATGGCATCACCCGCACGAGCCTCCAATCATTCCCCTTCTACAGCAGCTTTCACCTTAAACTCCGGCATTGCATTGCTACAGTGGTGCCAGGACTCTGCTCAGAGTTCAACGGCTCCTTCAAAACGGCTATATATATCCTTATTTGAATGTCTTGACCGTTTCCAGGGTCAAGCTCCCGCTTCGCTTTCCGCGACACCAGACTTTGAGCCTGCGACGGGACAAACGGATTGTTAATTAGTCAGGTACAGATAATATCAGGTTCTGCAGGAAAGATTGATTGCGAGTCCCGTTGTGGCGGTAGCTCACTATCTTTCTTTGATTTCTTGGTGGTTTTTGGAATACGAGGTTGAATGCGAGTTTGGAGATGAGAGTGAGGATTTTGAGAGTTTTGAGGGATCGAGACTGTGGAGATTTGAGCAGCGAGGTGAAGGAGAGGAGCTCGCTCCTTATGGCTCTCGGTTCGCTTATTCCGGAGAGAGACGTGGCAGAGTTAGTTTGAGAGGGACAGGAAGAGAATGAGGTGTTGCCGGAAGATTGATTTGGTGTACTGTTGATCGAGGCGGTCGTTTCTTTCACCTGGTGCTTTTCGAGATTGAGTGTAGGTGGAGGTTGACGTGATTGTGGAATGTGATTTGGAGTGAGTTATGAGATGAGAGTTCATTGAGATTTTGGAGTTTGGAAAGGAGCTTAAGAATATGAAGCTGTGTGAGGAGGTGTGGCGTTGCGCGCAGTGGGAGCGATGACGGTGAGCTACTAGTTTACGGAATCCCGTTGCGAGTGGTGTTGCCAGAGACACACTCGCAGTAAGAGTGAGTCGGAATGGGGAATATGGAAGAAGAGAACTTGGACCTTCTGAATATGGAGCAAGAGGATGACAACTTGATTGGAATTAGTCCTGCGAACTCGGAGCTTATTATTGCAGGTGTGTCACCGTTGTCGCCGTCGATGATGCCGAAGGCACTGAAGCAGGCAGGAACGGAAGACTTGGAGAATTGTTACGGTAAGTTTTCTGACATTGAAGAGTCGTTTAGAAAATTGTTGATAGGGTATGTAGGGAGTATGGTAAAATAGTCAGCTCTGTATCTTGTGTGAAGTTGAGAACGCCACTGAACGTCTGCTGTAACTGGTGGAGAATGTGCCGTTCCTGAATGATTGCAATTACTTTTTCCTGTGTGACACTTTAGTTTTTAGATTCATTACTCGCTGTTCATTTCTTCTTCACGTTTTTCCAACAGTACTGAGTGTCGCAACTGTTCTTTAATGCAGGAAAGGGGGAGGTAGTAGGTGCGCCGACTGTCGTTGGAGTAGATATGGACGTGAATATGGCGCCAGTGCCTTGTAGGTCGCCTATGGTTCCAAGTTTTGGTTCGAAGGTATTGTCTGTACTGAATTTCAATGAGATGAACAAGCGCAACGTTAACCGGGATATCGCTGAGGAGTTCAAGTCCCGGAAGGGCTTCGGGATAAGAGGTGCGTTACGGAAAAAGCCAGTCTGAGCACTCTTATGGTGGCATGGGAAGAGAGGGATGACACGCCTCCTTAAGAGGCAGTAACCAGGATACATGCCTGAAGTTAGAGTGCTTTTGCAATTCCGCTTAGTTGATACGTAAACCTGACTATCTAGTCTTCAGAAAGTTTAATTCACCGTAATTGACATGAATGTGCGACTGGGGGACATCTCAGCCCTTTGTTTCTTCCAATATCTCATAATTACTTTCATAATGCCAGGCGTCTGAGTCTTACTATGTCGGTCTGCTGTGACCGTGAAATAGTTCGTACCCCTGAAAAATGTGCGCTGCATTTTTTGTTATCCATGCCCTTCTTAGTTCTAGCATTTTGATACCTCCTTTCTGCTATTTTTAACTAATTGGATAATGTTATGTAGAGTCTGTGCAACTCGATGGAATTGCCGAGACTTCGCCTGTTAAAAATCCTGGGACCTTCACGAGTCAACTCAGCAGGAGCTACCTCGATATCGAGAATGATCAGGCGGGAGTGACTCCTGAAAAGGGAGGGGGAGAGCCAACTGTACTTCGGAGAAGTAGGAGCAGGCGATCCACAACTCTTCGGAAATCCCTTGCCTGGGACAAAGCATTCTTCACAGATGAGGGTAAACCACTCATGCACAGCAATATCTTAAGCAGTTTACTGTTTTCTACGATCGCAGATTCGATGTTCGTGTATAGTATGTGGTTACCAGTAGCCCTTTTCTCGAATTCAGGGTTCCTCATAGCTGGCGACTGCAATTGCTGATGCTATTTTTGTTATACAATCTATACAGGTGTGCTGGACAATAATGAACTTTTTGCGGTTGCATCTGACACTCCCGAGGCAATGGCAATGCCCGAGTTGGCTACTATTTGGGATGGGCCACAAAATTTAGTATCATCGTTTGAAGCGAAAACCGCGGCTGCGAAGACAAAACTCAGATCAGAAGTGAGGTCGGAAGTAAGGTCTGAATTAAAACCAGAGGTGAGGCTAGATGTGAGGCCCGACGTGAAGTCGGAAGTGAGACCTGCAATGGATCCGAAGCCCCAGCAAGGTTAGTTCCATATGTTTCAATGGTTGTAAGCAATGCCCTTCTGCAGCTTCTAAGTCTTAATGTCTTACTCCAGAGGCTAATCGTGAGCTGTACATGGTTATTGCAGATGTTTCACACGCTACTCTCCGCCCAGATGTCTTGCACACTTCTTCTCTTCGGCCAGTGCGACAAATTAACATAACGGGATCGCATGCATTTTCGAATGCTTATTCCAGAGCGGCAGCAATACCTCAAGGCTCCACCTCAATACCGTTGCCAAACGCTTTGACTAGGACAGGGAAACAACCTGGAGTTGCTGCTAGGCATCCGATCGAGCATCCGCACGCAACCGGTCCAGATGTGAGTCACAGTCCTTTAAAGTTCGATCACTATCCCCAAACGTAGTAGCTCATAATGTACCTTCTCCATGTAGCTTCCTTCATTCTAACGTCATCTAATGATGCAAATAGCAGATGAAGGAGTCTCGCAACCTAACAGCGGGCTTGCATCATCAAGCACGAATAGCCGCATTGAAGAAGGCACACGAAGCACCACTGCAAAAAGGACCCCGAGTTCGCCTACCAAATTCAATCTCATATCCCCTAATAGTCATATAGCTTTGTTCTATTTTTCCTCTATTACAGCAATTGCTTGTCAATCTAGTTTTGATTTTTTGTTTGTGTCACCGACCTGACTTGCAACCTTGACTACTACGCACAAATAAGAAGGTGGAGGATAAACATTTGGAGGAAACACATAAGATGAAGCAATTCAAGAAGGTGGATGATAAACATTTGGAGGAGACAAATAAAGTGAAGCAATTCAAGAAGGTGGAGAACAAATCTTTAGAGGAGGTACCTAAGATGCATGTATCCCGCGAGAAGCAACCCAGGAAGGTAGAGGTGAAGCCTTCAGAGGATGTGCATAAGACGTACGCAACTCATGAGAATCACCCCGCCTTGACCAGGAGCATGTCTACATCCGCTTTGATCGAATCACCTTCTGCACTCTCCCGCAAGGTCTCGTCAATGTCTAAGAGAGTGAAGGAGACACTAGGGAAAGTAATGGCAGGTACTCTATAGCTATCTCACTTATCTCCCCGTGTTAATTATGTCACTTCATCAGTGAATTACTGTCTTAGGAAGTATGGCTTATCATTTGCATTTGCATTTTCTATTTTGCGAATTCCATGACGATAGGTGAAGTGACAGGTTGTATCGAATGTGACAGGGCGTGCTCGAAGAGTACCCAAGGAGCCTTCCTTGTCCCAGGTTTACCCTGCGGAGAAAACCTCATTGCTTCCAAAAAGGACAGGTGGATTGCCTACTGTGCCGGAAGTTAAGGATCCAAATCACAGAACAAGGTCCAATGCTGCTGTGGCACCGGCCAAGGTCAATAAAGAGGCTTATACTGTAAAAGATATATTGCGTGGTAAAGGGCCCCCGTCATCCCCTAAAGCAGCTTCCAAGCAGGGCCCTACTCTCATGAGAAGCAAGAGCGCATGTGCAGTTCCTGGATTACCAAGGGCTACTGACCCAGGGCTTGCGAGAGTCAATGTGACTCCTGCACCTTCTGCACCTCCTCAACCTGTTCAGCCCACAGAATCTATTGGAAAACCGACCGGTCTGCGGAGACCTTCACCAAAGCTCGGCTTCTTTGACGCGGTATGTTCGTATTGCCATGCCATTTACTGCACTTCTCAAGTAGAGTTAGTAAATACTATTAATTTTGTCTCGTAGTTTGTGCAGCTAACGGCATGCTTTTGGTCGTACTCAATTATGAATTTGTTGATTACGAATACACCGGCTTGTTTTTTAACACTATTGTCGACACTCAAATGCCGTTTTTGCTTGTGATTCAGGGGAGAGCTTCCTCTGCTCCTCAGAAAGCATTCTCAATTTCTGAGCCGTTCAACTGTATGCGAAACAATCAGCCGCTCAGGCCAGGAAGCGAGGCTTCTAAACCTACTGAAGCACTTGGACATCAATCGCATGGTCTTCCCCCTGCGAGAACCTTTTCTGCCATCCCTACCGCACCTCACTTGCGTCATTGTGTGGCTTCCGCGCCCACATCACCCAAAATTACCCATATCGTGCATCCCAGCTCTCCGAAGGGTTCTTTCACGACAAGCACAAGACCGTCCTCTCCGACAACCGAAAGTGATGATCCCATAAATTTCTCAGGGATAAGACACGCTGAACAGTTCGCCGAATCCCACCAGCTCCTGGCCAAGAAGAGGTTACTTGGAGATGAGTATGGTACCGCTAGCACAGCGCCTGAGGTATCCGCATTAGATCCCAAGATACCGAGGTCACTGGTGACTTCTGCAGCAGTCAATATGGAGCCAGCTGGACATGACCATGGAAAATTCGCGAGAAGCTTTGCGGAGAGCAACCCTCTCATTCCAGCGGCTGTGAATGTCGGTGGTTCTGGTCTGGAATCAGGTGGACGTGAATTTGACGACAATGCGCTGATAACGAGTCTTCGAGAAGCCATGAGGTCCGATCATAAGTCTTCAGCGCTTGCGAGTCAGCGTCTTCAAAACTCTCAATCTGAGCCCGGGAAGGATTATGCGTTGGATCACAGACATGTTTCGGAGACATTGTCACCTAGCAACCAAGACACTAATGACGAAATTCTAGAGAAAATTGTTTCTTCTGGAGCCAGAGAATTGAGCATCGCATCCAACGACCTGACGTCCTCTTCTCTGGAGCTGCCCAGTAGCTTGAGGTCTTCAAGTGGCAGAAGAGACAATGAGTTAACAAAACCGACAGGTATCAGTTGCTACTCTCCACGCAGCAGCAGTTTCCGAGAAATGTCTACTGCAGCTGTAGGTTGTCTTGAGAGTACCAGCAAAGCAGTCTTGGACACTGATATACCACTGTCAGCTTGTCCCAGCACACCCACTAGGAATGAGGGCTCACACTTTATCAGCGCAATGATAACGAGGCAGTTCGAATCTCCAAGAAGCAAGAGCTTCAGGGAACTGAGATCAAGTGCAACTTTAGATTCACCCTTACCTGCAAGCAAGCATGTCCGCAGTTTTAGTCAGCGGCTACCATGGCAATCCCCAGGTGGTAAAATTGTTGGTGATGCATCACCGGGTGTTGGTCCACCTACTCCTGCATCTGGTGGGAAACGTCATAGTTTAGTTTCTCCAAGCCATGCTCCAGATGCAGCTGGCACCTTTGAGGTTCTGACACCTACGAGCTCCAAAAATGCTCGTTGTGTGCGCACTCCAGGCAGCTCATCGAAGAAGATTATCAGGAGGATAGTGGAATTTGAGAGTCCATCGTCGCAGTGGTCTAATTGGCCAGTTCTCGGGGCTGCCATCCCTGCAGACCAGTTCCCAGGGTCTGGTACGAAGGAAGTGTTGAGCTCTACTCCGCCTAGACCATCAGGGGAGCTGGCTACGGAGCAGTCAACTGAAGTGCGAGCAAACAGTTCAACTAATCTCCTAAGCACCCCAACATTGGAAGTGAGTCATGCAGAATTGGACATCGCCTCCAATGAACATTGTACATTAGCTACGGGGCAATCGACCGACTTACGATTGAGCTTTTCTGCTGGTTTTGTAAGTACTCCATCGAAATTTTCCGAGATGGAGAGTGGGTCCACTGATCAGAATCCTTCGGTTGGGCTCGACGGGGCAGAGGTGTGTGGTTCAGCTAAGAAAGAGAGACGCTCATCCATGTTCTCCTTCGCAAGAAAGACTGTCGCGCTGTTAACATCATCTCCGACCTCTGCAGAATCACCAGGGCTGGACCTTGAGGGTAATCCCAAATCGTTGTTCAAAATCAGTCGCCGGTTTAGCAGATCTGGCAGTACCAGCAACTGTCCTGCGTCTGAGCCCAAGACACTACCCCTGTTCTCAGAAGCCAGAATTTGTGAATTAGAGGCAGCGGGACCGGTATATTCTCTCTCGTCGCCTCTTTGAACTTTGATTTCTGTCTTGAGGATGCGCTAAAATATAAACTGACACATTATATTTCCGCGTCCAGGAAATTCTGCAGAAAAAGAATGGGCCTGTACAAAATTCCCCACCGGACAAAGTTGTAGCAGACTCCAATCCTTGGTCTCCGGTACGTGCATTCACTCCTTAACGCAGAAATCTCATTCAGGAATTCATCATGGAAGAGCACTATCTTACACTACGATTTTGCATCGTTCATTTCTGAGCTCCACAGTAGAATTTGCTTATGTCTTCAATGATCGAATGAATCCTATTGTCCGTGCAGGTGCGAAAGAACCGGCAACCTCTCGGTCCTTTTGACTGCACCAAGCTCAAGTACAAAAGCCCCGGCCTTGTAAACTCGTAGTTATACTGGCTGATTGACCTGTAAATCCATACTTGCGTCCTGAAAGTCAACTGCTAGTTGATGCATCACGTTTATTAGTTCTTACAGTCAGCACTCTGTGTACGTACTTTAACATTCATGATCAAAATCATCTGGAGCACAGGAGAGTGCTGGCGAGTACTGCAATGCCCCAATTTATAGCTGTCTGTACAGTACATAGTGCATCTGACAGACACAATGAAGACACTGCCATGTATTTGTATACTAAGACGGACGAAGGCAACGTTGCCACTCCAACCCTCTTTTTTGAGATCTATTTGTGCTTGCATTGCCTCTAAGCACTGTGATTCATTGGCTGTTTAACATATCGAAATTGCTTCTCGTGCAGTCAAAATACAAGACCAGTGCAACGGGATGTCCTATGTATGCCTGGGCAATTGGAGATTGCTCGACATCATGTAATGCATCCTTCATGGTGTTCTTCGTGTAAATGGCTGGGGACCAGAGCAGGGCTATGTAATAAAGTTGCATGTTCCATTTCATGGAATCATGGTTGCAAGTTCGATTTCTGCTGTTCATTCTCCTACTAGCCTAATTCTTTTGCAAGTAAGATTGCTATGCTATGCTACTGTCATGCTGTTAAGTGTGGTCCCTCCATGATGTGTATATTGATTGACGAGTTAAGAAAGTTTTGTAGGAATTCTTTCAATTCTAATGTCATAGAGAAGTCTAATTTAGATCTGTTGCACTGTGCTGACATCATTTGTTTACTGCAGCAAAGTGAGCATACCACCATCTGTTGCAGTAAACCAAGAACTAAACTTATTAAGAGAATTGACCACTCCACCTTGTGAAAGCATTGCTATTGCTAACATTGTCTTTTGGTTGTAATGGAAAACCGGTGAGTTGTTTTTGCTCATTTCCCCATTGTAAATATATCTTTGGCTTGCAATAAATTGATCAAATTTAGAGCATATTGTCATACTGCTCGGTTGCACATCATAAGTGAAGCACACATAGTTGCACCAATCCCAACTGTACCTCAATCAATCATCTCAAATGGCAAAATTTATATGTGAAAAGGATAATCTAAGCCTCACGGGCTTTTTTGGTAAGAATCTTTGAGAAAACTTTCGATATGTTCCACCAATTTTTGTAGTGATTATTAGAAATTAGAGAAGCTAAATAGGGGCAATTGTTAGTGCCTACAATTCTCTCCTCATGCGCGACATCACACACGTGTGATGGCATTTAGTTATTTTAGTATATCTCCAAGCTAATTAGGATGTGCGTTGATTGGTTGAGGAATTTAGAATTTAGAATTTATTTCCACTTGTTTCCACTTTGATATGGGTTGTCTCAAATATTTTCAAATTCATTTGGATGCCCTCAAGGCACCCTCTTCACTTTTAAGGGTTAAGGGAGATGTTTTGATTGTCTATATTATATGTTTGTAATGGCCCTTTCCACTTGTCGAGGACTTACTTGCTACCGTCAAAAAATCTTGAGAGAGGAGTCAAAAATAGTTTTACATGATTCCCACTTACAACACTCAACATATTAAATTTTAAAGAATGTTTTTCCTTGAGAATTACAATAATTCAAAAAAAATTCAAAAAAAACAAAAAACACTAATGTTCATGCATAGGAAAAAACATATGTGTGGGAAAGCTTAGTCAAAGGAAATTGAGCAAAAAAAGAGTCAACAAATGAAGTTTGATACGATGATGCGACCCCAAGATATTGACCTTTTATATGCGACCCCAAGATATTGCAGCTAAAGAATGCTTCACTACCTCATCAAACGATTCAACATTACCATCGGGGTTTATAGTGTTTTCAAGGGAATTTGATTTTGCTTCAAATCTTTTAGCCCGTGAGTAATTATGGCGTTTTGAGAGCCTGTTTGCCAAATTGCAAGGCATGCTCTAAGGATAGGTATTACCTCTTAAACTTGGAAGACTACAAAAAATAATCATTTTCTACATGATTTATATGAATCACAAGGGTTTGTGTTTTTTCTTCATGAAAAATGCACTAGAACAATGTATATTAGACTCGTGATGTGTGTAGTAATCATTAAGCGTAAATCTATTTTTCTAATTAAAATTGAATTCATCTTTCTAAGTGCAGCCATATACGGTACTCTATAATATATAAGTATATGAAACATGTAAAATACAATAACACATTTCATTATGCAAAGTGGATTGTACAAACAAATACACTGTGCCGATATATATAGAACCCATGGGACTTTCACGAGTTAATAAATATAATTTTGCGCTATGAGAAGTTTTGTCCTTGTAGCTTTAGTTTTCAAATAAAGACTTGTCCAAACTTCCTCACATTTACTATAAATGTAACTTATTTTAATGCAAGGTCTTAGTTTTTTTTTTTAGTATATAGCCAACATATTCTTCATTTATCAATAGAAAATCAAGGTTCTTTTTTATCCTTAACAACATTGCATGCTATCTAAATCCATATGATTTACTTAGTAGAATTACTTTGACACATTATTTATTCACGTTGGCTTAGAATCAAAACCATTCTCCTTATGTCTTTAGTATTTTTATCATTTATTTGTTGAAGTTTAGATTCAATTAGTAGTGGATTTCAACATTGTATAATAGAAGCTGAAAGAGAAAGTGGATGAATTCATGAGTAGTCAATGGCAATATTCACCAACAAATGAATTTTAAGAACTCCGAGTAATTAATGATTATCATGCTATGCAAAGATCAACAAGAAAATCAACTACTTGTTGAAATCAACAACAATCAATTCAATATAATACCATTATAGAAGTGGATAAGATGGAAAATAAACTTATCATTGAACACTTTCATGTCCACGTTAGATTTCTATGTATACATCTCTATTTAACAATGTAAACCTTTATCATAAATGCATTTCATTTCACAAATCTAAAAGCAATATACTACACTAATAATGATATTTAGTGTTGGTCATTGAATAGTAAGTTAGTAACTCTTATTTATCTTATTGAAAAATCTATTCGTAGACCTCACTATTTATGAATATTCAATTAAGTATCTACAAGTTTGCGATATACATTTAGCATTGGTAACATTTGTACCAGTTATTGATATTTAACAATTATTGTTACCAACACTAAATATCATCAATAGTATAATGATTCTCACATGTCTCAAAAATAGATTGAAGTTAATCTAATTCTTTGATCTTCAACATTTTGCATACAAAATTTTAGAATACTTGCCTTTAACACCCTTGCAAAAAGAATATTTTATTTTATTTTCAGCATCGCCAACATTTTTGCAAAAAAAAACATGCGTGAATTTATAAATACTTTTGGATCAAATTTGCAATTCAAACATAACACTCTATAGTACGTTACCTTTAGCTTAGCACTCCTTCTACAGTGCCAATAACTATTTGATTATTTTTCATTTTTCATGAAAAAACTATTGATTGGACAGATGATATCGTGTTTCTAAAGCGGAATGCTATATAAATGTTCTCTATGTTGAAGTCAAATTTTTAACCCATTAAGGATGGGCGTGTAATTGTGGAATCAAAATTTACGTTCACATTTAAAATTGTACTTTAAAATTAGATAAGAATCCAACTTTATAACTTTAGTAGATTAATGCATGTTTCTACTAAAAGTTATAATTTCTTCATGAATTTTGGTACTCTAATTTTTTAATCACGGGTGAAAATCATAATGAACAACATTGTAGTGGATGAAACTAATTCAACTTTCTAAAATTACGGATAATTGCTACTCTATGACAATTGTTGCACAACTTGAAACCACTATAAACCATTGAATTATAAGAATTTTGAAAGAACTCAAATTGTGGTGAAAACTAAAATTGTGAACTTGACTGTGAACTATATTTTGTTATTTGAGCTCAATCCAATAGAGATCAGTTTCCAAACCAAAATTAATTCTTGGCAAAAAACTTCAAAATTTCCTATACAGTAACTCATTCTCTTTGCATTTGATACCTTGCGTAAATCCAAAATTACCTTGAGTGGTCCAAAATAAACTTTGAAAAGCAACAGAGGACAACCAAAATTTATGCACAACAAAGAAAACAAATGAACATAACCATTTCCCACTAGAAAATGAATAGTCATTGCTACTAAAATGACACTTTGGGTCCCTAAAGCTGGGTACATCCAACAACACCTTTGACCCAAAAGCCATATTCACTTGGTGTACAGTGCACTAACAAAAAGATTGTTGCCTTTTTTACTCACTAATGAGAAAACTGATCTTATTAATTGACACAAAATTGGTATTTTATAAAAGAATCAATATATACTCTTATTTAACACTATTATAATCAATCATACCAAGTTTCACTTTTCAAAAGCAGAATGTTGATTTTTGTTGAATTTTAAAGTATTTTCGGTGTTTAACCTTATAAATTTATTTTCATAGATTCTAAAGTTTGAATTGGACTTGCTAGTTAAAAACATATAAATAAACAACTTTCCAGTTAGAAGAAAATTCAAAATTATAGAATTTTATATAAACAAAGTTGCATATTGATTGTCACCTATTACACTTAGCGGTGGGGATGGAGGAGTTCACTTATATATATATATATATATATATATATATATATATATATATATATATATATATATATATATATATATATATATATATATATATATATATATATATATATATATATATATATATAATGTAACCATGTGCATTAAGAGGGTATTTGAAAAGGGTCTATCATATAATTAGAATATTTGAGGTATATTCTAGAATATTCTATGTATATTCCAAATAAACTTTCCAATTATTTTTTACTTGAGTTTAACCCCTAACCGCCCAACCATGCATATTTTGCATGATGTACGGATTTGAAGTCCGTTTTCTCATCCATCATGCACTTTTTGCAGTGTGGATTTTTTATTGAAACTTTTATGGGAAGTTAGCTCCGTGCATGTGTGATCCGATTAGAAAGGGGATGATTTGTGAAATTTTTATGCCTCATTTCATGTTGTAGTGTTCCACCCAAAATTTCGAAGATCTTAGTCTAAAAGTGCTCTTGAAAAAGTCAACTACTAAAATTAAGCAACCAAGAAATCTCCAAAAATCACTACACTTAGAGTATTACATTTCAACCCATCACAGCAAATTTCATTATTAGATTGTCAATATCCTATTCGTAATCATATTGCAAAAGAGTGTTAAATTTTAAGTTTGAAATTTAATACACAAATATTGGTGATAGCAATCGCAGATCTAACCGTATGGATAGAATCTAAAATGCATAATGTACAACTTTTATTCATTCATCAACTTGAAAATATCCCTTTTAGTTGCATTTTATAATGCATCTTTGAAAATCTGCCAAATCTGAAAAGGGTGAGAACGTTTAGGGGTTAAAGCATCCTACAGTGACGAACAAAACTGAGTATTGATTTGAAACTTTTTCATTCAAACAATCATACCATGAGCATCAATGGGCGAATTCCAAAAGTGAATATGCAAAAGTTGTAGTATGCGACATGTAACACATTACTATGGAAGTTTGAAGAAAAACTCAATTGTGATTTGAAAGAAAATGAATTTTAAAGTTAGCCATGTCTAAAACTCGGTTTTGTGCGCTATAATTTAGAACTACTTTAAATTTTGGCAATTTTTTTTTAGAGCTTCAAAGAAAATAAAATTGTGCCCTGTCATGTTGGTATACATCATTTTAGATTGTTGTACACGAAAATTGAAGGAAGTTGACATTTATAGAATTTAAAATATTCACAATTTGATAAACATGCAAACGATCACTAGAAAAAACACGTGTTTTTGGAGATGTCTCTGCGGATGTCTGAAAAAACATGTAGACATCGCCGAGGACGTCGTGCGGACATGAAAACATCCGAAACACGGTGAAAACAAATGGAGACATCTCCAAAAACATCCGCGTGCTACAGGAGCACGCGCGTCTAGACGTGATTTCGGGAGGCAGAAAATGTGTGCCACGTCGGTGCCACGTCGACGACACATCAGCGGCAACCGGATGGGCAGTGCCACATGGCAACGAATTTCATCCTCTCCAATGGTGATGTGGAAGACGACGTGGTCCCGCCACATGATGACGGGGCGGTGCGAAAATCCGACGTGGACCCTGGAAAATCCGAAGTGGACACGGGAAAAAATGACGTGTACTCGGGAAAAAGTGACGTGGCGTGCCACGTCGGCAGAGTTTTGGGTGGTTTTCATTTCAGAAACATGTTTACGTGGACGTCACAAGGGACATCACTGTGTTTCGCGAGACATCACGCACTGACACGGAGATGTCCGCCAAGGTGTCTGCGACGACGCGTACTGTGTCTTGCTGTTGGTTTGTGCAGACATCCCCATGTCTCAGAAGATACGACACTTGACGTGGCCATGTCCGTGTGGACGTCTGCGTGCCCTGCACGTGGGCGTTGCGGATGTCCTGGCTGATGTCTCGAGGAATGTATGCGCGTCTGACGTGACATCTGTTCAGACAAGGTAGTGCTCACGTTGTGTATTTGAGGATGTTTTAGAGGATGTCCGACATGTTATACAAGACATCAATACGTTTTAGCATGTCGCCTCAGTGGCCGTGCGGACACGTCTATATAAACGTCCCAAAGTTCTCTGGGACGTCTCTGAAAACATCCACTACGAAATTGTTGATGTTATGGAAGACATCATCATGATCCCACGGTCGTTCCAGAAAACATCCCCACGTCATGTACCACGTGTTATAAAAGACATCCGCCTCTATATCTAGACGTCTCACTAAGCATGCTCACGTCACCATGCGAACATCCACTGAGACATCGCGAACGTCCCTCCAAACATCCCCACGTCATGTTCCACACTTTAGACAAGACATCTCGCATAACATTCACTGGTCTCACTGAGCATGCACACGTCACTTTGCATAGTGTTCCAAATGTCCATGGGATTGATGGCTGACAGTAACGAATACATATTCGCATTGCATATACATAACACATTTTAACAGCACAGTTGAAAAGTCATGACTCTACCGTTTCTGACTTCAAATAGCACAAAGTGCACATCTACTGATACGTCAACCACACATCCATCTACTACGTACCCATGACTTTCACTCGCTCCAATGTCATCGCTTGCTGTCGGTGCTCCCCTATGATCTGTAGTATCATCGGCGCGTATCCAACACTGCACATGTTCAACAGGCCAACAATGCTTGCGGTTAAAAAAGGGATTCACAATCAAAGAAAATTGCATTATTTCACGTTAGTAGGACGAGCTATATATGCATGGTGCGTTCCATACGTGCATTAAAGCTGAACCCTCATCCGACACTATATCGCGTTCTGGATGCCTCACAACTCGGACTACAAGCTACATCATGTGACAAGACGTCTCTGGGGATGTTCGAACAAACATCTCGGATGCTCATAGAAACACGGATGCGATTGAGCGGACGTCTGCGAGAACGTTGTGCACAACGTCCGTGTTGTACTTTACCGTTCATCTGTCCTGTTGTAGGTCACCTGCGTTTGATTCGGGCCGTGTGAATTGTGTAGTGACTCACCAAATTCCTTGCACCTCCCTTTCTTCATTTCTTCTTGGCCGCCTCCGCTCTTGTTGAGGTGCCTACCTGCACTTGTGCAATGACAGCATGTCATGGACTCTTTCTATGCAATGTCTATGTATACTGTGACGGACATCGATGTTGGTTTTCACGATATTTGAATTTTTTTTTTGAAATTGAGAGCATGAGATTGCATTAGCCATTGTATAGAGAGCATAGGTTGCAACATGAACCATTGTTACATCTTAATGCCCTTGCATTTGAAATAGTTGTTAAATAGATCAATGCTTTCAATTTATATATTAGAGCTATATGATGCAGTTTTTTGGTCAAACTTTTTAGTACAAAGTCTAGAGTTCATGACGCACATAATCAATCCAACGAAGAGTCGGTATAGAAAAAATAGATAAAAAGATTATTGGAATCCAAAAGAAAATATGTGGTCTTTCAATATGTACAACAAACATAATAGCACAACTACCACATGAATTATTTGGGTTAGAAGTTTTCTCACTAAAAAACACCTATTTAAAATGCATAACAAAACAACTTAGAAATGCACTTAATGACCCGGGAAGACTAGGAACCATATTCAAGGGATTCATACATCACATTTTAACCAAATATGGAGGCACACAAGATATTCCAAGATGATTCTAGATGAAACAAGTCGAAGGAGCTCAACTCAAAAGTAAAAATGAAAACTTTCAACTACAAGCCACGGAATTAGAAACACAATGGATGTCACAAGCCTTATTTAAGCTACCACATCTAAACCCCAAATTATCACTCAAACTACTACATAAACTACTAATAAATAATATATACAAAATAAAACAAATTTCTCTCTCTAATGGAACAAACTTAATGTCACCAGATGATTTCAAAACTTATTACAAAACTCCAACCAAATTAGAAAAAATGCACTCAATATCGCAGAACAACTATTTTGCTACCCTACATGCACACAAATCTGTCCAAATCCATGTCCTAAACACCCACTAGTCCAAACACTCAAAGCAAGGTACCTTTTAGACAACCATGAATTGATACCAAAAGTAATAGAAAACCCTTTACACCCACCATTACCACAACCACCACAACAACCAAACCCACCCACAAATATAAAAAAATTCACTTAGATTCCCTATACACATCATACTCAATCATAAAATAAACAAAACAAAAGACAAATACAAAATCACAAAATATACAACACGTACCTATGCCAATAGCACTACAACAAAACACATGTTTTATGACTGCAATTTATGACTGCATTGAGTCATAAATTCCCAAAATATGATTGACGAGGGCCCGGAGAAGGATGACGCGCGTGGTGACTGGGTCTAGTAATTAGTGACGAGTTGCTTCGAACATCAGTCATATGAATAAATACGGTAGTTGGGGCGTATACAAAGCCAAAATCTGCGTTCCCGACAGCACGTGGGGTATGCCTTGACTGGCATTGGAGTGCGTGACCTTCTTTGACCTGCCCAGGCAGAAGAAAAAAAAATCTGACGTGGCATGTGACTTTGTGCAGTCATATTATTTTGCTGACATGGAATATGACAGTGACGAGTATTGTTTTGGCCGACGTGGTAGGCCACGTGGAATGTGACTGCTACCTTTTTGACTGATTGTAGTTATGTTTTTATGAGCGTGAGTGACATTTTTTGCAGGACTACGAACATTATATGACTACTTGTAGTCGCCTTCTTGCTGATATGTATTGTGAACTATGACATGATGGAGTGATATCTTGGATGACTAAGGGTCACTTTATTGGGTTTTGTGTGCGCGGTTTGTGACTAGATTGAGTGAGATCCACATTAGCTTCAGTCGTAAATTCCAGTCACATTTCTCATACATTCGAAGTAGTTATGACACATTGAAGTCATGCGTCAATATGGTTTAGCAGGTAAGCAAAAAGACTGTGATAGGTTTACACGAGTATGTGCAAAGTTGACTTTACATATTTACAGGAAGCAATCATTGGAGATGTAGAATGCACAGAGAAATGTGAATGACTTCAATGATATTTAGTAGTCAATATCACAAAACATATCCAAATGAATAAGTCTACGAATATATACACAGACGCATGTTGGGCTTAATTATATTCCTCATCAAAATGTGGACAATCTACTTATGAATGCCCGGTGTGGACAAATTCCCCTGACTTATCGCTGGCCCTCTCGTCCTACCTTAGAGACAAATGAGATTTTACTATACCTTCTAGCAGGTCCATAATAAATTCAAGTTAGCCAATTGGAGTGTATCAAGCTATTTGCCATACTATCTAGCATGGAACTAAAGGAAAGTTGATGGCAACTGACAACCTAAAAGGAGACCGACTTCAATACATGCAGTATCAAATGATAACATTCAATCAATACAAATTTTAGTAGCATTGCTTACGGTCCATAAATGAGTCCTATCCAAGATGATTCCCACAAATGCGATGCCCAAAACTCCCGGGATTGCTCCTATAGTATTGGTTATTCCATGTATCCATCATCCAACACCATGCAATAGAGACGTAAGAAATGCAGCATGACACCTAAATTATTGTTCTTTCATCCGTCAGTGGATTTTGTAATTTCTATTCAACTGGTTCCACACCATTTTAGCAAAAATATTAGAGCATCAAACCTAAGAGAACTTCAGCAATTTCAACTGACAAAGACAAAGTAACATTTCATAGAACCATAGGTTTCTACACACTAGTGAATCCTTTCCGCTTCAGTTATACATGTTATTTCAAGTAGAAAGAAACAAGCTATACTAAAGGGATTCAAACCTTGTGCAATGATTGACCAACCTAATTTTCGTGAAAGGAACTATGTACAACTTGGGAACCTTACCAAAAGGACACTTGCATATTTTGGAGAGATATCTTGGTGTGTACAACACAACCCTGGACATCATCAGATGTTCAGTTCTCACCAAATGACTATGACAGTCAATTTTTTTATGAGATACTAAACTACCAAGGTACCCTAATAATGAGTTGCAGCAACAAAAATAAAGTGATGTAGGTATTGTACCAGCAAGAGTAAAACTTGACAAACCGAGGCCTGAAGTGAGAACTGCAACGTCCATCCAAAGATTCAGCTTTGGAGACAAGGCGGAAGAAGCCATACATGCAGCAGGTGATAGAAAGCCAATCTTTTGACAAACTTACCTAATCTGTACACACAACAAAAAACAATGACATGCATGTAAAGGCAAAAGAAAAGAGGGTTGCGTTAGAGTTCTATGAATTCTCTAAAAATGATGCGTGCATGACTTGGATGTCTATTACAAACACAAGAGATGACCACAGAATAATACCATGGTAACGTCATATCTACAAGAGATATAATGATCAGCAAGAGGAGCTGCAAAACTTGTCACTGCAACTGATGTCAAGGGTGGTAGTATGGATACCTGAAGTCTCCCACAGAGTTACAGTTCAGAAACCCAAATGCAGTAAGCAATGTACCAGGAAAGGCAGCTAAACAAACATTATCATTTTGACCTTACTAGAAAAATCGGTTTCTCTATATAATCAATGCCGACCACTAAAACAATGCGAGTGACTCAAAGTTTCAACAATATTCTGAAACAATAAATCGTGAAATTTTGGGCACTTTGTCACTGCTACTGAGAAAGCCCTGGGTTGACACTCACCAAAGCTGGATGAGTAAGATCGAGATGAAGTTCTTGACTGCAAGACGCCAACATTGATCAATATTAGATTTGATCCTCAGATAATCACCGATGCAGATTGTACTAGAAAATTCATAGATCACTCCTTAAAGCGTTCCAAGGATTTGCATAGCAATTAGCCATAGCGTTGGACTCAATTGAAATAAGTAGGGAGCTGTGAAAGAAGAGTGTAATGTCACCAATTGCCACAAAAATGAGCATAGATCAAAGCTTACATAGTGGAACTTTTGGCGAAGGCCATCCAAGGTACTTTCTGCAAGGATTTTTCTTGTATATTTAAGGGTGATGGCAACAGCAGATACTCAAACCTAAATGACACAAAACCTTAAACTAAGGAATTGGAAAATATTTCCAACGACAAAAAGAGAATTAAAGACATTTGACATTGATTCACAATTTATAAGTTGAGTCAAACCACAAAGCCAAAACGACAAGAAAGAATTACAGATTATAGATACCAGACGAGTTGCAGTGCAACGGTCTACGAAATTCCTCTGTTAGTGTCTAAACCCTAGCACACTAGCAGTGAACAACCATGCACTAGCACCAACCCTCTGCAGTTTCTAGGTCTAGTAGGATTCGTTTTGCACAAAACCCTAGCAGACTAGCAACTATACATTGCCTTCCTGCAATCATGACAACGCCACAGTGTAGACTTCTGCACATGAAACCCTAGTTGCTACAATGCGATCCAAAATGATTCCTAACCCTAGACGCACAATCCGTGGTTGGAACCCTATACTACTCGGCCTCATCTGCACAAGGAAAAGCTCCACGGCATTGCAAATCTTCCTCCTCTCGGCGCGTAATCTTCATGCTACACCGAAACCCTAGCCGCTACACAGTTTTTGGAAAGAAGAGGAGGCAAGGTGAGTGACATACCCGGGGTCTTGAGGCCTCTTGAATGTTCTTGTTAGCGCTGGCAATCCTAGCTCCTGTAGCTTGTGATTATTCTCCTGAATGTTGCGATTTATGAACCTCTCGTACTGTTAAATCGATGGCGCTATGGTGTCAGTTCAAGCAGAAACGCCGAGCGTGACAACTGACTCCTACAACACTCAAGTAACGGAGACAAACACGACCTAGTCTCTCGGCGCCTGGCCGCCTGCCACGGTAGCAGGGTGATTGCAGCCACGTGTTTAATGAAACTCCTTTGAATTATATGACTCCTCTAAGTTATATGACCGCTCTAGGTTATATGACTGACTCTCCCTACTCGTGTGTATCACCCTAGTCATGTGACTGCCTAGATATGACCAGTCCATGCATCTGAGGTATTCTCATAACACAATTTGACCCAAAGCAAATACAGGTTCACTCCAAAGGATGGTAGAAAGGGAGCTTCAAAGCTTGAAGCATCTATAGTTATAGCAAGAAGAAGAGATTCAAGCAGACGCCATGCGATTATATAAGTACCAATGTCCATGCATGGAATGTGCGGGATGGAAAGTCCTCAATCGAGCCACAATTTGAAAGCATCTTCGCAACAGAAAAGGGACCTTGCTTTTACAGCCTGTATCTTGGTAAGAAATTCCAACCAACCACTTCTGAATGAGCATACCCGGGTGCTCGTGCCTTGGGCAAGTTTAAATCTTCCCCTATATGACTTTAGTAGGTCCGATGGAGATCCATTGTAAAAGCCGCATGTATGACATCGCCGAGAACCTTTCTAAGAAGAAAACAATCTTCAACGTCCGTGACAGTACAAACTTTGCAAAAGTAGCGGTCGGACGTGTATGATGGATAATGGTGTGACGGGCCCATCTCAAAGCTATATTTTATTTCCCACTTCACCATAGATGCCATTATATACAAAGAACCAACAATTCCTCCATAACCAAACAAATCACAAATCAAACCACTCACCATAAAATAGGTATTTAACTAATTATGGACAAAACGACGAATTCTGGACAAAATGACAAATTCTCAACAATTTGTCAATAATTGTAGAAAATGCTCAATTCTGGACAATTGGAACTTTTATTGGTGGGTAGCCGGATTATATCGGCTGCCGGCCGACACTTTTGAGAATTAATTAATTAATTAATTAAATAAAATTATTTTGGGCCAAAAATCAATTCTATGACCTAATTATAGGCTAATATTCATTGTTTTGACCTTTTTTGAAGCAAAAAGTCTGCATGTGGACATCTTTCACTCCAAAAAGTTGTTTTTTAATTTTTTCGGCGCCTCGGCGGATGCATTCAATATTATTTCTGGACTTTTGAAAGTCCATAATTAGTTAAATATTAGTTATAAACATTTTATGCATCTACCACCAAAACAATAAATTCGGCACATTTGACCAAATGGACACACTCAAAACAATAATTGATAATTTTCAAATAACATAATATGACACTCAAATGCCCCCCCTCCCCCCTCTGACACCCAGTCAACAAAAATACTACATTGAATAAACTCATATATCTGCCCACCAACAATTTTATAAACATAAATATCCCCCCATTACCAAACTATGAGACACATATTCTAGTAAAATTTGCACCACAACATAGCTACTATACCGATGGATCTTTTAAACCACTGAAACTACATGAAGATGGATATTGGATTCATGAAAAAGCTGCTTACGGTATATACAACTTGACAAAAATTAAAGTTCAAATATCAAAAAGATTGTTTGGAGTAAAAACCTCATTAAGAGCCGAACTAGTAGCTATACACAAAACACTCAGACTAATCACCTCCAAATATAAAAATGAACCATCACATATATTTATTGCTTGCTTCAATTGTCTATACGTACTCAAAATACAACTAGAACACCCAATTCTACACATCGACCACTTCGATAAAATTATACTAACATCCATGGTAGAAATGCTCCAAACTACACACAACCCACTACGTTATACAAAGTAAGAACACACGCACAAATAGACGATAATGAACAAGCATGCAGACTTGCAAAAGACGGCATCAGAAAAGAACACAAATTTGCTACAAAAACATACGAATTTGCACATTCCACACCATATTACTATCAAAAAGATGATTGATCATGTCAACAAGAAGACTTGGCAAAGGCCGAGTACAAAACATCGTAGACTATAGCAGAAAATATGATAAAAAAATAATTTAGAAATAGCAACACGACGTTTTGCCAATATTAGCAAATGGACAATGAACCCCGATATAAACAATGAACTATCCAACGACTTTTGGACAAACACAAGCCTATTAAAATTCCGCACTTGCCAATATATGGGAAATGCTAGAAAACAACTATTTTTTGATAGAGAAAGATATCCATCAATTACATGTCTAATTTGTAACTCCGTAGGTGCATACACATGGCTTTATGTACTCTTACTGTAACCACCATCATATACAAGCACTCAAGGTCCAACCCATAACAAAGCCGTATGGGAATTAAGAAAACTAATTCTACCATCAAAAAGTTCAAGATGTTACATTTTCATGAATGCCGGAACATTTAACAACAATCCACAAGAAAACACAATACCGTCATGCCTACTACCATGTACATGCGGCCAAAAAAGATGCCACTGCAACACAAGATTTAGACTAAACATACTATGCGTTAAAGGACTATGATACAAAAGTGACCCACCAATAAACTTAGAGCAAAACTTCATGCACCATACAATTTATTGAATTCCCATATTGCAACGACAGATTTTCCCCATAAACAATAGATAGAAAATTCTGAAAGTATCAACTACTAATCAATAGCATAATTAACAGAGGTTGGAAAATAGACCCACTTATAGTCATCACTACAGGCGCCAGAACAACCATACATACTCCCTCAATGAAGAAATTGAAACAAAATTCAAAATAGCTGAAACCTCTATACATAAAACATTTAAAGAAATAAACACCATCGCCACACACTATGCCATGTCAATTATACTTCATAAAAGAATAATAGAAATAACCAACCACTACCAATAGACATAGACCCTTAAAAGATTTAGTGGTAAAGACCACTATTTATTCATGTTAGCATGATGGAAACACACTTGTCAGAGTTGAGAGGGACAGGGCCCGTTGATTGGAACAACTTTATTGCTCTTGACAAATCACGCAGCAGCACCAAACCATGTATTTCACATTGAATGCTCAAACGAACCCTATGGAAATAGACCACTTAAATGTGATATGACAACCACCCATAACCAATTAAGGTAGGAGCACCCAATTCCGACAGTGTACCCAATGCCGATAATTTCTTGACATGGTAGTCATCCTAGAACGTAAATCTAGGTAGACCATAGATAGCTTATCATTTTGGTCAACAAACAATAAGGGCTCTATGACGTGCTTAGATTTGCGTTCTGAAATGATTACCTTGTGTAGAAATTATCGGTATTGGGTACACTGTCGGAATTGGGTGCTCCTACCTTAAGAGCTTTCACAGGATACCAAGAACGTGGCTGGCGGGTGCACGGTTGAGGAGATCTCAACGTAACAAGACTCACAAAACAAACAAACAACCTGTCTTAAACTCCTAATGTATAGATCTACAGTGGAAATTTATAGAGAAGGGAGAGCTCTTGTACTACACAGTACATTACAGCAAGAGGGACCTACATCCCCAACTTGCACCATTGTCCGCATATACCACAGGGTCCACTCCACGGTGGCATTATGTGTTGACGTCAGCCCTAATTTCGAATGACGTGAAGAACAAAATATCTAACAAAAGGCAAGATTTTCTTTGGCCCAAATTGACCTGATTGGTCCCACTGGGATTCAGTATTGCGGCAAACCGGGCCTAACACCAAAGATCCCATTTATCCACTGGCAACTGGGCACGTGGCACTTCTATTTTATGGGTTTTTGGTCCCTATTGTTCTATTTGGATGCAACCGGGCCGGCATGATTAATTCCCCAATAACTTATCATATTTGTTTATAAATTTATTAGGGAAGAGACGGAGCCAGGGGATGTGAAAAGTGGAGTGCCATGGAAGGAACAGAATAGGGGAAAGGAGAGTGCCACCTGTTGCCGTTGTTACACCAACAAATGTTCCGTCAGCTGAGCCTGTCCAGAATCAAATGCTGGGCGCCCATAGGTGGCTTTGGCCTTCACAACCGCTCTCCCTCACAATGCCATCTGATGAGTGCACTCACCGCCCCAGCCTCGTGTCTCTCAAGTGTAAATCAATTCGGCCGCTTGCCTGGTAGATTATTAACCCTTTGACGCGCCTGCGTCCATATAATGGACAACAAACAAATTACATCATGTACAATTTTTCATTCATCCAAAATTCCTTTGGTTCTTGTGCTAGTTGGCTATCATTTGTATTGTATGGATTTTCAAAATAAGATGTTGTGATTTTTGAAAAACAACACAATTGGGTTACGTCAAGTTTCATTCTTGGTCCAAAAAGTGAGACCTTAAACATGATTTTCCACAATAAGTAGAATCAAATAGTGGAAACCATACCATCTCGTAGTGCATGTTATTCCAATTTCATCACAATATTTACATAATATTATTCAATTTAATTGAATTTCAAGAGAAAACCTTGCAAAATAAGTTTTAAAATATTAATAAAAAAAATATGAAAAATCCAACCGTACAGATGTGATCTTCAAATTGATATTTACAACTTTGTTTTGTACATCAAATCCATTTTTGTTTTCCATCAAACATTTTATAACGAATCTTTGAAAATAGTGTTGAATCGGGACGTTAAAGGGTTAATATTTGGTCACTCTTTTAGCAATTTCATTTATTTATTTATTTATTTTTAAGCACAAGGAAGTAAAGCTCATTGCTTAGAGCCAACTTCCACATAACATTGTTAACCCTTATTTTAGATCTTCACTAGGCAACCTGAGGATCTCTAAAAGAATATGGTTTATGTATTTAGGCTAGGCATGAGTGCATGACCAATCAAAACAAATAATCAAACACACAAGGAATCAATTGGAAACTTGGGCAAAAATCAAATGATCCTCCAATACCAGATTGCAACTAAACACATGTGATGTGCATCTAAGATGCCTCACTTTGATGTGCATCCAATGATTCATGTCTGGTCACAATGAGTAGTGCGCTTGCTAAAAGTAAGATTTTTGGAAATCAAGCTTGTGGGGCTTGGAAATGCGTTTAAGGGTTAAGCCCTAGACTTTGTACCCCTACTAAAGTTTCCAAGATTCTCTCTGATGCCCTCCGATGCTCTTGGATGCTCTTTGTTTTCACATCTTAAGTTTGTCTTACTTGTTTGACTCCTACTAAATTCTTTCATACAATGGCAAGTATTATCTTTCACTCTAGTTACAAAGAAAGTTATTGTATCACTAAAAATCAAATTAAGCAGTAAGGGGTGCAGAACCCTACTGTCATAGAATGTAATGATGGGTTTGAAAAGTTGTCCATGGAAGTAGTCAAGAGAAGGGGAAAAGTGGAATTTGGGTTTGTCTCATATACAACCATGAATTGGTGCACACTTCCATGGACTTGCATAAGGTGAAAAATGAACAAATTTGATTGGTTAGGAAAAAGTTGCTATGAAGTCTTGAGCTTGAGAACCCTCCATACTTTATGACAACTTCTCTACCATTTTTCTCAAAACTCACTTGAAATGTAGAACTTGGTCCCCCAAAGGTCCAAAGTCTCTAAAAACTTGTCTTTTAGTGAGATACTTCATCCATTGAAGTTGGCTCTTAGAGCATCCGCATCCTTCTCCTTTCAATTCACCCTTTGACCACTATCATGACATTCAAAATTTGGTGTCACAAGCTATAGTCTCCACAACCTTGAACCGCTATGTATTCCTCTATATAGTCCTTGAAATAATCACTATACATTAGGGTAATCATGAGTTCGTATTGTCCATCAATCTAGAATACCGAGTCTTTCTTTAAATTAGTTTTAGAGGGACTTGCTATATCGCGCTCATATTCCATCGCTCTCTCATTCGCTCTAAATTTTCAACATTATTTAAACACCATCACTTTCCATCCAATTTTCATAGAATCTCCTGCTCTTAATTAGAACATGTCCCTTGGGGAGGTCTTTCCAAATGTAGTTAATATAAACCATGTGCGGTAAAGTGATTTTTCAACCCCCTATTTACTTTTTAATAAAGCTTCATTTAGCTCCAAATTTTTAATTATTGTCACATAATCATTATATCTTTAATTTGAAAAAAAAACTCTTGATTCAATTAAAGTCAACACCATCTTTAAAAAAAAATTAAAGATTGAACTAAAATGGTTGTTTTTGCACTTCCAACATTTATCAAGAATGCATTGGATGACTATAGCATCCAACTTTGGTATACATAAATTATAAATGGCCCTCCATTTATTGGAACTTTAATAAAATTTTAATAATATGGTTTTTACAATATAATATAAGGGGTCCAAAAAAAAATAGTTGTACAACGTATTTATTTTCTTCAAAAATTTGTACGTAGTTATATAGAATAAATAAAATTCAAAAAAATTCACAATATACACTTTCAACATAAAAAAACATCCTATAATTTTTTCAAGTTGTTTGATTGATTTTTTACAATGTAATACAAGGGTCAAAGATCTTAGCGCACGTGGTTTGCATTGAATACATTAAGTGATCTCCTTGAGACATGTCCACCAATGAGGTTGGTATCCCTATTTATGAACTTGATATACCAATCCAAACTTGAATTTTTCTAGACAAGAAGAATTTGGTTGGTATCCACAAACAATATACAAGCTTCAAACGCTCTCGCTAGCAAAAAGTCTTCCTAAGTCAAATTATAAAAATAATTCTCTTCTAGCAATAAATTTGAGAATACCAACCATTTGTGGGAATGCTTTTAGAAGGCATCATGCGAGAGTTGGTGACAATCAAATGAGTAAGTTGCACTTAGATTACACATACAAAAGCGCAAGTCTTATATGTTCAAAGGAAATCAACTAAGTCAACATCTAGAATCATCCCGATAGTTTGAGGTCATTTTCGATCACTTATAGTGTTTATTTCATACTATATGTGAGACTTACATTAGATGAGGAATTGTGCCTTTGGACCGTGATACACGGTAATGTAAAGTTTAAGTTTCAAAGCAATCATATCATTGTTTCATTAACAACACAAGAAAAGAGTTAACCCCTAAAAGTCATTTAGGCTCCATCTATATAACCACTATGTATTTGCTCATATAATCCATTTGGTTTATTGATAAAAAAAAATGTAAAATTTTAGGTTTGAATTACGTTTGGAGGGAGACACTTCATTCTTTTATAAAAAGGCGGCCATCAGTCCTTTCATTTCTTTTTCCGTTATTCTTATTTAGTATAGGATAAATGACGTTCGATTCAAAAATTGAATAGTCCACACTAACTCTAAGGGTTAGAGATGATCACAATGTTTACGAGGTAAATATATTTTTTCATATATATAATAGCTTAAGTGCTTTATGTTGAGAGATTATAAAAGATTATTACACCCATAGAGAAGTAATAAAATGTATTATTCATGCCTCTAGGATCCAATTCTTAGGGGGCTCTTTTGACAATTTCCAAGTTGACGTCCAACACAAATAATCCCAAACGAGATTGTTTGATTAGTAGATCTTGCAAACTTTTGGTTCCTTGCAGAATCTTTTCCCTTGATTCAACGTATAACATTAGAAATAGTTTAAACTTTAGAAAAGGCTATGAGAAGGAAAAAAATAAAAATACAATTTTTTAATTTTGAAATGATTTTTTCACATAGGTTGATTCTCATCGACATAGATGCTTAGATGCTTAGATACTTTGATTGCATCAATATTGGTTGCTCCCATTGTTATTTTTCCAATTCTACACTAATTACATGAATGATATCTTCCTCATTCGAAAACATGATTTTTCCAAGTAGGTGAACTTGGTAACTTAAAACCACTCCACCGTCAGACAAATGGCAGCACCCGTCTGCCCGTGGACTGAATTCCAGACAAACGACTGACGACGACGGAACCCGGAATTCATCCATCCATTCATCCATTTCCTGGAGCGCAAACGAACCCCATTGGGCAGCATGCAGTCATGGCCATGGATGGGCATGATGGATGGAAGGGTGGATGGGTCCGTGTCATGGAGGCGGCGTGACATGAGGCGGTGCAGGGGTGCATGCGCTGGCACGCCCCATGCAACGTGTCCACCAAAGAGGCAGCCATCCTCGGTAAGCGGCAACGTAGCCTGGAATATCTAACCAACATTGAAATCTAAAAGAGCTCACAATTTCCACGACTAGTATTCCTTCAATTGAATCCAACTCACACCTCATCACATCATCAATTCATCGACAGACAGACGTAGTGCCTGTGACAATTAGGAAACGTATTGAGAATAAGTTTGATCGGGATCAGTTTGATCGGAATCAGACACCACCATTTCAGTTCGGAGAGACGTACCAGGGTTTGATTCTCTGGTATCAATTCAATTAATAAGCATTCTGGTATGTGGTTCTTTTCACTTGCGCATTGGAATCGGCTCACTTGACAAGCAGTCTGGACTGCAGTGTAGTGATCGATCGTCGGTGAATGCTGTGTGTTGTCTGCATGCCTTGTGGTTTTCGACAGGAGAAGGCTGGAGTTTTGTACTGAGTGAATGTTGTGCAAATTTGACTTTGGTAATCAGAATGTGGTATTGAGTGTGAGCCATCGAATGAGTTGGGGTTTGCTTTGAGGGTCGAGTTTGTGAGTTGAATGGGAATGGGAGTGAAGCTGGCGATTGATCGCTGTGAGTACTGCAATCCGTTAAAAACAATGAATTGTCATCTTCTTTGAATGGGTTGTGTTCTCTGGATCTACGAGAATACAAACTTTGTATGTAGTTGACGTCTCACAGAGAGGGAGGAAGGTGGTGTCATTGGCTTTTTGTGTTGCCTCTCCGTGAAGGTGTGGTGTGTAGTCTGTTTGGGGTTTAGGTATCACTAAACCCCAAATTCAACTGGAGGAGAATATTTAATTGAATTTTGGTGGTGAGGAGGATATCAAGGTTCTCTGTCCGTGGTGGTGGTCCCCGGTGTGTACGTCGGTCTTGGTGTTGGGGACGACTCTGAATTGGAGTTTGTTTCAATCTGCAAGTTGGTGAACAGTTTTTGGTTATTGTTGTGCAGGTGAGGACTTGATTGGGTTGAGGTAGAGTGTGATTGGGTAGAGAGGGTATGGGCGGAGAATCCTCAGGCTCATCAGCAACATCAAGCCTGGATTCGAGCGAGTCGTCTGAAATGGGTAGCTACAGAGAACTAATCAGCATCAAAAACGTGCAACTGTATTTGATCGACGGAGAGGAGAGTGTGTTGATGCAAAGTGGAGAATTCTCATTGAAGCTGCTGAAGCAGACGCATTCGCCGTTGGCCGTGGTGGTCGCCAATGTGGGCGAGGTGCAATGGCCGGTGGGCAAGGACGCGCCCGTCTTGAAGTTGTTTCATCGCCGTTACACGTTCGCGCTCCCGGGGTTAGTATACGGAATGATTCCGCCGGACACGGCCACCGCGGCCACGCTGCACAACTTGGAGCTCATCCTGGCGGACTACAGCACGTTCGAAACGCACCCGGAGATCGCGGGCTCGCACCCCCTCGCCGTGCGCGACCAGGCGGGCTATTGGAACGCCGTGGCGCCCGAGGTCGAGACCCTGAGCTCGCGCGTGGCTCGCCAGATCGACTCCACCAGCACGATCGTGGCCAACAGCATCGTCCTCGGGGGCGACTGGGCGGCGCTCGGGATCAAGCACGGCGTCTCCATGCTCAAGCGCAAAGGACCCGACTCGCCTCCCGGGCGCACCCAGCTCGCCGACGGCGGCGTGAGCCCGCGCATGATGAAGCGGATGCAGCAGGCGCGCCGCATGTCAGCCGTGGCGAAGCTCATGTCGCGCACTCTGCTCAAGGGCGCCATCTCCGCCGACGGCCATGTCTCGCGCACCCTGGGCTTGGACGTGAACCCTGCTTCGTCATCGAACGTCGCCGTCGCGAGCGTGGACGCGTTCGGGAAGGTTGTAGAAGCGGTGGAAACGGCCGGGAAGTCGCTGTACGACGTGACCCAGAAACACGGGAGTGAGATTGTGCAAGAGAGGTTTGGGCCCGGCGCGGGACAAGTGCTGCAGGAAGGCCTGGGCGCTGTGGGGAATGTGATTAACACGGCCTGGACGTTGAACAAGATGGGCGTAAGGATGCTGCTGCGCATGACGGCCGCGTCCACGGCGCTCAACACGCAGCGCCTCGCGTCCACGACGTCCACGGTGACGAGCGAGTCGTCGCCTTCTTCCACTGGGGGATCCAAGGGCCTTTCCCCGCCGCATTTGCTGCACCAGATTACTCTCTCCCCGGAGGAAGTTCCGCGCCTGCAAACCACGCAGCTGTTCCCTACGTCTGCCGAGCAGATGCGCATCCACAACCAGCAATCCATCGTCCAAGGTTTCCCCGCAACGTCGCCGCGGTTCGTGCCGCCCGGGAATTTCACCACCATCATCCCCCCCGCAGGCCCCAGACCCAACAGTCCGTTCCAGCAATACCATCCACCCGCCTCGCAACAACAGCCATCGTTCAGTTTTCAGCAAACGCACAAAGATTGACACGAATCGAGCAGTTCTGAGCAGTCGTGGAGATCTTGAATTCAAATTTCGCCATTGGTCTTGGTGTTCACGCAAGCCGGTGGAGATCATCGTTGTTCCCGAGGTGCGGCGATTTGAAATGGCGGTAATTTTTTGTGCAAACTGGTGGATCATGGAACACACGTCACGCCATTTGTACAGACAGAAGAACTACTGACGGACATGAATTCATCATTGGAAAAAAAAAAATCTGTGAGTTGGGGAGATTCATTCGTGCTTGCGCTATCGCTTGATCGATTGAAGCTCTCTCCGCTTCAAATCACCGGAGGTAATCAATCACCATTTGAGATTGGTTCATTATTCAAATTCCACACCTCCATTTTGACTCACTTATCTATCATGAATTCTCATGTCAAGGGCAGCTTTCCAACAATTCGTTGCATATGGGTATATAGAGACTAGATGTAGCTTTTTCTTAATGATTCTGTGGCTAGTCATGATTTTTAGTAGTGTGCATGAGGAAGAGGAAGAGATGGCCACTGTAGATTGGAATTGAGTTTTGTAGGGTTTACCAGGCATGGAAATGGATTCTAGGGTTCAGAGGTTTACAGCTCATTTTGGTTGGAATCACAGAGGAGCAAAGGAATGGTTAGAGGAGGTTAGATGATGATGATTAGAGAGCTGATACGAAGTGGGGTCCCAGTATGATACATTGTGTGTGTAGCTTATCGTCCACGACATGGTAAACTACCAATGTTGATTGTGACAGACCATACCAGTGTCTAGATGTGTTACTTCCATTCATTCTGTGCTGAGTGGCTTTCATCATCTAGTACTATTCGTGTTTATAAGTTTTTCATGTATATACATGCACACATTCATATATCACCACCACTCATCCTGTTGGTGGTTGTTGACTTTCTTTTTCCATGATGTGGTGTGTTTTTGAGATTTTGACACAACAAGGAATGCATGATTGTGTAGCTGTTGACTCTTTCGAAGTTTTTGGCTCCTACGAGAGTTTGGATTGTTCAGGTGTTTCCATAATGTACGATTGTGTGTCCAGTTAATAAATCAATTGACTGGATAAAAATATGTTGTAGATATGATACTTCAGAATATTCCAGCGGTCTAGAATGCAGGTGTTGGACGAGGAATTGCGTAGAGTGACGTGAGTCAACCATAAACATCCGTCCTGACGGAACTGTTTTTGCACGAGCCATTGTTTAATCAATTTTGAATCTGAACAGGACAGGAATGATCCGTGATGATACTGACAATGAAGGAACTGATAATTGCCAGCGGACAGATGTCCCGACGTTCTTTGGAAGCTCAGGACACGTGTCAGTGGCCCTGGCTCCATTTCAGCCTCCCAACAGTGTCACACGTGTTCTTTACGGAGTTCAGTATCCAAGTTCCACATCTTAAGGTGAAACTGTCCAACTTTGTGTTTTTATTTGATTTTTTAACAAATGAAAGAAATTTGCTGCAACAAACCCCAGCTGAAAATGGTTTGGAACAGTGAAAATGTTTTGTGCAAATTTTATACAAAAAAATGGGAAAAAAAGAAAGAAATGATGCTAGTTTTTAGTCATTTTTTTTGAATTAGCCACTACTTTTTGGCCAAATGGCTTCTACCAATATGGTGAAATTAGCCAATTTATACTATATATTGTAATTTTCTAAAAATGTATTAAGGAATCTATAATACTTTGCGAAAATTGACTATCAAATCTTCACATCTATAACAATTTTGCTAAAAAGGCTAAAATTCCTCACCTTCTTTGGTTTGGAATAGTCAATAATAGTCACACATTAACAACTAGCAAGGATCAAAGTATTATTCCATGATATACATTACCAAATTTTCAACGACCTAGGACTACAAGGAACAACACCACAAGAGCCAAGCTTAATGCTTTTGAAACCTAAAACTAGCCATAGGTCAAACAAAGTTACTTTTAAAGCTTCTTTTCATTGATTTGTAAATGACATTTCACGTCCTAAGTGGGAAGCCTAAGGCATCTCTGAGCACATGTGGATTTGAAAACCTTGCATCATTTTGGAGAGCTTGTCTTTAAAATTGTTCAATTTTGAATAGAAGCAACTAAGATGGTATGTATGTAATAATTATATAGTTGAGAGAATCGAAATAGGAGTAGAATGGACTCAACTTTTGATGGTGCATGTCAGATGGGCTATAGAATTGACCTAATGTATGTTAATATTTTGGAACTACATAATGAAATTTGAGGACTTGTCAATGTCCACGCTCTTTAGACTCTTTGGTTTCTTTTCAAATTAGTCCAATATGGTACATTATACTAAAGCATTGTTGCTTCAACCCTTAATCCTTTAACGCACCAGTGTCCACATAGTAGACGATGCACATATTGAAACTGCTCGATTCTCATCCAAATCAGACATTTTTCATCCACCAAAAATTCTCTTAGTTCTTGAGCAAGTTGACTATCCCTTGTACGGTTTGGATCTTCAAAAAAGGTTATTGTGGTTCTTAGAAAAACAACAGAATTGGTTTATGTCAAGTTTCATTCTTAGTTCAAAAAGTGGGACCTTAAATATGATTTTTCAAAATAAGTAGAATCAAATAATGGAAATCATACCATCTCGTAGTGTATGTTATTTCAATTTCATTACCATAATTAAAAAAAAATTGTGCTAATTTTGGATTTTAAATTGAATTTCAAGAGAAAACCTTGCAAAATTAATTTAAAAATATTAAACAAAAATATAATAAATCCAACCGTACAGATGTGATCTTCACATTGACATTTACAACTTTGCTTTGACCATGAACCCCATTTTTGGTTTTCATCAAGCATTTTATACTGCTTCTTTGAAAACAGTGTTGAATCGGGACGTTAAAGGGTTAAGTGTCAAAGCATTCAATGTCTGGATGATGAACATATTCAAATGCTTAACTTGCTCGCATACACTTACATTTTTCATCCATCCAAATTTCTCTTGATTCTTGTGCTAGTTGGCTACAACTTGCACAGTATGGATCTTCAAATTAGACTAATGTCATTTTTTAAAGCAACATAATAAGTTGATGTTAAGGTAATCTCTTAGTTCAAAAAATGAGGCCTTGAAGATGATTTTCTAAATTAGGTCAAATATCATCATAATTTTTTACCATCTTAAGTATCTTTGCTTTTTGACCAATCATTAAAAATTCAAGTAAAAATAAATTAAAAATATTTTAAATTAAATTCCAATGAAAATTATTTGAAGATTAATTTTAAAATATTGGTAATGAAAATAGTATTTTCATATGTAATTTACACGTTAGTATCTACAACTTTGATTTGTATTACAACTCCATATTTGCGAGTTATCAAGGCATTTATAAATACATCTTTAAAATATATGCATGGACCCCTTGACTTTTAAGGGATAATTTCTTCCCGAATTTCTTTCACAATTACAAAAACATGAATTTTGAAGTGTTAAGTTTAAATTTCTAGCAATTTAATTAAGAAATTAGCCATATAGGATATTATAACTAGTAAGAAGTTGCTTCTTACTAGGAAAATATCTATGTATGTTTAGTCATTTCAAATCCACATTAATTACAATATTTGGTGTACAATTTTGAAATTTCCCTTAAAAAATCACTAAATGACAAGTGCAAAGGACCACTTGACATATTTATAAGATTTGCACATAAACCTGTAAGAACATGAAAGGCTTCCTTTTATCATTTTATTTCTTTCATTTTTTTCCTGACACAACTAGAAGTTTATTTCACAAAAAATGGAAAGCGTATTTCTTGACTTTTGACCAAAGGAAAACAAGCAATGTATCAAGAGAAGCTACATCTATGTAACAAGGTGTAGGATTTAGAGCCCATCATGGGAAGAGTCATTTCCAAAAAAAATCTCACCTTTTTCATTTGAACAACAAGTGAAGCAACCAATGGCACTGTGAATACCCAAATACTCTCATGATTCAATGGGAGGAAAGTTGAAGAGGTCCTTATCATAAATGCACAAATATTAAGTACAAGGATTCTTAAATTTAGTCTCTTGCTAAATTTGACATACCCACATGTACAGGTTGGGTAAAGGTAAAACCTCAAATCCAACAACCTAAAATCTATAGACAACACCCATTCATTACTACACTAAATAGGTGTATTAATAGGACCCGTACTAATTCATTGACATTTTACACTATATAAATATTTACCATTACTGTACAAAAATATAATATTTTTTATTTTATTCTTTGACAAAAATAGTCAGACAATCCTAAATAAATAAATAAATATGTCACATTGTATTTTTTTTTTTAATCACGAGATAAATTCCTTTAATTTTTTGGTCCCCTTAATACCCCTATTCAATGTAGTTATCACTCAATAAGCAAGCCAGTTCTACAACATAATTATTTGCTACATATAAATAGTCTCTTACAGTGTAGCTGCTTTTACAACAAAACTGTGGAGGCACTTTCTTTTAGTTCAGTTCAGGCCGGAGAACTGAATGCTCACAACCTTTGCGTTTCCTTTAGTAGCCATTGATATATAAGACTTAGTTGAAAGCAACCCAAGTGCAAACATAAGGTTCTTTAGCCCTTGCAAGGGTTCACCCTTTTGTTGTCACCGCATGAAAGATCAAACATTCAAAACATATGATTCTTGAGACAGGGCTGCTGTGGATTTCCAATCCTCCACTCTCATTCTTTAGGTAAAGAATTACGTGGCATGTCCAATATTTCAGAATTCACTACAGTGATTCTCGTGCAACGATTCTTATTCCTAGGTACAATTTATAAGGGCTAAAGAACCTTATGAAACTGTAGGGTCATAAAGCAGTGGTGGGCATGTATGGCATCTTCTGCATGAAATGAACAGAGCCTGAACAATGTGATGTAGTTCCAGATCAACATTCGTTTATTTTTATTTCTTTGTATTAGATACACCCCCAACTCTGGTCATAATAAGCCTTACTACAAGAATGTGCATGAACAGTGTAAGCATCAGGTACCGTACATGCCTATCCACTGCCATGGCAAACTTTTCATGCTGAAATAAAAAGCATTGTAATTTAAGACATAATTCTTTTGAGTCATGATGCCTTGCAGAGTCCGTCATTCAGGCGATTCGAATGGGAAGTGCGAGCAATCCCTGAGCCACTCACACATTGGCAGATGGTTGGTGTGTGAAGCTCTGGGATTTTTCCTCCCAACTTGCCTCTCCCCCCTAAGGTGGCATTGTCGAGGCATGTCAATTCCACGCATGTACAGTGATTTTGCCTGGGCATCTCCCTGGGGAGCGCCACCTTTTCTACTAGTGTAAAGTCATCATTGGCACTATACCATACTAGTAGCTGGATAGCAATTCACGCACAAATTAATTCAAAATTTCACAAGTATGCCATGTGTCGTTCTTTGATTGGTTGAGACATCTGAAAGAGCCGACGTGGAAGGCCAAAAAGTTGACGTCATTTTCCAAGAGTATCGGAACTGCTATTAGCTTACTGTAATTTTACTGATATTTGTTTGACAACTGAAGTGAAGCGTTTGAAGTTTTTATTTTATTTTATTATGAAATCAAAATCATAGGACCATGTTGCTCATTAGGGGTGTCAAATCTCTTTAGGATGATAAGACAATTAACTCACAAAAGCAACCAATCAGAGTGGAGATTATCAAAATGAGATTTGAGACCCCCTTCTTACTATGTCTTAGATTATTATAAGTCGTGTGGTTAACTCTGGTAAACTCCTCCAGCTCGTTTGTCGTTCAAGCATTTCACACAACTTCTTTCATGGCAAACGGACTCGATTATTGTTATGCTTATCTTGTGACCAACCCCAATGGTAGGGTAAAGCACATAATCGTGACTACTTACAACGACCAATTCACTACTAGAGAAATGGGGTTCCAGTGTAAGAGAAAATCAACAGAAATTCTGTTGGTTCTGTGCGGGTTAGGAACAGTTGATTCCGGATCACAATGAACAGAAAATGCAGTTTGATTTTTGGTAGTAGCACATAACGCAACATATAGTTATTATGTAATCGAAGTCACTATATTGAAATGGCCATGCACGCTAAACAACAAGAAAACTTGTTGGTTCCAAGAGAAAACTCGTTGGTTCTGTGCAATGAATTCGGCTTTGCTACGTTAAACCCATTCTCTGTTGGTTCCAACAGATGTGTCTTGGTTTTGTCTTGGTTTTGACGCATTCTCTAGTAGTGATTGCGACCTTCCAATTGATGAGGGCGAGAATACGAGAGGAGATAATCGCTCAATGAATTATTGTGTAGATGAGGTTTGACACCCCTTATTGTAAAGAATCCATAAGTTGCAATTTGAATCACTGTTGAATTTACTTTGTATAGTTTTGGAGATATAAGGCACATTTAAAATGATCATTAGAATAAATTAAACGTATTTGTAGCAACGATATTTTGTTAAAATTTAAGATAAAGATATTGGAGTATATTTCGTTTTATGTAATCCTCATTTAGTAATATTGTTAAATTTAAGTATTACTTCACAATTAATTTCTCACTCATATAATTCTTTTAAAAATTAAATTGTTATAGATCTTTGCAATTGTAGGGCTAATGGAAGCATTCATAACCCCAAAAAGCCCGAGGGGTATTGGACAAAACCTAGATGTGTAAGTTATGATATGTGCCTTCTATATGTTTAATGAAGATTGGATCAATAGACAAAATGTAGGACATCATCTCTACAAATTATACATACGATCAAACTTCTAAAAAAAACTAGGGCTTCGCTACTCTCCGCATTACCAATGACGATTAATATCTTATGATACATTGGAATATATATAAATATATATATAAATATATAAATATATATATATATTTATATATATATATATTTATATATATATATTTATATATATATATTTATATATATATATTTATATATTTATTTATATATATTTATATTTATATAAAATTGTATAATACATATAATAGTGGTATTAATTTAGGTTTCACAATGAAAATATGTATATTTATATATAGAGAAATATACTATTTATTCATGTAATAATAATCTATACATTAAAACATCAAATTTTGACACAGGAATGATGGAGCCATTTAATACTTGAATTTTGACAAAGTTACGACATGTCGACACTAGCCCCATGCTTGCAATTTTCAAACTCATAGATGTACCAAGCCCCATGCTTGCAATTTTCAAGTTCATAGATGTACCAAGCAAGACTAGATTCAAACCCAATCTAGATAGCTCGCCAATGGTGGTCTTCAAAAATTCGACCTTCCTTCTGATGTCTACAGATAGATTCATACCCAATCTCTCATAATCTCTGACTTGCAACAAGTGATATCATCTCCTGACCACTAAATAAACATCCAAATTGCACTATACATAAATGTGTCACTTGAATGCAGACCTCCATGGCTTGCGGAGGATCCACTTGCACATAAACTAACCCTATATAAACTTGACTTTTCTTTCGTATAAACTAACCTTGTGAATAAAAATCCAACAATCACGGATCTAATTGAATGTGAAAATCTAAGCATACATAACTCTAATAATGGTCATAGAATCTCACAAATTACAATAAAGAATTAGGTCAAACCTACATGCAAATGAAAACTCAGTGTAAAGAACTCCGGTGCATTTATGAAAATCAATGAGATAGTCTGTTTGGGTGACCAAACAACTTCATATGTGTAATGAACATCAAAATTCTGCAGCTGTGCTTGAAACCAAAAATATGGTCATCCGAAGTGAAGATCCTATTTGTCCTAACACAGAAGCACGACATTGGTTCGCAAATAGAAATGACATACTGGCCTCAAAAAGGCCATCAATTAGTCAAACTACAACACAATGTTTTGCGAGAAACTGGAATGTCCTTTATATCAGTTCTAAACTCCAATGCAGAGTTAGCATAGAACAGATTTTGATAGAGCTCAATACGGCTAGGATGTAAACCAAACTTAGAACAAAATTCTGGCGCACTATCAAGGGAATATCATATGCTTAGTATGATTTCTGGTTTCTACAGGCTTTGATTACTTGTGATGTAACACCTTACCTGCAAAATCACATGGCTTACGGTCACTTAAAATGCAAAAGTACAACTCCTATGAAGGTCAACAATAGTGAGTCTAATTCCAAATAATTGAAAAGTTAAAAAATTTGCTTGTATAAAATCAGCAACAGTAGTATCGCCCATTGGGCCTTCCAAATTCAAAACCGACCAAGACGACAAGGTGGCCAGTTGATTAATCAAAGCCAATAAAGTCAAATTCCTTTAATTCAAAGAGCACGTAGAGCATGTTTCACTGAGAGTGTAATACCTCATTCTTCTCGAGCTCTGCCTCCCATGTCGCCAATTTCCAGGAATCGATATTTATCTCTCCATAATACGTCCCGACTCTTAAGTCAGTATTCTAACAACTTTTGTTTGCTGTCCCACTACCAATCCACACGAATCTCTCAGAACTACACACAAGCCATTCCGCTAAAGTGCAATGCAAGAACAAGTGAACCTTCCATACAAGAATCAAGGTTTCAATATTCTCCTTTGCTTCCTCTAGCAAAGAAGATTGATAACTGCAGCTCAACATATCCACCCGAATTCAACATTTCTCAGCAACACTTCATAAAAAATATATCCAATCTCAACATTCACAAACCTTGAAATAGCAGAGATTTCATCAATTCCAATATAAAAAATCTGACGGTTCTAATGTGATGGAAAATTGCAACAGTTCAAACACAAATTGCTGGTCATATCACTCGCGACAATTAATGGGAAGCTTGTAAATCACATAGATTACAGTCTCCTACGCTTCAAAAGTACGATTCCTACGAAGGTCTACAATAGCGAGTCTAATTCCAATTAATTGAATGGTTAAAACAATTTCTTGGCTAAAATCAGCAACAGTTTTCTCTCCAATGCCTCATATCCTCTGAAACCCTAACCTAAAAGGAAGTTTTGACAACAGGTAAGCTCAATCGTATGAAATCGAGCGTATCATTCAAACCTCCTGAATAAGCAGGCTCCCGTTCCTGCAAAGACAATACCAACTCCTCTTGGCATTAGAAGCTCTCATTGAGCATTGGCAGCCTGAGGAATTACACTATACTGTCAGTAACTTACACTGAACACACACATCATATATATATATGCCTGAGAGGTGACAGAAACAGACTCAAATTCTGGAACAAGACAAACACAATCAATAAATGAGCGCGCAATGGTCAAACGAATTTGTAAATTATGAAGTCCATGGTTCAGTCACTTCAGTGCCAATGCATAAGGTTTTGAATTAAAGATAGTTTATCTATATTGGTGCATATCTCACTTCTTACAAATTTCACAAATATTGTGTCGAAGATTAAGGAGAGCAGTATGGAAATGGTATCTGGATTGGGTCAAATTACAGGGAACTTTCGTTATGGCAAGATGATCAACACCAGGGTTTTTGTGCGCATCATGGTTATAGAAACCAAGCTAAGTTGGAAAGAGGTAACTAGTGGTTAATTGATATGAATTGTCTCGGAGCCCTGTAACTTCTTACCACTGCATGTACGGTAGTAAAGAACCAAAGAATTGCAGATATGAAATGCGCAACTTACTGGCAATAAATCAGCTGGAAAGTTACTTCAGTTTGCACTGGGGCCGGCTGGGAGCTCCGGACTTCTACAAGCGAACCCTAAATTGGAAATCAACAACACCCAATTAGTCACGTACGTACTGCATGTCTTCTGTTAATCTTCCCATGAATCCGAACGACCTTTAATTACCTTCTGTTCTCTCCCTCTACATGACCCGTTTCCTTCACACACAATATCTGACACTATCAAAATATTCCAACAGTGATCCTTGCACGCAGATATATGATTCCTAGGTCCTCAGTTACACCAATATAACCAACATTTAAATCAAATGTAAATTATTCCACAATCAACCACGGACCCTAAAAGCTTGCCATAACTAGCATTCACACGCCCTGACTGGCATGTTTCCTAAACAAACTCGACGAAGCACCAAGAATGTATATGTAGAGCAATATGCACTAAACCCTAGACCCAGACACGTAGTCCGCTGCTTAATTGCTTCACACCAGTTCCCCAACTATTGTGGTATGTTTGAAACGTAAGTATAATATTCCGCCATATTAATTGAATGGTTAAAACATTTTCTTGGCTAAAATCAGCAACAATTTTCTCTCCAATGCCTCATATCCTCTGAAACCCTAACCTAAAAGGAAGTTCTGACCGCTATCCTTTCGCAAACATACTTCCACTTCCAACTTCACGAATCACGATTCTTACGAGATACACGAAAAATCACAGAGACGGAAACACTAAAATCGCAGAGACGAAAACAACGAAAATCAGAGAGATCGAAACACGATAACCGATCGTAGTCTCAAAGTTTGAAACAGAAACAACAGATATCTTGGCCACCTACAAAGAAAGAGAGGTTTTCAACACAAACCATCATCGCGCGCCGAAACGCTCAAACGCCCGACGCTCAAACGCCGAAACACTCAAACGCCGAAACGCCCGACTGCGATGAACCGGAACGGTCACCTGAACTGCGATGAACGAGTCAGGGCACCTTGGAACGGTCCTCCAAACAGTCTGAAATAGTCTTGGTGACGAGACGAAATGGAACCGTCTTGGTGACGAGACGGAATTGTCATGACGACGAACCTACCATCCAATGCATGCTAAACCAGCTCCGACTTTCGTCGTCATTGGAATTATATATATTTTTAATGAAATTAAAAGAATTAACCCCTAAGCTCCCAAGAGACCATATTTTGATCGCTGCCCGTTTTTAACGGGCTTATCGAGATTAATCCCTAAATTTCAGTATCTTGGAAATTAATTCAATCATTATTACTTAAATAAGGGTTTTACTGCATGCAACTAAAAAGAATGAGGTAATTGCTACCTACAACAGTCCAATGACTAATTATATTAGTGAAGTTGTACAAGAGACTTCACTTTAGCATAAGGATTGTAAAGATGAACATTTTGGAAAAACAAGTGCAACTTTAGTACAAGAATATAAACCATATGATCGCTCTATTGAGTTACAAGGAGTGCAACCTCTATTTGAACTTATAATTTGTCATAAAACGAGTTAATGACTCTAGGTGAATATATTGACAAAAATATGGCCAAGTATTTTATTCAACATTCTAAATCGCCAACCGAAGCTCTTATAATATTTGTAAAAAAAAAACAGGATGAGACTCTACAAACGTGCATCAATTATAATGAGTTGATTATAATGACTCCATAAATGGAAAACTGCCTTTCACACTAAAGATAGTTTTTGACTCTTATAGGTTTTTCATTCGTTCTTAACCATTTGATCGAATTACCATCAATTCTAAACACTGAATTAGGAATTTTTGCACTTGGGGGTATGACAATGCACTTGTCGCCCGTCAAACAGAAATGGACTTTTTTTGAAGTTGCGGGAGGGTATAATTTTGGTACTCGTGGGTTTTACGGGCCCTAAATGACAGAGGGGGTAAAGGCAAAACCCAGATGTGCTATAAAATGTTACTTCTGCAACTTCGATGAACTTTGGGCCAAAAGAGAAAATGAGAAGCATGATGTTTAATAATTATTCAAACAACCAAACTTTCAAAAAATGTTTTAGATACTCATTTAATGAATTTAGAAGCATTTAAGCCTTCACCAAAATTTTAATGAATTTAGAAGCATTTAAGCATTTAAGCATTCACCAAAATTACGAATTTTATTTATAGAATTTGAAATTTGGTATGATTGGTTAAAAATAAACATTCTAATCTAAAATGGTCAATGGAAAAAATTTCAAAGGAGATAACATCATCTCTTTCCCAAAATAGTAAAATTTATAACACTAGGACAATGTTGAGGTGTTTGTCTTTGAAAATGGTTTAACTCAAATTGACAAGGTTCAAATTGGGTTGGAAAGTGGACTTGATTTCCTAGAGGAAAATATTTTTTATTTTCAAAAATAAAATATATTTAACCCCTAAGTGACCGAAGGGCCATTTTATGGTCACTGGCTTTTTTTTACGGGCTGCCCAGGATGAAAAATAATTTTTATAAAAAAAAAAAAAAAAAATTTCCAGTAGGAAATCAAGTCTACTTTCCAACCCAATTCGAACCATGCCAATCCGAGTTAAACTTCACTGAGGAGAATTTTTCAAAGTAAAAGACCTCAATATTGTCCTAATGTTATTAAATTGAAGAAACGAATTGACTATTTGGAGAAACGAATTATGTTCTCTCCTTTGAAAAAATTATTCTTTTTATTTTAGAATAAAATGTCTAATTTTAACCAATCATACCAAATTTCAAATTCTAAAAGTAAAATTTGTAATTTTGGCGAATATTAAATGGTAAATGCTTCTAAATTCATTAAATGAGTATCTAAAAACATATTTTGCAAGTTTGACTGTACGGATAATTACTAAATGGATGAAAGCACAGTAAACTGAACCATTAAAGTCATCCTTAGTGTTGAAATTCATATATTTAAGTTCATATATTAAAGTCATCATTGGTCAAAGGCGATAAATTACAACTAAAAATTCATATATTTAAATTCTAATTTGGTAGAGCCCTCCATAGTTCTATTAAGTACTTCAATCTAAAGTTTCAAATTAAAATATTAAAAAAAGGTTACTAAAAGTAAAGCTTGAAAATAGATGTCAAACAAATTTTGGGAGCAAATCTGATGAATTGAATCATGTTCAATATGAATATAAATTATATATTTTATAAGTTCATTGTGCATTGGAGGGCTCCAAAGAAAAAAATTCTTGAAAAAATAAATATTCAATGCAATTTCAACATGTTTTATATCTACATTTCAATTCGGTCAGAACTACTTTTCCAATTTTAAGCGCTTTAACCTTACTATAACACACACAAATACTTATTGAATATGATTTTTTCAAAAAATTTCATTAGACTTTGTTAAACATTGTTGCTTCTTCATAGGGATCACAAGTGGTTCAGTTTACCATGCTTTCACTCAAACATCATGCTTCTCATTTTCTTTTCTGAACCAAACTTCATCAAAGTTGCAAAAGTAACGTTTTATAACACATCTAGGTTTTACCCGTACCCCTCTATCATTTAGGGGTTAAATGTCATCCAAATTTTATGATATAGAAAAGAGATGAACTCCCATTTTCAGTCTTTAGTCTTGTCACATGAGCAATTTATTTGCAGAGGGAAATAACTCCAATTCTAGTTCAAAGATTGGTGTACATTAACCCTTTAGTGCTCAAGTGACCACATTGTGGTCTCTGATGTGTCGAAAACGCAAATAACGGAAAATCCGTGAAAAATTGGATTTTGAATTGTTCAGTTCAGGTGATGAGCGTTATAATATACATCTTCTAGAAAAAAAAATTCAATTTGGAGTTGTGCAACTATCAAAATACCTATGAAAAAAACACGAAAATACTGTAAATACTTGAAAATACAGTAAATACTTACAAATACAACACATGTACTATGTGGTATTTCTTGTGTTTGGAAGTTTGTTATTTTATTTTATTTTTTTGGATTGTGTTCTTGTTCATGTTCCATTAGTGTATGTATTCCGATCTTGATCCATGTACTACCTCCTTTCATATTTTAACGTATAAATTTTTGTCCTAAACCGTACATGGATAAGTCACTTTCACTTATGAAATTCACAATAATTATGTGTGAGTCCATTCTTAATTTGAAAGATTGCAACGGAGAGGTGTTGACATAAATCATTGTTGAACATCTTTACTTTCATTTTAGAAAATTTTACCCAAATTCTATTTAACTTTGAAGTCACACATCCTACAAAATCTCAGTTTTGAGTGCGCATTATACGTTCAAAGACATACTATGATCTTCCAATCCCACCATTGGATGATTCTCTAATTTTGGCAAAATGTTTGCACTGCAGTCGAGAATACATTGTACAGCTACTTTCTAATTTAATCCATTCTATTTTTGGCAGTATCAATCATAGTAGAAAAACCCAGTGAACCTAGCTACAGTACCCAAAGCGTTAAAGGGTTAAGAGTCTGTTCATTCAAGTTCAAATATTCATTCAAGTTCAAACATTATTGTCCTAAATGACAGCGAGAGTGACATATGAACTACGTATTCTACATTCAAAACTCTTGTGTAGCACACCTTTGATAATTGAACACATTTATGGTTCCATTCGTAATTTGTTTGCAAATTAACCCTTAAACGTCGATCCCGTGACCATGGAATCAAGTTGTACCTGTCACACTCAATTTTCCACTATAAATAAGATGAAATTCAAATTTATATTTTCAGTAGATGAAGCCATAAGTCTGCTGCAAGCCATGATTTTTTCACAAGTTTTGGTGAAAATTTGAAATCACTATGATTTTTTGAAGTGATTGTAAAGAAAATTCATATCAATTACAAAATGTACTTAAAAATTCCAATTCTTTTACCAAAGGTGTAAATTACAATGAACAACATTACAGGGAATGAAAACCATCTGTGTATCTAAATTTAGATTTTTTTCCTACACCATGGTAATACATGTCGAACTTGTAACCCCAATAAAACACTCAATTTGTAGAATTTAAAAAAAAATCAAAGTGGAGTAGAAACTAGACTTGGTAAGCTTCATTTTGTTAGTTAAGCTCCAATGCAATAGAACTCATATTCATGGCCTAAATTTAATTTAAGTAGATAAAACAGAAAAATCTAAAATACACTACACGGAGAACCATTTTACAACTCTTGTTGTAGTTGGGACCGTATATAAAATCCAAAAATAGCTTGAATGATATGAATATAACTTGAAGAGGTGGCATGTCCAACAAAAATCTTTCAAAAAAAATTGGATGAAAATTGTCCATGTAGCAGTTGGAATTGAATAGTGAGTTACATTCATAAGCCAGTTTTTGGCCTCCCAAGCATTTAGGGGAACCCTTTAAGGACCAAGAATTCATGGTTTTTAAATGACAAATTCAATCATTCATATAATGAAAAGTATGATTTAGATAGAACCAAATTTTATATCATTGGTATTAGTGAAGAACATTGCATGTATTGACCAAAAACATAAATAAATTTGAACAAAAGAAACTTCACATAGGACCCACTCAAAATTGTAAAAAAAACATAAAGCCAAATGTGACCTTGGTCCTTAAAAGGGTTAAGTAAACAACCTTTTGGATGAGTTGGTGGCAAAATGAAGCTTTATGCTTGTGATTGGAGCAGATGATGTACAGTACCCACCAACAAGTTTACGTTCACAGCAGTCATTCTGCAGAAACAAGGCACATATCTCCAATTTCAAATTGCCACCATTTGCTCAAAAATGATCTATGTCACAAACCGCAAAGTGCGCTGGAGAGATAATGAAATCTACTTTATTAATATATTAGGCATTTACAAAAAAACTTACAGATTCATATGTACATATAGCATTTTTTGACAAACTATCTACCATCTAGTGTTACCACTATTAGCTTTGATTACAGCCTTCATATGGTGAGGCATGCTAGCAAGGAGAGCTTCAATCATCTCTAAAGACACCTCTTCCCATGCCCTTTGAATGGTGTTGACTAATTCTTCTTTGTTTTGCGGTAGCTCATTCTTTTGGATAGTATCTTTCAAACTCTTCCTTTTTGACAAACTATTTACCATTTGAATTGAGAACTGGAGCATTAACACTTACAAATTTGAGTGAATTCTTTTCTTCCTGTTGATGTTATGTCCACTAAAATCCTAAAGAAGCAATGAATCCTTCCAATTCTACTATTTGTGCAAAGTTGCAAGCTCAAGAAACAAAACCACTAGAATTGCAACTACTCACCAAAAACACTCACACAATGTATCCACAAGCTACCACATTGCTTGAATGAAGTATGTTTTTTGTTGAAAGGTTGTTGGAGATCCATATATGAAACTTGAACTCACAAAAATCTGAAGTGTGTTGGCTCAAGAAGAATGGATGTTGTCTTCACGGTGTAGGAGCTACAAACACAACTTGGAGTGCAATTAATGCAATCTGATTTTTCTTAGACACATGGCTCAAATTTGCATACTAATGATACCTAGAATGTAGTTAACTTGTTTCTAAACAAACGTGTGGCAGTTTCGTGAAGTTTGGAGTTGTAAATTGGGAGATATGATTTTTCAAAGTTGCTCTTTTTTTTCACTGGCACTTGGAGTTTGAAAATTTGAACGTAAACTTGTTGGTGGGTACTATACAGTACAGTGTTGAAACTGTGTAAATTATGAACCCATCAATTCTAGTAGAACCAAGGGGTAGTCAAATCTATGCACCTCATGTGTTACTTGTATGAGGCATGAAAAGGCTCCATCACAAAATTGCAGTGAAAGTATGTTTCCACTTGGTGTTAGGAATCATCTTAGCATAGTGAATCTAGTCCAAAAATGTACCTAAATTCATTCATGTAGTCCTTACTAACATCTCTTAAATTGAGTGTCGAAGTCTTGTATGCAATGGAGAAGTACGTGGCGCAAGCTGTTGGTTTGTCACAATCTAAGGTGAATACGATTAGAAAGAAGCATTTTGAGAACATTGTCATGCCACGAGCAGGGTGTCTACATGCTTTGACACCTTAGCAGAAGTCATATGTAGGGTGTCTGGTCACTGTAGGTGCAGTAAATATTGCAGTAGAAGCAACAAGAGAATTGATGAGTGCATTGGGAGTTGACGTTTGTGTTGAAACAATGAGGAACGCCTTAAAAAAAGTAGGTTTAGAGTCAGTTGAGATGATTGGGAGAGGGTGGTTTTTAGTGGTGAAACAAGGATCAATGGTTTCAAATCTAATGGCATGAGTTGGTGTTGGATTTTTGATAAAAACAACTTTCCAATTCAAGTAGGTCAAACAAACAGTGAAACAAGGTGGAAGTTCAGTGATGCTTTGGAGTTGTTTGACAGCAAGAGGTGTAGGTAGTCTATACAAGATTGTGAAGACGCTCAATGCCGTAGGTTATCTTGATCTCTTGCCAAAATAATTGTTTACTACTTTGGTAAATTTTAACTTTGATCTTGATGAAGTTATTTTTTTAGCAAGACAATGCGTGTGCACACACAACTAAAATTTTTCAAGGATGGTTTCAAGAGCAATCATTTTCTATTATGAAGTGGCCTATGCAATCACATGATTTCAATCCCATTGAACATGTGTAGGGAATTCTCAAAAGACGATTGAATTTCTTTCCTATTGTCCAAAAGAATATACATTAGTTGTGGAACAATGTACAAGAGGCCTATGTTTCTATCACTGTAGATGAGTAAGAAATTCTATGCTATCATACCTACTCGAATTGTAGTTGTTTTGGAGGTAAAAGGCAAGTGAACAAATTTCCGAGTCTTCAATAATTGAATCCATGTACGTATCCAATTTCGGAATGGTATAATTTGCAATTCAGATTTTTGATTTTTTCACATGGATGTTTATTACTTTGTACTTTACAACTTTCTTTTTCTTTTGACACATGAATTTCATTTCGCAACCCGCAACAAGTTCTTCAATCAAATAATGAGACGATTTCACAGTCGGAAGTGCTTTACAACTTTCATTTCATAGCATTCACAATTTTTTGCAATGGAATGAAACATGGACCCAATATTTTGAGTATGTATAAAGCATACCAGGTAGATAGGGCCACCTTCCAGCCCACTCTATGTAGCCACTAATTCCAAAATTTGCATTGATTCTAAAACTTGCACACTCAAGCATGCAAGCAAGGAGATTTTGTCCTCACTATCTTCAACATTTCCTTACTAAATGAAACAAACAAAAACTTTATCTTGTAGTACATCTTAACCCCTAAAAGCCCAAAGGGTATTGGACAAAACATAGATGTGTTGTAATATGTGCCTTCTATATGTTTAATGAAGTTTGGTTCAATAGACAAAATGTAGGGCATCATCTCTATAAATTATCTATATATATTATAGAGATGATGCCCTACATTTTGTCTATTGAACCAAACTTCATTGAACATATGGAAAGTACATATTATAACACATCTATGTTTTGTCCAATACCCCTCGGGCTTTTAGGAGTTAAGAGGATTTCAAAGAGCCTAAGTTCATCTTCTAACTCCAAGCAACTTGTGTCCTAGTGTTATCCCCCTTTAATATGACACATTGGGGAAACGGGATAAGTGTCATAATATTAAGGTGACATATAACACATAATATGACATTTGGAGATTTTATGTCGCGTTAACAAAGGAATATAATTTTCTCCAAAACAATGATTCAAATGCATACTTTAAGTCTCTACCATGCATATTATTGAAATCGTGATATTTTTTTTAGATGATAGAATAGTGAATGAGGAGAGAAAGATGAAGGGAGATCGTCAAATCTTTATTGAAAAGATGAACACTTTGCAAAACACAAACTAAACAATGACGAAAGCATATGAAGTTGAAAACTAATCCATTCAGTGAAAATAAGAGTCTAAAGATGTTTGATATTGTTGACTTAGATTTGTGGAGAAAATATTTGTGACCCTATTTTGATGTGGATCTCGCCATTCACATTCTTGATTCCCCCTTAATATGACAAAAGGGGGAGTTTCAATGTGTCATATTATCCGGTGTCAGTCATATTAAAGAGGGAAATTAAGACTATGGAAGTTTTTTTTTTTCCTTAAGGAACAAATGGATTCTTTATTTCCATTGCACAACAACAAATTACAAACATTAATGAACAAAGAGAGCACGTTTCCAATGCTCCCTTGCACATGATTTTTTTGGATTTTTCTTCTTACAATATTTGGAATAGTCCCAAAGTTCCTGATCATTTCCAACTAAGAACGACGCCCCTACCGTAACATGAGTCCCAAGAGTAATCCCTGTCGTGCTCGGGGTTCCCATCAAATAGGGAAGTATTAGCCCTCACGACATGCATTCAACCGGAATCAAACCACCACCCTCTCTGATGCTAATAAGCACTCATAGGGGGAGCCCACCTCCTAGATATCACCTAGGTAGTTTAAGGTCATTCTGGACCAAGACCATAGAAGTTTGGTCGCGCGAAAATGTGTTGCAATAATGAAGTTGTCATATTATCAATTGTCGTATTATTGAAGGTAGACTATACGACAATTCGAAGATTTACCATTCTTCACTAGATGTTTATCATTTTTCAATGATTGCGGATATAATTGGAAATCTCACAACTTTAGTTTGGTGTCAAATTGAAGCTCTCGCAATTATTTTTAAAATGAAACCACCCAAATTCTAATTCTCAAAGCAATGTTCACAATAAGTGATTTCCAAAACTTGTGTGCATTGTGGTAGTGTGGTGATGGAAGACCTTGAAGCTCGAATGCAATAAGGGATTGACACCTCACTCCCACTCTCACAGGGACTTGATATCCACTAGGTTACCTTCCTATCCCCACTTGGGGGTTGGACATCCACTTTAACCCCTAAACATCATCACCCCTCTCTAGATTTGGAGAATTTCAAAGATCTCGTATAAAATGTAACTAAGAGGCTTATTTTGAACTTGATATATGAATAAAAGTTGTACATTTTTATTTTTTTTGATTCTATCCATTGCATTAGATCTATGAATGTTGTCACCAATGTCTGTATAAAATTTGAAACTTAAAATTCAAAATTCATTTGTAATTTGATTACAAATAAGATATGGACAATTTGTACATGAAATTCGTTGTGATTGTTTGAAATGTAATAGTCTAAGTGTAGTGACTTTTGGAGATTTTTTGGTTGCTTAATTTTATGAGTTGACTCTTTAAGAGCATTTTTACACTGAAATCTTCAAAATTTTGGATCACAACATGAAATGAGGCATAAAAATTTCACAAATCATCCCCTCTCTAATCGGTTAACACATGCATGAAACTAACTTCCCATAAAATATGTAGTAAAAAATCCACACTACAAAAAGTCAATGACGGATGAGAAAACTGTGTTTGATTCTGTACATCGTCTACTTTCTGGACTGTTGGACGTTTAGGGGTTAATACCAAGTGAGAACATACCTTTACCCACCTTTTGCAATTAACACTTTCATGCCAAATTTAAGAGCTTTCTTGACATTAGAGGAACACCTTGAAGGATCAAGAATTCATGATTTTAAAATGACAAATTCAATCAATCAAGTTGTGAAAAATATATTTCAGATGGGACTAAATTTTATATCATCCAAATCAGTGACGAACGTTGCATGTGTTGGTAAAAAATATAAAAATAAAATTGAACTAAAGAAACTCCACAAAACTTGACATCAACATCCACATCAACATCAACTTGACATCACCATGCAAGCAAGGACACACATGTAGACTAAGCTTGTGTTTATTTCAGGGTGGCTACCAAATTATCGACGTGTTTTGTGTACAATTGATAGTATTAAGCATCAAAACTGGTTCAAAGCATCAGACTACCGTAATGACCATGGCTTCCTAGGACAACTCAACTAAGTAATTTAATATTTTTCCTTCCGCTCAACCACGGGCCAGCACTAAGGGAGCTTTTTTCTATAGTTTGTTAATGACTGACAAGCTTCACTTGGCATGAATAAGGAGGAGACTTACTATGAATGCATATATTACAGACATCTCCATCTTCAAAAGGCGGCCGGGTCAACAAGGTCAAAAACACTTACAAAACGTCCTTGCATCGCAAACAAGACCGATTCAGAATGACTCCCACAAGGCTATTCACCTCTGGAACCAGGTTCGATGTTAAACTGTTCCACAGATGAATCGTGTAGGCCTCTTCTGATATTCTTGTCAACAGCTGCCCTTGCTGTTGTTTCTGATTGTCATCTTTTGGTGCTGCAAAAAACCTGGCACAATACAATCCTGTGAATACATGACTGGAGAAACTCTCGTACAGTACCCAGACATGCTTAAAAATGCATGAAATCAAAAATTACTAAGTGCAGGAGCACTCTACTTTAATGAAATTTTTCATTGGCCTTCATTTGAAGAGTCATGCTGAAAATGAGACAAACCTAGCCTAAAGTCGAACCTAATAGAGGATGGAAAGTGGAATAGCTCATTGTCATTACCACGGGCGCTAGAGCGGCCACACATAAACCCTCAATGGAAATTATTGAAGAAAATTTCCAAATACTCAAAACATCCATTAGAAATACCTTTAACAAAATTAACACCATTGCCATACACCATGCCATGTCTATCCTCCTCTATAAAATAAAAATAGAAAATAATCTACCCCTACCAATAAACCTAGATCCACCTCGAAAAAAATTAAAACTAAAATGATAATGGTTAAGAACACTATTTATTTCTGTTAGCAGATTAAGCACTTATCACAGATTTGGGCCCCGTCCCCAAATCTGTGACAAGTGCTTAATCTGCTAACAAAAAAATTAGTGATCTTGACTATTATCAAAAAGTTTTAAAACTTTCCTGCCTGTGTAAGCTCACTTAGTCACATATACTTCAAGCCGCCCAGGCAAATTCATAATGGATACCGCATTGCAAGTTAAACCATCTATATTAATTATGTTTTTGCTACTCCCTCAAAAAATAGTTGAGTCAAGACATTTTTATACTCCGGCTAGTGTTCAAACTCTCAGTTTTAAGGGTATGGTAGAATGAAAAGCTGGACATCATAGATGAAAGCATGGATGAAAAAAGCTAGCAGTGGCAATTTTATAAAACAATTGGTTAAATAAAATCTATGTTAGTTTGACATTTTCATACCCCCAACTGCTAATTAATAAGAAGGTTGAGGTTGCCACTCACTTGGAGATTCCACTAGAATCCAGTGGGAAAAAGGTAAAGGGCCCTTGAATCTTCAACAGAGAGGGAAACTGTGTCCATGCACTCCCCTTGTCATCAACAGTGGAATTCGCAACTCTCGTTAAGAGATCTGCTCCATTATACTGAAGTGATGTCTCATCATACGTCCTTGTGAATTCTTCCATGCACTTCTTCAGAAACAAACTGCAGGGACAAGTACAATTCTACAGCTTTAGTCAAGACAGCCAAAAAAACAAAAAAACCAAAAAAAAACCTTTCCAAACGATGATATACTCTGACATGCAGGATAATAAAGAAACTCTCTCGAGTAGTTGAGTAACACCTGAAGGGCCAAGAAGTCCGAATTGGGCCTCATGTTTTTTTTAGCATTTTTGAGAAGGTCCAATGTGGAGTTCCTTTTGTTCAAATTTCTTTTTTTATAGGCCAACACATGCAATGTTCTTAACGGGATTCCAATGATATAATATTTGGTCACGTCTTAATTATATTTTTCACAATATGATAGATTGAACTCGTCATTTTAAAACCATGAATCCGGATAATACTAACCTGGACTTGTCAAAGGCCAATAAAGCACCATTAAGTCGCAAGTCTCCACTAGTAGTGATCTCCGAACCCACAGTATTGTGTAGTATGTCTAAGGGTCTCAACACAAGCATATCCATGTCCAAATATACCCCTCCAAACCTGCACAGATTTTCAATCGTTAGAATTCGTTTGATTCTCTAAGAAAAAGTAATTCACGAAACTCACTGCTATGGCAACCTTGTACCTGAAGAAAAAGAAAACTCAAAACTGATGCTTAGAGACTTACTTGTACAGGGCAGCTAATCTCAAAAGCTCAGAATAATGTAAGTGAAACAAAGGCTTCTCCTTCCACTTGGGAAGGTCAGCAGTGAAAACATCGCAAGGGGTCTCTGCCAAAAGCTCTTGCACATTGGGTCGCACCACGGCGACCTTGTACCTGAAAAAGAAGAAGAAAAAGAATGTTAGCTGAATGAAATATGGAGCTCCACATGCAAAAAAACACAAAAAAGCATGTTGCATATTCACAATCAATGCCTATTTCTGAGGGTAGTCAAGCTTCCAGCTCTACATATGTGGTACATTTTAGGGAGAAAAACTGGCTGAGTTTCATGCTGATCCTAATCAACATACCCTTCTTTCACAAAGCTGTTGAAGAAGCCAAGCTCGAGGGTGTCCGAGAAGATGGCAACGCAGGCATTTTGGTGGAAACGAAGCAGGCTTTCCAACACACGTTGGTGTCTGGCTGTGAAGCCCCATGCAGGGGTAGCCCAAACCATGAACACCTTCACGGAGCAGCTCTCTTGGCCCAAGAATGCTTCCATAAACTCCAAAAACGAGAGCGAGGGCACTATTCCTGGGTAAGAATATGCCCCTTGCCTTTCACCTTCCTTGCTCTGCGACGTCGTTCCATCAATTTCAGAGTTTCTCTTCTCTCCCTTCTCCTGCTTCTCATCAACTGCAGAAGCTTCTTGGTTCACTACAGGATTCAAAACAAAACAGCTTAATCTCCGGGATCATTAGGAGAAATAGATTGTAAATTGAGTTAACCCCTGAAGGACCAAGGATTCAGGGTTTTAAGATGACAAACTCAATTGATCATGTTGTAAAATCTATAATTCAGATGAGGCAAAATTGTAAATCACTGGAATCAGTGAAGAACACTACATGTGTTGGTCCAAAAACAAATGAATTTTGAACAAAAGGAAGTCTACATAAGACCGCAGAGAAAATCATGAGGCCCAATTCCAGCTTCTTGGTCCTCAAGGGGTTAAAAGAAAACAAGGATTTGTGTTGTGACAGTACCTTCATGGATGTTGCTGCCTCGCAAGAGGCGATCTCCGCGGAGAGCTCGCAGCATCTCTTTGTCAGTCTTGGTCATCCAAGTTCCAGCGTCAGTGTCAGGGTCTTGCAGCATGGGGTTGTTGGCAGGGTTCATAGCATCAAACGAAGCGCTGCCTCTCCCTTTCTTCAGATAACCACCGGACTTACGGTTTGTGGGAGCGACCTTGGTGAGTAGCAACGCGTCCTCAATCTCGTGCACATCTTCCAGACGCTCCTCCACATTCTCATCAACGAGCTCATCGTCGCTGTTGAAACGCTCCCTCCAGTTCTGCACAACCTCCTTGAACCCTCGCAGTTGCGCAACTGCAACCGTGGCTGCATCCTCGTCAACATGCTCCACATTCTCCAGAGCTGCCCTCTTTGGAATGCCCAGAGCGTGGCTCCAGAAGAAGGAGCCCTTTCGCTTCTCCAAGTCCTTCACAAGATCCCTCTCAAACCCCCTGTCGGTAAGTCCTGCTTCCAATTTCGTGTCAAGCACCCACTCGGGAATGGCATTTCCTTTCCCGGATCTCTCGTCCTCGTGCTCGTTCGAAATCTCACCGAGGATTGTGAGATCGACGTCCTCCAGATCCTCGGTCTCTTCTTCGTCCAACAGTCGATCGTCGATGTCGATGTCGAACAAGTCTTGCTCCACGTCTTCGTCTTCGTCGTCTCCCGTTTCTTCATCATTGTTTTCCTCTTCAGTTTGCACGGCGCCCATTTTCCTCCCCAGCTTGTTTGTTCTCCCTTTCGCCGTTGCGGATTCCAAACCTCCCACGGCCTCATCTGTTCAAAACCCAATCCAAAAACCTCAAAAACCACGTAATGGAGCCAAGTACCAAAATGAACAAGAACAGAGGGTTGGACAGAAACCTGCTGATTTGCCGTTGTTGTGATTCTCAAAAGGGCTTAGCTTGGAGGCGCCCTGGGGAGCCTTGAGTTGCAAAAGGGCGACGGTAGCGAATAAGACCAAGGCGCCGGCGACGAGGAGGAATGTGTAGAATCGGGAGTTCGACTGGCGCACTTGGAACGACGACGACGAGGACAGCCTCGACAGGGATCGGTTCAGAGACGGCGACGACCCTAAATGCCGAGGCCTCGACATTTTGCTTGATCGGTGAACTGACTCTGATCAATCTCTCTCGCTCACACCACAGCCCTAGCTTCTACATCGCCACACTAGTCGAGGTAAGGAACCCTTATTTAGACCTCACTCTTGAATATCCGTTAACGAGATCTCGCTTCTGTATTGCGGGAATTAAAAACTGTTATTGCCTTAAAATATCATAGCCACCGACCTCTGAGTTGTCAACGGCGGCGTAGGTTTGCACCCAAGAAGGAGAATTCTCTGCAGTAAAGTAGTACTACAGCGCAGCTCTCCACACACACCTGCTCAATGCTCATCAAATCAAATAGTGGCTCTTCAATTGCTCCCCCCACATTACATTTCACACAGAACACTCGCGTCTCAAGAAAGAAAGAATGGCAAAGGGAGGGAGGGAGACACTGACGGCATTAATTGACAGAGATGCAGAGTGGCTCATAAACACTGACAGTGTAAGTAGATCGAAAACCCCCTGGGGCTGTGAGTGATGTGCATCAACGCTACTTATTGAGTGATTTGTGACAGAAACGTGAACAGAAACGTCAACTTGTGATGAAGGAGTGAGTGGATTGCACCAGGTCTTGGGCACGGTTCTGAGGTGAGGTGAGACGAGGTGGCCCACTAGCAACAATGAAGCAACAACAGTGAGTTTGCGAGGCTACAGTGGTGGCCATCCGCGAGTCAAAACTGAAAAGGGGAAGAAGACTTCCATTGCCATGCCATGTTCCTCCACAAGCCAGACAGACAGACCGGACGCGCCAGTCCGGAAAGAAAAGGAGAGAGAAGAGCTTTGCAGGCTTCTTCTTCTCACTGTTTGCCATTCAAACTTCGGAGCCCCGGCTCTCTTCCCTGCCGGGTATTGGATCCGGATGTCAACTGGTGGGTGGGTGGGTCAAGACTAAAAACACCTACTTTTACTGGACAGAGTAACCAAGGTCCTTTTCAGTGTTGTACTGGTATCACACGGCTCTTAGAGTCATTGTGAAAAGTAGCGAACCTCAAATGCATATTTGGAATAAACTGATGTCCAAAGTTTCATTGTAAAAGACATCGTACGAGTACAACACTCGTCCCTTTTTATTTCTTCATATCTTTACAAGAAACGTCATGTGTATTAGAAGTTAGCAATCAAGGTGAAAGTTTGGTTCAAGCCATTAAAGTTATTCGTAAAGTCGAGCAAAAAAAATCCATAAGAAGAAAGATAAGGCGAAACTAGTTTTTAGCTTGAAAGGCAGAGAAAATTAGTTTTAGTCTCTCGTTTTTTGACCAATCACAAGGCACTGCATTGTCAGGGAGATTCAAACCTTAAACCTCCCCAATGCAAAAGAAGCTCCCCTTAACTTAACTTGAGTTCTCATGGAGGAATCTCCACATACCTCATGTTCTCCCAAAGGAAGGAGTTTGGTAGCTTGTGAGAGTGGTTTTCACAAAAATCTATATCAAGGCTGAAAACTCCATGTTGCAGACCGGCTACCTTCTACTAACTTTATGAATAACTCTATTGAAAGCATGAAATCCATATAAGGTATATTTTCTATACCATTTTTGTATGTAGGAGATGAATAGGAGTTTCATATTGTCAAATTCTATGACCCCTTGGGATCAACATTTTGTTTTTATGATATATTGCCAACTTTGACTTGTTTAGGTCGTTGGTGCAGCGTTCCTTCATAAATGGGCAATTTAGTAGTAAATAAATGCACCAACACTGTTCTAAAAAAGAATGTTGTTTGGGATTATGGAGTGGGTGTGAATGAGTTGAGTAAGCAAGAGAGTAATTGTTGAAGCGTAAGTCTCGCATTTCCAAATTTTAATCGAGTTCTAAGTTTTTCTCTTTCAAGCTTAGAATGCTTAGGTGTGTCTTTTAAAAGTATCTTCTACGTACGATTCCATTGGATCTACAAGCAATTTAGTGATGAACGAAAAAAATCAATATTTATTTTATTATGTTTCATTTTGAGCAGCTGGTTTGTAATATCAAAAAGTTACAGTATCAAGCACTGCAGAGAGAGGCCAGAAAGGTAATTAAAAACTATATCTAAATCAAGAGTTTTGAGAAGGAAATTAGATAAATTAGTAAAATCATGAAATCATTGGGTACCGATATTGTGTTAATTAAGATTATGGCTCGTAGGACAAGAAAAGTAGGGAGTGTCAAGTTTCAAAAATAAAAACCAGATGCGTTTTATTTTCAAAAAACAAACTTGGGTGATTGGGTTTGGTCCCATGTCAAGGCGCACGACCGGGAAGGCGATGAGGCCTGTCCGGAATTAAACCACATAACCGAAATACAACCACCGCCAAGATTTGAACCCTGCACCTCGTGGCTCCAAGAGCCTCATGAACTTTTAATCCTAGCCTGGCACACCTCTCTTGAGCTTGTGACAATGACTTTGCGGATATTTACAAAATAGAGAATGGGGGTGCAGCTGTGGATGGGTGATCCAGAGACTTTGCAAATTTCTCTATCGAGATCCCAAATTTCCACAAGTGTAAATAAATATGCACTTAACCCCTTAGTGACCAAACTACAATTTTATCGTCGTTGTCCTTTTTTACAGGTTACCCAGGATGAAAAATATATTTTATTAAAAAAATTAAGAAAATTTTCAAATATAAAATTATGTCTATTTTCCAAACCATTTTGAATCTTGTCAATATGAGTTAAACTCCACCGAGGATAATTTTTCAAAGACAAAGACCTCAATATTGTCCTAGTGTTAGAAAACTTACTATTTGGAGAAACTAATGATGTTTTCTCCTTTGGAAAATTTGATTCTTTGAATTTTGAATAGAATGTCTAGTTTTAACCTCTAAACGTCCGAAGGGGGGTCTCCCACCCAAAACTGCCTCATTTTGGACATTTTTGTTGATGATCTTTAGATGCTTTCAAAACTCTTTTTTTACATTTCAACTGTAGGATTTTGTATTCCTAGGCTTTATAAACCATCCCTCAAAATTTCAAACATTTGACCATACATATGTTAAGATAATAGAAAATGAAGTTGAGATTATGAAATTTCACGCCCTGAAAAACCTAGACAACCTTGCTTTGATAGGCTCCCAAACTCAAAAATAAATAAAAATTGAAATGAAGTGCTATTTTTGACCATCCTCAAGATGAGGTAGATAATAAAATGCATAATTCAATTTAAGTAGATGTTGAGTTCATTAGCGTTTTTTAAAAGACCTTGTGATGGATGGGAGTATGAAGAGAAGGAAGAGATTTTGGCTACATTAGATTATCCCTTCAACTCTTCTCCAATTGGATGAGACCACAACTCGTGGCATGCAACCCATGTGAGTTGGACAAAAGTTCCTTTAACCCTTTGACGCGCCAGCGTTCATATTCTGGACGCTGGATGATTTCTGACGCATCCCTGTACCACACACAGTGATGTTTTTCATCCATCCAAAATTCTCTTGATTCTTGTGCTAGTTGACTACCATTTGGACGGTATGGATCTTCAGAATAAGATAATGTGAATTTTTGAAAAATAACAAAAGTGGTTTATGTCAAGTTTCATTCTTAGTTCAAAAAGTGAGACCTTACACATGATTTTCCATAATAAGTAGAATCAAATAATGGAAACCATACCATCTTGTAGTGCATGTTATTCTAATTTCATTACAATATTTTTTAATTTTTTTGTGTTGATTTTGGATTTTTAATTGAATTTCAAGAGAAAACCTTGCAAAATTAATTAAAAAATATTAATAATAAATATGATGAATCCAACCGTACAGATGTTATCTTCACATTGACATTTACAACTTTGCTTTGTACATCAACTCCATTTCTATATTTCATCAAACATTTTATAACGAATCTTCAAAAACAGTGTTGAATCGGGACGTTAAAGGGTTAAGATGCCCAATGAATCTCATTGACTTAGATTTTTTGTGCAAGCCTACCCAAAGTGTTGAAATTGCCTGTCAACATTGAGGTGTTTCACTTTGAAAAATTCCCCTTAGTGGATTTTTTGATTCGATGTACTGTACATGATTTCAATTGCATTGGAAAGAAGACTCATTTATCTATGACATTGTATTTTCTATTTTGAAAAAAAGTTATTTTTTGGGACTTGGGCAACCCAGAAAAATGGACAGCGACGAAAAAATGGTCTCTTGGGAGTTAGGGTTAACCAATCATATCAAATTCCAAATTCCAAAATTAAAATTTGTAATTTTGGTAAATACTAAATGGTATATGCTTCTAAATTCATTGAATGAGTATCTAAAACATTATTTTGGAAGTTTGATTGTATAGATAATTACTAAACATCATGCTTCTCATTTTACACCAAACTTCATCAAAGTTACAAAAGTAACATTTTAAAACACATCTAGGTTTTGACCTTACCTCCTCTCTCATGTAGGGGGTTGATCCCTATAGGACCAGAACTATTTTGCTCAAAAAAAAATGCTCCCATTTCTAATCTCCTAGGGCACAATTTCAAAATAAAATAAAAATTCACAATCCAATCGTGAAAACTTGTGCATTAAAACCAAAGAAATGTGCACAAAAATATTCACAATCTTTGACCTTATAGATTAGGAGACTAGAAAAATTAAAATGTATACATATTCTAATCTTTGACCTTATAGATTAGAAGACGAGAATTTGTGAGAAAAATAAAACCCGCCCAAAATTTATAATTGTGTATTTTTCTTCCTATTCTGAAAATATTTCACTACGGAAATTTGTCGCTCTTCACTTTCACAATCTACACGTTGTTAGTTACTTGTATAGCAAATTTGAGAAGTAGAAGAATGATTAACATTGAAAACAATACTCCAAGTGGAGGAGGTCCAAATCATGGCCAGACACATTTAAATTTTATTGTAAAGTTGGTTTTTTTTTAATATCTAAATCCCAACGGTAAAAATAAGTATTTTTGTCTCTTTTTTAAGTAAAAAATTTACCAAAAAATAAAAAATAAAAAATTCTCTAATTTTAATCTCTAAAAGAAGATATTTTTTCCCACCTTGCCCCACCACCCTAGAATTGTTTTACTCCTTTTGGATTGAAATTTTTGAACTACAAAGAGTTTGGTTTTTTTACCATCTCAAATAATATCATGTCACTTGCTTCCGTATCAAATTTTAGAGCTTTTGGAGTAGTGTAGCATTTTGCCCGAGTTGCCTGGCCTCGCGAAAAGAAGGCTTCGAGCAACAATACTTTTTCTACTAATGTCCGGTGGGATAATAAAGTCATATTCCCACAAAGCTTTTGAATTTCTTCACGTTCACTTAAAATCTCATAATAGTAGACTCAAAATTGAAATTGTGGGAATCTACCCGGTTTTGTAAATGTCCCAGTTAGGACACTTGGTCATTCATGGATTAACCCCTAAACACTTGAGGGGGGTCCTCCATCCAAAACTGCCTCATTTTGGACATTTTCGTTGATGAATGCTTTTCAAAACTTTTTTCACATTCCACCTGTAGGATCTTATACTTCTAGGTCTTATAAACCATCCCTCAAAATTCATAACATTTGATCATATGCATGTCAAGATAAAAGCAAATGAAGTTGAGATTTTGAAATTTCACGCCATGAAAAATCCGGGAGCCTTGTTTTCCTGGGCTCCCAAACCAAAAAGAGTAAAGTTGAAATGAAGCGCCATTTTTAACCATTCGCAAGATGAGGTAGATAACAAGATGCATGACAAAATTTGACAGGATGTTCAATTTATTAGCATTTTTTAAGAGACCTTGTAATGGGTTGGAGTATAAAGGAAAGCAACAAATTTTGGTTACATTAGATTATCCCTTCAACTCTCTTCCAATTGGAAGAACCCACAACTCATGGCATGCAACCCATGTGAGTTGGAAGAGTTCTTTTGAGGTGCCCAAACCTTCCCAAAGTATTGAAGTTGCGTCGAACATTGAAGTGTGTTACTTTGAAAAATTCCGGTAAGTGGAGTTTTGATCGTATGGAAATAATTTTAAGTGGGTTGAAAAGAAGACTCGTTTGCCTCAAACACCAAATCATTTGTTTTGGAAGAAAAAAAATTTAAATTTAAATAAAAAATTTGGGCATGGGCAAGTCAGGAAAATGGACAGCGACCACAAAATGGTCTCTTGGGAGCTTAGGGGTTAACTGATTGAGTCATATAATATACTTCCTAGAGAAGGCACGAAGGATAAACCTCACTACCAATGTCCTTGAGGCGTGGATCGACGAAATACTCAAGAGACTCTTAAGTTATGATTATTTATTTATTATCAGTCTACAGTAATTCTGAACCCACTCTAATTGCATGTACAACAGTGCCCTCCTTTTTTGCACAAATCAAGGGGATTTCGTTGCCATGACTTCAGTGATTTCTGTAATTTTTTGTTATTTAAAAAACAACTTGGCAGAAATAATTCCATTCAGTTGAAAAGAGATGATTTTTGCAACTTTTTCCGGTGGTAAACATTCTTCCTTGTCGGTTCACAAATTCCTATGCATCTTCAAATGTTCCACTGTAGAAATTATTCCTCTAGATAAAACAGGCGGTTAGTCGCGAAGTCTCTATCTTAGTATTTACCCAACATTTACTTCTTTTTATTATCCAGGCGCATAACTCCTAGTGACTTCTAAAAAATGAAGCGTTTCCGTAGTCTCTCCCTTGGTGGGGCCCTGACTCTAAATCCCCTCTCGAGCCTCATTTTCTGAAATTTTCATTTTGGGTACCCTAGTGTCTTTTGTGACAATTATTTTTGCAATTTGGGACCTACAGCCCCAACTTAGTCTTACAAGACCCCCTCAGGAATTTTAAACCCTTGGAAGAGGGGGTTATTTTTTGAGGGGGTTATTTTTAAGGGGGCCCCTACATGCACAAAATAAGAGGCAGTTTTTGTCCTCTTGCATTGACATCGAGGGGATTTAGTGTTCAGGGTGGTGGGGCTGAGACAATAAAATTCTGTTCATCAATCAGTCGGTTACTGTAGTTCAGTTCCCAGATGAAATTCCTTAAGAACTGGGCCTGTGTCTGGATGTTATTTATATTTTCATTTTTAATTTATTTATTTTTCTTTTTAATTTTTTCTTTAAGGTATTTGATATACTGTAATTGGGTGGCTGGGCGAGACCCTAGGATGTTGTAATGTTGTTGCATAGGCCAATAATTTGCAAATTGCATTATTGCTCATCAATTATTACAGTTCTTTTTATGAGCCATTCTTGAGTCTTATCCCTAAAGAGTCATGTATGTAAGTTTATAGGCTTGTTCAAAATATTGTTGGAGTTAGAGCATCTCAATGGAATTGTTAGTATAATTGAAATTGAAGTTCTACAATTTTGTATACCGGTATATAATTGGGATAGTATAATTGTATAATTCATGAGTTAGTATAATTGAAATTAATTGAGGAATCTTCATAGATGATCTTTGATTTTAGTGAATGATAAACCTTAACCACTAAATAATTGATTAATCTCAAAAGGGCCAAGCGTTCATATTTTGGATAATGAATGATAAATATTAGTAAGATTTTATTCATCAAGGCACTTTTTTGCAATTCAAAAAAGTACTAGAGAATGCTATCATGCATATGTGAGCTTTGTGAAAAGGGGACAATTGTGAATCTTCTTATGCCTCATTTCATGTTAAAGTGATTCACCAAAAAAAATCTAAAAGATTGATTCAAGGGTGCTTCTTGAAAAAGATGAGTCTATGAAATTAAGCAACCAAAAAAATTCCAAAAATCACTACACTTAGAGAATTGCATCTCAACCAATCACAACAGATTTTATTCACAAATTGTCAATATCTTATTCGTAATCAAATTACAAAAGAATTTTGAATTTTAAGTTTCAAAATTTACACAAAATTATTGGTGATAGGAATCATAGATCTAATTGTATGGATAGAATCTAAAATTCACGATATATAACTTTTATTCATACATCAAGTTCAAAATATCCCTCCTACTTGACATTTTATAATGCACTTTTGGAGTTCTCCAAATCTAGAAAGAAGTGTGGTCTTTTAGGAGTTAAGACACCATATTTTGGTATTAATATTATTTGGTCAATTTTGAGCGACTTTGAAATATTTATAGTGTTTTTGAGATTTTCTAAGTAATTTTTGTAACATGTGAAGTTTTTCTTCATGTGATTTTGAAAAATATTGCAAAATTTATATGGATTCAAATTTCTTACAAATAAAAAAAAACAAAAGATAAACAAAATTAAAAACTCCTCTTGGAATGTGTGTGTATATATATATATATATATATATATATATATATATATATATATATATATATATATATATATATATATATATATGAAAATTTTAGTTCGTATTGTTTTGATTAATAATGTGAGAAATATGAAGGATTTTGTTTGTTGATAGCGCAACTGGACGTCATGGTCGACTTCTCATGCCCAATATTTATTTATTTTTGCCAAAATGATGCATATATTCTTCAAGAGTTGGTGGATATTCTACGAGATTCTCTTTTTACCATATTTATAAAAAAACATAATTTCCTAAAAATTTGGGCTGCTCTTTTTATAATTATTTTATGCCGACTGTGACGGCCGGGTACAATAGTCGAATATATCTTAGTGTACAAATTTATTTTTGAGTTTGATTTTTACAATTGTTTTACTACAACATTCTCATTGTTAAAAATTCACATATTCAATTTTCAATTTCACGTGAAAATGATTAATGATTTAGTTTTCATTGCATCGTTAACCCCTAAAAGCCCGAGGAGGTATAGAGCAAAACTAAGATGTATTATGAAATGTGACTTCCATAACTTTGATGAAGTTTATCCAACAAAGAAAATGAAAAACATGATATTTGAAAATTACCTATGTAGTCAAATTTTCAAAAATAGTTTTAGATATTGATTTAATGAATATAGAAGTAATTACCTTCAAAATTCACCAAAATTACATTTGTATTTTTAGAATTCAAAATTTGGTATTAATGGTTGGAATTGTACTTTTCATTCAAGAAGCAAAAAACGAAAACAAATAGATGAAAAAAACTACATTGCTTTCTCAAAATGGTAAATTTTGTAACACTAAACAATGTACGAGTGTTTGTTTTCAAAACATTCTTTTAGGAGGAGTTTAACCCTTTAATATTCCAATTTTTTTTTTAAGATCCTATGGCTATTTCCAAAATTTTCTAGACTTTTTCTCACAAAAATTAATAACTCTTTCCCTCTATCAAAAATCGCATTGTTTAATATAAAAAATACCAAAGAATATTTACACTAATAGAATGGATGGTATTTGAGCACCAAATAATAATGTCACATGGTGCCTAAGGTCCATATTCTTTAGTCTCTTTTCTACTAGTCTTAGGGGTTAAAACCCAATTAGACCATTTGAATTAACCGAAAAGAAGCCCATCTAACCTCCTTTTTTGCCCTACTTCTAACCTCTTTCTTGAACTATACTTGGGTTGAATAGTGTCGTGTCATAGATTGTCCCCTTGTGGGCCATAGGTTTGGAGCTTTGGTGGAAGGTGTGGGAGTCATTGCGAAGTGGGGAGAATAATGACAGTGGCTTACTTTAGATTGTCTCCCAACTCATCATAGACTAGTTTTTGCTCTATTTATATTTCAATATGAGTTCAAAAGGAATTCAACACGGGTTTGTTAAAACTTTCCTCTTTGGGCTGACTTTTCGGTTAACTCTATTGCGAGTCACGAGCCCGTGCTGGACTCACCATCGAATAGTTTGTTGGCCCTTGTTGTATTTTCAATTGTGATCCCCACCCACCATTCGCCATCTACCTCGGCATCTCTAACCCTCCTCCCACGAAACTTCCTCGCAACCCCGAGAGTCTGATCTATCTCCCTTGGTTGGTTACATTTTTCGTACAACTTCTTCTTGAAATTTTCCTTCTAGCCATGACCAACGCAACAATGGCCAACCATTAATTTGAAATTTGGAGAGTCACAAGATGGACTTGCCATCCTACCGTGTTGGGACTCCCTTTTAACCCCTAAGCATCCCTAGCTTTTTTGGGCTTAAAAACATCATTTCTTTTGATGTGTTATAGGTCTAAATGTAAGTGAGGTATAGAAATCTCAACCATACAATCTTGTAGTATACATGTTGAATGTAGATGATGTGAATCAAATTTGGAGTCATTTGGCCTCATACATTGCAAAATCAGAATGTTTTAGTGTTAAAAAAGGATGCAAATTTTTTCTTGGCATCACAGGTAGAGGTTAAATTCGTCTTCAAAAATACTCAAATGAAAAAAATTAAACTGTTTAGTAGTTCCAAGTCATCATATAAACACATTTGTACCAAAAAATACTCATGAAAAATTTGATGTGCCCTAAAATGGCCTTGCAATGTCAAAAAGTAGCCCAAAAAGTGACCCATTTCAGTTGATCCAAAAAGCAAAAAGTGCCCAAAATAGACCCGTGCACTAAAATGACTCCCAAACATTCAGAACAACATGGATTGACATGAAAATTTAACCATGATAACTAGACTTCAAGAGGAATCCAACCCAACAATTGTTTTATTGAAAACAAACATTGGATGAAGGAGATACAAGTCCCCCGAAATTTTAGCCATCAAAATGCACAAAAACTGTTAAAAAAAAAAGACCTATACTTTCAAATGATCACCAAAAATTCAATACATCTCGGCTTGATTTGAAATTTCTACCACTCAAAACTGTACATCATGCGGTTTGTTTTTCCAAAATTTCATTGAAATCAAACATTATTTGCAAAAGTTTCAACTCTTTGAAGGTGAAAGTACCCCAAAAATTGTCGAAGATATGGACGTTGGGACACTTAGGGGTTAAAGAAGCCTTGATGAATATGCCCGTAGAAGAGCCAACGGTGCGTGCTTATGCCAAAGAGGGGAACAACAGTGGCGATGCTATTAGGAAGAGTAACAAGATTATGAATGATTTTGACCATGTTTGTGGGGCTCCTCAAGACTTTCTAGTAGAAATAGAGGGCATTGTTATTCTTTACATGAAAATGCTTCTTTTGGAGGAATTTGTATGACGTCTTTGGTTTTTTCAACTGGCAATAACACTGGCTCTAGTCTTGTGGTTATGCCGAACTACACTTTTTTAAGCATTTAGCGCAAATGCGCTGAACCTACCCTCCACCTACTATAATGCTTGTCAGGTAGATAGCTATTTTTTATTTTATTTTTTTTCATTGGTAGAGCAACACACACCCCGGGATGTAGCCAAGATGGTAAAAAAAACGATAGAATCATCCAAATTTTAATATTCATCCATAAAATTATTTATTACAAGACACTTCATCCAAATACTGACAATTCAAAAATAAACAAGTAGCTAGTTGTGTAGTCTGTGCCTTAGTATTTACCCTAGATTTACTTTTATGGCTTGTTTACATTGTTCAGCCATGTAACTCCTTGAAACCGAAGCGTTTCCATCAGGGTTTTTCTTTGCACTTTATCAATGCTTCATGCATACAATGGAGGATGATCCCTCCAGATTTAGACCATTGTAACTGTGGAGTGTGGCTCCGAGGTGCCAGAGAAAAATAAATAAATAAATAAATAAACCCAGATTTCCATAGTCTCTCCCTTGGTGGGGTAGAGACAATAATATTGAAAGCACTTTCATCCACTTTTTTGCCAATTTTTCCTAGTGCAAAAGCAGACACTCCCAAGAGGGTGAGGTTCAAGTGTGAGGGACGGAGAGATCCAAGCAAATCAGAGCGGCAGTGTCAGAAGCGAGGAGATGACTTTCTTATTGAATGTCTTCAACTGTTGAGTGTACTAAGTTACTACTGACTGGGTACTACTTACTTACTCACTGTCAGAGCCTCATGGTACATTCACACCGCGTCACTGAGGCGCAGATTGCCACACCAGCTCTGTCGCCGGAAAACAAGATCTCGTCCCTCCATTCGAGCCCACTGATCCAACGGCCGTGGAGATCCAAGCTGGCGGGGATGGACTGACGGGTACGCTGCTTGAAAATACTGCGGGCAAGGAAGAGTAACTTATTGCAAGACAAAGTGACACAATACTGTAAAGGAGAGCGGATGCACATGCAGTTTTTCTCACTCTTTGATAGTCATTTTCGCAACTTTCATGTCCTTCTTTTGAGATTTTCTTTTAAGTTACGTTATAGTGTACACCAAAACGAAGAAAACCATGTAATTTATTACTTTGATTATTCAAAATAGCAAAAAAATTCATTGCTGTAAAGTAGGTCATCAAAAAGTACTCCTAAAACCAGTTTACAGTTTTTTCTCAATTTGGATGATAGGATGAACCTAAATTTAGAAAATTCAAAGACCAAGACAAAGAAATATTCATTTGACACCCTTTGAAAAAAAAATAACATGATTGGACAAAACCTCATGGAATTATGCATGTCTAAAGTTTTGTTGACTTTAGGATATGCGTATTTTGGACGTTTTTTGAGTTACTTTCACTTTAAAGAGGTGTAACTTTTGCATACAGTGATCGATTTCAATGAAATTTAGAAAAAACCCCCTTTCGTGATGTCTTTTGTGATGGGTCAAATGGGTCATTGTTCGAGCTACTTTTTGACATTGCAAGGCCATTTATAAGCTATTTATAAATAGAATAATTTATTTTTAGCTATATTTTGCTATTTATAAGATATTTTGGGTCATTTGGGGCCATTTTCTTTTTTGGCTCAAAATCGAAAACCAAGGCATTCACTTTTTGATGAACGAACCTTATTTTTCAAAAAATATTAAATATTTGTTTGTGGAGTGGTGACCCAACTATGGTACTACGGTAGTTAATTCTTCTATGTTGAGGATTAAGGAAGCTTATAATGGGACAACAAAGTAATCTCTAAATAAGTGGCCCCCACTACCATACCTAGCCATCAAGATCAAAAAGACATGTTGAATAATTGATTTTCAACAAATGTCAATTAACCCATAACCGTCCAAACATGCATATTTTGCATGATGTACAAAAGCAAACTTTGTTTTCTCATCTGTCATGCACTTCTGCAATGTGAAAATTTTACTGAATTTTATATGGGAAATTAGCTTCATGCATGTGTGATCCGATTAGAAAGTTGATGATTTGTGAAACTTTTATGCTTCATTTCATGTTGAACTGTTTCACCAAATATTTCAAAGATTTTAGTCTAGAAGTGCTCTTGAAAAAGTCAACTCATAAAATTAAGCAACCAAAAAATCTCCAAAAATCACTACACTTAAACTATTACATTGCAACAAATTTCATCCACAAATTGTCAATGTCTTATTCGTAATCAAATTACAAAATATTTTTGAATTTCAAGTTTCAAATTTTATAGAAAAATATTGGTGATAGCAATCACAGATCTAACCATATGGATAGAATCTAAAATTCATAATGTACAACTTTTATTCATACATCAAGTTCAAATATCCCTCTTAGTTGCATTTCATAATGCATCTTTGCAAAATTGCCCAATTTGGATAAGGGTGAGAACGTTTAGGATTAAGTGGATATTCCCTCAAATTCATTTTTTCACCATACAAACTAGAATCCTATTGAAAAATAATAATTTCCTAAAGATTTGATCTTCTCTTTTTATAATTAAATTTTTCCGATGCCCTGGTAAGATACATTGATTATCCCATTTAATGCGTGTGACACTAATTCCCAAGTCATGCACTATTTTTCCAAATCTCAAAATTAGTGAGGACTGAAATTTTTACTGATTGGCTAAAATCTTCATATCACGCTAATTTTACATCATAATGATATTTAGTATCACCTTCACTAATTTCCCACACACACTATAAACCCTCCGGCACTAAATGGGATGATTAGTGTAGTGATGAAGTTATGCCGCACTAGTGGAGATGCTCTTATTACAGACGCCTTGGCTGGTGCAAAAGGCAGAGACCTGGTCCAGCAAAGTTGGATGCCCACTCACATGATGAAGGAAAAAGGTACACTCAGTCCCACTGGTAGAATACTCTACACTGCAAGTGACCGAAGTGTATCTAAAATTGGTTTAAAAACACCAACAACCAGCATCTGAAGGAAAGCCAATGAAGGATAAGGTAGAAGCATCAGATCCTGTTACGGATCAATTCCAGTCACCTATGCAAGCACCTGTTTCAATTTCATGATTTCCCAATTAAATTATCACAACGATAAGGCCCTCTTTACACTAGAGACGCGAAGCCGTGGAGAAAACCTCACAAGGGCCATGGCTCATCCTTGAGAAGCCAACCTTTGAACTTGACAGCCTTTGGATATAGTGTAAAGTGAGAAGGGGCCACAAAATAAAGTGCTGATTTTGAAAAATAAAGTTCTTACATATTTTTTATTTTTTTTATAAAAATGATTGGTTGTGAGAATTTTGGCCAAGCGGCCCCCCGGATTTTGCGTTAGACCCACCTCTTGAGGGGGGCTTGACGCAAAATCCGGAGGCCTTGAAAATGTGCACTTTTGTTGCCACGAAGGACAAAAGTGTTGTCCATGTCATTTTCTCCTCCTTCCGTCCCTTGGACTGAAAATTTCGGGTGTAAAGTGACATTCTTTGGTCTTCGGTTTTTAGGCCTCCCCTTGGCTGAGATTTATCTCTTCACCGCTTCTCGTCTCTAGAGTAAAGAGGCCCTTAGTTGTAGCAGTTTAGTGATCAATTATGAATGCCAAGTTAGCAAACTCATTGGACTAGAAATTAAAGACGAGTATCAGTTCCCCTACTAACATCAATAGTGGTCTATGCATATTGAGTTTGAAAATTAAAAAAAAATTCATACATTGTGACAAAATTAATTAAAAATGGGGCTTGATTATTAAATCCAAAGATTTTTGTGCTGCAATTAGTTTTTATTGAAAACCATTGCTCTAAATAGGTTGGAATTCTTAAATTGACAGGTATTGGTGCCTCCACCTTAGTCTAACTTAACTTTTAAGTGTGCAAGGAGCCTCGTGAGGCCATGTTTAATCGATTTTTAGTCAAACACTGATTTTCACCTAGTTCCTAATCTCAAATGAAATTGGTCCCAACTAAGAATGTATGGGAGTTGTCTTCTACTTTCTAGTTCAATTTACAGTTCTTCAATTCTTTTAAAAATTGCGATTTTTACAGCACTTTCAAGCTCACAACCCTAAAATTCCAATATACACTACAATTTTATTTTATTTTTCGTTCAGAGATTAAAGCTCGAGAAGCATGCAACCTACACCTTGTTGTACATCACTATTATTTACATATTTTCTTTAAAAATCATACTATTTTAGGATTTTTTGTAGTTACTATGGCTATTACAAGAGAAAAACTTTGATAAAGTTCAATTTCATTTAAACAATTAGGAAAAAATCAGTGTAAATCGGTTTCAAAATATATTTATATGAAAAAAATACCAAAAAATATATTACATTTTAAAATGTAAGAAATTGATGAGGTTTGACCAAATAAATGTAGCGTGGACGCTTTAATCCCTAAACGTTCCAGCGTCCAAAATTGAATCGCGAACAAATTCAAAGCCTTGTAACTTTCTCATACAATCTCGGCTGACTTTCATTCAAGTCATCTTTGCAAGCCCATTAAACCAATCAAAGTAAATCTCTTGTGATGGGGAGATGTTGATAATATTGGAGAAGCCTCCAAATGCAAGTATGTCAAAAAAATTGGGTAGATTTTATGCTTGCAATGGACCTCTCATGTACACCTCATGTACATTTGAGCCATGCTAATATCTATTTTTGAGGCTAGCATCTACTTGTGTTCAAAGGGTTGGTACGTCTAGGGGTTAAGAGTTAATCCCTAAATGCCTAGAGCCATCTCCAAATTCAGCAGTTTTGCAAAGATGCATTATTAAATGCAACCTAGAGGGATATTTTGAACTTGATATATGAATCAAAGTTGTACATTATGAATTTTAGATTCTATCCATGCGGTGAGATCTATGATTGCTATTACCAATAATTTTGTATAAAATCTGAAACATGAAGTTCAAAATTATTTTGTAATTCAATTACGAATAAGATATTGACAATCTATGGATGAAATTCATTGTGATTGGTTGAAATGTAATACTCTAAGTGTAGTGATTTTTGGAGATTTTTTTGGTTGCTTAATTTAATGAGTTGACTTTTTTTTAGAGCACTTTTACACTAAAATCTTCAAAATTTTGGGTGAATCACTTCAATATGAAATGAGGCATAAAAAATTCACAAGTCTTCCCCTTTCTAATCGGATCACATATACTAAAAGCTAACTTCCCATAGAATCTACAGTAAAAATTCCACACTACAAAAAGTGCATGACGGATGAGAAATTATGGATGAAATCTGTACATCGTCCAAAAAATGGACACTCACACAGTAAAGGGATAACCTCTAATTGCCGGAACGTTCATTTTTTGGGACGATGTACAGATTTCATCCATGTTTTCTCATCCGTCATGCACTTTTGCAGTCTGGATGATTTTTACAATGAAGGAGATAGTCCAATACCGTACCTTCCAAGCAGCTTCGTCTTTAATTAATTCAAAAAAGTCAAGACGAATTTTTTTGGAAATTATGAGTAGATTTTGCCGAATATCATAGTAATTGTTTTTTGAAATAGTCGAAATGTTGAAATATTACCATTTTTCACATATATTATCATTATTTAGAGTAGAAAAGTGTGAGTTTTGGGGGAAGAAAGAGCTGAGCTTGTAATCAAGTTCATTCCAAGTCACTCCCAAATGATATGGGATATGAACTTGCAAGCTCATGTGAATTCTCACCACACCATATTTTCAGTAGACTTTGATGCACAATTGAGCATACCAAATGATCTTATTTTGAAATGTTTTCAACTAAGAAAAGTGAGAAGGACAAGTTGTCTATCACCTCCAAAAAGAATTTTGTGATTTGAAGTTTTTATGCATGATATATAGACAAAATTCAGTAAGGCTATGAAAAACGTGCATGAATTGAATGAGAAGAACATGTGTTGTGATCAGACTTTTGAGGCTCAATTGTGCATAGTATACTATCTTATTTTGAGAATTGTTCAACTAAGATTAGTTGCATTTTCACGTAATCTTTCACTTCCAAAAAGAATTTTGTGATTTGATGTATTTTTGCTCAAGTTATTCACATTTTTGTGAAGGAGTTTAACCGGTGATTAAGAAGAACAAGAAGTGAGAGTTCTACATATCCCACATTCATTGTTGGCACTAGTGTCCTGAATTTTGTATAAAGCACAAGACTTTACAACACTCATTCACAACCTAGCAAGTGAAGTGATCCATATTGTATGACTAACTTGAAAGGCCCATTTGGATGGATGACGAAACTACAATATCATGTTTTTTCAAGAAAACGAATTTAACTAATCTATAAAAATAGCAAACGAACATGACTTTTTGAAAAATATTAAATATTCGTTTGAAGCATGACGAAGCTGCTTGGAAGGTACGGTAGTCTAAGTTAAGTCTCTTGAGAATTGGGCCAGACAAGAAGAATCCCAGTTGATTTAGAGACTGATGCCTGTCTTATCAGCTACGGTAGTCATGGCTAGGATGCTTTGTACAGTACCTTATTAGCAGGAACTACCGTACCTTCCAAGCAGCTTCGTCTTTAATTAATTCAAAAAAGTCAAGACGAATTTTTTTGGAAAATATGAGTAGGTTTTGCCGAATATCATAGTAATTGTTTTTTGGAATAGTCGAAATGTTGAAATATTACCATTTTTCACATATATTATCATTATTTAGAGTAGAAAAGTGTGAGTTTTGGGGGAAGAAAGAGCTGAGCTTGTAATCAAGTTCATTCCAAGTCACTCCCAAATGATATGGGATATGAACTTGCAAGCTCATGTGAATTCTCACCACACCATATTTTCAGTAGACTTTGATGCACAATTGAGCATACCAAATGATCTTATTTTGAAATGTTTTCAACTAAGAAAAGTGAGAAGGACAAGTTGTCTATCACCTCCAAAAAGAATTTTGTGATTTGAAGTTTTTATGCATGATATATAGACAAAATTCAGTAAGGCTATGAAAAACATGCATGAGTTGAATGAGAAGAACATGTGTTGCGATCAGACTTTTGAGGCTCAATTGTGCATAGTAGACTATCTTATTTTGAGAATTCTTCAACTAAGATTAGTTGCATTTTCACGTAATCTTTCACTTCCAAAAAGAATTTCGTGATTTGATGTATTTTTGCTCAAGTTATTCACATTTTTGTAAAGGAGTTTAACCGGTGATTAAGAAGAACAAGAAGTGAGAGTTCTACATATCCCACATTCATTGTTGGCACTAGTGTCCTGAATTTTGTATAAAGCACAAGACTATACAACACTCAATCATTACCTAACAAGTGAAGTAATCCATATTGTGGTACTAACTTGCAAGGCCCATTTGGATGAATGATGAAAATACAATATCATGTTTTTTCAAGAAAACGAATTTAACTAATCTATAAAAATAGCAAACGAACATGACTTTTTGAAAAATATTAAATATTCGTTTGAAGCATGACGAAGCTGCTTGGAAGGTACGGTAATGCAAATGACTGACCTGTTTTCATTACAAATTATTTGTCGCTAAACCCATTATTTCATGTGTCCCTCTCTATTATGACATGTTTGGGAACTGAATCTCTACCTTCAAGGTGGGAGGCATGAATTAGTCACAAAAATGACTTGTCGCATGCACAGTAATTTTTGTTCATTTTTCACGAAGTGCCAAAGTGGCGATATAAAATGATACAGTGGTATTCCATATTTCAACATTCATCCACATGTTGAATAGAAAAGATATCCATAATCAGTTTGTATTATTTTCATCCACAATCTAACAATTTCATCCAAGATATTTTTTAGTTGGCAAAAAAATTCATGATTTTTGGCCAATTTTTAGTCATATATATATATTTGGGTGCAAACTAAGTATTTTTTGCCCAAAAGAAGATATTGTAGATTGCACCCCCCGGGCAAATTTCCCCTATAAGAAAAACTTATTTATATAGTATCCAAAAAATACATTTTTTAGTGCACTGAAATGTTCTTGAAAATGAACACAAGATTCTCAAAATGTTTAACCCCTGAAGGACCAAGGGGGGTAGGAAGAAATTTGCACTAAAATTTCAGGGTTTTACCATGATTTCCGGTGAGCACATAGATGTGATTTTCGAGATTTGAACTGTAGGATTCTCAAAGGTTTAGGGTAGTTGTTGCCCTCAAAAATTTGCACATCACTCTACTGTGTGGATTCTGCGAGGTTTGATTTAGATTGAATTCATGGAAATCAAAAAATCCGGTCAGGGGTGCTTTCCATTGACATATCTTCCACAAAAAAATTGAAATCATAGCCTTCGTTTGCAACATTCAAAATGTACGGGTTGAGAATGAGTATGCCAGGTGTGAAGATTAACTCCTAAACATACCAACCCTTTGAACACAAGTAGATGCTAGCCTCAAAAATAGATGTTAACATGGCTCATATGTACATGAGGTGTACATGCAAGCATAAAAATGTACCCAACAAATTTGACATACTTGTAGTTGGAGGCCTGTCCAATATTATCAAGAGCTCCCCATCACAAGAGATTTATTGTAATTGACAGAGATTTATTAGGCTTAAAAAGGTGACTTGGATGAAAGTCATCTGAGGTTGTATGAGAAAGTTGCAAGGCTTTGAATCTGTTTGTGATCCAGTTTCTGGACTCTGGGACGTTTAGGGGTTAATGAAGTTTTAACCTCACTATGGTGGTCCGTGCAATCAAAATGTGTATGAAGAATAGGGGAATTCATTTCCAAACATTTATGCGAAATTTTTTGGGAGTTTCCCTCATTCGATCTGCTTGCCTTCAAATTTCAAGGCAGCCCATCATTGGGCCCAAAATTATACTTTCTCAGCCCTAACTTCTCATTCGCCCTCGTCCACCTGCCTAACAACGTCTCCAGCCTTGAGCTAAACCCACACTAACATGTCTCTCTTTGAGAATTTCTGGAAGCCGGAGTGTTGCTTCCATTGACAAATTTCAAAAGCAAAATGGTAGTGCATTGGCTTCTGATTCACAATATATTTTTTTCCCCAAATTTTTATTTTTTTTGGATTTGGATAGCCTTCTGAATTAGGGCAACGACAACAAAATGTTCACTTGGTCCTTTAAGGGTTAACTCTTAGCTATCTAAACATTCATTTTTTGGACAATGTACAAATTTCATCCATATTTTCTAATCCGTCATGCAATTTTGTAGTGTGGATTTTTCCCTCTAGATTTTATAGGAAATTAATTTCATGCATGTGTGAACCGATTAGAAAGGGGATGGTTTGTGAATTTTTATGCCTCGTTTCATGTTGTAGCGATTCACCTACAATTTTACTTCAAAACGAATCAAAAGTGCTCTTGAAAATGTCAGCTCATAAAATTAAGCAACCAAAAAATCTCCAAAAATCACTATACTTAAAGTATTACATTTCAACCAATCACAACAAATTTCATCCACAAATTGTCAGTATCTTATTCGTAATCGAATTACAAAAGAATTTGGAATTTTGAGTTTCAAATTTTATACAAAAATAATGGTGATAGCAATCACAGATCTAATCACATGGATAGAATCTAACACTCATAATATAAAACATTTTTTAATACAACAAGTCCAAAATATTCCTCGTAGTTGACATCTTATAACTCATCTTTGCAAAACTGCCGAATTTGGAGAGGGCTGTAAGCATTGAGGGGTTCATCTAATACTTGAAATTACAACAAATAGCTGAAAGTCACAACAAAAGGATCTGACCTGAAGCCTTCAACGGATGATTGACTTTGCAAGAAGATTGCATGCTTGGCTTACTGACTTGCAAATTACCTTGCAATTCATGCTCTATGATTTGTAACTGTTTTCTCCTTTGCAATGATCTCATTTGTAATGTTCTCATACATGTTGATATAGTATGCAATGCAGATGTTGAGGTTATGTCAACTCACATAATTTCAGCGTTCTTGTAAGCACAGCAACTCCAATTTTCTGTGTTGGAATTCTTGCACTCATGCAGCAAGTGCTTAAAAGTCACAGTTTTGGTTCCCTAGGACACCATTTTCACGAACATGGTATGACCATATATTAACCTCGTAGAGCTTTGGAACACGATTCTAAATTTCCTTTCTCAGTCCTGACACCCTCTAGTAGTGAGGAATTCCTGGATTTAGGGTTTCACAGCACTACTGACATACAACAAGAGTTTTTGTACCATGTTCGTTTTTCTGCGGGAGTGTTTTTTATTAAGCCTCTTTTTTAGTACGTTACGCTAGCTAATTGAGTATCTTCAAATCTTACAAATTTTAAATCTTACAAATTTCAAATCTTACAAATCTTACTTTTAAAGTAATCTAGTCCCGCCCTCCACCCAAGCAGCTTTTGCCCCCAGCACTTATAGCCCCAGAGCTAAAGCTCTGACAATCCTCCTGGACGTGTTTAGCACAGGGGTGGACTCAGAATGTTATGCAGAATTTACAGGTGGGAGCAGGTGCTTATAATGACGCAATGTTAACGACATTACCGTAGTACCATAACTGGGTCGCCAAAAACTAATTCAAAAAATAAAAAACGTAAAAAATCGGAAATTATGAGGACCAAAAAACGAAAATAGAAGAAATTATTTTAAGCTATATTGTGCTATTTCTAAGCTATTTCGGGCTATTTTGGGCCATTTCTAATCATATTTTGCTCAAAAAGAAAACCAAGAAAATCATTTTTTTGAGGAACGAACCTTATTTTTCAAAAAATATTAAATATTATTTTGTGGGGTGGCGACCCAACTATGATACTACGGTATAATAGAATGTACGTCTTTCCAATCCATTCAACCAATGATTTGTTTTTAGGCATTTAAATGCCAAAGAGCACCAAGAATAATTGATGTGCACTAAGTCTTAAGAAAAAATTTGAAGAAAAAATAGATGAAGATCCCAAATTGTTCCAATTTTGAAAATGAATTGGATGAAATCACTAGTTTAAATGAAAGGCATCCAAACATGTGGATGAAAAGATGGTTCTATCCAAAATATAAATGAATATGAAAATATTTGGCTACACCATTTTATTTCATGTCACCACTTAAGCATTTTTCCAAAACCAAAAAAGATCCCTGCATTCAACTCATTCATTTGGTTTAATCTCTAAACAACTCGAAGTTCTACACTTCTACTACACCGGTAGTCATGTATTTTTGCATGTATTTTAGCATACAAGTAGGGTGATTGTTGGCATGATATTCCACTACACCAATATATTTGAGACCGTCCTTGTACTTGAACATATAAAGTATTTGTGTATACATTTATATTTCAATACTCCCTTTGTCTAGATAGAATTGTTCTAATTTTATAAAAATAAAATAAACACTTTTTTGGGTAAAAATAGCAATCTTAGTACTTGAAAATGGTCTATTTTTGATAGAAGCATGTCGTTTTTGTCACTCTCATTGTCGGCCCCATTTTAACCCCTAAGTGACCGAGCGATCGTTTTCTGGTTGCTACCTTTTTTACGGGTTGCCTAAGCTGAAAAAATATTTTTATAAAAAGTAAAAAAAAAAACATTTTCAAATGGGACATCAAGTCTACTTTCCAATTCAATTTGAATCATGTCAATCCTCCACCAAGGATAATTTTTAAACGACAAAGATCTTAATATTGTCTTTATATTATAAATTTTAATATTTCAGGAAACTAATGATGTTCTCTCCTTTAAAAAAATGTTGTTTTTAATTTCAGAGTATAATGTTTAGTTTTAACCAATCATACCAAATTTCAAATTCCAAAAATAAAATTTGTGAATATCCAACTATAAATGCTTCTAAATTCATTAAATGAGTATCTAAAAACATTTCTTGAAAGTTTGACCGTACGGATAATTACTAAACATCATGCTTCTCATTTTCTCTTTTGAACCAAACTTCATCAAAGTTGCAAAATTAACATTTTATAACACATCTAGGTTTTGCCCTTACCCACTCTATCATTTTGGGGTTAAGTACGTGGACAAAGGTAACATTTGAAGTATTAACCCTTTAACGTCCGGATTCAACACCATTTTCAAAGAAGTATTATAAAATGTTGGATGAAAACCAAAAATGGAGTTGATGTACGAAGAAAATTTGTGAATGCCAATGTGAAGATCACATTTGTACGGTTGGATGTATCATATTTTATTATTAATAATTTAAAAACAATTTTGCAAGGTGTTCTCTTGAAATTCAATTAAAAATCTTGAATTCACACAAAAGATTTGAAAAAGATTGGAATAAAATTGGAATAACATGCACTATGCGATGGTATGGTTTCCATTATTTGATTCTAATTATTTTGGAAAATCATGTTTAAGGTCTCACTTTTTGAACTAAGAATGAACTTGGCATAAACCAATTGTGTTATTTTTCCAAAAAGCATAATAACCTATTTTGAAGATCCACACCGTACAGAGGATAGTAAACTTACACAAGAACCAAAAAAGAAATTGGTGGATGAAGACTGTCTACTTTGGATAGAATTCAAACAATTTTAATGTGTTCGTCGTCCAATATATGGACGTTGGCGCACTAAAGGGTTAAGTATAGGACAAGTATTTTAGGAAAAAAATGCTTAAAACTAAGAACACAAAAGGAACACAAAAGGAACATGGGAACTTCATGAACATTAGGAAACATGATGGAAACATTAGGGAACACTAGGGAATATGAAAGGGATGCTAGGGAATGTGATGCAAAGGTTTGGGGAGCATTATGGGAGTTGTGGAGGATAATTTGAGAACATGATGAAAAATTGAATGAAAGACATGTGAAACATTAGGAAACATGTGAAATGTGAATGATTTCGTGACATGGTATCGTGACGGATATCAAGCAGGGTAGTGACGTGGTAATGTGACGCTGTGTACTTAATATAAGAGATGTGATGTTTCACTTGCTCATGATAGACAATGAATGCTTAAAATTCAAACTGTAAGAACATTTATTTGAAATTTGGGTATTCACATCTTGTAAGAAATCCTATACATAAAATTATACCCAACCCTCTCTAATGAAACACTTTGTAGTTGCTCATTTCCTCCACATCCTCAGAATGTGTTTTATAGGTGGTTACTAGAAATGATTGCTAACCCTTCAACGTCTCAATTAAACACTAATTTCGAAGATGCGTTATAAAATGCTTGGTGAATAACAAAAATGGAGTCGATGTACAAAGCTAAGTTGTAAATGTCAATGTGAAGATCACATCTGTACAATTGGATTTATCATTTTATTTATTAATAAGTTGTAATTAAAATTTCAAGCTTTTCTTTTGAAATGCAATTTAAAATCCCAAATTAACAAAAATAAAAAAATAAAAATTGTTGTAATGAATTTGGAAGTACATGCACTACGAGATGGAATGATTTCCATGATTTGATTCTACGTATTTTGGAAAATCATGTTTAAAGTCTCACTTTTTGAACTGAAAATGGAACTCGACATAAACTAATTTTGCTATTTATTAAAAAAATCACAATATCTTATTTTGAAGATCCATTTTGTACAAATGATAGTCAACTAGCACAAGAACCAATTGAAATTTGGATGGATGAAAACTTGTAGAAGATGTAGTGTTCAGAAAGGTTGCAATCTGTTCGTCGTCCATTACACCTCAAAGGGTTAATAAACAAGTGACAGATATTTGAGTGGCCACGTCAAAAGACATTGCCATCAGAAAAGTTGGGCTAGACTATTTTGGTGCCATTTTGACACCAAAGGCTGCATACAGGTAATTTTAGTGTCATTTTATCCATACTAGGTTGGTATGGAGGTTGGCACCAAATTATCTTAATTGCATTTCAATGCACCATCATGGCACCATGTTCACATGCCTTGAAGTTCGTGATGGCACAACATGTGATTGGATGCAACTTCCACATGTCAAGTTGTGGACACATGTGAGAGTACATTTAGAAGCCCCTAAAGGCAGTGTCATTAGAGAGCTTGGAGTGTAGTTTTTCCAGAGTCAGTGGCTCACACAACTCTGAAACTCCCCCATGTGCTGTGGTTAATTTTCAGCAAATGTTTGCACATGCTGTAAGATCTTATGATGACAACTCTTGCTTGAACTGAGAGATATGTATGCAATATGCGCTACAAGGGGGCAAGCTTACAACAATCGTTTGCTCATTCAGATCATGTCATGGCAATGAGCCCTTCCCTCAAGCAACTAAAGTAGATCTGAAATCACAGGCAGTTTGCCTGTCCAGTCCAATTCACCTGTCCAATGAGCTTCTACAAACAAGTTGCCCGCAGCCGTGGCAGACTGGCAGGGCCCCTCCCCACCCTCCAGCCTGATATAGAGCTGTTTTTAGAAAATATTTGCTACTCATCTGCCTGAGCAGATGATCGTGTAAACGAGCTCTTAGCCTCCTCCTTATGGAAATGCCCATCCAGTCGCATTAGCCTCATCTCCCACCCACCTGATATGGAAATATTTGAGCATATCTGAGCATATTTTCAGATCAAACTGATATGTTACGTATGAAGCCAACGATGAAATAATTTGCATCTGCAATATGAAGCTGTAAGTGCTTTTGAGTAAGAACTGTACTATAGGAACATGGGTGAGAAAGACATGCTTGAGTGAAGCGTAAGTTGATGCGATATTACTAAAAATCCGGGTTCTTAAGATTTTGTCAACTTGACCGTATTGTGCCTCAGTGCAATCTCCTGGACACTATAATCTAATGCTTGACAGGCTATGAGGAAATGCACTCTTCAAAATGATCTCTACAAAGACATAACTGGTTGTTGACTTTTCAACGCCAACGTGGCTCCATCCTATTGGCAACCTGTCACGATCGCCACCACAAGTTGCAACTCATAACTTTCTCTCCTTTCGATTTGCATCCCATGCCCTTGGATCATGAAGATAAACGGTTATGATTAAACAGTGAACAACCGGTTATGTATGATAACCTACTCGCTGCTACCGCGGCTCGTCGGTTATCTAATACATATCCAAATACATATACTTATACCCAGTGGTCAAGGTCGGCTAGAAACTAATTATAAATAGAGAAGCGGGTCAAATCTTTACTTGGACATTGTTTTTTCAAAAAAATTCTATTTTGCATGGTGAAAAAGACATTCTTAGAGAATTTCTATAAAAATTTGGCATTTGTTGAAAAGCAATTTTCCAAAAATAATAATTATTTGGCATGACTTGTCGACCGTGACGACCGGATACAATATTGAGGTTTTTGAAGATGTGCAAGGATAAGGTAGAAGATACTAAAATCATTTAGAATATGATCTTCTCTACTATATTAATTCATGTTACGAGGAACTCAATAGTGTTTATACACTTAGTTGGAGTTATTAGCATACAATGTAAACATGACTTGGCTACATGTTTATGGGTGCTGATCTTTGAATGGAAATGGAGTTGTCTATTGGCACTTTTAGTGGTCTACAACCTCACTTTGACATTGCATCAGAAAGGCATACATGCAAGCATACATGGTGATAAAAAAATTGATCCCATTACATTTGGCTCTTCAATCCAAAGATCTCTCTAAAGCTCTATGTATCTCCCAAAAATCATGCTCATATATATATGCCATATTTAACTAATACTAGACTATCAACGGAATAAGTGATATTATTAAAAGAGTTTTTGGGGATCTACTGATAAACAAACAGTTGATTTATAATCATTGAGAGGTCTCGAAGGATCTCTCGCTAAATAAGCGGCTTATATATAAACATTTTTTAATTAATAAACCTTGTTACAGTCTTGTCGTAGACATCCATATGGCAATCGATCTCAACCATATATCAATTGTTCCCACAATCCCAACATATTGTCAAAAGATATCCTGATGCAAAAAACATTAATTATGAAAATTGAAAGCAAAAACATACTTTAGAAGAGAACAATCATCATGCGACATGTCAATGCATAGAAAAGAGAACAATGAAGAGGACTACACAAAGTGCACAATAATAGATCCCACAAGGTTGAGCCCAAATATAACAAAATGAGAGCTCTTCTAGCGCAATTTATTCAATCAAATAGTAAAGTCAAGTTACAATGAGGCGGCCAGATGTATGTGTGGCACATAAAATATCAACTATATTTAAATCCCTTGATATCCTTCTAGACTAGAAATCATTGATGAAGTTTGTCGATGTATCAATCCTTTAACAATCTTATGTGAAATTTCCCATCCATAGGTGTGTTCCGAAGGAACTTTGCAATAGACCTATATATGTCTCATAATGGAAGGGAGTAAGGTAGTGGAGTTCTAACTAGAGTTATTAATAATGACATTTTGGGGATTCAAAAGTTGCATCTTCCCCTTCCACATTATAGAAAAATAACATGACACATTTTAATTGGCGGCATTCTTTCATTCGTAATTGTCAACCATCAAAAAACATTATGTTGATGACAAAATGTGTGTTCTAGTCTCTCTTCCAAGTCTATCAACGACTTTTGGCAAAATGGATATAGGTTTGGTTTATTACACTTAACATGTCCATACACAAAGAGTAGTTGTGATCAAGGGTGTAGAAATTGAAGAACCCATTGAAGCTGCCAAGGAACCATAGCCGACGATATTCTTATATGAAATCTTCAAGAAGCATACGAAAGAAGTGCAAAAGTTAAGACCGACTAGTGATGTTGTCAAACTTTGCTTAAAACTTTCTATTAATAATTACAATTATAGAATACATTTGAGTACACTATATAGTCATCAATAGTTCAAAAAATAACTTAAAATACTTTCAAATAAGGTAGAAGGAGTTGTTCAAAGTATCTAAACCATATACTATCATTCTGAGTATTTGAATGTTAAACCAATCAAACAAATAGAAAACCCGATAGAAGTTGCCAGACTTCGGAGTGCGGATTTATAAAAACAATTATCATTCATATGGTTGAGAAAATATATCTGGAAGCCTTTAATTCCCGAAGGATAACCAATACAACAACGAGGTGTTACAAACCATTTGTTATCTAGATATATCCGCCTAATACGTAGTATTGTGGAGAGCATGCAATGGGGTACCTTTGAACTCCTAAACGTCCTTAGCTTTTTTGGGCTTAAAAACATCATTGCTTTTGATGTGTAATAGGTTTAAATGTAGGTGAGGTATAGAAATCTCAACCGTACAATCTTGTAGTATACAGGTTGTAGATGATGTGAACCAAATTTGGAGTCATTTGGCCTAATAGATTGCAAGATCGTAATGTTTTAGTGTTAAAAAAGGATGCTGAAATTTTCCTAGCTACACATTAGAGGTGAAATTTGTTTTCAAAAATACTCAAATGAAAAACCTTTAAACTATAAAGTGGTTCAAAATCAACATATAAACACATTGGAACCAAAAAAAGCTCATGAAAAATGTGATGTGCCCTAAAATGGCCTTGGAATGTCAAAAAGTAGCCCGAAAAGTGACCCACGTGACCTAAAAAGCAAAAAGTGTTCAAAATAGACCCGTGCACTAAAATGACTCCCAAACATTCAAAATAACATGGATTGACATGAAAATTTAACATGATAACTAGACTTCAAGGGAAATCCAAGCCAACAATTTTTTTATATTGAAAACGGACATTGAATGAAGGAGATACAAGCCCTTGAAGTTTCAGCCATCAAAATGCACAAAATCTATTAAAAAAAAAAGACCTCTACTTTCAAATGATCATAAAAAATTCAATACATCTTGGATTGATTTGAAATTTCAACCACTCAAGCTGGACATCATGCGGGTTGTTTTTCCAAAATTTCATTGAAATCTAACATTGTTTGCAAAAGTTATAGCTCTTCAAAGGTGAAAGTACCCCAAAAATCATCCAAAATATGGACGTCGGGACGGTTAGAGGTTAAATAGTCGTGGAAGGAGTAATCCTACAATCAAGTTTTTTTCGAAGAAATTTACATGAGTACATTAGCACCTTGAATTTGAACAAAGATGACCACAAAGACAAAAATATGATAAGTATTGAATGCGATTTTATATCTAAACAAACTTGTATCTCTAGCAACTTTGAGCCCTACTACTTTGTTTTTCTCCGCCATGTAGTTTAGTTTCAATACACCGTGTAACTTAAGTGAAATGTTTTCATACCCAATGATCATGTCAATAAATTTTGTGTAAACATATTTTACAGCTTCTCTACTTGCCAATGTGTTTGTATGCAATTTTTAAACCCTATTCCTATCAACCTTCTTCACACTTTTAGTCTCTCATCTCCTAACTTCCCTCGAAAATCTAGGCAAGATTCTTACCTTGGACCTCGGCCGCACCACCTTGTCATCTATCATGTTGGTAGCTTCATTCATCTAGTCCACTTGCCTTCTACTATCAGAGGTGTCTAGTCCCTTAGCTGTGACTGATTTTTGTGGTAGAAAATGGTAAGTGATTTTTATTTTTGCAGCCTTTGCCTGACCTTTAACCTCCTCATTGGTGGATACCTCCCTTGTACTGGCAGTGGTATGTACTCTATAATTTAATGTTTTTGTCCTTTCTAAGCTTCTTTTTTGATTTTGATTTTGATTTTGTTTTCTCGTGTGTCGTTCCACCTCGTCCAAACCATCATCATGCGTAGCAACTTGCAGTCACTTGTCAAACTCTTTGACTTCTTCTAGGAGAGGATTTGTCTTGCCTAACTCCAAATCCGTGGCAAGGGCAACCAAATGTTATGTCCTATCTGTTTAGACTGAATGACTGGAGGTCGCCAAAAGTTTCTTGTACATCTTCATTAATCGTCTACATCAAGAATTTAGGACCTCATTAATTTTTAACAATTTTTGTGCAATATACTAAAAGAAAATTTGATAAAAAAAACTGCAGCTGAAATTGGCTGCGGTTTGTTTGACAACCGTTTGCTGCAGTGACTATACGACTGTAGAAGTTTCATTTTGGTGTAGCAATTGCAATCTTTAGAATTCTCAGGCGTGTAATACACCGTTAGAAAGTTCTTGAAAATACCTTTCCAACGGTATATTAGAGGCCCTAAAATTGTCAAAATCGCAGTCGCTACACCAATAAGAACAATCTGCAGTAGTTTAGTGACTGCAGCAAACGGTGGTCAAGCAAATTGCAGTCAATTTTGGCTGCGGTTTTTTTAACCAAGTTCTCTTATAGTGATATCTGATATTTCATGGATGCGTGCATTTTTCGCACAAATTCCGTAAGAAATTCGTGCTAATTTTGCAGTGAATTCGCACAGATTCTACATTCACTCTTTTCATTATCTAATAAAGTACAGAATCCGTGCATAATTAGCGCGGAATTTGTGCTGAATCCGTGTGAAAAATGTACGAACCCATGAAATATCGGATGTTGCACGGAAATCGTTTAAAATCCGTTGGATCCTAAATTCCTGGTGTAGAGATTTCTTGATATTGGTTGTCCAGTGTCTATGGCTTCACTCTCTATACCCAAAATGCCTAACACTTGTGCAGAACTCAAAATATGATTTAATGATGCATTAGAGTCTTCTATAGCCTAGTCCAGTTTGATTTTGTATATCTGCTCTGGTGGATATTGTGCATTAAGAGATCTTTAGATACAACATTACTACTTTGCAGTTGTTCCATCTCAATGTCATCAATGTGCAACAACAATCCATTATTTGTCAACAAATCTCTAGATAGAAAATTATAGACTTATGAAGAATCCAATTCGAAGACATCATCTCTTGTGTGGAGATCCCCTGTTATATTTGTAACATCCTATGTTGGGCCCACTTCTCCATCTTGTTGTTGTTACAATGGATCACTCCGTATTAGGAGATCCCTAAAACCCTATTCAAAAAGGGCTAATATGAAAACAAATTCATACATCGATCTAGCCGCTATGGAATTCTTTTGAATGACTCGAATATTCAATTCACAAAAGAGTCGGGAAGTACTACTCAACACCAACACAATGTGACTATTTGTGATATTTTTGAATACGAGGCCAATACTTCCACTGACATCGTCCTTTCTCACAACATCATGAAGTATGCCTTTTCCGGCAGACAAAGAACCACGTCTTTAATTCAAATACTCTTTGTATTCTTCATACTCCTCACTGCGCACATTTGCTGATGGAACAAGACGTATAATTGGATTCACTACCAGAAAAAATTCAGTCGTAGTGTGAAGCTCATAAGACCTCAATATGGTTGTAGTCCTGGTAGCACTTCATTGTTGCAGGGTACAAATATTGAATTAAAATCTACTATGTAAAATAAATAAATAAAGAACTACATTTCTAGAGTTTAGAAATTTACCTTCAATGCTTCTAACCAATTTGTTTGGATTCTAAGGGCCTCTTGGTAATAAAGACCAAAGCTTGACATCCACTCTTACATTGCTGTACCATTGGTTGCAATAAAATCTTACTTAAAATACTTCAAGTCTATAGCACTTCAAGACCTTGTACATTTAGTAAGCTCCATTGCGCAATTGACATGACAAGTGCATGTTCAAGCTCTCGAAGAGGTCACTATTTGTATCTTTTGAGTATCATGTATAAACAAAGGATATTTAAAATTATCCAAAAAATTAAAAGTAATTATTATTATAATTAGCGATATTATCATTATATTATCATTATTAGTAATATAAAATAAGAATATCACTAATTATGTCCAATAAGAATTACTAATTATAATGAGAATATCACTAATTATGAGAATATATTTTCAAAGTCCAATAAATACTTAAAAATTGTCTTATTTTAAGTCTTGACGACATCTAGAATTGGGTCTGGAATAGAGTAGTCAATCAGTTTTCTTAGTTATTCAGAGCTACAATGAATTACATCAATGTTTTCAGTTTTGTTACATCTATGTGTGTATTTGCAAGCCATAGTACAATATTTACTACAGAAATCATAACAAGCCCTCACAACAGAAAACATGAAGAACTACAACATTAAACAATGAAGGTAAATATACTAACTGAAATAAAAATAAATAAATAAATAAATAAAATAAAATAAATAAATAAACAATTTAGACTCAGGAAATTACCTCAAGCACTCGTTGCTATACATATTCATCTTGGATTAGCTAGAACTCACTGGATTCCAAATTCCTGCATTCAACACCTCTAAGGGCAAAAAAGTTATTTTTGCAATACCACACAAACCTACACAAGGATTACAAATTAAAGCTTAACACATTAAAAAAAGAATATATACTAAATCAAAACATACATTACATCAAATCACGATTCAATAAAAAATAATTGCAAAGAAAATGCCTAAAATTGCAAAGAAAATTGGATAGGAAATGTATTACTTACAATTAAAATGATGTGGGGTTAAGGATTTTGTTGTATTTGATGACAATATAGCAATTTTTGCATCAAAAAGCTCACCGTGTCACTTTTAATCACGTTTTGGCCAATTCTAGCAACAATTGCCTTTATGCATGTTTAGTTATCAGCTATTATAATTAGTCGACGGCAACCCGAAATCATGTAGAAAGGTGATGTTGGCTACTTGAAAGTTTTAATGAATCGTTCTTCATGACGTGCGCAAATTAAACTCCCAAACGCTCTAAACAAATACAAGGTTAATACGCAAGGTCGCAAGTACATATAGAAGAAATTCTGATAAAATAAGTAAAAGAAATGAGAAGGACAAGAAATTTACTTGCTTGGGTTGTGCAAACCCATTACATATATTCAATTCCAATAAATATTACACAAGTAGTTCTTGACTAGGGCATGCACATCGACCTTCTTCAACATTTTTACTATACCTTTGACAGTAGATAGTCCTTGAAATATGCGCCACTTGTCAAATACCATTAGGGCCCAAGTTTTGACTCTATTACTCTTTCATACACAGCCACACCTTCATTGTTGTCCAAATCATCTAGAATATTTTCATCACTAACCGACAATTTGTAGAGTGAAGCAAGGAAGGAAGAAAAACATCAAGTATGCATTATTTGGTATCTCATCAAGCGGAGATACAACGGGTACTTCCAACAAATCACTAGAAATACACTCGTTCCCACAACTAAAAATAGTACTTGCAACCATAAGAACATGATCTTCACAAAAGAAGTCAGAAAAATAAAAATTATCATTATTTGATGTTTGAACATTGCTAGCGTTGCACTTAACACCAACAACGCTAGACACATTGTAATCAGCCGTAGATATATCTGAAGAAGAATTGATGCAAGATCAGACTTTACATCCGGGCCAATTTTTTGCAATAAACTTAAGGTGCTAAGATCAAAGAGATTGGGTAGGTGCCCCGGGGAAGTCACTGTCAAGAATTTAGATAACTATGAGAGAACAAATATAGGGTGTATTTTATTCATTTGAAATAAAAAAATTATAAACTTATAGAAGCAATATAGGGTGTTGTAAAACCAATGTGGGAATATTTTAGGAATATTCCTAAAATATATATGGAACATACCATAAATATACTATAAATAGTAGAATATTCCAATTATTTCATAGCCCCCCATTAAATACCCTTTGTTTGCTCTGATGTACCCAGAAGTTATACTAAGTGACTTCCGCGAGGTAGATGCCCATGATTAGGTATCTTTTGTTTGACACTGAGGAACATAATTCAAAGCTTGTATTCTAGAATCAAAAACATTACAAAGTATAGAACTAAACAAATAAAAAAATTACACAATTAGATGACAAGAACTCCAATCGACTCTTCTAATCATGAAGATCAAAGCATAAAGTGTTAATAGTATGTCTGTTGATTAAGATATAGACATGAATAGACATGATTTCCATAGACATAGTAGATTTTATCTCATTTAAGCAAGTAGACTCAGACATAGAGGCATAATTTGAGCTAGCAACTAATAAATCATCTAAAGTGATGGACAACTATATGGTAAGAAAATTTTGCTTTGATGTTAAGTTGTCAATGGACGCAATGAGGAACTTAATTTCTAGAAAGCAAACACACAAAATTATAAAAGAATAATAACAAAATTTGACACTAATCAAGAAACAATATCTAAAAAAATTCAAAGATTTACAAGATGGACTTGATGAAGAGCTTGCCATCCGATATCAAAGACTACGCTATGTAAGAGCAAAGATATATCTTAGTTAGTGCACGTCTATCAATATGGAACTAAAATGAAATGAGATTTAGTGAATAAAAATGAAGGAACAAAAGGTTTGATCACGGCGCCAACTTTGGGCATCCATAACTTCTACATTCTAACCTCAAATCCTATAAAAATTAGGCACCACTTTAGATACATTGTGGAAAGCCTACAAAACAAATTTCAAGTCATTCTAAGATATTTCCATATGTAGTGACTAATTTACCAAAACTAATTTTTTATCTACTGCTCCTACTTCAAAATTTCTTTCTTGGTTGCTAATTTAACCATAACTATTTGAGATTACGTTGAAATCATATGAAGTTTTTGCAAAGCATTGATGAAGAGGTAATACACGTGCTCATCAAATTTCATAAACATATAATAAATCCTCTTTGAGATATAGTTTGTCAAACACTGTTGTTTTAAAATCCGTAGAAAATATACATGCTTGACTTTAACGCTTAATAACTTTTGCTCCACAAATGAAAAATGCTCCCAAACTTTTTGTACTAGTACAAGATATCACCCAAAACAAACCCTCATCATCTCAACTAAAAATGATACTCCAATCGCACACAATGCTCAAAATGCTCAATACTAAATATTGCCTTGTATTATAACGCCAAAAATTAAGTACAATGAAGTGTACGAAGTGCAAACCCTACACCCAGAACCTTCCAAGTGCGCCTCAACACCCTGAAATCCCAAGAGATTCAAGAGGGTAGCAAGCCCCCTCTTATATACCCTCAATGAAACCCTAACCCTTGGCGGCTAGCTGCCGTCTAACCCTAACTTCCCACTAACCCTACCTACGACTCCATTCATCCAACTAACAAATGAACTACATCCACACAACTTACTAGAATAAAAAATGAATGTACACAACCTATTCGCCTTTACTACATCTTCGTCGACGTACATGTCCGGCTCAGCTTGCATCACATATGACTTTACTTAATGTTGTCCCCTGCTCAAAGTTCTGTATTCCGGCAAGGTGTACTGTGGTCCTACAAAGGGAAGTAGTTCCTCTCCTTCTTTGACGGGTTGGAGTGCAAATAGAACCCAGCCCATGAAGGGGAAGTTGGACACCTTACTTCCCAGTCTCTATTCCAATACGAAAATTGTATTAGCTTTAAGATGGGCCCGTGACACCATTATCCATCATACACGTCCGACCGCCACTTCTGCAAGGTTTGTACTCTTGCAGACGTTGAAGAATGTTTTTCTCTTAGAAAAGTTCTCAGTGATGTCATACATGCAACTTTTACAATGGATCTCCATCAGACCTACAGATGTCATATAGAGGAAGATTTAAACTCGCCCAAGGCACGCGCACCGGGGTATGCTCATTCAAAAAAGGTTGGTTGGAATTTCTTACCATGATAGAGGCTGTATGTGCAGGGTCCCTTTTTCAGTTGCGAAGATGCTTTCAAATTGTGGCTTGATTGAGGACTTCCCATCCCGCACATTCCATGCATGGACATGGGTACTTATATAATCGCATGGCGTCTGCTTGAATATCTTCTTCTTGCCATAACTGTAGATGCTTCAAGCTTTGGAGCTCCCCTTCTATCATCCTCTAGAGTGAGCCTGTATTCACTTTGGATCAAATTGTGTTCTAAGAATACGTCAGTTGCAAGGATTGCTCATATCTAGGCAACCACATGACTAGGGTGACACACACGAGTAGGGGGAGTCATATAACCCAAGGTAGTCATACAACTGAGAGGAGTCATATAATTCAAAAAAGTTTCATTAAACACGTGGCTGCCGTCACCCTACCACCGTGACAAGCGGCCAAGCGCCGAGTGACTAAGTCGTGTTTATCTTCATCACTTGAATGTTGCAGGAGTCAGTTGTCATGTTCGACGTTTCTGCTTGAACTGGCACCATGGCACCATCAATTTGAAAGTATGAGAAGTTGAAAAATCGCAACATTCAAGAGAGTAATCACAAGCTACATGAGTTAGGGTTGCCAGTGCTAATAGAAACATTCTAGAGGCCTCAAGACATTGGGTATGTCACTTACCTTGCCTCCTCTTCTTTCCAAAAACTGTGTAGCAGCTAGGATTTCGGTGTGGCAGGAAGATTGCAAACCAAGAGGAGGAAGATCTGCAACGCCGTGGAGCTTTTCCTTGCGCAAATGAGGCCGTATAGTGCAGGGTTCCGTCCACGGATCGCGCATCTAGGGTTAGGGGTCACTTTGGATTGCACTGTAGCGGCTATGGTTTCCTGTGCAAAAATCTACACTGTGGTGTTGTCATGCTTGCAGGAAGGCAATGTATAGCTGCTAGTTTGCTAGGGTTTTGTGCAAAACAAATCTCACTAGACCTAGGAACTCCAGAGGGTTGGTGCTAGTGCATGGTTGTTCATTGCTAGTCTGCTAGGGTTTAGATACTAACAAAGGAATTTTGTACACTTCTGCACTGCAACTCGTTTGGTATCTATAATCTATAATTCTTTTTCGTCTTTTTGGCTTTGTGGTTTGACTCAACTTATAAATTGTGAATCAATCTCAAATGTCTTTAATTCTCTTTTTGTTGTTGGAAATATTTTCCAATCCCTTAGTGTAAGGTTTTGTATCATTTAGGTTTGAGTATCTATTGTTGCCATCACCCTTATATATACAGGAGAATTCCTTGCAGAAGTACCTTGGATGGCCTTTGCCAAAAGTCCCGTTGTGTGGCCTCTGATCTATAACACGCAATTTGCTATTTCTGCACTTGGCCAAGTGCGCTCATTTTATAAGCATATTTGACTTTAAACAAAATTGGTTAAAAAGTTCTCTAAAAAACATCAATGTTGTCTTTCTACAATCACTTACATTGTAAACAAATGATTCTTTTAATTATTTTTTATTCTTATCTTTATTCTTATCTTTTATCTTTTCTTTTTTTATCTTGATTTCTTTCTTGTCTTCTTTCTTGTCTTCCTCTTGTCTTTCTTCTTGTCTTCCATTTTGTCTTCCTTTTTGTCTTTTTTTTCTTCTACTTTTTCTTTAGCAATGGTTGCTGAACCCTAAACAATGGGAGCAAAGTATAATTAAAAAAAAAAAAAAAACGGCTTTTTTTTTTTTTTTTTTTGGCCGTGGGTGCTGCTGAACTCTCAATGGCGGCCGCCAAAAAAAAAGTAAAGAAGAAAACTTTATTTGGCCGTGGCATGCTACTGAACCCTATACTATGGCCGCTCAAAATTAAAAAAATAAAAAAATAAAAAAAACTTGATTTTTTCTATTTTTAGTCGCTAGGGTAAGCGGCCGCGCACTCAAACCCCCTCCCATTTCGGAGAGGGAGAGGGAGAGGGAGAGGGAGAGGGAGAGGGAGAGGGAGAGGGAGATGGAGATGGAGATGGAGATGGAGATGGAGATGGAGATGGTCTTTGCGTGCGCTGCCCCGCATCCAACGGCTAAAAATAGAATTTTTAAAATTAATTTTTTATTTTAATTTATTTTTGTTGGGCGGCCGCAGTGTAGGGTTCAGTAGTACGCCATAGCCAAATAAAGTTTTTTTTTTTTTTTGCGGCCGCCATTTAGAGTTCAGCATTACTCCACGGCCAAATAAAGTACAACAAATAAAAAATAAAAATAAAAATAAAAAAAAAATTGCTTTGCTCCCATTGTTTAGGGTTTAGGAGCCACAACGAAAGAAAAAGTATAAGAAAGAGAAAGACAAGAAGAAAGACAAAAAGGAAGACAAGAAGAAAGACAAGAGGAAGACAAGAAAGAAATCAAGATAAAAAGAAAAGATAAAAAAAAAGATAAAAAAAGATAAAGATAAGAATAAAAAATAATTAAAATAATTGTTTGTTTACAATGTAAGGGATTGAAGAAAGACAATAATCGTCGGTTTTTTTTTTTCATTAGACAAAAAAATTTATGCACCTAGGACCAAGTGCAAGATTATATGGCCAAGGCTGTAAATAGCGAATTGTGTGTTCTATGCTCAGTTTTGTGGCAACTCGTGACATTATACTCTTCTTTCATAGCTCCCTACATATTTTAGGTGAGTCCAACACGATGGCTAATTGCTATGCAAATCCTTGGAACGCTTTAACCCTTTAGTGCCCGGTTGACCAGTTTTTGGTCAATTTTGGGACTTTTTGTTTGCTATTGTTTTCAAAACATTTGATTTCAAAAAACCTAGAAAACAACGATATTAGAGTATCTTCATGCGCTCTAAACAAAACCAATTTCAAGAGAGTGCGTGCAAAGACGCATCAGCTATGCTTATTCAAACTTATATGTCCCGAGCCTTCACAAGTGAAATATCATAAAGAAATACATATTTAATGTAAGGAATGACTACTTATATGTGTGAAAGAACTAGTGGAAGGTTTTTGATTGATTTTTGGAGCATTTACTAAAATCTATGTCGAATTGTGGCAAATCGTATGTAGCACCAGTGTCGAAGGTTATTTATAACATATCAATCTTTGAAGATTACTTACAAACATGTGCACCGTTGGACCACTTTCATTTTTTGTTTGGTTCAAGTATATGCCCTATAGAACCAATTGATAGAATCCGATCTAGGATTTCATCCTTAGAGTGGACATCAAATTTTAGTTTGTCAAAATTGTATTAAAAAATTGCGCTCGCCCCCCAAATCAACCATGGTTACTGAAGGGTTAAGGAATGATCTATGAATTTTCTAGTACAATCTGCATTGGTGATTATCTCAGGATCAAATCAAATATTGATCAATGTTGGCGTGTTGCAGTCAAAAACTTTATATTGATCTTACTCATGCACTTTTTGTGAGTGTCCACCTAGGACTTTCTATGTACCATTGACAAAGTGCCTAGAATTTCATGGTTTATTGTTCCAAAATATTGTTGAAACCTTGAGCCATTCGCAAACCTTAACCTTGAAACCTTGTTTTAGTGGTCGGCATTGATTATATAGAGAAACCGATTTTTGCAGTAAGGTCAAAATGATAATGTCTATTTAGCTGCCTTTCCTAGTACATGGCTTACTTCTTATATGATACTGAACTATAACTCTATGGGAGACTTCATGTATCCATACTACCACCCCTAACATTAATTGCAATGACAAGTGTTGTAGCTCCTTTTGCTGATCATTATATCTCGTGGATATAACGTTACCCTGGTATTATTCCGTGGTCATCTCTTGTGTTTGTAATAGACATCCAAGTCATACACGCCTCATTTTTAGATAATTCATAAAACCCCAATGCAAACCTCTTTTCTTTTGTCTTTACATGCATGTCACTGTTTTCCATTGCGTGTACAGATTAGGTAATTTTGTCAAACGATTGGCTGTCTATCACTTGCTGCATACATGGCTTTTTTTGCTCTGTCTCCAAAGCTGAATCTTTGGATGGACGTTGCAGTTCTCACTCCATGCCTCGATTTGTCAAATTTTACTCTTGCTGGTAGAGTTCTTATATCACCTTATTTTTGTTGCTGCAACTCATTATTAGTGTACCTTGGTAGTTTGGTATCTCATAAAAAATTGACTGTCATAGTCATTAGTTGAGATCTGAATGTCTGATGATGTGCATGGTTGTATTGTATACACCAAGATATTTCTCCAAAATATGCAAGTGTCCTTTTGGTAAGGTTCCCAAATTGTACATTGTTCCTTTCACAAAAATTAGGTTCGTCAATCATCGCACAAGGTTTAAATCCCTTTAGTAGAGCTTGTTTCTTTCTACTTGAAATAACATGTATAAGTGAAGCAGAAAGGATTCACTAGTGTGTAGAAACCTATGGAGGCCGGGTGCTGTACATTACAGTTTTGCTGGAGAGAACTGCGATGAACCTCTCGTCACTCTGAACGCCGCATGAGCTGAGGACTGTCTAGGTTGGGTGAGAGCTGGTTGTTTAGAGCGTGGCGTATGCTTGCACGTGATTGCTCTGAACGAAGCACGCTGGGGATCGCTGCAAGCAAATCTCCCACTCTCAGCAAGCCTCTGCGGTGAACTGTGGACCGTGTTGGGATTGTGGAGAAGTCACGATGCAGTGTTGGCACCGGTAGTGAAGACTTGGTAGGCTGGGCTACCGCACTCTCTGATCCACAAGAGCTCTCACCCACTTTTCACGGATCTGATGCAAGTGCGACTCTCTCAAGCGAATGTCCAGATCTCGATCTTGATCTCGATCTCGATCTCGAATGCAAGTTGTAAGATCTCGATCCTCCACCCAACCTCTAGTTTACTCTTGCATTCTCTTTAATCTCCTTATTTCCCATTACGCTAATAGTGTAGATCTCCCATTACGCATATCGCATAGATCTCCCATTACGCAAATCTGCCTTTTGTTACTCTTCTGTCTGCATTCGAACACAAACCCTAGTAATGCTAGCCTGTTGCATGATCCTGCATGCTGGATCTCAAAACTAGCAAACAGATCGCTAGATCTGAAATCCCCAGACAACCTCCCAGTCCTACACCAGATCACCGGCGCACCAACCCAGAATCCAGCACAGACACTCCGGCACCCCGACACCAACAGATTCAGCAGCGTCAACTACAACTCCAGCGCTCTCAGATATAGCATTCGCAGATCCAGCGACCACCAGACCGACAGCCCCAACACCGTAATGATCAGCTCCAGCACCCTCAGCTCCAGCTTCCATCACACCGCCACACCGACACAACAACACACCGGTGCACCGTCACACCTGCATCGCCACACCAGCACTTCGTCACCGGTACTCCGGAAGCACTCCAACGTAGAAACCAGGTGCGCAAGCCAAATGAGGAAAATTGGCGTGAAAGAAACCAGCGTAGCAATCAAGTGCGCAAGTTAAGCGCAGACAGCCGCGAACTCTGCGACGACACCGGCACCCCTGAAACTCAATTGCGACGTGATAGCCACTGCTGCCCGGAGCAAAACTGCGGGGACTTCAAAACAAGAGTGCAGCCAGCCTTCTTCGAAAACAAAGACCAGGGCCTGGAGACCGACCACAACCCAAGACTAGACCAAAGTTAACCAACAGCGAGAAAGTCATCCTCAGCCTTGAAGACAAATAGACGCCCGTAACAGAGAATCACCCACAGTCCCATACCCGGGTCCACCAGCACCAACACTGATTCCTACAACGAGCTCCAAACTTCGACTTCCTCATCCAACAACTTCACCCTTGCAGACACTTGGAAACCGACAATCAGGTAAGTCACTTTCCAACCTTCGTCTTTTCAATTTATTTCTTTTCCATTTCATTCATAATAATTTCAAAGCCTTGAGTAATCACAACAACCCATGTAATGCCTCGGGGTTATACGCTCCCAGGAGGGCCCCTGCTTTCATTACCAAGGACCTCGAACCACATTCACTCCCTTTGTTCCAAACAACACTATTCTGTCACCTTTTATCAAACCCACCAACTACTCTAAAATCTCAAATTTACTGCTACATTGTATGCTTTATATACTTATGCTTGCACCATATTCCAGAAACCATGGCAGGAACTAGCAAGATAAACACCCGCCATCACAACTCTATACCCACTCCCCAGGTGGTGATGGAGGAAGCCACGCCCAACAGCAAAAGGACCTCCTCCAACTCCTCCAAAACATTGCACAAGAAATCCAAGAGCAGTGGCACTACACTCTCTGTCTACCGGGACCCATCGCAGATGGAATTCTGGTATGGATACCCGGTCATGGAAACCATTGCATATGAAGCCGGCGTCCCATCCATCTCCATCACCACACCGGTCGAAGAACTCGTAGCAACAGGATATGCGGCAAGCGAGGCCAAGGAACTCCGCTCAGCACGCATATCATTTCCCCGCATTATGCAGAAGCTCTGGCCAACAGTTCGCCCTGACGGCATCGAAGGCCAACACGTCAACATCACACAACTGCCCTTCGACATTGAGGTAAACCCTAAGACCAACCTCTCCCTCGATTACCATACACTATTGCACTTCAAAAAACCATCTACTTCTTTCAGCCAAGATCAAATCATGAAGAAGCTGCTATTGCGTTTTCAAGATATGGAGATCCAACTTGGGGACTAGATTGGTGAGCCGATAGCGGTCCTATGCCACGGTCTAAAATTGGCAAGAGTGTGGTCGGGGATGGCCAAGATTCACCTCAAAAACCCAAGCAAAGACGGACTGGCATTTTTGAGAGGACGGAGAATATTTGCCATAACACTGGACAACGACGACCTCACCATCGCCAAGGTAGCCAAATCCTATGACTCTCTAGCCTCAAGCAACCTGCTAACTGTCAAGATCAACACCGACAACATTTGTGACCAACGCGCTTATGGTGCGAGCGGTGAGCAGATTTTCACGAGCGGTGAAAATCCCTTAAAAAACATAAACCCTAAACCCTAAACTCTAAACCCTCAAAACCCTCAAACCCATAAACCCTAAACCCTAAACCCTCAAAACTTCCCTTAAAAATCATCTCACTGCTCGCAAAAATCTGCTCAGCGCTCGTGAATTTCTGCTCACTGCTCGCACGGTAGCAATCCTGCATTTGTGACCTCGAATTTCATCAACTATTCAAAGCAATCATGGAAGAAAGCTTCAAGCGTGGACACGAATTTGAACTTGTACAAGTACAGAAGGCTGCAGGAGAAGCTTATGGTTGGTTAAACACAACGTCGCCAGAGCAAGTCGAGAAAATCAACCGCAACAAAATCCCAGTCCTTGGCGAACTCCTCAACCCCGTGATCACCTCCGGCAACCAACTCTCCCGTGACGACGTCATTCGCCAAAACTGCTTGGTTCTGCTGGCCAAAGGCCTCAACCTAACCAAGCTGATCGAACCAACTACCGCCAGTCTGCAAGCACATTTTGGTAAGAAAAACATAGTCTCAGTATTTTATCCAAGAGCGACGGGCACAATCCATCATGGAGTGGCAAACGTGGAATGTTTGAAGTCTGCAGTTTACAAACAACACCTACGGAAATCGGCAAGACTCCACAACAAATGGGTAGTGTTCCGACCTCACCCGAACTCCCTCGACGGCAGCGCGAGACCGGACAACGCCACCCTGAAGCCTTGAAGAACGCCCCCGGCCCAAGCCAACCGCCCCTAACCAAGACTGACATCGCCACACTCGTAGAAGAAGTCGTCTCGAAGGAAAACAACAAATTGAGGACGAAATTCCAATCAGACATGACGCTTCTTCGAACGGACATGCGCACAAAGGCGCAGAGCTACGCAGACCAAATCAACTTTGAGCTCTGGAGCGCACTCACGAATCTGGAGCAGGTACTGGGACAAAGTATGCAAGACGTTAAAAACCTGGTGAGACCCTCTCTACCTCCCTCAGACTCACCAAATCAGCAGCCAAACTAGTAATGATCCACAACTCCAATGCTCAAATCCATCACATACTAGTACTCAGATGCATCTTTCGAGGCTTACTAGCTCTTTTTATCAACCAATGTTTACTAGCCCTCTATACCACTCAAGGCTTGATAGTTCTCTATAGCTTACTAATTATCTACATCACCCAGTGCTTACTAGGTACCTCTAGTATATCACCCGTCACACTAAAAAAAAAAACTTATATATATAGTTACAGTTTAGATATCACATACCTCCCAAGACTACATGTATTTCGGCACTATTTTGATAAAGTTATATATTACAAAATCTATCACATTTCCATCCAAGTCTCCCATTCATCAATTACCAGCCAATATCTCAGCATATACCACCAATTTTCTCTCACGTGTCTATTGTGCGGGTTGTTTACATATATAATCAAATTTCTCAATGACTCTCAATCCTTGCTCTTTGCAATAAAGCTCATATCATTCAATCATATTTATTCAGAATTATGTTGCCTTACAACACAAAATTTGCTAATACTCACTAAAATCACAAACAAACCCAAGATAATATGCACACCCCATCTCAACAAAATCCTATACAGACTAAAAACAAAACAAAATACCTCTTCTAATCACCGTAACGACACAACACCTAAAATTTCTCCAAAAAATACACACATATAATAAAACCAGAACACAACTAAACACCACAACCAACCAAACTAGTAAAAATCACACCCAGATTCCCCCAAAAAAATCCACAAAACCACACACCCTCCCCACACCACCAATCTTCATGCAACCACAAAAAAAATTGAAAACCCCAAAAACACAACTCTCAGATAAAATTCAAAAATCACAAACATCGCCCACACCTCAATACCATACAATTACTTCCCAAAAACCAGTAAAATACTCACCCCTAGAAATCTATAACACCCTAACCACACAATCAAGGTTCCTTACTACTAGCAAGATATATAAACACCTACCCCTTAACAACATAAACTCCAAAAGAAAAATCAAACTACCTAAAATAAAACTATCCAAGTATAACAACCAAACACTCCCAAAAAAGGTTTGGTTTTTCGGCCAAACCCAAAAAACAATAAATTCACACCTACAAACCAAAACAAAAACAAACAACAACCAATCTACTAATAATTCCCACAATCCACCAAATAGACAAATCAAAACACACACCAACTGCCCCCTAAATAGAGCTCGACCTCCCGGCCTTACCCACATAAAACATATGCAACTCCTACTCCTTTTATGCGGAGACATTGAAACCAACCCCGGACCTATGCCCAATATCTTAAAAATGCACCCCTCCCCGCACAAACAACGCTGCAAAACATACTTTATACCATGCACCATCAAACTACAACCAGAATACCAACACCTAGCAAAAAAGTTTTCACCAATCATAAAAATAACACACCCAAACCACCAAAGTACTATCAACGACTACCCACACTTATCCAAATACATCTACCAAAACCTACATCATCCAACACCGCGAATACTATTTGCAATTATTACCACAATAAGTCCTATATTAGAAACATGCGAAAATTTGCTAATCCAAGTACCAGACCCGGATTGGACAACAAAACTATTAAATGAAATGACCTTACTGCAAAATCCACCCGAAAGACATATAAATACTCAACATCCATACACCCAATTCAAAATTACTCACCAAAATATCATCAACCCCTCCAATTCCATTCACAAAGAACTATATGACTTTATCCATACTACCAACATACCTATAAATTTACAAACCCTGCTAAACAAATTCCCATATCTACCTGAGCAACTTCTCACAGCTGCCTCACAATGCAAAATACCACTAACTGAATACTCACAACCTCCCCCACTCCCCAACATACCTCCCCCAAACATCCCCACAACTCAAACCATAAAACCCAACACACAAATCATCACATAGAATGCCTCCTCACTAAACACAACACTACCAAGCCTACACCAACTCATAACAAATGCACCAAATATACCCGCTATTATCACAATTCAAGAAACCAAATTAACTGCAACCAAATCTACAAAATATATACAAAACCTATTCCCACAATACAAACTAATATTTAATAACACACACGCGCTAACTAGATGTATGCAACAAAGAATGCCATATACCCCTGCAAGGGGTGGACTCCTCACTTTTGTAAACCAAAAGTATGCATACCCAGGCAACGTCATTAAAATCCCCACTCCAGCAGAAATCTCACCCTACTTACAAATAATAAAAATAAACAACCAACCCTTATAGCCATGGTTACTTCTACACATATACATGCCTTCGCACGTAGACGATACAAGGTACATACCAATAATCCAGCACAACATAACACAACAAATTGCGCTACATCCTAACCACAATCACTTCCTATGTGGAGACTTTAATAGAGACATTGCCCTCATTGGCCGACAAAATGAAATTAACATAACACCACCACAAGCAGAAGACATTGAATGGCGTACATTTACCGATAATCTCCAATTAACATATATCTCTACCAACAGCCCATTCTCCAGGCAAGGTGGTCAAAACTACAACCAAACGAGTTTAATTGACGGATTCTACATCCAAACTCCCAATAACTCTTTATACACATCAACCACAAATAATGACCACTCCTTAAATTCAGACCACTCTCCAATCACACTACATATCCCACCAAATACATTACTAGCACGCCCCCCACCAACAACAGCAGTTAAACCACCACGAATTCTAAATCCTATCCCACAAGACAATATTGACAAATTCAAAACAGAATTTTTCGAAGAAAATGCCACTCAAATAAACGAACTCACCACCATACTAATGAATGAACAACTAACAGATAACCAATGGCAAACGTCATGCACAAAACTAGACCATATTATACAAAAAATATCAGATAAAATCCAAACAACCTGTAGTGCACCACCTCTCCCCCAACTAACAAACCGTACCGCACACCAAGGAGGTTTTCTGCCAAGAAAACTCCAAAAAAAATGGAAATCTCACCTATCCACATATCACCTAATCAGAAAAGCAATTTATATAATAAAGAATAATGTCAACTGGCAAACTCACCCAATAATAACAAAATTACAAACCCACCCTAACACTAACATCCCACTACCACCAACCCAAGAACCCAACCAATAAGAATGGATTAAAACCCTAGCCACCATAGCCAAAACCGCAAACATAGAAGCTCGCAAAATCACTACAAAATACACACACGATTGTGTAAAAAAAGCTATATCGAAGTATAGACAATTATATGAAAAAAGCCCAAAAAAAGTTAATAAAAAAGTATTCAAAAACCAATAAACACCCCCGCTAGACTGCATTACGGACATAAACAATAATATACTAACTAGCCCTGAGGACATAGCAAACGAAATCCATGTTCAACAATCCAATAGTAATAGACCGACAGTACCAACATGCTACTACAAACCAGACCACCCAATACACTGCACATGTGGTGTCCGACAATACCCTTGGCACAACCTAGAAGGATTCGTAATAGAAAAAAGAAGGGACCCACAAACCCCATTATATAAATATTTTGATAAAGAAACATACAATATGTGCTTAAAACATCTAGCTAACAACAAGACACCAGGCCCGGACAAAATCCCTAATGCAATCCTTAAAATATGCCTGATAGCTTCCACAAATTACTATTTCTATTCTTTATGCATTGCTACAAACAAAAACAAATCCCAGCCTCATGGAAAATCAGTCTAACTATCCTTCTGTACAAAAAAGGAGACCCCTCAAGATTGCCAAACCATAGACCCATTGCACTCGCAAACACAATATACAAATTTTTTACTAGCACTCTAACACTCATACTATCAACGTATGGTGAAAAACACCAAATCCTACATGATAGCCAAGAAGGATTCAGAGCAGAAAGAAGCACAGCAAGACAACTCCAACTCCTTATAGCAACACTAGAAGACGCCAGATTTACAAACCAAAATATATATCTACTATACATAGACTTTAAAAACGCATTTGGTTCCCTTGACCACGCAAGACTATTAGCTATAATTAAAGACCTTGGCTACCTAGAAGATGCGGTAACTCTCGTTGGTAATATCTACGCACACTCAAACACCATATACACCGGGGAACACTTCGGGAAAACAAAACCAATACCAATACAAAGAGGCACCATACAAGGAGATACACTTAGCCCATATCTATTTTTAATATTTTTAGAACCACTATTACGATGGTCACAAAGAGAAAAATACGGATATACATTCGGAACATCCAACATAATGAGCAGCTCGGCAGCATACGCAGATGATCTGGCAATTATTGCACACAAACCCCAATCATTACAAATTCAATTAGATAAACTAAATAAATACTGCGAATGGGCCGGAATGGATTTAGGAGTACCGAAATGTGCCATCACCGGATGCCCTAACAAATCACGGACAAACCCCGATATATTTAAAACCCAATTACAAGCTTGGAACATCAACTAAAGAAACCTACCCCTACCCGTACTTCACCAAAATGAACCCTATGTATACTTAGGTATACAATTGGTGCCTTCACTAAAATGGAAACTCCAAACGCACATCACAACATCTAAAGTAATAGATCAATGCAAACAACTAACAAACTGCCCAACCACAATCAAACAAAAAATCAATATGGTAGATACCGTCATCAGAGCTGGCATAGCCTACAGCTTCTACGCAATCCCATACTCTCTACCCAACATCAAAAAACTAGATAAAAAATTTATTGGAATCCAAAAAAAATATGTGGATTACCAAAATGTACCGCAAATGTAATAACTCAACTTCCACATGACCTATTCGGACTAGAAGCCTTCTCACTAAAAAATGCCTACCTACGGTGCATTGGCGAACAACTAAGAAATGCACTCAATGACCCCAGAAGGCTAGGTATAATATATAGAGGACTCATACAACATATACTTGCCAAACATGGAGGCGCAGAGGACATATCCATAATCAAATACGAGGACTGTATCCGATCACCAACTACAAGAACAATATTCCTCCTAAAAAAGGCAGGAGGAGTCCACCTCAAAAGTACACAAGAACACTTTCAACTACATATGTCAGAACTAGAACTAGAATGGAGATCACAAGCATCAGTTGAAATACCTCATCTAAACCCCAAACTATCCCTTAAACTACTACATAAGCTCCTAATACACAACATCTACAAAATCAAACACCTCACCCTTCCTAACGGCACGCACTTAATGTCACCAGAAGACTTCAAAACCTACTACAAAACCCCAACTAAAATAGAAAAAAGCGCTTTATACATTGCCGAACAACTTTTTTGCTACCCAAGCTGTACACTAGATTGTCCATCACCATGTCAAAGACACCCGCAAACCCGTACACTTAAAGCAAAATATATAATAGACAACCGAGAGTTATTACCAAGGATACCAGAGAACCCTATCCATCCACCATTACCACAACAACCACAACACCCAAAACCACCTCCCAACATAAGAAATAACCTACTCAGATTTCCTATATACACTATATTAAATCACAAAAACAATACAACAAAAGATAAATACAAAATCCCAAAGACATATAACACATATTTATGCCAATGGCCACCCCATAACAATGTAACATATTACAAATGGCTACCACAACGTGAACTCTTCCCACTAAACCAACCATCCGTAATTGAACACAACATCAACCTACTAATAGAATATTACACGAAACACCAACACATATATTATAAAAACATCATAAATGCACACTTTACCCCTGAACAACCCAGAGACACACAATTCATACCACCACCCACAATAATCCCACTCACCCAAATCTCCATAACTCAATGCAACCCGAAAAAAGACATAAACACTAACAAAGATACCATACAAATAGACAACGGAATAACCCACATATACGAAGCAACCGGCAAACACCTCATTATTATTCCAACCACAAGAGTAAAATGGCTATGGCAACAATACAACAAACACCTACACAATACACACGGTCTTGTTCCACCTACACAACCATTTGAAACCGAAGTAGTTTGGCTATATCAAAGATATAAATATGAAATCCCCAACAAAGACCCACTAAAAGCAGCACAACACACTCTACCAACCACCATCCTAAACTCCCTCATTACAACACTTAACATCTCCCACTCATATTTCTGGTCACTAGTGACATGTTCCATAAAGCTCTCAAAATTTCACTCCCCATTCTCCAGAGATAAAATATTTGGCTCACTTGGCACCGCCTTCCAATACAAATGGAAAGGAATTGGCTACGCCCACCCACATAATGAAGAAATGGCACAACAAGCAATACATTGGGCACGTCTAGCTGCAAAAAACGATTCCAACACCATAACAATAATAACAATACCAGACATTAACTGGTACCAAAATTTCTCTCCGTATAACGGACCATTCCCAGATACACACGTTATCACACACTTTGCCGCCGACACGATCACATATGAAGAACCAACAATCCCCCCAGAAATAAATAAACCAAAGATAGAACCACTTGCAATACACATCCTTTGTATCCACCATCAAAACTACAACATTGGCACACCCAACCAAATAGCCACAATCCAAACAACAATAGACAATCTACAAATACTACAATATCATATACAAAGTGCTCCATCAACACCCCCTAACACACAAGCAAATAAAAGCACTAAATGGAATAAACTTATATATCCACCTCACATCAACCAAATACCCATGAACATACCATTACTACCAAATTACGTAGTAAAAACCCTACTAAAATTCCCACCACAATACAGCTACTATACAGATGGATCCTTTAAACCACCTGAACAAGCTAATGACAGCCACTGGAAAAAAGAAAAAGCTGGCTATGGCATATATAACCCAACAAAAGCAGAAGTACAAATATCAAAAAGATTACCTGGCCTACAAACCAGCTTTAGAGCTGAATTAATGGCAGTACATAAAACACTCCGACTACTCACGACCACTTACGCACAAGAACCAGCACACATATTTACAGATTGCCTCAATTGCCTATATGTACTTAACACACAACTCAAACAACCAACATTACACAACAACCATGCTGACAAAACCATATTAACCTCCATAGTAGAAATGTTAAAAATAAGAACACAACCTACCACACTATCTAAAGTCAAAGCACATACCAACATTAATGGAAATGAACAAGCAGACAAACTCGCAAAAGAGGGCACAATAAATGAATACCGGTTTGCTACCAAATCGTATGAATTTGCACATACTACACCGTACTACTTCCAAAAAGAGACGTCGCCTGGACGTAGAAAACGGCCTGACAAAGGCCCTGTCAGATGCCTCGAAACATACATCACCAAATATGACCAAGAAAACAACCTAGAAATCATCGCAGAACAATTCCCCAACATCAATAAATGGACAATGAATCCTGATATAGATAATGAGTTATCCAATGAATTTTGGTCGAACCCCGCAATCACAGACTCACAAATAACAAGTATCCTCAAATTTCGCACCGGACAATATATGGGGAATGCTAGAAAACAATTATTCTTTGGCATAGAAATATTCCCATCAATCACATGTCTCATCTGCAACTCCTTAGAAGCAGATACATGGCTCCATGTACTTCTAAAATGTAACCAACACTATATACATGCTCTTAGAATTAAAAGACACAACAAAGCAGTTTGGGAACTAAGAAAACTAATCTTAGCCACACAAAAAACGAGATGCTTTATTCGAATGAATGTAGGCACATTTAACAAACAACCACAAGAAAACACAGTACCCTCATGGCTTCTACCTTGCACATCTGGACAACAAAGATGCCACTGCAACGCCAGATTTAAACCTGATATACTATGTGTTAAAGGACTCCCATACCAAAACGCTCCACCACTAAACCCAGCAGACAACCTCACAATACAATTTCTTGAATTCACATACACCAATGACAGATTTTCACAAGAAACAATAGACAATAAAACCCAGAAATATCAACCACTAATAAATAGCATCATACAACAAGGCTGGAAAGTAGACCCACTCATAGTAATCACGGCCGGGGCCAGAGGAACAACGCACATCTCCTCAATGAAACTCCTCGAAACCCAATGTAAACTATCAGAAACCTCCATTAAACACACATTCAAATCAATCAATACCATCGCCATACAACATGCCCGGTCTATACTACTACATAAAAGACGTATAGAAAATAAACAACTACTACCAATAGAATAAAAGGGGACAATGGTGTAGACCACTATTTATTTATCTTGCCGGTTACTACCAGCTCAAAGCACTCACTTGTCTCAGGTAGGTGGGATGGGACCGGTTGGTTGCTACAAATTCCCTGCCTATGATATCTCACTAGCAGCACCAAATCATGTATACCACATTACTGCTCAAACGGACCCAACGGGAATCGAACCCGGACCACATAATCATGATATATAGTCCCTTAACAACCAACCGCAGAACTCATGACTTAGCGATCTCATACCACACCAAAACTCAAATTATACCCAAAATTCCCCGATTTATACCCATCTAATTAGTTTATGGTTACTTTTATTGTTTACTGGTTACTAAAAGTGTCTATCCTCGTAAGGGGAGAGTAGTTTTGCAATAAAGACCTTTTGTCCGATGGGCTTAGGGTCTTTGTCATTACGAACAGACACTTTATTCACGCCGGCCTCGAAAGAGGACCGGAGTTTCTATCTATCTATCTATCTAGAAACCTATGGTTCTATAAACTGTTTCACTGTCTTTGTCAGTTGAAATTGCTGAAATTCTCTTAGGTTTGATGCTCTAATATTTTTGCTAAAAGGGTTCGGAACCGGTTGAATAGAAATTGCAAAATTCAATGACAGATGAAAGAACAATAATTTAGGGTGTCATGCTGCATTTCTTACGTCTCTATTGCCTGGAGTTGGATAATGGAACATGGAATAACCAATACTATAGGAGCAATCCCGGGAGTTTTGAGCGTCGCACTTGTGGGAATCATCTTGGATAGGAGTCATTCATGGACCGTAAGCAACGCTACCAAAATTTGTATTGATTGAACGTTATCATTTGATACTGCATGTATTGAAGTTGGTCTCCTTTTAGGTTGTTAGCTGCCATCAAGTTTCATTTAGTTCCATGGTACATAGTATGGCAAATAGCTTGATACACTCCAATTAGCTAACTTGGATTTATTATGGACCTGCTAGAACTTATAGTAAAATATCAGTTATCTTTAAGGTAGGACAAGAGGGCCAGCGATAAGTCAGGGGAATTTGTCTACACCAAGCACTCATAAGTAGATTGTCCATATATTGATGAGGAATAAAAGCCTAAAATGCGTCTGTGTAAATCTGTAATAGACTGACTCATTTGGATATATTTCGAGATATTGACTACTAAATATCATTGAACTCATTCACGTTTCTCTGTGCATTTTGTGTCTCCAATGATCGCCTCCTGTGTATATGTAAAGTGAACTTGGCACATACTCGTGTAAATCTATGACAATCTTTTTTCTTAGCTGCTACACCATACGACGCATAACTTCAACGAGTCATAACCGCTTGGAATGTATGAGAAATGTGACTGGAATTTACGACTGAAGCTAATGCGGATTTAACTCAATCTAGTTACAAACCGCGCACACAAAATCCAGTAATGTGACTCTGAGTCACCGAAAATATCACTCCAGCATGTCATACTTCGCAATATATATCAACAAGAAGGTGACTACAGGTAGTCATATATTGTTTGCAGTCCAACAAAAAATGTGACTCACGCTCATAAAAACATGACTACAAGCAGTCACATTCTACGTGGCTTGCCACGTCGGCAAAATATGACTCGTTATAGTCATATTCCACATTAACAAAATAATATGACTGCACAGAGTCACATGCCACGTCAAATTATTCTTTTTTCTGTCCGGGCAGATTAGAGAAGGTTACAGACTCAATGCCAGTCAGGCATATCCCACGTGTTGTTCGGAATACAGATTCTGTCGTTGTATACGCCCCAACCACCGTATGTAACTATATATTTATATGACTGATGTCCGAAGTGACTCGTCGATAACGACTAGACTGAGTCGTTACGCGCGTCATCCTCTACTGGCCCCTTGTCAGTGATATTTCGCAATATTATGACTGAGTGCAGTCATACATTGCAGTTATAAAACATGCGTTTTGTTGTAGTGAAAGGAAAAGAGCCGCGATTACAACATAAATTAAGAAAACAATTATGCGCAACAAATATACGGGTGCATTGCAAGCACATAACGAGAGAAGGAGAGTCAAATGAGATTAACGAAGAAATATGCCTTTTTTATTTTCTTAAATAGCTCTAGCCGTCGATTTGCTAAATATAATGAGGGCTATTGATCCAACCCTTGATTGCTAACATGACGCGTGTGTGTTGCCACAATGAATGTGTCACATTATGATTGACCAGTAGATATTGTGAAAGTGAGGAGTGAAAAGGCACAAAGTATTTTAGTAAGTTGGCGTATTGAGTGGGTGATGAAATCATTCATTGTTTGTTAATTCTCATCATCCATCTAGATCGTTTCATCCATTTTAAGTATTCATCCTCACAATCCATATTTTCGTATCATACTATATACAACACGCAATTTGCTATTTACGCACTTCACCATATAATCATGCATTTGGCCCTTGAACGCATAAAAGAATTTGTTTAAAAAATTCTCTAAAAAACAACAATTTTTGTCTTTCTACAATTACTTTCATTGTAAACAAACAATTATTTTATTTATTTATTATTCTTATCTTTATTTTTTCTTTTATCTTGTTTCTTTCTTGTCTTCTTTCTTGTCTTCTTCTTTTTCTTCTATTTTTTCTTCATTCCTTTTGTGGCAATTGCAAACACTACACCCGCACTAAGGGGAAAAACTGTTTTTATTTTATTTTTTAATCAATTAATCAATTTTTCCGTCTTCTTTTTTGCTTAGCTTTCATGAATCCGAAAAATAAAAAAAATAAAAATAATAAAAAAGGAAATTTAGGACTCAGTCGCCGGTGGCTGCACCCTTGACGACGAAAGGTGAAAAAAAAACTTTTTATTTTTAGACTTCCAAGGGCTATTGGGTGAGCGGTCGTGCATCCAATCCCTCTTCTTCTTCTCTCTCACCTCTCCCTCTTCCCTTCCTCCTCTCCGTCCTCCCTCTCCCTCTTTCCTCTCCCTCTTCCTTCTTCCTCTTCCCTCTTCCCTTTTCCTCTCTCTCTCCCCTCTCCTCATATATATAGGAGAGACAGGGAGAGAGACGGGGAGAGACAAGGAGAGGAGAAAGGGAGATGAGAGGAGGAGAGAGGGAGAGGAGGAGAGAGGGAGAGGAGGAGAGAAATAGAGAGGAGGGAGGGAGAGGAAGAGGGATTGTGTGCGAGACCGCCCACCCAACAACCCTAGGTAGTTTAAAAATAAAAAAAGTTATTTTTCCTTCCTCAGTCGTTTAGAGTTCAGCCTTTGGCGACTTAGCCCTTAATTTAATTTAATTTTTTTATAATTTTTATTTTTAGGATTTATGAGCCCAAATCAAAAAAGAAGACGAAAAAAGAAAATAAAACTTTTCTTTTTCCTCCATCGTCGTTTAGGGTTAAGCTGCCGGTGGCTGAACTCAAATTTTATTTTATTTTTCTATTTTTAGGGTTCATGAGCTCTAAACAAAAAAAAAGATGAAAACCATTATATATATATATATAGTTTATTTTGTCCCCGGTGTGGGGTGTAGGATTTGCAACTGCTACAAGAGGAATGAAGAAAAAATAGAAGAAAAAGAAGAAGACAAGAAAGAAACAAGATAAAAAAAACAAGATAAAAAAAAGATAAAAGAAAAGAAAAGAAAAGAAAATAGTTTGTTTACAATGTAAGTGATTTGCAAAAAGACAATATAGCTGTTTTTTAGAGAACTTTTTATACAAATGTTTTCAAGCAAGATTTGCTTATGAAATGAATGAACTAGGTCAAGTGCATAAATAGCGAATTGCGTGTCATACTTATTTGTAGCCTATTTGTACACATTCGTATATTTCCATAGTTTTGTATAACTTATATCATTTGGAATTGTGGGTTTGAACAAACATATAACCATACTAAAAACCAGGGCGTTTGTAATTACAATGCTAGAGTGGATACCGAGTGACGTTGTGGGGAACGTCAAATGTGGGTCCACAGGAACTTCGAGAACGAGCTCTAATGCGTGTGAATGTGGGTAACAAGTGCTCCCGCGCACGAATGTAGGTGAGAACTCGGAAACTTTAGTTCTCGTAGGGGTGCTCTCATTCTCACTGGCATGTTGGGAGCACTGTTCTCATAATAAACCGCAACATTTGCCTTAGGAACACGTGTTTTTAGTTAGAGGACGTAGCAGAAAAGCATGTAGAAAGATAAAAAAAATTCTTCCCCTACTTAACCCTTAAGCGTACAAGGAGCCCCGTGGGGCCATGTTTGATCATTTTTCAGTCAAACGCTGATTTTCACCTAGTTCCTTATTTCAACTGAAATGGGTTCTAACTTAGAATGTGTGGGAGTTGTCCTCCACTTTCTAGTCCAATTCACGGTTCTTCAGAATTGCTGAAATTGCGTTTTTTACATCACTATTATTTACATTTTTTCAAAAAATCTCATACTATTTTAGTCATTTTTGTAATTATTATGGATATCACAAGAGAAGAACTTTGAATACTTTGATAAAATTCATTTTCATTTAAATAATTATGAAAAAATCAGTGTAAATTGGTTTAAGGATATATTATGTGAGAAAAATACCAAAAATTTACAATAAAATTTAGAATGTGAAAAATTGATGAGGTTGGACCAGATAAGTATAGTGTGGACGCTTAAGGGTTAATGACGGCTTACGGTACAACTTACATGCACAACGCAGCTCATATGCCTCCGGCATTTGGGGCTGTAATTTTGCGTTGTGCACACCATAAGAGCATCTTCACCGCGAGGGTTCTCATATCTGTATCTGGATGGAGTTCATCCGTTTAGCAGTAAAAACCCTCGCACCGCAGTCCCGTATCAAGAAAAACTTCCAGGACTGGATCCCGAATCCTGCATACTTGCTTCGTTTTCCAGGACTGAAAGTTGCTATCCGCATCGCTCTTTTTACCAGATTGTTTTACTTGTTGCACTTGCTTTTCACCTCCGCGGCGATTTCGAAGTGTTGAATTAGGGTGTGAAAAGGGACCATACTAAATCAAGGTTTGCAGTTTTACTTTTGCAGGAGTCCGCGGTGCAGCGTCTAGTACTGGATCTGGAAATCGGGAACAGATTCATCCCTTTCCAGATACAGATACCAGAATTGCGGTGAGGGTGCTCTAATCCCTCGTGTATCAACTGCAAACAAACGATGTTCCCTTCACGCTGTTCCCGTGAAGGAACGGCGTTCCTCTACTTTTTCCAGGTGGCTGGATCCGCCACTCGCTGACTGCTCTCGTTGCCACTTGGCTCGCCTCTCAATCTGGCACCGACTCCACCGAGCCACCGACTCTGTGAATTGTACATACATCCGAAGGTTTCTTTGCGTCGCATGAAGAGATTTGTTTTACAGTTTTAAAATATGAAGGTGAAGAGATTGCACGGCAAGAATTTCTGAAGTTTGTTGATCACGAGGTCAGTGTGGTAGAGAAGGAGGCGTGGATCAAGTGCAGGATGGCCAGAAGCTTTGAGAATCTGGCTGCCTCTGTTTGTTTTCGCACTGTTGGAGCTCCGGGAGTACGTAGTGGAGTATTTGTCGTGAATTGTGCTCCTATTCCAGCAGGTTTGAGGACATCGTTGAGAGGCGAGGGACGGAGGTCTTCACGAGTAGCCATTTTGGCTTCTGCGGCCTCCTCGCACCGGTTAGCATGGGAAGCAGAGCCGAGAACCCCAAACCCTAAAGATGCTCTGGGGCCTATTTTGAATTCAGAAGAGGAGGATGGTTGCGACAATGAAGATGAACCGATGGCGGAGCCAGCGCCATGGATGTCGGAAGAAGAGGCGAGAACCGTGGTTTCGGAGGTGATTCTCGATGGCGATGAGCTTAGGGTTGTGGAGTATCCGGCAAACGACGAAGCGCAGTCCGATGCGAACCCCGTGAACTCCATAGCGGACTCGTTCCTGAACACTTTCAACAAAGACGGTCGAGGATTTTCGCTCACCGAAGTGGGCGGCATCTTGAAAACAGGCGAGGACGCCGGCGAAGTGAAGGTCCCGGACCTCAGCGTTTCCGGGTTCGATGTCAAAGACGGCGTGTCTCCGTTGGCGCAATGGACGTCCACCGAGCTCACGATGCAGCACTCGCAGCTGGCCCGCATCGCCACCGACGTGAGCTACTTGCAAAACGCGTTTGCGTTCTTCGGAGCCGTCCGCGTCGTGGAAGTCCTCGTCAGCGTCTTCTCGGCCTCTCCTGAGCCGGACTATGGCAAGCTCAAGGAGCTTCTGAATGCGCTCGACCCTTTCACCATCGCCTGGCTGGCTCACAACTTGCGCGTGCCGATCGAAGGCATCGTGAATGTCGACCCGTTGGACCTGGAGAAGGTCATCACCTTGAAGTCCAATTTGTGGGAGGAGCTTCACAAATTCTACGAACGGCAATGGAAAGTTGTAAGTGAAAACTCGAAACCTAAAAAAACCTCTCACGCTTTAAGGAAGATGTTATCCAGGACACACTACAGGTGTAGATTTTCTCACTTGATTGTGTTGCCAGAACAAGATGTTAGGGTTTGCAGTTTTGAATGCTAGGATCACAACAGATTTTGAATCAATAATGTCTGCAAAGGCTTAAGATAATCTGCATGTTGCTCATCCCCGCTTGATTTCTTGCTGCTCATTCCAGTTTGCTTCTTGTTGCTCATTCTAAATACTCTGAATGTTGCTCATTCCAGTTTGATTTATGGGGACATAGTATTAAACCCCTGAAAGACCAAGGACACATGGTTTAAAAATGACCGATATGATTGATCATATTGTGAAAAGTATAGTTGAGACGGGGACTAATTTTATTGATCGGCAGAATCAGTGAAGAACATTGCACGTGTTGGTCAAAAAATTAAATAAAACTGAACAAGGGAAGTCCTCATATGACCTACTCAAAACTGCTATTAACAGACATGGATCCAATTTCGGCCTCTCAATCCTCTAGGGTTAAAGATAACAGAGTGAGTGGAAATAGCATCCAAAAATGTACCACAAGTAAGGTTTCTGGTAGTTGGTGCCATGTTCATGGAAAGGAGAATAACGACTTCACTTTTGCCCCATTCTTGTTGCCACTAGGGTTCTAGACTCACTTTGGAATGATTGTAATAAAGGTAACAACTCAACATAGATCATATTGGAAAGAATTTTGCTTACCCCTTCTTGTTATGGATTAATACTGGTAGGAAGCTCATTAATGAAGCTTATGCTTTGGGAGGTGTTTTTGAACATGAAACAACTAGAGCAATTACATCACTGATATTCTATCATCTTGATGCAGATGGCCACAATTGCCATGGCAAGGACATTAGGTTTAATTGCTTCTCATGCACCAGCAGCAGAGGTTGTCGCAAGTAAAGTGAAGTTCTTGTGGGATGCTCTCATGGCTCTTCCGGTTTTCTAGTTGTACCTTTGCAGTCACATTGATAGAAGTGAAAATCTGTACATCATCGTTTCATTACTTGGTCTTGCTACAGATTGTATACCGTTTCACTATTGGTAGCTCAAGGGTGTGATATGTACAGCAGTCATTCTTGTTCCCTTGAAACTGTGTAGTAGCATCTCTTCAGGAATTCTTCATTTCTTATGATCTCGTGAAGTTACTGGTCATCAAATTTGATGAGGTGATGTAGACTTACCTCCCTGTTTATTGTTTCATGCAAAAAGGAATTATATGCACCGATGATTGCTGATACTGAGCCTATGATACATTGGCATAATCTTGAAAGCCACGAATGGATCCAGGTCCAATATGACTCTATTTTTTTTCTCAACTCCTCAAGTTGACATGATGTAAATAGGATCTGTGCCATGAGAAGAACACCCAAGGAGCTGGACAGTCGTCATTTGCAAGACTGGTAATGGGCATTAGTAGTACATGGGTACATTTGGAATATTTTATTCTAGCCAATGACTGTACTGTACAAAAGTCTCATGATTGTTTAGACTGCTGAGGATTAATTAACTACAGTAGCGTGCATGAGTCTGTTCCTGGGCCATCTTGAGCTCACTAGGGGTGTCATAACTTAGCCAGTCTGCAGAAGGAGGCATTTCAGAATGGCATTCGAACTCGAGGAAAAAAGAATTGCATTCCAAGGCAGTGAAAAAGGCGACTTCAGAATCTCATTGAAAAAATCTGCATGGGGATTTACGTAGTGTATTGAGGATTTTTTTAAAAGAATCGCATTCCAAGGCAATGTCATAAGCTCTTGCAAGAAGGCGATTTCAGAATCACATTTCAAAACTCAACCTCCACTCATAAGTCTTTTGTATCACCCTTTGCTACCCAACGTACATGAATTCAGAAGTTGGCACGTGGGAAGTGTCCTATCACAGCAAATATATTGGAGAGTGTGATAACAGCGAGTTCCAAATGTACTAGGGAGCTAGTACTTTGAGGAAAGAAAATTGTGTTTTGCCTAATTTAATAACGAACTTGCAAATTGTAGAGCAAAAATCACGAAGTGTGACACCCCCATACTACATTGGTTTGGAACAAGAGACAGGCTTAGCCTGGTGATGTGCATTGTAAATCAGTTTTGAGTAAAGTGTCGCACAATTGTTGGAGGTGATATTTTCTGTGTGCACTTTCTACGAACATAAGTGCAAATGGCTTTACCATTGGGAGTAGGCGGCCTACCATAGGGAGTAGGGGCTTATTCTGAAAGTACAAATTAGGGGCAAGTTTGCATTGTGGAGCCTACGCGCACATCACAGGGGGTCGGTCTGTCTAAATTAATGGGATTTTTAGAAATGCTACATAGTTTCACTTTGTCTGCAACATGAACAGACGTTTCGGTCTCTGTTTCATACGGTCGGTGCATCAATGCGCGTTCAGTTTTTTTGAAAAACAATTTAACAATCGGTAAGAGTAGAACACAGACAGTCTGCAGTACGGATGGCTTCGCGACGCTCTAATATTCTGATAAAGAAACTTGGAGAACGAAGCTAGTAGCTGAAGCGTTCCCACAGTCGTCACTTTACCTTCGCCTGGTGTAAACTTTTTGCAGAGTCGGTGCAACAGATCCGAGACTTGCAGAGAAGATTCAGACTTCGATGGAGATCTTTGTTCGAGTGGTGAGTGTGGCCTATAAATCCCTTGCTGTAACTGTGTATGTTACTCTGGAGTCTCAGCAGTTTACATTGGAGTCTCAGCAGTTTCATTGTGTTGTGGTTGGTATGTCGGTACAGTTGTTGAAAGTTGCATTTAGAGCATCTCCACCCTGCCGCAGAAACCGAGGCTCTCCAAAGCTCGTTTGACGGGCTCCAAACTTCAAGAATAATTATTTCACGCGGCTGTCCCCCACCCTACCACTGGAAATGTAAAATTGTTTGTCGGAAAGCAAGCGCTGCTGTGGATCTCTTATTGTGATCCCAAAGATCCGGTAAAAATCCCCCAAAAGTCTAAATCCAAGGAATCAAAAGTGGATGAGGCCAAAATAAGCCCGGAATGTGGGCGCAACAAGTTGCTCTCTCACCCGCGAGGATAGCGAGTGGAAGGGAAGATTTGAAGAGCCCGCTCCATCAAGGCCGCATTTATGGAAAGGGGTGGGGCATGATTTTCTCCAAGGCCGCGTCAAAGGGCTTCTTGAGTCCCTTTGGCGCGGCAGGGTGGAGATGCTCTTGTTTCCGGATCTTTAGGCAACAAATGGCGGGTCGTGGGCGCGGTCACCGAGGGGATCCCGCAAGCCAGGGAGTGCGAGGACAGGGTGGAGTGCGTGGACGAGGACGAGGGAGTGATGGTGCCTCACAGATTGCAATGCAGGCAGGTCGTGGGCAGGGGTCGCAGCAACAGCGGAGTGCCGATCCTCTGCTGCTCCGACCTCGTCAATAGGTACCGTTTTTTTTTTTTTTTTTTTCCTACTCTTTTCCTTTCTGTTTTTTTTGTTTTAGTTTTCTTCTCTTTCCCTTTCTGTTTTTTTTGTTTCCGTTTTCTTCTCTTTCCCTTTCTGTTCAAGCCTTTCGTCAACAAAAGGCAATTCACTGTGAGTTTCAAATCACTGTGAGTTTTAATTCAAATGAGTTATAGAATTGAGACTCCCAATTCACGTTTTGCATCCGCTCCCAATTGATTGGACCAATTGATCATATTGATTTTCAGGGGCTAGACAGAGGATAGACGATAGACCTTGAAGGCGACTTGTTCTGTGAGGAGGATTTTATTGTGGGCCTCGGTGGTGCTGTGGCATCAAGACAAGAAGCAAATGGACGTCGTGTAGCACTAAGAATTTCGCAACCGGAGGCAGGGGGGTTGAGGCGGGCTCAATTGCCGCAGGCGCAAGCCAATTTCGCAAATTGCGACGACTTTGGTCAAGCACCCGGGGTGAGTTCTGAAACATTTTTTAATAATGATCTTCACGGTGTTGGTGGAATTAGGGGGGATCAGGGTTTAGGCCATAGAGGTGGTAGAACCGGGGGTCGTGGTCGGGGTCGTGGAGTAGGTGTTGTGAAACCGGCAAAAGGGAAGAATTTTCTGCCCGACGAAGAGCGACAGCTTGCTAGAAGCGTTTTAGCAATTTCACAGGATCTAATTGTAGGCAATCAGCAGAAAAGCAGTGCGTTTTGGGAGAGGATTTACGAACATTACCAAAGCTTTAATCCGGTAGTTCATCGGGGTGCGCGGTCTTTAGAGTCAAAGTGGGGCGTGATTAAGCACGATGTCTCCAAGTTCATGGGATGCTATCAACAAATTAAACGGTTGAATAAATCGGGAGTAGGCGAGGTTGATATCATTCGCATGGCCAAAGAGTTGTACCGTACAAAGTCTGCGAAAAATGACGAGTTCACATATGAACATTGCTGGTCAATTGTTAAAGATTACCCGCGGTGGGCTGATGGTGTGACAACCACGAGGCAGTTAACTCCTTCAAAAAGGAAATCCGTGTCTTCAGACTATGAGTCCCAAGCGGGCACTACTGATTCCGTTACTGTTGTGGACTCTCAACCCAAGTCAAACGTGTCATTGAGGGACCGACCCATGGAAACGAAGGCGGCGAAGGAGGTACAACGATCAAACAAGATTTTCGAAAATGCGGCGAACCGTCAAGCCATCGCCACGGAGGCAATTGCCGATGCCCAAATGTGTAAGGTGAGTGTTCTCGAGGATCAGAACATGATTCTACTAATGCAAACCATCGACTCCTCGGCAACACCGACTGCCCAGGAATATTTCCGTCTACATCAAGAGGAGGAATTGGAAAAACTTCGCAAGCGTCTTGTGGAGAAGGTAGAACGAGAAATGCGGGAACGCGAAGCCGGTGAGGCAAGGAAGAGGATGGAGGCAGCTAGAGAAAGAGAGGATGCGGAGACCGAAGCCCGTGAAGACGAAGAAACGATGCAACAAATGTGAAGTCTGAGCGGCCACAGTGATGGACAACAAGATTTCGATGCGGAGGTTGAGGAATTTGAGAGTGATCACGAGCAACATGAAGGTGATTTTGAAGGTAGTCATTTGCTTTATGAACTTGATTTTTTTTTTTTTTTAAATCGCACATTTTGCACATGGCTGGGAGCTGTTTTTCGTAGAGTTTTGTGAAGCCTGAACTTTGGGAATTTTTTCCCGCTGATAAATTATTATTTTTTCGATATTTATTTTTGTGTTGGCAAAGGCAGGCTTTTTTTTACATGTGCAAAAAATTTCGTAAAATTCGGAATTTTATAAATTTTTACACATTTTGGAGATGTAATCATGCAAATGAATAAAGAATGGAGATTTGGGATGCATATTCATAGTGTGGCATTGGTTTTAATTACATTGGCTTGTACGTACAGGTGACGCTCACCATGACCTCCCAGTACCGAGTTGGTTCGTTGATAATCCGGAGGTTGAGGCTCCTCAGGCCCACGCTATTTGGCACCCACGTTATGGAGATGATATGGGGCACAATATTTCACACCGTAATGGCATAGAATATGATGGAATAGAGCATGTGTCTTTGAATGAACCCACTACATGGAATGTTTATGGACAAGACAATAGTACACAAAACTTCGAGGTAGAGGAAGAGGTGGACATCGGCTTGACCCTAAACGGGAACCGATATTACCGTTAATTATGTAAGTGTTTCAAATACATATCATGCCATATGCGTTCTACCTTTTAGTGCCCACAAATGTTCTATCAAATCACCTCGTAGTCCAAAATGCGTGTCTTGATTCTCTACCTCTTTTGTGGTTTCTATCAATTGTTCAAAAGACAACCCACGGCGTAATGGTACCGCACCTTCTCGCAATTCCGAAATTATGTCTTCAAGTCCTTCCATGTCCGCTTCGTCTTCGATTATCATGTTGTGGATGATACAACACGTGAACATGATGTTCGTAATCATGTCCATGTTCCAAAAGCGGGATGGATTTTGGAGAATTGCAAACTGCCCTTGCAAAACACCAAAGCACCGTTCAACATCTTTTCGCACCGCTTCTTGCCGCTCCGCAAAGTAAGCCATTTTTTCGTCGTGAGGCTTATGAATGCTTTGAATAAAGCATGCCCACTCCGGGTAGATTCCATCGGTGAGCAAATAATAACAATCGTAATCGCTCCCGTTCACTTCAAAACTCATATCACAAGCCTCGGAAGTGAGCATGTTATGTATCAAAGGAGACCTATCAAGCACATTCAAGTCATTGTTAGAACCGGGCAATAAAAAAAAAACATGCCATATGTGCAAATCCCTATCCACAACGGCCTCCAAAATGATAGACATATTTCCATCTTTGTCTCCAAAATCCCCCTGCCAAGCAACGGGACAATTTTTCCAAACATAGTACATGCAATCGAGAGACGCGAACATGCCCGGGAACACGTGATCACGGTTAATGGCCAGTTGCTTCTCAAAGTCTTCCCGTGTTGGTTGCCTCATATGATGATCTTCAAACTCCGCCCTGATTGCCAAACAAAATCTCTTCACGCACTCCATAGCCGTGCTTTCACTATATTCGTTCTACAATATTCGTCAGTGGCATCTCCCGACAAACCATAACAAAGCATTCGTAGCGCAGATGTGCACTTTTGGTGCGTTGAAAGTCCCAAATATCCACACGCATCTACTTTCTGGACAAAATAATTGTCTCGCTGAGAAACCCTGTCCATGATCGTCAAAAAAAGTGAACGTTGCATGCGATAGCGTCTACGGAACAAATTTGGCCCATACACCAGCTCGTCACAAAAATAATCAGACATCATGCGATGGTGCATCTCAACCCTAAACTGCTCAATGTTAGGGGATTTTCCGGGCCGGGATCCACCACGAATTGATGGTAAGGCTCGTTCGGGATTCACAAACCCTAATCCCAATACAAAGTTTAGTACAACATCATCCTCATCATCATCATCGATGAGGCGTTGCCGACTTGCCCTAAATTGTGCGCGCCATGCATCCATGGAAACCAACAACGTGACCAAGAACAATAAAGTTTTGGACCAAGAGCAGTCTACAGAAGAGGAATCTTAAACCGTAAATTGTGAATTAAGGTACATAATCCCCACTTTGGACACACACTTCCCACGATCTCCAAAATGAGAATTATTCTATAAAGACCTGATCTACCTAAAACCCTTGCAGTGACATATTTGATCAAAGTCGTCTTTGCAAGAGAACCACAGCAGGTAGTTGAAAACAGAGAAAATCATCAGCAACAGCAGGGTAGTTGAGAACAGAGAAAAACGGGTAGAAGCCCATCGATTTTGATGCCACAGCAGAATGAGGATTTCGATGTTGGTGGTCCATTCACTACAGGACAAGGTGCCCCGTCAGCCCCGGATCTCGCGCATGTCAGCCCTTGGATCCCCGCGACACTCAGGCGCGGTGAAAACCTCCTGTCCAGTCGCCGGCAGGGTTGGGGAGGGCCATCGGATGACGCCTGGAGATCGAGCGGTTGCGGGCTAGCCACGTGTCGCGCCGGGGCAGCAGCAACGGTCAGGGTCGCGGGGCCCGGGGAGCCACAGCAGGTCATTGGGACCCGAGCGGAGGTGGAGGTGGAGTCAACCACAGCAGCGTGTGGCCCACCCGCGTAACCCAAATTCAATCACAGCAGAGACTGGAAAAAAAAAAGGAATGCCCCCACTCATAGGCCCAAGTTTTAAATGACAAATGCAATCTATCATATTATGAAAAATACACTTTAAGAGGGACCAAATTTCATTTCACCGGAATAAGTGAAAAACATTGTATGTGTTGATCAAAGAAAAATTAAATTTGAACATTAGGATTCTATATAAAACCTGCTTAAAACTCCTATAAGAAACATGATGCCAATTTGGGCTTTTTGGTCCTATGGGGGTTTACTATATCATCAAAAACACAATTACTTATGATAAACTTTATATATATCATCAAAATATAAATTTAAAAAAAACATGTCAAGCAAACCGAACATTCTCATCTGGGAATGTCATGCCTTCCAAGACTTTGCCACTACCTTGTAGTTCTACATTGTATGTTTTAGCATTGATTCCCTCTACTGCATCATTGAAGCTAGAAACCCTTGCTATATACCATTTGTTTGTATTCTCATCAAAAACTTCTATCATCTTTTCAACAAGAGAACCATCAGTTCCAATTGTTCCGCATTGTTGTTCACCTCTTGAAATGGAAGTTCCACAATTTCTACATTCAATGGTTTTCACCCCAATCAAAAGCATGTTGTAGTCTCCACACAATCGACATTTCTGTTTGAGAATTTTCGGTAGTTGTAGTCGCTTACGTTTTTTAGCATAGGTTTCTTGTCGTCGTACTTCAACAGTGGTCTTGGGCTTCTCCAAAGTTTTACTTGTACTTCCCAATGTACCTACAAACAATTAAAAATCACATTTACAAAACTTAAAAAAAAAACATCATTTGCGTATTTTCAAAATGAATACATATGATATACATTTTTAATCTATATGATATTTTAACCCATAAAGGCCCAAGGATTCATAGATTTAAAATGACAAATTCAATTCATCATATTGTGAAAAGTTTAATTAATATGAGACCAAATTGTATATGACTCAAATCATTGAAGAACATTGCATGCGTTTAGTCAAACAAGAAACTAATTTGAATAAAATGAAGTTCACATTGGACCTACTTAAAACTACTAAAAGAAACATAAGGCCTGATTTGAGATTTTGGTTCCTCTAGAAATTAAATCAAACCTGATGGTTGTTGAATATGTACATCTTCAGCGCTTGAAATACGGTCTTTTTTTTTCCCATGGTTTTCCATGACCAAATCTTGTCATCGTAACATGTGCTTGAATCGATTCTATGTTTGTTCCAGTTCGAGGTAGAAGAATGGTTTTTGGATGTGCTTGAAGATTGAATATAGGTTTTATAGACCTAGAAAATGTGTTGACTGCTTTGTCCAAAACTTGAAGCTCTTTTACCGTTAACATTGACATCTTCTCAAGTACAAGGAAATTAGACATCAAATCTTGGATTTTGTTTTGAATCGTATCGACCAATTTAGCATTGGAAATAGATGGTTGCACTTCTTCAAAAATTGAAAAAACCGCCGAATTTTGATTTTCAAGTGTTGTATCCTCGTTACATTCTGCGATATAAAAAATGAGTTTAAAAAATAATAAAAATAATCATAAGAACGTTTGATAAATTTTCATAGACTAAAACATTAATGTACTACACATTCTATCTACATTTTAAACCCGGTAGTTTAGAATAATACCTTCAAAAACATTGTTTGGTAGAGGGCTCGATATATTTGGTAAAGGGCTCAACATGCTCGTTGGCGGTGGATTGCGTTGAGAAGATGAAGTTTCATCTTCATAATTATCATTTACCTCATGATAAAAGAGCTGCTCTTGAGATGGAAGTAATTTCTTCAAATGTTGTAATTGTTCATCCAATAACATTCGTACTGCTAACAAATGTTTGCAGATTGCAGCTCGATCTTCACACTCACAACATTCAGTAGTCAATGAAAGTGCATACCAAACTGTGGAATCGGTTTGACTTCGAATCATAAATTCCATATTAAACTCATTGATTATTTGATCGTGTCCTTCAAAATCTTCTTTGAGCAAGTCGACAATTTGATTTGCTCTTTGTAGTCGCGTTGTATAATGTTTATCTCTACCTCGAGTAGAATATTTCATGGATTCGCTCAAAGAGTTGGCATGCCAATAATGGTCTAGTAATGTAGAACCACCAAATCGATCCCCGGTACCCGGTTCACCTATTATATTTCACACATTGCCATTTGCATAAGAATTTACATATTTAAAAATGAATTAACCATACAACCATATTCAAATTATTGAATAACATTCACATTGTAATAAAAATTTAAGAGTGAAAATTTTTACCTATGATAGCCCAGACTAATGTGTCAAGTCTTCGATTGATTTTTTTTCGTAATAAAGTATATTTGATGTAATGTCATAACCTCTCCACAAGATTCGTTGTGTTCATATAGCCATGTTGGTATAATCGATTGTACCGAGGCCACATACCTCGCCATAGACACTCCAACCCGGTCCAACCTGTAGCAACATACGTGAGAACTGCTTTCTCATCGGCATACGTCAATTTGAAATCTTCATACCTTGTGTTGAAATCTTCTTCCGTTAAAGATTCCAATAATCCACACATGTCATTGTATAAAGGACTCTTTTTGGCCTCACTCACTTTTGGAATCAAATTTTCTACCCATGTTTTTTAAACATGAAACCAACATAAAAGCAAATGACATTTTGTTTGGATTCTCCCTTCTTCGACATTTTCCCAAGAAGCCGTGTCACGATCTATGACATATTTAAAGGCGTTATACTCGGTCTTGCTTTTGTCAATGACTATGGCGTTAGGTCTAACATTGCCCATCTTCTCAAAAACAGCTTGCAATGTCAATTTTAAAGCCATAGATTCATGTTTTTTTATCTACATCTGCCGAACATGACATGAAAAAAATAGGCATACCCAACATTCTAGAATTTGGGCACATAGCGGCATATAGTGGAAGACCATATTGATTAGTCTTAAACGTTGAATCAATAGCCCATGCTGAATTAGGCGTAATATTCATTGCAAGTTCCCGCATCCATGGTGTTTGAATGACCAATACGAAAGGTTGTTTCTCTGGGTCTTCATGTTCCGGATTATAAGGTTGATGAAATATCATCATATCTTTAGCATTCCAATCTTCAACACTTGCATGAATGTTTTCCCAATCATCATTATGCACAACAGCTCCATTTTGCATTTTGTATGTCATGTTTCTCACATCTTTTGATGTAGGAATAAATCGATATGAAACCCTTTTATATGGTTCCGCTAACTCTCGAAGCATATCTATGAAAATTAAAAAATGAATACATATTTTAGTAATTGTTCAAGATTAAATCAATTTATACCAAAACAAATTCTATGCATATATAGATGAAAGAGCATTTACACAAATTTGACATTAAAGGAAAAAAAACTATACACAAAATCCTTCTCAAATTTCCTGCCAAATTTAAACTATCTGCACGTCTTCGTGCAGCAGATAATGCTGATTGTACATCGTTCAAGTTGTGCAATTTTTCCCTGAGTTTCTCTTTTGCCATAGGATGTAAAGGAAGGAAGTGAACATCTTCATCTGAATTTGGAATATGTCCAGAGTAGGACGTGTGAATCAAAATCTGTATCCAAAACATGGTAATATTCAGAATAAAGTATATAATTTGTAGTATTATCCCAAAAATGTGTATGTTATGAAATGAAAAATAATTGACCAACTATACATGGTTATATAAATAATGTACAAATAGAACATGATGTTTAAAACTATACCTCAATGTCTTTGTTTTTGTCAGTTGGTTCTATGATTTTAAGTATGAACTCACAACCACAATATTTTGCGGTACTGTACTGTGGCTTTTGTGTGACATAGTCTTCTTCAGGTGCAACTGGTATTTTATGCCCTTGTCTGTAATTTCCACCTCGATTGCATCGTAAAAGTGTAACTTGTGCAGGACATGGTTTTATAAGAGTCCATACGTCTCTTTCCTTGAAGCACACCTATTCCATACAAAATAGATATATTCAATTTTATTCTTTAAATGATAAATCCATTCTTATACTATAAGATCATGATTTAAGAGTAAGTATATTTACCTGACATAATTGAAATGAAATGTATTTGAAACAATTATAATTGAAATACAATATGATAAAATAACATACCTTGTATTCCACTACAAGCTCTTTCAACTTATCATCAAATTGCTCCGGTCGTACTTGTATGACACGATCATATACAAATTTCTTCCGTTTCGGCCGGTTTGATCTTTTTGGAATTTGTCTAGTTGTTCTTGATGATGAACACTCCACACATGTTGATACAAATTGTTGTATATAAGGTTGTGGAATGCCATGAGCTCGAGCTCCAACTAGCCAACCCATTTTTGTAATTTCGTCATGTGTAGTTTTAATCCCATACTGTGGATGTCTAGATGCATGTGAATTCTTGACAATGTTTTCCCATTCCTCCACATATGGTAAGCAAAGATGGGAGGATTTTACAGATTTGTTGAATAATCTCATTTCGTTAGTTCGAGAATCTAGCTTCACATGCATAGTGTCCTCAATGGCTCGCCATTTTTTCAAGATAGACTGGTGCAATTTACCATCGGCTTGACCAGGGATAGACCATGAAGGGTCAACATTAAGAATGCTCTCACATGTAGCTTGGATTTGACCTTGCAAGCATTGAATCATAAAAATATAAGATTTCTTGGTAAAGAGATACCACATTGATGTAGCACAAAATATGAGTGAATCACATGTTTCCAAGCGCCCTTGAATAGCATCATCATCATCTTGAAGTTCTCCTTCTGCTATATTAGAGAGCTCAATGGCCCCTTCATCATCATCAAGAGTAGAGAACTCAATATACTCGTCTTCGTCACTCTCCAATAAAGTATCCACGTACCTCGTAATTTCCTCCATTGTTTTTTTGTGTATCCTTTAAATGTTAAAAGAATACATAGTTAAGACATGAAAAAAAAAATTGATATGAAACAAGTAAAAAACATGTATACAACCCGAAGTAAATATTAAACAATGACTCATTTACTCTTTATATAATTTATTTTATTAATAATCATGAGACCAAAATAGAAAATAATATGACTTTAATCCCAATATGCCTAATACTTAACTCCAATCCCTAAAGGACCAAGAAGCTTAAATTCGGAAGCCGGAATGAAAAAACAGAAAGCTGAGAGATTGAAGGTTTCTTTACACTAGAAGCGAGAAGCCGCGAGGAGAGAAATTTCAGCCAATAGGAGGCCTAGAAACCAAGGAGACCAATTTCTCATTGGCTGAAATTTCTCTCCTCACGGCTTCTTGCCTCTAGTACAAAGAGGCCCTGAGCGGAAAAAAGAAACAAAGATTTGGACGTTTACAAGCCAACCCTTGGGGGTCAGGGCTAAGAGCAAGAAGAAGTTGCAGTGCTATGAATTAGAGATTTTACTGCAGGAGAAAGGTTTCATTGGGGGAGATGATACATCAATAGAATAGACAGGTGTTTTTGAAACACTTCAATTTACAAAAAGAATGAACTTATCAAAGAAGTCTTTTGATGGGATGTCAAAGTGCAGACTGCGTTCGAGCCAACAAAGAATTATGTTATTTATAACATTCTTGAATAAGATCCTATGTAGACTTCTTTTTTATTCAAATTTATTTTTCTTTTCATCAACACATGCAATGTTCTTCAACAATTCTAATGATACAAAATTTGGTCCCATTTGAATTATATTTTTCGCAATATGATCAATTGAATTTGTCATTTTCAAACTATGAATCCTTGGTCCTCTAAGGCTTAAAGCAAAGGAAAAAAAACCTAAATTCAATAGATAAATAAAAATACTAAACTAAATGGCATTAAATCTAAATAACACCAAAACTTTAAATGAATACGTACCAATTTTAAATTCTCCAAGAACACACTTCCGGAAATATGTTTCAATCATTCGGTTGTGGTACAAATAACTCCAACTCCGTCACAAAAACAAAAGCCTCCAATGAAACTCCAACGCCTCAATGCTCTATCACTAAAAAATGCCACCATAATAAGCTCCAATACTCCATCACCACAAAATCCATCGTCTAAAAAAATCCAATACTCCACCACAAAATTGGTCATCATAAGAAACTCCACTCTTCGAGTGAAGAAAATCACTTAAGCTTTGGGTTTTTATGTTCTGGAGTATACAGTGGTTGCACGAGTGGGGGCATGTGTGGGGGCATACAGTATCTAGCAAAACTGAGTCAAACTTTTGAAATTTTCGATTCAATCAACAATGTAAAGAATTTGGTAATAGGTCATCACAAGCTATAAATTGTGTAAGATAATACTTTAAGTAGGCTACATTTTCATGGGAAAAAAACATCTTTCACATTAATATGTACAAAAAAATTACATTTAACGGAAACTATGTTCCGTGATTCACTTTTGCATCCTCTATCACAAAACAATCTAGTATTTTGTCCACTTGCCTTTGCTAGCTAAAACAGTTTGGATTCGCTTTGGCATGCTCTCATATAACCTTCTACACTCCTCTGGTGTAATGGAAGCCCAACATTCTTCAATACGCTCCCACAATTCTAAAATTCCCATTGGAGCACTTTCATATCGATTGAGACGGTGTTTTAGCCTTGCCCAAAGGTGCTCAATAGGATTTAAATCGGGAGATTGTGCAGGCCATTGAAGAACATTAAGCCCATGTGATTTCAACCATTGGCGGACACTTTTTGCTGTATGTTTGGGATCATTATCATGCTGAAAAATTAGATGGGACGGATCAAGATCATAAACTATAATACTGTACAATAAATCTTTCTGCAAGATTTCCTTGTATTGATGCTGATCCATTCTTCCTTCAACTCTACAACAAATACCAGGACCCTGGAACGTCATGCAACCCCACACCATTACCGAACCACCACCAAACTTTACTGTTTGTTGAAATTGTCTTGAATAAGAAGATTGTCTATCACGAATCCAACACCAACTGTGACCATCTGAGCAAAATCGGTTTACCTTTGTCTCATCAGAGAAGATCACGCGCTCCCAATCACAAATGGTCCAATGTTCATGGCGCCTAGCAAATTCAAGTCGCTCCTTGATGTGTTTCTGGTTCAATTTTGGCTTCTTCTGCTTCACTTTTGATCTGAGCCCTGCAGCACGTAACACCCTTCTCACTGTATCAACACTTACAGTAACATGGCATTCTCCACGCACATATTGAGCAATCTGTGTTGCAGCATCAATGCCTCCTAATGTGGCAGCTTTGATGCATACTCTCTTCTGTGCATCTGTTAGTACTTATGGTCTACCTCCACAACTAGCTTCAAGATCAGACAATCTCTTCTTTCTAATCCGTGCAACATAACTCTGAGACACCTGCAACTCATTTGCTACATCTCTTGTAGAACTACCAGCTTCCAACTTGACAACAATAGAGTTGTTGAGGTCTCTTCTAGCAGTAGCAGAAAGCTCCTTCAAATGTACCATGATGATAAAACAAGATCAACAAAAAGAGGTAAAGAGCTTCCATTGAAGGACTATGCAATGAGTATAACTATCTAAGTCTTAAACCTCCTACTTTGCATTGATATTTATGATCATAAAGTTCATTGTGTTTAATGTGGAAGAGGCATGCAAAACTGAGTCATGCCACATGTTTGAGTTGCATCATCAATTTTTCATCTAAACTTTGACATTTGGTTTTGTGGATTGATTGCCACATACCACACTTGAAGCAATATCTTCTGACAATAAAGATTAAAAAAATTATGCTTTGTGTTATGTGCAATTCAAGTTCAAAGTTTCATTTATAACAAGTTGACTCAGTTTTGCTACTCACTGTATGTGGGGGCCTATGAGTGGGGGCATATGTGGGGGCCTGTGAGTGGGGGCATACCTTTTTTTTCAGTCTCTTCTATGATTGAATTTGGCGTTCTGCTGTGATTGAATTTGGGTTACGCGGGTGGGCCACACGCTGCTGTGGTTGACTCCACCTCCACCTCCGCCCGGGTCCCAATGACCTACTGTGGCTCCCCGGGCCCCGCGACCCTGATCGCTGCTGCTGCCCCGGCGCGACACGTGGTTAGCCCGCAGCCGCTGGATCTCCAGGCGTCATCCAAGGGCCCTCCCCAACCCTGCCGGCGACTGGACAGGCGGTTTTCACCGCGCCTGAGTGTCGCGGCGCGGCTCGGATCCCGCGCCCGCCCCGGATCCCGCGCCCGCCCCGGATCCCGCGCCTGAATATGCTTTCCGACAGCAAATTTTCATTATTTCCAATAGCAGGGTGGGGTACAGCCGCGTCAAACTTTGAAAAGAGAAGTTTGGAACCCGTCAAACGAGCTTTGGAGAGCCTCGGTTTCCGCGGCAGGGTTGAGATGCTCTTACAAGCCTGAGGTGCACTGAGGTTCAGTGAAGTGATCGAAGACGAAGCTGCAGAGGATATATTCCTTCATTTGAAACTACGCAATTGATTGCAGAGCCGATCGAGGACGTCATCTAGTTCTTGAATGGTGAGCAAGCTGCCAGTTGCCTTGATTAGTGTGTTGGAAATAAGTTTTAAGGGTCTTGGGTGGGCATCATAAGGTCTCAGAAAGCAACGGATCATCGGTGAGCACATCCAAGTTGCAAGCTAGAAGAGTTTTGATTGTTCTCTTCTCTTTGTACCGACAGATGGAGTTCCGCAAGATGGACTCTGCAATTCGGAAGCACGTGGTGAACAACGTTTTTCTTCCCTTGGAGCTTCCTCAAGTAGAAGACCAGTCGCGTGCTGGAGGGGGGATTTTTGTTCGATTGGTGGCTGATGTGCTCTCTGAGATCGTGCATGATGTGAAAGAGCTCCAGACGATTGAAGGCATGATGAGGTCGTGGGGCAGGGTGCAACAGGATTTCATGGACTGGAATGCTGTGCTCCAGAGCATTCAAGAACCATGTAGTGCGTTTTACCTGCCGATGCAAAACGCTTCTTTGACGGTATCGATGAATGGCGCATCGATGGCCACGCTTGCAGTGTTTCGCGTGGCGGCGCGGAACTCCGAGTTGATGGGCGCGCCCGGCGCGTTGTCGGGCACGTTTCCAGGCTGGTCCGTCACCACCGACGCTGATCGAGTGCGCAATGCGAGCTTCGCGAAACAGGTCGCTGACATGGCGAACCACGTTTTCGATGAGATGATGCCCCAGTCGAGAAAAGCAGGAGCCTCGCACGGCGAGGAACGCGACGTCGTGGACGCGGGCTACGTGACGGAGTGGCTGGTGGGATCCGTGGCGGGGCAGGCGACGATCACAGGCACGGCGGATGTCCAACGCGTGCAGAAGAAGATCCGTGACGATGTCTTGTGGGCGCCTGGGTCCCGTCTCCCGTGGCGTCGATCCGGTGAATACATGGCTGTCAAGGTCGTGCTCCACAGCACACTCGTGGACCGTCAGGGCGCTTCCGATGGCCTGCTCGCCTACAAGCTCGTAATGCTCAAATTCATGTCAACATTCTTGCGTTACGAGTTCGATACGGATGTGACTCTACAAATGCTCAGCAAGGTAGCGCGTCGAATCGCCAAACTCGAAGAGATACCGGTAGTGAAACCAGCCTGGATGGAACCCCATCTGAAGGCGATTTGCGAGATTGTGATCGAAGTCCGTGGAAAGCTTGATGAGCGGTGGTCCAACGTTAGGAAGCTTGATGATTCTGAAATCAAGCTTGATTTAAGCAAGCTGGACTTCAAGAGAGATCTCCACCATAGATTTCGAGCTGCTGGGCCGGACCTTCGAGTGGCGTTAGACTCTGGGACGTTGCAGCTTGGTAACCCGAAAGTTTACGTTCCAACGTGCTTAAGAAGGAACAAATCTTGTGGATGGCCTGATCTTAATCTGCTCAGCAGTGACGACGCCTCACTTTATGACATCGAAGTCTGGGTGCGCGATGTTTTGTTTCTTGAGCTTCAAGGCCACACCGATCGACCAGAAACGAAGCTTTTCAACCTTCTGGTGATGTATATCGATCGAGCCAAACGTTTCTACGATAAGGATTGCGTTGGCTCCAGCCGAATGATTCTTACAGCAATTACAATCGTGGCAGTGCTAGATCGCCTGGCGGGGCGAGAGTTTCCTCTGCTACTTGAGTACCACACGGGGGTGGACATCAGCGTGCTGGAGTTGCTACTGTTGCCGCACCGTCACGACATGGAGCATTTGCACAAGTTGGAAGAGTACTTCACGAGGCGGTTGAACAAGAGGCTCTATCGGATGTCCCTAATCTGTGAAGACGTGCCGTCACCGCAGTCGTTTTCAGTGCGTGAGGCGCAGCGAAATCCCGACGTTGCGAAACGGAAAGAGCAGATCGTGGAGTTTGCTCGTCAAGAGAAGTGGAAGAAGCTGGAGGAGCTTTCTGAAGCACGGGCAAAGTATCAAAGGCTTCTCCGAGATGCTGAGAGGAGGTCTTGCGATATGTATGAATCTTGGAATGGATACAGGTATGAATCGTACCACAGGGGCAATTGCACGAAATGCAGATTGAAACGAGGAGCTGCCAATATGAGCGTGAGCGTTTATGAGTTTCCTTTGCCGGAAAGTACGCACTTGCAAGACGCTGTGGTCGGGGAGCTCGTGGCGCCGACGTCGTCGTGGACGACCCTTCGTGACGCGTTACATGTTCTTCATAAGAATGTGCTGGGCGTTCAATTGGAACCTTGCCAGAAGCAAGGCACATGGCGGGATTACTCGTATCTGCAACGTTGGGTTCGCACTTCTGAATCTCCATTGATCGTCACTCTTTGCAGCACCACCAAGCTATTTGTGAATTCGCACTATCGATCGAAGAACCCAGGGGTATATCCAGACGAGGACTTCTTGAAGCCCAATGGATTCGACATCCATTTGATGGAATACTCCGGTGCGAATCTGGCCAGCAAACTAAAGTACCAAAAACTTCCGGATGTGAGATCGCTGACAACGCTGGATGCCAATGGACCTTACAAGTGCTTGCAGTGGACCATGGTCCATGGAGCTTCGCACACTGAAAATGAGGTTCTGTGCAAGCAGGACAAATGCCCACCGGAGCTCAACTTGGCAGAGTTCCATGCATTTGGGACGTTGCGAGCTGGGCAACGAATCCAGATTCGGAACATGGTCCGGGTGCTTGAGATGCGTGCCCTGTCATTGTCTCAGCCGAGTGTGGTGAACTTGCTTTCGCAAGCGCTTTGGGAGACTGGTCCACCGAACGGGGAGTGGTTTCGTGACACGCACCTTGATTTAACGGAGGAAGCATTTGCACGATACGCTCTTCAGCGGCTCGATTTTCAGTTGAGCAACGTTGGTGACAATTGGATGGATCACTTGGCGCTTTTGAGCATCGTCACTGTGGGAGCGCGCGTGTTGGCCATGTCTAAACCTGCTTGGGAAATGGCAGCCATGAACGTTCTTCGCAAGTGTCGCGAAATCATAGAGAATTGGTTCCAGAACATTGAAGAGGTGCTTGGAGGAATGATGGCATCTCCAATCCATGAGATACAGCGAATGCGTTCGAAGCTTGTGGAGGTGGCAGCCATCGCAGCGCTCACATTCGATGTGGACGCTCGTCATTTGGAATCCTTAAGCAACGAAGACGTGGTGTACTGGCTTCGAGCTCTTGCCCGCATTCACGACAACGTGTTGTATAATTCGGAGGCGTCGGGGAGTGGGTTTCAACGGAACCTCCTTCGGCGTGTGCAGCTGACCGCCTTACGTCTCGAGAAGCCTCTGGAACGTCATCTGGCGGAGCATGACGATTGCTTGGACGGTTTTGTAAGCTCTCACTGGACAGATGCTGGTCAGGGTTACATGGAAAAACGTTGGAAATGCTACGAATCTCCATGCGAACACTGGTGGACGACGACATTCAAGCACAAGTCGATCGATCATGGGACCACAAGCACGTTGCACGTGGACACCTTGCGGGGCTCTTTTCTTGTGAACGGACTTCCTGTGGGTCGGCTCCCTCGTGAAATCACAAGCCACGAGGATTACGCAAGAGTCTTTGGCTGCCATGTGTTTGAGGTTCAGCCAGCAGCCACAAGCGCAAGCTCGTTTGTTTCAGTTTTCAAGCTGAAAGACTCTGTGTTTACGTTCGCTGTGAACAACGGTCGCCTGACGGTCAGAGATCGGCGCCATGACAGCCACGAATATGAACTGTTTCCGAGCCGGTTCATAGAAGATGATCTACCTAGGCTGCTCACTAAGAATTACAGCCACTGGATTCATCTGCAAACGAAACGCATTCTGTTTCGTCCAGTGAAGTTCGACGACGACCATTTCGCAGATGATGAAGTACCCTTTGAGATCGATCTCACGTCGAAAGTTGTGTTGGAATAGCAACGAGATCGTAAGCTGGTCGATATTTGCAGCACCAGCTTCAAAGAGATTTACGATAGAGTGCTGCATCGCTTGGAGCTTCCTTCGTTTGTCCACGTCTTTGTCAACAACGCAAACGATGAGGTCCACGCAGAGTTCCCACGGATGGGTCTCAGCTTTCACATCAAAGAAGGCGTGTTGTGGTCGCGGGAGCAACCAGGGTTTAGGGTTTCGGACCAGCAGTCGCTTGGAACCCTGATTGGCTTGCAACAGGGAGTCCTCTTGGTAGAACAAGAACTACCAGGGAAGTGCGTACAACCCAAGCGTTCTCTGATCATGCCTCACACCATGGAGCTCTCGAGCAAGATGAGGATGCGACAGGGGGGCGGGCGAGATCATCCCGTGGTGAAAATCAATGAGACAAGTTTCCAATTCTCGTCACCGAGCTTCTTTGTTTACGATGTGGATGATCGGCTGCAATGTCTTCGAGCGCCGGCCAGCCAAGCGGCGTGGCTGTACCTGGCGCTCTTGCACGCCATGACAGCGCATCCATTGCCGGACCCTTTTACAGGATTGACGGGATCAGAGTCCGCCATGAGGCTCCTCCAGTCTCCCCGTTGCTGGTCATGTCAGCCCTACGACGCCAACTCCCTTTCCATCTTGCGCAACATTGCGAACCTGTCTCCGGGACGAATGTGGTATCCAGAGCATCTGCAATGCATGCAGACAGTGGAATGGCCACCGGGGCTGTTTCCTTCCACGGCGCTTGATGCGTTTCGTATCATCGTTGAGCAGCTCATAAAAGGGAGCCAGCAGTTAAAATTCCTCTTCCCAAGCTCAAATCAGCTAGACTCTGCGTTACCGAAAGAGTCTTGCGCTTTGCGCTTGAAAGGCTACTGGAGGTCACGAAGCTTTTTTGGACCGGAAGCAGTGATGAGCTCCAGATTCGAAGGAAAGGCTCCAGATCCCCAGTTGACAGCTATGAACTTGTCTACGGAAGAGGGGAAGAGATTAAGAGAGCACAGCGCAATGCGGACCTTGGCGGAGGCTGGATTTCAATGGCGAACCGCCAGATGCGAGCCTGATCACCTGTGTTCAACATTGTTGAATCGCCCGTCTTTGCGTGGTGCAACACACGCAGAATTTCGATCTGACTGTGTCAACGCGTGGCGGAAAATTGCTGCGGAAGATTTCGTCGATCATTGGATAAATCTCTACGACTTGGCAAGACAGGTCAACATACAGGACCGTCGCCACGAGTTTACCTTTTTGCTCTCACTCCTAGCGTTTCGTAACGTGGACTCCCGGCTCCTTTTCCTGCTCATGTGTGTTGCGGTTCATGCAAAGGAGTTTAAAAGTATAGATCCACCCAAGTATGAAAGCTACGAGGTCACAAGCCAGGCGGCTTTGGATCTCACCTTGGTGAGAGCGGAAATCGAACGCCATGAGATCTCCTTCGACGTTTGGGTGTGGAGTGGTGATGCTCAAATTCTCCAAACAAAGCTCAGACGAGCTGAGGATGTGGATGATCAGATGCGCGAAGCGTATCGTCAACGACAAACGAAGGATGTTGAGAGCTTGGTTGACAGCGCCCGAAGAAGTTGGCCCGAATCAACAATCTCTTCATCTTTGGTGTCTGCGACTATCGACTGCTCCAAGGCCCTTGCTGGAGTTTCCAAGCTCTTCATGCGGTGGCTTCATAATTTAGAACTGCACAGGTTTCTGTCTAACGTGAAAGAGAAAGTCTTCGAGCTATCTGGTCGAGTTACAATAGCTTTGATACCTGGTGGCCTTGGGCTTCCCATGAGTAGTAACTGCAATACTACTCCGTTTTGCTGTAAGCTTCCTGTAGGGAGGCTCTCATTTCAAGAGTCTTCTGAAGCAGAGGCTATCTTTCGAGCAGGTCACTTTAGCGGAGGTGTTATTGAGGGAGAGGAGAAGCCTAAGGCAGAGAAAATTCTTCATGATCTGGCACATCCTGTGTTTCTGAAAGCGGCTATCGCCACAGCTTGCCAAGTTTCCGAGCTCTTCAAAGCGGATCTGCGTAACAGTTGGGAGCAACGGTACAAGCTTCAGGCTCCGCCTTTAGTTGGTGTGCACAGAGAGCGCCTTGAAGCGAACCTGAATGTGTGTAAGAGGAAGGCGAGTGCTATTTGGAGCGCCATTCGTGACGCAGAGATGCCTTCTGAGCAGGATTTGAGATCTCGAGCGTTGGAAGCGGCAGGGTTATGGCGGCGTGTGACTCCCGTTGTTGTGCTCCCGTTGATCGTTACTCCTGCAGGTGATGAATGGCGAACTGTCAGCACGGCGTTGGGTGCGTTAGCAGTGATCTGGACGTTGGAACAGCAAGCTGAGCGATGCCTGCGTTTCTTGGGCACCAACAATGGCGTTGCATTGCAGAAGGAGCTCGCCAACACCGGTGCTCGCAACTGGAAACCCGTTGATCATCCCGAGTGGCTGCTTCTTGAGCTCGAAGGGGATTATAGGACTCGAAAGGTGCAAGTGGATGTCACGAATGCAATGCTGCAACCAAAAGATAATCAAAACGCTGTGTTGCAACTCAACATGGGCGAAGGCAAAACGAGTGTGATTGTCCCTGCCCTGTGTGCTTCCATTTCAGACGGCCATCAATTCGCTCGTCTCACAGTGCTGAGCTCGTTGTTTCGTATCAACTTCGATGCGTTGGCGTTCAAGCTCGGTGGGCTGCTCAGCCGTCGCGTGTACACCTTCCCTTTCTCTCGGGACATGAAACCTGCACTGAGCAACACCAGCGTTTCTCAAATGAAGGCGGCGTATCTTGAATGCATAGCCGAGCGTGGTGTCGTCGTCACGCGCCCCGAGCATCGACTCAGTGCACAATTGATGTCGCTGGAGCTTTGTCGAGCTGGTCAAGCGCCGGCAGGTGAGCTCAAAAACTTGCTGGAGATTGTCAACAGCAAAGTGGGCGACGTTCTCGACGAGTCCGACTTGATTCTTCAAGTCAAGTATCAAGTTGTGTACACGATCGGTGAGCAGATGAACGTCGACGGTGGAAACTTGCGTTGGAAATTGTCGCAAAGTGTTCTTCACAGCGCGAGACGGCATTTCCGTTCCTTGTTGAACGAATTCGGCTCGGACGCCATTGAGTTCAAAGACGCGGATGAGGGTCCATCTGCATTTCCTGACGTCCGGTTGCTCAACGACGACCTCAACATGCGCTTGTGTGAGCTGATTGCTGGCGACGTTCTAGGTGGACGAGACGAGGATCTCGCCATTCGTGAGTTCCAACAACATCAAAAAACGGTGATTCGATCCTTCGTTTTGAGCTCCAGTGTGTCGCTGGAGGACATTCACGGCGTGCTTCCAGAGGGACCGCTCCTCCACATCGTTTTGATCTTACGCGGTCTTCTCTGTTACGGAGTGCTCATGCACACGCTTCGCATGCGCTGGCGCGTGGAATTTGGGGTACGCCCTTCGGGTCATCCGAAGATGGCGGTGCCGTTTCGGGCCAAGGACGTGCCGGTGGAGCGCGCAGAGTATGGCCACCCGGACGTTGCGATCATGCTCACGCAGCTGAGCTATTACAACAGCGGTCTCACCAACGATCAATTGCTGGAGGCTTTCCAGAGGCTCAACCGATTGTCAACCCGGGACCATGAGTACAAACGATGGTTGCAACATGCTGATGAGAAGCGCTTGCCAGCAACGTTGTCCGATGTGAACCTCGACGACTTCCGGCTACGGGAACAGACACTCTTCCCCCTGTTACGACGCAACATGCGCGTGATCGACTTTTGGCTCTGCACCACCGTGTTCCCTGTTGAATGCAAGCAGTTTGCAGGGAAGCTGGTGGCATCTGCCTGGGATCTATGTGAGCGTGGACGTCGTCCCGTGTGTGGATTCAGTGGCACCAAAGACACCAGTCTGCTACTGCCGATCTCGATCTCGCAGCGAGATTTACCGCAGCTGCAAGGCACAGACGGCGCGGTGATTGCCAATCTCTTACGAGAGGAGAATCGGGCGTACAAGAATCTACCGTCGTACATTGACGGCCGCGGACTCCTGGAGCAAGTGAGGGACTACAAAGCGCGTGTTCTGCTTGATGTTGGAGCTTTGATGGTTGACCTGAGCAATCGTGAAGTGGCAACGACGTGGCTTGCAATGGTGGACCCGGGAATTGAAGCTGCGATTTACTTTGATGATCGGGACAATCAAATCATGGCGGTGGGCAGAGATGGCCACGCCGCACCGTTACCACTCTCGCCCTATCACAAAAAGATGGACGCTTGCATTGTTTACCTCGATGATGTGCACACGCGTGGAACGGATTTGAAGCTCCCAGCGGGGTATCATGCTTGTGTCACACTGGGGCGCGGCATCACGAAAGACTGCCTGGTGCAGGCGTGCATGCGGATGCGCCTGCTGGGAGCGGGCCATTCCGTGAGCTTCTGGGCGTCACACGAGGTTCATACTTCGATCCTGTCGTCGTCGTCATCAGCCTCCCCTCACGGGAGCCTCACGAGCGAGGACGTGCTGGATTGGGTCACTCGCAACAGTGCCAAGGCCATCAAAGATGGCTTTCGCCATTGGGGCGCACAGGGCATCACGTATTGTCGCAGGCAGGCGGTGAATAACCGGTCCACATCCATGTCGTTGCAGGAACTCGGTAAGCTCAACACACAGAAAGAGATCGTGGAGCTTGTGCAATGCTATGGAAACAAACGAACCGCCACGCTGTTGCCGGAAATAATCTCAGACTGGCTACGGAACGCGGCGGGAAACTTGCACGATGACACCATGATGGAGCTCGGCAGGCCGATTCTCAAGAGAATCAACGAGTATGCATCCAGTGTTCAGTACACTGTTCAAGTCCTGGATGAAGAGCAAGAACGAGAACTGGAGCACCAATTAGAGGAAGAGAAAGAGACTGAAAGGCCAGGAGCGGCCTCACCACACAAACCAAAGCTGTCTGAGGATGTGGTTGCTCTCGCCGCAGGGCGGTTCAACTCTCGTAGTGATGAGTTTTTACCTGCAGTCGAAGCGTTGCAATGCTGCACCTCACTGTGGCAACAAGCAGAAATCAAAGCATGGAGTAGCAAGTTCTACGTCACACGGGAATTCGCAACGGTAGTTGCATGGAATAGTCCGACCAGTGGAGCTGATTTTCTGCGGCCGGTGGCGTGGGTAGTGGTCATTCCAAGCACGGCTATTGTGCTTTTGAGCTCATTCGAAGCCAATGAGCTGATACCCGAGTTTCGACGTCGAAACAGAGGAGCTGCATGTCTGCATATGTTTGCGCCGCGCCGTCGTGAAGCGCAGGACATGATGCTGCGGGAGCCTGCACTGGCGCTGCCTGTTGGAGCGTTCAAGAAGGTGCACTTGCGTCTGGTTGCCCAATTGCTCGCATTCTCAGGCTCGGCGTTTTTTGCGAGCAAGAGTGAGGAGTCGGCATACTGCGAGTTTCTGGGACTGTGTCCTCGCCCTCGCAGTAGAGCTCAAGACGAGGCGTTTCACCGCGGCGACATCAGTTTGGATGGGTTTGTGCTCCCAGAGAGCCGAGATGAGGTTGCACCCAGATTGCAGGCAGCCTGTGGCTTTCGCCTAAGCCCAGTGGGATTCATGGCTGAGCTCCTCTCTGCTCGTGGCTGGCATGGCTACCCTTGCTCTTCTCATGTGGGTCAGATTTTGTGCCTTGGCAGGTGCGCCAGTAATCTACCGATCAATCCCTGAAGGAGGAACCAGGATATATGTATAGGAGGTATGCCACCCTAGTTGTGCCACTACGTACTAATACTGTACATATCAGAATTTTGAATGTAAGATACTGATACATATTGTTCACAAAGTGGCTCAAATAGGGTGCTTTGCCTTAACGCTGTAATGAGGATTAAGTATGTATAGGAATGCCAGAAGAGTAGTTCAGTTACTGCGTGACAGTTTTGATCAATGTAAAATACACACTCCTTGTAGTAAATTAAGACTACCGTACCAGGCTCTTTTGCTACATTTTATCAGAAGCAATAGTAGTTCTCAAGATGAGAATTTAGCTATGGAGAATGATTCACTTGTGGTTGGTCCAAAGCACTCCTAAAGTTATTGATAGTTAAAATTTTCGTTTCTCACTATGACCCCAAAACTCAGAATTGGTGGTGGCCGGAAAACACGGGGCCCCTGAATTTAAAAAGAAAAAAAACACGGGGTCGTACACTGAGGGGTATGACGGGGCGCTGACGGGGCGGTGTATGACGGGGCTGATGGGACTCGTTGCTCTCAGCCTGATGGGACTCTCTTCTCTCACTTCTCTCACTTCTCTCTCTCACTTCTCTCTGTTCGCAGGGGAGTCGAGAGTTCGAGGATTGCAGAATGGAGAATTTGCAGAGGAGACCGTAAGCAGGCGGAGGTCGAGGTTTAGAGAAGCTCTGGCAGGTTTTAGGGTTTCGAGATTTTCGTTTTTGATCACCCTGGGGTGAGTCGAGAGTTCGAGGATTGCAGAATGGAGAATTTGCAGAGGAGACCGTAAGCAGGCGGAGGTCGGAGGCGATCGGAGGGCGGAGGAGACCGTAAGCAGGCGGAGGTCGAGGTTTACAGAAGCTCTGGCAGGTTTTAGGGTTTCGAGATTTTCGTTTTTGATCACCCTGGGGTGAGTGCTAGGAGAAGCAAGCGCAGGAAGAGGAAATTAAGAGGAGAGCGCGGGTCAGAGTGCGGAGAAGCTCCCCGGAGTGGGAGATGACGATGGCAGTGCGGCACCGCTCAAGGCAAGAACGTGCTTGTTGTGGGCTGTGGTAATACGGGTATGGAAATTGCGCTCGATTTGGTGAACTTCGGTGCCAGGCCTTCTCTCGTCGTTCGCAGCGACGGAGCCCGAGGTTGTGGAAACGAAATCGAATGATGCAGGGGAACTGACGGAGCCCACGACTGTGAAGGATTCGATTGCGAGGAAGCTTTCGGAGCAATTGAGGCCCGTGGAATTGATTGTGGAGGACGTTTCCCATCAACATGCTGGTCATGCTGGCGCGCCGAGGGGGTCCCCTGAGACGCATTTCAATGTGAAGGTGGTCTCCGAGGGCTTTCAGGGATTGAGCCTCGTGAAACGCCATCGCCTCATCTACGGATTGCTGCAGGAGGAGCTTCAGAACGGTTTGCACGCTCTCTCCCTCATCACCAAAACCCCCGCTGAGGTTTTTGACAAACCCTAGAATTATTGTAGAATTGGCTTTGTGAATTGCTTTGGACAAAATTGTCCATCTACTGTCATACAGAAATTTTTCATAGTCTCTGAAATGGGAGAATTCTTCAGCCTGCATGAAGTGCTGTGCTTGAGAGTTAATTAATTTCTGGTGGATGAGTTTCGCTGTCAAATATAGTGTTCTGAGATGCAAGAGTTGAATGCAAATGTGCAGCTCCTACCCACCTGTAGTTATGTGTATGGATTATTTGGTACTACCATCACATAATCGTTGTTACATGTAAAGTGAAAGCATTGTTGCAGATGATGTACTGCCTGTCTGAGGGCCGATTCCAAGTGATGTCACATTGGAGCTCAAATTCAGCTGAAATGGCCTTGAGTCCAGTGTGGCTGCTATTGTGGAAAGATAGCATTTGAACCATTTTGCTAATTCTGCAACTTAGTTTTGCAACCTAATTGGCATGTCAGGTGGATTTGAAATTTGAGTTGGATTTCATTCGTGGCTTAAATCTTTTTTGACACGTGGCACCCCTCCAAAGGGTCCCGTGGCACCAAATTAAATTAAATGAAAAAATTTAATTTTGAATGAGAGAATTCGCATCTGATGAGCCCAAAATTGTACGTCGTGACACTATGACCCCAAAATTTTCGTTTCTCACTACTAGGACCATACACTGATTATAACATGTGATCCTAGACTTAGTGTCTTCTGGTGAATGCCATTGTCCTAGTCGTGAGTAGGTTTTTGCATTGTGAATGGGAATCAATCAGTAATCATCTAATCTCTCAACCATTCACGAGCCTTTTGCATGGATGATTAGTGATACAATATTTAACCCCTAAACGTCCAACCGTCCAGAAAGTGGAGGATGTATAGAATCAAACACACTTTTCTCATCCATCATTGACTTTTTGCAGCGTGGATGTTTTACTATAGATTTTTTGGGAAGTTAGCTTTGTGCATGAGTGATCCAATTAGAAAGGGGATGATTTGTGAAAATTTTATGCCTCATTTCATGTTGTAGTGATTCACCCAAAATTTCGAAGATTTCAATGTAAAAGTGATGTTAAGAAAGTCAACTCATAAAATGAAGCAACCAAAAAATCTCCAAAAATCACTACATTTAAGATATTACATTTTAACCAATCACAACAAATTTCATGTACAAATTGTCAATATCTTATTCGTAATCAAATAACAAAAGAATTTTCAATTTCAAGTTTCAAATTTTACACAAAATTATTGGTGATAGCAATCGCAAATTTAAGTGTATGAATAGAATCTAAAATTTCTGATGAACAACTTTTATTCATACATCAAGTTCAAAATATCCCTTTGGACTGCATTTTATGATGCATCTTTGCAAAGCTACCGAATTTGGAGAGGGGTGAGGACGTTTAGGGGTTAACCCCTAAACGTCACAGCGTTCAGAAACAATATGACTAACAAATTCAAATGTTCACTACGTTCTCATCAATGCTTGGATGAAAGTCATCTAAATTTTTGGAGATACTTCATCAAATTGTCGTCCTATTTAATGGTTGGATTTAGTCATACTTGAGTACATATTTTTCTAAAATTAAAAATGTAAAATTATGTCAAGTCGTTGATCAAGCCAAAATTGCATTGACTGTAGTTCAAAAGTGGCCTTGCAAAAATGAGGTCATAGATTTAACACAAATTTCAAAAAATCACCATGTTTAAGAGTATCTCATTTCAAATTCATTCCAACAAATTTTACTCAAAAAATATTAAAATTTTGTTTGTAATTGAATTTAGAAGGAGTTTTTAATTTTAACTTTCAAATTTTATAATTAAATATTGGTGATAGTATCAGTGAATCGTACTGTACCAATGGAATCTAAAATTCAAAATCTAGAACTTTCATCTGCATATTAATTCTAAAATATTCTTCTGAATAGTACTTTACGATGATTTTTCTCAAATTGTCAATTCCAAGGACACCCTGGTACGTTTAGGGGTTAAGGCAAATCAGCTTCTCCTTTGGAATCAACATAAGTAAGGTAGAAGCACCTAATTATGACATTATCTTGAAATCCGTGATCTATGACTCACGTAGAAAAGTGTTATGAAATGAATACCATTCCTAAAATCTGTCACAATTAGGTGAGTGTCACAATTAGGTGCTTCTACCTTCATCAGGAACTTCAAGGCATATGAACATGGTGCCATGATGGTGCACTGAAATGCAATTAAGATAATTTGGTGCCAACCTCCATACCAACCTAGTATGGATAAAATAACACTAAAATGACCTGTATGCGGCCTTTGGTGTTAAAATGACACGAAAATAGTCTGGCCCAACTTTTCCGATGTTAGCATGTTTGGGGCTTTGGTTTGTCTTTTGATAGAGTTTCAAAGTAGCAAGACTTCTATTATTTGTCAGATCAAGTTCTTGTGTTCCCATTAAGTTAGCTACCTCACATTCAAACACTCGTAATGAACAACCACTTTGATGCCCACTAATAAGTACACTAATAGAGGATGTGAATTATCGTATCACTAAAGTGTCTATTCTCGGCGGAGGAGAGTAGTTTTGTTCCAATGGCCCTTTGTCCGGTGGGCACTGGGTCATTAACATTACGAACAAACACTTTATTCACGCCGGCCTTGAAAAAAGGTCGGAGTTTCTATCTATCTATCTATATGAATTATCGTGATGAATTTTCCCTTTGACATCGTTGAGATGCCAGGTATACGTGATGAATTAGAACTTGAAGGTATGAGTTTCTTTCATTCCATTCCGTTTTTCAGGGTGATACACAGAGCTATGTGCACTATAACCCCTAAATGACAGAGGGATTAAGGGCAGAATCTAGATGTATTCTAAAATGTTACTTCTACAACTTTGATGAAGTTTGGTCTAAAAGAGAAAATGAGAAGCATGATGTTCAGTAATTATCTGTACGGTCAAACATTCAAAAAAAAATTTAGATACTCATTTAATGAATTTAGAAGCATTTATCATTTGATATCCACCAAAATTACAAATTTCAATTTTAGAATTTGAAATTTGGTATGATTGGTTAAAACTAGACATTCTATTCTAAAATTCAAAAAAGAAATTTTTTCCAAAGGAGAGAATAGCATTAGTTTCCCGAAATAGTAAATTTTATAACACTAGGGCAATATTGAGGTCTTCGTCTTTGAAAAATTCTCCTCGATGGAGTTTAACTCGAATTGACATGATTCAATTTGGGTTGGTAAGTAGATTTGATTTCCTATTTGATTTGATTTTATTAAAATATATTTTTCATCTTAAGCAGCTCGTAAAAAAAGGCAACGACCATTTTATGGTTGTTCAACCACTTAGAGGATAACCAACACTTATTATGAATTTGTTAGAATTGGGGGCATTTTGGACAAGGGAGTATTGTGTCTAGCTTTGCAAATCAAAGAGGAGGTTTCATTGATGAGTTTCTATATATTACAATGTCGCAATTTTGGAAGGAATGAAAAGCAATAATTTGTTAAATATTCACCATTGAACTTAGGATATGAAATTGCAAAAAACCATCCGATTTTTTTCAAAGTAAGATGATATTGTTAAATATTGAATGAGTGTATGTACGTTTAGATGAATAGATGATGTTTCATCCATAATTTGGGTTCATGGATGTAAATAGCTTCATCGTCCCGAAAAAAAATATCGTTTTGCGCCAATGGTCTAAGAATTCATCCTCAATAACTCTTTCGATTAGCCTCATCTCTTATATTAAGTACATAGCGTCACGATACCATGTCACGACCTTGCTTGGTATGCGTCATGATACCATGTCACGAAATCATCCATGTCTTTCATCCAATTTTTCATCATGTTCTCAAATCGTTCTCCACAGTTCCCATGATGTCCCCGAAAGCTTTGCATCACATTCCCTAGCGTCCCCTTCATGTTCCCCAACGTTCCTTAATGTTCCCTAATGTTCCCATCATGTTTCCTAATGTTCCCACGTTCTCTTTATGTTCCCGAAGTTCCCATGCTCCTTTTGTGTTCCCAATGCGATGTTGGTGCATTGCAACAGGGTGTTTGCTAGTGAGAGGTATGGACATAGGAAGTTGCCCTCTTGAAAGCGATTCCACACACAAGCGAGTCCATGGGGAAGCATACTTGCAGAAGAGACCAGAGCAACTGGACTGACATAGTAAAAGAGGAAAAATGAATAGATTATTGATATTCCTAAATAATCACAAGTTGGGCAAGAAACTTAGAATGATGCTCGGATCCACATTGGGATGTTGTCAAAACTGTGTATGACCACTAACATGAATTTGCTCATATAATCCATCTCATGTACATGGAAAAATTTGTCCTAGTATATATTAGCCTCATATGTACTCCTGGGCCTCTTGGCAGGTGCATCAATGTTTCAATTGTAACGAATCGTCTTATAATTCATTAAAGAGTCAAATATACATACCTGTTAATCTCGAGAGTGAATGCATCATTTCCAGAATCATTGAATCTGCTATTGGACATGCCTAGCTTTTAAATGCACAATTCAGCTATATTTGAAAGACCTGCAAGCTCGCCTATATAAGTACAGAATTAACTAACCTGGAAGAAATAGATTGGTAGGTCTAAGATTAATGAATGGTACAATGGTTTTTGTACACAAATAATTCTAAGCACGTCCCATGTGCTTGCCACCCACGCCATAGTTGCCCACTAGCCGATGATGATTGGTCAGCTCTTTCCCTGCCACCAAAAAGAACGCCGTATGCCTGTGCACATGTATCAACAACAAGAAGAATTTAACAACTCTGAATTCATCTTTACTGTCATAAGGTTCTTCAGCCCATGGCCCCATGCACTGCTCACCTTCGAATCAGGCCATGTTATGCGAGGGAATAGCATCCAATATTCGAGAATAAGGGATTAATTCTATCAAAGATCTTGACCTTAAGAGCGGGTGAGCAAGGTTTGGGTGAGCATAGTTATTTTATTTTTACAATATTATAAGGCTCGCCATGCTCAGTACCACATGAAGGAAGGGGTGTGATCTACAAAGGGCTTAAGAACCTTATGATCATTCCATCTTGGCACAATTAACTCATAAACAATCTTATGTTACCAGTACTCTGCAATATTAATAAACCGTACTTTCATGATGATTGATCCAAAGTAATTAAAAAAGAGTGCATTAAATTTAATAAGCTTAAAAAAAATCCCAGTCTCATATATACTCCTATGACCTATGTTTGAGAAAAGGTGGCACTCCCCATGGAGATGCCCAAGCAAAATCACTATGCATGCGTGGAATTGGGCACCACTTGCCCCGGCATCTCCCGTGCCAGTGCCACCTTTCCTACTAGTGTGTATTTTAACGTCCCAATGTTGTTTTTGGCGGAAAGTGGTTGCTTTCATATCTTTTAGAGTTGAAATAAGAGCTTTAAGCTAAGTACGTATCAAACTGTACCGAGAGAAAGAAGAAACCATATCCTACAAAAGAATATATATATTTTGAAAGTTACTATTAATTAGCTTTCAAAGTGGAGTTTAATTTCAGGAGGGGGAATCAAGTTTTTCGCTAACTGTGTCGATTGATCACGTACTTGAAGAAGTTGAACATGCGGGTGTTGGAGTCAAAGTCGATGTCGGAGGTTTGGTCCAGAGCCGATTTCATGTGATACAACCAGCGAGCGGCTGCTCTCTCGGTGATGGGATACGGCCCATGGCGTGCAATGAGAGCGGTGTGGCCTTTTCTCTGAGCATATAAAGGGGGGCCTCCCATCCTCTGAATGAAGAACTCATACTGGTTCTGGATGGCATCGTCCTTGGTGGCATTTGCAAATATGCTTCGAAACCATTGCTGCTCGTCACTGTACACACTGCATGCACCCCAAGTACGTAGAGCATGTCAGTACGCATTAGCTTAATTTCTCAACTACATAACTATATATTACTTAATTACCACTGAAAACGTACATGAGAAGATATAAAGAAACAAGCGCAACGCAATCCGATGAATTCGGCACTATGAAGGAGGACTTGGTTATTCAAATTAGTTGCTTACTTGTTGTAGAAATTAGTGGACAGCTGCACAAATGTGTCAAAACCAAGCCTCTCGTATAAATTGACATCGTCAATGGCTACGGCATCATCCTGCCTCACCCCACTCATGCATGACGCTTGTCTCTGCAACGCCTGCATTTTGGTATTTATGGTAACTAACTGGAACCAATGCATTCAGTCCGAGTCCAATATATTACACAAGCTTGATTCAAATAGTCTTCCACAATCATGCACTCGCTTGAGGCCTCCTTCCAGCAAGGCAACTGACAGTCTTCTGATTCACCTGTAGGAAACTAAATCTGTTACCCCTCAGCATATACAAAATACACCTCTACTAGTGAAGTTTTCGATCAGCGAATTCAGAACTTATCTCTAACTTATGAATCTCTAGGACAGCACACTATTCAGAGGGTGAGAGAACAGCGACTAGCGATTATAAAGTTGAAAAACTCTTCTTGGCATATGTCTAATATTGGATCAGGAATCTCGATAACTACGTGCAGTGCAACCACTCAATCGAAAAAGAAACCAGGAAGTTAATTGGATATACCTTCTCATGCACTAAAGAATAATAACTAAACTGGTGGTGACGAGACATGAGGTACGTCGACCTTGCAATCAGGAATTGAACGTTCGCCGCGATACAGGTATGCATGTATCGATAGAGATGCACAACGTAAGTAAATATGTGCAGAAGTGAGATACTGGAGCTAGCAGCAGACAGACAGAGGCGAGCTTTGTGAATATATATGGGCATGGATTTAGAACACATATATATACCAGTTGATCTTTGAATCTTTGCACGGGACATTCAAGAATCGAAGCTAGCTTGAGAAAGTGAGTAGTGTAGGACACTTTCAAAACGCCTGAGAATTGGCAGGCGAATCGAAAGGTGTGAGTGGCTGGGCTTCGTGAGAATTGGCACGGGCTCAGTAATCGAGCGTCAGTCGGCGGCCTTGCGCGGCGTCCGGCACGGGATGTGGCGCCTCGACGGTGGTTCCCTGGTTGTTCCCAGGGCTCCCATTCTCTTCAGTTAACGAAGTTAGGGCTCTCCTCACTTGCACTCACTGAACGGGGAGTTTTCCAACGGAACCAGCTAAAATCCAATAAGCAACCGGTTTTAGACAATAACCCATCTGCTTATTACTTACGTGTCACTTAGATAGCATTGGGGTATCACAAAATTTATTTGGATTTTAGCTTAAAACTATGAGTTTCAACCAGTAATTTGGCAATTTCATTCGGCTGATTTTACACTAACTGTCAGATCTCCCCATACATCGCTTGTACTGCATAACATTCTTCAGCCCTCCTACTATTCACCTCCGAGTCTGGCAGGCATTTGTCAAGGGATCGGAGGAATCGAAAAGAATTTTCTCTAACTTCAGCTGGGCCAAGCAAAGAGGGTTGGAGAGTTGAATTATTTTATTAGTAGTTTCTCTACAGTGCTGCTACAGTTTAAAGGGTGTGGTCCAACAAGGTATGAAGAACGTTATGTGGCAGAGGCATCCAGATGATGAGCACCTTACAGCCTACAAGGTTGTATCCTTTGTAACCGATAGAATTTTGGTAGCAGTCTCCAAAGCCGGCTGAAATTTTCAAAGGAAGTAAGGAATTTCAGTGGGAACATGAATCAAGTGGAATTATTCCATTTGAGTAGTGTTTGAAAAAATTATGAGAGTTCAAAGATCAATTGGTATGTATATGTTCTGAATCCGTGCCCTGATTTGATATCTTAGATTTGTACATTTTGCATTAGTTATCTATTTTTTTTCGAGGATTTTTAGGACATGTTTTTGGTTAAACCTGTAGGTTGGTAGCACCTTGGGCACCTCAATGTCCAATAATTAATAAAAGTTGCAAAAATTTGTTAGGGAAAAAGAAAAAGAAAAAGAAAAAAAGGATTTCCTACATTTGTGCATTTTCAAATTTAACATATAAAATTGTGCACTTCATATTTTAAATCTTAAATATGATAATGGCATTCACCTAAAAACTTTCATTCTTTATTTGCGGCTGATGGCCGTCTTCTTTCATTCCTTAATTTGTCTTATTTGTCTAATTTGTTTAATTTGTTTATAGTAACTCCAGGCTCTATGGTTTGGAGGCAGTTTATAAAGTAAGAACTTTCTATACATTTTTATGATTTGGGCATTTTCAAATTTAATTATTGTTTATTTGGGCAAGTATGTTCTAGAATTTCTAAAAGAATGGGCATGAGTTTTAGCAATTAATTTTGGCCTAAAGTGCTACCAACCTACAATAGGTGTTTGGCTTTAGGTCGTCCTACCTTCATTCCTTCTTACTCAATCAACTCATGTTGTTTTGATGATTCTTTACTATTGGATATCAAACTCATATGGTGATTCTTGTACTCAATTCAATGGTGGGCCCTTTTAAAGTTGTCAAAAATGACAGATATATGCAAATTATTGTCACTTTGTCACATAGTGACGAGATGGTTAGAGCGACTCCCTATGACATGCCTGCGCCCGTTCTCTGACAGGTAGCACAGGCACTATTTATGACGTTGGTTGCAGGACATTTATTAGGTATCTTCATGAACACCTCTAGAATGTGGGCTAACATTCTTACCAAATTACTATCTAAAATAAAATATCAAGTTTGTCTACAAGGCATTGGTGAACTTGGTTATTTGACTTGAGGCAAGGAAGAGTCTTACTGTATACTTCTACTCTTTGAAGCTTACGATTTAGATTTTGTTTTTCAACTCTATATTTGAAAGGGGAATGTTACATCAATCAATCTAGTCGACTGTAGATTGAATAGTAATTCATCGACAGTTACTGTAGCTCTCTCTCCTATACATACACACACGTTCACACACAATATATATATATATATATATATATATATATATATATATATATATGGATATATATATATATATGGATATATATATATATGGATATATATATATATGGATATATATATATATATATGGATATATATAAATATATATATATGGATATATATATATATATATATATATATATATATATATATAATACTAATGTAATTGTTGATACATATACATACCGGTATATAGAATTATCAAATCATCTTTTATATACGTTGTACAATGATCTACTTGTTATTACACTTCTCACTCCTATTTTGTTGAACACTTGTACATGCACACACTTAATTAGCATTTCTACAAGTTAATATAAAGGACACTAACATCACATTAACAATAACATCATTTACACATTAACTTAACATCAACATGACAACTATAAAAATCTTGTGTCTATTAACTTTTTGGTGGGTAGGAAGAGATCTTTGGTGAGATAGCAGCATGAGGGTCACATACCAAAGGGGCATAATAAATTTGTGGCCCAACTCGTTTGCAACACAAAAAAAATTAAAAAAATTCACCATTAGATGATAGAAACACACTTACTACTACTGGTATTTTTGAACATGGATACATCCATAACACGCAATTTGCTATTTACGCACTTGGCTATATAATCATGCACTAAGCCCTTAACAGCTCTCGACGGCCAATTTTTTTTTAATTTTATTTATTTATTTTTCCTTTCCTCTTCCACCGTTTAGGACTCAACTAGCAGCTGAACCCTAGTTTTTTATTTAGGAAATTTAGGGAATAAATTAATAAATTTAGAACTTAGCCAGTGACTAAACCCTAAACGGCGGAAGACGAAAAAATTTAAAAATATATTTTTTAATTTTAATTTTTTTTGGCCATCGAGGATTGTTGAATACGCGGCCGTGCACCCTATCCTTCTTCACGTCCTCTCCATCTTCCTCTATCTTCTCCCTGACTCTCTCTCTCCCCTCTTCTCTTCATATATATAGGGGAGAGGAGGAGAGAGAGGGAGAAGAGGGGAGAGGAGGAGAGCGCACTCAACAACCAAAAAATAAAATAAAATCTCCCTCCCCTGCCGTTTAGGGTTCAGCCGTTGTCTCAATCCTTTATTATTCTTATTATTATCATTTTTAGGGTTTATGAATCCCAAAAAAATAAAAAATAAAAAGTTTTTTTTTTCCTTTGGTGCGGGTGTAGGATTTGTGACTGCCACAAGAAAAAAAGTAATGAAAAGAAATGAATGAAGAAAAAATAGAAGAAAATGAAGAAGACAAGAAGGAAGACAAAAAGGAAAACAAGAAGAAGACAAGGAAGAAGACAAGAAAGAAACAAGATAAAAGAAAAGATAAAAGAAAAGATAAAGAGAAGGATAAAAATTAAATAAAAGAATTGTTTGTTTACAATGTAAGTGATTGTAGAAAAACAAAATCGTTGTTTTTTATAGAAATTTTTACTCAAAGTTTTTTAAGCAAAACTTGCTCATGAAATAAACGCACTTGGCCAAGTGCATAATAAGCAAATTGTGTGTTCAATGTACTTTGTGTAATGAATAAGAGTGCATTAGAAAGAAGACTTATAAACTCTATTATATTCTTTAGCAGTTGAAAAAGCATGCATCTACATTTGGTCCTTTTGAACTAATTATAAAAAATAAATGTGTTGAAGATCAATATACCCTAGATACGAAAATTTCAATACTTTGAATTTATAACACGTATTTCAAGTTTAGAAAATTTAATCTACAACCCAATGATAGCGTTCAAAAAATATTCATTGAAATTATTTTACACTATAAAACATGATGTTCATAGACTCAACCATTATAATAAATTATTGAAGCAAAGGTAGAGGCACTGAAGAGTCCTAGTTCGATGAAACCTATATTTTGTTGATGCTTACATTGCACATTGCAAAAAGAATTATATACTAAAATTCCTCAATTAGAAAATTAATTTACAAAAATAGAAAATAGAAATATTGATATTTCAATAGTATCTATTCGAAAGATTCAATAAAATGTTTTATCAATTAGAATCAAAATTGTAGAATGCGAACAATAATAATGTTTATCTCTAAGAGTATGTGTGTATAGTCGGGTACAAGTTGCTTACGAATTTTTGACTCCTCCCTCATAAAAACATGACTCCTTCCTTAAATTGTAATGTGTTCGATATAGCACCCATGGACTTACGAATTGAAAGGGACATTCCTACTCTAGTCCTCCTATTTGGAACTTCATATGGATAATATGCTTCACGACTTTCATCGCTTAGTTTACAGATTCCATCATTTCCTCTAGCACTTGCATTATATATTCTATGACTTGCATTATCTAATGTTTCACTTGCATTACTTGCTTTACCACTTGTATGAGTTCTATCTCTTATTTTACAAGTTGCATCATGTTTTTTTTTTATCACTTGCATCACTTCTTTTACCACTTGCAATCTTGCATTATGATTTATTCCATCACTTGCATCAATTGTGTTACCACTTGCATTATGATTTGTTCCATCACTAACCTTGCATCTCTTGCATTACTTGTATCACTTGCATCATAATTTGTTTGATCACGTACATCACTAGCTATACTATTTTTATGAAATAAGGGACTTCTACCTTTATCCCTACTTGAATGTATTAGAAAGTGATTTGAACGAGCTGTACTACAAACAATATTTTGCATAAAAATTGTTAATAACAAAAAACCAATGATAAACTTCATTGTTTTCATAATTTTATCTAATTGAATTAAGTTTTTTTATAAAATTTATAAAAATCAAATATTCAAGATTATGAGTTATTACAAAACCGTCACAAATATATAACATTTTTTCAATACTTGGCTTTTTAATGTCATCTAATACTTTTTAGTGAATTTTTTCATCTAAATCATTTTACATAATTCATATGATCTAAAAATAAAATAAAATTCTAAAATGAGTATGAAATTTTATTTTTTTCTCTAAAATTTATACTTTATTCCATATTGCTAGTTTGGCTACCAAAATTTAGTTTAAAAAGTAAAAAGAAATAAAATGATAAAATTGAATAAATATCACAAAAGAGACTCAAAAGGTAAATAAATCTAAAAATAATCAAATAGCTTCATGTAGAATTATCTTTATGATTACAAACAAGCAAGAAAATAAATGAGATTCAATTCTTACATATAAAATGAATTGTACAGTAGATTGCATTGTCTATATTCCAATTACAATAAACTTGTCTAAAATAAAATAAAATTCATATATATATATGTATATATATATATATATATATATATATATATTTATAATGAAATCCAAAACGAGCTTATGTAGAAATGGCCTAAATTTCAAGTCATGCAAGTTAATATTGGATTTCACATGGAGTTTTAACTATAAAATGTATACAATGTTTAAAGCTGCAAGTGCATGTGACACATTACCTCATTACCTGCAATATATTCAAATTAATACAAGTAAAAATGTTCATAGTAGATACATACTGTACATGTATAAAATTTCAAATCATCCAGGTATTTTTTTGAGTGACTTATTGAAATTGCAATTTGAATAATATTTTCACAGTAAAACAATATAATTATATGAGTTGTCCTATTGAATCAATTGCTTCAATTGACATCTGGATATTTTCTATAGTAATATACACTTTTGGATAAAAAGTCATAGGTTTTTAGAGTATTTTGTAACTGATATAAATTTTATTTACCAAATTTCATTTTTTCTTCAAGTTTTTAAAAACAAATTATACACTTTTCGTTACACATACCATAGTACCATAGCTGGGTCACCACTCTATGAACAAATATTTAATATTTTTTGAAAAATAAGGTTCGTTCCTCAAAAAAAAAAAAAAATTGATTTTTGAATTTGAGCATAAAAATGATTTAAAATGGCCCAAAATGGCCCAAAATAGCTTAGAAATAGCAAAATACAGTTAAATATACTTTACTCTATATTCGTTTTTTGTCCTTTTAATTTCCAATTTTTTACGTTTTTTATTTTTTGAATTATTTTTTGGCGACCCAACTATGGTATTATGGTAATTATGTCTTTTTTTCAGTTAAAATACAAAACATATAATTTTGATACCAAAGAGTGACTTAATTGTAAACAAATATAGAAGTTTGAGTACACAGCTGTAAACTCCATCTTCTGAAAAGTTAAAGTGTTTTATGTAAATGAGATTCACAATAAATCATGATCTTCTAATACTTATGTGGACAAATGGATAAAAGTCATCACAAAACAAAGATTAGATGCACATAATCTTTTCGCTTGTAGCTCTCCTTCATTCCGATAAATTGGCTTTTGGGTCATTCTCAAGGGTTCAAGGTTAAACCACTGTCCTAAACCCTAAACCCTAAATCTTGATGTGGTAGCAGGTTGTGATACACTCAGCTAATTCTTCATCAGTGATTATTTTTCCATTTTTTTAGGAAGGTACATTTGCTATTTGAAAATTGGAATTTTGAAAATTGATAGCAAATTTTGGCTATGTAAGTATCAAAAATTTGAAAATGAGTAGTTTCGCATAGAAATTTGGATGTGTATACTCATCAATAGGGAAGAATGTGGCTATATAACCAATTTTTTTGCCGGAATTTCTTTTGAGGTAAATAGCACGTCAAAAATTCACATCGCCATTTGAGGACATATCACCAAAAAATAAATAAAAAATGCTCTCAGTCACCCTCTGACACAGACTTATTTATCACATTTTGTTGCCCTTTACATCATTTGGTGTCATATACTGTGACCTGGTTACATACACCAATATATCCTAATTGCTCTTTCCATTGTATCAATTGTAGGTTCAATACTCATCTTCTTCGGTCATTTGTAGGGTTTATGACCACAACAAATGGAAGAAAGCAGGCTCACCATAAAGACCTGGCTGACGACTCCCTCCATATCTATCAGCACTACACTGGCCAACATAGAAAATCACAATCCCATTAGGGCTTTGGTGCTCTCCACACTACCAGTGACAAATGATATATTATGAAACATTAGAAAGTAGAAACCATGAAATTGTTATATTAATTACCCAAATAATTATCTTGATAATAATTTCTTAAGGACAAGTGCTGTTGAATGAACTCAACAATCTATTGGAACGGCAAGGTTTGTGCAAAGAAACTACTAGTAGTTGTGAAGGATTCAACTCTCAAAGAAGTTCCAATTGTTTGAATGTTTCCCATCTCATTTGAAGATCACTGAATAACAAATATGGTTTTGATTCAATTCAATGTTCACTTTCAAAATATTCTTCATTGTAGATGTTTACAAGGGAATGTCAAGACCTAGCCTACTTTGCAGGTTTGTTACCAAATTAGCTACACATTGATTTTTTTCTTCCAAACAACCGGTACCAGCTTCTTTGTAACGTTTTGGAATGAGATTGTGACACCCTATCAACCGACTTTGCAACAAGCCATTCTTGCTTCTTGAAGGGTTGTATAGCACCTATTTGTGCAAAGACTTTTTACCAACGACATAGGAAAAATGCATTGTGTTTTTAGCAAATTAAAAGGCTAAAATCTTTGATAAAAGTTTTGAGAACTTTACCTCTTCAAATTCCAAAACAATGCTGCGTGGACTAGTAATAGAGAACTTGGCTGTCACAACAAGGGTTGCACCCTCATTCTCATACACAGAAATACAAAAAACACAGTAAAAGTCTATGAGAGAAGTTTAACAATAAGATCCATACATCTACATAGATCAAAAGGATAGCAAAAGAATTAAAGAAACCAATGAAATGTGCTGAAGAGAGATCATGGGACCCTGTTTCCAAGCTACAACAATGCGACAACTTGTATCTAGATGAAAACAAGGCATTTATGAAATTGGCCTTGCGAGAACAAGCCTCAAAATTGGACTAGTGAGTCAGCAAAAAGCAAAGTGAATACAAAACATGCACATGTGAAGACAAAAAAAACCACAAACCTGTAGAAGTCCTGGCACGTTCCATTGCACAATGGTTGCCACTGTAATTTGTTTATCCGATACTCATTGTTGTATCTAATTACATTGGGAGTGTATAAGTTGCAGCACACTCTGTCCATTCTACCACACAACCGGGTGCTCAACATAGAGTGAACAATTCCTTCGTCTTTTACTAAAGAATACCGTGCGTTTGGTACACCCACCGGCATACCTAATTTTTGGATTGCCCCTTACGGGACCCAACCACTCAAAATCCAAACTTGAAACCCTAATCTTAGAACAATGGGTTGGACTAGTCTAGGAGACGAGACTTGAAACCATTATCTTAAGACAATGCATTGGACCAGTCTAGGAGACGATACAAAATAGAGTCAGCCATGGTGACGAAATAGAATTGTCGTGCTGACAAATCTACCAAGTGGAATAGATTGAAAGCAGAATGGAAATCCAAATACATTTAGTTCAAAATGCAACGCTGCTTCCGAGACACCTTCAAGAAATGGATGGGAGTGTTCGGTTGCAGTTGGACGAAGAATGACAGCGAGAAATATTTCGTCGACGAATGAGGACGAAAAACTTTGGCTCCACTTTTTTTGAACAATGGAAATGTGGCGTCCAAATTTGAAGAGGTGAATCTGGTTGTATTGGATTGATTGTGGACACTATAAAGCAGTGGTGGTGCTACTATTTTAGGGTCTGGACCGTGTAGTTAACAATTGTTAGGGAGTGCATTATGAGTCAAGGGACAACTCTATCGATCTTCTTAATTAGCCGCTAGATGAGTTGATTCTGATTTCTCCGATGACACCGAAGATGCCGCAAGTTTTTAAACTCTGTCCAGTGACATTCGGAACTATAGATCCCTGAGGGAGTAGGAGATTTAGAGGAGTCGAAGAGGATTGATTGTCGAGAAGATTGTCGACATTGATGTCATTTCAACGGCGCCTCGTGAATGGTACTGTAGCTAGGTTTTTGTGAAAGGGAAAGGACGAAACTTATGGAGAGTTTTGTAAGCTTTCTCTAGCTAAGGTGTGGACGTTGATCTTTTCTTGCATCGAAATTAGCGATGTTATTACAAGGAAGAGCTTGCGAAACTAAAATTTTCAGCTGAAAGACGATGATCTCTTGAAGGGAAGCTGCTTGATTATCTAAGGCTCCGGGTTTGAGAATTTGATGTTATTAATTACTCTAACTGGGAAGTTTGGAACTACGAATGCAAATCACGAAACTAGGTCGTACATGAAGGTCATAAAGTTGGCGTCGGTTAAACTCCGTGAAGGCCCCGTGGCAGATGTTTTCTCACATTTGAAAAGATAAATTGTGCTGTGGGAACTAACGGAGCTTAAGATTCGAATGATTTACGTCTCGGCTAGCCAGCCCTTGGGCCATGGCGAACTAGAGTCCACAGATTCAGAGAAACTTCTTCACTTGTAAATCCAGAAACAAAGGAAAAAGGTAAGCATCAAGCTGTCACACCTGTACTCTGCCATTTCTGAGCAGTCATGTATCTTGTAAGGTTTGAATTAATGTCTAAAGCACATCTGCAGGTTTTCCTATTAACCTCTTCATAATAAACAAGGAATCTATTGATGGTGTTGGAGTATATGGGGTGGTGTGAATTACGTCCTACTTTGAAGATTTATAATGCATAGTTGCTTCGCATGATTGCCTTCACAGCCTTACTCATACATTTAGTCACTTTCCATGGAGTAGAGTTGTGTATGAGCAGTTGTAATTTTTCCTTAAGAAAAATGCACCGACCATTATTTTATTAGTGCGAAATTTATTCAGATTTCATTGTTTAAAATGACTAATGAACCTTGAAATTGCGTGCTTCAGCCTCTTTACCGACGAAATCACTTGAATATTATTTCTTGTGAATTATTGGAGAGTTTACTAGCTCTTTTAATGTTTTCTTAGGAAAGCTTAGCTTTGTGAGTTTTGTTGGTAGCATACCGTCTTATGAATGTGGCAGTTTAGCAAATTTTACTTTGAAATTCCTTGTCAATTGATAATGCACTTTCTTTTGCAAAATGGTTACGGGATTTGGATGCGAGAGACAGCACAACAAGGGAATTTTGGAGCTCTTTTTGTGAAGATAAATGTTCTGGATTCAAGCAACAGGAACTATGCTCTAATTCATTTTGTCTTTTCTCAGATGTACAAGCTTGGTACAATAGCAAGCACTTTGGTTATCCAACAAGTTACCGATCTTGATGCCAAAATTGTAAATTTAGGCTCGGTGAATGCAACAACAAAGAATCCAAAGAACCTGCTCTTCCTCTTTCAAAATTATGATAGTTCCTCTTGGAGGAAGAGAGGGTTGATGAAGCAGAAAGTGCGTTGCAAAGGTTAGTCATGATAATGTTTGAATTGGAACTGGCATGCACATTTCTTTATCATTTACAATTGTCTCAGTCTAGCCCTCTTTGATGATGATTTTCTACTATCTACTTCATGTTTTTCTTGCTCAAATTCTTTTATGTTCTATAAGAAGTATTAGTGTTTAACGATATGGTTGTTTCCTATTATCAATGAGATCACTGACCACAATTTCAGAGACGCTTTGAATTGTAGAGCGTTAATCACGGTTTTGTAGTGCTTGTTTGTTGCCTCAAGTTTGCATTTATGTTTCAAGATTCCTTGCTTATCACAATATCCCACTTCAGAATTGTTCCCTGAGCGGAGTTCAAGTGGAGTTCTTTCCTATAATTATAATTTTTGACATTCATTGTTCATGAATAGTCCCCATGGTCGGCTCTCTTTGCTTGGGGGAACTTGTGGGAACTCTCTTCTTGCATTCGGGAGATCATGAGTTCCGTGCCTCATAGCGGTGCATGGCCTTGCTTTAAATTATTCTTCAACTCACCATAGACTAGTTTTGCAGTCTTTTTGAACTCAAAACGAGTCTAAAGTGAGTTTAAGGTTTCTTTCCACTTTGAGACACTCTTTTTGGTTAACTCTACTCACTTACAGAAAACCATCCCATTTGTGCCATATAACTATTTGGAACACTTTGTGATCGATGTCTTCAAAATTTGATATGTATACTATATGTACACTGAAATTGTAATTTAATTAGTGTCCGGCGAAGCTTGATGTTATTTAGCACAATTCATTCAAAGGTGAGTAGAAATAGTATTCCTACAACACAAATAGGAGTTTGCCACTCGTCACTCCCACTTCCTATAAAAGAGTGTCATGTTCCTTCGAGATGATGAGGGTGATGAGAGTGACATGAGCTAATATGCCATGTTCATTAGTATAAAATTGTCATTTGTTATTGGAACATTACATCCAAAAGATTTACTTGAAGTTTTTATCATTTTAAATATTACAATGAAAAGTTTTTAATATGGACACTAAATCACAATTTTACTAAAGTATGTAGTGGTACAAATAAAATGACTTCCAAATCGTGGCATAAATAAGGTGGCTTACCTTACTACAAAATAGTTGATATTGCACACTCTGTTGATGCTTCTATCTCATCTTGGTAACCTATAAATCAACATAACACATCTGAACCATTTCTATGTATCGAATCTACACAAAAATACCCAAATTTTTGCTCACTTGCTTCAATTTCCAAATGGTAAAAAATGACTGCTCGGGGATTTACAAGACTTGAAATAAATTATACAAGAAGTGGTAAAGAAGGTTGTGAAATGCACCAAACAAAAAAAAGAAATCATAAGTTTTGAATGATACAAATTTGTTTTGAAAGTTACCCTAAACAATCTTTAGTTTTTAGAGTGCAAGCCCGTGTGCAAGTTCTAATTTAAGCTTGGATATTCATTTGTTAATTATTTAGTGGGATTATAACATTTGTCATTACACTGAATGGGCTATTCAGTGTCTCAGACACTATTTGACTTCTTAGAGATATAGAGAGTTTGTGTAAAAACTAGATGTAGTTCTAGTAACAAATGACAATTTTATAATAAACATGGCATGCCACCTCATGTCACTCTCGTCACCAGGAAGGAACATGGCATTCTCAATGAAAGTGGAATGACAAGTGACAACTCCTATGTACTTGTAGGGAGACTATTTTTCTTCATCCTTTGAACGAAAGAGGTAAAAGACATCAATTCTTGCAGGACACAAAATAGCCCATTTAGTAAAGTGAAGGAAAGTTTCTTCTCATTGTGTAAATAACTAGGCTTCTAATTTTGAAGAAACTACTTATTTTCACATATGTTATATTTGAAACTCTTTTTAATACTACAAGGTTAAAACTTGTAATTGGATATATAATTCTTGTACGAATCTCTTTGCCATGTGAACAATGAAGTAAGACCTTGAACAAGACTCTTAAATCAATAATAGCACTGTATAAGACACTTATAGGTCCTCCCCACCATAGACTTAAAGACTGTTCATTCTCACTTTCACCTGAGTCTCACAATGAAGGAAAGAATCAATTTTGTATTTTATAAATATTTAATATATATAATATATTTGTATCAGTCATGTAATTATTTTATATAATTCTCCTTTAAATTAAACAATTAATTACTTACTCTTTTAGGAAATTGTTTTGGCTATTCTTGAATTGTCTTGACTATTCTTTGTAGGAAAACCCAATCTTGTTATTTAGTTCTACATTGTTTGTAAATTATGAGCAATTTGAAAAGCCATTGCTTTAACCTTACCAAGGTTTGTTTTTGGACATTTTTTTAATACAACTTGCCATCACTTATTTTGAGTTGGATATCAAATCAAAAAAATTCTAAAACAAATACAAACCTTCTAATCCTCAAAATTATGTACACCATGAGTGATCTTTGGAAATGATGATGCTAGTGATGAATTTCTTTTAAACTTGCAATTAAGAGTGAGTTGAACTCTACGTGATTATTACCACCTCTCCGTCCATGATGTTACTGGTCATTTGGATCGATACTGGATGAAAATACACGTGGATGAACGTCCACATTCATCCCAAAAGTCCAACCGAAGAATGAAGAAGATGAAGATGATGGCTGCCCCTGAGGGACTAGCGATTGGCGTCGTCGCAGCAGAGAGTGGAGCTCCGGATTTCCCAATTCGGCTCTCGCACTGCAATTTTTGAAATATGGTTGTCTAGAGGTTGTCTGAAAAAATTCATGAGTGTAATTGGTGAGGAGAATTGGAGGAGTGTCAAGATTAGGGTTTAAAGCTCTCATTAGGGTTTCGAGAGCAGTAGAGCAATTTCCACTGGACCTGAGATATGAGAGAGCGCTCTGGCGAGGAAGATCATTTTGTCAGTATTTTTCGAATGCCGTGTAGTGGATGTGGTTAGATTGGAAAGGGGGAGTGGATAAAGGGCGGGGTTGAAGGTTTGCTGCGAATGGCAGGGGTGGAGTTTCGGAGCGTTTGACGCCTGCAAGGGTGGTCAATGCCTTTTCAATGGCCAAGGCGGTTGTAGTCTCGGTTTCTGCCTCCATCGCCAGGTAATATTATATTGTTTTTCTGCACGTTAGTGGACTTGCATCATTTCACTGCTCATTATTAGTATTTCTGATTGTATTGTTTGAATTTTTGTGTCGGGCGAATGCCTATGCTTTGGTCGTAGGATTTTAGTCTGTCTTGTTGTAAGCAATTTGGTTAAGTTTCTACAAATGAGAGTAACATGGTTGTAGGCAGTAATAGTATAGCTGTGGTTCTTTTTGATGGTCGGAGCAGCAGTGAGGATTGCTGAGCTTGCTCCAGTAGGATGGCAAGGTAGACAATTGAACCTTAGGTTGGGTAGATAGAACGAATTGCATGGATTATTGTACAACAGAAGGTTTTTGTTGTGTTAATTCTGCAATACTAGCCTGCATTTAGGGTCCAGGATTCATGCGTCACCGGTTTAAGATATCTTGGAGAGATAGTGCCCTCTGGAATTTGCACAATAGGATGAGTTGAATTGAGCTAAACTGCGGTCTCAGACTTGCCTGGAATGAGCTTGGCTGGTGAGGAAATATCGATGATGCTGGACTTCTTTAGTAACTCCAGTGTGTTGGTTTGCAGGGAGGTCATTGTCCAGCGAACGCGTCATGTCGTGGCGGAGCCTGGAATAGCCGCTCAGATTCCAACTTGCTCCAGGCATCAAGTTTGTTTGAAAAGTAGCTTTCCCTCGAGTTCGTTGCAGGGTTTCCAGGGTTTTAGTATTGCCAGAGATTCACGAAGATCTCCACCTCGCCAGCCATCCTCGAGCTTCTTCACAGTTCTGCCAGAGGGCTGCAGTTCCAGAAGCAAGAAGTATGAATGTTTGATTCATGTATCTCAAAACTCGGCATTCGTTTCGATTCATATTTGTACATGTTGCGTTTTCTTTGTTCTCCCAACTATCGCACTGACTGTTTGCCTCTGAGCTTGCAGCCATTCAAAAATCCTGAAGCGGAGTGCCAAAAATAAAGACGGTGCTCCATTTCTCGATAAGCAATGGTTACCGTCTGCAGTCATGTAAGGGAACGATGGTGATCTTGATGCCAGAATTGTAATTTTGGGCTCGGTGAATGCAAGAATAGAGTATCCGAAGTACTTGGGGTACAATTCATGCCCAAGCTGCCTATTCTTCTCTTTATGGAAGTTTCATTCCTGAAAATCATATTGGTGTTGAGTTTAGTATCAATCACTTTGGAGTGAAGGAAATGAAATAGCTGTATTTGTCGTGAGGTTAGCCTGTCGTTTGAAGCCATGGAGGAAGCTGGTTGTTCTTTGGATAGCAAATTCAGACTCCCTCTTGCAAAGAAGAAGAGGTTATCTTTGCGAGGGTGCGGTGTAGCCAAGCAAGCATCCGGTGACGCAGTTTCACGGGAAATTGTGGACAATGCTTTAGATACATTGGGAGATCTGAACAAGGGTTTACGTAAAAGCAAGGAGAGTGCGGGTGCAAATATTGAACGATTGGACAACGTGGAATACACGATAATTACCGACGAGGGAAACTCGGTTCAGGAGAACACGCGAATGATATCTGGAAATTCCGAAGGGCAACAAGACGAAAGGATTTGGAGCTCAGAGGCCGAGCAAGTGATTGTTGATGAATTTTGGGATACAGAAGAAGGGTTGCCATTTGATGTGTTGGAGGAGGTTTTGAGACAGTATGACAAGCCTGTGGGACCGTCAAACCAAAATGACAGTAAGTGTGAGGAATTTTTCGACGCACAAGTGGTTTCACAGGATTGCACATTAGCAGGCGAGCCTGAGAATACTAAGTGTATGGCTGTGGAAAGTCTCAATTACAGAGATCACACTTGTTTTGAAGAATATGACGATGCTGAGGAAACAATTGAAGACTTCACTCGAGATGATCAACCAGGTGGATTGAGCATCAAGTACCAGGAGGCTTTTGATGATTCCTCAGGTTTTAGGGATGATTTGTTATTTAATGAGGCAAGTAGGGATGCTAGCATGGAGACGTTGCTGGATACACCAAGAGAGACAGGATCTGGGTTGGATGAGTTGCCATGTGGAATCTTGGATTTAAGCTTTAGGGATGCATTTTACAAGGGTGGAACTGACTGGAGTGCACTTCATGAAGTTGATGAGTATGGAATTCCATGTACGAGCAGTTCGCCATCGAGTTCTGACCATAATTGTTCAACCAAGGATGCAAATGGTTTTAGAAATTTGGAAGGTAGCATCGAGGGTAAGGTAGTGAAAACGCAACCAGTTAGCCAACTAGAGCCTGGTTTCCACAACAAAGAAGAGAATAAGAGTAATCTTTTGAATCGTTCTACAAGATTGAAGCAGGGCGATCTCTCATCCTTTCTAGGATTCAAGCGCAAGTCGTCCACTGATGCAACAGTGTCCCAGAAAAAGACAGAGCAACGAGACATAGGCACGTACTTTGGATTGGCTCCTCTCGCGAAGCAAGCCTCTGCAGCAGCGAACTTCTTGTCCAAGTTTCGGCCAGGACACACAACCCCTGTAGTTGCAAGTGGCGAGTATGGGCAAAAGAAGGGTGGCAATGGCTGGAAAAATAACCGTGAGTCCACTAGGGGTTGCCCATTCTACAAGAAGATGCCAGGGACTCCTTTTACGGTGGATGCGTTTAAGTTTGGAGCTGTTGAGGGGTGTAAAGCTTACTTCCTCTCACATTTTCACAGCGATCATTATGGAGGACTTACACGATCATGGTGTCATGGTCCTATATTTTGCACTGAAATCACTGCCCGCCTTGTGTCGATGCACCTAGGTGTTGATTTTCAGTGGTTACGTCCAGTCAAGCTTAATTTCCTCTTTATGGTTGAAGGTGTCAAAGTGCAATTTCTGGAAGCAAATCACTGCCCTGGCGCAGCTCTTATACTTTTCAAGACTTCTTGTGGGCAACGAATCCTACACACAGGTGATTTTCGGGCCTGTAAAAGTATGCAGGATTACCCTGATCTCCTCGGTGAACGCATCACTTCTCTCTATTTGGACACCACGTATTGTAATCCAAAGTACAACTTTCCTTTACAAGAAGATGTAATCAAGCATGTTGTAAGGTTGACAACAACAGCATTGGTTCGAAATCCGAAGACATTGGTGACAGTTGGCGCATATAGCATCGGAAAAGAACGTGTGTATCTGGGGATCGCGAAGGCACTCAAGTTGAAGATTTATGCAGACAAACGGCGAGCAAGGACATTGCGAGCTCTGGATTGGCCTGATTTGGCTGAAAGGCTAGGTTCGGATGCCAGTAGTAGTCAATTGCATGTGCTACCAATCTCACACTTAAATGCCACAAAGTTGAGGGCTTACATGCAGTCGTTACATCCCACGTACAGTGCAGTATTAGCTTTTCGGCCCACAGGTTGGACTTACTCTGAAAAAGTAGGTTCCAAATTAGAGGATTTAAAGCCCCAGTGTAGTGGTGCTGTAACCATTTATGGTGTTCCTTACAGTGAGCATTCCAGCTACTCAGAGCTTCAAGAGTTCGTACAGTTCTTGAGGCCTCAAAAGATTATTGCTACTGTCAACATAGGATCTGCTGCTCAAAGGGACAGTATGCAGGCTCATTTCAATCAATGGCTCAAATGTTGAGTTCTTGAGAAACTTAACCTTCGTGTGAAGTATTTGCAAACGAGATGCAAGCTGAAGATTGCAGATGTTGAACAAGTATGCTTGCATGCCATGGCACACATGGCGTAAAGGAATCTGAAGTGCAAGTACAGGAGGTAACTTATCATGACAGGTTACCTAGTGTATATTATCGTTACACTCGAATTAATCTTTGTGTGAAAAACTGAAAATCAATGATTTTAAGAACCATTATAATTTACTAATCACGTTCCTTGACCTGTTAACCGAGAAGTGAATCCGTAGGTCTCTAAATCTCTGTGCTGAACACAATGTTTCTAAGTAACTCCATGTTGCTTACTATTCAAGTCGTACTGACTCTGACTATCAATATTGTACAGAAGACCTCACGGTGAGGATCAAGGTTCATCGAGATCGTGAAGTGCCCTCTCTATCTGCACTGATTTTAGTTGACCTTCAATTCCCGTTTTCGCTGTGATAATCATCTCTCTCAACAGACGTCGTGGAAGCATCCACATCACATGGACCAGAAGAATCTGAAGGACTTAGCTCAACCACTTCTGCAACAGGGTGCACGTTGATGTTTGAGTCAGAAGGACTAGAAGATCTTCTGACTGTGCTCTGAGCAGGATTGTGCTGCTTCACCACTAGCAGGGATGCTTGCATGTGGAGGTGCTTCTTGGACACTAAAAAATCTCCTAAGGGCCCAAGACCGTGTTCCTTAACCACAGGGAAGGCACGTGACTGCATAATTGGACTATTTTCATGCAAATGCATCCCAGTGATTATTAAACTATTCGGTTGTGCAGAATTCACGATGTCAAGAACAGACATCTCGGGGTTCTCCGTTTCGATCACTCTGAGTGTCAAATTTCTGCAGGTAATGTCTGAATCTATATCTGAATTGGTTGTATACAAGCCCTGGGTTGTGTGTAAGGTCACATCGTTGTCTCTACTGTTGCCAACTTCTTCTTTCTTGGCTTTCGTCGCAGCTGTCAAGATGGGAGCTAGGGCTTGCATATCCAAGTTTCTCTCATTTTGCCACACGATGTTGTCCACGAATACATGAACTTCTCCATCAGCCTTATTTGCATCTGCCACGTCTTGGTCCTCAGATAATCCCGAGGAGTCATTGTGCTCTCGACTTCTGTGTTTGGGATCCTCACTCTTGGTCTTCAGCCATGGTGCTGCGAAGAAATTTACTACTTCACGACCCAGACATTTCAAAGCACTCCATCCTCTCGCAGGAGCCGATTTTGTTTGTAAACGTGACATCAATGTACGGCTTGAAACTCTTCGGATATTGTACAAGCGATGGCGCTCAAGACCTTGGAGCACGAACTGGATCACTGTGAGCTTGACACCACAATGCTGCAACATACGGCGTGCTAGTATCAGTGCTTCTCGGTCGTCTAGGCCCCCGAAGAAAAGCACATATATGTGTTGAGAGCAAATTTCAGGGGGACTAACTGTTGGCCCATCAAACCCGTTATCAACCAGCAGCCCCACAGAGCAAGGAGGGTCCCGCAACACCTTCAGGTTCACTTCCTTCAACCCCGCGACTTTTGTCTCAAAATTCCCATCATGACCTTGACGCATGTGAAATGGCAGTAACAGAAAATTTACTCTATTGGAGCATGCAGTATTGCAGATATCTATGTGCATGGTGTGGAAAGCACTGATGGCAACGGCAGTTTTGACTCTCACTCTCCTTAGCTGTGCATATGTCTGAAATGCCACTTCAACTGCGTCCAGCTCCGAATTTTCCTGAACTCGAGTATCAACTTCCTTTGTTATTGCGAGAAGTCTGAGCTTGAATGCCTCAACTCTCCTCCTCAAAAGCTGGACTAGGAAAACTAAACCGTTCCTACCGTCATCTAATTTTGATAATTGCAGTCTGACTTATTTCATGCTTCTAAAGTTCCTCCGTTTTTTGCAGGAGTAGCGAGTGTAAGATTCTCTCATGAAATGGAAAGGAGGTTGTGATAGGGAACAACGCATTACCTGGTGTATATAGTCGTCTCTACTGTCTTGCCTTGAAAGTGCGGACTTTCGGATTGATGACAAACGATCCGAACATTCTATCAGGTGAAGCACATATGCTCGCAAGGACTTGGAATCTTCTCCTCTTGTGATTTCCATCATGTTTATCATGGCATGTATGTTCCACGATCCAACGGGACAGAACAGCACGCGTAGATCATCCTTGCCGTCACCGCAATCGATGGTCCGTCTTTTATAAGGTGGAATATCACGGGCTGGTGCATAGAGCCACATGACTATTGGAGTTGTCATGAAGGTGGTTACAATGGCCATGACCACCATTATCGCAAACAGTTGTTGATTTAGAACCTGCACGTATTGTACAACTGGGAATTTCAGTCCTTATACTTTATTCTTGCTCGACTGCTTCGTGGTGCAACAAGACGAGCTCTTGTTCGCTCCATTTTAAGCTATTAATCCCCAGAAGCGGAAGAAATGACAACAAGTGCGGTTCGAGCTAGTGAAGATATACGATCTTACCCCTTTTGAAAGGCCGATGTTGAGGACAATCAATTCAACAAGCCCTTTGGTGTTCATGAGGAAGCCAAGGGCGATAGCCTTGCGGCTCTTTACACCCCAAAACTTAGCCACAATGAACGTCCCCAGAACCTTACCGACGCATGCTGTTGCTAGTACCAAGATAAGAATCAATACTGCACCAAAAACAGAGGATTTGGCAGATCGTCACTGGAGTGGGAGTAAAGCATTAATCTTGTTCATTGTTGTTTTGACCATGTGCGTCTAACTACATCCGTCCTATTATCTCTACTTCGTTGTCACCGAAGTAGCTGCTGTGCTCTACAGCTGAAAGAGGGTCTCTCTGCATGTCAAGATTCTTGAAGCTCTGAGATGTGAATATTTCGCTCTTCTAATGCATATTGACAAAGGAGATTTTATACCTGCAGTGCCATTGTTGATGGTGGAGAGGTGCGTCTTCAGACCAGATGCTGCGAAGTAGAGGGGCAAGAAGAGGACGGTGACGTAGTCCTCAACCTTTTCTATCAGTATCGCTGCACAGGAAGAAAATCACCTCTTGTTATGTCGTTGTGAATGCGTCGTACTCTTATACGACAGGATGATATCGCATCAGAGACTTTGCTCATGACATACAACAGGGATTTTAAACTTGCTTGAACCGTGATTGGAATGCCGAGGAGAGAGCAGATTGAATCACCTGCAAATGGACTCTCTTGAGGGATAATGAGCCCACATATGAAAGCTCCAAAAATGACATGAATGCCAATTAAGTCAGTGAGAAATGCCGCTCCGAGAACAAGCAGAAGAGTGACTGCGATAACAGGTTCCGTTGGAGTCTCGCTGTGGTGGGCGAGTGCGTGCATAACTGGGGAAACAACAAGAAACATGAAGGCAAGAAAGGCTATGCCCAGGAGGAGCACCCAGACTGCTACCAGAGGAGTCGACCCTGAATTTGTAATGGCCACTGCCAGAGCTAGAAGAACCCATGCCACGACGTCGTTTATTGCTGCTGCCGACATTGCCAGTTGACCAATCTGCCAAATGAATTTTAACAGGTCGTTGGCTATCACAGAAATTGAAACATAGATGCTGAAAATGGCGTTCATGATGTCAGAGGTGAGATGGGACTCGCTCGTACCTCAGTGTTGAGAATTTTGCGCTCTGTGAGAATGCGGGCAAGAACAGGAAAGGCAGTAATGGACAGCGCCACGCCAACAAACAGGGCGAAAGCTCCGAAATTGGATCCTAAATCCACAAGAAGAAATTTGTATATGATACAGGCCACTATTGCTCCAAGGCCAAACGGGAGCATTATGCCTGCTGCTGCCACCCATACCGCCATCACTCCCGATCTGCCAAGAAACCATCATTCCAGGTTAGCCAATCTGCTGTGTGATTGTGGCAATAACGATTTATTTTTATATGATCTGTAGTTGAAGACCTGGTCTCTGTCATTTCATCGTATAGACGCAATGCAGGCTAGAATTCTGAAAATGGCATGCAGAATATGAGTGGAGATGAAAATAAGGCGTTTCAATAATACTTTCGAATCTGTTTGATGTTCAATTCCAATCCCACCAGGAAGAGGAAGAAGATGAGGCCGATTTCGGCAACCGTCTCCAGCACCATCAACGAGCTTTGAGGGAAGATGTTCTTGGTGAAGCCTGGGATGTTCCCGAAGGCTGTGGGCCCCAACAATATGCCTCCCAAAATTTCTGCACAGGTGATGCAGACACAACACGATGATCTTTTGCAACGACGATCAAAGAGAGCTTTTGAAACTATCAGCCATTGCCATCTCTCCATCGTATAACCCTAAGTTCCAGATTCAGATCCTCACCAATGGCTCAGCTGCAGTAGAGCAAAATGGTTCTATCATGCAATTTTTACAAGATAGAAGGGTGAATTTAAAGGTGAAAGTCGTACTTGAACAAATGAATGGTTTCGTCGTGGAGCATTAACAAAATGAGAGGAAGTTCACGGCAAAAGCTTACCAGCAACAACACGTGGTTGCTTGAGTGGGCGCAGGAGGAGCGCGAGAGAGCGCGAGACACAGATGATGACTCCCACTTGAAGAATGAGGAGCAGTAGAGAATGGTGAATGGGATTGTCTCCTGCTACCAGCCCGCTTGATGTTACCGAAACATCATCAGTTGCGTTTTCTGAAGCCATTTGGTACTGAAAGTCTGGTTGGCTTTTGATACACCAATTCGGAAGGTACTGCGATGTATATTGTGGCCCGGGACTGTGGCTTCTAGCTGAATGTAATTCTAGATTGAGATCAATTTTAGTTGGTGATCGTCCTAGCTTACATTCTCAGTACGCAGCCTTGGCCATCGCCACAACTACGTACATGAGGCTCAAGTGTGGTGAGAAAAGAAACTGATCCAGTGCTACGATCCTCGTGAGGAGCACATGACTTGTGACCGTGCCGTAGGGCAGCAATGAGTTGAAGCAGCTGACAAGTGGAATCATGATCATGTTTGTTCCATGATTATAAATGCCCAACATTCATGCTGAGGAAACTCATCTACACGTGCGACTTCTGACGTACGGAAAGTGGTATGACAAGCTCCATAAAGGAGAGGAAATGGGACACCCACGCCCAAGACTCCGTCAACTAACTTAAACGAGTGGTCTGTATTCTGGACTGACAATCCGAAACTCAATTGATGTTCAGGAAGATTCTGACTTCGCCATTGCCTGTGGTCAGTAGAGTTCTGTGCTGATGCACTTAATGATCGAGGAAATCATTTCCAGGAAGGTCAAGTCTCGAAGCCTTCTTGAAGCTCCGACCTTCACTGGATTTGTAACAACTCACAAATTCCACTAATGAATTGGACTTCAGTTTTGTGCAGAACAGGCATCCGCTATCGATACTGATTCATCCTCGCATCAACAGCTCTTGTAACCTCCACGTTTCCTCTGTCGACAGAGGACCGGCCCTACACCGGTTGATGGGGCCGATGTTGCGAAACTCCAAACCCACGTCGGAATGTCGTGTGAGGGATTATCACCTCTGCATCTTAGAAAAACTGCTGGAGTTGTAATGAGCTTTATGGATAGACCTGTGGGTTGGCGCTGCTATTAGAAGTGGTACTGGATGTTTGTGAAGAACCTATCAGGTGCGAGGAGGTACGCAAATTAATTCATTTACTGCACCCTGCACTAATAACACTAACTCGCAATAATTCCAGAACTTCCATAGTAGTGTGAGGGGTCTCGCCCTGTTGAAACTTTTGCACTAATTGAATTAAGTTGTGTAGCAGATACTACAAAGAGGTGCTATTAAAGTAAGGGGAGCGATGTGGGAGTTGGCAGCTCACAATTGGATTGTAGTGAAAAGTGGATACTATCTTGGTCGCGATCACCTGGTCTTGTTCCGGTCCCTTCCAAGATCTGTATTTTACGAAAAGAATGGTGAAGATCGGTTGCTCACGATGATTTCTTACAGTGCAAGGCCTAATGCTTTAGACTGAGGTTTCACAGCTCACAGCCTTTTGACGTACAAAGGAGCGTGCATTGGAGCAGTGAACGCAGGACGAGCGTAAAACATGTTTCTATGGCCCTCTCTGCACAGTAGCAATCGTACAACCAACATCTTTCGTGGTGCAGTGTTCAATCTCTGCATGGTTCACAATTGGTTGAGGTGCGCTTTTGGTACTACTGTGTCCACGAATCCCTTTTCTGAGACGTCTTTTGACAATTAAACCGACAGTGCTTTCTTCAGGCCCTGACGTGTAGATCAACTGTGGTCTTAGTACAATGGTAAGCTATGCAGCTCCATGGCGCCTTGGTCCACTTAGGCCACATGAAGTGTTTTTTCTAAATCCTCGTGGAATCAGTGAACAGTATTCTGAGAGGTTGAGGCTGCTCTGAAATCATGCCTGTGGGTTGTTGAATGTGCACAGTTCCTGGTACGGGTGGTCTTCGTCGGTGCAAGGACTGCATTTCTTAAAATATAATTGGAGCCATGACTCACGAGAGTGTTTCCATTTCTGGCTCAATCCTCACGGATGTCGGGCTCCTTAACTTAACTTGTCTGTTTGCAGACATGAGATATTTCTAGATGTGCTCATTTTTTATGGGCCATGTTAGAGGACATTTTCCCTGGAGCCAAGACTTTGCCGATCCTAGGACTGAAGAATGCTTTTGGAGATTGTGACAGAACTTTCAGAAGTGTGCACGTATCAACATTCTGATGGATGGGCCCGAAGTGATGAACTCAGTCATTCTTTACTGGAAAGAGACACCCTGTCATTGCGGCGTCGATGGGGTCACAGTGGGCAATCGATAAATCCACTGAGGAAATTCGAGCCTGCATTTTTCTCTGGTATGTTTCCACTGCTGCAGATCACACGTCCGTCTGTTGTTCTATAGTAGAACTCTGTTGTTAGACTGTTGTTCAGAGGCCCCAGAGTGGGCATGTAAGAATAACTAGATCGTACCCTGCCTGCTTCATTTTTATCTTGTAACTGAAGCCTCTGCTGAAACGACATGATGCCTTCTGCCTCAAAAGTTAATTTTTTTTTTCTTTCCGGTCAAGAACATCAAGGGCCCCATATGAATTATTTTCCGACAACACAACATCCTGTAGTATATCTTTTTTGGTAGAGGTTGGCAAGTTCTGGAAGCTTATGAATTTGGAATTCTGCACCAGAGAGGCCCTGCAAGCTGACATGTGGCATGTGGGAGATCAACGTGTTGGTAAAAAGTTAGTGGTTGGTGGAAAAATCTTTAGATTGAAGATGCCTATTTATCCATCATCAGTAGGTGTATTTGAAAGCCATCCACTCAGCTGTTTGTTGCCTCTGCCTTGTAAATGAACCCTTAACCAGTCAACCCTTTAGTGCCTAGCTGACCACATTCTGGTCACTGGAGTGTCGGAAATGCAAATAACAGAAAATTTGTGAAGAATTGGATTTTGAATTGTGAGTTCCGATTTGGAGATTTATAATACACATCTTCTAGGAAAAAAACACTTCAATTTGGAGTCGTGAAACTATCAAAATATCTATGTTCAAAACACCAAAATACTGTAAATACCTCAAAATACAACAAATACTTACAAATTCAGCACATGTACTATGTTGTATTTTTAGTGTTTGGAAGTTTGTTATCTCATTTTATTTTTAGAATTGTGTTCTCTTGTTCATGTTCATGTTCTAGTAGTGTATGTATTCCAATCTTGATCAATGTACCAACTGCTTTCATTTTTTAACATATAACTGTATATGGATAAGTCACTATCACTTATAAAATTCACAATAATTATGTGTGAGTCTGTTCTCGATATGAAAGATTGCAATGGAGAGGTGTTGATTGGGCATTGTTGAACTGCATGACTTTCATTTTAGAAAATTTTATATAACTTTGAAATCACACACCTTCCAAAATCTTAGTTTTGAGTGTGCATTATACAGCTCAAAGACATTCTATAATCTATGCAATTCCACCATTGGATGATTCTTTAATTTTGACAAATTGTCTTCACTCCAGTTGAGAGTACAATTGTATGGTTATTTTCTAATTTAATCCATTCTATTTTGATAGAATCAATTACAGTGGAAAAACTACTAAAATGCAGTGTACATAGCTACAGTACCCTAGGCACTAGGTTACCTCTTTGTTGAGACACGGAGCAAAGGGCCAGCGTTTAGCTGCAAGAAAAAGTGGAGAGGAAGACCTCGATCCTCTTTATATAGTCCTGGGTAGCATACACTGTAGTAAATAAGTTGCCGGAAGGCGGCTGCAGTGATTAGGTAGCTGGGAGTAGTTACGGTGGTTTCGGAGGATACGTATTAATTAGGTAGCTAAGGTAGTTAAGGTAGCTAAGGTAGTTAAGGTAGCTAAGCTAAGTAAAAGCAGGCCGTTTAGGCTAAGTAGATACTGCCTTAATGAGGTGGTTGAGAGGGACCCGGGGGAGACCCGGGAGTTGGATGGATGAACTTTCATCCTGTCACAACACTCCTCCTCGAACGATGTACTTCCTCGTTAAAAAACTTCAAGGGGTTTGAAAAAAAAGAGTGAAGTCATTGTTCGTCCTCAAATTCAACTCTCGGTCACTAACTCTGAGAGGGTCCTCATTCCCGTTGCTGCTATCAACTTGCGGTGCTGAGGTGCTGGTAATGTCTTGGTGAGAACGTCGGCTATATTCTCCGCCGATGCGACTTTTCTAACTTCAATCTGTTTGGACTCGGTGAGGTCCTACGTGTAGCCAAAGATATGCGGGCTGATGTGCTTGATTCGATCCGCCTTGATGAAGCCTGAAGAAACTTGCTCGATGCACGCGGCATTGTCTTCGAAAATCAGAGTGGGCTTCTCTTCAAGGTTGAGTCCTGCCATTTCTGAAATGGCCTTCTACATCGTTCGAAGCCAAACTGCCTCGCGGGATGCCTCATGAAATGCGAGTAACTCTGCGTGATTTGTGGAGGTGGCCGTGACTGTCTGCTTCGTGGAGCGCCAAGAAATGGGAGCTCCGTTCTTGATGAAGATGTATTCGGTCTGTGACTTGCCGGTCACCGGGTCGGTCTTGAATCCTGAATCAGCGTAGCCTATGATGTCACCTGGTCCGCGGTGGAAGTGAAGTCCCATGTCTTCCGTGCCGCGAAGATATCTCAGAAGGTGTTTGATACCTTGCCAGTGTCGCGTTGTGGGGCGTTGGCTATGTCGCGCAAGTACGCTCACGGCGAAATTGATGTCGGGTCGGGTGTTGGTCGCCAAGTAGAGTAAAGCTCCAACTGCGGCGAGGTACTTCGGTTTCTCTAATTCCTCCTCCTCGGGGTCAGCCGGGCGATATAGATTGTCTTGTGTCTTGTTCTTCCCGATCATGGGTGCGGACAGTGCGTTCGCGTTGTCCATGTTGAAGGTCTTGAGGAGTTTGCGGACGTATGTTTGTTGATGAAGAAGCATGCTGCCATCTGCAAGGTGTTTGATCTGGAGGCCAAGGCAGTAGGAGGTTTTTCCTAACAGTTTCATCTCAAACTGTTTGGTTAGTATTGCCTCTACGTGTTTGCTCAAGGCTGGTGTCCCGATAGAATTTAGATCATCAACGTAAACTGCAAGAATGACAAATTGTGCTCTTTCTTTTAGAACAAAGATACAAGGTAGAGCCGGATGAGTCTCAAAACCATTTGCAAGTAAATATGACTTGAGATGATGATACCATGCTCTCCCGGCTTGTTTCAAGCCATATAATGCTTTGCATATTCTGAGTCCTTGGAATCGTCCGGACTGGGGAGACGCTGGGTTTGGTAGAAACTTAGGTGGAGGCTTGATGTGTAACTCAGTTTCTAAATCTCCGTAAAGGTAGGCTGTGACGACGTCTAGGAGTCGTGTCTCAAGTGATAAGTGTACTGCCAAACTGAGAAGGTATCTGAATGAAGTGCTGTCCATGACGGGTGAGTAAGTTTGCTCGAAATCAATCTCGGGTTTTTGTGTGTATCCTTGTGCTACTAGTCTTACTTTGTATCGGAGTACGGTCCCGTGCTCATCTCGTTTCCTAGTGAAAATGAGCTTGTGCCCTATGGGTTTTGTTGTGAGATTGTTGACTAGTGGTCCAAAAACTGAACGCTTTCTAAAGGATTGGTACTCGGCATGTAATGGCTTTTTCCATTGTGGCCAATCTGGTCTTTTCTTTGCCTGTTCTAACGTTGCTGGATCTAAATCAGAGTTGGGAAGGCTGGTTACGAATGACTCGGGGTCATCCCATGACGTTTCTATGGACTCTGTTGGTTGCTCTACGAGCTGGGTTTCGGCCTCTACAGGTTGTGGGTTGGTTTTTCGTTTCTTGGGTATGGAGGCCAGGACAGGATTTCCCGAGCCTGGGACGGGGCTTCTGATGATGCGAGGTCCAGATTGGAAGCCATCTGGTACCTTTTTTGCGAGTCTCTGCAAGTCTAAAAGTTTTCTAACTTCAATGTTTGTGAGAGCTGTTCTTGCATCTGGGTTGAAGGTAAGTGTCTCTAATGCTCTAAAGTTGAGCTGGGACTTGGAGTTTTGACCTTTAGCACCCGGGAAACGGCTCTCTATGAACTTGCAATTGAGAAATCTAGCTTTATAAACAGTTTCGCTATCGGATAGTTTGTACCTAATGATGCTAGGTGAATCGAATCCGAGGTAGATGTCTCTAATTCTATGCGGTTCCATAGTTTTCTGTTTGGGATCTGCCACTGGGATCCAAACTTCGCATCCAAATGTGCGAAGGTGTGAGATTTGGGGATCTCTACCCGATGCTATCTCTAGAGGGGTTTGAGTTTGAAGTAGAGTGGGTCTAAATCTGAGTAGGACTGCGGCATGCAAAACTGCATGTCTCCAATATGTGGATGGGAGGTTGGTATGGAACAATAGAGGTCTCACTATAAGTTGTATCTTTTTGATGAAAGCTTCGGCTAAGCCGTTTTGTGCGTGTTCATAGGGGACAGAATAGGTAAGTTCTATCCCTGTTGTTGTACAATAGTCCTCAAATGCTTGGGACTTGAATTCTAGTGCATTGTCCATTCTAAAGAACCATACGGGGTTATCTGGATAATGGTTCCTAAACTTGAGAAGCATTGCTAGAGTTTTGGGAAATACCATGTTTCTAGTTGTCAATAGAGAGACTTCGGCGTGACGACCCGATGCATCGACAAGAACAAAGAAATATTTGAACACACCTGATTCTGGAGTTATCAGTCCACACCAGTCGCCATGAAGGCGATACAAAGGCGCGGGCATCTCCTCCGGCAGCTTCCATCTCGATGGCTGTCTGATCAGTTTGCCTTGGATGCAGGCTGGACACTCGTGGCCGTGTAATATCGGAATCATCCTTCTCATCATCGTTGTCCCCAGGTGCCCTAGCCGGTTATGCCATAAATCTGCCCTCGTGTTGGATGCGAGGAATGCTGTGGGTGCACCCGCGATGAGTAGGCTGGCGCGCGCAATGCGGCCATCTGCCTCTTCCTTGCCTTTACTGGCAGGGCTAGCTCCCCTGATTGGTAGCTCATATAGGCCACTAACTCCCGCCTTAGCGGTGGCGAGAACTTTGTTCCCCTGCCTGATTTGTAGGACCTCTTCACCGTGCTCCTCCGCTGTGGAGACGTGGATGTGGTTAGTCCGTAGGTCCCGGTAGCTGATCAGGCTCCGGGGGGCGCCAGGGGCAAACATTGCCGTTTCGTAGGTGAGGGGGGCTCCCGCGGGTAAGACTATGTTTGCCCGGCCCTTACGAAACTTAAAGTTTCGTTTTCCTGCGATTGTGACTAGGTCACAGGATTGCCACGGCTCATTGCGAGTTTTGAACTCGAAGAATGCCTGGTCTTGAAGTATTGTGTGAGTTGAAGCACTGTCAAGCAAGGCAATGCTAGCCTTGTTGACAGTGTTTCCTTCCTCTATCATATAGTTCTCAGGGTCCATTTCAGTCAAGGTGAGGGAGGGGGCATCAAGGGTATGTGTTTTCCTCTTTCCCTCCCTCAAGGATTGGAGTTCCTTGTACGTGTCACATATGTATTGGGAGGCTCTGCATTCTTTTGCATAATGCCCTTTCCTGCCACATTTGTGACAGGTTCCCTTGACTGATTTCCCTGGGGACTGAGGAGACTGGGAGGTTTTGTATTTGTTACCGTACCTCTGGTTCTTGTGCTTATTCCACTTGTTCTGCTTCCAGCTCCCCTTCAGCGTTCTGCGTGGTGCATCCGATATGTGTGACTCTCGGCTTGGTCCGCCGGGTTTGGATGCAGATGATGGTGCTGCACTGCTCTTGATCTGTTGTGGCATCTCCGTGTTGTGTATTTCCTTCGCGGGTCGTGATTCTCCCGTCTTAAGCAACATCTGCTGTTGTTTCTCCGCGAGCATGAGATAGCGCATGAGTTCTGCGTGCTTGGTAAACCTCATGTTACGGTACTGTTGCGATAAAATGGCACAAGCAGGAGGGAAGGTGGAGAGCGTCTTATCTATCATATCACTGTCCGTGATGCGCTTGTTGCAGATTCGAAGCTGGGCAACAATTCGGTGGAGCTCCGAGTCATAAGTGTGGAAATTCGGAAAGTCCAGTACTCGGAGGTTCATCCAGTCGTTTTTGGCTTGTGGAAGAAGGATGGTCTCCTCATGCTGAAATCTTGTCTCCAATGCGGCCCATAGCTTGGCTGGATCCTCCTCATACAAGTATTGCATGCACAGCGAGGGATCCAGGTGGCGTCGTAAAATGAGCAGGGTTTGCCATTTGTAAACTGCCTCGATCTCCTCCTCCGGGTGTCGATTAAGTGTGTAGTCGAGATTTTCTGCAGACAAGTACGTGCGCATGTTGACATGCCAGTCAAGAAAGTTCGACCCGTCTGGCTCTAAGCCGTCGAAGTATAAGGGAGTCACCGTATCTTTCCGTTTTGCTTCTGTCGCCATCACGATCCTATCTAATGTCTCCGTGGTGTGAATACGTGGGGTCTATTGCGTACTCACTAAGCTCTTGGTGTTTCTGTCTTGATGGTCTACCTGTTGCTCTACTTTTCTTTCTATGCTGTGGCTATGGCTATGCGTGCTTCGGCCGTGGACTCATGGATTTCTTGAAGAATACCTGCATGCACACAACTGATCTGTCTAGCGAGGTAAACTACAGCCGGAGTAATGCGAGAGATCTACACGAGAATTAGGAGCGGGAGGATCTGGCTATGATCGGGATCAAAGTGTAGTGCGAAACAGCATGGAGAGAGAAAAAAAACATGAAGACAGGTGGTGCGAGCATCAAGACAGAGAGCGTGCTGATAACGTGCTGAGACACGGAGCAAAGGGCCAGCGTTTAGCTGCAAGAAGAAGTGGAGAGGAAGACCTCGATCCTCTTTATATAGTCCCGGGTAGCATACACTGTAGTAAATGAGCTGCCGGAAGGCGGCTGCAGTGATTAGGTAGCTGGGAGTAGTTACGGTGGTTCCGGAGGATACCGTATTAATTAGGTAGCTAAGGTAGTTAAGGTAGCTAAGCTAAGTAAAGGTAGGCCGTTTAGACTAAGTAGATACTGCCTTAATGAGGTGGTTGAGAGGGACCCGGGGGAGACCCGGGAGTTGGATGGATGGACTTTCATCCTGTCACAACACTCTTAAATGTCTGCAGCCTTCTCCAGATTTTGACAATTGCAAAGATGCGTTATGAAATGCAACTAGGAGAGATATTTTAAACTTGATGTATGAATAAAAGTTGTTCATTATGGATTTTAGATTCTATCTTTACAGATAGATCTATACTTGCAATCACTAATATTTTTGTATAAATTTGAAGCGTAAAATTCAAAATTATTTTGTAATTCAATTACGAATAAGATATTGATAATTTGTGGATGAAATTTTTTGTAACGGGTTGAAATGTAATAATCTAAGTGTAGTGATTTTTGAAGATTTTTTGGTTGCTTAATTTTATGAGTTGATTTTTTCAAGAGTACTTTTGATTCTTTTTTAACTAAGATCTTAAAAAAATTGGTAGAAAACAATGGCATGAAATGAGGCATAATATTTTCACAAATCATCCCTTCTAATCGGATCACATGCATGAAGCTATCTTGCTATAGAATTTTGTAGTATTTTTTTACTTGCAAAGAGTGCATGATGGATGAGAAAACGAAACTCAATTCTATACATCAGTCAAAAAATGGTTGGTTACGCAGTTAGGAGCTAAATGTCTAAGGATTTTCCTCATCTTTGAGGGACATTTTCATCTTTGTATTTTCAGTTCTTTTAGAATTTTTAAAATTTTACCCAATTGCCTATTTTAGCTATGTTTTTTATTGCTCCAAAGTAGGTCATCATAATATTCTCTTCCTATTACTATTTTTTTCTCATCTTTGGATGACGGGATGAGTTCAAAATTAGAAAATTTTGAATGAAATGGATAGAGAATTTCATTTGACATCCATTGGAAAAAAAACGTGATCACATACAAACTCTTGTATTTCCTCTTGAAAAAAATCAAAATATTAAGCAAAATATATTGATACCATCAAATCTCCAAATACAATAAGTTTCTATTTCAGAGTAGTTGTCTATCGAAATAGTATCATATTGTTTCGATAGTATGTGTGGCATGTGGCAAATGGTGATGTTAGTTGCAGTGTGTTCTTTGATGCAACGAACATATGCTAGCATTGATTTTAACTAAAATATTGTTTGTGATCCACATATGAGCAAAGACAAGCTTCATAAACAAACATTCCATTTGCACTTGTCTTGTGATTTTGTTTTGTTAGAATTTGTGAAACAACTTCAATTGAAATTGAATAAAATGATTTGCATCAAGTAAATTGGGACAATTTTTTTCTCAAAAGTATCATCTATTATGGGACAAAGGGAGTATACAAACAAACAAGGCTAGCTACTGCATGGTGCGGGTTTGGAATATTCTTAGAATAATTTGTCTCCATTAGCATTGTCTTGTAGAATATTTTGTCCCCGTCAGCATTGCCATGTGGAATACTGCTAGTGTCATCATTGAAAATATGACGTCATCCAATGATGTGTCAGTCCAGTCAGTGGATGACGTAGTGCTATGTCAACCTCTCTGGGGTGGACTCCACAGTCATAGGTTACATAATAATGAATCTAGGCACGGTTTTAGGGACCTTGATTTCTAAATGATACCCCTAATAAACAAAATAAGTATTTCATTTGTTTCAAAATATAAAACAAAAAAATGATAATAATAATAATAATATTATTATTATTATTATTAAAATTTTCAATAAGTAAAAAATAAAAATGTTCAACTCATTCAAAGAATTTGAGAGTAGAATTCATATCAGAGTTTCAATTCTGAGACAAGTGATGGGCAGTTTACTACTCAACAGGCTCGCCAAGATCCTTATTCAAAATGATCTCGTGAGCGAGATATAAGGTGTTCCTACATTAACCCCTAAAAGTCCGAGGGGTATTAGACCAAACATAGATGTGTTATAATACATGACTTCTATATGTTTGATGAAGTTTGGTTCAATAGACAAAATGTAGGGCATCATCTCTACAAACTATGCGTACTGTCAAACTTCCAAAAATAACTTTCGATATTTTTCTAATGAATTTAAAAGCATTAACCTTTGAAAATTTGTATAAATTATAATTTTCGCTCTTAGAATTTAAAATTTAGCATGATTGGTTAAAGTTGGTTTATCTATTGTAAATTTTTAAAAGAAAATGAAATGATGGAGGGAACATCTTTTGCCAAATAGCAAATTTTATAACACTAAGACAATGTTGAGGTGATCCTCTTTCATGAATTCTCCCAATTTTTAAGTGGAGATTAACTCGGATTGATGTAATTCAAATTGCATTGGAAAGTAGACTTGATGTAGTATTTTAAAATATTTATTGTTTCTTCAAAAACATTTTTTTTGTTATGGGCAGCCTGTTAAATTTGGACAACGACTAGAAAATGGTCGTTTGAATGCTTAGGGGTTAAACCTCTACAAACACAACTCACAATGCAATTCAACCGCATTGCAAGAATTCAACGATCATACAATAAAAAATAATAACAAACCGTTGTATCACACATGATTGCATTGTGTAAAGAAATGAATGTTATTGAATACGAGGCTGCTCATCGCAAAATATAAAAAAACTGTTTGACACAAAATCAAGGCCTATCTTACGACCAAACATAAATGCACACACTAATCATCTTGGCAATATCCAAGCAAATATACCACAAAAGGATGTGATTTCCTAGCTAAAATGGACTATTCTTGGGTCACGTGCAACATCGTTGGCGATGTGAGCTCCCCTGAATCATGCCAATCTACCGGCCATCTCTATGCTAAATTGCTTAATTGCTGGCACTGTGGGCTCTCCATCAAACTGTTATCTTGAAGTACATCGCTCAAATAGCTGCAAAGTTTGAGTGCATGCACATCAGGAATGTAGGACCTCATTGATTTTTTTCGATTTCTATGCAAAGTCCGATATTTCATGGGAGCGTGCAATTTTTGCACAGATTTTGCGTTAATTTTGCATTGAATCCGCACGAATTCTGCATTCACTCGTTTTGTTATCTAACAAAGTGTAGAATTTGTGTGGAATTAGCACAAAATTTGTGCGGAATCCATGTAAAAAATGCACTAACCCATGAAATATCAGATGTCGCACGAAAATGATTTATTAGAAAAATTTGAGGTCTCCAAAGGGCTGTAAGAGCAGCCAACACCCTCATGCACAAAAATGAATATATATATATATATATATATATATATATATATATATATATATATATATATATATAGAAATCTATGATTATAAAATGATTATAAAATTATAATTAAACCATTATTATTTTATTTTATTAAAAAATAAAAAATAAAATATTCATATCTGGCATGGCCAAATTTTTTTTACATGGCATCTTTGACCAATTTCATAGCCCTTTGGAGGCCTCAAAACGTTTCGAATGTAAAATCTGTAGGGTCCTTAATTCCTTATCAGTAGCACCCACAAAACACCATCGGAGTCCATCTCCATGTTGCCCGTGTTATTTTCAAAGTAGTTTTGCGTTACAGCTTACTTAGTTTCCAATTTTAAAAACTTTTGGAAAATCATGAATAGAAATTGGTAGTAGAGGTTATCAAAAAAATTGAACTAATATAACCCCTAAGTGTCTAAAGAGCCCAATATGACCACATTTTGTCGTTTTTTAGTCAAACGTTGATTTTCACCTAATTCCTTATTTCAAATGAAAATGGTCACAACTAAGAAAGTGTGGCCGACTATCTTCTATTTTCTAGCACAATTTACTATTATTCACAAAGTTTAGAATCGTGCTTTTTACAACACTTTAAAGCTCAAAATCCTAAAATTTCAATATACATTGTAGAAAGAGTTTTTCAATCAAATTTCTTTTTATGTAAGCTCAAGAAGCATGCTACCTACACTTTATTGTTCATCACTATTACTTACATATTTCCTAAAAATTATACTATTTTAAGCATTTTGTAATTACTATGACTATTACAAGAGATAAAATTTGAAAAATCTTATAAAATTAATTTTTATTTAAATAGTTATGAAAAAATCAGGGTAAATCGATTAATATGACTTATATGAGAAAAATTTCAGAAAAAATAATATATTTTAAATTGTGAGAATTTGATGATGTTTGACCTAGTAAATGTAGTGCGGACTCTTAGGAGTTAACCAGACTAATGTCCTCTGCAAATGTCAAAAATAGAGATGTTGAAAATAACATATATTTAATCTAAATTAATGTTTAGGTAGAAAAATACACCCATCATACAGTAGTATTTAGTCCAAGATGCACTAATTGTTCTATAATGCCTGTATTTTTTAACGTAGAATGAATACCTTTACCAAGTATGTTTACGGATGTTCTTCTATATAAATAGTACCAAAATCTTCAATCTTGGTAAAAAAATTTGCCTTGCATAAAAAGTTATAGCCTTGAGTAAATAGTTAACTAGTGTGCCTCGGACTAAATACCGGAATAGGTGTAGTGCCTCATTGCAGTGCAAAGGTACACTCAAAAATTATAAAAGAGGAGAAAAAAGGGTTACAAATAAAATATTGAGCTATAAAATTTTCCAATGTTCAAATATGTGAAGAAATATATGTTCCAGTTTTTTTGAACTTCTTTTGAATTTTTTTCATTTTATTAGTGGGAGTTGAACACCGTTGGCCATATGAACTGCAACATTCTGGTGATGTGGCACAAGGAGATCCTTTGAAATTCCCTAATACACATATGGGAGATTAAAGCAAATTCCCTTATAGGAATAGACATGTAAACGGGATTCAAATTTTCCCTGTTAGACGTGTATATGGGAATTTTAACTTCCCTGCTAAACACCGAATTAGCAATTCATTTGTTCTCAAATTCCCTTAGCAAATCCCTTATGCATCAAAAGTCCCTCATACACTATGAGGGAACTATCTATTTTTTCCCATATTGCCACATTCTCTCATAAGTGTAACTGGAAGAGGGAAATAACAAGGAAAACCAAGCTATTTCCCATATGGGACACCCACAGAATCTCCTTGTGTGGGCTCCCTGAGCTCATGCAAGCCCACATGTCCGAGAGTTACGCATGAGTCACATTGCTCATCGCTAGCGATTTGGGCTCAAGGCCGAGTGGTTACCGAAGCTTTCTTGTAGCAGGTCCATGAGATTGTACCTTCAAGTCAGAACAACTCGATCAGCTTGTTGTCGATCAAAAAAGCTTGCACAACGAGATCCTCTGAAATTCCTAAATACATATATGGGAGATTGAAGCAAATTCCCTTGTAGGAATGGACATGTAAACAGGATTCAAATTTTCCCTGTTAGACGTGTATATGGGAATTTTAATTTCCCTGGTACTAGTAAGGGAATATTACATCACATAGGGAATTTGACTTTGATTGGGGAATTTCCCAATTTATCTCAATGAAGTATGAATTTCATTCATATTTGGTATGGTAAATTCATAATGATTTTGATAATTATTTTCAGTATAGACCACACTATACCTACATTATCACAAGTACTACAAGTTATCTCAATTACTTTGATTCAAACTTTCTTCGAATTCTACAAGTAGTCCAAATTTTTATTATTATTCCGGATGAGATTAAATAAGATAATTGGTGTATAGTGGTATACATTACTTCATAAGTCCTAACTACCTACCCAATCATTTTTTGAGTGATGTATAGAATTGATTTTTGATTTCTCATCCATCATGCACTTTTTGCAGTAAAATAAATACTACAAAATTCTATGGCAAGATAGCTTCATCACCTTCATGCATGTGTGATCCGATTAGAAAGGAGATGATTTGTGAAGATTTTATGCTTCATTTCAACCCATAGTGATCAACCAAAAGTTTCTAAGATCTTAGTTCAAAACGAATCAAAAGTGCTCTTGAAAAAATCAACTCATAAAATTAAGCAACCAAAAAATCTCCAAAAATCATTGCACTTAGAATATTACATTTCAGGGTGATTGCAAGCTACGGTCTACCAAGTGGGGAGTGCAGCTTGTGCAGCTAAAGGCCATGCAACTCGTGCACTAGCGTAGTAATGCGCACCTCTCAACTTTCAATTAGATCAAAAATTTCACCACCCCAAATAGGGTTTATGCTAATACTTTCACTTTAGCAATTGTTAAGTTAATTTCAAGTCTTTGGGCATCACTCAATAGCCTTTTCTGTTTTTTACCGAGTAGGGGTAATTAGAGCCTTTTTTACATAACATCCTTAGCTAGGTTTTATGAAAAATGCATTTCATATCCCACCTCTGAAATTGAACCATTATTTCATTTCCAAAAAAAAAAATCCAAAAATTTTTTTTAACTGCACGAAAATCTAAAAAAACAAAAACATCACAAAACAATTAATTAAAAAATAAGTAAGCGTAATACCAAAAATATATATATATGGTAACTTTTTACACACTTGTGGTATGTTGCTATAAATTTTTGAAGTTCAAATTTGACCCCCTTCTAGCATTTCCCATAAAATAGGTGCACTTTTGACAAGTGACACGCTACCAAATCCAAGTAGAAATGCTTAATTTGGATAGAAAGATTGGAATTTTGCAAAATTTATTGTGGTAGACATTTTAACTTTGGAATTCTAGAAACAATGCAATTTGTTTCGTCACAAAATTCCATTCCAATATTTATTGATGATTTTCCAAAGATTGGGTAAGTGCACAAATTTGCATGCCGCGACAAAAAGCTTGGGTGACCGTAGCTTGCAACCACCCTTCAACCCATTACAACAAATCTCATCCACAAACATGTCGATATCTTATTCATAGTTGAATTATAGAAGAATATTGAATTTTACGTTTCAAATTTTATACAGAAATACTGGTGATTGCAATTATAGATCTAACTGTTTGGATCGAATCTAAAATTCATGATGTGCAACTTTTATTCATACATTAAGTTCAAAATATCTCTCTTAATTGCATTTTATAATGCATCTGTACAATTCTCCAATTCTCCGTCTGGAGAGGACTATAGGCATTTCGAGGTTTATCTCTATACTATTTATATTTATACTATATAATGTCAGTCCAATAATTTATTTTGAGCACTAAGAGCTCAAAATATTTTAATATTGTAAAATGGAATATTTTGAAAATATTCTATATTATTCTAGAATCTTTTGAAATATTCCCAAAATCTTCATAAAAGTCCTTATGTTCTAAATTCCCAAAATAGTTTTAGATCTTCATTTATAGAATTTAGAAGCACTTAACATTAAAAATTCAATAAAATTACATTTTATATTTTTAGAATTCAAATTTTGGTATTATTGGTTATAATTGAACTTTTCATCATAGAAGGAAAAAAAAAACAAAAAAAAAAGATGTATTGAAAAGAACAACATTACTTTTCCTAAATAGTAAAATTTGTAACACAAAACAATGTAGAGGTGTTGGTTTTTAAAAAGTTCCCCTAGGTGGAGTTTAACTTGGATTGGCATGATTCAAATTGGGTTCGAGAGCATTCTTGATTTCCTATTAGAAGATAATTATAATTTAATCAAATTTTTAATTTTTAGTCTCGTTCAGCTCATTAAAGGGGGCATCGACCAAAAACTGATCTCTCAAAGCATTATAGGTTAAATTGAGTTTAAAATCAGACTTTTTTTTAACTCAATTTGAGCAACTTTTCAAAAAATATAATTGCAAAAGCTTTTCATTGCTTGCTACAACATTCTGACCATTCAAAAAAATTTCAATCAATCCCAAATTTATGGACTTCCAAGTTTACTTTTTTACTTTCATTCTACATACCTCTCTTTCTTTACTTCATTTCAAGGTGAATATCCAAGATTTTAAATTTTTTAAATTTTTCTATTAGACCCACAACTAGTGTTTCTAACATACAATCAAAAAAATTCAATTGAAGCAGAAGGGCATATATGATGAAATGTCATAAAGTGGTAAAAATGTTACAAAAACATAAAAAAACTTACAATGATAAAAATAAATTTTGGTTGAATCAAACATAAAATGAAACATAAATTGGAAAGAAATGTCTCTATTACATAAAATAAAAAATATATATTGGAAAATAAATGTTTTTAACATCCCTAAAAATATGCAAACTGAAAAATGAAGAAGCTCTCAGCCATCATGATTTTCTCAAAAAGGAACAATTCAAAATTATTTGAAATTTTTCTAGATATAGAGAAAAGCTAGCATGATGTAGTGCAAAAGAAAATTTGGATCATTCTTTTCTTTTCATCGCAAAAAATATTTAAAGTCCACTGATGAAGAAAAAAAAAAAAAAAGCTCTTAGCCTTCACGATCTTGTCAAAAAAAATTCAAAAATTCAAAAAAAATTGAATTTTTTTCAAGATACAGAAATATCCCTGCTTGAAATAGTGCAAAAAAAAAATTCAAAAAAACGTTTTTTGTACATTGGTAAAAATATTGAAAGTCAGCTGGGGAAAAAAAAATATAGCTCCAGTAGTCCAGCCTTCAAGATGTTGTCCAAAAATTAAAAACAAATTCAAAACAAATTGCAATTTGTTCTAAATACAAAAAAAAATCCCTGCATGAAATAGTGCAAAAAAAAAATTTGAATTTTTTTTTTTTACATGGCAAAAATTGCCAATGGTTAAGTTTTTTATGATTAACAAAAAAATTCTTTCATTTGCATGAATGTTTCTATGTGGTGTGGTGGCTTAGTACTCGGTTGCGGGCTAGTTTACATGTCCATTCCTACAAGGGAATTTGCTTCAATCTCCCATATGTGTATCAGGGAATTTCAGAGGATCTCCTTGTGCTCATAGTGGTGCTCTCTCTCCTTTCTTCACTTCAAATGCGCGCAGTCTGTGCACTTGTGTGTGTGCACCGCGACGGCCTTGTGAACTGATGCACTGTATTTTCCTAGCTAGCTAGTGAGGATCATCTTAGACGATCGAGAGGTTCGGACACAGTTCATCGAAGAGATCTTGTGAGTAACAACATGAAGTGCGTGGTCATGGTTTCTTTGGAAATAAAGCTGGATTAAGGTGAATAGTGTACATGCTTAATTAGCTAATGAAGTTGTCGTGCACGAAAGATTTTTGTATTTCAAGATTCTGGTGACGAGAATGAAGACACAAGATCATTGTTGAGATTTTACAACCCCCATCAACTAGCCAACGAATTAAGGCAGGGTCAAGTTTTTAGGTGTGGTCATCTGATCGAGGATTGTGAAGAGTCCTGTGAATAGAGGTTATCTTTGATTCTCTGCCCTTGAATAATCATTAATCTTGTTAGATCAATAGTCCTGCTGCTCATGCATGATCAATAGTCAAGTTGGAATATTTTTAGACTTGGTTTTGATTTTGATTTTAGGGTTTGTAACCTTTCCGCTGTCTTTGTTATGAGTGATAACATGTCAAGGTACAGGTCACGTTATTAGACATATATAACTTCAATGGTTACATCTTGTTTAATCCATGTTAGATGTATAAAGGGATTCCTTAATGTCAAAGAATGAAAAAACTATAAGATATAATCATGAGCCTCCAATATTCAATGTATGAGCATGTTGATTCAATTGCATGAATTGGTTTGCTACCAAGAAATTAAGCCAATTCAACATACAATTTGTTTTTAATGCCAAGGTGATTCAAGTGTTAGATTACGTAGGAAATTGGAGAGTTCCAGGACTTAGTTATTTTATGGCTGGCAATATGAAGACTATGAGGTTGATGGAAATTATAATAAGGCCAATTTGTTGGCGATATCAAGCAAATCCCATGGCAATGGTTATAATCAAAAGTGCCCCAGTTTGCAGCTGGATTACGAGAAGGGCAACTTCAATAGGTTGGACTTTAAGGTGTGCATGGAGTGGGATTGGCAATATTGTTGACGATGGGTTGGTCAGGTAAATCAAATCGTTGGCGATATTGTTGGCAATTATGCTTGCAGTAAGACCAAATTGTTGGCGATATTGTTGGGAATTATGCTTGCAGTAAGACCAAATCGTTAGCCATTGTTGGCAATGCCAGTTGGCCAGATTGGAGGGTGACGGCTCAGTTCCACCATCCGCCACGTTTCGCCATTCACTACTTCACGTACATCTACTATTGTTTTACTTCCTTCACTTCCTTCATAGTTTATACAAAATTTGATCCCATCTAAATTATCTTACAATATGATTGAGTGAATTTGTCATTATAAATCCATGAATCCTTGGTCCTTAGAATGCTTCACAATAATGATGCAAATTGTTGAAGTGAAGTAACCCTTAAACGTTCACCATGACTTGAGAGGTCATTTAAATTACTAAAACTCAATAAAGTCCTTTAAATTCCTACTTTTCTCCAACTTTTCAAACTACACTCCCTAGTCAAATTAAAGTAGGGAATGAAAGTCATAATCTATCGCGGTCGGCCGGTCATTGGAATTTTCTTATTATTTATTGTTGCTTTTCATAACACAATAGTCTATATCCTTTCAATAATATCAATCATGATGAAATATTATTGAAAGGATACTATTGAAACAATAATATTGAAAGGCCGACTATTAAGATGACACTACACGATGACAACTTCCCTTTGACCATACATAAGTCCATAAATAGACATAAAAGTGTATTGCATTTCATTAAAAGGCAACAAAATTTTGACTATACATAGATCTATGAGTTTTTATCCAATCATGTTGAATTTTTTCATCTATGTTAAATGAAATTTTCTATTCACTTGATGTATTTTTTTAAAATTTTAGACTCATCCCGTCATCCAAATTTGGGAAAAGAGAAATAGTAATTGAAAATGTGACTTTTTATGACATACTATGGAGCAATGGAAAATGTGATAAATTGGTCCATTAGAGTAAAATTTAACATCTTTGGGATCATTTTCATATTATCTATAAAGAGAAACAAAAAGATTATAAGAAGTGAAAATATAGCTAGACAAAAATGATGCTTAATAATGAAGAAAAATTGTGAATGTTTAATGGTTAAAGGACAAACCATTTAGGAAAACTCATAATTCTAGCCAAATGTTGAGTATTGCAACGTCCATTTTGACAAATTTGGTATACCTTCTATAACTTGTTTATGGTTGCCAATCCTGAATATTACTCCCTCTAGTAGAAAAATTAAATTAAATTAAATAGATGAAGTCATTATAGTATAACAAAAATATAGTTTAGCACCTAGACAGAAGTAATCAATGGCATCTAGTTCACCACTTTTTCTTGTTTGGACCACAAAGACCAACCCTCAAACAACAAAACATCCACCTTCACTTGTGCACTGGAAAAAAACAAATATTTAACACTAATGGCAAGTACCAATGCAAAAAATTCATAACATAAGGATTCTTTCACAATGAACATGCTATGGCTTCTTTTAATGTTACTTCTTAACACATTTGGCTAAGTTTAATGACCTCATTTTTATTTGAAAACCATATAAGCTTACCAAATCCAATAAAGGGGAAATATAGCAACACCGGTTATATTAGTAAACAAGTGATACATTTATTTTTATTTTACTATTTTAGGCATTGGTGAAAACTAAGAAGTGAACCAAAGGCCTGGGGGGTGCACTACAATATCCCATATGGAACCACGTGAGTGAAAAAAAAGGATAATAATTGTAGGGTGGACTTACAAAATATACATAAGCTTAGGGTATTACTTTGTTCAATTTTGCAAATATACATAGCCCATATTTAATGAGATAAGAATTGTAAATTTACATATAGGGTCATTCCCTTACAACATGTAGGTAGGAAGGAACTCTCAGGCCTCTTCATTGAAAAATAAAATTAAAGGAAGGCCAAGCAAATTAAAAGCATTGACTACTAAAAGTTGGTATTTAGGAAGGGTTTATAGAAATCAATGCGTAGAAAATATGCTAATAGGTGGGTTGAATATAGAACTAGTTGATTTGTTGGATCGACCATCTCATATGCACATTGAATTGTGTTGGTACCAAAAAGATCATAGATTACTTTGGAATTTTGACCTGATAGATCATATCACAGTAGCTTTAGGAACTATTATTGCACTAGCTACAGTAACTTTTGTAGTAGGAAAAGACTTGTATGAATTACATCCTATGGATGAAAAAGTGTTAAATGATTTTATCAATGATATACAAGTACTTTTGTAGTGAAAAAAATTCCAAGCCTACATTTTAGGCCATGTTTTCATTGTTTACATATGTTAGGCTTTTGTTTTTTTAATTTTCTTTCAACATGCATACATACCTTAGGCTTCTTTTTTGTTATCTATATATTTTTTATTTTTTTTAATGAAAGAAAAACCGTATATAGGGGTCTTAGTTTGGAGGTGACGCACGTACATTATTCGTGGCTTTTAACCCCTAATTGCCCAGGCGTCCAATTTTGGACGATGTACAAATTTCATCCAATTTTTCTCATCTGTCATGCACTTTTTGTAGTGTGGATTTTTTACTATAGATTTTATGGGAAATTAGCTTCATGTGTGTGTAATCCGATTAGAAAGGGGATGACTTGTGAACTTTTTATGTCTCATTTTATATTGCAGTGATTCACAAAAAAAATCTCAAATCTCATTTCAAAAGTGTTCAAAAGAGCTCTTGAAAAATTCCACTCATAGAATCAAGCAACCAAAAAATCTCCAAAAAACACAACACTTAGAGTGTTAAATTTCAACCCATCATAACAAATTTCATCTACAAATTGTCAATATCTTGTTTGTAATCCAATTACAAAATAGTTTTGAATTTTAAGTTTCAAAATGTATACAAAGTTTTTGGTGATAGCAATCATAGATCTAACCGCGTGGATAGAATCTAAAATTCATAATATACAACCTTTATTCATACGTCAAGTTCAAAATATCCCTTTTAGTTGCATTTTATAATGCATCTTTGCAAAACTGCCCAATCTGGAGAGGAATGTGGGCATTTAGGGATTAACACTAAGTGCACCGCCTAGGACCAAAGGTAAGAGTTTCAGTTGAAAAACATAACAACGTTCAAAACTATCGGTCGAAGAACCATTGCAGTGCTTGGCGAGGGCGGATGAAATTCATCATTGGTTTTCGATACCTGCCATTGGCCCCAACTATTTGTGTGAGTCCGATATCACTCCATGTGGCAAACTCGGGGAAGTCACTTAGTGTAAATTTTGATATACATCAGCGAACAAAGGGTATTTAATGGGGGGCTATGAAATAATTAGAATATTCTACTATTTATAGTATATTTAAGGTATATTCATGATATATTCTAAGAATATTCATAAAATTTTCCCAAATTGGTTTTAAAGCACCCTATATCACTTCTAAAAATTTATAAATTTTATCTCAAATGAATAAAAGACACCCTGTATTTGTTCTCTCATGGTTATTTAAATTTTTGATAGTGACTTCCTGGGGGTGGCAAATCATAGGTGATACCACTCTATACGCCTCCCCCACACCCGCTTTTGTAAATGATGTTCATCAATAGGTACAATTCATGTCGGACCTATCACCGTAGAATCATTACTCATTTGTTGAAGTGGAAGCCACGTAGACGCCAGGTCAACGCCACATCGATAGTGGCTTCGCTCCCGGATCGATCATGATGATGTTGATGTCAACGAATATTCCAAGAATAATCCTCACTTGTACCATACAGTAGTTGACTCCCAAACAAACTTGAGATGATATATACCTATAACAAAGTAATCGACATTCTCAACCAACCTTGTGGAGTACCTAAACATGATCCAAAAACAAGAATTTGATTGATCAATGCATTTTGATGTCGAGTTGGAAAGGGATGTAAAAAGGATGGTTTAAAAGGAACTAAATTGGGGTAGATAATAGAATCATTACAGAAATTTTGAACCCTCCCATAGGCCCCTACCATGTTACCATCAAAACCAACGAAGCTATATATCAGCGACAGATTTTCAATAGTTTCCTGACAAATTTGGACGTCAGCTTGTGTGAATTTCGTGAGTCTGACAATTTTTGACTAATTAAAAGAACCATTAGAGGAATTTTGAACTCTGAAGAAGGCCTCAAAGAATTGACACAAGCAGCAATTAATTGACTAGGGATTGGCATAGCCCAAGTACCTAAGCTCGGGTCTCTATCTTGTGTGAATGCCCATCATGCAGAGGATGAAGAGAATTTATGGATGTGTTTGCAAACAAGATACTTGACTTCAGTATACAAACCTTTATGATCAGTATGACTTCAGTATACAAACCTTTATGATCAGAGGATGCAGAGAATTTATGGTTTTACTAAAAAATTCTAAAGCGCGTACCAATCTCTAACTGAATTCCATGACCCCAGCCAATGGCAAGACGCCTCCCTGCAAAGTCCATCATGACTGATCCCATATGCCTTGAGCGGAGATAGGGGATTAACGCCCCACGAAGTTTCAGAAGTACAAGAATTTAAATACTTTAGTGACCTCCAACCCCCTCCCTTGGGGGCCTTCTTCAGGGTTCAAAATTCCTCTAATGAAGGTCCTTCTACCTTCCTCCTTCTGTTTTGAAATAAAACGCATTGTGTCAATATAAAATCTTTGTGGGAAGATGTTTTTTGTTCCACAATAAACGACTATTTTTTTATTGCCTACTGTATCTAATGGAGTTGTTGAGCACACTATACATTGCCTAATTTAATCAATAATGCGATGTTTGCACAATTTCTTAAATGTGTTTTTTATTTCGGTATAGGGGAAAAATATAATTAGATAATTTTGTGCATTTGAACTTGTTAGTATTCATTAGAAAGTGTGATAGTTTGCAATTCTCCTACAAGACTTTTGTTCAACTTTTTTAATTGAATTCAATGTGATTTACAGTCCAACAATTGCGTAGCAAAATATTAACCCTTGACGTGCAATTTTAGTCTCATTTCCAGCATCACCTCCTTTTGTAGGACAAGCAATGCGAACTTTGAGATCTCTTGTTGAAAGAATCTTATGTGCTTGAATTTGATTCAAGTATATGTCTCATGAACCCAATTTAAGTACACCTTTTATCATTTAAAGCCAAAGTTAGCAAATACATAAAATAAATAAACTAATATAATATTTATTTATTTATACCTAATAGAGTTTTATCTAATAGGATTTTTTTTAAGAAAAAAATGTAAAAGTTTAGAGACAAGGAAGTAGGCCAAGCATATTCCAAAAAGATAATATCAAAGGATTCAAAGAAGAACAAAGACACAAAGAAAGTAGATAAAGTGAACACAAAAGTGAACAAGCAAGCAAGCAAGATAAAGTGAACACAAAAGTGCAATTTTTGTGCCCTTTTTCACTTTGAAAAGTGTGATGTTTTGTTTTTTTAAGCAATTTTGTCCCTATAATAGTGATTTTTAGCATGAAATTTTCACTTTTTAAAGTTTTAAGCATATATATTTACATAAATAAGAATTACATTTCATAATATTTATTTTCAAACTTGTGAAATTCTTAGTGTGAAGGTCAAAAATTCAATATATCAAAAAATCAATTATTTTTTTACAACGCACTAAACAATCTTAATTATATTTTATTTTAAAATAAAAAAATCATAAAAAAAAATTACACTAAAAGTGTTTTTGAAAAAAATAGTTTTTAATGCTTCAAACTACACTTTTTTGAAAATGGAAACATCCCTTACCAATGGCGATGTAACACATTGGTGCCTGATACAACACTGGAGTGCAGTGCTCAAAAACCACGCCCTTAGTTCGTGAATTTAGGCATGAGAAAGTGGAAAACATTAAAGCTACATTTAACTATCATCTGACACTTTGATGCCACGAAATCCATATACAGATTGTGATTTTTGTTCTCAAATCACTTTCTCCCAAAAAAATTGGGTTATCATTAAAAATCATGAAACTTTAGGTGGTTTTGTAAGCAAGGTCAATATCAGATTTGAGCATCCCACTTTAATTTGTGGTACACTTTATTGTGCTCGCCCCCGTGGTGTAAACTTCTTTGTTTGTTTTCTACATAAAGATTTTTTTTCATATCTCTCTCTAATACAATCACCAAATTGTACATCGTGAGATAAAAATTTGGAACTAACTTGGTATCAAGTTGTGCAATAAGGTATCTTTGTAGCACATTGTATAATTTTCTACAGGGATGGGATTTGGTAGGGTCAAGAATGTTAAAGTACGTCCTCCACTAAAACTATCATTCCCATTTTTGAACCTCGTATACTAAACTATACAGTGACTGCCAAAACTGAGTACGAACACAGCTTACTGAAATTTAACAAACAATGTAGGGAAATTGGATGCGTCAAAAATGAAACCATAAATTGCACAGGATTACCATTGCAATCAGTCATACTTCCATGGGGATTGAGGTCTATTACACACATGTATGCATGTTAAAAAAAAAGTAAAGTGAAGTTCAGTCCAAAACTCAGTTTTGCTCACATTAGCTGGAACAAAGTTAAAAATTTGTCCACCTACCCTTAGCAACTATAACAGCTGCAATGCGCTTAAGCATGCTTTTATACAAGTTCTTACACTCACTGGGAGTAATTGAAGCCCAACAATCCTCAACACGCTCCCACAATTCTAACATTCCTTTGGGAGGTCTCTCATATTGGTTGAGTCGACGTTTTAAAGTTGCCCACAAATGTTCGATCGGATTCAAGTCTGGAGATTGCGCCGGCCACTTCAAAAGAGTGAATTCTTGCAAATTCAGCCAACGGCGCACACTCTTGGATGTATGCTTTGGGTCATTATCCTGTTGAAAAATCAAATTGGCAGGATCTAGATTGTATGTATGCAGTGTATGAACCAGTTCTCGCTCTAAAATTTCTCTATACATGTACTGATCCATTCTTCCCTCAATCCTACACATCATACCAAGGCCACTCGGAGTCATGCAACCCCACATCATCACTCCCCCACCTCCAAAGTTGACAGTTTGTTGCACCATTCCAGCACTTCTACTCTGTCCATCACGAAACCAACACCAACTGCGACCATCAGAGTAAAATCGGTTGATTTTTGTTTCATCAGAAAATACTACACAATCCCAATCATCATCAGTCCAATGGCAATGACGTCTAGCAAATTCTAATTGTCCTTTAATTTGAAGAAGTGTGAGCTTTGGTTTCTTTTGCTTCACTTCACATTTCAAACCTGCTTTTCGTAACATTCTCCTCACAGTACTATCACTCATACCAACATGAAGCTCCTCTCAAGTAATTTCCAACTTTGTGTGCAGTTTCTAAGCCACCTATAGTGATTTCTCTCACACAAGCCCTGCGATCAGCTGCACTGTACACCTATGGCCTGCCACCAAAACTGCGATTCACATCACTCAACTCACTCAAATGTTGCTTACGAAATTGTGCAACCCAACTTTGGGATACTTGTAAGTCTCTAGCAACATTTCTAGTACTTTCACCCCTCCTCAACTTTTCTAAAGTAGCTTCTTCTATCTGCTTTCTATCAACAACAGAGAGAGACCTTAATGAAACCATTTTGCTCAATTTGCATACATGATGTGCACTGAATAGGGACACAATTATAAATGTGAAGGCCAAGAACATGCCCATCCAAAAAAATAGACCCAGAAAACCACTTGTGCATGTCAAATTTGTAGCATTCACCGCGTAATCCAAGTGTGAGCATAACTGAGTTTTAGAGCTAATTTACTTTGATCTATATCTTTCTCAAATCATTTTGCATTGCTGGACTTGTAATTTGGTAGCCACATCATTTACTTGAATGTATACTTGTGCCGTCAACTGATTTGGCATTAAATGCAATAAATTATAAAATATGAATGGCTAAAGGTAGACTAAGCTATTTCGTACTCAGTTTTGACAGTCACTGTATCTACATTTTGCTAAACAAGAGGAGTTTGACTTGTATTCGCAAGCAAAATACCAACCTCTAATGCTCTACCTAGCAGCAAGTCTTCCCAAGTCAAATTGGGTGCTCCAGTTTAGCAAGAAATTTGAGTTATGTCTTTGGGATGAACGGATGGTGCATGACGGATGGTTTTCGGATGAATGTTTCGGATGGATGATACATCCAAGAGGCGAAGCTACGAAGAAAGAGACGTGCCAACAGATAACAATGACGACTGAGCAGCCCGCCCGCCTCCAGTTGCAGGACATGGCGTGCAACATGAAAACACCGACAATCATCTTCCACATTGCATTGATCATTAACCACGTCGATCACACACCTAGTTAATTAATTGCAATGGTCTCATTTACTTATTCATAATTCCTAGAACATTTCGATTCTCATATAACTTGTATCAATCAATCTCTGATTGAATCAGCCGCTAGCTGGGTAGCCTGATCTGCCTGATCTTATCTATCCCAACGACGACGTCTCGATCAAGCTGCCCGCAACTCACGCAATGTTGCCTCTCACTGTACCTTCCGAACATCACTGTTTTGCATTGATTGTTGTGCACTCCTTCCAAGTTCCCTTGCGTTCATAGCAATCGCCATTTCAAATGCCCGCACGTTACTCACAACCTAGACTACTACTTTCAGTCCCCTTGCTCGATCAGCACCATCACGCTCCGGAACTCAGACTAGAATCCCAGACTGAGCCTCCTGGTTTTAGTTTCTTGAATAGGTCATATAGGAACTTCTTTTTTGGAAAGATGTGCACCGGTCATCCCCCGCTAGTTGCAGTAAATGCAATTTCTCGCTGACTCATATGTTCTTCACTGATTCTAGCTATGATATGACCCCATTTGGTTTCAATTTGATAACCATGAGTCCTCGGGGTTAAAACATTCTGCGTGTCGATCTGAAGCTGTGTCATTCGTTTGTAATCGTGAGCAGCTAGCTAGCTAGCTAGAATGGGGAGTGATTTGAATAGTCTCGTGGCGAGAGTGTTAGTGATTCTAGTTCTAGCGGTGGGTGATTTCGTGGGAGCGTCTCTGTCGGTGCTGGATTCCTCGAGGCGGGTGTGCAGCGTGTGGGACTTCGGGGTGACAGGCAACGGCATAGAGTACGACACGGGGGCCATCCAAGCGACGATCGATTTCTGCGCATCGCACAGGGGCGGGGGAGTGGTGCACATTCTGCCGGGGCGCTACTTGACGGGCACGCTGTACTTGCGCAGCAACATCACGCTGTGGCTGGAGCCCGGGGCCACGCTACTGGGCAGCACGCGGCAGCAGGACTTCGATATCAATGCGCGCCGCTGGTACACCATTGTGGCGGAGGACGCGGAGAATGTAGAGCTCACGGGCGGCGGCGTGGTGGCTGGGCAGGGGCTGCAGTTCGTGGTGGAGTTCAAGGAGGAGAAGAACATCATGGTCAGCTGGAATGAAACTGGCGATTGCGTTGGTGATGAGTGCCGCCCCAGATTGGTAGGGTTTCTCAATTGTACGAATGTGCACATCTGGAACATAATCCTCCAAGACCCCGCTTATTGGTGGTATGTCTTCTTTACTCTACCTTCTTTACCCTACCTTGCATTGTGATTCTAGAGTCTACCTTCGAAAGGGGCATTAACCCTTAAGCATGCAAGGAGCCTCGTGGGGCCATGCTTGATCGTTTTTCACTCATATGCTGATTTTCACCTAGTTCCTAATTTCAAATGAAACTGGTCCCAACAAGAAAGTGTTGGGGCTACCTTCTACTTTTTAGTCCAATTTACCGTTTTTCAAAATTGTTAAAACTGCGTTTTTTATAGCACTGTAAGCTCAAAACCCTAAAATTCCAATATGCACTGCAAAAAATGTTTTTTATTGAATTCCTTTTTATGTAAGCTCAAGAAGCATGCCACAAGCTACACCTTGTTGTTCATCACTATTATTTACATTCCCCTAAAAAAATTCATACTATTCTAAGCTTTTTTGTAATTACTATGATTTTTACAAGAAAACAACTTCGAATAATCCTATAAATTTTATTTTTATTTAAATAATTATGAAAAAATCAGGGTAAATCAGTTCAACAATACCTTATATGAGAAAAATATCAAAAAAATCTAATATATTTTAGAATGTGAAGGATTGATGAGGTTTGACCGGGTAATTGTAGTGTGGACGTTAAGTGTAGCACTCGCGAACTTGGTCCTGCTGGCCCAGTTAACATCACTTTCTCCATGGACTCTTCATTCACTCTGGCCCAGAGTTACTCTCTCTACCCTGCCTTTCATCACATTCTAGTCTGACCCCTCCATCCTCTTGAAACATTCTGTGAATCTCATTCCATTACCGGACGTTGGCACTTTTCAAAGTGGGTGCTTTGAAACCTAAAATCTACACCACTCGCAGTTTTTAGTAGTTCAGTGGCACCAAGATTTGTGTTGATATAACGAGGTTGATATTACATCTAGTACAAAGGTTTAATTGATGGGGTTGGAGGGAGAGAAAAGGGATGAAAGTTTGGACCATCGAGGATAGAACTTGTTTGACACTCTTCCATCAAATTAGTGTGGATTTCAATGTAAGGTGGGTGGGCACTGCCATTTCTTCTTTCAGTGATACAATCTACACGAGAACCATTGTGTGACATTCCCTCTAATATAAGGGATATACAGTAAGTGGTTCCCTTTCTAACCAATAAAAGAAACGTTGGTGGGCACTAAAGCATTGGGTGAATTGTGTTGTCATTAGCCATCAGATTCAGAACATTCATTTAATAGATCTAATATTTGGATATGGAATTGGTATTCAAGTGGAATTCATGTTGATGCATGTGCAGCTTACATATTGTGAACTCAAACATAGTTTCCATCCACAATGTGTCCATATACGGGGACTTCAACTCGCCCAACACTGATGGCATTGACATCGAATCGTCCAACAACACAATGATCAAGGACTGTCATATTGACACAGGCGACGATGCAATCTGCCCTAAAACAGCTGACGGTCCGCTCTACAATTTGACAGTGACCAACTGTTGGATCAGAACCAAGTCATGTGCTGTGAAACTGGGGAGTAGGACAGACCATGACTTCCGTAATCTTCACTTTGAGGGACTTGTGATTGTGGATTCTCACAGAGGACTAGGGATTCAGCTCCGAGATCAAGGTACAAAAATAATCCTCCTCCACATGCTCATCATCTTTCTTATTGTTTGAATACAAAAATTTGCTTCCAACCTTCTAGAATGCCCAAAATGCAATTGATTAATGTACAATTCAACTAAAACCAAGCCCGAAACCAAGCTCCTACCCAAATGCATGTCCTAGAAAATTTAGACAATAATCGCACAATATACAATTCTAAGACATCAAAACCAAGTCACATATTAACATTTATTACTTGAACTTTGAACTCTTGTAACCTATTCATAAGATACTCAAATCAAGTGTTTCTACTCAGTTTCTATTACTACTAAAATCTCCTAGTTGTGGTGAAAACTTTAATTCCAAGATTGCTCTTTGGTTATAGGTGATACAACTTTATATGAAATTTTGTAACACTGCGAGACGATAGTGTTTGCATTTAATAAGTATTTTTACATATGTAGGAGTATGATTTTTGAGAGATCAATGTAGAGTTGTGAAGAGGTCACTTTGAGTACAAAAATTAAATCTATCGAGATCAAATTTATATTACTATGGTTGCAACCATAGTAAGTGACAGTAGATAATCCCATTTACATTCAAGCATGAGTAGCCGTAGACATTTAGCCAAGTCTTGCAGCGTGCACTGGCACTTGCTAAATAAGTCCAACCATATGTAGGAATAGATGAGTTGTTATAGGTAAGAGGGGATCAATAACTAAATGGTTTAGTATAGGAGATGGGATCAATAACTAAATGGTTTTAGTATCCTCTATCTTAGTGTTGTATAAAAAAGTTACGTTAACAAACTATTTGGAATTATAAAAGTCAGGAAGGTGATATAAAATCTTTTTTACAATTATCAAAATTATCCTTACTATCACATTGAAAATGTAACTTCTTATGAGATAGTGAGAGTATAGAGTGATTTTCTGGCTACAATAAATTGGTGATAGAGAGAGTAGAGGATGTGATGTTTTGAGAAGGTGATATTAAAGAGGTCTAGATGTATGTATTTCTTGTGTAGGTAATGTGGACAATGTCACTTATGCCAACATCCAAATGAGCACACGGTACTATGATCCTTCTTGGTGGGGGCTAGCAGAGCCCATCTACATAACAGCATGCGCTCGGACGCCAGACACGGTGGTAGGCTCTGTCAGCAACATCCGCTACATCAACATCTCGACGACCTCGGAGAATGGCATTTTTCTCGCAGGGTCACGGGAAAGTTTTCTCAAGGGGCTCCATTTCAAGAACGTGAATGTGACACTAGTGAGATCAACAAACTTCTCCGGGGGTTACCATGACTACAGGCCTGGATGTCGAGGAATGGTGGCGCACCAAATGTCGGGATGGTTCATGGAGTTTGTGGAGGATATTTGGATGCATCAAACATGGGTGCATTGGAAGGGAGCGGATCTTGTGTCCGACTGGGGCTTGCCATTCGATTTCACTCCCTCTACTGTGCATGATATGCACTTGGTGGACTTTCAGAACACATATGCAGACTTTCATTAACCCCTAAATGCCCACAGCAATCACAAAAAGTCAAACAACACTTTCATATGAAGTTTGCTCATCATTAGCTTTTGAGATATTTTTTGAAATATTTTTAATGAATGTAAACATATGTTTCCTATTGGTCCTCAATTTTTCAAATTTTTTCAATGCATTATAAATTGAATATGATTTTTGAAGTAAAATATACAAAGAAATTCATATAAATTACAAATTTGTCCCAAATAACCAAAAAAATTACACAAGGTTCAAGTTACAATGAAGAACCATACAAGAAAATTCAATTTAAAATATATGTTCTAAATTTGGAAATTTGATAATGACATATGCTTTGTAGTGTAGTTTGGATAATGACCTCTTGACATTGCAAGTGCAATAAAATACTTAATATTATGATTTTGCAGATATACAAAGTGGAGTAGAAACTAGACTTGATAAGCTTCATTTTCTTAGTTTAACTTAAAAGCCAAAATAATCATCTTTAAGGTTGAAATTGAATTTGACCACCCACCACTTACTATTGGATGCTTGGGCATTTAGGGGTTAAAAGTGCACATGCCATGTGAAAAGTGTATTTGGTTGATTATGAATTTGGCTTGTGAGTTTCATGGGATTAGCAATTGTCAACCTTCTTAGAGCATACGCATCCTATGCTTGCATGAGCCCTTGACTCCGGAAAATTTGGATGAAATATGTTTGTATTTAAAATGTTGTTTTTCAAGTGAGAGAGTCATGGAATATGAGCCACACATAGTGATCATGCCTCTATAGTCCCTCTACAACTAATTCAAGGAAGGACTTGGTATCCTAAACTCATGGACAATAATGATTACCCATATATAGTGATATGGTTCACGCAATATATAAAGGGATACAACGGTTCAAGGGTGTAGAGACAATAGCTTGTGACACTAAATCTTGGATGTGATCATATTTGTTAAGGGGTGAATTAAAGGCATAGGGAGCACATGCTCTTATCATGCAATTTTGAAATTTACTCTTGTAAATTGAAAGAGATTGGTGTTCTTCAACCTCCTTATTGTACAATTTTACAATTTTATTTTTAAAGTGCAAAATTAACGTGCACTTTTAACAAAAGTAGTGTTTATGTATGACACGCACTTGATGGACTTGAGTTAAGAATATGTTGATTGATAGAGAGTTTGGTATGTATAATATGCAATTGTGTGGTCTTTGAAAACACATATGTTGAATGATACAGGATTTGATCATTTTATAGATCATATGTAATAGATTAGGTGTGGTTCAATAGTCGAGAGGTCAAGAAGTTATTGAACGCGCATAATGTCAAGTTATGTATATTTGAATTTCAAACACCCAACCTTATACTTTTTAGTTGATCGTAGAGCTCACATTGAGCAAAGGGATTAGTGGTTATAATCTTTGTTCGGCCACTCAATGAGAGAGTGATATAGTTGCTTTGAAAGTTGATATTATGTTCATCAATTGATCATGTGATTATTGGTCCCCGATCAATGTTCTGTATATAGGATATTCAAAGTTAAATATTGCATATTCATATATATTATATTCAATTATGCACCCTCATATTCTACATCCTTACACTAGTAGAATTTTGTCAAATGAGACCTGTCTTTAACAACTAAGTGCCGGTTGTGACTTGTCTTTAGTGATTCAAAATCAATTTTGAGTCACTGAAAACAAGTCACAACAAACAATTAGTTGTTAAAGACAAGTCTCATTGGACAAGATTTCTACTAGTGTTATTTATATTGGGCACTTGCTACATACACATGTAATGAAAAAAATAAAATCGTGTACTTGTATTAAAGAGCTCATATTCCATAGTCATGATTGTATTTAAATGTTGAATATACTTATTTTTGTACCCTATGACTATGTTTCCAACAGAGTATATGAGGTTTCCTAGCACTTCAACAATGCTTCATTATAATAATTTGAAGAAAGGTTGTCTACAATAAATCAAAAAAATTACAAAAAAAATAATAATTCCATGTATGTACTTCAGTCGATTAGTCAATAAAACCTATTCAAATTTTGAGATAACGTCACCCCCACGTTGACATTTGTCTTGTGTTGTATGCATAATTAAACTAAGTACAAAACTTGATACCTTATTATTCTACAAAGACATTAAAAATTAAAGGTGAGATAATACAAGAACCTCTTGTGTAAAATATTTTAAATTTTAAAATTAAAAAAAATATATCCAATATCAAAAAAGTAAAATGATTAACACATAATAAATTATAATTTTTGATTGACAAACCTTTGGCGGTTTAGATTGTTTTAGGTAGATTTCCAACTTAGTTTTTCTAATAACCAATACTGGTATTCAAATGTGAAAAATATGATTTTCCTGTAGGTCTTTAAAGGAAATACCAAACCCCTCAGGCTTAGTTTTATGACTTTCAAACCACTTTGACCATGAATTGCTAACATTGAAGTAAGTATTATAGTAAAAATTATAGTAAAAATTATAGTTTTTATGAATTTTTTTCAAGCATCATCAGTGAAAAAAATAATATGTACCTACATTTTTAGAATGTAAATTTGAGGTTAAAACTCAAAAATACTCCTTTCTTTTTAAATTAGGAAATATCCTTGAAGGGTTAATTGGCCTATAGTAACAGTAAAGCGAACTTTTGGGCGGAGTATTGAAATTCTAGGTCAGAACATTCGCGCTGGGACGACAGACAGGCTGATAGATGAATGAATTCGTGGATGAACGTGCCATCATCTCCCAACGGAGCTGCGACCAATTTAGGGTTAGCTTTTACACGGTTCAACTGTTTTGTTGTTATTGCTGGTGTTTTTGCAGCAATCCGAGAATCTATCACGGCTCCACAGCGTTTGCTTCGGATCGTTCGTGTTATGTATACGGCACAACCTTTGCTTTGCATTGGTTTTTTTTTTTTCCTGGTTTTCACGATGTCGGGCTTCCATCTGCCGAGCAACTATGGCATGCAGGGGATGCTCAAGGAAGGGCACAAGCTGATCTCGGGGCTGGAGGAGGCGGTCCTAAAGAACATCGAAGCCTGTCAGCAAGTCTCCAAGATCGCGTCGAGCTCGTTAGGTCCCAATGGCATGAACAAGATGGTGATCAACCACTTGGACAAGCTGTTCGTCACCAACGACGCCGGCACCATTTTGCAGGAGCTCGAGGTGCAGCACCCGGCGGCGAAGGTGCTGGTCTTGGCGGCCAAGGCGCAACAGGAGGAGATTGGCGATGCGGCTAATCTGGTGGTGTCATTTGCAGGGGAGCTTCTTGGCGGTGCGGAGCAGCTGATTCGAACCGGGCTTCATCCCAGTGAGATTGTGTCGGGGTATGCGAAGGCTTCCCTGAAGGCGTTGGAGATTTTAGGGTTTGATCTTGTGGTGCCTGGCTCGGATACCATGGACGTGCGTGACCCCGAGCAGGTGGTGCATCGGATGAAGTCTGCGGTGGCCAGCAAACAGTATGGCCAGGAAAGTATATTGTGCCCTTTGATTGCTGATGCTTGCATCCAAGTCTGTCCCAAGAATCCCATGAACTTCAATGTGGACAATGTTCGCGTCGTGAAAATCGTTGGAGGAGGGATCCTTGACTCTCAAGTTGTATGCGGTATGGTTTTGAAGAGCGAGGCTGTCGGCACTATCAAGCAGGCGCATAATGCTAAGGTTGCCGTTTTTGGAGGTGGCATTGATACGTCTGCTACTGAGACGAAAGGAACTGTGCTTATCAACAGCGGTCTTGAGCTGGAACAGTATGCCAAGACTGAGGAGGCGAAAGTTGAGGAGCTTATTAAAGCTGTTGCCGCTTCTGGAGCTACGGTTGTCGTCAGCGGTGGCCCTGTCGGGGAGATGGCTCAGCATTTTTGTGAACGGTACAAGTTGATGGTTGTCAAAATCGCATCAAAATTCGAGCTTCGTCGTTTCTGTCGAACAACGGGTGCTATATCGCTAGTTAAATTACAGCAGCCTACTCCAGATGAGATAGGGTACGCTGATTCTGTTGTGTCACAAGAGCTAGGCGGGACTAGGGTTACGATTGTGAAGAACGAAACAGGTGGAAACCTTGTTGCGACTTTGGTTATTCGAGGAAGCACAGACAGCTTGTTGGATGATGTGGAGCGAGCGGTTGATGATGGTGTGAACTCTTATAAGGCCATGTGTCGGGATTGTAAGTTAGTACCTGGAGCTGGTGCTACGGAGATTGAGTTGGCCAAGAGATTGAAGGAGTATGGTGCCAAGGAAGCTGGTTTAGTCCAGTATGCCATTGATAAGTATGCTGATAGTCTTGAAGTTGTGCCGCGTATCCTTGCTGAGAATGCCGGTCTGAACTCTACAGATATCATCTCATCCCTTTATGCTGCTCATGCAGCTGGTCGGACTAGCGCTGGTGTAGACATTGAAACAGGAGCTGTGGTAGACATGGATCATGAAACCGGGGTCTGGGATCTACTAACTCCCAAATATTGGGCTTTGAAGTTGGCTACTGATGCTGCCTGCACTGTGCTTCGGGTGGATCAAATCATCATGGCCAAGCAGGCAGGAGGACCCAAGCCTAGAGCTGGTGACGGAGGAGATGACGACTAAGTGAGGAGTTTTAACAATGCTGTGCACATGGGATTTTAGCTTTACCACTGCAAATGGGGTCCTAGAGGTAAAGGTTCTTGTAGATCCGCATAGGCCGAGTTTAAATTCTTGATCAAGGACCCCATTAGTATATTCACCTGCTAGGTTTCCTTGCCATAGTCATTGGGGGGTTTGCTTTTTGGTGAAACAGGCACCTGTGAGTTTAGCAGGTTCGAAGTTTGTTGTTGACGCTTTAGAAAGATGGCACAGGAAATCAAACATTTTGAAGTGCGAGCTGCGCTTAATTTTACTGAAACTGATATTTTTCCCAATTGTAGGGTACTTATTTTAAGAACATATTTCAGGGCTGATCACGTCAGTTGGTGGGTAATGTACCCTTGTTGATTCTGAATGTTGGTCCTGCCTCCAGTCCAGAGGTTGTGGCTCTCACTGAGTGAATGTAAACCCATGGGCCCAGAAGACTACGATATTGCTGCACTGTCACAGGAAGCATTTTGTTCATTGGATTTTGTACGACAAGTATGCTTTTATTTAACAGTTTGCGATTTTTTCATCAAAATAAATCAGACTCATATTCACGATTTTTATAGAACATGTGAAACTCCAAACTCAAGTTAGACTTGTAATTCACCCCTAAATGTCCTCACCTTCCCCAGATTTGGCAGTTTTGCAAAGATGCATTATAAAATTCAACTAAGAGGGATATTTGGAACTTGATGTATGAATAAAATTTGTACATTATGAACTTTGGATTCTATCCATATGGTTAGATCTATGATTGCTATCACCAATATTTTTGTATAAAATTTGAAACTCAAAATTTAAAATTCTTTTGTAATTTGATTACAAATAAGATATTAGAGTTATCCATAAAGTCGAGCAAAAAAATTCCACAAGAGGAAAGACAAGGTAGAATTGACATTCTTACTTGAAAAGCAGCAAAAACGAGTTTTGGTTCCTATTTTTTCGACCAACCACAATGCTATGCGTTGTCAGAGAGATTCAAACCTTGCACCTCACCGAACCAAGAGAAGCTCCCCGATAGCACACTTGATTTCTCACAACGAAATCTCTGTGTGTCCCATGTGCCCCACATCGGCCACCAAAGCAAACCACTTAGCTCCTTGTGACAGTGAGTGTCAAGGAATTCTATATTAGCCTTGGAAACACAAGGCAATAGACGGGGTACCCTGTGTTCACTTTACAGATAACTCAATTGACAATCTAAGAATGAAATTTGTTGTAATAGGTTGAAATGTAATACTCTAAGTGTGGTGATTTTTGGAGATCTTTTTGTTGCTTGATTTTATGAGTTGACTTTTTCAAGAGCACTTTTACACTGAAATCTTCAAAAAAATTGGTGGAACGTGGCATGAAATGAGGCATAAAATTTTCACAAATCATCCTCGTTCTAATTGGATCACACATACATAAAGCTAACTTCGTATAAAAAATTCAATAAAAAAACCTACACTGCAAAAAGTGCATGATGGATGAAAAATGAAGTTTAAATCTGTTCATCCTCCAAAATCAGGACGGTGGGACGTTTAAAGGTAAGTTAGATTTATGATTAACTTTAGGGTATTTTGCAATGTATATTGGAATTTTAGGGTTTTGAGCTTTAAAGTGATGTTAAAAACGCAATTTTAACAATTTCGAAAAATTGAAAATCGGACTAAAAAGTAGAAAATAGCCCCCACACTTTCATAGTTGAGATTGTTTTCATTTGAAATTAGGAACTAGGTGAAAATCAACGTTTGACTAAAAAAACAACAATGCCTGGCCCTATAGGGCTCCTTGCGCGCTTAGGGGTTAACTCCTAAATGATAGAGGGGTAAGGGCAAAATCTAGATGTGTTATAAACTGTTACTTCTGCATCTTTGATGATGTTTGGTCCAAAGAGAAAATGAGAAGCATGATGTTTGGTAATTATCCGTACGGTCAAACTTCCAAAAAATGTTTTAGATATTCATTTAATGAATTAAGACGCATTTACCATTTAAAATTCACCAAAATTACAATTTTTATTTTTAGAATTTGAAATTTTGTATGATTGGTTGAAACTAAACATTCTATTCTAAAATTTTAAAAAGCAACTTTTTCAAAGGCGAGAACATCATTAGTTTCTCCAAATAGTAAATATTATAACACTAGGGCTATATTGAGGTCTTTGTCTTTGAAAAATTCTCCTCAATGGAGTTTAACTTGGACTGACATGATTCAAATTAGATTGGAAAGTAGACTTGATTTCCCATTTGAAAATATTAATTTATTATATATATATATGAGGAATGGCTTGATATGGGTACGACTTTTATGCGTCTCACGTAGTGTGAGTTATATCTAACTCATTTTATGTGTGCTAAAAATTTCGTCTTTAACACCATGTAAATAGTTGCAGCCATGGTGTTTATAACACCCTCTAATTTTTGTAGTTTTCCAATATTTTTTTCTTACCACAAAGATATTTCTAAAAAATCACACTATTTTTGGAGGGGTTACCCATATCAGACCATCACACACACACACACACATACACATACACACATATATATAAATATATAAATATATAAATATATATATATATATATATATATATATATATATATATAAATTTGGGCAGCCCGTAAAAAAAGGGCAGTGATTATAAAATGGTCGTTTGGTCACTTAGAGATAAAGGAAGGTTGTTTGTTTGTTTTGTTTTGTTACGTTGAGATCTCCCCAACCATGCAGCCCCCGGTCATGTTTTTTGTATTGTCATAAAGCTCTTTATGAAGAGAGGTGCATGAAGTTTGTTTCGTCGCGTTTGGACCTATAGTGTGAAAGTTATGGATTTTTGAATTATTTTTATCATCATAAATTGAATTAAATTATGAAAAATGGAATATGTGAGCTTTTGATGTTATCATTGGAATTTTCGCAAAGCTCTCGGCGAGTAGGGGAGCACCAAAGATGTTCCGTAGGTTTTGGACCTACGGAGTGAAAGTTAAGGATTTTTAATCAAATTTCTTGACCATAAAATGTTTTAAATAATGGGTTAATTATTCTAAAAATCAAAAGCAAAAGCATGGGAAATGCAATTGAACACCGGGAATACGGGAAGGACGGGGAACACAAGGAGCATGGGGGATATGTGGAACATAGGGAACATCTGGCTAATGACACACGGCCACACTAGTAATTGGAAATGCCAAAATCATGAAATTTTATCAAAAGTTTCTACTTCATAAACTGCCTCCAAACCACACATCCTAGACTTAACATAAACAAAATAAACAAGATATAAAAAATATAAAAATAAGACAAATTAGATATTGAAAGAGGACGGTCATTATCCCTAAAGGACCAACCATCTATTTTTTGGATGGTTTTTGGTCAGAGGCCCAAAAAATCAAGTGTTTTTAGCTTTGTTGGAGTTGGTGTTTTCATTAGATGTTTGAATGATACTAACATCTTTTGACCATTGGGATTGGATAATAGACTTCATTCGAAGATTTTACACTACCGAGAAATACAAAGGAGAATGGTCCAATTATGCATCTCTTTTAATTTCTTCACTTTCATTTTTTTAACTACTTGTAAACATAACTTTTATCTACTGCCAGTAATGAATGAAAGTCTTTAGGTTGTTCATCATATTAAACATTTAAATTATGACGTGTCAAATTATTTTTAACTAAATTTGAAAATGAACATAGTGGAAAATCCTTCATTTTTTTTAACCAACACATTTTTCCTACTTTTATTAATTATTGGGTATTGACACGCCCAAGATGCTACCAACCTACAGTACTACCATACTATTGATCTCAATCTGTGAAAATGGAAAAGGACAAACAGAAATAAAAATTGAAAAGTAGAATTGTAAATATCTATAAATCTCAATATCTATTTTGTTGATGAGTTGAAAACTCAAATAATAGAAAATTTGTGAAGAATTAGATTTTAAGTTATGAAGTTTAGAGTTGGGAATTTATAATACACATCTTCTAGAAAAAGAAATTTATAATTTCGAGGAATGCAACTATCAAAATATTTATGTTCAAAGCACCAAAATATTGCAAATACCCCAAAATATAGCAAAAACTTACAAATACAACACATGTAATATGTGGTATTTATTGTGTTTGGAAGTTTGTTATCTTGTATATATATTTTCTGAATTGTGTTCTCTTGTTCATGCCCCATTAGTATATGTATTGCGATCTTCATCAAATAACACACAATTCCCTATTTACGCACTTGGCCAAGTGAGGTCATTTCGGGGCCTCATAGTGCCAAAAATTTCAAAAATCAAATTTTTTTATTTTTAAAAGGTGCGATTTTTGTCTTTGGTAAAAACTGCAGTGCATTGCAATAAATCAAATATTTTACGGATTTTCAATACTAAATATGTGAATTTCATACATTTAAAAAAAAAAATTAGCAATGTGTCTCTCATAAAACCCCTTCAAAAGTGCAATAAATATCCAACATTTTACTATCTTTCAACCGTATTTTCCTCATTCCCCTTGTATTACAATCACATACAATCTGCAATACATTTTCGTACAAGGACATCATTACTCCACATATCCATATAAAGTATGGATCCACATATCCATATAAAGTATGGATCCACATATAGATATGCATACATACATATATATATATATATATATATATATATATATACATATACATATATACATATACATATAATAGAAAAGTACAAGTCAGCCATCTGAAGTGCAACCAATGATACTAGTCTACACTATCTAAAAAACTAGTAGATCTAGAAAATACGCCTGATGCTTTAGAAACCGCTGCCTCGTACGAAGCATCTCTTCAGGGCCCAACGACATACACTTCATAATATAAGCGTCACGTGCCATCCGCAATTCCTTTGGAATGACTTCTCACTCCCTCTGCAGCGAACGCACCATCTTCATCGCGGGAACACGATTAAGTAAGCTGTGTAGGACCGGTGCTATGATCAGCTTCCTCTGCACCCTATACTTCATCAAAATCGACTCATCGCTCTCCACCTGAAAGAAAAAAAAATCCATTCGGTGACGAAGAAATGAACAGCACCACACCAATTACCCTCCTGAGTGTTGAACATAATCTACCCGACAACACCGGAAACTCAATCATCCACAACATGGGCATCAACGGGTCCTCGCTCGTAACCTACCAACCATGCTCCCTATACTCGGATACCACATTAGGCGCCATCCTAATAAGTCCAAGAGCCTGCATATAAGAATAGCGTATCAGCAATCTAGACACCAATATTCGAAATAAACATGCCATAACATATTACAATTTAGTCTCAACAATGAGAATGTCCACATGGAGACACTGCAATTCAGAAAATAAAAATTTAGCTCACTCCACGACCCTACACCAGGGCCCCTAACTAGTCTACGGGTCCCTGCGGGGGCCCTGAGGTCAACCCCTAGGCCCAAGCAGACCTAGCGATGCCCCGCGGAGCCCAAACGCAAAATCAGCCCACTTAAGGGCCCCAAACAAGGCCCCCAAGTGGTCTAAGAGTCCCCGTGGGGCCCCCGGGGTCGACCCCTAGGCCCATGCAGTTCTAGCAGTGCCTTTGGGGTCCAAACGCAAAATCAACCCACTTGGGAGCTCCATAAGGGGCCCCCAAGTGGTCTAGGAGTCCCGGTGGAGCCCCCAAGGTCGACCTTTAAACCCATGCGGTCTTAGCGGTGCCCCTTGGACTTGAACGCAAGATCAGCCTGCTTGGGGGCTCCATAAGGGGCCGCAAAATGCACTAGGAGTACCGGTGGGGCCCTCGGGGTCGACCCCTAGGCCCATGCGGTCCTAGGGTGGCGATCAGGGCCTAAATGCCTATGCAGCGCATGATTTCATCAAAAATAATATGGTTTAGGGAATAGCATTTACCTCAGACTCGTAGAATCGTTGTGGAATGCTCCTAGACTTGCAAATGGAAGTCCCCAGTGACGAACTGATGTTCCCTTTCCAAGTCCTGTTATAAATCCAGTCGAACATGAAAAAAAACATTAGTTGAGAACATTGAAATTTTTAAGCAAAATCATTTAGTGAGTTGTTCTCCATATATGCCACAACAACCGGTCTTTCTTCTCATGACAAGAAATGAGAGCTCACCTTGGTATGTGATGTTGAAAGCTTAAGGAGAATAGCAATGTTTTTTTGAAGTGTTTTAGAAAGATTTAGACGAAATATGCTCTTAGAGAGAAATGAGAGGCTGAGGATGATGGTTGGAGGGAGAGAGTTGCAATGAGCAATTGATTATGGGCAAAGAGGATGCGCGGCCGCGCACCCTCTCCCCATGTAGTGTCTCTCTAAGTGGAAGTCAGCCCAAAGGGTTGGCTGGCCTTAAAATGGCCAGCCAGGTCATGCTTGACTAAGCTAATCAAGGTGGCCAAGCTGGTCGGCCAGGCCAATCTGGGCGGCCAGGTTGTTCGATTTTTAATTTTTTTTTTTTTGGAAAACGCTGTTTCCTGTTGGCTTGTACTTGGCCTCCTCGGCTAGATCTAGATTCTCTTGTTTTTTTTTCCAAATTTTTTTGATAATTTTTTTTTTTTAATTTAAAAAAAAATGGTAGTTCCCTACTTGCCTCATCGGCCAGCTCTAGATTCTTTTTGTTTTTTTTTTAGACTTGTTTGGGTTTTTGGGTTTTTGGTTTTTTCTTTTTTCTTTTTGCGTATTTGATTTTTTCTTTTTGTGTTCTTTTGTGTGTTTTTTGTTTTTTTTAATCTTTTGGTTGTTTTTTGTTTTTTTGTGTTTTTGTTTTAAGATTTTTTGTTCTTTTGTTCTTTTGATTTTATGTATTTTTGTTTTTGTGATTTTTGTTTTGTTTTTGTTTTCTTCTTTTTGTGGGTTTTAGTTATTTTGGTTTCTTTTTTTGGATTTCTTTTCGGTGATTTTTAGTTTTTCTTTTTGGTGTGTTTTTAGTTTTTTTTTTTTTGGTTTTTAATTTTTTAATTTTTGGTTTGTTGCATTCTTTGCTTTTATTTATTTTTGGTTTTTTTCTTTTCAATTTTTGTTTGGTGAGAGACATGGTTTCAGCCGTCTGGTAAAAGATATGGCTGGGTGGACAAAGAAGCTGCTATATTTTCGTGGAGAGATGTACCAGCAAGAACGAGAAGTGGACATTTAAAGGTGAAGTTCATTTCTATACAAGGAATTCGAATTGAGAACCAAGTTACTATTCCCAATGAAGCAAAGCCACACATACTTGATTATATTGCGTTACAGGTGGAAGGCATGGATGACAAGAGGATGTAGAACGAGCTAGATGCTTACTAGAATAGAATTGTATATGTTATACAGTATATGGTTTTCTATATTAGATGTCAAGGTACTAAAGGAAAAAGTGTGTACTATTATTATAAAACGTGAACGAGTACACGATTTTTATGTAATACAAAGAATAATTAAATCTTATGTGTATGTTTGTAGCCCATATCTAACTGCATACAATGTGCTTGTATGATTATGTAAGATGCATGCACAAATAAGGGATTCAGAATTCCCACTTTCATACTTCTCGCATGGTATGTGTAGAATCAATATCACAGTATAATTTTGTTGCGTATAGGACAAAAATTTGACATATAGAAAATACAAATAATTTTTTAAAAAGAAAATCCCCCGTCAAAAATCTCCATGAATTTGCAATTTATCCTTATTAGAAGGGAATTGTTGAGAAAAAATTTTGCCCAATTTATTTTGCAATTTTTTTGGATTTGAATTTTTAGAGCACTGGGGGCCAAGTGCATGATTATATGGCCAAGTGCGTAAATAGCGAATTGCGCGTTAAATGTACCTATTCCGGTCCGAAATGACCCTAAACTACCCTTGGAGAGTGCTAGGGGTGCTTTTTAGCACCGGTGAGGTCAAGAGTTCAAATCCCCACGCGGTCAAAGTGTCTTCCACATGATCCAATCTAGTGCAACTTTTGGAATTTGCCTTGCGGATTATTCCCTTTGTGTGCCAAAAATAAAATAAAAAAAATGTACCTATTCCTTTCATATTTTAACGTATAAATTTATGTCCTAAACCGTATATGGATAAGTCACTCTTACTTATAAAATTCACAATAATTGTGTGTGAGTCCATTCTTGACATGAAAGATTGCAATGGAGAAATGTTGACATAGGTCATTGCTGAACTGCTTCACTTTTGTTTTTGAAAATTTAACCCAAATTCTATATAACTTTAAAGCCACACACCTTCCAAAATCTCAATTTTGAATGTGTATAATACGGTTCAAAGACATACTATAATCTTTCAATTGAACAATCCGATCTTATCAAGATTTGACCAATTCTTGTTTGATTAACTCCTAAACATCCAACTGTCCAGAAAGTGAACGATGTGCAAAATCAAATACAATTTTCTCATCCGTCATTGACTTTTTGCAGTGTGGACTTTTTACTATATATTTTATGGGAAGTTAGCTCATCCATGTGTGATCCGATTAGAAAGAAGATGATTTGTGAAATTTTTATGCCTCATTTCATGTTGTAGTGATTCATCCAAAATTCCGAAGTTTTCAATGTAAAAGTGCTCTTGAAAAAGTCAACTCGTAAAATTAAGCAACAAAAAAATCTCCAAAAATCACTACACTTAGAGCATTACATTTCAACCAATCACAACAATTTTTCATCCACAGATTCTTAATATCTTACTTGTAATCAAATTACAAAAGACTTTTCAAATTTAGGTGTCATATTTTATATAATAATATTGGTGAGAGAATCATAGATCTAACCGTATGTATAGAATAAGAAATTCATAATTTACAACTTTTATTCATATATCAAGTTCAAAATATCCTTCTTAGTTACATTTTATAAGACATCTTTGAAATTCTCCAAAATCGGAGAGGAGTGAGAACGTTTAGGGGTTAACCTTTAAGTGTGCAAGGAGCCCCATGGGGCCATGCTTGATCGTTTTTCAGTCAAACGCTAATTTTCACCTAGTTCCTAATTTCAAATGAAAATGGTCCCAATGAAGAAAGTGTGGGGGTTACCTTCTACTTTTGTTCTCAAAATTGTTAGAATTGCGTTTTTTGTAGCACTTTAATGCTCAAAACCCTAAAATTGCAATATACACTATAGAAAATGTTTTTCTATCGAATTTCTTTTTATGTAAGCTCAAGAAGCATGCCATCTACACCTTGTTGTTCATCACTATCATTTACATTTTGCCTAAAAATTTCATACTATTCTGAGCTTTTTGGTAATTACTATGATTTTTACAAGAAAAAAATTTAAACAATCTTATAAAATTTGCTTTTATTTAAATAATTATGAAAAAATAAGGGTAAATCGGTTTAACAATACCTTATATGAGAAAATTACGAAAAAAATATAATATATTTTAAAATGTGAGGAATTGATGAGGTTTGACTGGGTAGTTGTAGTGTGGATGCTTAAGGGTTAAGCTATGCTTATATTTATACAGTTGAATACTATTAACCCCTAAACGTCCTAGCGTCCAGAAACTGAATCACGAACAAATTCAAAGGCTTGCAACTTTCTCATACAATCTCGGATAACTTTCATCCAAGTCACCTTTGTAAGACTATTAAATTTCATACCAATTACAATAAATCGCTTGTGATGGGAGTTGTTGATAATATTGAAGAGGCCTCCAATTGCAAGTATGTCAAATTTGTTGGGTAGATTTTATGCTTGCACTGGTCCTCTCATGTACACCTCATGTAAATTTGAGCCATGCTAATATCTATTTTTGAGGCTAGCATCTACTTGTGTTCAAAGGGTCAATACGTTTAGGGGTTAATAGTATCAACAGAGAGAGTTTGAAAGAAATATCACCAGATCGAAAACTGTGGTTCTTCCAGAACCACCCTAAGCACTAAAGGATTAACCCTTTAACGTCCCAATTCAACACTGTTTTCAAAGATGCGCTATAAAATGTTTGATGAAACCCTAAAATGGAGTAGATGTACAAAGAAAACTTGTAAATGTCAATGTGAAGATCACATCTGTACAGTTGGATGCATCATATTTTTTATTAATATTTTTTATTTAATTTTGAAAGGTTTTATCTTGAAATCTAATTAAAAATCCCAAATCAACACAAAAAAATTTCAAAAAATTGTAATGAAATTGGAATAACATGCCCTACGAGATGGTATGGTTTCCATTATTTGATTCTACCTATTTTGGAAAATCATGTTTGAGGTCTCACTTTTTGAACTAAGAATGAAACATAAACCGATTGTGTTATTTTCTAAAAATCATAATAACCTATTTTGAAGATCCAAACCGTTCAAAGAATAATCAACTTGCACAAGAACCAAGAGTAATTTTGGTGGATGAAAACTGTCCAATCTGGATGAGATCCGAACAGCTTCAATCTGTTCGTCGTCCAATATATGGACGCTGGCGCGCTAAAGGGTGAAGAATGTTATGAGCTGGTCCCTTTTAGGCACACATAGTTACGCTCTGCTGGATTCATCAGGCCAGAGGTTCCAGTTTGCACTTCCCAGTGTGAATGCGGTTCTACGACACCAGGGTATATATTACATGGGACCATATCCGCAAGGCGTTCATTTCTTATCCGCTGGATGCAACAGCAACAACAACGCTCGCAGATTCTTGGACACTACAGTACCTTTGAGTCCCATTTGGATTTTCATTCATGAACTCGTCTTTGTCACTTCGTCCTTCAGGGTTTGAGCTTTGAGGGTTTAAGCAGTGAGGGTTTTTCATTGCGAGTAGCAGTAGCACCGCATGGCAGGCTTTGTATGAGTGCCAACTGAAGAGAAGAGAAGAATCATCTGCATTTGACGACCGACGCATTACTTTCTTCACTATGACGAAGGCGCTTGTGTTCTCCGTCTTCCATGCCGGGTGATTCCTCTTACCCATGCCAGAAATTAATTTGTCTGTCGCCACAATCATTCAATCCATCCATCCATCAATCAATATGTGAGTCGAGTCTGCTGCTGAGAAATTACATTTGTCAGCTTCAAGTGCCGCCCATAACGGTGTATTATAGGTTTGGATTCTAATTTCCAGTATGAATTGTCCGATATTTAGGGTTTAGGGTTTATCTTTTACTGTTACGAAAGGCTGGAGTAGGGTTGGACTTGCACCCTTTCTACTGTAGCACCACGATCCTTGGAGAAATACTCTAAAAGTTGATATGGTGCCGTGAGAGCTGATTTCTTTTGAAAATTAATTTGGCCCAGGCTTAATATGAACTACGGTGTAATGAGTCACTGACAAACCTCGTTTGTGTTCCAAGACTTTGCAACTTTAGAACCATCAGCTTTCAAATGTTGAAGAAAGTCAATGACAGAAGATCACTGAATCTTGGATGCCATGATTTTCTCTCGAAATAGCATATGGGCCCAAAGTGTGAGGAGCTGAATTCAAGAATGTTATGGGAGGATGTAACTGTGGATCATGTAATCTGAAGTATGTTTGATTTGGTGCAGGCAAGTCGGTGCTCAACAATTTCCTCATACTATTGGAGAACCTAGTGTTACAAACCAGGCTTCAACTTTGCCTCAAGCATGCTTCAAGAGTAGCTTGGTCTCACATAATTTGCAAGTGGTTTCCTGTGCACGTAATAGCAGATGGCAGCCATCTTCGAGCTTTATCGGAGTGTCACTGGAGCGCTTTCGTTGCATTGCCAATAGGTGCGCTATATGAATGTTATGTGTGGCTTTTTGGGAGGTTGATTATTATTTTTGCAATTCTCACGGTTGTTTTACTTGAAAGTGAGGGTAGGCAATTGGTTTGGTGATTTGTGTTGCATGCAGATACTCTGAAAGACTGAAGGGGATTGGTTCAAAAGACAAGTATAGCCATCTACTGCCGAATAGGCAAGCCATCATGTACGGCAGGCTAAAACAACCTAATTCATTTGATACGGTTTGGTTACAGCAACTAGAAGAGAATAGAAGTTCCTTTTCTGGGGGGAGACTGTTTCATTATGTGACTCAAAGCAGCTCTGCTCAATACTGTAAACGAATCCTTTCATGTGTAGTATTATTATTTACGTACAAAATCTGGAAGCTTCGTCAACATTGAGTTGGTCTGTAGCATTAGGAGTGAGTGGCATAGTAGCTTTTGGTCCTCGTAATAATGAAAAAAAATTAACTTGAATTTTGACGTTGCCAATTGTGATCTTAGAAGGATTGGAAGATTATTAATCTTTGAGAATGATCCTTACGCAGAAAGGCAGAAGGGAAATCTGGAAGTGACGGCTTCAACAAGTTAGAGGTAGTTGGGAATGGTTCTCAAAATGCTGATTCAGTGCTTGAGGATCAGTTCAATCGCTTTGCAAAGGCTATTTTGTCACAAGACGAGAGACTCGCTGAGCAGGTCATTGAGGAAATGGGGTAAGATATCGTTTCTCAAGTTGGATAAAACCGTTCTAGGTGGAACCGAATATTGTCAAGTAAATATTATCTGCTTTTTATGTTTGTATTAAAACCAGAGACTACTGAAGCTCTTGATGAAGTTGGAAGGAACTTTTAATCACCTTTTAATCTGTCTTCTGTATAAAATGAGTAGCATGTCTTGCTCCAGCCCTAGTTTGTACCCAGATGTCACCCGACCTTTCTTTGTAACAAGTGGACTTTTTGATGGATACTTTGGCGCGATAATTAGTTCAAACGAAGTGGTTGTAATGATATGGTTGTGTCCCTAGTTGTTCTCAATAGCCTTTATTTCTTTGTAGCTGATTTTATCATGTTACCAGATATTCTGGGGATTTGGTGCTTGAGGAACAGTTTGAGCGTTTCAAAAAGGCTATGGCAGCGAAAGATGACGAAACGGGTGAGCAGGTTATGAAGGAATTGGGGTAAGCCATTCTTGTGTTGTTATCGTTTTTCTCTTTCTTTAGCAAGTGGGATAAAACTGTTTGTGTTCTCGGTGTCTTTTATTTACTTCTGGCTGGATTTTCTTGTTACCAGGTACACTGGTGATGCAGCGCTTGAGGAACAATTCAATAGATTTGCGAAGGCTGTGTTATCAAATGATGATGGAATGGCTGAGCAGGGTACAAAAGGAATGGGGTAAGGTGATGTTGTTGCTTCTCTCTCTTTAGCAAGTGGGATGAATCTGTTTGTGTCATTTCTTGTTTTAGTATCCTTTATTTACTTGTGGCTAAATCTTCTTACTATCAGGGGTTCTGGTGATTCAGCGCTTGAGGATCAGTTCCATCGTTTTACAAAGGCTATGGAATCAAACGATGATGGAATGGCTGAGCAGATTTTGAAGGAAATGGGGTAAGTCGTTTCTGTTTATGTTATCGTGTCTCTTTCTTAGGCAAGTGGGATGAAACCCTTCTAGGTGGAACAAAACATTGTCAAGCCTGATTGAATACTACCTACTTGTTGAGGTTTGTATTAGATGTTACCTGACTATTCTCTGTTGGTGCGATAAATTAGTTCAAACGAAGGGATTGTAATGATATGGTTGTGTCCGTTATTGATGTCACTATCCTTTATTTATTCGTGGCTGAATTATTTTATTAACAGGCATTCTGTGGATATTAATGAGATGAAGGGCCTGGTGAATGAAGTGAGTAACATGCAAGAACAGCTACAAGAGCTTAGTGATCAAGTTCTTAAATCGGTAGAAGAAGGAGATGAGGATACCGCCCTTGGTTTAATAGACGCCAACCTTGAGGTTATAGCCGAGCAGCTCGAGTCTGGCTATAAAGGAATGGAGCAAATAGCTATGCTGGATACTCTCGCCTCACTGCGACTGAGCATGGGTGAAATTGAGGAGGCTGAAAAAATTCTAGGCCAGGTTTGTATTGCAACTGACCCTTTCCCAATAGTTGCACTTGTGAATATTCACCAACTCTTTAATGCTCTTTTTCTCTCGACATTTCTCGCTGTTTCAAGTATTTCTAACGTGTGCATGCCTGCAGATTAAAGATCTAATGAAGGATGTTGGGATCGATTCACTGCAACCCCTTGCCGACAGGATATTAGAGCACATGGGGAGTATGTTCACTGAATTAGGCAAACCCGAAGAGGGACTTCCATTATATCTGAAAAGTCTTGAAATTCAAGAGGACTTAGTCGGTAAATATTTACATCCCTTCCCTTTTTTTAAAGATGAAGTTTCAAGATCATTCGAGCACTGCTTTTTTTACAATCATGTTTAGTGTCATTCTGAGATTCTTGCATTCGTTACCAGCCATTTTCTGTGCAACCTACAGCTGATCGTACGGAATTGGCTTCAAATCATAATTAATTGATGTCTTGTACGTATTGTTAATGGACAGAATCGAGATCACCTAAGTTAACTGCTTAGCGTGCATCTGTTACCAAGATGCAAATCTGTACTAGGCTCATGTGGTTCTGTTCATATGCAGGAGCCGATAGTCCATTGATAGTAGACACGCTTTTGGGATTGGCCACCACATACAACGACATGGATGAATCTACAAGTGCCATCGAGGTTTACAACCGTATTGTGTCAATAATTGAGAAATCAAGAGGCCCCACAGACATAACACTTGCACTTCCTCTTTCAAAATTAGGACAGTGCCTCTTGGAGGAAGAGAGGGTTGATGAAGCAGAAACTGCGTTACAGAGGTTAGTCATGATTACGTTTGGATTGGAACTGGCATGCACATTTCTTTATCATTTACAATTGTCTCTGCCTAGCCCTCTTTGATGATGATTTTCTGCTATCTACTTCATTTTTTTCTTGCTTAAATTCTTTCATGCTCTGTAAGAAGTTTTAGTGTTTAACGATATGGTTGTTTCCTATTATCAATGAGATCATTGACCACAATTTCAGAGACGCTTTGAATTGTAGAGCGCTAATCACGGTTCTGCAGTGCTTGTTTGTTGCCTCAAGTTTGCATTTATGTTTCAGGATTCCTCGCTTATCACAATATCCCACTTCTAATTCACTGGTAAGAAGTATTGTACTTGAAATCTTTTTGGATGTTTAACTCCCTATCTGGTGGTGCAGAGCATTAAATCTTGTGGAGCAAACATATGATTCGAAGGACGGGAGAGTTGGGATTGCTAAATGTGCACTAGCTCGAGCATATGCCTCTGGGGGTATGCAACCAGAACATTGTCACTGCTTTTGCCGTTCACTCTATTTTGTTCACTTTGAGATTTATTTATTTTATGATTTAAAAAGTAGAAGTCCTGACTGCACCTAATATATGATTGTGGAATCTCCTGTCATTCACAGGTTCGGTTGATGAAGCTGTCGCTTTGTTCCACGAGGGAATGAAAATTATGGAGGCATGTAGCAATTTGGACGATGATGATTCATCCATGGAAACAGCCCGGGCAGACTTGGCAGAGCTGCTCAGCCTTGTAGGGAGGTAAATGAATTGACAGCCTACTATGCTTCTATTAACCTTTTTTTCTGCTAGCTCCATCAGTTGCTGAACAATACGTTCGTGAACAGGAATGACGAGGCTGAGGAGCTATGGGAAACAAATTTGATCGTGAAAGAACAACTGTTTGGCCCTAATCACCCCTCCTTGATAGTGCATCTGCAAAACTTGGCAACAGCATATGCTATCGGTGAAAAGCATGAGAAGTGTGTGCCGCTGCTGCGACGTAGCTTGAAATTAGCAGTAGAAGACTTGGGTCCAGATGCCCCTCAAGTCTCAGTGCCATTGGAGATGTTGGCCACAGCTTTACACCATTTGGACCGTCAGGACGAAGCTGAACCTATTGCGCGTCGAGCACTACAAATTCGCGAGGCTCATTTTGATCCTGACAGCGCTGTCATTGGTGAGTTACTGTTGCTCTCACCAAGCTCTTATGCTATACTCCCTCTGTTCCGAAACAAAAAGCACCTTTGAGAATTTGCACGAGACATGGCGTCATTGGTTGATTAGTGCGATGTATAGCGCGCTCAAAGACGTCATTGGGCACAATAGGCGAGCGCAATAAGAAAACTCATTTTATTACGGAACAAAAAGATGTGTTCCTACGGGCGTTTTATTTTGGAAGAGGGAGTAAGATTCTCACCTAAAACTTAACTGCAGTCGGACCTCCGCAGTTGGGAGTCAGAAAAAGTTCACTGATGTAGATGTATCAATCACTACTCCAGTTTCATTTAATTTTACTCTGAAAATTGAGTTTAGCTTTTATCTATACATCTTAATACTAGCAGGACTACAGTATAAAAATGTCTAACTATTAACTAGTTATTTGCATTTTTTGAGGGAGTAGCCAAAATAAAGATGATTTAATTCATAATGTGATACTCTATGGAGATTTGACTGTAGATCTAACTAAAAATAAAAAGTCCACTTGTGAAGGTAATAGTTGATTCTATAGTGACTGTTTAAACATATTTCTATTGTTCAAAAATTTATTCTGTGTTCTTCTTTCTATTGGTACATTTTGTATTCTTTAAATTATCCTAAATGAACTTCTATAGATATGGAAGCAGTCACTTTCAGTCTTTTTGGAACTTATGAGTTAATAGTGTTCAGTTTTTTGGGTTCTTTGTAGTGTAGGATTGGACGTTCATATACTTTTGGGACTCATATGGAGAACTGGACAGAGTATTTTGTGTATATTATTAGTTTTTTTCTGCTCATTTAATTATGGTGCAAATTTAGATTATCATGGAAGATGATCATTAGTCTTTGTAGTGCTGTTTTCTGAAAAATATTCCTTGTTTGCAGGAGAAGCATGCAATTGCTTGGCGTCCATTTTGCACGCTAATGGCAAGTACGAGGAGGCATTGTCATTGATGCAGCGTGTGCTGGCCATTCAGGAGAAAGAGCTAGGCCCTGACAGTCCTCAGCTTGTGCTTTCCTTAGAGTTGATAATAATGCTTTTAGATAGATCAGGAAGAGCAGAAGAGATTGAGCCATATTATTTGAAGTTAGCCATGTTGAGCTCAGGAGATGGAGATGAGGAGGAGGATGATAATGGAGAGGATGATGCTGGCTTTGCTGCTTTCAGAGAATTAGGAGGAAAATTCGACAACAGAGCGGCACCTGCATCCAACATGTTTGATGACGCAGATGACAGTGACATCATAGATATTTAAATATCATATTTTATACGTCAGCTTGGGTAAGGCAATGCCCTTTGTGAAGCTACTGTAGCTGACTTTGAATCCTTTGCAGGTGAATATTGATTAATCCTTTTCAATCCCAGCCCACATTTCCGGGGGAGGGAAATATTTAACCAATAGAGCTATCCGAAAACAAACTGCTCCATGAGTTGAGTTTAAGTGGAGTTCTCTTCCTATAATTATAATTTCTGACATTCATTGTTCATGAATAGTCCCCATGGTCGAGTCTCTTGGCTTGGGAGAACTTGTGGGAACTCTCCTCTTGCATTCGGGAGATCATGAGTTCCGTGCCTCATGGCGGTGCAGGGCCTTGCTTTAAATTATTCTCCAACTCACCATAGAGTAGTTTTGCAGTATTTTTGAACTCAAAACGAGTCTAAGGTGAGTTTAAGGTTTCTTTCCACTTTGAGACACTCTTTTCGGTTAACTCTAATCTCTTACAGAAAACCATCCCATTTGTGCAATGTAACTATTTGGAACACTTTGTGGTCGATGTCCTACATCTAAAAGTTTGATATGTATACTATATGTACACTAAAATTGTAATTTAGTGTCTGGCGAGGCTTGATGTTTTTGGCACAATTCGTTCAAAGGTGAGTAGAAATAGTGTTCCTACAACACACATAGGAGTTTGCCACTTGTCACTCCCATTTCCAATAAAAGAGTGTCATGTTCCTTGTAGGTGATGAGGCTGATGAGAGTGACATGAGCTGATATGCCTAATGTTCATTAGTATAAAGTTGTCATTTGTTATTGGAACACTACATCCAAAAGATTTACTTGAAGGTTTTATCATTTTAAATTTTACAATGAAAAGTTTTTTTATAATGAACACTAAACCACAATTTTATTGAAGTATGTAGTGGTACATATAAAATGACTTCCAAATCGTGGCACAAATAAGGTGGCTTACCTTACTAAAAAATTGTTGATACTGCACACTTCGTCGATGCCTCTATCTCATCTTGGTAACCTATAAATCAACATAACACATCTGAACCATTTATATGCATGGAATCTACATAAAAGTACCCAGATTTTTGCTCACTTGTCTCAATTTCCAAATGGTAAAAAATGGCTACTTGGGGATTTACAGGACTTGAAATAAATTATACAAGAAGTGTTAATCCCTAAACGCCCAAACGACCATTTTGTGGTCACCTGCCTCCATCTAACGGGCTGCCCGGAATTAAAAAAAGTATTTTTTTGAAAAATAAAAAATACTTTTAAATACTAGATCAAGTGTACTTTCCAACCCAATTTGAATTATGTCAAACCGAGTTAAACTCCACCCGGGAGAATTTTTCAAAGTGAATCACTTCAATATTGTCTTAGTGTTACAAAATTTGCTATTTGGGGAAAGTAATGATGTTCCCTCCATCATTTCTTTTGCTTTTTGAAGTTTACAATAGATAAACCAAATTTAACCAATCATGCTAAATTTTAAACTCTAAAAGTGAAAATTAGAATTTATACAAATTTTCAAAGGTTAATGCTTTTTGAAATTCATTAAAAAAAGATCTAAAGTTATTTTTGGAAGTTTGACCGTACGGATAATTTGTAGAGATGATGCCCTACATTTTGTCTAATGAACCAAACTTCATCAAACATATGGAAGGCACATATTATAACACATCTATGTTCTGTCCAATACCCCTCGAGCTTTTAGGGGTTAAGGAAGGTTATGAAATACACCAATCAGAAAAAGAAATCATAAGTTTTGAATGACAAATTTGTTTTGAAAGTTATCATAATCAACCTTTAGTTTTTATAGTGCAAGTTCTAGTTTAACCCCTAAGGGTCCCTAGCTTTTTCAGGTTAAAAAACATCATTGCTTTTGATGTGTTATTGGTTTAAACGTAAGTGAGGTAAAGAAATCTCAACCGTAAAATCTCGTGATATACATCTTGTAAACAATGTGGATCAAATTTGGAGTCATTTGGCCATATAGATTTGAAGATCATAGTGTTTGAGTGTAAAAAAGGATGTTGAAATTTGCCTAACAACACAGTTAGAGGTGCAATTTGTTTTCAAAATTACTCAAATGAAAAAACTTTCTACTCTAAAGTCGTTCAAAATCATCATATAAACACATTGGTACAAAAATAACTCATGAAAAATTTAATGTGCCCTAAAATGGCCTTACAATGTCAAAAAGTAGCCCAAAAAGTGACCCATTTGACCCAAAAAGCAAAAAATGTTCAAAAGCGACCTGTGCATTAAAATGACTCCCAAACATTCAGAACAACATGGATTGACATAACAATTTTATCATGATAGCTAGACTTCAAGGGGAATCCAACCCAAGAATGTTTATTGAAAACGGACATGGGATGAAGGAAATACATGCCCCCGAGGTTGCAGCCATCAAAATGCACAAAATTGTTCAAAAAAAGATCCCTACTTTCAAATGTTCACCAAACATTCAATACATCTTGGATTGATCTGAAAATTTTACCACTCATTTCGTACATCATGCGGTATGTTTTCTCCAAAATTTCATCGAAATTGAACACTTTGTGCAGTAGTTACAGCTCTATGAAGGTGAAAGTATCCCAAAAAACATTCAAAATATGGACGTCGGGACGGTTAGGGGTTAAGCTTGGATATTCATTTGTTGATTGTGTAGTGGGATTATAACATTTATCATTACACTAAATGGACTATTTAGTGTCTCAAACACTATTTGACTTCTTGGAGATATAGAGTGTTTGTGTAAAAACTAGATGTAGTTCCAATGACAAATGACAATTTTATAATAAACATGGCAGGCCACCTCATGTCACTCTCATCACCTGGAAGGAACATGGCATTCTCAATGGAAGTGGAAATGACAAGTGACAACTCCTACGTACTTGTAGGGACACTATTTTTCTTCATCCTTTGAACGAAAGAGGTAAAAAACATCAATTCTCACCGGGCACTAAATAGCCCATTTAGTATAGTGAAGGAAAGTTTCTTCTCTTTGTGTAAATAACTAGGCTCTTAATTTTGAAGAAACTACTTATTTTCACATATGTTATATTTGAAACTCTTTTTAATACTACAAGGTTAAAACTTGTATTTGGATACATAATTCTTGTACGGATCTTTTTGCCATGTGAACAATGAAGTAAGACCTTGAACAAGACTCTTAAATCAATAATCACACTGTATAAAACACTTATAGGTCCTCCCCACCATAGACTTAAAGACTGTTCATTCTCACTTTCACCTCTCACAATGAAGGGAAGAATCAATTTTGTGTTTTATAAATATTTAATACATTCAATGTATAATATGTAATATATTTGTATGAGTTATATAAATATTTTATATAATTCTTCTTTAAATTAAGCAAACCATCACTTAATCTTTTAGGAAATTGTTTTGGCTATTCTTGAATTGTCTTGACTATTCTTTTTAGGAAAACTCAATCTTGTTCTTTAGTTCTACATTGTTTGTAAATTATGAGCAATTTGAAAAGCCATTGCTTTAACCTTATTGCGGTTTGTTTTTGGGCATTTTTTTATTACAACTTGCTATCACTTGTTTTGAGTTGGATATCAAATCAAAAAAATTCTAAAACAAATACAAAACTTCTAATCCTCAAAATTATGTACACCATGACTGATCTTTGGAAATGATGATGCTGGTGATGAATTTTTTTAAAGCTTGCAATTGAAAGTTGCCTCCTCAAACTAATCCTAAGTGGTTACTATAACTCTGCGTGATTAACCACCTCTCCCTCCATGATGTTACTGGTCATTTGGATTGATACTGGATGAAAATAGACGTGGATAAACGTCCACATTCATCCCCAATGTCCAACCGAAGAATGAAGAAGATGAAGATGATGGCTGCCCCTGAAGGTCTAGCAATTGGCGTCGTCGCAGCAGAGAGTGGAGCTCCGGATTTCCCAATTCGGCTCTCGCACTGCAATTCTTGGAACATAGTTGTCTAGAGGTTGCCTGAAAAAATTCACGAGTGTAATTGGTGAGGAGAATTGGAGGAGTGTCAAGATTAGGGTTTAGAGCTCGCATTAGGGTTTCGAGAGCAGCAGAGCAATTTCCACTGGACCTGGGATATGAGAGAGCGCTCTGGTGAGGAAGATCATTTTGTCAGTAGTTTTCGAATGCCGTGTAGTTGATGTGGTTAGATTGGAAAGGGGGAGTGGATAAAGGGCGGGGTTGAAGGTTTGCTGCGAATGGCAGGGGTGGAGTTTCGGAGCGTTTGACGCCTGCAAGGGTGGTCAATGCCTTTTCAATGGCCAAGGCGGTTGTAGTCTCGGTTTCTGCCTCTATCGCCAGGTAATATTATATTGTTTTTCTGCACGTCAGTGGACTTGCATCATTTCACTGCTCATTATGAGTATTTCTGATTGTATTGTTTGAATTTTTGTGTCAGGCGAATGCCTATGCTTTGGTCGTAGGATTTCAGTCTGTCTTGTTGTAAGCAATTTGGTTAAGTTTCTACAAATGAGACTCACATGGTTGTAGGCAGTAGTAGTATAGCTGTGGTTCTTTTTGATGGTCGGAGCAGCAGTGAGGATTGCTGAGCTTGCTCCAGTAGGATGGCAAGGTAGACAATTGAACCTCAGGTTGGATAGATAGAACCAATTGCATGGATTATTGTACAACAGAAGGTTTTTGTTGTGTTAATCCTGCAATACTAGCGTGCATTTAGGGTCCAGGATTTATGCGTCACCGGTTTATGATATCTTGGAGAGATAGTGCCCTCTGGAATTTGCACAATAGGATGAGTTGAATTGAGCTAAATTGCGGTCTCAGACTTGCCTGGAATGAGCTTGGCTGGTGAGGAGATATCAATGATGCTGGACTTCTTGAGTAACTCCAGTGTGTTGGTTTGCAGGGAGGTCATTGTCCAGCGAACGCGTCATGTCGTGGCGGAGCCTGGAATAGCCGCTCAGATTCCAACTTGCTCCAGGCATCAAGTTTGTTTGAAAAGTAGCTTTCCCTCGAGTTCGTTGCAGGGTTTCCAGGGTTTTAGTATTACCAGAAATTCACGAAGATCTCCATCTCGCCAGCCATCCTCGAGCTTCTTCACAGTTCTGCCAGAGGGCTGCAGTTCCAGAAGCAATAAGTATGAATATTTGATTCATGTATCTCAAAACTCGGCGTACGTTTGATTCATATTTGTACATGTTGCGTTTTCTTTGTTCTCCCAACTATCACACTGACTGTTTGCCTCTGAGCTTGCAGGCATTCAAAATTCCTGAAGCGGAGTGCCAAAAATAAAGACGGTGCTCCATTTCTCGATAAGCAATGGTTACCGTCTGCAGTCATGTAAGGGAAAGATGGTGTAGTTTCATACGACTTTGTATGTAGTAGGTCATATGCACATCAATTCATGCGTTCTGTAAGTGGTAATGGAGACCGTGAAACATAATATGAGGTTGGGCTGTACTAAATACTAAAAACATAATACGAGGTTGGGCTGTACTATGTATTGTGAAACACAGTTATTTCATTAGGCCTCAGTTACATATTTTATATATTTTTCAAATTTAGTGTGGCTCATTTGACCACTTTGGAAGTAGCTTACAACCTTATTGTTGTGGGTGACATTAATTCTTCGCCCACTTCAATGGAACACCTACAGTATATGGTGCATTTAGTGCAGTTGGAAAAAGTCCATGTTTAGTGTCATTTTCTGTTCGCAGTTGCCGTTCTATTCTGCTATTTTGAACTCAATTTTGGTGTCTTTGCAGAGGTGCCGAAGGAAAACCCGGCAGCGCAGGTAAAGATAAGGTGGATACATTCGAGGATGACGATGATGAAACTGGTGATCGTGTGCTTGAAGAACAATTTAACCGTTTTGCAATGGCTATGGCTACGCAAGACAGTAAATTGGCACAGAAAATTATGCAAGAAATGGGGTATTGCTCTGTTTTGCATGTCCATGTTCCTTTTTGAGCCTGTGGTTTCAAAATGCTGGCTCTAAATTTTTAGTTTTAGAAATGGAGAAGACTGTCAAGATTAATATGAAGTGGGCTTCAGGGAGATCAGACTTACGTGTCAGTTTTTACTCCTAGAGTGTTAGCTGTTGGAGGTGAATGCATTTAAGTTCTTTCCATGTGCTTTTGCTTTTTTCTTCATGTATTGGATTCCTTCACTATTGGTTTGTCAAAGTGTAACATGATCAGTAGCATCGTTGTGAGCGACTGATTGACCGATTTAAAATCCAGCGAACGTGGTTATTGGGTTGGTTGAGGCCCCATATTAATGGCCCTTTTTCCTCTGAAGCAGGGATTCTGAGAGCAGTAAAGAGATAACTGGACTTGCAAACGAAGTCCTTGACCTGCAGGGACAGCTGCAAGAGCTTTATGGGCAAGTAATCAAACTTATAGAAGAAGGAGATGAGGATACTGCCCGTGAGTTGATAGAAGCCAATCATGAAGTTGTTGTGGAGCAGCGTGAATCTGGGTACCAATCTATGGAGCAAATCGCCATGCTGGACGTCTTGGCGCAGCTACGTTTGTGTATGGGCGAATTTGAGGAGGCAGAATGTTTGTTAGAACAGGTTTGTTTACATCTTCATATATCCGCAGAGATCTTTTCTACTAGCATGTTAATACGAGGATTCAGCCGTATTGTCGTCTCGCAATGTATGTTAACAAGTTCTATTTAACCTAGCTTGTAAATCGTTTTGGATACACAGTGGTTCTTTGTGTCTGCTTCTATTCTGTTCGTGTAGACTGTGCATGCCACTCTCAGTTCTACTTTAAAACTGCAGCTTTTGCATGCCTACAGGCCAAAGATTTAATGGAGCTTGTTGGGATCGATTCAAAGCAACCGCTTATGGACAGGGTATTAGAGCATATGGGAAGCATGTATACAGCATTAGGCAAGCCTGGGGAAGCGCTACCGTTTTATCTCAAGAGTGTTGAAATTCAAGAGCATCTACTAGGTGAACACCTTTCATAGAAACTGACTCCCAGGTGTTCTGATGATAACTGATGTAGTATTTTTGCGGATATTCTACTGTCTGAAATGTTGCATGGTTCATGCCTGTAACAGAAAAACTAGAAATTTTGAAGTTAAGCCTAGCACACTGATTACGAATCCTTGGTATTTTGTTGGATTGAATCCTCTTTTGAGTAAAAGACGTAGGGACTAACTTCAATTTGTTCTGTCTGTTTTGTTTTTTGTTTTTTTTTTTTTCTGCAGGAGAAGAAAGCCCATTGATAGTACAGACACTTCTGGGACTGGCCACCACATTAACTGACATGGACGACACTATCAGGGCCATCGAGGTCTACAAAAGAGTGCTGCTGCTTATAGAGAAAAACAGAGGCCCTACTGATGAATCACTGGCACTTCCGCTTTCACATTTAGGGCATTGTCTCCTGGAAGAAGGGAGGGTTGATGAAGCTGAACTTGCTATGCTTAGGTATGGCATAGTGAAATTTGGGTCGTTTCTATGTATGCCTCTCATCAGTCCAAGTTTATTAGAAGTAATTGTATGTATCCTTATGTCGAAGAATATCTGGTGCTGCAGAGCGCTGAAGCTTGTGGAGCAAACATTTGGTTCGCGCGATGGGAGAGTGGGAATTGCAAAATGTGCTCTGGCTCGGGCAAAAGCTGCGAGAGGTAAATCATGAAAATTGCTGAACCCAAAAGTGCCCATGCTTGCACAAAATTTTCAAACCGTCTTTTTTCGCGTGTGGACATGTAATTTTGAATATATATTTTCTTTATAGAACGTTTGAACGTCAAGAGATATTTCTTCTGGACTCTACAATGTGCTCGTGTTCTAAAACATGCTGTCCTTGTCCAGGTGCGGTCGACAATTCCGTTTCCTTGTATCGGGAGGGATTGCAAATTATGGAGGGATGCACCAAGTTTATGGATGACGATCCATCATTGGAGACAGTACGCACAGATCTGGCTGAGTTGCTCAATATTTTAGAAAGGTATATTGAGTCTCTAAAACCCGTTACATTTTCTTCTCTTCTTTTGTGCGTAAGCAATATCTGAGAGGGTTTTTCCCTTATCCATAGGCATGACGAAGCAGAGGAATTATGGGGGAAAAACCTGCTTGCAAAGGAACGAGTAGTTGGCCCCAACGACCCTGCTCTGGTGGGACATCTTCAGAATTTGGCCACATCATATGCTGTATCTGGTAAATATGAAAAGTGCGTGCCACTACTGCGACGCAGTTTGAAGTTAACAACTGCCAACCTGGGCCCAAATGCTCCGCAAGTCTCAGTGCCATTAGAGTGCTTGGCAACAGCCTTGCACCATCTAGGTCGGCAGTATGAAGCTGAACCACTTGCTCGCCAAGCACTACACATCCGTGAGGCTGCATTTGGTTCTGATAATGCAATTGTTGGTAAGTCTCCTTTTCCAAACCTGCCTGGTGACTGGCTCATTAACCCTTAAAAGGACCAAGGATTCACAGTTTTAAAATGACAAATCCAATTGATCATATTGTGAAAAATATAATTCAGATGGGACCAAATTTTATATGACTAGAACTAGCGAAGATCATTACATGTGTTGGTCAAAAAGCAAATAAATTCGAACACGAGGAAGTCCAATAGGACCTACTCAAAACTGTTAAATAAAACATGGTGACCATTCTAGTCACCTTAGACGCTTAGGGGTTAATGTTAAGGTTTTTTTAAGTGCCAGTATTTGAACAGCATTATAGAATATGCCTTCCAGGCTGGTATCCATGTACAACTGATTCAGCACATGCGCTTATGTCTAGCACCTGTTTAGGAGCTTCGCATGCAAAGTAGTAATGCAATTTGATCCTTGTACAGGGGAAGCATGCAACTGCTTGGCGTCCATTTTGCACTCTATCGGAAGGTTCGAGGAAGCGCTGATGTTGATGAAGCGAGTGTTAGCCATTCAAGAGAAACAACTGGGTGCTGATAGTCCAGAGATTGCTCTCACCTTGCAATTGATGATTATGCTTTTAGATAAGTTAGAAAGAGTAGATGAAATTGAACCCTTTTTTATGAGGTTAGCAAAGATAAGTGCTGAACACGGAGGAGAGGATGTTGACACGCCCAAACCGGATATGTCTAGAAGGGACATCTTCGGTGGCATGTTTAAGAGTTAACAAATTTAGCAATTGAACCCAACAGAGTTTGGGTGTTGGACTGAAGTTGGAAATGAATTTGAAGTTCAGCATCCTAACAAAAAGCCTGTCGCCTCTCCACAGTGTCGCTTAACCCTTAAACGTCATTGGGTGTAAGGTAGGATGTCCTAAAACCACCACCTCCCCCAATTATGACATGTAGACCTTTCTTGGGGCTACCATAGTTGAGACTCAAAACCACCAATTTCACTATTCAAGTAGACCAATGGCATGCCAAGCATTGCGAAGAAATAGTTGGTGGTTTTGGGTATCATAATCAGTGAAAATTAGTACCACATGGTGTGGACATGGGGAAACCTAGAGGTCTGATTTGGGTCACGAAGTTCTTTTCACTTTGAAAATTTGTATCAATTTGAATATTGGGAATTAAATTGCAAAAATTTGTGCATTCTGTGAGAAATCTTCTTCCAAATGATCGAAAAATATTTCTCATAAATAACCTTGTTGAAATGAGGCCATATTTCTTAAGTTGGTGGTTTTAGGACATCTTACCTTAGTTCAGGGCAGCCTGAAGGAATTTGAAGTTCTTTTACTTCTTGTCCAAAAAAAAAAAAAAAAAACAAAAAACAAAAAACAAAAAAATAAACATGGGGAGGCCTCGAATCCTTGGTAGGCCTGTCAATATTAAAAAAGAAATATAATTTGGTCATCAATGTTTGTGGCCATGCAATGCGTTTTTGAGGAAATTCATGCTGTGTTAGCCCATCCTCATTTGACATGTATCATCATATGAGGTGGCAATGTCAAGCAGACTATTTTTTTTTTATTCTAATTGCGGGATTGCACACTTGCATGCACAATCACTACACAATGCCATTTGCTTGTTTGTCTATGCTACCCGAACACCACCTCCTTTCTCTCCAACCCCCCCGTTGATGATCTTCAATTCCGCCTGGGAATCTAGCCTTGCTTTGACATTAGCTTTTTAAAGCCCCAATCCATTTCAATTTTGGTTGAGAAAATCCACTTTTTCTTCATTATTCTCTCAAAACATTCCCGTGGGGCTTGCTTTGACATGTAAGGGTTAAAAAATTGCTCAAAATATGGTGCACAAGTGAAATTCTTGGTGATGTTGCATTCAAACACAATCTAAACCACCCATGCCAAATTTTCCTTTTAGAGAACATGTCTTCATTTTTGGTGGTTCTTCTAATGAATATTTAATCATCGTGCATGAAAATCTACTAATATCAAGAACTAACTTATAAAGTTTATATAATTTCACACATAGGAGGAAAAATCAATGATCTCATTGTTACTTATTAGAAAAACTTCCAAAAAGTTGCAAAAATGATAATTCATTGTTATATATAGGTTGTTATTCCCTTTGTGTTAAAATAAAATTCTGACATATAATTTGTTATTATATGCAACACATGATTTAACATTGTATCTATATTTAGTGACAATTATTTGTGTCAAATTATACTTTCTAATTTTTTTTTAATTTTTCTTTTATGAATTACTTTCTGAAACCCTACAGGAGTTCCATCACCACTGAAATCCTCGGCCTGCCCATTCTCCATCAAGTCACGCTTTGTTCAATCAGAAGGGTGAGTCCATCTTTTCGTGTTGTTTGTTGTATGCGGCGATGAAGATTCGAGGGAGGGACAAGAGTTCCCAAACCTAGGAATTGGGATCCCATTGTAGGGTTTCGTAAGGGGGTGCTAAAAGTTTGCATAGCTGTCTGTGTCGCAGATGGCTTGGGGAGTGATTGCTGGTACCGAATCTCTTGCTGCGGTTTGTTGCTTTGGCCATTGGCTCATTACTGTCGTATGAAGGTGAGTTTGGTTGTAATTCACGGTTTGGGGTTTGTCGTGAAATTTGACTGAGTTTTGTGTGCGCCCCTCACTGCAATTGTGCACACAACAGAAGTGTGTAACTTTGACAGCAAACAGAGATCCACGAGCTTATGTTTTCTTCATCTCTCCGATCGATGTAGTAATTGGTTTTATATACCATACCATAGTTTTGTTCTCTCCGATAGCTTGATAATCTTTGGTGCAAGTTTTGTGATAGAGATTTGATTTTCGCAACAATTTTTGCAATTATGCAGAACTGAGTTGGTTTGCATTGCGTAAACTCTACTCCGGAAGTTCGTAGGGGGGGGGTGGGGGGAAGAATAACGCGACGCACGAGAGAGGGCATGAAGGTGAGAGTGGAAAACGATTCCCGCAGCTGTACGATTTACTCGTAAGATGAGCTTCTGTATATAATTGCAATTACAAAATTCACTATCAACGAGCGTGCCATTGGGCAAACACTGGATTGACGCACCAGTTGGCTGATTACAGCCGGAAGTTCTGCCTCAGTCCCGAGTGGTCTGGGGTGTTAAGACAGGATGAATGTCATCCATTCACTCTCCATCCACAGCTTAGTCAGCATACCTACCTGACTGGTCCTTAATAACCAGTTAAGTTACAGTAGGTAGATAGCGATAAGATAGATGGATGGTAAACCCAGTCATACTCTAAACCTTAACCCGAGTTAACTAGTTGTCTTCACCCCTATATAATCTTAATGGAATAGAGCTTTGGTTGATTCTTTGATGCTCATACTTTGTGTTCATGCTTGTTATACTTTGTATTTATGCTTGTCTCCCAACACGTTATCAGCACCGTTAGCTCTTCCACCATAGCTCTTCCACCATAGCTCTTTGAAGCTATTCCTCTTGCTCTTTTGATATAGCTTTTTGTAGCTTTTTGTAGCTCTTGCTCTTGCTCTTTTGATATAGCTTTTTGTAGCTCTTTGTAGCTCTTGCTCTTGCTCTTTTGATATAGCTTTTTGTAGCTCTTTGTAGCTCTTGCTCTTGCTCTTTTGATATAGCTTTTTGTAGTTCTTTGTAGCTCTTGCTCTTACTCTTCTGATGTAACTTTTTGTAGCTCTTTGAAGCTATTCCTCTTGCTCTTTTGATATAGCTTTTTGTAGCTCTTGCTCTTACTCTTCTGATATAGCTTTTTGTAGCTCTTTGAAGCTATTCCTCTTGCTCTTTTGATATAGCTTTTTGTAGCTCTTTCTCTTACTCTTCTGATATAGCTTTTTGTAGCTTTTTGTAGCTCTTGCTTTTACTCTTCTGATATAGCCTTTTGTAACTCTTTATAGCCCTTGTTATTGCTCTCCGTCACCCTCCTTTTGTTCTTTTCTCCTCCTTCTACAGCATCTCTATAGTCATGGCCACGCAATGCCAACCCCGCGAGACTCGAACACATCCTCTCTTTTTCGATCCGCTCGAGCCAGATGGATCCAATTATTTAGGGTGGAACATCAACATGCGTGCATACTTGCGTGCAGAGGAACTCGACCCCATGATTGCGCTTGCACACGAGGGGGAGATCCCAACTTCACACAAATGGCATACACTACTCATCTTGCGCCGGCACCTCGATTCTTCACTTCGACAGCAGTATATCCAAGTCGAGGATCCTGCCGAATTATGGGCAGCGCTGGCGGCACGATTCAAGCATGAAGAGACCATTTTTCTGCCACAAGCCCGGAGCGACTGGATCGGCCTCCGCGTGATGGATTTCCCAAATTTCCTCACATTCAACTCCAAACTTCACCGCATTGTAGCCCAACTCCGGCTCTGTGGCGACACCATCAACGACACCGAGATGATCGATAAGACCCTCTCTACTTTTCCTCCTGCTTGTGCAATTTTGGCTCAACAGTATCGCAACATGAAGTTTACTACACATTCCGAACTCATGTCCTACCTTCTGTTAGCTGAAAAGCAGCAACAACTGCTCCTCAAGAATGCAGAGTCAAGGTCACAACAGCGAAGTCCAGAACCCGCTCAAGGCAACCAGCTCGGCACCTACGCCACACCCGAAGTCGGGCAATCCAAGCAGGGAGTCCCACATCTCCGACGCACCACGCCGGAAGCCAAAGGGAAATTGGAAGCCCAAGCACACGTGGAACCGATCTTCCAAACCCCAAAGGTACGCGAATCAGACCAGAATCGACCGGTCCTCTCAGTCGTCGAGAAAAATAGAGAAGGGAGCTTGTCATAAATGCGGCAGAAAGGGTCATTATGCTAAGGACTGTCGTGCTTCTAGTTATGTCATTGCAATGTACAAGGAGCTGCAGTCATTGAGGGAAGGAAAGAGGGAAACTCACACCCTCGATGCTCCTTCTCCCACACTTTGCGAGTTAGACCCCGAAATGTACATGGTTCAGAGTAGCGCGTCTGCCAACAAAGCTAAAATTGCTCTGCTTGACAGCGCCTCCACTCATACCATTTTGCAAGACCAGGCACACTTTGAGTTCAAAACTCAAAATGAGCCGTGGCAAACTTGTGACATAGTCACAATCGCCGGCAAACGAAACTTCAAGTTTCGTGAGGGCCGGGCAATTGTGATTCTGCCCGGGGGAGCCCCCCTCATCTGCAAAAGGGCTATGTACGCCCCGGACGCCCCTCGGAGCCTGATCAGCTACCGTGACCTACGGTCTAATGACATCCACGTTTCTACTGCGGTGGAAAACGATGAAGAGGTCCTCGAGCTTAGGCGAGGGCCGCGGCTTCGCCACCGCACATGCGGCAGCCAACGGCCTATATGAGCTTTGCATCATGCAAGCTAGCCCCCCTTGCAAAGGTGAGGAAGAGGCCAGTGAACACCGACACGAGTGTCACGCACGCCTATCCCTGGGGGGTGCCTAGGCCTCTTTTCTAGCCACCAACTCCAAAGCCAACATTTGGCATCGCCGGTTGGGGCACCCCGGGACGACCATGATGCGGAAAATGATTCCCATCTTGACTGGTCATGACCTATGTACGAGTGATGCGGAGCGCGTGGAGGAATGCGTAGCGTGCATTCAAGGGAAGCTCATCAGGCAGCCATCACGGTGGAAGCTCCGGACTGAAATGCCAGCGGCATTGTATCGTCTCCACGGCGATTGGTGCGGCCCTATCACTCCCCAGTCAGGTCAGTTCAAGTACTTCTTTGTACTCGTTGATGCTTCAGGTAGACACGCCGAAGTGTCACTTCTTACAGCCCGTAACATGGTATTCCCCAAGACTTTAGCAATGATCCTTAGGTTCTGCAACCACTTCCTTGACAACCAAATTTGTTTTCTTAGAATGGACAATGCCATGGAATTTAAATCACAAACATTCGAAGACTTTTGTACAGCCTCAGGGATAGAACTCACTTATTCAGTACCTTATGAACATGCCCAGAATGGCCTAGCTGAAGCATACATCAAGAAAATACAACTCATAGTACGCCCTCTCCTTTTTCATGCTAATCTTTTTCCCACTCTTTGGGGTCACGCCGTGTTGCATGCAGCAGTCCTTCTTAGACTTAGACCCACACTGCTGCACACACAGACTCCATTAGAACTCAGCTCTGGTAGAACCCCTCACATAGCCCACTTACGCACCTTCGGATGCGAAGTATGGGTTCCAATCTCAGATCCCAAACAGAACACCATGATACCCCATAGAATTCGAGGAATCTACCTTGGTTATGACTCTCCTAGCATAATCCGCTACAAACTACCCCGGAGTGACGATATTTACAAAGCTAGATTTCAGAATTGTAAGTTCATAGTAAACAAGTTCCCCGGCTCTCAAACTAAAACCGATCATAGTCTGAACTTTAAAGACTTAGAAACGCTCACTCTTAACCCAGATCCTCGCACAGCATTAGCAGACTCAGAGGTTAGAAAACTCCTCAATCTCCAGCACCTTGCTGAGAACATCCCCGATGGTTTCCACTCGGGACCACGCATAGTTAGAAGCCCCGTACCCGGCTCTGGCAACCCTGTTCCAATAGCTCCAGCCAAGAAACGAAAGCTTAATGCCACCCCGCAAACCCGAACCCGTGCATCAATGCACACCCACCGCAACCCGAATGATGAACATAGTCAACCCTTTGATATCCCGTGGGATGACTTCGAGTCATATCTCACCAACCCTAATGTAGATCCTATGACACTTGACCAAGCCAAGAAGAGTGTAGACTGGCCACAATGAGAAAAAACCTTACAGGCTGAGTACCAATCACTTAGAAAACGAGGCGTCTTTGGACCCCTTATCACCGATCTCATCACCAAACCGATAGGACACAAACTGATCTTCACTCGTAAACGAGACGAACATGGTAACATTCTTAGATTCAAAGTGAGGTTAGTAGCTCAAGGTTTCACACAAAAACCCGGGATAGATTTTGAACAAACATATTCTCCTGTTATGGATAGCACATCCTTCCGTTACCTCCTAAGTCTAGCAGTCCAAATGGCATTAGAAACCCGTCTCCTTGACGTAGTCACAGCCTATCTCTACGGTGACTTAGATGCCCAAATTTACATCAAACCTCCTCCAGATTTCCTATCAAACACTACACCCGCACAGCCCGGGCGCTTCTTTGGATTGAGGATATGCAAAGCCCTTTATGGCCTAAAGCAAGCAGGCCGGGCATGGTACCATCACCTCAAGTCCTTCTTGATTTCTCATGAGTTCCAAACTCACCCCGCCCTACCTTGTGTCTTCGTCCTCAAAGACACCACCGGTTTTGTCATCCTCGCAGTCTATGTCGATGACTTAAACTCTATTGGCATCCCAGCCTTGAGTAAGCATGTGGAAAACCTACTAACCAAACAGTTTGAAATGAAAGTGTTGGGGCGCACATCCTATTGTCTTGGACTACAAATTAAACATTATGCAGATGGGAGCTTATTACTTCATCAACAAACATATGTGAAGAAACTACTCCGCACATTCAACATGGACAACGCCAACGCGCTTTCAGCTCCCATGATTGGCAAGAGTCGCACTCAAGATGATCCCTACCGACCAGCAGATGATGACGAGGAGGAGATCGACAAACCGCAGTTATTAGCCACAGTTGGAGCTCTACTGTACCTCGCCACGAACACTCGACCCGACATCTCATTCGCCGTCAGCGTCCTCGCGCGTCACAGTCAGAAACCAACCTCCCGGCATTGGCAGGGCCTCAAGCATCTCTTGCGCTACCTCCGCGGCACGGAGGATCTCGGCTTACACTTCCGCAAGGATACTCCAAGCAACATCATCGAATACGCCGACTCTAGCTTCAAGACGGACCCTGTTTCAGGCAAGTCTCAAACCGGCTATATCTTCATAAAAAATGCCGCACCGATCTCCTGGCGCTCCACCAAGCAGACCGTGACCACCACGTCCACAAATCATGCCGAACTACTCGCCTTCCACGAGGCCTCCCGCGAAGCCGTTTGGCTACGCACTATGCGACATGCCATCCTTCAAATGAGCGGCCTTACATCAATGGACAAGCCCACGACCATGTTTGAAGACAACGCGGCCTGCATCGAGCAAGTTTCCTCCGGATTCATCAAAGCCGACCGTGTCAAACACATCAGTCCTCACCTCTTCGGCTATACTCAAGACCTCACCGAGACCAAGCAGATCGAGGTCAAGAAGATTGCATCAGCAGACAACATCGCCGACGTCCTCACCAAGGCACTACCAGCCCCTCAGCACCGCAAGCTCATCACTGCAGCTGGTATGAGGACCCTCACTGAACTAGACTGAATTAGATGGCGAACGATGACTTTACTCTTTTTCCTTCACAGCATTATGAAGTTTTTTTTAACGAGGAAGATCGTCGTTCGAGGAGGAGTGTTAAGACAGGATGAATGTCATCCATTCACTCTCCATCCACAGCTTAGTCAACATACCTACCTGACTGGTCCTTAATAACCAGTTAAGTCACTGTAGGTAGATAGCGATAAGATAAATGGATGGTAAACCCAGTCATACTCTAAACCTTAACCCAAATTAACTAGTTGTCTTCACTCCTATATAATCTTAATGGAATAGAGCTTTGGCTGATTCTTTGATGCTCATACTTTGTGTTAATGCTCGTTATACTATGTATTTATGCTTGTCTCCCAACATGGGGATCCAATTTTCTCGACATTGTATACCCGCAACTAGTACTGCGCTTTGATCGGAGTTGGCGCACCGTTAGACCGTACTCCGTAAAGGACAGGCCATTTTGTTGCAGAGCTTCCTGTGCTTTTTGCATTCGCATTCTCTTTTTAACCCCTAAATGCCTAGAGCCCTCTCCAAAGTCGGCAATTTTGCAAAGATGCATTATAAAATGCAACTTAGAGGGATATTTTGAACTTGATATATGAATAAAAGTTGTACATTATGAATTTTAGATTCTATCCATACGGATAGATCTATGATTGCTATTACCAATAATTTTGAATAAAATTTGAAACGTGAAATTCAAAATTATTTTGTAATTCAATTACGAATAAGATATTGACAATCAGTGGATGAAATTCTCTGTGATTGGTTGAAATGTAATACTCTAAGTGTAGTGATTTTTGAAGATTTTTTGGTTGCTTAATTTTATGAGTTGATTTTTTTTAGAGCACTTTTACACTGAAATCTTCAAAATTTTGGATGAATCACTACAACATGAAATGAGGCATAAAAATTTCACAAATCATCTCCTTTCTAATCGGATCACATATGCATGAAGCTAACTTCCCATAGAATCTACAGTAAAAATTCCACAGTGCAAAAAATGCATGACGGATGAGAAATTATGGATGAAATCTGTACATCGTCCAAAAAATGGACGCTCATGCAGTTAGGGGTTAACCCCTAAACGTTCTCACCCTTTTCAGACATGTGAGTTTTCCAAAGATGCATTATAAAATGCAACTAAAAGGGATATTTTCAACTTGATGAATGAATAAAAGTTGTACATTATGAATTTTAGATTCTATCCATATGGTTAGATTTGTGATTGCTATCACCAATATTTGTGTATAAATTTTCAAACTTAAAATTTAGAGCTCTTTTGTAATATGATTACGAATAAGATATTGACACTCTAATAATGAAATTTGTTGGGATGGGTTGAAATGTAATACTCTAAGTGTAGTGATTTTTGGAGATTTTGTGGTTGCTTAATTTTAGTAGTTGACTTTTTCAAAAGCACTTTTAGACTAAAATCTTTGAAATTTTGGGTGGAACACTAGAACATGAAATGAGGCATAAAAATTTCACAAATCATCGCCTTTCTAATCGGATCACACATGCACGAAGCTAACTTCCCATAAAAGTTTCAGTAAAAAATCCACACTGCAAAAAGTGCATGATGGATGAGAAATCAGATTTCAAATCCGTACATCATGCAAAATATGTTGGTTGGGCGGTTAGGGGTTAACCCTTTAGTGTTCAAGGTGGTTCTGAAGAAACCACAATTTTTTGGGTGATGCTTTTTTAAAACTTTCTCTGTTGAAATTAGGGATACCATTAATAGTATTCAACCGTATAAATGTAAGCATAGTTTAATCCCTAAACGTACCAAGGTGTCCCTGGAATTGACAATTTGAGAAAAATCATCATAAAGTACTATTTAGAAGAATATTTTGGAATTGATATACAAATGAAACTTCTAGATTTTGAATTTTAGATTCCATCCATACAATTCGATTCACTAATACTATCACCAATATTTAATTATAAAATTTGAAAGTTAAAATTAAAAATTCCTTCTAAATTTGATTACAAACAAAATTTTAATATTTTTTGAGTAAAATTTGTTGGAATGAGTTTGAAATGAGACTCTTAAACGTGGTGATTCTTTGAAATTTTTGTGTTTCTAAAATGTATGACCTCATTTTTGCAAGGCCACTTTTGAACTACAGTCAATGCAATTTTGGCTTGGTCAACGGCTTGACATACTTCTACATTTGTAATTTTAGAAAAATATGTAATCAAGTATGACTAAATTTAACCATTAGATAGGACAACGACTTGGTGAAGTATCTCCAAAAAATTGGATGAATTTCATCCAAACATCGATGAGAACGTGGCGTGCGTTTGAATCTGTTAGTTGTCCAGTTTCTGGATGCTGTGACGTTTAGGGGTTAATGAAACAAGTGTTGGTTAAATCTTGGTAAGATCGGACTGTCGGATTGGAAGATTATAGTATGTCTTTGAACCACATAATGTACACTCAAAAATGAGATTTTGGGGGGTATGTGACTTCAAGGTTAAATAGAATTTGGGTTAAATTTTCAAAAATGAAAGTGAAGATGTTCAGCAATGACCTGTGCCAACACCTCTCCATTGCAATCTTTCATGTCAAGAACAGACTCATACATAATTATTGTGAATTTTATAAGTGAGAGTGACTTATCCATGTACGGTTTAGGACAAAAATGTATACGTTAAAATATGAAAGGAGGTAGTACATGGATCAAGATCAGAATACATACACTAATGGAACATGAACAAGAGAACAAAATCCAAAAAAAAAAACATAAGATAACAAACTTCCAAACACAGGAAACACCGCATAGTACATGTGTTGTATTTGTAAATATTTGCTGTCTTTTGAGGTATTTGCAATATTTTGATGTTTTATACATAGGTATTTGGATAGCTAAGAAAGCCAGATTCCAAATTTTCTTTTTGCATCATCTGCAGAATCAAAAGTTACACTTCTGAACATCAGACATCGGATTGAGATGGTTCACGAATTTTACAGCATTTCATTTCATTTTCTAGTGATCTAGTGACCACTTAGTGGTTACCTGGGCACTAAAGGGTTAAGAACAAAATCACAATCCGTTTTCCACGTTGCCGGCGGCATCGTGTGTTCTCATCAAGCAAGCGACTGAAGCTTCAGTTGCTACGACTGCCCGTCATGGCGGATCATTCAAGCAGCTGCAATGCTGTGGTGCGATGGGCCGTCAACACCACGCTCTGGACCCCCTCCCATGCGCATTTCAATGCCACTTTGGCGCTTCTCCTGCCTCCCTCCGACTGGCCCTCCGTATTACGGTACGTTATGTCCATTCCGTTCCATGGATACATCAGTTTTCCTCTTGAAAATGACATGAATTTCGGCCTGAACAAATGTGTATGCTGGAAGATCTATAACCCTGATTGCTGATCATAGGTTCATTCATTCTTTGGCTCAGATTTTCAAGTCAGGGTGATCGGATTAAAGCCTTTGTGAGCAGATTGATGCAGCGGAAGCTGCTCCACGATACCCTAGGTCTTAGCTACGAGAATCTCTGCATTGAGCGCACCCCCCAAGGCAAGCCTTACTTGGTCTCTCTCTCTCTTTCTCTTTCGCACTCCCTGTTTTCTGATTTGAAGGTTTAGGGTTTAGTGTTTTTAATTTTTTGACAAACACGGTCAATGTTCCTGGTGATCAATAACGTTTGGATTTGTCTGGAGTATATTTTTCACAATATGATTGGTCATTTTAAATTCATGGAGTAAATTATTTTATTCTGGATTTTCTGTGATTCGGTTTAGGGTTTATGCAAGTCTGAATTTTTGTAGGCAATTTGGAAAATGGTTGCAGGCGAATCAGCCTCGAAGTATGAGGTTTCCAGATCTCAGTTTCAATGTGAGCCATCATGGGGACTACGTGGTAATAGTTTCGGATCCCGTATCACCAGTGGGTGTGGATATCATTACACACGATAAACATTTAGATTTGCATCCCGAGGAACTGTTTTCACTCCATGCTACGTCCTTTACTCACTTCGAATGGAAAACTATCCGCAGTGGAGGACCTGATGCATGTGGTATTCTTGATCAATTTTACAGGTTAGCGGAATTTTTTCTCTAACTTGCTCTCATTCACTTCTTTTGCATAATGTCTTGTAATACCATGTTTTGATAACAGTGCTAACTAACTTTTTTTTTCAGAACTAAGTCATGCTAAATCAACCAAAATTAAAGCTCTGACATACTTTCACATGTGAAGACAATGGCTTATTGGCTTGAGGAGCTTTCACTTGTTGAAATTGAGTTCACCTTTGGTGTCAGGATTCTTTTTCATAGCTATTCAGAGGCTGCTCAACAAGGATTCTCTAGACATTGTTTCAATTAATAGGGTGCATTGCAATACTTGTCAGGGTAGACTTGAAATTTCTGTCTGTGCTGATGGCCATGGTGTGAGTATTGTCCATACCAGTTCTAACAGTTATGTTCACAGGCATTGGTGCATGAAGGAAGCATATATCAAAGCCTTAGGGATTGGATTAGGCTTTGAACTCCACCGAGCTGAGTTTCACTACCATGAAGACCTAATCTGGGGTGATGTTTCATATGTTTATGTCGATGGAATTTATGAGACAGGGTGGCAGTTTTTCTTGCACAAGCTGGATAGTGATCATTGGGTCAGTCTCCATCTGACCCTTGAGAGCATTTTATTTGTTGTGTATCTCTAAATCCGTCGTGGAAACAAATGTACTCAACATTAGGGAATAGGAGAGAGTGTGCACCCAAGTATGTAACATTCTAGAGCAGTATTGACCACTCACCCTTTTCACTGTGGTTGGCAGCAACTACACTTGTCTATTATAGTTGATTGAGTACTAATGTGTGAATATCTGTGCCAAAGAAAGATGTTAGAAAGTTAGAGCATCTTGGATACCCTGATTCTTTTTGGAATTAGCAGTTGGGCCCAAGGTATGGTAATGGAGTCTGATGTGCTGGAATTGCTTTTGCAGGTTTGTGTTGCTAAAGGTCCGCCCGCCGTGGATGCAAGCAGTGCACTGGGGATAGGCCTGGACATTGATGATGGCAATAAAATGACATCCCAGGACACAAGTTTTACCACTCTGAGAGTTGAGGATCTCTTGAAGCAAATTCGGAACTGCAGCCAGTGAAAATATCTGTTTATCAACTTTAACAAGAGATAAACTCATACAATCCAGCAAGTATTCTTTCTACTCTCTTCACATGTGCACTGTCCTACCGACATCTTGGATGCGTCTTCTTCCTTGGGGATATACAGCAACTTCAAGAAATGAGTCTATGAGGGTATTTGATTTAGAAAAGTAACAATGTAGAGAGTATGAAGAATCAAAGCAATAAATTTTGAACATGAAAGTTTGAGAGCATGAAGTAACTGACAACCTCAAGAAAATTGAAAAGAAATTGCCACTAGATTAAAAAAATACATAGTGCCAAAGTTGACTATGTACATACTCATTTTTTGAGGCGTTATATACAGAGTGGTCAAAATCTTGTCCACTTTCCACGAGCAGCCAAAACAGCTGCAATTCGATCTGGCATGCTAGCATACAATCTCTCACATTGCTCTGTAGTGATCATCTTATAAGTCTCCTCCACACGCTCCCATAATTGCAAAAGACCTACAGGAGGAGTTGGATAGGAATTCAAACGATGTTTGAGAATTGCCCAAACATGTTCTATGGGATTCAGGTTTGGGGATTGAGTTGGCCACTCTAAAATAGTGAATGGTTGCTCTAAGAACCATTTCTGAACAATCTTTGCTTTATGTATAGGAGCATTATCATGCTGGGAAATGACGTTATCAAGGTTCAAGTATCCTAATCTCTCTAAACTCAAGTACAAATCTCCATGCAAGATTGAAATATAGTCCTTCGCATTTAAACGTCCATCCACCTTTTGTAAATCACCTACACTTCTTGCTGTCATACAACTCCATAGCATCACAGACCCTCCACCATGCTTCACTGTTTGCTTCACCGCACGATCAGGCAAGCTTTTTTGGTCATTGACCCAACACCAAGTCCTCCCATCTGAATTGAAACAATTTATCTTCGTTTCATCACTGAATACAACTCTCTTCCAATCCTCTATTGTCCACTCTTTATGAATTCTTGCAAATTGTAGCTTCTCTCGTACATTTTTCTGTGAGAAACAAGGCTTAGGAATCTTCTCACAAGCACTCAATCCAGCATCTCTCAAAGCAGACTGCAAAGTGTTATCACAGAAACCCCCTTCTCTACCCTCTCTCAATACTTTTGATGCTTGTACTGCCGTTTCCAGCCCTCCAACCGTGACCAAACGCACTGCACGTCGTCTCTCTGAAGTGGTAAGAATCTTTGGAACACCTCGTTTTGGCAATTCTAAGTTACTACAATGTTTCTTCCTCAATCTATTCACCGTACTCTGTGAGAAACCCAAAGACTTTGCAACCACTCTTGTACTCTTACCTTTCATCAAAAGAGCAACAATATCTCTCACTTTGTTTCCTGAAATTGGCTTCATCATGCCAATTCTAATTCCTATTCTCCACAGTATGTTCCACAAGAAGAAAGAGAAGAGAAATCACAAAAAAAATTCATCAAAAAACACAAATTTCTCTATGTTCTACACTCATCTGAAGTTGCTCCAGGAGCCACCTCAAAAAATGAGTCTATAAGGGTACATGCACATTTGTGATCGTAACTCACAATGTAGATATTATTTAGGCAAAGCGCCATGTGGTATGTGTTAAGAGTGCGTTAGGCACAGTAGAATTTTTTTTTTGCTTCAGCCGCCTTAAGGTTTCCCAGTTGGCCCTCATTAATGCTCCCTGACAGGGGCATTGACTCATTTGTTGAGGTCGCTGTACCTTTGCCTGCAAGAATCCCATAACATTCTAGAGCAGTGTTGATTGTCCACCCTTTTCACTGTCGTTGCACTGTGATGGCAGTAACTACACTTATCTATAGTAGTTAGATGAGTGGCAATGCTTTCATTCTTGAACTCAAGATGTGAGAAGATCTGTGCCAAAAAAGATGTCAGATAATTAGTGCATCTTGGATACCCTGATTCTTCCTTGACATAACATTCTTTAGCCCTTGTTGGACCACACCCTTTCTCTACAGTGCCGCTACTGTGTAAAGTACTAGTAAAATAAATCAAGTCTTCAACCCTCGCTGCTTGGCCCAACTGAAGTTATTGTAGATCCTCCAAGATGCTTGTGATTCCAAGGCGCTGTAGATGCAGATTCTTCAGATGCCGCAGGTGCGACGATGGAACCTTATGGAATTAGCAGGGGTTTGCAGCTTGTTTGAAGAATGTTATAACCCTCTTTGAGATCAATGTGATATCGCTGTAATTTTTGAGAGCACCTTCAAAGCTAGGTGTAGTGTAATTGAAGAATCTTTCAAGTGTGCAGATGCTCTCTTGAGGGTACTCTAATTTGACAACAATCCCCAAAAAAATATGGTGCCACCTTGGTTACTTCCATGCACATGCGCACAATAAAGATGCCATTGTAATGCTAGATTCAAACTAGACATATTATGTGTTAACCTCTAAAAGCCCAAGGGGTATTGGACAAAACATAGATGTGTTATAATATGTGCCTTCCATATGTTTGATGAAGTTTGGTTCAATAGACAAAATGTAGAGTATCATCTCTACAAATTATCCATACGGTCAAACTTCCAAAAATAACTTTAGATCATTTTTTAATGAATTTAAAAGCATTAACCTTTGAAAATTTGTATAAATTATAATTTTCAATTTAAGAGTTCAAAATTTAGTATGATTAGTTAAAGTTGGGCTATCTATTGTAAACTTCAAAAAAGCAAAAGAAATGATGGAGGGATCATCATTACTTTCCCCAAATAGAAAATTTTATAACTCTAAGACAATGTTGAGATGATCTACTTTGAAAAATTCTCCCGGGTGGAGTTTAACTCGGATTGCCATAATTCAAATTGGGTTGGAAAGTAGACTTGATGTAGTATTTTAAAATATTTTTTATTTTTTCAAAAATTATTTTTTTGTTCCGAGCAGCCTGTTAAATTCGGGCAGCGACCAAAAAATGGTCGTTTGAGCGCTTAGGGGTTAAAGGCCTCCCATATCAAAGCACACCACCTTTTAACCAAGACTGTAACCTCACCATATAATTTATTGAATTCACATATTGTAATGACTGTTTTTCACCAAAAAAAATTACTACTTGAATTCAAAAATATGAGCCACTAATTGATAGCATCGCTCATAGAGGCGCTAGAGGAGCTACTTGCATTCCCTCAATTAAAATGATTAAATTTGTCCAAAATCCCTAAATTCCAAATCAAAATCACCTTTAAAGACATTAACAAGATTACCATTCATCATGCCATGTCCATCCTACTATAGAAAAGAAGAATAGAAAATAACTGATCCTTTACCTTTTACTTTGACCCACCTTGAAACCACAATCAAACCTTCTAAATAATCCTGTAATACTTCTCTAAACACCTTAACCCCTAAAGGACCACAACTATGTTTCTCTCCAAACACTCCAAAGCTGCCTAAAAGTACCCCTTCTCAAAAAAAAGCAAATAGTTTTTGATCTGAAACCTTTTTTACGAATCCAACCGTAGGATATTTCAACCAACTTGAATTTATTAGGACCTACAAATTTTCAACCGTTCAAGGTTCCTCAATAGTAAGATTATAAACTACAAAGTTGGCTGAACTTTATTTTTTGCCCCCTTGCCCGAGTTTGAAATTTTCTGAAAATGCCCAAAATGCAAAGTTTAGTCTCAGATTTGGTAAAATGAATTTGGCAACTGTGTATATGGGGGTGTCAGCTCATTATGTACAAAATTTCAAGTCCGTAGCTCATTGTATGCAAATTTTCAGGAGCTGCCCGCAGTTAGGTTTTTCACCTTTGCATGATTGTATCTTTTGATCTATACATCACCTACATACGCAAATTAGCATCCCATCTTCATTACAAAGAGTAGAATCACCACAAAAAATCTCAAAAATTGAGGATCAATACTCATTCCACACTGAACTAACCGAACTTGGAAAATCAGCGTTGGTCCTTTAGGGGTTAATAACCCTCATTGTGCTATTGGTTTCTTAAGTCCAAGATATCTTCATAGTGTCTAGTCTCAAAAGAGGGGAGTAGTCCTTCACCACTAATCCTTTGTCCCGTGGGCACTCGATAAAGGGTAGGACAACCAGACACTCTATTCACGTTGGCCTCATTCAAAGAACAGGAGTTCTTCTTCTACTCTAATTTGAATCACCTTGGGTTTAGTATTCAACACATTTGTAGTTTTCTCTAGCCATCTTCTTTCAAGATCTGGCTTGGTTGAAAATTAAATTCCAAGCCATGCTCACTTGTGCGGGCCCTTCCAGCTATGTACACAAATTTTCACTCGAATGTGTGTATTCTAACTCACAACCACCGACCTGCTTTGTAGCAAATGTCAAAGCAGCAACATCTCTGACCGGTGTATTCTGCAACAGAGATGCGAAGATAAGGGCCACTTTACATTAGGGCTCGGGTCCAAGAAAACCCCAAAATTGAGCAATCTTCTTGGCCGAGAGCTAAAAATTGGACCCAAGGACTTTACACTAGGGTTCAGGACCAAGAAACTCATCCAAGTTCCAGAATGATGTGGTGCCTAAGTAGCATGGTTTTGGAGGGAAAGTTTTGGACCCAAGCATTGGACCCAAGGCTCCAAAAGATTGCACCGGTTTTAAGAAACCAATTCCCAAACTTGGGTGCAATTAAAATTGAACCCACTATTGGACCTAAAAGGGCTTTACACTAAGGTCCAGGTTCAATTAAAAATCGGACCCACTATCGGATCTAAAGGGATTTTACACTTGGATCCGGGTCCAATTAAAACTGAGTCCAATTAAAAAAACTTCCAAATTGGACCCATTGACTTTACACTCGGGTCTGGGTCAAATTCACATATCATTATTTTATTCAACTTCTCAAGTCCAAAGGTGAGTTTCTCATGTCCAATAAATGGGTTTATTGGACCCTATGAGAATTGGACCCAAATTCTAGTGTAAAGTGGCCCTAAATTCAGACCTCTTTGGTACACTTATGTTATACAACTACTTAAAAAGTTCACCTGGCTGTGGGTTGAACGCAATAATTAGCACACTTGACAAAGATCTTTGTAATTTGGTCAATCCAATCTATACACTTGAATAATCCATAAAGTCTTGAATAAAGTGTACAGATTGGATTATACTATAAAATTTGGTCAATCCAAAACTATATTCAAGTTTTATAGTTCCTCAAATAAAAAAATGAGCGCCACTTTGACTCTGAGCATTCCCACACTCGTATATTGAAATTCTACATTTTCATTTGAAGAGCCCTTCAACTCAAAGTTCTCTACCATCACACACCAAATGTCTTTTTGAAATGTTTCATAGACCAATCACAAGTAGAGTTTAAGACATGTTTCAATTAAAATTAAATTTGAAACTCTCTTGTTTGCCACAAGATAAGATTGAGGCCTTGGAAGGGCCCACATCACTTTTCATTATCTTTCATTGCCCATGCATCAAATCCTCCCAGTGTAAAGGTGGTGATTCTATTAACTTCTAAAAGACCAAGAACTCATGGTTTTAAAATGACAAGTTTAATCAAACTTAATCATTGTGAATATTATAATTAAGGGAATCAAATTTTATATCAATGAATCTAGTGAAGAACATTGCATGTGTTGGTAAAAACCAAGGAAAGAAAATCTACACATAACCTCCTCAAAAATGAGAAACAATTTGGGCTTTTTGGACCTTTAGGGGTTAATTCCTAAACACTTTCAACAACATTGATTGCTCTTCTAAAACTCGTCATCAAGTACTAATTTCTCCAAAAGCGTGCCTTTGAAAAAAATAAAATTATAGTTCACTAAGTGCACAAGAGCTAAGCATTCCAACCTCCTCACACTTTAAAATCTCATAACTTGTTTGTACAACATCCAAATAATACATATTGTAGTGTATTAAGTCCTAAATGTCATAGCGTCCAGGGACAATTAATAGATTCAAACTCACCCTAAGTTCTCATCAATGCTTGGATGTAAGTCATCCAATTTTTTGGAGATACTTCACCAAGTTATTGTCCTATCCAATGGTTGGATTTGGTGATACTAGAGTACATATTTTTCCAAAATTATAAATGTAGAAGTATGTCAAGTTGTTGACCAAGCCAAAATTGCATTGGATGTAGTTCAAAAGTGGCAACTTGCAAAAATGAGGTCATAGATTGATGAAACACAATTTTTTTTAAAGAACCACCACGTTAAATTAAGTATCTCATTTCAAATCCATTTCAACAAATTATACTCAAAAAATATTAAAATTTTGTTTGTAATCAAATTTAGAAGGAATTTTTAATTTTAACTTTCAAATTTTATAATTTAATTTTAATGATAGTATTGGTGAATCAAACTGTACAGATAGAATCTAAAATTCAAAATCTAGAATTTTCATTTGTATGTCAATTCCAAAATATTCTTCTAAATAGTACTTTATGATGATTTTTCTCAAATCGTCAATTCTAGGGACACCCTCATACGTCTAGGGGTTAAAAGCACAATTGGGTGTGTATTTAATATAAATAAGTAATAATAAACGAATGTTCGTATGAGAGTACAGTACATTGTAGAACAATGTTCACGTTGGGTTCATTTCATGCTAAAGGTACCATACACGCCCACCACAGGTTAAAAAGTCTCCTAAAAACGCACATAAGATTCATAGTTTTTTATTTGTCTGTTTAGTAATAGTAAATAGAATCAACAGCTGAAGGGGTAAACTGCAGGGTGTCGGTTAGCTTTTTAAACTGGCCAAGCTCAGGAAAACTGTGGGTAACTGGGTCAGGAAAAGGCAGTTTCATCCTGAGTGAGGGATGATATGAACGTTAACCAGTTGAGTTAGTGGAACTAACAGGACTGTACACTGTAGCTGGTAGGGCTTACATTCCTATCCTACATTTTAACTTATTGATGATAGCCAGATAGGAATGAATTCAGTGTGCGCGGAGAGGAAGTAACTTATGTGAGCATACCACCGCTTTTCCTCACCTTTTGAGTGTATTATGATCCCTCTAGAATGATTATTGTCTGCATGTTTGACAACCGATCCACTGACTGATCGAAGAAGAACTAGTTTTTTCCACACAGTGATCATCGGCTCTTTCGTCTGTCAATGCAAAGGTGCTGATTTGGGCTTTGGGTTTGCCACTGATAGTTTCTGATCGACACAACAAGCTAGCCAGCTTGTCCTAGCTCTCTCTGTTTTGTGAGAGAGATCGATCAGTGACCGAGAGAGGATAATACAATGCTTCCGTTTTTCATCCTCTCGCTTCTCCTGTTCCTCATTGTGACTGTCTTCATTGTGCCCGGATTTATGCAACAAAGCCAGGAGGTTGCGCACGAGGTAGCGGGGTTTTGGCAGACCCCATCGCTGTTCACTGGCCTGGCTGCTCTGCTGTTGCTTCTCGTGTGCATCCCTGGCGGCCCGTTGCATCCCGTCATGAACACCGTCCGAAACCTGTGATCCTCTCCCTTTCTGGTAAGCGTACTACACCCTACACGCAGCACTTGGAGTATGGTTTCTTGTTAGCCATTTCAAGCGGATTCCAACGCACCAAAGTATGTCTTATTTGAACGATGCATACGAAAGTTACAATGATTTAAAGTTTTTATTAATACATGACCTAAAAGCAACAGAGTGTAGTTATTATTACTAAGGTTTTGTTGATTCTTGGTAACATTTGCAAGGAGATTCTAGTAGCAAAGACTTCAATGGTTCCAAGTTTTATTGATAGGTGACCTAAAACTGGCACACAAGTTCTGATGTTGAGGTTTTTCAAAATTATTGTGTTCAAAGTTTTAAGGTGTTGAATTCAGGTATAGATTATAATTGGGTACCTCTACTTTACAAAAGCACAGCGCCTCTTGTTTCGTGCACAAGTTTGAAGTCGTCTTGTCTTCTGCTCTTGAGAGCTTTGTTTTTTCTTACTTGTGTAGGGATTTTGGAGCTTCCGATGGAGACGTGAGCTGGAGTGCGCATGTTGCGCAGGTATCACGAAAGGGATCATTGTTACACCGGTATTATTTTATTTTGTTTTATTTGTTTATTGTTTACACTGTAGCATCAAGTGTGAGTAAGTTTATGATCAGCATTCCCTTTTAGGGTTGGGTTGCAAGAGGTTAGGACATTTGAGAGTGCAATATTTTGGCCCGTGTCAATTCTCTAATATTATTTTTGTATCACGGTGGTCAGGTTTTTGATGGATCATAGCTCCTAAGGATGTGCGTTGGATTATCTTCTTCCATGCTGTATTCCATTACATTTTTGGTCACGGCAGGCTTAAGGTATGTACACCTAAAATACATCCAAATTAGCGTGTTTCCTATTATTAGACTGCCTTAATTGAGTATTGAACGAGGATTCCATCTCATCTTAACATGTATTTATTGATCCCAATATGAATAAACCATGAATTTTCAAAGTGATGATTATATGTGTATCCAAAATTAACCTTAGGGTTTTATGTTCCAACTATGTACAGTTGGGTACAAGTTGCTTACGAATTTTTGACTCCCTCATAAAAATAGAGCCCCTTGATGTCCCTTCCCTAAATTGTAATGTGCTCAATATGGCACCCATGGACCTACAAATTGAAAGGGACATTCCTACTCTAGTCCTCTACTGGTAGGAATTTTTTTCTTACAATTAATTGTAATTTTTCCTACATACTATGCTGAAATTTTAGGCCCAAAAAAATTCATAAGCATGTTGTACCCGACTGTACATGAATCTGTACTTTTGTGGTAAGACTCTGTACATTTTAGGCAAGAATTTACACTTCTATGGCAAGGGTTGCAGGTGGGTTGCAACTTATACAGTGTGATAATTGTGGAAGAGGTTCTAATTGTTATTGTTCATTTAGCCTTGATAGTCTATAGAGCCTATACTTTGTCGCCTGCTTAAATATCTGTCTCCAGTGAGGTTTTAGCCTCCAGGGAGGTTTTTGGAGCCATGTTAGCTCACAATCTAAAGACAGAGTGAATTGTCATAATACTCAGTTGTGTTACCGACAATGTAAACAGGTCCATCAACTGACAATGAATGTATGCGGGGGGTGGCAGGTTATTTCGAGAAGTGATTGAAGCAGTCTACAATGATTAGGAGGAATGGGGCAATTAACTTTTTGGAAACTCGTAATGCTTCAATGCTTCCAGTAGTTGGATATATGTACCTGTTTCAGTGGAATATGCTTTCCCAGTTGTTAGGCAATAGCCCTGTTAAGAACCAATTCTTGTCGGAATGGCTTCTTGGAATGATTTTAAATACTACAGACAGTCTGGCATGCAATTTACAATTCTCCTAATTGATCAGCCTGATGCAGAGAGCAATTGAATGTATATTGATAGTGAAATTGATACTGCTGATATTATTACTTTTCCTCCCGTTCTGTTCTAGTGATTTTGTAGCAGTGGTCACTCCAATTTCCTTTGTAGAGCATAACATTCAGTAGCCTCTGTAACTGCTGCCTTCCCCCAACAGAGTGATGTGGAATATCCCACATCATTTCATCCCCAATGAAATGATGTGGGATATTCCACATCACATCAATAGCTATAGGGCAGGTGGCATTATGCAAGAGCAACTAACCATGGTGAACAGTAATGGAAAGCACTCACACAATCACAATTCAACAGTGTCTTGTAATTGTTTATTTGATTCAATAGTCCATTCAATTACAAATCCCTAGTCACTCTATATATAATGGTGGATGAAACTAAAAGGCATCCTTCTTGAAGGCTACTGAATGTTATGAGAAAGAAAGAATAGGATGCATTGTCTTGTAGTTGGGCATTTTCTAGCTGTTGAAAAAATTAGTTATAAGGGAAAGATGTGCTTTGAGAGATGTGTTGTAATAGGTGTCACTCCATAATGGTAGGCAACAACACCTATAACTGTCCAAATAAGCAATGAACTTTGTCTTACTAAACCGTCTTAATATTTGAGTTTTGTTGCAACTTGTTGGCGATTGTTTCAGGAATTGAACACATCTTTGCATGCATTTTTTGGACAATGTATAAATAAACTATTATTTTTCAAAGGGTAGGTGCACACTACAGTGTCCCTCTTTCAATCATGTTTGTAGTTTTTGACCTTTTTTTGACCTTTGAAGCTCTATAAGATTATTGGATGGAAACAAACGTATAGGACTATGAAAAGTAAGTAATATCCATACTGTAAAAGACGAACATGATGATCAATTTTTAAAAATAAGTTGCTAGATTAGAGAACCTTGTGCATTTTGATGTTGTCACAATGTATTGTTTTTGACAAATGCACACTCTGACATGCTATTTTTGGAATTTAAGCTTTAAACTTCTTGTGCACATATAATTTCACTTATTGTACATATTTCCACAATTTTTGGTTTACGAATATTATCTATATTGCAGTTTTACTTAATATAGACATCCTTTAGCATGTAGGCATTTTAAGCATGAGAAAGAAGATTTGGATAAATTCAAAATCATTATAGTAATGTATATAAGATATTACACATTGGCTTTGAGTTGAATCTGCGAAAAAATTAAAAATCATGCACAATATTCATCAATGAGCTTTCATCATGTTCATAGTGTTTTTTTTGTTTAAAAGGGTACTGTAAAAAAATTATATTTCTTAATATAAAGTCTTCACACAAAAAAAGAATGTAACATTAGATTTGGTATACATCAATCTCACCATTTGTCAAAAGAATTACCATAGTACAAAACATCACCAATGAATTTTAATATGTTTTGAAAAAAAGTGATTTTGACAAAAATGCAGAATGTGCACGTTCTTTTGGTCACCGAAATGGTACAGCATACCATGCAACTACCCCAAAATTGCTGATTATTGAGCCTGATGTTGACAACATTCACAGTCCACTGTATAATTTGAAAAGTAAAAAAATTGATTTTAAACATTTCAGTATAATTTTTCAAACAGAAACTACTTTATTACATATAACTCATAACGTTGCATGTAGAACAGGTGTGTGAACAGTAGATGCTATTTGAACCTTATCATTTTAAGCAGATGTATACTTTATATCTACAGAAACATACAATATTGTCCCTGCGTGTTACACTTAATTAGAAGTGGCAAAAAGCATTCAATTACATTCAATTACCCCGAAGCACCATTCTGGTTCATAACATTCAGTAGCCTTTGTGCCCACTGCCTTTCTTTCATGCACTCCCTGCTCATCACCTTGTGCCTCCACCTGTCCACTTAACTACTGATGAAGTATTGTTGGGTGTGGAATATTCCACACCATCTACTGTAGAGCCAAGACAAAGACAATGCATGCTACTGAATGTTATGTTAGCAAGCGGGAAAAGCATTCATAATCTGGTCACACTAATTTGCTAAAAGCTACACCTATCTGGTGTAAAAGGATTGATGTGAGATGGGGGGTGTCAGTAAGAACAAAATAGTACAAAACTGACAAGGTGAGAAGCAAATAAACATTAAAAAAGGCCTAGCTACTCGCTTCAACCTTGTCTGTGTGCCTGAAATTAGTGAAACGGGGCTACAAGATTCGATCTGACTGGGAGGGTAGCCTTTTGAAGAGATTGAGAGGTAATGAAGGTAAAGGATCTCGGAACCGGGGGTGTCTGAGTGTGTACACCCCGAGCAGCACCGCTACCACTTGAAACGGTGTTACATACAACACTATTGCAGCCACCAGACAGAACGTAATGAAAATGGATGTTGCCCTGCACATTCACATCCCAACAGTTTGTCATTTCTAAATACTTAGCATTCACAACAAACATTCAAATCCCAGCTCTAATGCCCAAAAGTGAATGCGTTGAAATAAATCATCAAGCAAGCTTTAAGTTAGGTAACAAATTTATCATACCAAAATGTTACAGATAGAAATCATTAATAAGCAACAGATATATATGTTTTTGAAGTTAGATTCAAGTAGACTTAAACTTATTATTTTCAGTTTGGGCACTTATTGCAATGAAGTCAGTTCCATGATTTCTTCTCTTTTTTAAAGGTTTTGGATATTTTGGAATTTAGATTCAAGTGGACTTTCTATTGTTTTTAGTTTGAATGGGCTCTTAATGCAATAGATTCATAACCAATGTAGTACTTCCACAAATGCATCTTAGTAATGAAATCTCATAGTTACCTGGGGTCTCGCCAACTGAGCAGGGAGAGAACCTTCTCCCCCATGCTTGCAAGATCACCAAGTGCATTTTGAATGCGGCCAGCCACACCACGCAAACGCTCGTACCTAAACTTCAGTATCTGTAAGAAAGTCATTCTAGATTCATCAGGCTGTATTTCATCTTGCTAAAAGTGCCGCTACATGTGCTAAAACTTCAACATCTTTAGTAACTCTGAATGAAGCCACATTTGAGTAAGAGTTACAATACGCTCTTCAAGTAACACCAGGTTTTTAAATTCTTTCAGAGCTTGGTACTGTAAATGAGGATTGATTTCCAAGTTACCTCTTGAGCTTTGTTGGCAGGGACAACGTTAAACTCCTCCTCCAATTCATCCAAGTGACCTATATACTCCCCTTGTGAAAGCTTGGCATCCATGAATGCCGGTGTGCGGGACCGAAACCGGTAGTTCCAAGATCCGATCAGAAACATGTACAAGAACACGGTGGGCAGCAGAAGCTCCGGGTACCATATGAGGATCAGAAACAGCATGTGCACCAGAACGGTGGTCACTGGGCTCCTCCAACTGCAGATGTCTGAAAACCAATTCATAATTGCCAGAACTCCACTTAACACACCCTGCAACAAAAGAAAAAAGCATAGAATGAATCAAATTAAAAAACTGTCTGCAACTAATTTCCCCACATATTGCAAAATTAGTAAACACCACGGCATCACGAATCTGGTTTTTTTGGCAGTTTTAAGTAGGCCTTCTGGGGATTTTCTTTTGTCCAATTTTGTTTATGTACTGACCAACACATGCAGTGTTCTTCACTGATTCTCAGTGGTGATATAAAATTTCGCCTCATCTGATCAATCAAATTGGTCAAAAATGATGGATTTATACCATGATCCGGTAATAGTTGGCTTTGCTTCGGCGCATGCTCCAGCGTTCGGCTTCAGTGTCGAGCATGAACAAGATGACCTCCTGCCTCAGAGGAGGCTCCGCGCGTATCAACCTCAAGGCCACGAGATTCATGGCAGCCACTCGTAGTTTGTCCTGGATCCTGGAATCCAGGGGGTAGAAGAAATGCATCCTGGGCAACTGGGGCTTGAGATACGCTTGCATGAGGTTCACAACTGACGCAGACGAGAATCTCACTGCCAGTTCTAGCTCCCCCATTTTCTTCACTCCCTGCGGAGTCACAACCAGCAGCGGGTATGCATTGGTGTACACTCGGTCACTCTCCAGTGTCGATAGCCTAATTCGCACTTTTCCAATGGGCAAGTCTTTCACTGCTTGAGTTGGACCCATTGGAGAAAATGTGTGCCTGCAAAGATCAAATTTACATCACGTTCAAATCTTGCACAGGGTCACCTCGAAAAGCCGCTTCAAAAACAAAAGCTGCACGTACACTATGAGACCAAGCCAACGAAGACAAGCCTAGAGAGAGAGAGACTTGCAGCTAGAGTGAGACTTGCATAAAGACTTGCAGGTGCAATGAAAAAAGAGACCAAGCCAACAAAGAAAAGTTTGGAGAGACTTGCACGTGCAAAATTTACAGACCAAGCCTACGAAGATAAGTCTATGGAGATACTTGCAGACTTGCACGTGCAATTCCAAAACGAGACCAAGCCAACCAAGATAAGTCTAGAGAGAGACTTGCATAGAGAGAGACTTGCACTTGCAAACTGGACAGATGGAGAGTGAGCCTGGCTCGTACCGGTTGTCAAAGACACCCACTGTGATAACTGTACAAGGGTCGAAAATTTCCCAGGTGTATTGCTCGTTCCACCGGGGATTGAAGCTGTCAAAAATGGTTCGAGTGCGGATCCACTTGGGTCCATACTTGGCAACACAGTAGGCATCAGTGCTGCCGCGGTTATCTTTGGTTGTCTTCATGGGAAGAAGGTTGTTCGCACCATGGATTCCCACCTCCAAAACCCCCAACGATGGCCTCCACAGCTGCCTTGCAGTTGCCCGTGAATCACTGATGTAATTTGACGACTCGTCCATGACATGGTAGCCCCCTTCGAAGCAAAGACGCAGATGAATTCGACCTTGAAAGGAACCCCCTCGCCCACCTTCTCTTTCCAGAGAATACCACCTGATTCACAAAAATTCCAACATGAAATATAAACACATTTGCAACTTGCTTATCATAATACGAAGTTAATACAAGTAACGTCCAATTAATTAAAGAAGTGTTATGTCTTTAGCACCTTGTGGCTATAGGCCGTCCATCAAAACGCCGTTCAATACTGTTTAGTGGTATTCGTGCAAATCCAAGAACCTCCACCTGCACTTACGAAAAGATATAAGTGAAATCTTAATCAACTCCATTCAGAAGCGTGGATCCACACAAAATGACAGGTCAAGCAATAAAGGACCAAGAAGCCCAGATGAAGCCTCATATTTTATTTAGCAGTTTTGAGTAGGTCATATGAGGACTTTCTATTGTCCAATTTTAATTATTGTTTAACCATGTTCTCTCGTAATGCGGGCCTACTTTTTGCAGAAGGATCGATAGAATTAGTCATTTTTCAAACTAGAAACAGTTGATCCTTGAGGGATTAATTGCCAATTCATTAATACCTTTCCAGGACCCACAGGGTCTTCGATAGAAAGGGTCATCATGTCATCAAAAGGCTCCGCTGCAACAAACATCAAGTCTTCGTTCCAAAACGGGCTGCCACCCCGCGTTGCACTTCGTGAGGTTCGCAGTGACTGGTAAGGTAGCACATCTACCCTGACAAACTGCAATCACCAAATCATGTTAACCCAAATCAACTGTGTAGCTGAGCCATGTGTAGCTGAAGGTTAGGACTTCGACAAGGATAAAATTATCTAGTCATTTACATTGAGGAGCTTTCTGACTTCCTTAATAAGGTTATGCTCTGAGTGAGAATAGTATCAATTGTCCCCCAGTGAGCAAAAACTCGCTGAAACTTACTAAATAGGTCTTCTATTTGCATAATTAGAAAGTTAGGACAACCACGTTGCTCCTCATTTTTTTATTATTGCTCCTTGTGGCTCTCTTTAGATTTAAAAAAAAGGTGTTGACGCATTAAAAGACTATCCAAAATTGAACCCAAAAAGTTAGACCAACACTTGTCAAGAGCAAAGGTAAGGGTGAAGACCGGCAAAGCATACCGGCTCTGACATAGCCCTGTCAACTACATCTTGCGCTTCAATGACGTTCACTCGCAGATACCACAGTTTCGGTGACAAATACACCTTGGATCTGAACTGAGCGTGTCCACCAGTGTCCGAGTGCCATGCATCAGGAAAGACTTCGTCAGCTTGAGTGCCCCACCAAATTGAAACCATGATGTCACCTGCCAGGATTCGCATTGAATTGTGTCTCAGCCTCACTTTCTATGTGCACATGCAAGTCTCTCTCTATGCAAGTCTCTCTCTAGACTATCTTGGGACCTCGCATTTTGTAATTGCAGCTTTTGTGTTTGAAGCTGCTTGTCAACATGCAAAGGTGAATCTCATTTGAGAGAATGATGAGTTTATATGATGTAAGTGTTATCTCGTTACCATTATCTTCAACGTTTCGTATTCAACCCTCCATACTCCAGGAGCAATCAAATATTATTAAAACCAAAAAGAAAACAACGATGAGTTATAACCTAAAAATATAATAATTCAGCAGTTCTATCTCTGTACCTCTCACTCTGCCCTTTCCAGTCTTGGACTCCAGCCTATACCACTGCGGAGCTAGTGGGCTCTCAGGCGGCTTTCGGAGGGGAACTTCATGCAGGGATATCATAAAACCTCCCAGAAAGTCATCTTTGGAGAGTTTGTCCTACAGGTGCAATTCCAAACCACATGTCAACAAACGACGGTGTACAATGTTCATAAAAAGCATAATTCAACAAAACCTCATTTCAAAACATGGATCCTTGAAGTAAGTACATTGATTCCTTACCGCATCCCATACTGACAAGTCGAGATTCCCTCCTTGAGTTTTGTCCCTGCCAATTGCAAACGTTTGGTTCCACTCCGGATCTAGAGTGTTCGGGATGATCCTACTCTCCGCCTTAACAGGACCTATAGATATTCTTACATACTGCCATTCAAATCAAGGAGTTAAGCCCAAATTATCCATATCTATACCAGGAATACGACAACAACAACACATAACCTTAGACTCTACCATAAAATTGGGGTTCCTTTCAAAGTCTCACGTGTACACAAATGTGAAAAGTAAGCTGTCTTCTAACATCCCCTTCTTTACATGCTTCCACCAAGGTAAAGGAGAAAATGCAAGCATATTTTCCACTCCAATTTCTAACCCTACGAGGACCAAGAAGCTCAAAATCAAACTTCGTCTTTTTTTTTCAATTCTGAATAGGTCATATGAAAACTTTCTTTTGTCAAATTTAATTTATTCTTCACCAACACATGCATTATTCTTCACTGATTCTGGTGATATAAAATTTGGCCCCATTTTTCACAATATGATCCATTTTTTAAACCATGAATCCGAGGGCCAAAGAATGTTATACAATTGAGGTTCAAGCAATATATATTTGCAAGCAACTATTGGAGGAGAAGAAGTTGAGCCTGAATGAAAGTTAGAGGAATTAACTAGGACTTACAGGATCACTCAATCCGTTGTTATCCTTGCCCATAAGATTTCGAGCGCGGACCACTTTGATAAAGAGGTAAGACATCTCCTCCACCAGATCATAGTGCTGCCGGTAGTCCACCGCCGTGCCCAAGTCCGGGTTGGTCTCCTTCACAGCGAAATCCGCGTCCGGCACAAGATTCATATTGGGTCCCATTGATTGTGGCACCTGGTCTGCCTTGGCTTCCTTCTTCGTCTTCCCCACTAGCACGTTGCCAGGCTGAACAACAATTATCCCTTTCTCACCTGCAAGCTTTGCACAACTGTCTCCCAACTCCAACCACATTCTCAACCTGCACCAGTCATCGATTTCACTCACCACGGCTGTTTAAAATGAATCCCACAATTCATGTATGTCGAGGATATATACTAATGGTATCTAGAAAGCGTATATCCTCATCCTGATTTGTGAAATTTAACCCTTAAAGGACCAAGGATTCGATCACAGGTTTAAAGTGACAAACTCAATTGATCATATTGTGAAAAATATAATTCACATGGGACCAAATTTTATATCACTAGAACTAGTGAAGATCATTACATGTGTTGGTAAAAAAATAAAATAAAAATTGAACAAAAGGAAGTCCAAATAGGACCTACTCAAAAGTATTAAAAAAAACACAGTGACCATTCTGGTCACCGTGGACGCTTAGGGGTTAAATGAAAGTTCCAGCCTGCGTTGGAGAGGTAAAGAAATGATTAATTGCATGAGTTCACAAGATGGATGAGAGTGTAGTACTTACCCGAGGTCGCCTTTGATGTTGGAGAAGAGGCCTCGCTTCTGCAGAGGGTACCATCTGGTGGCCTCTAGTTTGGCAGGGAGGGTGTTGAGAGGAACCTGCACTTTGCCTAAGAAACTGCTCCGTCGTCCTGTGCCGCTCTTGCGCTCGTTTTGCAGGTTGATCTCCAAGTCCCCACTCACTCCTCCTTCAGGAATTGCATACTCCAGTAACGCGAACTCAAACTGCACGCACAAACAATTTAACTAATTAGCTCCCGTCTTCATCATGCATGATGGCTGTGCAGTTGCCCCGAAATAATTAATAAAATCATGATAAAATTGAATCCTGGATCAACCCTAAAGTGAAGCCCATAACGTTTTCTATAAAATGAAGCAATAGGATCGTTCTACGTCGCAGCTCCAATGCTTCATCAGTCAGGGTTTGAAGTGACAAATAATGAATACATCGCCTTCTCGTTCTAAAGCCAGCACTATGAACTACATATGGCTTGAGGTGAAGAAATTGAACTCTCATGGACTACTACACCTGAATCAACCCTAAAGTGTAGCCCAAATCGTTGAAAACAACTGTTTAGAAAATGAAGCAGTAGGATCGTTCGAAATCAGTTTGTGTTTGCAACTTGTGCAGAAAGAAAGACAAGAATTCTTCATCAGAGGTTTGAAGTGAAAATAAATTAATGAATTCATCACCTTCTCGTTCTGCAGCTAAAACTATCAACTATGGCTTGAGGTGCAGATATTGAACTCTCAGGGACTACTAGACCAGAATCAACCCTAAAGTGAAACCAAAAACGCTGTGATTATTATTACATGTGTCTAGAAAATGAAGCAATTATAGGATCGTTCGATCGACATGATCAGTTTATGTTTGCAACTTGTGCAGAACGAAAGAGAAACCCATTCATTTCTTCTTCAAAAGAGGTTTGATGAATTACCTTCTCGTTCCAAGCAGGGTTAAGGTCCTTAGGCTTCACCCGGGTCCTCTTCCGCTGGCCACCGTAATCCAGCTGCACACGTAATCACCAAAAACCAGTGCTCACAAGCTTTGAATCGTTCATAAAATCAGGTCGGACAGTACACGGTGGGGTCATCCAACTACGACCAATTCAAGCCTAACTAGAAAGCTTCAAATTGATAGATTCAAAAACAACTCGTTTCCAAAACGATCAGGAATTCATTCTCAACGCACCACGCAATAGGCATTTGCAGTGCCTTGACCGTCTTTAGGCATGAGCCCTTTGGCTGCCACCACCTCCACCATGAGCCTCTTGGATCCTGCCATCGCCAAAGCTCTCACTGCTTCCAACAACAACGTCCGGAACACAGCTAAAATCCAATTCAACACTAATAATCTGAGCTCACAGTGAGTCCTTAGCTTCCTAATCGTTTCCCCATTCTCCAACAGTTTTAAAATAGTGGCTCTTCAACAGGTTTCAAACTAACTTTGAAAGTCTATGATATGAATTCTCCGACAATTGGAGGTAAATGATCCATGATCCCGGCCATATATCCCTCCCTCGCCTACAATGCTTGTTAACTTACTCCTCCGTTAGCTAGTAAGATCGAGCTAGCAACAGTTCCAACGTGGTCGGTTTGTGCTTCTGTTCATTCCCGTGTCGGTCGCTCTACAGACATCTCCATTGATCAGATGGCATGGTAAGCTCAATATTTCTCTACAGTCCTATGTATGTATGTTAAGCTTATACCGGTATATGTGTCTGTTCTAGCTACTAACAGACACTGACTATTCCAGGGTTGTTTGCGGACTTCAGTTTCTGCAATGAAAGCCTTCCATAACATTAATTCTTGAATATAATAGAGTAGAGCCTGGGATCCATAAAAACTGAACCTTGTCGATCAATTAAATTTTCCATCTCTTCACCTGTTCTTTCACACATGGTACCATCACTACAAGCAAATTGGTCACTTCTCACTTGCTATTTTTAGCCGTTCTAGAATTGGTGAGTGCATTTGGTCACAGAGGACAAGGAAAAGGTACTTTTTTTGCGATTCCCATAAGTGAAAAGTAAGTTAGATTTGACCGGTTTGCTTGTAGTGTATCTACTAGGCCCTTATTTTGCCTTCATTTGCTTGAGGCTATAAGAAAATCTTGAATTCAATCTTTCTTGGCTCTATAGCGGTACTTGTAAAGAAATATTTCTCTAAGATAGAGGAGACCCCAATTTCTCTTTTCAAGAATACTATGTTTGAAGAAAAAATGAAATTTACACTAGTATGTATGTTCTTGTACCTAGTTCAAAAAGGAAACATCTTGAATGAGAGTTGCACTTACTATTGTAGTTTGAAATACTTGTAGTTTAGATAAATGCCATACAGTCTATCTTTGAAACAGGGCAACAAAGATAGACCTCACTATTCATACCCTTTGACACATGGTGCTTGGCCACAACATAGATTCTTTATTCTAGTATGATTATATAAGGTTAGTTTAATTTGAAAATGGTATCAAAGATCCCATCACCACCACACGTACTGCAACATAAAATTCTTGAATTGTCTTTACCAAGGTTTTTATCCTGGCTTTTTATAGCCAGTTTGCTACAAAAATCCACTAGGAGAATCACATAATGAGTAAAATGTCACCTTATGTAGCCACCAAAGCATTGGCACACGCTACTTGAAAGCCAAGTTGGGACTTTGTGAGCCACATGCAATAGATGAAAGGCCAAGATGTTGGATGAAAAAGACACTATGTAGTGTTTTGTGGAAGACCAATATGTTGGATGAGAAAGATAGGATGTATGAAAAAATAAAGATTTGTCGCCAAGTTTTTGAAATTAAATAAATAAATAAATAAAGTATTAAAAAACCACCTCATTCACTTGCATGCCAACTTTGTAGCCTAAAGTTAAATGACCCAAGAACCAAAAAAATTCCCTAGTCTTTACTTGCTCTTATTTCTACGGTTTTACTGTACAGTACCCTACACTAAATATTTTTCACCTTAGGTTTTCAAAGGTTTGCCATTAGAAAATGATAAAATTGGAAATTTTGAGCCAAATTTGAATATTTTGCAAAACACAAGATACACAACACATGTTGTTGAGATTTGATAAAAATGATTTCTGACCCATTTTCACTTGAAGTTAAAAACTCATTTTTTAACCCTAAATTCAAACGATGATAAATACAAATTTTGTTACTTACAAAGTATAAAACTCTTAATGGGAAGAATGCAAATCCTCTATAGAATCATATCCAAAAAAAATCATGATTTTTGGAGGTTTATTGCCTATTAAATCACTGATTAAAACTTCTTATCCTAAGTTACTCAATTTCCAAGTGAATTTTTTATTTTTTAATATTTCATCCCAAATTATTTTTAAAAATAATTTGTTAGCATATATAATTGTTTCATTTAATATTTATAATTTTTTTCGTTTTTTTGACATTTTGGGGGTGATTTTTTTTTTAATAAAAAACTCATTGGGAAATTGAGCAATTTAGGATAAGACATTTCTATCAGTAATTTTATAGTTAATAAACCTCCAAAAATCATGATTTCTTTTGCATATGATTCTATAGAGGATTTACATTCTTCCCATTAAGAGTTTTATACCTTGTAAGTAACAAAACTTGTATTTATCATCATTTGAATTTAGGATTTAAAAATGGAGTTTTAAACTTCAAGTGAAAATGGGTAAGAAATTATTTTTATCCAATCTCAACAGTATGTATTGTGTATCTTGTGTTTTGCAACAGATTCAAATTTGACTCAAAAATCCCAATTTTATTATTTTCTAATGGCAAACCTTTGTAAACTCAAGGTGACGGATAGTTACTGTAGGGTACTGTACAGGGCAGTAAAAATGATGTTTGGAGAGTAGCATTGTAAACCTTCAGGCCACGGCAAGACATTTCCTATAGAAAAAGGCAGTTGTGAAGAATGTTACGGCAAGAGCATTCAACCTTCTACGAACTTACGATGGTATGTTCAGCTACACTTGTATAAGTTAGTAGCAGGGCAGTGGGCCACCATGAAGTCATGAATAGTTCAACACAGACAGGCTCAATAGAGATTCTGTCCACGAGTGCACATGTGAACATGAGTGCCTGATGGCCCATTCACACCAGTCACCCAAAGTGAGAGCGGTACAGAATTTGTGTTCGTCAAGTACATTTGTGGTAAATATAGTGTGCTCTTGTAAAATTTATTTTTTTAACCTAATGCATGCAAGAAGTTGCTCCAACGTATTTTGGGTGCTGCATGAAATCCCGGGGTGCACTCTACATTATATTTGAGAATCACGTGCGTTCATGACCCCTTCTTTATATACGAGAGGTTATATGTCTAAATACCTTTGTATATAGATATATTCCGTTTTAAATATATGTTTAATGTAAGTCTGCGTGAATATTTTGAGTTCTAAATGTGTTTATTGTATGTATACGTAATACGGCAATGTTCAAATTAATAGCCCTTCTATGCACTCACGCATACTCATATATGTTTAGCATAGTGCAGCCCCCGAGCAAGAATTTTTTGCTCCACCAAAACATGTGCTTGGATCTTACAATGTAAGTAGGCTTCATGCAAGATCTTACAATGCATCCAACGCATATGCTTTGGATCATACATGTAAAAAGGCTCTAAGATACTCGTAGATAGATTTACCAAATTAGAGTTATCTGTAAAGTCAAAGCCAGATAGCTTGTCTGTTGACAGGAGCTTTTGTTCTGTAAATAACTGTCATTGTCCATCTCTGACATGAAGTGCCGGCTTGTTTGGTGTGGGTGAGCATGTGCTTGGTGTGGGGGTATGTCGAGATTCTCCCTTGGGAACTCGTATGAGGTATAGGGGAGCTTCTTTAGCATTGGGGAGGTTCAAGGTTCAAATCTCTTTAACAATACAGAGCATTGTTATTGGTCGAAATTAAACACAACATTCAGTAGCCTTCATGTTCATTGCCTTTCCTCCATGCATCATCTTGGGACTCCACCTGTCCTGTTAGTTACTGATTTGGTCTTGTTGGGTGTGGAATATGCTGCACCATCTACTCTGGGGCAAGGTAGAGTCAAAACTTGCTTTTACTGCTTTTCAAGCTAAAAATCTATTTATGCCTTTATTTATGCCTTGTCTTTCCTCTTGTGAAACTTTTTTCTCTACTTTACAGATAACTCTATAATATCATGTGTAAATTTGTAGTAAATTTTGGTGTTTTGTCAGACTGAGGAGTATCGGCGGTAGGCCTGTCTCCATTCAATTGGTCCGGCAGGGAAATTAATCCCCTTGGTAACTACCCAGGGAAATCAATCTTCCCTTGGTAACTACCTTGGATTAGTTACCGAGTGTGAGCTGTGCCGTCACTGTGGTCTAAATTTAACTGAACTTGTGCTTGAAATATTTCGAATATTATTCCGTGCATCAAAAAACGCATAACGGTCAGTCCTGTGGTTATGAATGTTCAGGGCTGGTAATCGATGTACTGAGGGCTACGCTGCTACAGAACGAGTAGGCATGAATGACGAGGAAATCCTGCATGAATGAATGCATGGGATACAGACAGTACTAAGGGCCTCTTTACACTAGAGGCGAGAAGCCGTGAAGAAAGAAATTTCAGCCAATGGGAGGCCTAAAAACCGAGAAGATCAAAGAATGTCACTTTACATCCGAAATTTTCAGTCCAAGGGACCGAAGGAGGAGAAAATGACATGGACAACACTTTTGTCCTTCGTGGCAACAAAGTGCACATTTTTCAAGGCCCCCAGATTTTGCGTCAAGCCCACCTCAAGAGGTGGGTCTAACGCAAAATCCGGGGGGTCGTTTGGCCAAAATTCTCACAATCAATCCTTTTTTATTTTTTAAGAAATATGTAAGAACTTTATTATAAAAAATCAGCACTTTATTTTGTGGCCCCTTCTCACTTTACATTATATCCAAAGGCCGTCAAGTTCAAAGGTTGGCTTCTCAAGGATGAGCCATGGCCCTTGTGAGGTTTTCTCCACGGCTTCTTGCTTGTAGTGTAAAGAGGGCCTAATTACCAAATCTCTTCCGCTGATTAGTAACTTGAATGGACTGAGAGCAGCTCCACCACAGCCCTCCCAGAGTCCTTCACACTCCAGAACTAGATGAAAAGTGTCAAGGGCCCTTCCAAAATGCCTCTTGACTCTCAATCCTAGCGTGTCAAGAAATGACTCTTCAAATCACTATTTAGTTGATTATATCCCCACATTCTACTTGTGACTGGTCCAATGACTATTTGATGTGCACTTTTGATGTGTGAGGGGCGTGCAAGGGTGTGAGGGGAGTGTAAGTGCAAAGGCCCTTCAAACGTAAATGAATAATTTCAACGAGTCATCTCTAGCGTGTAGGAGTGGAGATGCTCTGATTTGAATTGCTACACTGTCTTACTGTTGAACACCATCATGAGTTCCATTCAGTTCGTATGGAAGCACTTATCTTTCACCCCTGGCGAACTCCTTGTGTTAACCAATGAGGGCAAAACACATGCATATCGCCACGTCGGCACTCGCGGGGTCCTCTGTAGCGCCAGCTGGGTACCAAAATCCACGACAGCTTTAGGGTTTCTCGCCCAGGTATTGTCGGATCTCCGCCCGAGTATTGCCGGATCTCCGCCCGAGTATGCTTGAAGTTCGCCATTTGTGTATGCTGGACATGTCTTATTCCTCATTTTCCTGAGCTCTGTTGCTACCTTTGCGCTTCGGTGTTTGGTGGGATCGCCGCTTTGTACAATTAGTTTTGCCCCTGGTTCTCTATAGCTTGCGGTTTTAGTCCTAGCCTTGTCGCCTATTGGGTTGAGGGCAGGGTTTAGGCTTTAGGGTGCGCATTTGTGTGCATCAGAGTTTTTTTTTTTTTTTTTTTTTTTTTTTTGCAGAAGTAGATGAAGTTGGTGAAGTTCCGCATTAGTGGCCGGAGGTGTGAAGATTGCGCCGCCACTGACTCGTTGAGGACAGGGCTTAGGCCTGGCGGGTGTGCATTTCTGTGCATTAAATTTTTTTTGGACAGAATCAGTTGAAATTGGTTAGTTTGTGAAGTTCTGCATTGGTGGCCGGAGGAGTGCAGATTGCACCGCCACTGACTTGCTAAGGGCAAGGCTTAGGCCTAGCGGTTTAGCATTTTTGTGCATCAAATTTCTTTTTTGCAGAATCAGTTTAAGTTGGTGAAGTTCCGCATTAGTGGCCAGAGGTGTGCAGATTGCGCCGCCGCTGCATTGGTGGCCGCGACCGCTGTATAATCACCGTGTTTCGGAATGGATCTCACTTGTATTTATTGTGTGGTTCTTCAATCATTTGTTGTTTTGTACGCATTGTTTTCTTCCTTGCGCATTGTCTGGTTCTTCAAACTCCTGTTGTTTTGGGTTGTCGTCCTTGTTTTTAGTTCATCTGCTTAGAGTGGGTTCATTCAGCGTGGTTCTCACATTGTTTACAATGGCTGTGGAGGACGATGGTTCCAATTTGGATCTTGCAGGTGTGGCGACGCGGGCAGCAGTCGAAGCAAGATAGGCGAAGAAGAAGGCAGATTGGTAGGCCAAGGACGCGCTAGCAGTGGCGCACGTAGAGCTGAAGAGGAAGAATGCCATGATTGCAAAAGCAAGGTGGGATGCAGCAAAGAAATCAACAATGAAATCCTACTTTTTGAGCTCGTGAAATATGGCATCCGGCCAGCCCTTGAATCTTGTTTTGGATTCTTTGATGCCAAATGTGTTGGGAACAGAGGAAGTTAGTGCCGATGAGTTCCCAAACTCCGACGCGTTGCAGAGATTCTCACAACGTTGAAGACGGGCAAGGGAAAGGTTGTGTCTTTTGACACGACAATCACTCCTGGATCGTCATCCGGATCTGGTGATACTGTTGTCTTGAGCTCCAAACCGCCCCTCATCACGTTGTCTGAGGAGTCTGCAAATCAAGATAATACAGGGTTGGTTGAAGTTCATGCTGATTCTGATTCAATGGGCAATGAAGAAGCTAAGTCCCCGCCTAAGAAGAAGAGTGCTACGTTGAAGCGGAAAGGACAATCTGCAAAAAGCAAGGCACAAAAACGATATGTTAAACACCAAAAGTTCCAGACCATTTGGGCAGCGAAACTCCCTTGGGCTGAAGCAATTTTGGCCAACGACAACATCTTGCAAATGGTGAAGTGCAAGGCCTACTTTGCGTTTGATCGCAAACCGTGCATCATAGCACCAAAATCCGATACTTTGTTTAAGCACGATGGAAAGCGTACAGCTAAAAAGGACATTCCCAAGTACAATGTGAAGAAGGGCGATCAATACATCGCAACCCAATGTCGGCACAAGAAGAATCTTCGCTTATTTGTTGCCCGTACCCCAACCACGGTTCTCCAGCAGATCAATCATTGTACAACCGTTGAGGCACGCAGAAGAGGGTTTAATTCGCCACTTTGTTTCAATTGCATAGTGAAGGTAGTCCGATGGTAGATTATGAGTCCCGTCTTGCATTGTATAAGTTGTTTGTTGTCCCTGATCTTTCGATGGCTCATTGGGCTGATAGTTCTGGTTGGGCTATGGCCGGTTATATGTATAAGCAAGTTTGTGAGGAAACTAGGAATCGAATCAAAGCTGCTCGTTATATCGCAGTTACAATTGATGAAGTCACAAGTGTTGACAATGGTAGTTATTTGTCTGTCTATGCGTATATTATCGAAAATTGGCTTCAGGTCCCACTTATGGTGTCTTTGTAAAGGGTTGAGTGCTCCAGTAATTCTAACAATCTAACTTTTCTTATCATAGAGGGTGTTGCAACTGGGTGTAGGCTGTCCAACAGTCAAATTGCAAACAAACTTATTTCTTTTGGCGCAGACGGTGCAATAACACTGCAAGGCCATCAAAATGGGGTCACAACCCAAATTTGGGAGAATCATGCGCCATTTGCCAATGGCATCCACTGTGTTGCTCACAAGTGTAATTTGGCGTACAAGGCCTTGTCCACGATGGGCATCTTTAAGGCCATTGAAAATTTCTTTACTGTGACATACGCGTACTTCAAACATAGCCCGAAGCGTTTTGCAGAGTTCAGACAATTGGCGGAATTAACTGAAACAAAAGGGCTAAAATTGTTGAGAAATGTGGAGACCCGTTGGGTTTCTTTGATAGAGCCCCTTAGGCGGCTTTTGTCGGAGTATCGTTCTCTCATCTACAAGATGGCACCTGATTTTGAAGAAAACAACAAGGCCGAGGTAAAATTCTCAACTCTTACTTGTTTTTCCTTTTGTATGCTTTTGTATACTTTCATTTTTGTAGCTTGTTCATTTATTGTTGCTTGCTAATGTTTTGTGTGGCATTGTGTGTAGGCATGCCTCATGTTACTCCTTGACCCATACCCTCTGTTAGGCATGTGCGCACTGCTGCCCTTACTAGATGCCATCGATTGTTTGGTGAACTTTGCTCAAAAGCAAGATGTCTACATTGTAGACTTTGTGGCAGTTGTGAAAGTTTGCCAAACATCGTTGCATACCATGTATGAAGATAGAGGGATCTCATTCTCTACGGACGAGTTTTGGTCTTTCAACAACTTGTTGGATTGTAGTCACGAGCAGATCCACATCAAGTGGATTACGGACTTGAACGATGACTCTGCAATTCTCAGTTTTGTTTGCCATAGTGAGCAAATCTATGCGGAGCACAAAAGAGCTCTTGTTGACTGTGTCATGTGGGCTACCCTCATGGCAAAGGTTAAAAGCGAATGCACAGGTAAAATTCCTAAACCTGTGCATGTTTGGTTTTCTTTTTTTGATTGCACTTTACGTGTTTGGCTTTGTTTCATCATATAATTTTCTAATTATCCCGTTGGCTTTACACTTCAGCTGCTGCCACAAAGGTGATTGCGGAACTTGATGCAAGATTTCTCGTATACTATATTATGAATGCCATGGGCATCCTCTACCCTCAATATTGGTTGCAGGGAAACGCTGAGGAGCAGTTTGACAAGCACCTGCGGACTTTAATGGACACATATGGTCACGGCAAGATTATTGGGGACGGTGAGACTAAATTTCTCATTCCCCCTCTCATTGACCGTGATCAGCTTATGTCCCAATATGGTCTGTTTAAGTGTTGCATGAAAAGCAATGCCCGGTCAGCCATGTTGCCTTCGTTTGATGTTAACCCTTTGACAAAAGTTTGGAGGGTGTTGAATGGTAATAGCGTACTCGTGCAAAACTTCAACGAGTTTATAAAGCTCGTTGAAATCGTTGTGGTGCATGTTATTGGGAGTGTAGAAGATGAAAGGTTGTTCTCATCGGCGAAGTTCCTCAAGTCCAAGTTGCGATCAAGCTTGATGGAGAACTTGGAGGTTGTAGTGGGAATGTTTTCCTAACGCATCTACACCCTTGAGAGCTTTCCATACCAGAAAGTATTTGATAATTGGTATGTGGCAGGAGAAAGAGGCCGCTACTTGATACATGCATAGTTGGTTGATTGTTGTTCGTAGCTAAGTGCAACTTTGTTGTAGGTGAGATGTTTCTTGTACGCTCAATAGCTATAAACACGCAATTTGTTATTTATGCACTTGGCCAAGTGCGCTCATTTCATAAGCATATGTGACTTTAAAAAAAATTGGTTAAAAAGTTCTCTAAAAAACATCAATGTTGTCTTTCTACAATCACTTACATTGTAAACAAATAATCATTTTAATTATTTTTTATTCTTATCTTTATCTTTTCATTTTTATCTTGGTTTCTTTCTTGTCTTCTTTCTTGACTTCCTCTTGTCTTTCTTCTTGTCTTCCTTCTTGTCTTTTTTTCCTTCTACTTTTTTTTCAGCTGTGGCTGATGAACCCTAAATAATGGGAGCAAAGCAAAAAAAAAAAAAAAAAACAATTCAAATTTTTTCTATTTTTAGCCGTTGGGGTGCGCGGCCGCGCACCCAAAAAACCCTCCCATCTCTCTTTTCCCTCTTCATCTCCTTCTCCTCTACTCATATATATATATAGGGGAGAGGAAAGAGGGGAGGGAGAGGGAGTGGGAGAGTGAATGGGAGAGTTCCTCTTCTCTCCCCTATATATATGACGAGAGGGGGAGGGGAGGGAGATGGAGATGGGAGGGTCTTTGGGTGCACGGCCGCGCACCCAACGGCTAAAAATAGAAAATTTTCAAAAAAAAAAATTAATTTTTTTTCCTCTTTTTTTTTTTTTTTTTTTTTTTTTTGTTTTGCTCTGCTCCCATTGTTTAGGGTTCAGCAGCCACAGCTGAAGAATAAATAGAAGGAAAAAAAAAGACAAGAACAAAGACAAAAAGGAAGACAAGAATAAAGACAAGAGGAAGACAAGAAAGAAGACAAGAAAGAAATCAAGATAAAAATGAAAAAATAAAGATAAGATTAAAAATAATTAAAATAATTATTTGTTTACAATGTAAGGGATTGAAGAAAGACAATAATCGTCGGTTTTTTTCTTAAAAATTAGACAAAAAAATTTATGCACTTGGGGACCAAGTGCATTATTATATGGCTAAGTGCATAAATAGCGAATTGTGTGTTTATAGTGGATTAGTTTGATCAAATCAACAGTTGAAGGCTTCGTTGGGGCCTCTTTGTTTTTGTTATTTCCGTTGATTTATTGGACTCATTTTTGCCAACTATTTATTATCAATGACGCTTCTATCTTATTGTTTATTTGTTTGCAGGCCCTTGCAGTGGGGCATAGATGCTGCCAGCAGTTTCTTTATGTTTAGCATGAAGATGTCGTCCGTTGTGTATTTTGTTAATCTGTACCTTGCATGCTTATATGCGGCTTGTTTATGTATGTTTTGAGTAGCTTGTGTAGTTTGTTGTGTATTATGTTTTTCTGTTGGTTATGAGCTTGTTGCAATGGGTAGTTGTTGCAATGTGTACCTGTTGCAATGGTCAAGTATGTTGGACTGTAATTGTTAGTTGTTCATGATGCACGTATGTAGAAACATATTGACAAATGAATTTGAGTTTGTTTCTTATATGTGCAGGTTATAGTTGGGTTGAGTGCATGCATGATCTAATGTTGGGGCTATGTAATGGTTCTAATATAATTGTGATGTCTAATGTAATATGAAGAGACTATTAAATGTTTGTTTCTTCATTGTTTCATTGGTTCTTATTTAGGCATCGGAGTACTTGTTTTGTGTGTGCAGGTTATGTGTTATCACGAGTGAGTTTCATGTTGAGAGCATTAAGGTAGTTGATTAGTTTCCATGTGAAATTTGTTCATGGTACACATGGTTTATTTCATGAGCATGTGTAGCTTGCCCTATGATTGAGTTCATTTAGCTTGTGGACTTTGTCCATTGAGTTATTTCAGCTTGTGTAGCTTGTCTATTGTATTCTATCAGTGATTGTAGCTTTTCCATTGTGTTATTTTAGCTTGTGTTGCTTGTCCATTGGGTTCTTTCATGTTTTGTAGCTGGATAGGTACCGGAATTGTGTAGAAATATACTAACTGCAGCATCAGAGAACGTCTTGTGTATGTAGGCTGTAGTATCATAGAATGTCACGAAGAATGTGTATTGTTGTTGAATGTTTTTGTGCTCATTCATTTATTGGTTCTCACTTATACATGCTAGCCCTTGTTTTCTATTTGTAGGTTATGTGTGTTTTGTTGAATGTCATGAGTAATGTCTACTGATGTTGTCAAATGTTGTTCTCATCCATCTAATGGTTCTCATTTAGGCATCGGAGCCTTTGTTTTGTATGTGCAAGTTATATGTGTTAGTGTAAAATTTGATAAACAAACTTACTATAAAAAACCAGCGAGGTTCTCACCGAAGTTGTAAAATTGCCGGTTAATCCTAAAACCACTTTGAAATGAAAGTGAGATCGCCAATTTCATCATTTGCTTGAACCCCAAAATCGCCACTTGCACTACATTCAGCTAAACCATTTTGCCATAGTTGCACCTCCCATCATATCATATTCGCCACACTCAACCGTACTGAAATTCTAAAAATTGCCAATGTAATGCTGGAGAAAAAATCAAATATCGCCACATCATTTCCAACATGGATAAAAATATCGCCTTTGCGTCCATTCCTAAAATCTGAAAAAAGAAGCCCATAATGGAAGTGACTGAAATTTCATTGAGTCATTTTTATCTTTGGGAATTACCGATTCAATTGGTACGCCTGTAGCCTGCCGGCCAGCAAGATTGATTCATATGCTTGAACCTCATGACATTCAATAGCCTCTGTGACTTCTGCCTTCCCCCAATAGAATGATGTGGAATATCCCACATCATTTCATCCCCCCAATGAAATGATGTGGGATATTCCACATCACATCAGTAGCTATGGAGGCAGGTGGCATTAACCCTAACTGCCTAAGCGTCCATTTTTTGGACGATGTACAGATTTCATCCGTAGATTCTCATCCGTCATGCATTTTTTGCAGAGTGGAATTTTTACTGTAGATTCTATGGGAAGTTAGCTTCATGCATATGTGATCCAATTAGAAAGGAGATGATTTGTGAAATTTTTATGTCTCATTTCATGTTGTAGTGATTCACCCAAAATTTTGAAGATTTCAATGTAAAAGTGGTAAAAAAAAAGTCAACTCATAAAATTAAGCAACCAAAAAATCTCCAAAAATCACTACACTTAGAGTATTACATTTCAACCAATCACAAAGAATTTCATCTATAGATTGTCAATATCTTATTCGTAATTGAATTACAAAATAATTTTGAATTTCACGATTCAAATTTTATACAAAATTATTGGTAATAGCAATCATAGATCTAACCATATGGATAGAATCTAATTCATAACGTACAACTTTTATTCATATATCAAGTTCAAAATATCCCTCTAGATTGCATTTTATAATCCATCTTTGCAAAACTGCCGAATTTGAAGAGGGCTCTAGGCATTTAGGGGTTAAGCAAGAGCAATCAACCATGTTGAACAGTAATCAAAAGCACTCACTCAATCACAATTCAACAATGTTTTGTAATTGTTTATTTGATTCAATAGTATTCAATTACAAAATCACTGGTCATCCCATATATAAAGGTGAATGAAACTAAAAAGCAGCCTCTTGGAAGGCTAGTGAATGCCCGGGGAGTGCACTTAAAGTGAAGATTAGAAATACACTTGAGTGCGTTTTAATAGCATACCCCCTACAATACTTAGCCTTAAAATAGTTTTTAAATTAAGATTTTTTAGGGGCTAAATCATTACGTATATATCTATCATTTGGTATAAATTTCAGGACCAAATGTTTCTAAAATCGTATAAAAGAAATGATAGACGTTTGCACTAAAATGTGTTGTTTTTCGCTTCAAAAATCAATTTAAAAATATGTACAAGTGATTATTTTTTGAAATTTATACAACAAGAACTTTAGATTGTGTTTAACAACTGCATATTTTTTTACAATTTTTAGGTGATTTTTTAGTATGTACATAGGGGGGTCAAAAGTACGCACTCACGTGATTCCTAGTCTTAACTTTAAGTGCACTCCCCGGGACTGAATGTTATGCTAAGGTCAGACTGGTGTGCTGTGACTGTTGTTCCCTAGCCATATTTTATTATTATTATTTTATATTTTCATTGGTAGAGCATCACACAACTTGGGTGAGGAAAAAATTGATAGAATTCGATCCTGGGGTTTTTTTGTTTTGTTTTGGGTCATCTAACTTTAGGCTACAAAGTTCGCATGCAATTGAATGAGGTGGCTTTTTGATCCCTTAATTTTTGTTTTTTATTTGAAAAACTTGGTGACGGATCTTTGTTTTTTCGTACATCCTATCTTTTTCATTCAATATATTGGCCTATTGCGAAACCCTTCATACATCCTGTCTTTTTCATTCAACATCTTGGCCTTTTCATCCACTGCGTGTTACACACAAAGTCCCAACCTCACTTGCAACTGGTGCAGTCCATTGCCTTGGTGGCTACATGAAGTGGTATTTTTCTCATTCTGTTCCCACATGGTGATTCTCCTAGTGGATTTTTGTATCAAACTAGTTATAAAAAGCCAGAAAAAGACCTTGGAATGATCCATTTATGTATGTGCATGCATAAAATTATCTCTTACAAGAAAATTTCATCCAAATATTGGGAGGGTTTTGACGATTTCATCCACTTTGTCACCCAGCTTTTTTGTCTGAAGTCAGCCACTCCCAAGTAAGATGCTGGCGAAAATAGGCTGGCCGGCTGGCCTAGATGGAAAGTTTAGTGTTGGTAAACATTAGTAATTTTTTCTTTTAAATGGCTATTTTATCATTTGCCGTACATGGAACAGTACTGTAGTAAATAGCCTAGAATCAGCTGAGATTGAACATACAGTAGCATCAGTCCAACTGACGATTGGAATTTGGAAGCTATCAATAAAGAAAGTATGTGGAAATAAATAATATAACTTACAAAGGAGTCAGTTTCTGTTGCAACTCTGAACGACTTCGCCTATACTGTGCTCCTCCTGGTTACAGTACCGGTACTCCTCCTGCTTCACATACTGTAGTGCTACCCCATGGACTGTACAGTACAGTACAATGAGTTTGTTTAAAAGAAAATTCCTTGCTGGGGGAGGGACTGACCATCCGAACATAAATTATCATACAGTAACTGTGAGGCCTCAATTGGACTGAGTCAAAAAGGCGCAACCCCATGGAAGTGAGGGTGACACACACAAGCGTCCCTTTCCGGCACGTTGGGATGCTCCTGAGGAATGCACTGTAACAATGCACAAGCAGTGACACCAACTGTTGACTCATGGCCCATTCACACCAGCCTAGTGCCACTGTTGCGTTTGCGTTCCTGAAAGGATGGGAGGTAAAATGAAGAAACAAAAAAATATTCAAAATTTTGTCTTTTCCTGCTGCAGCTACTGTTGAGCACTGTGCAACTGCAATACACTACCGCAATTATAGTCCCGTTCGTTTTTTGCGTTGTGTTGCTTTCTGTCTTGCGGTAGTGTAATTCCTTTCTGCCTATTTTAGATTTTTCTAATTACCTCATATTCCTTCAAAGTTATCTGACGCATTCATGCGTGCAGCAGAAATGGTGTATGTGAACGGGCCTTCAATAAACTCACGAACAACGTTCAAGAGAGATCACAGATGCTCCAAGTTTTTAAAAATGAATACCAAAAAGATGTTTTTTTTTGTGAGTGAGTGAGTTCAGTCAGTCACAACTAATCCGTCACTTTGTTTTTCTCTCATTTGTTGTCTCTGCCGCACTAGGAGAGATTACGAAAACGCTTCGTTTTCAAGGAGTTATATGGCTGGACAATATAAACAAGCTCTAAAAATAAATCTAGGGTAAATTTTAAGGCAGAGACTACGCGACTAGCCGCTTGTTTTTTCCCTCTCTTTTTTTTGTTTTTTTGTTTTTTTTTTTTTTTGAGTCACAGATACTGTACAGTACAGGGAGGGACCCATCAGAATTTCGATCACCTGGGAACTGACCTACAGTAGCTCCTGGAGGTGGGGCTGGAAATTCCTTGCAGGTGGCCAGGGAACAGTGAATCCGGGCATAGAACTTCCCAACAGCAGCATGAGAAGTCGAGAACCCACAAACATCCCCGTGACCACCGCACTCCAGCACCCCATGACCACACTCCAAGCACCCCCATGACCGCACTCCAAGCATCCCATGACCACAGGCCAAACACCTCCATGACCACACGCCAAGCACCCCCATGACCACACGCCAAGCACCCCATGACCACACGCCAAGCACCTCCATCGCTATAAGAAGAATCGTGTTCAAAATGACAGAATTCAAATAGTCTTCTGTCAATCTTTTTGTCATTTCGGATCACTTGATTTGGACACCTTTTTGACGGAGTTTTGTACAAATTCTGTCAATTTTGGTGGCTCATGAGGGAAGTTACGGTTGTGACACTTGGCCTCCACGTGGCTTTTATGTGCATGACACGCTGGAATTACAAGCAGGTCCCAATAATTTATACAAGTCCTATTTTTTAATTATCTTAAAGTAAATTATTATTTTTAGCCAATCTTTCCTCTGTAGTCAATTATTTACTCAATTATTTACTGTTGGCATTAAAAATGATAATTAATATAAAAAATTGGCTTTTTAATGATACTTAAAGTAAAATTCGCCCATTTCCAAGTGGTATGACAAGGATGGGTTATGTAAATTTTACTTCATAATTGTGAGTGGCGGAGGAGATGAAGTCTTGTGCTTTATACAAAATTCAGTGCACTAGTGTTGACAATGAATATGGGATATGTAGAACTCCTCCCATTTTTCTCTCTTATTCACTGGTTAAACTATTCTACAAAAATATGCATAACTTAAGCATAAATACTTCAAATCACAAAATTCGTTTTGGAGGTGAAAGATGACTTGATTGTGCAAGTATTCTTAGTTGAACAATGCTCAAAATAAGCTAGTCTACTATGCACAATTGAGCCTCAAAAGTCTGATCATAATACATTTTCTTCTCAAACAACTCATGCACACTCTTCACGACCTTAGTGAATTTTGTCCATATCTCATGCATAGAAACACCGAATCACAAATTTCTTTTGGGAGGTGGAAGATGATTTGGCGTTCTAACTTTTCTTTGGTGAAAACATTTCAAAATAAGATCATTGCGATGCTCAATTGTGCACCAAAATGTACAGAAAAATATGGTGTAGTGAGAATTCACATGAGTTGACAGAAATAAAATACACCAACAAAAGTCTGCCAATTCAGACAATAAAAAGCTTTGAGTACCTCAAATCATGCTTTGAAAAGGCCTATGCCATCATAATTGACAGAAAACTGTCAAATTTCAGTCATTTCGGGCCTGGTATCCTTGTACTGCATGACAACATGCCAAACTCCCCTATAATAACATGCCAAACACCCCTATGAAAACATACCAAGCTCCCCCATGACCACACTCCACGCACCCCATAACCATGCTCCAAGCACCCCCATTATGACGCATGGCCTTTATCCATAGCCATAGGTCCAAAGAAACATGTTTTGAAACATTTTGAAACATCTCTTTCAAATATTGTTTCTATACAAAATTAGGATTTAAGGGTTTATTAATTATGGATGTCTCTTTATTTCTCTTTTATTTTGTTATGATTACATTTTGCCTCACTCTTGCTCATCCCATTGCCTTCTTTGACTTCTTCTTACCTTTAGGATTTAGATTAACCATATACTCCAAAAACCCCATGTCTACACTTTTAGCTCTATACAGCCAATTGCATGCAAAAAGTAAAGTGTATCAATTTTTCATTCTCACTCAACAGAAGTTATATACATCGTAGTCTATGTTCTTTACGGATGATTTTGTAACTAGTCTTTTTGTGAATGGTAAAGAAATTGTATACATGTGGTAGCATGTTGAACTGGCTAAATCTTCAAACACATTGGTATTGTGGTGTCACAATGTATAGTATAGCTCCTTGAAATGTCTCGACATTACTGCGTCTTGCCAATTTCCTAAAGCCATGCTACACACTATAGCATCACACCACCATTGTACTATATAGTATATAATTCACATTTACTTAAAGCCAATTTTAGGGCTCTCTCTTTTGACTTATTACCATAGACTTGCCTAGTATTGTACAAACATCCATCCTAATGTTGTGTTTATTTGCAACCCCACATAACACGTTAGCACAATGTTTACTTTGCTAAATATTGCCAAATTTTGACTTTTAAATAAAACAAAATGTTTTAGGAGCAAATGATTCTAAACATACAGGAAGAAAATGCAATCATTTAGCCACATATTTAACAAAAAAGTATTTCAATTTATATTTTAAACTAATATTTTTTTATTGTAGTTACTAAACTACAAAAAAATTATGTAGCCAAAACAAAGATGGAGCTTCAACCAAATTTTTGAATCTATTTTAGGAAAAAATATAAAAATTGAAGGAAAATAAAATTAAAAATTAAAAAACCATGCTTCTATAGCATATTATTCTCATCTTAGCGCATTTGCAAGAAAAATTCATCAACACCAAAAAAAATTGGTGTTGGATTTAAAAAGCAAGCCACTTATTTATTCCACCTATGAAACCTACTACCGTAGCTTCCTAGCAGTTTGGGCAGCTTTCTGACTAATAATTAATTAAGTGTAGAAAATAGTTAGGAAATATAAAAAGTAATATATTAAAATTGGGCAATAACATATATATATATATATATATGCCTAGGGAAGTCACTGTCAAGAATTTAGATAACTATGAGAGAACAAATATAGGGTGTCTTTTATTCATTTGAGATAAAATTATAAATTTATAGAAGTAATTTAGGATGTTATAAAACCAATTTGGGAATATCTTAGGAATATTTCTAAAATATACATGGAATGTACCCTAAATATACTATAAATAGTAAAATATTCCAATTATTTCATAGCCCCTATTAAATACCCTTTGTACGCTCATATGTATCCAAAATTTACACTAAGTGACTTCCCCGAGTATATATGCCATTAATTTCCCATAAATATAGGCACCCTTTAATTATTTATTAAAGGGTAAGAAGTTACAAGCTCCTAAGAAGTTACGGTATATATACTTACAATCAATTGTAAGTCTTTTAATGTGCAAAAGTAAAAAAGTGAGTTATCATTTAATATGACAACTTGCTAATATTAAAAAGAATAGAAATTTAGAGGAGATGTTAACCTTTACAAAAATTGCAAATTTAGAGATGCAAAGGAATTTTGAAGGTGAGTTTAAGCAGTAATTTCACATAATTTCATCCAAAATTTGAAGAGGACCGAGTTTTTTTGCAATCATACAGATGCCTTTTGACATTGCAATGACCAAATTTGGTTAGCTAGGTACTAAAGGTAATGCACCTTATTTGTAACACCTAACTATTTGTGACACCTATCAAAGCATCCATTTTGGTCACTTACTTGTGTCACATTGTGACTATTTTGGGCACTAAAACTTGTATTATTGCCAAATCTAAGCAATGGTAGTCATTCACAATTAACCCTTAAGTGCCCATGTAACCGCTAAGTAGTCACTAGATCACTAGAAAATGAAATGTTGTAAAATTTGTGAACCATCTCAGTCTAGTGTCTGAAGTTCAGATGTGTAACTTTTGATTCTGCAGATGATGCAAAAAGAAAATTTGGAATCTGACTTTCTTAGCTATCCAAATACCTATGTACAAAACACCAAAATACTGCAAATACCTCAAAATACAGCAAATACTTACAAATACAACACATGTACTGTATGGTATTTCTTGTGTTTGGAAGTTTGTTATCTTGTATATATTTTTTGGATTGTGTTCTCTTGTTCATGTTCCATTAGTGTATGTAGTTCGATCTTGATCAATGTACTAACTCCTTTCTTATTTTAACATATAAATTTTGTCCTAAATCATATATGGATAAGTCACTTATAAAATTCACAATAATTATGTATGAGTTTATTCTTGACATGAAAGATTGCAATGGAGAGGTGTTGGTACACGTCATTGTTGAACATCTTCACTTTCAATTTTGAAAATTTAACCCAAATTCTATTTAACCTTGAAGTCACACACCTCAAAATCTCATTTTTGAGTGTGCATTATACAATTCAAAGACACATGATGATCTTCCAATCCAACGGTCCGATCTTACCAAGATTTAACCGACACTTGTTTCATTAAGCTATGCTTGCATTTATACAGTTGAATACTATTAATAGTATCCATAATTTCATCAGAGAAAGTTTTAAAAAAATATCTCCCAAAAATTGTGGTTTCTCCAGAACCACCCTGGGCACTAAAGGGTTAAGAGCTAGTGTGTTTTCTCCATAAAGTATGTGCCCATTGTGAATTAGACACATGATTGTTTAACTTAAGATTTTTGATAGCTATGAATAGCATTATGGGGCGCATTTTTGTTCAATATGGGTGGTCCAAGTGGCACGTTTGGATTTTTAGACTACACCTTCAATAAATCATATAAATTACATATGAAGGCGCAAAAATATGATTCCGCTTAGATAGATAGATTGATAGATAGATATGAACTCCGGTCCTCTTTCGAGGCCGGCGTGAATAAAGTGTTTGTTCGTCTTGACAATGAGCCAGTGCCCACCGGACAAAGGGCCATTGGTGCAAGACTGATTCCGCTTACTGAAAATTTATGTTATAATTTTCCACATTCAGCAATTTTTTTTAACCTTCTTAACATTCAAGTTCAAAGGCGCCGTTGATATTGTCTCACAAAGAGGGTGCACGCTTCCTTCAGTTGCTTCCTGGCTGGAACTAGCATTACTGCTGCAAATGAAGCTGACTTCACAAACCATCCCGGATTGTTCACTACTGTAGGAATGTCCCGGATGAAGCTGAGCTGATGGAAACAAAAGGCCGAAGAAGTTCAAATTGGGCCTCATGTTTTTTTTAAAGCAATTTTGGGCAGGACCTATGTGGACTTCTTTTTGTTCAAATTTATTTTTTGTTTGACCAACACATGCAACGTTCTTCAACGATTCTGGTGATACAAAATTTGGTCTCATCTGAATTATATTTCTCACAATATGATCAATCGAATTTGTCATTTTAAAACCATGAATCCTAGGTCTTTTAGGGGTATATGAAGGTGCCTGTTTTTGTTCGGTGTCGTGAGTGAGGGTTAACTATTAGCAGTTATGATTGTATGGGGAGACAGCTTCCAGGGTTTTGTGGAGCGAGCATTTTGATTGAGAAGATGATATAATCTCATGTTTGCATTGCTGCTCAGTTCTTATAATAATTTGAACTTCGCATCCTGTATGTATGCTTGTAGAAGAGAGACAACTGTGTGCTTCTGCGTGCCGCTTGCAGGAGAATGAGAGTGAAGTCCATATTCCTTGATCCATACGGTTTGTTCACAATCATCCCTAACTTGCATAGATGCGGGTTTCGGTTGCAGGGTTCGTAAACTATGCCTACAACTCACATCTAACTCTTTGATTAATCGGCTATCAAAACATAATAAGGTCTTAAAATGAGCATACGCAGATCAAAGTAGACTTGGGTTCGTTCAACTGTTTCAATAAGTTTCAGAGTATTTTTCTGGGTCGTTTTTGAATATTTCATGGTCCCATAGAGCAGCTCATTGTTGAAACAAGTGGAGATGGCTGAATATGGAGTAGTATTCTTGCAGAAATTAATTCTTTATCATGTGCAGATTGTATGAATTCACTGGCCAGATCAGCTTAACGTAAAGCTCTAGCATTGATCATTGTACAATTAGAGGTTTTTATCTACTGCGGATTGGTTTCTGGTTATGTTTTCTTTCGTGATGTGCATGCTTGCTGATCTGTATTTCGGTCTTCTGCTTGCTCAAGAAGACTGGCAGGCGGAAACTCCAAGGCCCTGCCCAATAACTTCTGAACATTCCAGAGATGGATTTGGGAACGACTGTTGATTACGAACAGGACTACGATCTTGCGGAGATGATGGTGTACCTGTGGTTAGGGCACAAAAGTTACTGAGAAGGTTTAAAATGGGTTTAATGATCCGGTAAGTGTGGGTGTGGAGCATAATCATAGCATTGCTTAATTTAGCTTTTCATGAAACTGGATTTTGTTCTGTGCATGTGTGAATGAGGATTGACCCACGCTAACTCAGTTTGTGTGTTCAATACCTGTAGCGAGTTAACTGTAGAGGATCAATGCTGATATTTGGCTTGTGTTTGTGATGTGCAGTCATGTATGGCTGGAGCAATAAGTGAAGATTGGTGTAGGGCGTGTGTATATGGAGACCAGAAGCATCCAGCGAGACCTCAATTCTAGAACCAAGTCTTTGCCTTGGTTATGGAGGCACTAGAAATGTCAGTGTAGGATACTCAATTCTAAGATGGGGAACCTACTGTTGTCTAATCCTTACAAATTTAGCGCTTGTCCTTATAATTAGAAATTCTTGTGCAGGATTAATGTGGTGAGATTGTGTTATTGCTTGTGAACAATTAATTTGATTCTAATTAACCTTCGCAGCGGAACCATCATTCCATCTATACTTTAATATCTGTCAATCTGTTTCATCAATTCGGTGCTCAGTCTCTTTTTGTTCTGTCACTTGATCCTCAGGGAGTGAAGAAAATGGATGAGCTGGAGCTAGCAGTTCGATCGTTTCTCCACAATCAATGTTGTCCTGGCTTACCTTAATTTGTTGCAAAGGATACACTATTTGAACCATCCTCAGATAGATTTCAGGGTCTGCGTGTGGCTGCCATTTTCATTGTGACACTGAGATTGATGCGAGCTGAACCACTTTTGAGGCAGGAGGTTGTTCAATTTATAAAGTTATACAGACCGAGAGAGCATTGGAGTGTGCGCAGAAGCAAGGCGAATTGCTACAGAATCATGGTATGCATAATTTGAACCAACCTAGAGCTTTTTCTAAATAGATTCCACTTGAAGATTTTTGCATCAAGATCTCAATCATCGGTTATATCGTCCAAGCTTTGAGTGTACTTCATGCTCCAGGCCTGTTTTACCGTAAGTTCACTTGTTGAATGAAGGGTGTAATCCATCTGATGCTAATTGTGTTTGGTAGGGTGTACGTGCTAAATGGTTTGATGAACTAGCTCACTGGCGTTTGTAGTTGGCAATGCTTTGTCACCACTGTCCTGGTGTGGTATCCGGAGCTTTTCCTGCCAACGATGTTCCTATACGTGTTTCTTGATTGAGACTTGGCACTACAGTACTTACAGTACTCTTCAAGGATGCCAATCTCTTAAAAGGGGAACATGTTGGTGATTCCATGAGCTGGACGAGCTCAACGTTGATTCCAACCAAGTTCAGGAAGTTAGTATCTAATTCACACGCTGTAATCCCACTCTAATCATTCTCATACTCCCAATACCAGTACTACACTATCTAGTATGGGTCAATTTATTTCGAGCAATTTATGTAATTAATGCATCATTCGTCTTGCATCCACCTATTTAGAGTCTAATGGCTTGATGACAACCCTATTCACACTCCTATGCTTTGATAATAGGTAGGCGTTCACCTTATTTCAGAATATTTCCACACTAAGTGGACAGAAGAGTGGAGCTGAGTTCAATTCACAACCACGTCACTGCATAATTAGGGGCTCAGGTGGCGTGACCCAGGTATCATTCTGATCTTTCCAAAAAGTTGTGCACTTCAAGCAGCATGAATTTATTTCGCAGGTTGTTTCTGAAGATCTCTCACTGTTGAATACTCCCTCTGTTCCAAAATAAAAAACCCGTGGGAACACTGCTTCCAGCTCTAAAAAGTGTTTTTTAATTCAGAACAGAGGGAGTGCTACACAACATTCTTTAGCAGTTGTGAGAACTCACCTTTCTCTACTTTGAATAGGAACCAAAAGGTTGAATAGGAACCAAAAGGTTGGACATTTACTGTAAAGAGCATGTATGGCACTTAGTGAGTGGCCAACTCTTGTCTTCTTCTTGTTGCAGCTTTTGGTACCTCCCATCTGAGATTGCACTAATGGATTTGTTTTGCAAGGGTGTTGAGGGAACTCCTCAAGAATGTTATGTATTTTGATCATTTGATGGAAATTTATATGACGATGTCTATACCACATTCTGCCACTCACGGTTATGGAATCCTCTAATTATCTTCAACTTCTTCAAGAGGCTTTCTTCACAGACTGTGTATTGTAAGATGCACTTGCATTAATATGGATAGTATAATATATTAGAAGGGATTAATTTGGGTTTTTAAAAGCCGCTGAATGAGTCTTGTTAATTTTGTACATTGTCCAAAACTGTTGCCTTTTTGGCACTGTCCCTGTGCTTGTAAGTTTTTTGACTACTGATTGGTACTATTGAATGAGATGAGAATTAATTTACGTTAATATGCCATTCAATATGCAGGTTGTGCTCTTATTTTTGTGCACGAGGGTTTTATTGTAAGCAGGGCTAATGTCAAATGTTGCTCTTGTTTGAAGATTTAGCAATAAATAAATATTTATCAATATCAGTGATGGGTGGGTATTTGTGAAAGGATCCTTGAATGTACCCTCCTGCTGGATTTGAAATACCCGCGAGAATTAGGTAAGATCTCAAATCCAATAGCAGCCTACGTTGCAGAAATCTATGTTCAATACCTGCGCATATAGCCTCTTAAATTTTTTATTTTTTTCTGTGCAAGGAATCATACATAGGATCAGAAACATTTTGTCATGCCTCAGTGGCTCTCTTAGTTAACCCTCAAAAGGGTCCCTCTCTGCACCCCGTATATGTAGCCCTATAATTATTCAATTGTGGTCTAATATATGAATTGTGATATATTGTTATATAGATATCATGATTATTAATTTTATTTTGTACTGAAAAGTGTTTGGTCATTGTTATCTTGATGAAATACCACCAAATACAGAATATACTACACGGGCTTTCGGGCCGTTCAAACAAAATAAACACAACTCCAACTCTTATCCAAGAACCAAGGAAAAGCTAAAGCCAATTTGTATTACCAACTTTGCTATTCCACCTTCAACAAGAGGTCTACTTTTTCGGATTAAAAATTGAGGCATATTTTCCAGAACAAGAAGAGCAGGAAGGGTGTGAAAAATTTATCATGCTCACCATTGCAATATATTTAATTCTACATACTGATGTGAGCTCCTGCGGAGTGATGTTGCTGAAACATGTGGCCTGTCTGAAACTTTAATTGAGTGCATGAATGTGCACTGGTAGTACTGATTATCAATATTGGCTAAGATCACAACTGAAGGTGGATACATTTGCATCAACTTGGATTGTGACATGGAACGTGTTCACCTGCACCCCACATGTGCACACCGCGAAGATCTGAGAATAATGGAGCAAGTGCCGTTGATACAGAATATACAGACGTGGTGGAACCTTGAGCTGATTTTGTTACAGATCATGTGCCTACATGGAAAACGACTTCAATGGAATCATCAATAGGTGAGCGGGTTCCCACTGAAAGTGACGCGTTCGCATATGCACATCGCATCTTAGCAGGCCAACAACACCACATTCATTGCATGACTAGTGCACTTGTTTTCAGGTTAAGCAAGGCCTTCACCTAGCTATGCCACTCAGCTTTGATAGTGACTGCCTTCTATGGGCACCTTGGACTTGCAAAATTTGAAAGAGGAAGAACCCGTGGGCACCTTGGGTGTGCCAAATTTAAAAGAAGAAGAAACCCATGTGCACCTTGGACGTGCAAAAATTGAATTTAGAAGAAGATACGCAGTCCCTTTTAGAGGCGTGAATTAACCCCTAGAGGACCAAGGATTCATGGTTTTAAAATGTAAAATTCAATTGATCATATTGTGAAAAATATAAATAGATGGGAGGTCAGCATAGTCAAACTTGGAATGGCAAAAGAGAACATAGATTTTTCTATGGAATCAATATAGATTAATCCTTAAAGGTCCTCACATGTTTTGTAAAAGTTAAAGCATTACATTATGCACACTTGAAATATCACATTGTATGATTTATAATTTTTCATATTAAATAGTCATCAACATTATGAAGGTATGACAAAAATTTAATATGATTGGAAGATATTTTTAATATTTACAAATTTAATCATGAAAGAAAGATAAAAATTCAAAGTAAATATATCCTTAAATATAATTATTTAATCCGAAAAAGCACCAACTCCAACAAAACTAAAACACTTGATTTTTTGGGCCTTTGATAAAAAAAATCCCAGCATAATATGGTTGATTGGGCACTTAGAGGTTAACCCCTAAATGCCTAGAGCCCTCTCCAAATTCGGCAGTTTTGCAAAGATGCATTATAAAATGCAACCTAGACGGATATTTTGAACTTGATATATGAATAAATGTTGTACATTATGAATTTTAGATTCTATCCATACAGTTAGATCTATGATTGCTATTACCAATAATTTTGTATAAAATTTGAAACGTGAAATTCAAAATTATTTTGTAATTCAATTACGAATAAGATATTGACAATCTACAGATGAAATTTTTTGTGATTGGTTGAAATGTAATACTCTAAGTGTAGTGATTTTTGGAGATTTTTTGGTTGCTTAATTTTATGAGTTGACTTTTTTGAGAGCACTTTTACACTGAAATCTTCAAAATTTTGGGTGAATCACTACAACATGAAATGAGGCCTAAAAATTTCAAAAATCATCCCCTTTCTAATCGGATCACATATGCATGAAGCTAACTTCCCATAAAATCTACAGTAAAAATTCCACACTGCAAAAAGTGCATGACGGATGAGAAATTCTGGATGAAATCTGTACATCGTCCAAAAAATGGACGCTCAGGCAGTTAGGGGTTAAGAGAATTTGTTTGAGGGCCCATATAAATGTCCAAATGAGAACTAGAGTGCCACAAGAATCAAAAACCTCGGGGAAGTCATTTAGTGTAAATTTTGGGTACATATGAGCGTACAAAGGGTATTTAATGGGAGGCTATGAAATAATTGGAATATTCTACTATTTATAGTATATTTAGTGTATATTCCACATATGTTCTAGGAATATTCTTAAAATATTCCCAATTTGGTTTTAAAACACCCTATATTACTTCTATAAATTTATAATTTTTATCTCAAATGAATAAAAAACACCCTATATTTGTTCTCTCATAGTTATCTAAATTTTTGACAGTGACTTCCCCGGGCCAAAAACCCTTTTTAAGGTGGATTCTAAAACTAGACTATGTTAATAAGACCCTAACAAACACATGGTGGCTCTTGGAGGACCAGTCATGTACTCCTTACTACAAACTTGCTTAACCCCTAAACGTCTAAACGTGCCGTGGCGGCCAGCAGAATACGGTGTATTTTGGTTGTATTTGAAATGAACTCACACCTTTAATGGATTTGAGTTCATAAGAGAAGTTGAAATTTAGATCAATGCGGTTCTATCAAGTTACAGAGATCCCAATTTAGAGTTTCTTATTGGTAGAAAATCCCAATTATACGACAGCGTATATACTATCCCCATGGGACGATTAGGGGTTAAGGTTCTTTGCAATAATGTGATCCGTTTTTGGATTGTTAAACAGAAAGTCCTACAAACTCTTCTAATGTTGTTTAGATGAACCATGAGGCCTTGGAAAGGGAAGAACACAAAATTTGGAAGAATGATGTTTAATTTGACACTCTAACTACCTTATTAGGTCGATTGTGGTAAGATGTGTGTTGTAATATGATTTTTTTGAAAATGGAATTCTTATTTCATCTGTGAAAATTGAAAATAAAACTAAAAAGAAGATTCTAATGCACAACAAAATGCATCATTTTGATTCCATATACAAAAGTTATAAGGATTCAAAGATTTATTGATAAATGATCTAAACTAATATGATATCTTTTGTACATATTCAAAATCAATATGTAATTATTAAGAAAGCTTTTGAAATGTCACATTTAGGTAGACGTTACTTTAGCTCTCTTGATTTGATTTCATGACTAAATTACCTGATGTTCTTGAGCAATATTGTGTGTAATAAAAGTAGTTTCTCTAACAACATGGTTTTATTAAAAGCGTAACTTTGAAGATATAGCTATGAAGTCTGGAAATACAGATGTGCGGTTGACAAAATGTACAAGAGTTCTAGAGTCACAACCTATTTACGCTTTTGAAAAAGCTATAAATAAAACTTCAAAAATTCATAACTTATTCATACAGTTTCTTAATAATATATATTTTGTACGTTGTAATCCTCCTGAAAATAGAGACAACACTAGTAGAAAACATGCATTTCCCAGGCATCTCCCTCGGCACATGCACCTTTTCTACTAGTGCAAGATCTACAAATAATATATATATATATATATATATATATATATATATATATATATATATATATATATATATATATATATATATATATATATATATATATATATATATATATATATATATAAATGTATACAACACATGCATACATTTTATCACACCCTTTTAACACACCATGCTAAACAGTACCAAGAGCTCCAACTATTTTGTGAGAGCCTCATTTATTCTTGTTTTTTTTGGACATCTTAAGAAACTTCAAGACTATATATTAGATTAGTATTCTATAGGGGAGTATTATGTACATGCTTTCCACATGCATTTTAATATTTTTCTTTTAACAGTAAAGAATTGTAATAGAATGCGATTTCTTACAACTGCTTAAAAATGTTACTTGAAGTCGCAGCAATGGCACTAGTAGAAAAGGTGACGCTCCCCACAGAAATGCCCAAGCAAAATCACTGTGCATGCGTAGAATTGTGCACCACATGCCTAGGCAATTCCCTCCGCAATGCCACCTTTCCTACTAGTGTGGGAAACTACCTTAATTTGTAAATTAAATGCAAAAAGCCTTAAATGGCTGAAGGTATGGAAGGAATCAGTATTATATTTTTTAATATGAGGTAAGAATTTACAAGAAACGTACGTACGTACTCTTCATTCAGGTTTGCCCTCAACAAAAGGGTAGCGGGAGTCCTTCCATTTCTAATCTCCACCTTCACATGTATAACATTGGTTACCGGAATCTTGTTGACAAACATGGACTTTCTGGTAGGCTGGAACTGGCAAATCTGACAAATATTAAGTTAGTTCAATGAAATCCCTTTCATCTCATTTTCAAGGTTTTCTTTTCTTGCAGCTATCATAAGTTGACTGCCCGCAATCCGATGGTTGTCACTCTTCAACAGAACTCGCAACAGAACCACCAGCAACAACCATGCCCACCATGTGAAGAAATGCCAGTAATCTCCACTTTTGTACATTTTCGTATGCAGTCTACCCTCCATATTATGGCCCTCCATAATATGGCCCTCCATAATATGACGATATTGTTGTTTCAAGCAATACATATGAGACAAGTCATTTTTGTGACTAATCCCCGCCTGCCACCTTGACGTTAGGGCTTCCTAAATATGTCATATTAGAAAGTGACAATTGCATGTCATAGTTTGGTGTCATAGTGTTGTACAGTGTATGATGGGTGCTTCTCAATCTCAACAATAATATTATGAATTAATTAATTAATTAATCTATGATTATGAATTCATGAGAAGTTGAAGACAAACATGAAAGTGCGCAAGAGATTGAACACACCCTAAGGTAACTATAGTTTACCTTAAATGGTGCATTTACCTCAAAAGCGTCTGTATCTTCAGTTGTGTGACATTTTTTGATTGAAATATTATACTGCAATAGATATCGACGCTTTCAGGTAAATGCACCCTTTAAGGTATAGTTACCTTACCACCTTCAAGAAGATGCAAGATTCTAAGAGCATTATCAATCATTTACCATTGGCACAATGAATTTCTTTCACCTTGTTTCCTATGTAGACACACCTATGTTGTTGCATTTTAGAGCACCACCACTCCACATAATAATAATAATAATAATAATAATAATAATAATAATAATAATAATAATAATAATAATAATAATAAATCATAAAAAATCATAGAAATTAACACCAAACTCTAACTCATACAGAGTACCAAACACAAATTTACACCAACACACAAAACTGCCTTGCCACGTGCTCAACTCCACATAACATTTCTTTTTGTCTACACCAAAATCACCATAAACTATGGCCCCAAGGGGTGCACTCTTTTATATGTGTGAGCAATCACATGAGTGCATGAGAGGGAGATTCATTTGAACACTACCGTACTATGTATACATACAAGATGCAAATTTAGGGTTGAAAATAGGGTTGTGTATTTACATTATAAATTTACACATGAACAAATATAAAAATATTCTAACTGTATAAAGGGTATTTTAAAGGAGGTCATAAACGCACGTGATTCCAAGGTTTAATACAGAGTGCACCCTTGGAACTGTGGTCCCCGGTATTTACGAAAGGCTTTACTAATATTTTGAAAGAATATTGTGGTAAAATCCATCCAAATTGGATGAAAATTTGTTAAAATGGATGAATGTATCCATTCATTCACGCACCCACAATATATGGTGTAATGATTTTGACGCTTCCAACTTCTGGCATCCCCATGGACCCAAACAAAGGAGCTTCTAAAGACCCTAGACCTGCTTTCATCCACCAATTTGCATAGTTACTTTCATCAATAATTTCATCCATCTAAAACTTTGTGTCCATCTAAAGCATGATGTTGCCATTTTCCATGCAATTCTTTTAGTGAAGGGTTTTCATTGGTCATGCTACTTCTTCAAGTTAAATTCGAGTCACTCAAGGATTTTACATGGGGTTCCGACTACAAAAAGAGTAATAAAAATAGTTCACCATGTAGTGTATTTTGGTTTTTTCTGTTTTTTCTTGCTTAACCCTTTAACGTCCCGATTCAACATTGTTTTCAAAGATTCGTTATAAAATGTTTGATGAAAAATAAAAATGGAGTTGATGTACAAAGCAAAGTTGTAAATGTCAATGTGAAGATAACATCTGTACAGTTGGATTCATCATATTTATTATTAATAGTCTTTAATTAATTTTGCAAGGTTTTCTCTTGAAATTCAATTTAAAATCTAAAATTAACACAAACAAATCAAAAAATATTTTAATGAAATTGGAATAACATGCACTACAAGATGGTATGGTTTCCATTATTTGATTTTGCTTATTATGGAAAATCATGTTTAAGGTCTCACTTTTTGAACTAAGAATTAAACTTGACATAAACCACTTTTGTTGTTTTTCAAAAATTCACATTATCTTATTTTGAAAATCCATATTGTACAAACGGTAGTCAACTAGCACAAGAATCAAGAGAATTTTGGATGGATGAAAAACATCACAATATGTGGTGAAGGGACGCATTAGAAATCATCCAGCGTCCAGAATATGGATGTGGCGCGTCAAAGGGTTAAACGAAAACTACGCAATGAAAATGAGTTCTATTGCATTTGAGCTTAATCTGTAAGTATCCACACTACATTTAGCCAGTCAAACCTCATCAATTTCTCACATTTAAAAATATATTATATATTTTTAGAATTTTTCTCAGATAAGTCATTATTAAATAGATTTACCCTAAGATTTACATAATTATGTAAATAAAAAGGAGTTTTATAAGATTTTTCAAATATTTTTCTTTGTAAAACATAGCAATCACAAAAAATCTTTAAATAGTATGAAATTTTTAGGAAAAATGTAAATAATAGTGATGAACAACAAGCTGTAGGGCCATGCTTTTTGAGCTTAAATAAAAAGAAATTCAATAGAATCACTTTTTTTGTGTATATTGGAATTTTAGGGGTTTGAGCTTTAACCCCTAATCGCCCATCCATGCATATTTCGCATGATGTATGGATTTGAAATCCGTTTTCTCATCCATCATGCACTTTTTGCAATGTGGATTTTTTACTGAAACTTTTATGGGAAGTTAGCTTCGTGCATGTGTGATCCGATTAGAAGCGGGATGATCTGTGAAATTTTTATGCCTCATTTCATGTAGTAGTGTTCCACCCAAAATTTCGAAGATTTTAGTCTAAAAGTGCTCTTGAAAAAGTCAACTACTAAAATTAAGCAACCAAAAAATCTCCAAAAATCACTACACTTAGAGTATTACATTTCAACCCATCACAACAAATTTCATTATTAGATTGTCAATATTTAATTCGTAATCAAATTACAAAAGATTTTTAAATTTAAATTTTCAAATTTTATAGAAAAATATTGGTGATAGCAATGGCAAATCTAACCATATGGATCGAATCTAAATTCATAATGTACAACTTTTATTCATACATCAAGTTCAAAATATCCCTCTTAATTGCATTTTATAATGCATCTTTGCAAAACTACCTAATCTGAAGAGGGTGAAAACGTTTAGGGATTAAAGTGCTGTAAAAAGTGAAATTTTAACAATTTTGAAGAACAGTAAATTGGACTAGAAAGTAGAAGATAACCTCTACACTTTCTTAGTCGGGACCATTTTCATTTGAAATCAGGAACTAAGTAAGAATTAGCGTTTGACTTAAAAACGGCCAAGTTTTGCCATATTGGGCTCTTTAACCCCACTACCTAGAGCCCTCTCCAAATTTGGCAGTTTTGCAAAGATGCATTATAAAATGCAACTAAAAAGGATATTTTGAACTTGATGTATGAACAAAAGTTGTACATTATGAATTTTTGATTCTATCCATATAGTTAGATCTATGATTGCTATCACTAATATTTTTGTATAAAATTTGAAGCTCAAAATTCAAAATTCTTTTGTAATTCAATCACAAATAAGATATTAACAATCAGTGGATGAAATTTATTGTGATTGGTTGAAATGCAATACTCTAGGTGTAGTGATTTTTGGAGATTTTTTGGTTGCTTAATTTTATGAGTTGACTTTTTTAAGAGCACTTTAACACTGAAAATCTTTGAAATTTTGGGTGAATCACTACAACATGAAATGAGGCATAAAAATTTCACAAATCGTCCCCTTTCTAATCAGATCACACATGCATGAAGCTAGCTTCCCATAAAATCTATAGTAAAAAATCCACACTGCAAAAAGTGCATGATGGATGAGAAAACATGGATGAAATTTGTGCATCGTCCAAAAAATGGACGCTTACTTGGGTAGGTAAGGGTTAAACGCTTAGGGGTTAACTAACAAAATAAAGCTTACAAGTCTAGTCTCTACTCCATTTTGAATTTTTAGAAAAATGTGATAATTGAGTGATTTATTAAAGTTACAAGTTCGGTGGGTATTACCATGGTGTAGTGATTTTTTCTAAGTGTAGACACACGGATGATTTTCATTTACTATAATGTTTTTCATTGTAAATTACACCTTTGGTTAGAAAATCAGAAATTTTGAGCATATTTTTTAATTGATATGAATCTTCTTTACAATCACTTCAAAAAATCATAGTAATTTTAAATTTTCACCAAAATTTATGATTTGTAGTAGACACGTGGTTTCATCTACTAAAAATATAAAGTTGAATTTTTATCTTCTTTATAGTGGCAAAATTGAGTGTAGCAGGTAAAACATGATTCCATGGTCATCATTAGAAGAGAAATGAGCCCTCCAAGAGGCTTTTTCGATGTTCGGGCCAAAATCTAATTTTTTATTGGAATTATTTTTTAAATGAAAATACTTTTAAAAATAAAATGTTAATAAAATAAAATAAAAAATATTATTTAATTTTTTTAGAAAATGTTTAAAAAATGTTCAAAGATTATTTGAACAATTTTTAATATTAAAAATATATTAAAAAATATATTAAAAAAATTTAAAAAAATTAAAAAAAAAAAAAACTTTTAATATTTAATATCCAATCTGAAATGTCGAACTCATGCCACATCAGATTTCATTTTTTTAATATTTTTATATTAATTAAATATTTTTTTTAAAATTCAAAAAGTTAAAATAAAAATAAAAACTCAAGGCCTCTTAGAGGGCTCAAATTTCTTGTAATGAGGTCCAGGCATTTAGGGGTTAACCCCTAAACGTTCTCACCCTTTTCAGATTTGGCAGTTTTCCAAAGATGCATTATAAAATGCAACTAAGAGGGATATTTTCAAGTTGATGAATGAATGAAAGTAGTACATTATGCATTTTAGATTCTATCTATACAGTTGGATTTGCGATTGCTATCACCAATATTTGTGTATTAAATTTCAAACTTAAAATTTAACACTCTTTTGTAATATGATTACAAATAAGATATTGACAATCTAATAATGAAATTTGTTGTGGTGGGTTGAAATGTAATACCCTAAGTGTAGTGATTTTTGGAGATTTTTTGGTTGCTTAATTTTAGTACTTGACTTTTTCAAAAGCACTTTTAGACTAAAATCTTCCAAATTTTGGGTGGAACACTACAACATGAAATGAGGCATAAAAATTTCACAAATCATCCCCTTTCTAATCGGATCACACATGCACGGAGCTAACTTCCCATAAAAGTTTCAATAAAAAATCCGCACTGCAAAAAGTGCATGATGGATGAGAAAATGGACTTCAAATCCGTACATCATGCAAAATATGCATGGTTGGGCGGTTAGGGGTTAAGCTGTATTGCAACTATGAGGTACATACAGTTAAAAAAACGTTCAAATAAGATATATACACCTAAAATGCTTTTAAATAAGTTGTGTACACCTAAAAGCATTCAAATAAGATACAATGGTTCACTTAAGTAATTGGACACCATATGAATTGCTCTCACAAATTGACATATTGGAATCATGAAGTAAAACTCGGACGTGTTGTACAAAAGGGATTCTATGCTCATGTTTAATTTCACTTAGAACTGAATATATTTAGACCTATTATTATCTAAATGAAACTTACATAGAAAAATAATTTTATTGTGAAAAGTCAAAATGTCTCATTTTTTTATAAGAAGAATGTACATCTTGTTTAGAATCTCATGTTACAAATCTCATAAATTGATTATAGGTTGATAGGGAGCTAAAAGTGATTATAGGTTTTCATGTCTATACTATGAGCAATTTAATTAGAAATGAATCTATAGGAGTCAATGTTGAATAGGGGTTAAAATAAAATAAAATATTCTTACATGTAACTACATCATTTGAGATTGGTTATACCAAATAGTCTACTTAATATAGTTGATTAATTCCTAAAGCACCACAGGTGTTTTTCTCAAAACATTCACCCAAAAATGCCATTTCTATTGCATGAAGTTGTTATAAACAAATAAAGGTTTTTTCTATATTTAACCTCAAGAATCTTGCATTAAACTAGTCTGAAACCATGTGGTAAGAATTTCAATATCATTGACTATGTAAATTGTGAGTTGTTAGTGTTTGAAGTGAAGAAAAACCTTTCTTTTTCACTTTTTTTTATTGTGCTAAATTAGGTCATTTCACTTTGAATCCTCTTGATCTAAATTTTTTTAATTATATATTTTAAACGCTTGATTCGGTATGCCAGAAAATGATTTGAAATCTACAATTTTAAATAAATAAAAACCTTTTATTTCATATTGTACAAATTTAGTAACTAGAAGTAAATACAAGATAAAAGGAAAACTAAATCATTAGTAGTTTTAGCATAGAATTGAAAAATATCAATACCAAAAGTGAATATGTTGTAGCAAGCAATCGAAACCCTATAGAGTTTTTAGGAAAATTGTGACAGTTGAGTTCAATTCAAATCTTATAAATTATTATTTCAAGATGTCTTAATTCCTTGCAAAACAAGTATATTCATAATTCACACATTACCCATCCAAATATAGAATGGATCATGGTTTTATTTGCAGATACAAATACATTTTATAAATAATAAATAATAAATAATAAATAATTCATAGAGTTTTGTTCCAGTGACGACTTTAGGTCGGAGCTGGTTTTCAAAAAATTGTATTGGTGACTATAGGTTTCACTTGTGGATTCCCAACGCCTATAGGGTATATAAGTGAGTTGGCGAGCCGCGAGCCACAGTTTTAGGGTAGGGTTTTCTATGATGTAACCTAGCCTTTCACATCTTTGGATGTTCTTTCCACGACTGTTCCATTCCATCCTCACAAATCATTATGCAAAGTAACTTAGCCTTTCACTTTTTTTCAATTTCATAGCCTTTCACTTCGTCACTAGTGGTGCAGAGAGAAGCAAAGCGCTAGTATTTTTTAGCTCTCTATTATCAAGTATTTTGTTCTTAAGGCAACATAATGTTTTTTCTCCGCCACCAATTGAAAAAGAAATGACAATATCTACCTCAACTTTCAAATGCCCCCCAATGTCACAATGGTCCTTTAGGGGTTATAATACATTGGATCACGAATATATAGTCGATTACAAAATCTTCAATCATATAAAATTTCTTATGATTAAGTAGATTTCTTTTTTATGTATAGACTTTGTTGCAATATAAAGTAACTTTTCTACACTTAGTAGTATCTGAAATAATTGCACAAACTACAAAGAATCTACATAATTTTAAAGAAAAAATATCATATAACTGAAGACAAAACAACCTTAGAAGAAAAAAAAAAACTAATATCTTCTTTTAATATAAATCTAAATCACATCACTACGGAAATGTGTTGTTGAGTGATCAAAAGGAGGGATCATAGGATCTTTCAATCTCTCATCGTCACATTCTCCTAGTAAAAAAAGTTGTTCAATACCCTACGCCCTTGCCTACACCAAAATGCATATTATAGCTCAAATATACAACACATAGTATAACAATTTCTTTGTAATTTTGAATCTAATTGTAAGTTTTGGTGTAGTTTAACTTACAAAGTTTGACTCGTCTAAAAGTTAGATTGGTTGTGAACAATGAGTTTCACATGTGACAATCAAATCATTATTCCGTGTACACTCATCGAGACACTCATTTAATTCCTCCTAATTTAGCTTGTAAAAATTTAAAGAAGTATGCAAGCTTAAAACCAACAATCAACACCAAGAAAATATGTAATCTTCCCGGGTAATTTTTAATACACAATAAATTGTAAGTTTTGATGTAGTTTACAGTAACATACAAAGTTTGACTCTTTTAAGGGATACGTCCATGAATAATCTAGATTGGTCAGGAAATACGAATGCCAATCAAATCATTTTTCCATGTACACCCATTCCATTCCTAGTAACATATTATTTGACAATTGGACAAAGTATGTAAGTTTAAAACCAATTTAATGAACATTGAGCATTCAATAGAAGTGAACATTAATGGGATAATGATGAAAAGTCACTTTGTCTTCATTTGGAGATCTTATATCTTATTTAGAGCCCCATATGAAAAGAACCCCAATTTTATGAGTGACCAAGTATCTTGTTTAGAGCCCCATATATATTCATTCAATTTCTTGTAACTTTAGCTTCTAACAACATAATAAAGTAGGTAAAACTAAAACCCATAACCAACACTAAGAAGCTCAATAATTCCAAACCAATAATAAATATTTGAAAATTTTGGTGTAGTTTAACTTGTGAAGTTTGACTCTTCTAAAAGTCACGTCCGAAAGTGATTTGGATATGTCATAAACAAAAAGGATCACATGTGTCAATCAAATATTTGTTTCCATAGAATTCCTCCTAACTTAACTTTTGACAATGTGACAAAGTATTAATATATAAGTTTTGAAGCAATAACAAACACATAGCATTCAATAGAGCTGAAATGATTTGATGAAAGGATGGACAACCAAGTTTCTTGTCTACATTTCCATGTATACCCATTCAATTCCTTGTAACATAACTTCTGATGATAACTTGACAAAGTATACAAATTTAAAACCAACAAAGAGCATTTAATACAAGTGAACATTGATGGGAAAATGATGAGAAGTTATGACCTCGTAACTTGGAGACTAAATTAGATGAAAGGATAGTTGATTAAGATCGTTATCTACAGTCCCATATACATCCGATAGAATTAAACACTAATAGGACAATAATGAGAAGTTGCTTCTTCATCACTTGGAGACTAATTTGATGAAAGAATGGATTTATGACCGAGTCTTTCTTTACACATACCGTCTTTTACTTCTAGTTCTCTCTAGTTAACTTTAGCATTGGAGTGAACCGTCCTATGTATAGGGAGGACTTCCTTTATGGGCTCTATGGTAGGGTGGTTTATGCTATTTTTGTTGGCGCTCTCTTTGGTTCAATTTCTTGTAGGTAGCTTGTGAATGTTTGACAAAGTATTCGTATGCAAGTTTAAAATGAGTAAGAACACCTCCAAGAGGATCCAAATTCAGACATTGGAATGGCTCCCCCACCCTCACTATTGAATATTGGGTCCCAAACGTTCTCCACTAATGACTACTACAAGCACTTCATAAGCCTTTCCCACACATCTTTTTATAGCCAAGGCATACAATATTTCCATCCAATTCTAGCACACCGAAGAGCACTAGGAGGTAGTCAATGATCTAGAGAGAGGGAAAAATGACGTCATAGGCGAGTGGAGAGAAGCAACGTGATGTCACATGCCGGGCCAAAGATTGCTCAAAGGTTGAGTCGGGGCTCTCTTATGGGGGCATACTGCACACTTGAGTGACCTTGATCAAACGACCTTTTTGTACTCGTGGAGATGCTCTAACAAACACCCAACACAGTCAATTGAATAGAATGAGACATTGATATAATAATGATGAAAATTTACTTCTTTGTCACTTGGACAGGGATTAGATGAAAAGATAGGTGACCAAGTTTTTTATTTACCATCTCGTGCACACCCATTCAATTCTTTGTAACTTAGCTTTTGACAACCTAACAGAATAGATAAGTTTTAAAATTATGATCTTGTCAATTCTTGTTAAGATTTGAGTTAGCTGGTAATTAAAGGTACCTGCCACACCGTTAGTCATCTTGGCAAACATTTGGTGGAACTATTAGTGGAATATATATATAAAGAGGCTAGGATTTTGCCTTAGAGCTGCTAGTTTTACATCGTGCAGAACGTTGTGTTTGAGAACAAGAATGTACATATTCATATGAAAGTAAAGCATTAGAATTTTACTCACATGCTGTGTATGATATTGTGAATGTTGTGTGTGTAATGTGGAATATTGTTGTATTATTTGCAGTGTCTATATAATGATCTAGATATGTTTAGTGTTATGATATGATTGAGTTTTAGAACAATCAATAACTTTGTGTGTGTGTGTGTTTAAGTGAGTGTTTTGTGGATTATAAACGGAATGTGGTAAACACATACTATGGTATTAAGCGTGGAGTTGTGCATTATGTAGGTGTTCTAATTATATATGCAAACGATTCTGTGTAGATTGACTCAACGTTGTATAACGTTGTTAATCTTCTAAAGTATTGCAGATGTTTTGACGAAGTATATGTACCTTTGGACTCAGCCAATAGTAAACGCTTTATCTCTATGACACATTGTAGTTACAATATTGTGTATAGAAAGTAGGCATAACAACGTGTTCTGTATGGCATTGTGCAAGTATGCAAGTGTAATAGTCTATTATCATCAAAACAACTCAACAAGGGTACTATTATAAACTTTTCACATAAACTTATATGCAATTACATTTCAACAATAACTTCATACAACAACGTTGATACCATGTACACATTTAGTCCAATCTTTCTATTGATAAGCCACTAAATAACGCTCAGACTAAAATGGGTACAAGACTTGCATACTATCGTAAATATACATGTATCTTTTAAGGGTGTTTTTGCACTATGGGTGTGATAATTTGAACAAAGAAAGTGTATAATGTTGTAAAGCAGTTGATTTAATGATGTAATATAATAAATAGGGAAAACACCCAAAATATTTTAATATAGTAAAATGGAATATTTTGGAATCTTTTCTAATCTTTTCAAAATATTTTATTTTAGTTTGGGATCTTTTGGAGTATTCTTAGAATCTTTTGGTATATACTTGATGATGTTATTTTATTCGCTTGCAAACCATGTCAAATGCATATTTGAGCCAAACTACAAGCTCCATTTTAATTAGTCAACCAAGCTCGCAAGAAAATTTCTAGGAACTTGCCATTTTGAGGGGTGTTTAATGTATATGAACAAAAATTGCCGCCATAAACCCCTAATATTCACCTTGCTCACATAATCTTTTGGGAATATTTTTTGAATGCGATACCTTTATGTTATAGGAATTGAGGAAAAATATCTTTAATGAAACATTTCAATTAAGGCAATGACGTATTTATTCTATAGCGTCACCCAACGCAATGCATTACATTTTGGTCCAAATACTATATATTATTTTTGAAAATTTTAATATACATATGATTCTAGAATACCTTTTCATTGTGGTTAACTTTTGCCAAAAAACCAATTTCAATGACCAATAGAAAATGTTTACCGCCAAATTTTGCTTGTTATGCGATGTCACACTACACATTTTGGACGCCCTACCGTGAAAACACCCTTAAACCATCCTTATGAGTTTAAGTCGGTGACAACACCCACTGTAACGTTCCAGTAACGTTATTATCCTAAGTCTACTTTGTAAGAGAAAATGCTTAGACAAAGCCATGCACCTATAGGAGTAGAATAGTATACAATAAGATACATTAGAACTATTGTTAGTAGAATTCAACAATTTTGATACACTTCTAGGATAATTGGTAACAACTTCAAACAACCAATAGAAGTAAACGACAATGAAACACCAAGAAGTTGCTTCCTATTTCTTTTGGAGACCAGTTTGATGAAAAGAAATAGTTTTTGTTGTCTAATTTGGAGTGTTATGTCTTTACATGCTTTCACTAACCAAAGTGGTGCATCTTATTCATAACATGTGACTATTGTGATATCTACTATTAGAAAAGAGTTGCATGAAGAGGAAACTCCGCTTGAACTAAGCATAGGCTCGTTTTTTAGTTTAAAATAGCGAAAACTAGTCTGCGGTATTTGTGCCTTGCCGATGAGAATGATTTGCAATTGTCAGGGGCCTCGAAAAGATCCTCCAATGCACTGTAACGCTCGCCCACTATTCGCATGGGATATGCCTCTAACCCTTGTCAGAATGACTATACTTAGTAAACAAACTAGGGACATGACACAACATAGAAGTTGTGTTCTTTTCGGTTAACTCAATTGCCCCATATTTGCCATCAAGAACTTATCTTGTAATGCCTCTTTTAAAAAAAAATATAGGAATGGGGTGTCAAAGTGGCACTTCTAGGTGCATGAAGTGGCCGTTTAGAAGGATGAACCAATTTTGTAAGGCTAATGTAAAAACTATTCAAATCATGTGGCCATTTTACATAAGACTTGTGATAGTTATGAGCAATCAAAAAATTGTTATTATGGACTACCTTTTTGCCTAATCTAGAGGAACCCTAGTAACACTTTTGTAATTTCCTGCAACAACCTTCAAAAATTTATAGAAATTATGTACAAGTTTTGATGTAAAAATATGATTCCACTTGCTATGACTTTTTATTTTAATTCACTATACATACGGATTCACCTTTTTTAAGGCATCAGAACAGAAATTTTGTCACAATTATTAGGGCGCACTACCCTACTACCTTACGTCTTCTTACACCTTCAATGCCATGGTCAGGAATTGCCGGCCTGCTGTTAAAAGCTGTTATTCAAACATTGAATCCATTTCCCCATTGCCCTGGAAACATTACCACAGGTGGACCACAAGGGTCAACACGTATTAAGCTTTTTTTCCAAAAAAAAGAAGGTTTGGCATACGGAATTTTGGAACATTCTACAAGATTCTTTGCTTAACATGCCCCCAAAATTTGAAAAATGATCTCCCAAATTTTTTGCACTTCCTTCTGTTTCCAAATTGGTTTGTACTCTTTTCTATTGCAATGAATTCTCTTTCAAATGCAAATGCAAAAAAAAACCACAATTGAGCTCGTGAATAAACAAACACTAGTAAAAACATCACTCGTGTGAATTAACAAAAAAACCCCACATGACGCACTAGACTAATTGTGGGTCTTTTTGGGCATGCTTCTCTATTCTATGCAAGCGGTGTTTCTACTACTGTAGTACTCAACCCAAAGATTTCCCTCTTTACAAGTGAATAACTCCAAACATGAACCCTCTACAAATTTGAATTTTCCATGCTGAGTTTGTATTTATATTTAAATTTATATATTTGAAACTAATGGCAAGCCGCTTTATTAGCAAGTCACCAAGTAGTACCGCTCCACTCCAGGGAAGGCTGGAGGCCCATGCTGAATTTTGAACAATAGTTCCAGTCGTCTGTCCGCCTGGGCCTTGACATTGGCTCCCATCTCAATGATGAGGGACAAGGGCGACCAGAGCCAGGAGCCACTTGCCAGCCAGCCAGCCTAGAGCTTTGATGGGAGGTGTAGAGGAAAATAATTGGTATCATGTTGTGCAGGTCAGTATTCATTAGCGCTTGCCAATTTCAAAGTCAGTCATTCACATGTTCACATGGCATTCCATCTTCATGTTCCATTGTGGCTGCTCCCGGCCTCAGTTTGAAGTTGACACACTCACTTGTCTGGTTTTTAAATTCATGTTGGACGTACATGATTTCTTTCCTTAGAACTACACTGACTAGGGTGCATGTGGGAAATTAGTGAAGGGTGATACTAAATATCATTATGATGTAAAATTAGCGTGATATGAAGATTTCAGCCACTCAATAAAAAAAATTAGCTCTCACTAATTTTGAGATTTGGTAAAATAGTGCGTGCTTCGGGAATTAGTACTACATGCACTAAATGGGATATACAATGCAGTGTAGGGTTTTCTTTTTTGACTTTTTATACCCAGTTTGTTATAGAATTCTACTACAAGAATCACCATATGAGAACATAATGAGAAAAATACCACCTCATGTAGCCACCAAGGCACTGGCACTCGTTGGTTGCACGCCAGGTTGGGATTTTGTGAGCCACACGTAGTGGATGAAAAGGCCAAGATGCTGAATGAAAAAGACACCGTGTATAAAGGATTTCAAGAAAGGCCAATATATTGGATGAAAAAAATAGGATGTATGAAAAAAGAGTGAAACAAAAAAAAATAAAAATAAGGGATCGAGTTACACGACCCGAAAAAAGAAAAAAGAAAAACCCCCGGTGTAGTGGGGTTTTACAGTCTCCACCCCCAAGACCATTAATTAATCCTTAAAGGTCCAGAGAGCCCTTTCCGACCAGTATTATACACCAATATTCCATCGTATTTGGCACGGTTTCACACCTCCTATAGGTTTCAGATCAAAAGTGAAGTTAAAATTCAAGTCGACATGAATTTAATGAGCTATTGGGGTCTCAATTTGGAACTTTCTATTTACAACAAATGTCAAATATATGCCAACGTATCTACTATCCCCATCAGCCCTTTAATTTCTAAAGCTCACTGTGATTATTATGCCACCATACTGATTAGTACTACAAATGCTTGACCCTCATGTGTTGCCATAGGAGGCTCATGTATTGGCAAGGGTACCATGTACTGTACACCACCAAAGAGTACCTGTAGTCGGTTGACAGGATTCACGAAAAATAAATATAAGAAGAGAAGCCCAAATCTTTAGGGGAACTTACTTTTCCAAAAAATCTATTTTGTATAGAAGAAAAGAGAATCTTAAAGAATGTTTGTAGAATCTAGCATTTGTTAAAAAAGAACTTTCCAAAAAAAATTAATTATTCAGCATGAGATGTTGTTTTGATGGTCGGGTACAGTATACGAAAAGTGCAATTGTTATGGCCGTTCACTACTCTCTACAAACAACTCAAATTTAAAAAGAGATAAAAAAAATATGCAATAAAATTTGAAAACATTTACAAAATGAAAAAAAAAAAAAAATAGATATAGATATATATAGATATATAAATATAAATAAATAAATATATATATATATATATAACGACCTTAGGTCATAGATGGTTTAGGAAAAATGGTATTGATTATTATAAGTTCCACATGTGGATTTCCAACGCTTATAGGGTATGTAAACGAGCTAACGAGTTATGAGTCGTCAATCAACATTTCTAGCATAGGGTTTTCTATGATGTAATATTTTTATTATATATATTCTAGTGACAACTTTAGGTCGGAGCTAGTTTAGTAAATTATTTCAGATTGGGTCTTGGTGACTGTAGGATCTACTTGTGAGCCAACGAGATGTCAGTTGTCAATTCTAAAGTAGGGTTTTCAATGATATAACCTTTCTATGATGTAACCTAGCCTTTCACATCCTTGAATGGTCTTCCTACGAATGTTTTGTTTCATTCCGTTATCAGAAACCATTATGTGAAGTAACCTAACCTTTCACATCTTTCAAATTCATGGCCTTTCACTCGTCACTGGTAGTGTGGAGAGAAGCGAAGCTTTAGTGTGTATATATATATATATATATATATATATATATATATATATATATATATATATATATATATATATATATATATATATATATATATATATATATATATAGACACACACACTAGTTTGACATGTGTCGGCCACTTGCACATAAAAAATTTCAAAATAAAACTCTTTGCACCACCACCAGTGAGGAAGTGAAAGGCCATGAAATTGAATAAGATGTGAAAGGCTAGGTTACTTCACATAATGGTCTTTGAGGGCGGAATAGAACAGTCATGGGAAGACCATCCAAGAATGTAAAAGGCTAGGTTACATCATAGAAAACCCTGTCCTAAAGCTTGTTGATTGCCGGCTCGTGACTCCCAGCTCCCTCCCTCATTTACAAACCCTACAACCATTGGAAAGCCACAAGTAGAATCTATAGTTGTCAATTCCATTTTTCTAAACCAGCTCCTACCTACGGTCATCACTGAAATATCAAAATTTCAAAAAAAAAAACTCAATGTATTTATAATTGTCATTTTTTCCCAAAGAACAACATTGAGGTTTAAAATTGATATTTTGAATAACCTTTAAAATGACCTTGGAAACCATTTATTAAGAAAATATTTAACTTTTGAAATAATTTTAAAATAATTTTAAAATAACCTCGCAAGTTCCAATTCAAATTTCATCAAATAATCACTTATTCCATGTATAAATTGTTTTGACTGGACAGTCACACGAAAAACACGCTTCTCCTTTAAAAGCCAAAGTCTCAAAGTGAGTTGTCATAACTTTTAATGCTCAAGACAACTATGAATCTTGCAGTGAATGGTGCATTTAGTGTCCGGGACACTATTTCTCAAATCCGGGCACTATTTAATTTTATAGAGATATAGTGTCCTCGTAAGAAAAAAATGAATGTAGTGTTCCAATGACATATGGAAACTTTATAATAAATATGGCATGCCACCTCATATCATTTTCATTATTTGAAAAGAACATGGCACTTTCAATGAAAGTGAGAATGACAAATGGCAAACTCCTATGTAGTATCAAGGGACGAAACCACCATTAAGCACACATTCAAAGAAATAAATACCATTGCTATACAACATGCCGGATCAATTATTCTACATAAAAGGAAAATAGAAAATAACCAACCATTACCAATAGATTACTGAACAAAAAAAAACTAACAAAAAAAGGAGGGTAATGGTGAAGACCACTACTTATTTCTTTTTGTATTTTCTGACTAGCTCAAAGTAAACACTTGTCTCAGGTAGATGGGACGGGGCCGGTTGGTTGGTACAAACTTTCCTGCCTATGATGAATTCACTAGCAGCACCAAGTCATGTATATCACAATAACGCTCAGACGGACTCAACGGGAATCGAACCTGGACCGTATAATTGTAACACAAACGTCACTCTCCAACCAACCTTGGATCCATGACTTGGCGACCTCCAACAAAATAAACACCAATTTATACCCACATATGATCTAAATAATCAATGTTACTAGTGTTACTAGTAATTATCTCTGGTCACTAAAGTGTCTATTCTCGAAAGGGAAGAGTAGTCTTGCACCAATGGCCCTTTGTCCGGTGGGCACTGGCTCATTGTTAAGACGAACAAACACTTTATTCACGCCGGCCTCGAAAGAGGACCGGAGTTCATATCTATCTATCTATCTATCTATCTATCTATCTATCAAGGGACACTATTTCTCTTCACCTTTGAACAAATTGTGGTAAAAAACATCAATTATCTCCGAACACTAAATACGCCATTCAGTGTAGCTCAATACCAATAGTGACCTTGAGCACAACCTTTTAAGGTTAGAACCACTCCCCAGGGAAACCCGGCCCCGCTCTTGCAAAAATAGACAACCGGTTCACTATAGAAGCTCCTCTAAATCTCCTCTAATAAAAGAGAGAGCGGGTTTGTGAAAAACAACGGCCTTAGTTTGAGGAAGTTTCAAGCCCGTCCAATTGCTTTAGCACCTGTCCTTTAATCCAAAGAAGGAACTAAAATTAGTTCTTTCTCTCTGCAAAAAACAGATGTGGGTCTCTCATAGGGATCCTCCCTTATTCCTAGATGCCCAAAGACCACCCTTTCTACTACTCCCTCTGTCCCATAATGACTTGCACGTAGGTTCTCTGAAATCTACCTCTTGAGGTAGATTTCAGAGAACCTACGTGTAAGTCATTATGGGACAGAGGGAGTACCATATTGCAGGAACAGTAGTCTCCATCTTCCCAGGGTATCAATTAATTAGTTTTTTAAGATTAAAAAATCAAACGGCATCAGTGCAATGTCCATTAGCTGGTTGCTTTGCATACTGTAAACACACTGAACTTAGGGCATTGTATGGTACTTAAGTTAGGCATAATTGTGAGGCATGTAGTAGCATGTATGGTCACCTAACGGGCATGTGCCAAGCTACCATAGTTCCTCAGTGACTTCAAAGGAGTCCATGATTTGCTTTCAGTTCATTCAAGCACCTTGTAAGGTATGAGCAATCTGCACGTTGCAAAATCCATTCCTTGTGCCAGCATGCATGCATTATATGATTCATTTCTTGAAGGTGAAAGCAAGCATCAATCCCGACCCATCCTGTACACTACCTTACATGGATTGTTCTCTGTCTCGTTACTATTCAGTGGGACCTTCACTTCTTGGAACTGTTAATTAATTGCAGTGTAAGTTAAGTTATCAACTGAAAACAAAAACAAACCCAACATCATTCAAGCATCTTCTAGAACTTCACCCTTTCGGTCCCACTACCTGTTTTCTGCAGGTGTTTAATTTTTGGAAGGACTTTTTTTCATTGCAGATAAGCTTCTCATCCGGTACAGACATGGCATGTGTTACAAATAAGTCTATATATATATAAGCATACAAATCGTTAATGCACATGTTTTAAATTTGTACTAATGAAATGAAAAGAAAATCAATAAAATTTTGTAGAATTTTGAGGTTATCCTTGTAGAAGAATAACCTCAAAGAAATTCAGTCCCTGATTCTATGAGATTATAGAGATTATTATGTTTGAATATGTTTTTTAACAACCTTTTCATAGTGATTTTTTCACTCAAAATTGCATAATAAAAAAGAAGAAGAAGATACTATAACTTTTTCCCTTTCAACGAGATGGGACCTAATTTGCTTAGAGTGTACATGTAGTGCAGTGGGGGTAGGTTGTTTCACTCCATTCCTTCAACACTATCATTTTACACGTTACTTCTAGTGTATACTGTATCACATCATTCATTGCCAGGTCGTTTGAAGGAGCCAGGCAGGCAAGCAGGCAGGCAGGCCATGGCTAACTGAACAACTGGAAGGCTGATTTCACATGTGGCTGTGGCCTGGGTTGTGTATAATTTGACCAACCAGCCTACACCCAATGATTTTGTTGGCCTCCTTGGCGCCAGCCAAAAAATTTCTGGCAAATTTTCGCCAGAATCTTACCTGATTTTGGGTGTGGCTACTTTTACACAAGAAAAGATGGATAAATTTGTCAAAGTCGTCTCAATTTTTTATTTTTTTTAATTGACAATATTTGGATGGAAGTGCCTCCGATAATAGATTATTTTATGGATGAAAAAAATATATGGATGATTCTATCCACTTTTTACCTACCTAGCTACGTCCCAGGGCACGTGTCATTCTACCAATGGAAAAACCCCAAAAAATGGGTGCTTGGTGTCACCAGACAACTAATACTCTTATGTCTAACAACAAATAATTTTGTTTTTCTGTGGATAGAACGAGTGGCATCGTAGAAGATAGATGGGTCATAAGAAGAAAATAGATATAATTGTGTTTTCATTAACTATTTTCACATTCATCCATTATATGATCTATAAAGAGAACAAAATTTGGTGACTCTTGTATTTTTCAAAGATGATTTTGGCAATTTCATCCATTTTCTTTCTCAAAAGTTCTAGTGTTAAGTTCGCCGAGACGTAAAGCAAGTAAGATTTTGGCGAAAATTCGTTGGAAATTTTTAGGTGATATCTACGCTGATGCACCTTGTCATGAGGGCCTCTTGCAAAGGTTTCCTATGTAGTTGTGGGCATCAAGAGTGGAATTCAGTGGCTTTGGTTTTCAAATTTTGATTTTGACAAGTGAAGCTTCACATGGAAACGCTAAAGTTGAAGATTTGACACTCCAAAAGATTCAATTGTCAAACTACACAAGAAAAAGGTGGAAGAAGGGGAAGTGATAAGACATGGAGAAAAGATGTCAAAACCTAAGAAAATGCTCAAAATTTGGTTTTTGTGAAACCTGCTTTTTCAAAAAGCTTTGGTCTTCCTTGAATGTGGCTAGAATTTAGAAATCCATAACTAATTTAGAAAAACATATCAAATATCATTTATTGGTGCCCCCTGATGTGTAAGCTCCCAAAGCAAGTGGAAGAACTATGGTCCTTTAATGTGGAGTTTGTATCATGGCTCCCTAAAATGGATTGATGATACCACGTCTTGTCATTTTTGAGAGCCATGCTACACACCATATATAGCACCATACCACCAATGTACTACAAAGCACATAACTGTACTTACTCTAGTCCAATATGTGAATCTTCTCCTTTTGACCTATCACTATAGACATGAACAGGGTGCATTCATGATAATAGGAGTCAACAAAACTATAATCAAGTACTGAAATTTTCAATATATTGCTCAAAAAATTTCTATGTGCTAAAGTGAATTGAAATTTTATGATGGACATTTATGTATATGTCATATCTAACATACTTTGTGTTGGTTTTTAAACAATTCCAATTTCAACATCCACTTTAGAAAACATTGAGGGGCGTAATCATTGCTAAAAGGTCCTTAAAAAAGGACCACTTTGGATGAAAAATCGATACATATTGATGAATGTCATCTATATAATGTCATACAAATAAAGATTTGGTATCATATTTGGAATGCGTATTTGGTATGCATAAACATTTGGTATCAAGTTTGGATTGTCTACCTATTTAAAGAGTTTTTTTAAAGAGATGTAAACTTTTTACAAGATTTAACCACTACTCAAGTACCCCTTTCTAAGTGGCGCCTTTGACTCCTATTATCATGAATGTACCCTACAACATTATACAAAACACCCACCTTCATGTTGTGTTTTTCACAATCTCACACTATACACTGACGCTTCCATGTCTTGCTATTTTTGAGTGCTATACTACACACCATAGCATCACACCTCCAATGTGCTATAAAAACACAACTGCATTTACTCCAATTCGGTCTTTGGGTCTTCTTCTTTTGATCTATTACTATAAATTTGTAGATCAGTGAACAAACGCCTACCGTAATATTGTGTTTTTTCACAATCTCACATGACTATTTTGCACTAAGGTTTTTGCTTTTTGCTAAATATTGCAATTTATAAAAAAAAATGGGGCATTTAACTCTAAACCTACAAGAAGAAAATACAATTATTTAGCCAATCTTCAACAAAATAATGGTTTAAATATAAAATTTTAACTAGACTGTACTGTAGCTACTAAACTACAAGAAAATAATATCAAATTTGCTGTAATTAGAGCTTGCACCAAAATTTTGGAATCCCCTCAACAAATAATGAAAGATGAACCCTACTTAAGTAACACATTATCTGCATCTTAGGGCATCTATACAAATGTAAGAAGATTTCATCAACACCAAAACATTTGGCGTTGAATTTAAAAGGCAGGCTACTTGTTTACTCCACTTATGTTTACCCCACATGTACAGCCCACTATACATACTTGCATCAAATCACAAGTCTCTTAATGTGCAAAAGGACAAGGTAAGCTATCATTTAACATGTCAACTTGGTAATCCTACAAAAAAAACCTTGTCTCCTTTAAAAATTGTTAATTTAGAGAGGCAAATTTAATTTAAAGTGAATTCAAACACCTATTTCATCCAAAATCTAAAGGGCTTTGGGATTTTTAATGTCCTTAGAGCATCTCCACCAGCAACTTTGAATTGCACTCTAAAGGTCATCCAAAAATTACAAGGCACACCATGTAGTTCCCCACCAACATCACTCAATTAGACTTTAAAAAATAGAAAGAAAGCCACTCACAAGTCACCACGCACTTAATTAGACTCTGAAAATAGTAACTAAGCCACTCACAAGTCACTATGCATAGATTGTGCAATCATGATATACAATTAAGAAGAAAAGATACACTCCTATAGCTTGAGTTGTTTTGAGGGCCCTGAACGTTCTTGTATTAGTGTCACCCTCAAAAGAAATTGTTGACCAACCATTTTTCCAGAGCCGGAGAGGTATCCAGTGTGTTGGTGGAGATGCTCTGATGATTTTGCTGCATGTCTCGGATGTATTAGTGTTCACTGCTGTAGGTAAGTCTGAAACAGGCCAACTTCATAAAGGTGTCTTTCTTAGTTCGGTGTCCGTCGTGAGTGAGGCTTTTAGCGGGACAGCTTCTAGGGTTTTACGGAGCATTTTGATGGAGAAGCTGATCATATTATCTCCTGTTTGCATTGCTGCTCAGCTTTTCATTTAGTTTGAGCTTCGTATCCTGCATGTATATATATATACATATACATATGCTTTGTAGAAGAGAGACGACCTGTTCTTTCCTCGCGGTCAATTGGACAATTATTTGATGCAATGGTGCTTCTGTTCTGTGTTCAACTGCATTACTTGCGATCGCAGGAGACTGAGAGTGAGGCTTCCTTGATCTGTAAGGTTTGTTCAATATCATCCGTAACTTAACTTGCATAGAGGCGGGTTTCGGTTTCGGTTTTAGGGTTCGTAAAGAATGCGTACAACTCACGTCTGACGCTTTGATTGATTGGCTTTCAAAACATAACAAGGTCTTAAATGAGCACAAGCAGAGCAATGGTGTGTGTAAATAGACTTGGGGGTTGGTTCAATGTTGTACCATTTCAGCAAGTTCGGGGTCGTTGAAACAAGTGGAGATGGCTGAATATGGAGTAGTATTCTTGCGAGTATCATGTGCAGATTGTATGAATTCCCTGAATTAGCTCAACATAAAGCTATAGCAATTGATCACGATGTTTTAGCCTACTGCGGATGTATATTGATTGGTTTCTGCCAGTTTATGTTTTCTTTGGTGATGTGCTTGCTGATCTATATTTCGGTCTTCTGCTTGCTCAAGAAGACTGGCAGGCGGAAACTCCAAGGCCCTGCCCAATAACTACTGAACATTCCAGAGATGGATTTGGGAACGACTGTTGATTACGAACAGGACTACGATCTTGCGGAGATGATGGTGTACCTGTGGTTAGGGCACAAAAGTTACTGAGAAGGTATAAAATGGGTTTAATGATCCGGTAAGTGTGCTTGTGGAGCATAATCATAGCATTGCTTAATTTAGCTTTTCATGAAGCTGGATTTTGTTCTGTGCATGTGTGAATGAGGATTGACCCACGCTAACTCAGTTTGTGTGTTCAATACCTGTAGCGAGTTAACTGTAGAGGATCAATGCTGATATTTGGCTTGTGTTTGTGATGTGCAGTCATGTATGGCTGGAGCAATAAGTGAAGATTGGTGTAGGGCGTGTGTATATGGAGACCAGAAGCATCCAGCGAGACCTCAATTCTAGAACCAAGTCTTTGCCTTGGTTATGGAGGCACTAGAAATGTCAGTGTAGGATACTCAATTCTAAGATGGGGAACCTACTGTTGTGTAATCAGTTGGGTGCTCAATATCTTTTTGTTCTGTGACCTGATCCTCAGGGAGTGAAGAAAATGGATGAGCTGGAACTAGCAGTTCGTTTCTCTAGTGTATCCACAGTCAATGTTGTCCTGGCTTACCTTTGTTGCAAAGGATACACTATTTGAACCATCCTCTAGATTTTAGGGTCTGCGTGTGGCTGCCATTTTCATTGTGGCACTGAGATTGATGCGAGCTGAACCACTTTTGAGGCGGGTGGTTGTTCAATTTATATAGTTATACAGACACAGTGAGAGAGCATTGGAGTATGCGCAGTCTAAGCAAGGCGAATTGCTACAGAATCATGGTATGCATTTGAACCAACCTCTAGAGAGCTTTTTCTAAATAGATTTCACTTGAATTTTTTGGCCTCAAGATCTCTTTTGTTACCATCAGTTATGTCCTCCGAGCTTTGAGCTTCATACCCCTGGCCTGTTTTACTGTTCACTTTTGAATTACTCTTCATTACAGGGTGTAATTCTGTAATCCATCTGATGTTAATTGTGTTTGGCAGGGTGGGCTAAATAGTTTGATGAACTAGCTCACTGGCGTTTGTAGTTGGCAATGCTTTGTCACCACTGTCCTGGTGTGGTATCCGGAGTTTTTCCTGCCAACGATGTTCCTGTACGTGTTTCTTGATTGAGACTTGGCACTACAGTACTTACAGTACTCTTCAAGGATGCCAATCTCTTAAAAGGGGAACATGTTGGTGATTCCATGAGCTGGACGAGCTTTTCCAGCCAACAGAGCTCATTCAAGAGGTTAGTATCTAATTCCTCCTCTGTAATCCCACTTTAATTATTCTCATACCCTCAAAATTACACCTCCAGGGAAATCTGTCTACCAGTAGTTTGGGCCACTTTATTTTGAGCAATTTATTTAATGCATCATTCATCTTGCATCTTCCTATTTAGAATCTAATGGCTCAATGAGTTCGCTTTAGATAGTAACCAAAGAGTTGGACACTTCCTGTAAAGATCATATATGGCACTTAGTGAGTGGCCAACGCCTGTCTTCTTCTCGTAGCCTTTGGTACTTCCCACCTGAGATGAGCTCAAGATTGCACAAATGGATTTGTTTTCCAAGGGTGTTGAAGGAGTTCCTCAAGAGTGTTATGTAAATTTGATTGTTTGACTAAAATTCACGATGATGTCTATACCACATTCTGCCAGTCACTCTATCTTCAACTCAAGAAGCTGAAGCTGAGTAGGTGGTATAATTGTGAGCTTGTTTGTGTTGTCTTGTTTCCGGTGGTTAGATTGTGGCTGAGTGTCGGTACGGGGCCACTGAAAGTGCTGAAGTGAACTGCATTTTAGCCTAATAATTAGCACATTTTGTTAGCCTATCAAGTGTGTTGGTTGGATTGGTTATCTATCTGCTTTTTTTCACCTTGCAACTTGCAAAGGATCTAAACGCTGTCTACTTGCGCTACCCGGCCCTTGATAGACAGAACTTGCGTATATTGTTTGGGGTTCTTTTTTTTGTTCTCTTTTTATCACCTGCACAATGTCGCTGGAACATTGCAACCAGCGACATTGCAACCAGCCATGTTGAGCTGACAGAATTATTGGGAATTGCGTTGGATCTTGACGTGGAATCTGATTATCCAGACACTTTTCTCTGACTGTGGAACTTGCACATTGAATCAACGATACAGGATCAGAAGACATCGGAGTTGTGATTTGAAGATATAGGAAGTGTGATTAAAAGATGGTGGAGGTGTGAAGTGTTTCAAATTATCTATCCCAATTATTCCGAGATCCTATATTCCTCAGCAACTGTAAAACTTGGTGCTACTTATATATGTAAGGTACAGTAATGTCCAAATGAGCTGGAATAGCCCAGTTGTTTTCCGATCCAAATCAAGTGCACAGTGAAGAAATTATCCATCTACATGTTATGAATTAACCTTAAAAATTCTTCAGTTTAGAATCATAGCTGTTTTGGAGTTAATTCGGGTTAGAGTTATTCTTCTTGATCGCTAGTTTCTTTTGACAAAGGAGCTAATTTGAGTCAGTTAAGGTCTCATAGTTGGTGTATTTCAGTCCTAAAGATCTACAAGCCGTCAGGCGTAGCTAGCTGAATTTTCATGCTCTTCTTGTTTGAATGTGCAGAGACCTGACCCATACTGCAATCTATACTTTCGGCTACATCTTGCATCATCGGTGCTGAACCGCCTGATGTCTGTGATTTCACAAAAATTATTAATATATCAGCGACATGGCGGAGCTTCATTCAGAGAAAAAGCTCAGCCCCAGCAGTTTCAATCTATACAACGGAGGGATGGTCGATGGGAAAGTTCCCGGAACCACTCGGATCGAGAAGATAGATCAGTTTCAGGGATGGTCTAGGTTCAATGGGGCTCAGCTCGACGAGCCTCGGATCAGTAGCTTCTCGAAGCAAGATACCATATCGTATGGCTCTCTATACAAAGAGAGCTCCCACGATAACAAGGAGAAAAGAGATGTCCAGAAGCAGAGCACAGTGAGCGCTGGGAATGGAAATACGACTAGAAGTGGTTTGAGATCTAGTTCTAAAGTAGCCTGCGGCAGTCCTGAGCATGTGAGTGCAACAGTTGATAGTACACCTGCCTTAGATGCTAGAGTTTGGCGCAGCAGTGGATGTGGCGTGCCTCCTCTAGCCGGAGGGTCACCGAGTGCCTGCAGACCAGGAATTGCAGCCACCTCGCCAGACGTTGCAGTTCATGAGAGGAGTAGTTCCATCGATGACAGCTTGAATAAAGAGCACCGCAAGACTCACAGGCGGCAGATGTCTGATGTTGGGAGCTTTCCAGTGGATTCACTGTGTACCGGAGAGCCTCGCAGAAATGTAAGTGGGGAGATGTCCTCAAGCGGCAGCAGTAATGGTGGAAACACTCCCAGAGTAGGAAATGACAGCTCTCCTCACTGGAGTTGGAGTGACAGTGGTTGGTTTTCAACCAAGGATGGAGGTTCGTGGAGCACCTCCTCTAGTGGCGGTAGCCCCTCAATTCTTAATCTGAAAGTCAGTAGCAGTCCTGTTGCAGACAGTCCTAGCCCAAGGGCAAGCACAAGCTCCAGAGGGAGCTCGGTTGCTGGCAGTCCAACTGTGGGCAAAACCAGCAGTGTGGGAAATTCCACTTCAAAATCACCATCAGAAGTTGCCTATACAATCAATTCTACATCCAGAAGCAGTAGTTCCAACATTGGACACTTGCGTGGAGGTTTGTGTAACGTAGGAGCGCTTTCAATTTCAGGTAAATTGACCTCCTCCGCCTTATGATGAGTATGACAACATTACTTTTCTGACACTCATCCAACTGCGAGGATGACAGTTGTACGTCGAGAACTATTACCTTGGTCTTTGTTTCCATATTTGCAATTCATTGATTGTATGAGCTTAGAGGATTCTGTGATTTCATGTTACAGGAGGGAACACCAAGTCAGCAGTGCCAAACAAGGCAGCCCAGAACGGAAGATTTGCTGCGCCCGTCGGAATCATATGCGGGCCTAATTACTCGAGGCCTTCATCTGGAGGAGCTACAGAAATGCTGACTGGTATACCACGAAAAGCCTCGTATTCCCCTGTGAAGCCAGAAGGATCAAGAGCTTCTGCTCCAGCTGGGCGGGGCAACATCGTCGCTGTGGGAGAAAGCTTGTTGGTCAAACAAATGCTAGCTAGTAATGACCCCGAGGAAGTCAAGAACACCGGTAATGATCAGTACAAGAAAGGCAATTTTGCGGAGGCGCTCTCTCTCTACGACCGCGCTGTGTCTTTAGCTCCAGATTGTGCTTCCTATCGAAGTAACAAAGCAGCTACGCTCATAAGTCTTGGACGACTGTCGGAGGCTTATCAAGAGTGTGAGGAATCATTAAAGTTGGATCCTCTATATACCCGTGCTCAGCAACGCCTTGTGTCTTTATGTATAAGGTAACTACGTCATCATGCAAGTTGGACCCTCCTGGACAATTCTTCATCCCGCAATTACAGACTTGTTGAACTAACGTCTCATTTGTCTGTATGATTTGCATGACCAGGTTATTCAGCTGTTGATGTTAACCCCCGTCAAATTCAATACTTGCAGATTGGGTCGAGTAGAGAGAGCAAGGAAGGTTATCAAATCCAATGGTCAACACATTGAAATCGGCGACATTCAGAAGCTGGATAAAATTGAGAAACACTTGATGAGTTGTTTGGCCGCTAAGAGAGCTTCTGACTGGATCAGCGTGATAAGAGAGAGCGAAGGTGCTGTAGCGGCTGGTGCAGATTCCGCACCTCAGGTCAGAGGCCATGAAATATTGTGTGCTCGAGTATTGTGTAAATGATCTAGGCTCATGGCTCTGTTTCTCACCATTTGATTTCTTCAATGCAGATTGTGGCTCTGAAAGCAGAAGCCTTGGTGAAGCTTTGCAAGCCCGAGGAAGCAGATGCAGTTTTACAATGTGCTATGAAGGGGGAGGGCCTGACGAGGAAGTCTAGTAGCGCGCCTTTTGACACGAACGTCCTCTGTGTCCTGGCTCAGATTGACATGGCACTCGGAAGGTTTGACGATGCAGTCATTGCTGCTGAAAAGGGAGTCCGTCTGGAGCCGCACAATCTAGAACTGTCAGATCTTTTCAAAAAGGCACGAGCTGTGGCTATCGCCCGAACCACTGGAAACGATTTGTATAAAGCAGGAAGATGGTTGGAGGCAGCTGTAGCTTATGGTGAAGGCTTGCAATACAACCCCACCAACGCCGTGTTACTGTGCAATAGAGCAGCGTGCAGGTCAGTTCAGATTCTATAGATACACGTACTCAACGTAAGCACTTACTATATATCGATCGGTGTGGGTTGATCTGTGAGAAAATTTCAAGCCAATTTGTATATTGTATGCAACGTTTGTCAATAGTTTGTGTCTCAATTCTGGATTGCTCAACTTGCAGGTCGAAACTTGGCTTATATGAGAAGGCTATTGAAGACTGCAATGCAGCACTCGATGCTCACCCTAATCACTTGAAAGCTCTGCTAAGACGAGCTCATTCAAACTCCAAGGTATTCGCTCGTGAATCCAAGTTTTCATTTAATGTTTCTTGCTCTTGTCATCCGTTTCTGCTGTGAATACTCAAGTCAAGCTTTTCCTACCTCACATGTATTGCACTTACCTGGTGTTGCAGTTGGAGAGGTGGAAGGATGCTCTGCGAGATTATGAGAGATTGAAAAGGGAGTTACCTGGTGATGCTGAAGTTGCACGATCTTATTTTGATGCTCAAGTGGCTCTCAAAAAGCAGCTTGGTGAGCAGACACTTCCCAAGTGGTTCGGGGGCAAAATTGAGAATATTACCAGCAATGATCAATTAAGAGAATCTCTCTCACATCCAGGTATATATCGTGAAGCGCACCTCATCGTCATTGTGACTTGAGAGTACCATGTAGCAGAAAGAAAGACGTAGTTAATTGCATTGATTACATGGATAAAAAAATCAGATTTTTATTTCTTATTTCTGGTTGAATGTAGCTGAAATACCCAAAAATCAATGTCATCAGGCGTTGCAGTAGTGCTGTTCAGTTCAATGTGGAGTGAACGGTCAAGGAAAATAACTCCAGCTGTGGAGCAGCTCTGCAAGAATAATCCCACTGTAAACTTCCTCAAGGTAAATATGTCGTGCATCTTGACTGTACAGCAATATATATCATTCTAGCCAGCTGCTGTGACGTCTTGATCTGAAGTTTTTTGTTATGTGCAGGTGGATGTTCAAGCCAATGAATACTTGGCAAAAGCTGAATCAGTGGAATTTGTTCCAACGTTCAAGATCTACAAAAATGGCTACAAGGTGAAGGAGTTACAAGGTCCCAGTCAAGAAACTCTGGAGCATGCTGTCAGCCATTTTAGTCACTAGGGAGTTCTTATCCATTCTTTAAAAACGTTTGATCCAGAATATTTCGTTTGTCAGAAAAATAAGTTTGGGTGGTTACTGCAGCATACATACCATTGTTGAAGTTCATTCATGGCAGGATGCATTTGTTGCGACCCCTCCTAGGGATCTGCATAATTGTTTCCCTCCTGAGAAGCCCATCTTGCTCTGTGATCGTGGGATCCTGGCAACTTTTTGTTGTGGCTGATTGCATTGATTTTCTCTTTAATTATTATTTCTATCTTGTTAGATGCATTTTTCCTCTGATCAGTCAGTCACCACTATTGATCGTATTTCGAATGTGATTTGAGGTAGCATGCGCAGGCTCTCCTTGTCTAAAAGCAAAGCTTGCTTACATTAAGAAATTCGCATCTGCTCACCAGGTTTTATGTACATACTCCCTCAGTTCCGAAATAAAAAGCACCTTTGATTTCTTAATGTATTTGTATCTTTTCGTGTATTTCTATTTCTTTAATGTATTTATGTTTCTTCATGTAACTGTATTTCTCAGAGGTGCTTTTTTATTTCGGAACAGAGGGAGCATCTATTAGAACCAACTCTTTTTATAAGAAATAAATTGATGATGCAAATCCTCCCTTGTGTCACCTGTTCTGTCTTTGCAAGGATGGACTTGGCCGAACATCAGTAAAGTGGAGGCACCTTACCCTACACTACACTATAGTTACGTGGTCAAACTTCATCAATTCCTCACGTTTTAAAGTAAATTACATTTGTTTGGAATTTCTTATATAATTTATTGAGAAACCAATTTACCCTGGTTTTTTCATATTTATGTAAATAAAAATGAATTTTATACGATATTTCAAAGGTTTTTTCTTGTAAAAATCATAGTAATTACAAAAATGTTAGAAACAATATGAAATTTTTAGAGAAAGTGTAAATAATGGTGATGAACAAGGTGGTGGCATGCTTCTTGAGCTCCAGTTAAAAAAAAGAAATTCGATAGAAAACGTTTTCTGCAGTGTATATTGAAATTTTAGGGTTTTGAGCCTTAAAGTGCTGAAAAAATACAATTTTAACAATTTCGAAGAATGGAAAATTGGACTAGACAGTAGAAGATAACCCCCACACTTTTATAGTTGAGGCTGTTTTCATTTAAAATTAAGAACTAGGTGAAAATTAGCATTTGACTAAAACACGACCAAACATGGCCCCATGGGGCTCCTTGCATAGTTAGGGGTTAAAGACCTCAAAATAAGCACTTAATTGGTGGATGCATGTGAATTAACCCCTAAATGCCTAGAGCCCTCTCCAAATTCGGCAGTTTTGCAAAGATGCATTATAAAATGCAACTTAGAGGGATATTTTGAACTTGATATATGAATAAAAGTTGTACATTATGAATTTTAGATTCTATCCATAAGGTTAGATCTATGATTGCTATTACCAATAATTTTGTATGAAATTTGAAACGTGAAATTCAAAGTTATTTTGTAATTCAATTACGAATAAGATATTGACAATCTACAGATGAAATTTTTTGTGATTGGTTGAAATGTAATACTCTAAGTGTAGTGATTTTTGGAGATTTTTTGGTTGCTTAATTATATGAGTTGACTTTTTTTAGAGCACTTTTACACTGAAATCTTCATTATTTTGGGTGAATCACTACAACATGAAATGAGGCATAAAAATTTCATAAATCATCCCCTTTCTAATCAGATCACATATGCATGAAGCTAACTTCCCATAGAATCTACAGTAAAAATTCCACACTGCTAAAAGTGCATGGTGGATGAGAAATTATGGATGAAATCTGTACATCGTCCAAAAAATGGACGCTTAGGCAGTTAGGGGTTAACAACCTTACAAAACAATGTAAGTAGAATTTTATAGTACAAAATTGGGGGTGGAAACGGAGTAAGGTATCTCTACCTTAATTGGTAATTTACAATTGGAGTAACTTTCACCTTTCATCCCCTTGGCTGGGCTTGTCCGAATGTTCTAAATTGAGTTTTCGCCATGGAATTTACATCTATTTGTGTAGAAGAAACAAGTTCAAAATATCCCTCTTAGTTGCATTTTATAATGCATCTTTGCAATTCTCCAAATATGGAAAGGCATGTAGTCATTTAGGAGTTTAATGCCTCCACCTTGGTGGTGGTATAAAATTAGGACTGGGTTTGACAATCTGGCTGATGCTGCGTCCAAAAACTCTGAAAAAATAGTCCAAGTTTGAGGACACGATCATAGGAGTGTTTAAAGTCTCGGACGCTGCAATGGAATGTCACGGTCATGGGGATGTAGCTCAGATGGTAGAGCTAGGGTTTCCTCTGTTTTTATTGTGTTTCTGCTACTTGCTCAGTTGCTGGTAGTTAGGGACCTTTGCACCCTTATGGGCTTTCTCGGTTTTGATTTTTGGTGTTTTCTTTTGCACTCTTAGTCTTTGTGGCTTTGCATGTGTGGTTTGTTTGGGGTCGCCTAGTGCGCCCCGGCCGTGAGGCCTCCTTTGTTTTTCTTGCGATTTTTCGCTTTTTAATTCCCCGGATTTCGGGTTTTCAGCTGAGATGGTAGAGCGCTCGCTTAGCATGCGAGAGGTACGGGGATCGATACCCCGCATCTCTAGACATGCCACGGACACCGCTCAGGGTAATACATTCTTTTTCTTCATGGGTTTGTGGAAACGGAGACTTTATTCATACCAACCTCAGAAGAGGACTGGACCGGAGTTCTTACTACTCCTATCAAGGTTTTTTTTTTTGGCACCATAGTGCCAGACTTCAATGTGGTGGCACAGTCACAATGGTCTAAATCTGGAGGGACCACTCTCCATTGCATGCATGGAGCACTTCTACAATACAAAAAAACCTGACTCCTATGACAAATGCAAATGATGTGCTTGTTATGCCCTTCAATCACTCGATTTGGAGGTTATTTTTTATAATTATCATCTGTCTATCTTGTATGCTCCATGACAGCTTGCCTGGCAGTGACTCATACACTCATCCACTCATGCATACAATGTCCTTGTGAGTGAAACTTAAGGTACCTTGTTCTCAACCTTTGAAGAGTGGCTCCAATTCAAAAGCATTCGGCACCTTGTACGTTACGTAATTACTCATTGTGAGTGGAGATTCTGTTTTTGCAATGAAATCTCGTCCATCATTTGCATTCGAAAACCAAAACAAACAATATACACATTAAATATCATGTCCCATGATACATCAGGTTGCATCATTGATGTAAGCGTCAGTCAGTCTATGAAAATTCATTTGGGGCAGATGGAAAATAGGTATCATCATCATCAGAGAGGCTCGCAATACCGGTAGACCTGTAAGGATACAAGTAGTACTGTAATGATGGTCACTGTCTAGGACAAGTGGGAATCTTTTGACTTGAAGGGGGTCAGGTACTCAGGTTCCATGTGGTCATGCAGAAGAATGTTTCTGCATCCTCTTCCTATTTCCTTCCATTATTATTGTTATTATTTTCTCTTTGAAGGGCGCCTGACAGTCAGAGCATCTCATGTGGCTGCAGCAGAGCGTCTCCTGATTACACTGTCCAGGCTCGTAGTTGAAAAAACAAGTCATTTTCAACGTCCCATAGTCACTGCATGTGGGGAATAGTCAACAGGAGCAGTCCTTTTTGGGGGGCTTTTTGGTGTGAGATTGCACCAATAAAAGAATAATATGGCTACAAAAACGACCAAAAACTCAATATTAGATTGCCAAAATATTTTCAATTTTTTTTATAAAATATTGGATGAAATTGTCACATTTGGATGATAATAACATTAAAATGTGGATGAAAAGTATTTTATATCCAAAATATGGATGAATGTAGAAATATGTGGTTCTACCATATTATTTTGTGTTGCCAATTTAGAAGTCTCTAAAAAATGAAAACTCTAAAAATCATATTTAGCCAAACCGCATGAGAAGCGCTCATGCAAACATATGCAATTCAGGGCATCCTCAATCTAGCCCTGCAAATCATCGACACTCAGTGAAATGGATGAAAAGCATTCTACGATATTGTAAAGGGCAAGTAGGCACTTTGCACTTAGAGAGTGTGCCAATCCCTCCAAACCAATCTCTAAAAATAGATTTAGGTAAATTCTTATGTTTGATAGTACACGTGATAGAACCTTGTCCTATATTTTAAATAAGTGACAGTTGTGATTGGTCCATTAACTATATATCGTGCACATATATAGAGAGAGTGTGATTGGTCCACTTGAAATTGAAGTATGGATGAAACTGTACTTTGAAGTATGAATATAGAGGTATGCTTGCATAAGGTTCTTTAACCCCACTCTAGAGCACCTCAAAATATGTAGCACGTCCCCGAATCACTGTAGCAGATCCCCGAATCATGGCAAGTCCATGTCAAAATTTGATTGAAGAATGAGTGGTGAGAGTGTATTTGATGTCTACAGTGCTACTGTTGTGTATTTGATGACTACAATGCTACTATTGAAAAAGGTGTGACCTGGTGTTGGCTAAAGAACCTTATGTGAGGATGGCCTCAGTTGTGGATAATGCAGAGGAGCTGGAGTGACTCATCACAGACCACAAAAATGAAGGCACTGTAAAGAAGAGTGGGCCGTACAGAGCACTAGAGGTGACCTCCAGGCAGAGTACTGTACAGGCAGGGTACAGGCAGGGAAGGGAGGGGACAGACGGAGTTGCTAGCGATAGAGTCCCACAGCTGGGAATAAGAATGCTGAGCACACTGAGGCGGGACAGACAACTTCAATTCCCCCACTGCTGGACGATTCAGATTCATTATTATTGGAACCTGCAACTCAAAGCATTATTTTCCACAAATGAAGTCTTTCACCGCAACCATCTGAACGTTTGAACAGTTACATTAACAACAAAGACCACAGGAAATAATCTCGCAGCTACAAATCAAATGTCACCTTCTTGATGTGACAAGATTACCGTGTCGTCATGTTGAGCCTTACAAAATGTCTAAAATAATTTGGTCTAAGTCTGATCTCATTGTGCTTGTTTGCTTGCAGATGAAAACCTACACAATTATTCTACTTCTACAGTGCTAGAGGGATATCACTTATCACCTGACATCACATTACCTGTCTTGCTATATACTGCTAGAACCCAAAGCAACCGGGAAAAATATGATATTATTACTCTTTGCAGATGCAGACTAGACCAGTTGTACAATTGCTGCCACTCGAAGGGAACCACCCTGCAGAAGGTCTGGTAGTTCGTCAAACAAGAAAGCAGTTCGCCAGCCCCATCCTTTAGGTGCCTTGGGCAATAATGTGCCTGCCTGAGTGAGACTTCCAAGTGGAATCACGCCCCGCTTGGCTGGACATATTAGCTGCCAAGACAAGATGGAAAAGAAAAAACAACACGTTATCAAACTTCACTTTTCTTGATACTGAATATGATATTGGTTGCACATGAAAGAAGACACTACACCACATGCAAGACACAAAAAGCTTCAAAAGGACTTCAGCGTACACTCAAACCTCTGCATTATGATCTTTAAATGACGTTCTAGAAAATCCTGCACACTTGCCACATTATCATTGACTGTAGCACGCTTGTCACACATTCAAACTATGTCGCAGTGAAAAGTTGGGACCTAGGTGGTAAGATTAAGAGGTTTGACTGTACAAAATCCCATGTGTGACGGAAAATTCATAGCTGTCCTATCTTCCTCTACAGAATTCCTTGCCGACATCAGGTTTGAATATCGACTGCTTGTGATAGAGAATACTTACTTGGTAGCGTGCTGTCACCTTCTCTCTGGTGTCAGTGTAAAAGGAAACCTACACCAAAACAATTAAGGTTCGAGACGATTGTTAAAAGACAGACAAATGGATAATCTTCATTATTGGCATGGCAAAAGGAACTTCCTCCCCATACATGTCATACCATTTTTACCTATATATATACATACATACGATACCAACATATCAAACCACCTGTGGCAGATTTTCAGGGCCCAAACTGTGTCATGTTAGATGGTTCACTGAACAAAGCAGAGAACAGAAGCAACAGAAGCCATCAACTCCCACAATTAAAAAATCACTCGTCTGTTAGAAGCTAACCTTTCTATGAGGACCCACATCCTCTGCTTTGCGCCTGTGCAAGAAGAGACCTGCAAAGCAATATTCGCTCAATTATAAGATGCTGGCAGCAATAACAAAATCTACAGCATCAAGTTTTGCAACAAAAGTCTACATTTAAGACATGATAATCTGAGGAATGATGCTTACCTAGTGTGCGCCTCCCCCTAGGATCTTCGTCATTAAAAGCTTGCACACTGACCTGATCCACACAAAGATCACCAAAACCTTAATTCCCATAGATTCAGAGGAACGCATATAAAAGCCTCCTTGTGACCTACCTGTGCACTAAATATGATCAAACAAACTCATAATACAAATTGGCTAAGGTACTGCTAGAGAATAATGGAAAAAGCCAAAGCTGAGTATAAAAACCATTTAATTCAAATGGAGGACACAAATAGGAATTCAAAACTATCTGGCTCTTACCTTCCACAAAGAACCAGCATAGAAAGCTTCTGGTGAATGCTTGGACTGACCATCCCCGAGGCGATGCACATCTTCAAACTCAACGCTGCAAAAGATTCGTGAGATCATATTAAGTAATTTGCAAAGAGAGCTTTTACCCCCGAAAGCATGAACACAGGATCTACTCCCAGCAACATTTGAAAACAAAGGTTTCAATAGCTTACCCAAACCGGAATGGAGGAAAGCATCGCAAAGGTGTATTCAAATCCAACAAGATTGATCCTCCTTCACCTCCTTCCCATTCCTGGGTACTGCTCTTGGTAATGCTCATATTGCTCAGCATTGCATCGATACTTGCAGGCTTTGATGAATCTTCAGTCCTGGAGGTAAGATCTGGCTGACCAGGACCTAGAACAGTATTATTTGAGGCAGTGCCTCCTTGACTGTGCATGTCAGGAGCACTGTGGGCAGCAGGTAAGTCGCGTCCAACAAGATCAAGCCTAGGGTCCATTTGGTTATTATTTCCAACTCCACTCTGCTGGGGAGTTCCTCGTGCACCATAAGCCCCTAAAGAAGGAATGTATAGGAATCTAGGAGCTGGCCAACTGCCAGGAGGTCCAAAGGTTGTCCCTCGACCAATGCCTGCTAAACCATCCATGGTGGTTCGAACATGGACTCGGCCGGTAGACTGCGAGCTTGCAGCACCAACTCCACTACCTGAACTGCCTCCTATTCCCTCTGCCCCAGGAAAAATACCAGTAGGCAATGGGCCTGAATTCTGACCGTCATCTCTATAGTGCAGACTTGGGCTTCTCCCATGCACATAACTTGGGTTAAATTGACGGCAATTGCAACTTCCGTACACGAGACTACAATTCCTACAGGTGTCAGCAGCAATGGTGAGCACTTGCTGCCTCAAGAGCGTCTGCAATAACCAGCATTGCTAAGTTAGAAAAGGAGCACACATACACAGATTGAAAGGTTCACCCGGCCAACAAGAATGTGCAGAATTGGAAAATTGCTACATTGATTTTGAAAAGAAAGCTATTCTCTGCGACTTCATGTTGCATACCTTTCTAAAACTGCATGCAGAGAGGTTTGAAATTCAAGTATTTTAAGTCCTAATTGTTTGGTTATTGTACTTACTGGAAAGAGTGAGTGCTACTAAAGTAGGGACGTGCTACAAGCGCTGCATGATGATGAGAATAAGCATAGTACCTGTAACCATAAGCTATCACCAACTGCTTTGCATGGGAAACCTAGCTCCTCTAGACGCCCTCGCATGTAAAGCAAATCATCAAATGTCATATGACAGTAGAGGACACCTCCACCTTCCAACACTCCTAAGAAAGTCTCCCAATCTTCTGCAATACCCCAGTTCCCACTGTTGGGAAATGCTTTCTTCACTCTCCTGTCTACCACTCGCCCACCCCACGAAGGCGTTGGGCATGCACTATCCCTGCAACAAAAGCACACACGGTCAGAAATTACATTGATGGAGAAAGAGAAACTTGGAAGAACAACACACTTCTACATCTAAATAAATGTGAGTTGGTACCTTAGCCACTGATCCTGCATTACTTTGCTGCTAGGAGAGGACGAAGCTGCCTCTGGTGATGGAGAGCAAGGACCATTTGTAGTTCCAGAGGAATTCCAAGCTTCTTCTTCATAGCCGAACCTTCTACAGAATCCAGATTCAACCCCCGAGTAATTCAATTGATCGGGAGCAGAACATGTATCTCCACTTGTGCAAGCTTCCTCGCCATTTTTGCGCATCTCAATAAAAGGTTGTGAAGGGTCGACTTCCTTGAGAGGCTTTCCATTTAAAGCCCCCAAACCGTGATCATACATGCACACTGCTGTTTGATCATCTCGTGAGTCCAAACTTGTAGAAGACAATTGAGCAGAGAAATTTGTAACAGCTGAATCAACAAGTTCAAATAAAATATCGTGCACACTTTTCGTGACTTCATCCGTTCCTGATACTGGCGCCCCATCTTCATTCACCACTTCATTTGAGGTCGACCTGAACTCAACTCCAACTAGTATTATTTAGTCTACTTTTACACAAGGCTGAAGAATGTAAAACTCATGATACCACACCCATACTAAAAAATGAAATTTAAAAATTTTAAATTTTAAATTTTAAAAAGAAAAGAAAAAAGAATGAAAATTGGCACATTCAAAAAAACCACAGCAGAACAAAACCTATTTGAGAATTCAATGTTTAGCTAACCTAGAAGGTACTTGGTCATGAAGTTTCTGATCCTTGTCAGCTGAGGATGTAGACAAAGTTGGATCCTCTGGTGTGGGGGTCCCTGACCCCTTTGAATCAGTGTTTGGAAGTTGAGGCATCTCGAGCACCACGCCCCGAGCTATTAAAACATACAACGCAAGCTCAAATCTGCCGTAACAACAACACCACTTCTCAAAAATTCTTCTGTACAAACTGATTACAATATTGAACCTAGTAGAATCAACTGAGAGCCCAAATTGTCAACAGTGGTCGCTTCCATATCTATAGGCGTTGAAACAAGTGATTTAAGAAGCTTCAAAGAAGGTAACAAAATGACCCAATAAAAAGAAGAAACCATACCCTACATTTTTGAACAATAGAAATATGTTATGAAAGTTACCGTAATCGATTAGCTACCAAGTTACTGTAATCCATTAGCTTAATATTAGCTTCCAAAGTGAAATTTCTATTTATAGCTTCGGTACTTGGGGGTTCAGGTTCATTTAATCACAGAATTATTGGTACATGGCTTGAATGATCACATTACAGAGGAAAACAGTGCTTGAGAGGCATATACCCCACCTCTTTTCTTCGCTCAATACCCAAAGTTCGTCAGATGTCAATAGTTTCCCCAAGGTTTGCGTGGAAAGCTTTGGAAGGATCTGCAGGGACAAACCTTAAATATTAAGTTGCACTTCACTTTGATCAAAAAATATTGACATAGATACCTCCTTTCCTTACCCATGAGAACATACTACCAGCCACACCCACGTAGAAAGAACTGACCTCCCGAAGCTCAACTGCTCCACCACGGCAAAGATAGCCCCAGCATGCCTTGCGCACCCTTTCACCATGCACTCCATAATCTTGACTTTCAGCAAACGCCTGTCCCCCAACGAGCCAATTGTAATATTACTAGCAGATAGCACAGGAACCGTATCGTACATAGTAATTGAAATAGAAAACGTAACAGAAACTCACAAAATCGAGCCTGAACCCATTAAAATTTGGCCTAAAAAAAGAGCAGCATACCTGATAGGCGAGAAAATTCTCCGTCCAAAGCTCAGAAATGATGAAATTCGTACAAAGAGAGCATAAATCCTGAAAACAGATCCAAAAGTGCAGGCTTTGTGAAATGGTTTAGATATTGCACAGGTTCAATGCAGTACAAACGTCACAGGAATATTGAGAAGCAACTAAGAACAATTGCAAACTGTCTTGGCTTACTAAATCCAACACACCAAGGTAGCTAATACAAAGAAAACGAAATCCGGTCAAGACTGAAATATAATAGAATCAAACTTATACCTGAAGATCAAGGAAAGAACCAGCTGCAAGCACTCGAAAGGCATTGCTATTGTCAAGCTTTGGATAGTGCCCATACAGGTAGGCTAAAGCAGTAGCCACAGCTTCCCCATTCACATTCTCGTCATCAATTTGCAGAGTCACTTCAGGAGCTCCAGCCTCTTTCCAGGGACCCTGCAGCATATTTCTGGATGCAACCAAATGGAACAGGTAAATGCAAGACCGCACTGAAATAGGGTCAGGTGCCAACGCATTAATGTTCACAAACCAAAACAGGACTTGTAGCAAGCTTGTAATGAACTAGCAATAATACAACATCCCTGGTTCAATCTCAAAAAGTCGAATCAATGACTAGAACCTCTTTGTCAAAGGAGCCAAAGTGCACCTCGTTGCTTTCCTTAAGGAATTTATAAAAAGGATGCGTATGCTGTGGTATAAAAGATCTTGACCTGAAGAAGGAACTTCGAGAGAGAAGTAAGCGGTGCAGATGAAAAGTGCGTCCCATTGCATTCACAACAATGTCAGAGAAAGCCTTGGACTTCCATCCTTCCACTTGCACATGCTCACACAGGGCTCCCAAATTGTTGTCCATGCCTCGCCCATTGGGCCCACTGTCGCTCTCAGACGATGAGGCGGCTGCTGTTGGGGCCATTGCAGGTGCAAGAGATGCTGCTGCTGCATGGGAAGCAGCGTAGGTGGAAGATTGGGAATGAGAGGCCCGTTGCCTTCCACCCCCTACATGAAGAGCCTCCATCTTTCAACAGAAACTGGTCCCAATTTGGTGCAGTCTCCGCTATTTTTGTGCTCAACATCTCCCTACAAGCCCTGCAATTTCCACACCCTCATCCTGTCATTGAAAGTATATCAAAACCATAAAGTCTGATTCTTTCCATCTCATTGATTTAAATCATGTAAAATCACTGAGGGCTACTTCGGTTGCACAAGCTTAAAATTTAAACCAACATCAATGAGATAGCAAGTTTAAAATAATCCGTAGCATTTATGATGCACTTGAGGTACTGTAACAAGTGTCCAATCCACCTGCAAGAGGTAGCTTAGAACCTTGTTATCTCAAATTGAGTTTTAGCATGCTACATAGGTCACCTCGTCATGCTACTTGAACCAATGTAAAGTCGACATTGATTGAAATGAGGTCAAACGATGAAAAAATGACTGCTGCACGAATCACGGTGTAGGATTTCTTGTTATCTAAAGTTTGTTGCATTGACCTGAGTGGCCTTGAATGAATTCAAAATTTAACAGGTCTTAACAATAAAAAAAAATGAATTAATCAAATATCACATACGAGCTGGAAAGAAAAGAAAGACGAGCACCACATTCAAATAATCACGAGGCAAATGGAACTCACCCAATGAAACTCCTGCTGGAAACACGCACGCCATTGACAATCCAATTGATTGCACCAGTTTGACTGCAACAATTGCCAAAAAATTTATCAAGCAGCGAATAGAAATTACAAACACCTCTCTCCGTGAGAACACCGAAATCTCAACCCATTCCTGCACCTTTCAAACAATCAAGCCCTGAAAAGCACAAATTCTCTCATAAAGCAAAACTGCAACACAGCATAGCCACAGAAACCAAAGCTCAAAACCCCGCCCCTTTCCTCCCACCAAAAATCAGACCTAGAGTCTAACCACCATTAGAGAATAGTTGAAACCTATTGACTTCTGAAACGTTTTCTCTCAACATCGCTCTATCAATTAGACTTCTGAAATGCTTTCTCGACATCGCGCTAGCAGTTGGACCTCACTAAGGCAAAAGCGAAAACGCAACAGGCCATCGCCACAGAAACGAAAGCTCCCATTTGCTGCCACGAAAAAAAAAAAATAGACCTAAAGTCGAACCACGATTTGCGATTAGTTGAAAATTATTAGCAATCGAAATGTTTTCTAAGTTGGATCCCATTGAAGATTAGTGGAAACTTTTCTTACGTCATTAGAGAGATTAGTTGAAAACTACTATCGTTTTAAAATGTTGATTCGCTGTGAAATAAAACCCGCATACATACCTGTCCTAATCGCTCCTCTGCAATCGAAGCTCCATGTAGACTAAACCCGAGGATGAGCGCGAAACCCTAATTCAGGCCACAAGAACATGCATGCATTCGATTCCACAAGAATCCGAAGAGTGAGCGAACAAGAATGTTTTCTAAATTACTAACTTAGTCTCGGAAGCAGGAATCGATTTCAGCGCCTCGTGTTCTTCGCCTGACTGAGTGGCTATAGTACCATTTCGCAGAGGAAAACTAACTAGGTCAAATGGCTCCAGCGGAATTGCCTGCAGATGCGACTGATGCGATTGATGCTTGCTGCCAGGCAGAGAGGGATCTAATGAGTGATGAGCGAGCTTGGAAGAATTTCTGACCGTTTGTGAGTGGGATTCTTCATCATGTGGGACCTCCTCTCTCTGTCTTCCTCGCAGCCATACTATTTTTCGTCCATGCTATTTCTACGTTGCGATGGAGATGGAGGCCCCGTGGCCGTGGTGGGTTCTATAGCCGTGTACTGCGAAGTCTCAAAACCAGCCTACATACCATAATAATTTCAAAATAGTATGAAAATTTTAGACCCAAATTACACTTGTTATTTTTTATTGTGTGCATTTTTAGGTAGTGAAACATATCAAATTTTAAAATGTTGGAAAGTAGTGTAAACATGGATTTTTATTGTTATATGTCTACAATATGGAGATTTCACTTGGTAGAAATGGTGCCTCAACAAACAAAGGCTTAAAACCACAAATTTTGCAATGGTCTTTTAACATGCATGTATGAATACTTATTGGGCGGTTTCAGCCATAAATAACTAGGGCTCCGCTTCTCTCCGCACCACCAGTGACGAAGTGAAAGGCTATGAAATTGAATAAAATGTGAAAGGTTAGGTTACTTCACATAATGGTCTTTGAGGGCAAAATGGAACAGTCATGAGAAGACCATCGTAGAATGTCAAAAGCTAGGTTACATCATAGAAAGGTCACATCATTAGAAAACCATACCTTCGAATTATCAACTATCGACTCGCCAGTTCGTTGGTTCATTTACAAACCCTACAACTGTTAAAAATCTACAAGTGGAACCTATAGTCGTCAATACTATTTTTCTAAACCAGCTCTGGCATGTGGTTGTCATTGGAATTATAATAAAATATTATCAAATATTATCCAAAATATGGCAACCCGTGTGTTGAAATGAAGGAAGATTATAACATGGCAGGTGGTGAAACTTTGGAAGGAATATTGAAATTGAGCAAGTGCCGAATTGGAGACGTGTAGATGTTTATGTGTTGCGTTGTTGTGTACATACACCATGTGTATAGATACTCTCCAAAATCCCCACTTTGCAAAGTTCCTCCATGTAATGCATGCTTGTTTGGAAGCGGTGGTGTTCTTAGAAGACTGGTTATTCTTTTTGTTGTTTGCAATGCTTTGTAGTTGTCAATGCTTGTGGCGCTTGCTCATAGAAGGATAGGAAAAGCAGTTGCTTTTATGTTTTTTATAGAGCTTCAGTCGATTGTTTTTGGTCACTGTTGATTTCTGGTCTGAAAAGTGTGACAAAACTAGTGACGTTGGTGGTGTCAAGTGGTAAGTCAAACGTAGAAAACTAGAAAACTTAGCACCATAATGGAGAAACGTGAGGTCTGAAGAAATTGACGTTGACAAGCACTATTTTCACAAGTGGGTTTGCAAAAAATTAGGAAAGGGAAGCAATATACAACTGAGGTTATTGATACACGACTTAATCCATTGAGTGATTTTGATTTACAACAAGCATATCGAACTTGAGTTGCCATAGTGTGCATTCAAGTATGAGAGTGTCTTTTCGAACCTCGAGTGTCATACATTTCAATAACTTGATTCATTGTGGATTTACAATAGATGCAAAGTTTTTATTGAAAGACATATTTAACAAGTTATAAAGCAACATCATCTTTCAAATATGAGGGTACTTGCAACATTGAAAAAATTCTTTGCTAGCTTCTTCTATCGAGCTAATTGTATGGGGTTGAGTCCAAATGTGTTTGGACCTAGTATTAATAAACTAACTGTAGTTATTGTGCCATGATTGTCATTATGTCATTGCTTCCACTATTGGAATTGGAGTGTCATTGTCAAGATCTTCCTCTCTATTTTCTTCAATTTTGAGAAGATGTGAATAGAGACGTAGTTGCATTAGATTCCATTGCAAAAATCTGAAAGGAAAGTTGTATGCAACCAGCCACACAATTGTAGCTTTAGGTTATTGATTTTGATATTCACATTTGGCTCGAGATGGTTGTTGATTTGTTTTTTGATAATTGAAGTGGTCCAAGTGTTGAACTCAACCTTTGCTTTACAACTAAAATGCGCAGGCGGTAATTGGCAGTTAGTGCAAAATATTGTGTGCGCGGATGATGTGCATGCATCTTTTCAAATAAATGCCTATGTAAATTTCTTTTTGCAAAGAAAGCAAGAATATACATACATCTGAAGTGATTCTTTTTGGGAAAACAAACAAATTTTATATTTACGTATATATAAGTCAATTTATTTCTAATGACTATAAGTCAATTACACTATAGAAATCAATAATTAGACCTTAAGTAAAATGAATGATATATTTTATTCTTCATTTACAAAATATGATTGAACACATTCATTCATTAAAAAAATTCACAACTTGTGCCAATTTTAAAAACCGTTGGAGTTATCCTAAAAGAGAAGTTGTGTTTGAACAAGATACCATGTGTTTTGCTTTAATATACTCCTATTTGTTCACTCTGATAGTTCAAAGATGTAGAAGAGCTTAGTGGCCTCTCATTATTAGGTGTGTAAAAGCTTGGTGGTCTTCAAACTCATGCACAACTAGTTTAACCGTCAAAAAAGATAGCTAAACTAGTTTACCATGAGTTTGAAGACCACCAAGCTCTTACACACCTAATATGGTTGAGACACCCATTCCCGATCAGGGACACAAAACCAATCAGGCCTAATTTCTAGATTTTGAAAGGAAAGATGTACCTCATTTGTACATTAGAGCATATGATCGGTTTTAGGTACACCTACAACTTCGCACTTTAAAAATTTGTACTTAATCAAATAATTATCAAAAAAAAAAATTAAATATAAAAACTTCTTAACTTTTGTAGTGCTAAAAGAGGAAAATAATCAAAATATCAATTCATCTATCCCAAGTATAGTACATGTCTTGTTTGATCGGTTTTAGGTGTCTTGACCTTAGTGAGAGACCACCAAGCTCTTTCAAACTTCATAACTATTTAGAGTGAACAAATAAGAGTACATTAAATCAAAACACATGGTATCTTGTTCAAACACAACTTCTCTTTTAATTAGTACAAATGCGGAATTAGAATAAAAATGGAAGTTCTCTTGGTAATTTTCCACGTAAGAACTATTGATTCTATAATTAATCTTCAAAAGAGTAAAGTTGCACTCAATACAATATATAGTTACCAAAGAGAGTTCTAGTTCTTAAAATTAGAAAATAGGGACACATTAGACGAATTTGGGCCTTATGAAGCTATTAGTGAAATCAAATTCTTCATCTGAGCTATATTTAGATAGTTTTTAGAGGTCCGTTAGAAAAATGGATAAAAAGAAGACTCACCGTTAACTTCCTTCGACATTTGACATCCAGGCGCATGATTGAAGAAATTGATGTTGTCTTGAATTCTCTTGTTATCATTAGCTTAATACCTCGTGGATATAACAAGGGTATTAATAGTTATTCAACTAATAAAATAAATCTTAGTTGAAAGTCTTCGGGAAATTTTGTAGAAGAAAAGAAGATTTATTAGCGTAAGTGAAAGAGATGGGGAAGTATAAAGCTTTTTGTCCGTGTAGACTAGATGTCTTCGTGGATAAAACGAAGGTATTAAAGTAATAATAAAAAAAATATATGAAAGTCTTGTAGGAGAAGACAAAAAAAATTAGTGACCAGGGTTGTTTGAACGCTGGAACGCCGACGTTCGCATCCCAACGTCCGACGACTTAGAAAAATTGGGTCTTTTACCATTGGGGTAGAAAGACAGAACACCAGTTTTACCTCCGCGGACGGCCGAGCAGACGTCCCCGTTAACGGCCTAGCAAACGACACAGTGGACACCAGAGCGAACATCCGATCGGACGGTCCAACGGTTTAGGGTTTAGGATCTAGGCGGACGATGTTAGGTTGTTGGAACTGGAGGTTGTTCAAAGGATTGAGTTTTGTGTTGATCCACCTCTATTCTCCAATCCTGCGTTCCAGTCCAAGTCAACGTCTTTTTTCAGATTCTGCACGTTTTTCGAAGACTGTTTTAAGTACAAATGGAGAATGTTCCTACATTTAATGTGCTCTACATTGAATTCTCCAACAACTTTACTTCTCGGAATGCAAACCTCCTCCATGTTGTCTCTCCCATCTCCCTCCCTCTCCCTCCCTCTCCCTTTCCCTTCTCCCTCCCTCTCCCTTTCCCTTCTCCCTCTCTCTCCCTTTTCTTTCTCCTTCTTTTCCTTTGTTCCTTTTCCCTTGCCTAAGTTCATCAATTTACTTCTTTCTTTGCAATTAGTTGATAATTGATAATGTAGGCAAAGAAATGAAGTAACAAATTCCTCTTTGGATTCCATAAGAAGTAGAATTATACAAAGTATACATAAAAGTTTACCTAATAGAGCGGCTTGAATTCAATGAAAACAAAACCAAAAGATAGTAAGACAAATAACAATATATTTTATTGATATAATAAACGATATAATTTTGTAAATATACACTTTATATTTTGAAGTACAAATTACAATGAATTACAAATAAAAATTATAAATTCAAAATAACATTTGCTTTTACAATTAATATGGATCTCAACCTAATCTTGTTGATTTTCCTTCTCACTTTTTTAAATACCAAAGTACCCAACAATCTTTAGGAACTGCATTTTGTAGATACTGTTAAATTAGTTCATATTTTTACTTTAAGTTGTTGGTATATATCGATCTTTCACTATTTATATTAAATGTAGATCAAATTAAAAAGTAAAAGCGTGTTGAGGTAGGTTTAACGTACACCTCAAGCCTACCTCAACACGATTTTATTTAAGAACACAATTTAGATCAAACTAAAAAGTAAAAACGTGTTGAGGTAGGTTTGAGGTGTGTTTAAAAATACAATTTAGATCAAATTAAAAAGTAAAAGCGTGTTAAGGTAGGTTTGAGGTACACGTTAAATATAATTTTTGATATTAAATTTGTCAGTCATATCTCATTTGAGATTTTATACTGTAATATTATGAACTTGCAATAGTTATCGATGAATTAGTAAAAGTTTATATTTAGAAAATTCCAAAATTTAGTTCAGTTTGAGGTTAGTGACATTTGTGATATACGATATTCAATTTAAAGTAAAATTCTTCCCATTCAAATAAAATGTCTTGGGTCTGATGATTTTTTATTCTAGATTTTTTGAGAAGTTAGCTTTATACATGTGTGAACCGATGAGAATGGGGATGATTTGTGAAAGTTTTATGCCTCATATCATGTTGTAGTGAGTCACCCAAAACTTCAAAGAACTTAGTTCAAAAGTGTAAAAAGTGCTCTTGAAAACGTCAACTCATAAAATTAAGCAACCAAAAAATCTCCAAAATCACTACACATAGAGTATTACATTTCAATCCATCACAATAAACTTCATCCATAGATTGTCAATATCTTATTTGTAATTGAATTACAAAAGAATTTTGAATTTTAAGTTTCATATTTTATACAAAAAATTTGGTGATTGCAATCATAGATTTATTTAAAAGGATAGATAGAATCTAAAATTCATAGTATACAACTTTTATTTATACATCAAGTTTAAATCCAAAGTAAAGTAAAAGACAACAAATACTATATTTGTTTTACTTTAATCCAAAATACTATAAAATAAGACTAGCACATATATAATTAGATGTCTATGTTTTACTCCACTTTAGTATATTTAGAACCAAATCACATATAAATGAATGCCTTGGCTTTGTCGTTGTTCCATCTCTTTGTTCTTGCTTTGATCTTAGATGTGCTTGTCTTCAATATTTTGGAATTCATTTGGTTTTGATCATGATTGGTTTGAGAAATTTTGGGTTGTGATTTGAGAGTTCAATGATTTTTTTGTTTGGATTTAAGGAATGACTATCTTTTTGTTCTAGATTTTACATTTGAGTTGGCTTGGTTTGTATAGAACTAGTGGGACCCGTGCCGTTGAGCACATTGAGCTTGGGTTGTCTCCTCGATGGATTCCAACGTGGAACGGTCGAGTGAGAGAAATCGAGCTGTATACTATCTATTATACAATGCAGGACGCTTTGTCTCACTCGACCGTTCCGCGCTGGAATCCGGCGAGGAGACAAAGCAACCTGTCGTCATCCTCTTTCTTTCTTGCTCGTGGATTCATCCGTAGTGAGCAAAAAATGAGGCTTCTACTCACAAACGAGTATTTTTCTGCGTTAGCTCTCTGTTGCTGTAATTTCTCACATTGCAAAACCCTAATGTATCTTCTAGATCTAAGATTGGAATAGAAAGTAAAAAGACTAGAAATAGACTGTAGCTCTTTTGGAAAAGGAACTGGGGTGAGAAAGTAGAATCACTTCTTGTTTGATTTCTTCTCTATTGTTGGGTGGTGAGCTTTAGATCATTTTCATATAGTTTTTTTTTAATTAGTATTTTGAAAGTTGGTGGCAAACCGTGGGAGGTTTGTTACAATTCACAATGGCAACAATAGAATCGAGCAGTACGAGTGGGTCTACTCCTAGCATTCGAATTGACGTTGGACCTAGCAATGTCGATGTAGAGAAATCCAAAAAAAAACGAAAGCGTTCTGGAACCCGTGGATCTGGTCATAGAAGGAAAGACCATCATAGGTTTTTTTCTAGACAGTGTCTTAATAAAATGCATACCACTATAGTAAATTGGTTTAAAGATTGTTCTGAGAATCGTTTACGTCGTATGTTTCTGAGTAGTAATGTCCAAGGAGTTGAAGAGTACAAAAGACATATAGAAAAAATATTGCTAAATGAAATTTTTGGTAATGAATTTGTACATGAGAAGAACCAACTGGGTCCTGAAAGATTTCAGAGTCTGATTAGCGTGGAGGTTAGAAGTGCAACAGGGAATTTAAAAATTTGAGTTAATCAGATTGTAAATCGTGCTGATCCCAATTATGTCCCTTTAATGGATTAAGTAACTTGGTTTGATAGTGAGCTAAGTTAATTAGTAGTTGAGCCTCGACGATTAGTACAGGGCATAAACAAAGATCTGTTAAATGAATCTTTGTTGCATTTTCTTCCACCCGAATCTAAAGTAATTTTTTTAAACGGAAAAAGGGAGTTTGCTAGAGGTAGCTATGGTATCATTTACAAATGTCATATTGTGGGAGTTGATCTTCTCATGTACAAATTCATTACCAAAAATTTCATTTAGCAATATTTTTTCTATATGTCTTTTGTACTCTTCAACTCCTTGGACATTACTACTCAGAAACATACGACGTAAACGATTCTCAGAACAATCTTTAAACCAATTTACTATAGTGGTATGCATTTTATTAAGACACTGTCTAGAAAAAAACCTATGATGGTCTTTCCTTCTATGACCAGATCCACGGGTTCCAGAACGCTTTCGTTTTTTTTTGGATTTCTCTACATCGACATTGCTAGGTCCAACGTCAATTCGAATGCTAGGAGTAGACCCACTCGTACTGCTCGATTCTATTGTTGCCATTGTGAATTGTAACAAACCTCCTACGGTTTGCCACCAACTTTCAAAATACTAATTAAAAAAAAACTATATGAAAATGATCTAAAGCTCACCACCCAACAATAGAGAAGAAATCAAACAAGAAGTGATTCTACTTTCTCACCCCAGTTCCTTTTTCAAAAGAGCTACAGTCTATTTCTAGTCTTTTTACTTTCTATTCCAATCTTAGATCTAGAAGATACATTAGGGTTTTTGCAATGTGAGAAATTACAGCAACAGAGAGCTAACGCAGAAAAATACTCGTTTGTGAGTAGAAGCCTCATTTTTCGCTCACTGCGGATGAATCCACGAGCAAGAAAGAAGGAAGATGACGACAGGTCACTTGGTCTCCTCGCCGGATTCCAGGGCGGAACGGTTGAGTGAAACAAAGCGTCCTGCATTGTATAATAGATTGAGTAATTTATGGTAAAATGATTTGATAGTAGAGTTAATTTGGCTTTGATAATTTGGCTTTGGTAATTTGATGATGCTAATTTGGCTTCATTAATTTAACTTGGTTAATTTAATGATGCTAATTTGGCTTTGTTAATTTTACTAGTCTAATTTAATGATTCTAATGTGGCTTTGTTAATTTATCTTCTTTGCAAATCCAAATTTCATTGACTTTTTCTAACTGTCCTTTGGAAAACATGGGAAAATTTGTTAGATTGGTCAAAAAATTCATTAATTATCTTTGTAATGTTCAAATTGGTATTAGCTATCGAGAACAACAAAAATTATTCACAAAAAAATGAAAATTTCAATTGATTGGTAGGAAAAATAAATATCCCAATATATAAAGCCGGGCATGAGTACAGAGTTATTATTTCTTGTGTTCTCCCTCAAAGAAATGTTTTGAGTCACCATTGGATACTTTTTTTGGATTCCTTCAGTGCCTTAATTACCTAAATCAGATACTGCATGATATTTGTTTATTCAGGGACTTGTCTATATTTTAATTTATTTTTAATTGCATGCGGTCCGATCGGACGCTAGATAGCCTGATCGGACGGCAGACAGTAGGATCGGGCTTCAAATGGCCACATCAGACAACAAATGGCGGACGCCCGGATTGGACGACGGACGGCCCAATTCGACGGAGGACGGCCTCATCGGACTGTTGTTTGTGGTAGTCCACATCGCAGGCCAAACCACCGTCCGCTTGGCAGTCCGCTTGGCCGTTGTGAACCGTCGAGATGGTCCACTTTAGCAGTAAACCTTTACCGCAAGGTTTTTGATTTCTTTTGCATTATTTATTTGTCTAAACGCAACATTTTAGCTGATTAGACAATTTTCCGTGTGGTGTGCTAATTGGTTTTGGTTTTGGTTTTGGTTGACCTTTTCTATGATGCCTTTTTGTTTGAGTAATCTTAGCTGTTTGTCGATTTTTAACCAATTAACTGTGGGATTTTTGGTGTTTGTACCATTTGGTCTATTATTTTAGTCTATTACTTTGGTCTATTATTCCGGCCTATTATTGTGGACTTTTACTTTTATCTTTTCTTTTGGCCTATTCTTTTAGTCCATTCTTGTAGCCCATTCTTTTAGTCTATTTTATTAGTTCCATTCTATTAGTTTACTTTAGTCTACTCTGTTGGTTTATTATTTTAGTCTATTAATAGCCTATTATTTTAGGCTATTATTTTAGACTATTATTTTAACCTATTATTTCGGTCTATTATTTCGGTCTATTATTTTAGTCTATTATTTAGTCTATTATTTTAGTTCACTAATTTAGCCTATTATTCTAGTTTATCCTTGTAGCCTATTCTTTTATCTATTCTTTTGGTCTATTATCTTATTCTATTATTTTATCCTATCCTTTTACTCTATCCTTTTAGCCTATTATTTATTCTATCCTTTTAGCCTATTCGTTAGTCTATTCTTTTGGGTTTATTATTTTAAATGATTAGTTTAATTTATTAGTTTGATCTATTAGGCTAATTGGGTTTATTATTTTCTTGGTAGACTAGTGGGGGAAAAATTAGAACTCCCGGTTTGCTATGAGCAAAATGGGAGTTTTGTGAAGATAAGATGGAGATTAGGCCAAGTGGATGAAATCCGTTTGGATGAGTAAGGGTTTTGGATGGATGTAGCTTTGGGGTGGGATTTTGAATCCCACCCCTGTCGCTTGAGGAACCCAGTTAGTTAGTTTTGGGGTGTGTGCCGTTAGCTAGTGAAGTGGAGGAGATAGAGATTCTGAGATCTAGATATAGTTTGAAAAAAGGATTAGGAATTAGTGAAAGCTTAGGAATTCAGGAAGTGGAGGAGACAGTAGCTAGTTTTGTAAATTGCGATGAGGATTTTGTCCGTGGGAAGTTTTGTTGCTAGGAACTAGGTGATTGTTAAACCATCAATGTAGAATCAGGGTAGGGTCGTGGTCACAAGGCGAGGAGAGCGCTGGGCTAGTGGGCCGGTCTGTGCAAGATCGAGTCGGGAGGCGCCGTTGAGCTTCGATGAGCTGCTGGACGGCGAGGAGTCAAGTCGGCAATGGGAAGCAGGGCCAGCAGGCGAGCTGCCAAAGGAGGAGTTCAGGACTTGGACAACGCGACAGCAGGGGTCGAGAGATCGCAACTGGGTCGGCATCGAGCACAGCGACGGTGAATCTGACGACGCCGGGGAGCGATCCATTGAGTGCATATATCACCTAGTGACTTTATGTAGTAGGTCGTGGGTTCATTTGGAGTGTGAATCACTGCGCGCATAGCAAGGGCAAGCAAGTATAGGTGGCCAACGAAGGGGATTGAAGGCGCAGCAATCGGAAACCAAGTACGGATTTGACGACAACGAGCTCGCGGAAGTGATAGCAATCGGGGAGAGCACGACAACGTGCCCAAGGCGCAGGTACACGGAAGGCGATTGAGCATGTGGAGGGCGATTGAACCTACGGAGTACACGGAGGGCGATTGAGCCTGCGGAGGATTGAAAGGCACAATGAGTACTAGGGCCCGTGTTCTCGAACCATGGAGTAGAGGCGGCACAGCCAGGAGAGCCTCCGGTGATATTACGGAGTGCTCCATGGTGATATTATAGAGGGAGACCTCCCCTCTCCCTTTTTATCCAATTTCTAAGTTCTTGTCAATCATTTTAGACTTTGATGATCATTAGATGATAGGGAACCTCACTATTTTAATTTGGTAATTTTAATTGCCAGGGTTTTTTGTGTGCAATTCTTGAATTTTTCCCAATTGTTGTGAATTGTTCATGTTTTGAACTTGGTTGTTGCATTGTTGTGTTGTGGTGTGTAAATTGATCCGGTGAGGGTTATATCGCGGAAGCGCTGCCCAATTTTCACCGGGCTAATTGGGTGTTTGTGTGTCAATTAGGATTAAAAAATTAGGGTTATTGGGCACGACGCGGAAGCGCTGCCCAATTTTTCCTAAAACTTCTAATTAGTTTGTAATTGTCTTGCTTAAATTGCAAAGGGTGTTTTGGTAGAGTTTAGGGCTCAATGATATGCTCAATTATGCAATCTTGATGCCCTTGTGAGCGTCTATAAGCATGCTGTAATTCTAGAGTTAGTGTGAATTAAGGGTACTTAAGTGCACAATTTGCCCAATTTAACCCCATTTCTTGAGTGCCGAGGTATTTAGAGGATGTGGGGCAATTTAGAGCACTTCCCACCATTTTTAGGTCATTTTAGGTCATGTGTATGTGCTGTAATTTTCAGACTTAAATGCCAAAACCCTAATTAGTGGGTTTTATTCACTAAATTGAATCCAATTGGGGCACGTGGTGCCTAGGGGGATTAGTGAGGTGTTTGGGTGTGGTTTAGTGTTTGTTGAATGTTCATTTCAACCCCTTGTGTGTGCTGTAATTTTCAAGCACACACCCGTTTCAGCCCAATTACTTTGGTTTCTACCATTTTGAACTTAGTAAATTGCCTCACGTTTGCCTAGGTTAAAAGGAGTCCATTGTTTGGAGGATATCACACCCACTCTCGGCCGACTATATGTCATTTTGACCGGGCAACCGGTCAAAGTGTTCATAGCCGTCCGCCTGGCCGTTCGCGTAGACGTCCGACATGGTGAAAAAGGTGGTCGTCGGAGTAAATCGAAATTTCCTAGCGGACGCTGCGTTCGGACGTCCCGACGTCATTTCGGATGATTTTGTACAGGGACGTCCGAAATGACAACCCTGTTAATGACGGTAGTTGTTGGATAAAACAATGCAATTAAATTGAGTTCGTGGATAGTAATTCACCTGCCATTATTGATTTAGTAAAAGAGATGTTTAAAATTCAGTGAGTAGGAAATGATATTTTATTTGTGTTTCGGAAGTATTTCAATTACCAAAGAAATGTATGAGAGAGAGAGAGCAAGAATTAGCTCGCAGTATCATCCATTGAGATTTAGATGGAAAAAAATTGTTTTATCATTCGTATATAATTTTTGCATTGATTGTTCAAATTATAGAAAGTTTCTATAATTTCAGAATACGCAAAAAAAACTTTAAACTGTGGTGTGGTTTTAAAAAAAAACCTGTAAATCCAAGGATAATTGCTATTGTCCACACTAATTGTGAGTTGCCCATAGTGAATTCGCCAATTTTACACTATTAGCTATTTTCTAAACTAATTGGCCATGCTCCATACTAAACTTCATTGATGAATGTCCCAAAAAAGTACACTTAGTAGTTTTAATCTCCAAACTTTATTCTAATCTACTTTACTAATTAACACAAAGAGCCATTAAGTTTGCACTTAAAGAATTGCACTAATCTTCTTTTTATTACACATGTGCAAACTACAACTGTTTTAGTAAATCGCTAAATTACACATAATACTTAATACAGAAACTTTTAATTTATAAATTAACATAAACAATATATTACTATAAATTCTCATTTTAAAAAAGTATGAAAAATTAGAATCAAGAGTATTAATATGATCCATTTAATTAGTCTCTGTATATTTAATAATAGTATTTCTTCCTTGTACTTGATAAAAAAATCTCATTAAGAAATCACGTCCTTTGAAACTCATAAACTAGATGCACAAGACTTAATCTAGTAAACTCATAAGACTTTATGCTTGTGACTGAAATTTCTAAGTTTATAAAATTTTATAATTTGAAATCCTAAATAAGCAAAATTATAGTATTAAAGTACATTGAAATTTATTTTTGAAATTAGTTATATATATATTTTACTAATTAAAAATTAAAAATTATTTATTAAAATTGCAAAACAGATATATTATAAAATTAAGAGACGAAATTATTTGTTTATTTAGTTATGAGCCATCCCGAAGAACTTGGGGAGGTGCACGGGCATTAGTCGCGATACAAGGTCTAGGGGCATCACTATTGGAAGCTCTTTATGCCATCATCGCATCTGCCGCAGTCGTTATTGAAGGCGGTGTCGTGATGGAAATGCTTCCATCGTGTACATTTATGCTCTAAGCTTTGTATTTTCAATGAATGGAGTAGCGGAATGAAAATAGTACATATAGTTTGTCTTTCGTTTTAATTAAATCATCAAAGGATTAGGTGGTTTGAAAGGTGTGAATAGGAAGGGGGGGAAAAAGTACCTTCTTTGAAGCTTCAAAGGGGAGCATGGGCATATGTGCCCCACCGCCACCTTTGATTGGATGAGATTTAGTGAGGTCTTGGGGTTTTGAAGATTGTCGGGAGTTTTTTAGTGGGTGTGAATAGTGAGAGCTTTGGAGGCAGAATTTCGACTTGATGTAGCTCATTGAGCAAGATTTTGTTTAAATTGAAATTTTGAGAGATTGTTCCTTGTAATGAGACCTTTCCGAATTGATCTTATAAGTTGAATTTGGAATTGTATTGCAAAAGTTGTGAAGGTTGGAAGTTTGTGGAAACCCTTGGCCGTCCATTGAGAGGGCAGAGGTTTCGACGAGCCACAACTTTTGTTGTGTGTATCAACTTGCTTTGCAATTTTGAGAGTGTATGTATCATTGTAATAGCTTTTCAAAAAGTTATTACTTTTATGATTTGGAGTTCTGAGGAGGAAGTTATGAAGGTGTGAAGGCTTGGAGGTTGACTGCCTTTGGAAAGAAGGAAGCTAAGACTTCGAGGACCATAACTTTTGGTCACTGTGATAATTTCTTTTGAAATCTACAGGACTGATAGCCTATGAGATTAGCTTTCCAGATTGCTATCACTCAATCTATTTGTAGTTTTATTGAAGGAGTTGTTGTGTGTTGAAGTTGAGAGGTTGAAACTCTCTAAAAATAAAGAGACCGAAACTTTGATTAGCCATAACTTATGGACAGAGTTTAGGGTTTCTATAAAAATTATACATATTGTAGTAGTTTGCATTAGCTTTCCAAAATGCTATTGCACTTGTATGTAAAAGCTTTAGATCAAAAGTTATGAAGATATAAAGAGGCGGAGGTTGGTTGTCAAAAGAAAAATAAAACTTCCACTTTGCTCTCTTATAACTTTTGGACAGTAACTTAGATTCAATTGAAATTTTGAGGAGTGTTAGTTTGTTGTTTTAGCTTTTCAAAAACCTATTATACTTAGCTTTTGGAGACTTGAGCCATCTATAGCATCAATTAGAAGCTCGCAGCCACAATAGAAGATTGCCTTGAAGGTTTCTTTGTGTTTTTAAACACTTTGAGACTTTAAAGGAAGAAGATTTGAAGACTTCAAGACAAGAAGACGAGAACATTTGTGTGTTGTGGCTTGTGGCTCGTTGTCTTTTATTGTTGTTCCTAGCCGGTTTTGGAGGCTCGTTTTTTTTATTGTTATTCCCAGCTGGTTTTGGAGGCTAGTTGTTTTCAATTTTGTTTTGTAAACTTTGTTGCGGCGAAGTGGGATTGATCACCCACACGGTCGTGTTTATGTTGTTCCCACCGGTGAGGCACGTTTGCTGGTCACCGTGGGTTTGAAATTTAGGAGCCATCTTTCGGACGGTTTCAGCTCGTGGTCTGGCCGTCCCGTTTTACCCGTCCGAGGCCCGTGGTTTCTTATTACCCCACCCTTACCCTTAAACCTTTTAGAGCCATTGCAGGATAGGACTGGGAAGAGATTTGAAGATTTGAAGAGTACAAGAAGTGAAGACAAGACCGATCTCCCAAGCTATCTGGTCATCGTGTCGCAGCCAGATTCCCCGCGAATTCTCAGAGCGCGCTCCTCTCTACCCGACAGCGGGACAATTGAGGACTCTAGTTCTAAAGTCTCATCCTCCAAATCCTCGGGTTCAATTTTTATTTCTAATTGCCTAACTCTACCGTATATAGTTCTAAATAACGATCGATCACGGTAAGAATCCCGATCGAAATGTAACCATCGAGATTTACTTCTTTTGCCATAATCCGGTTTATACCTTAGAGAAGTTTTAAAAAATCAATACCGTTTCTAATTTTACTAATCAATACCGTTTTCCATTAATATCAGTTCTAATCAACACCGGTTCTAATAAATACTGACTCTAATCAATACCGATTTTAATCAATATCAGCTCTTCTAATATGATTCTTCTAAGACTCAAGGGTAAAAAATGAGCAAAAAAGGATACTTTTCTAAGATTTAAAACGCGTGGCAGCTTACTAAAAATAGCCGTTGATACAAAACCAATGGTAAATAGTCTCGAAAACAAATTCTAAATGAGAAACCCTAGACCGCTTTGAAAGGCACTTCCACTAGTTAGAGGTTGAGGTCCGGCAAGTCAACACACAAATCAAAATCACACAATCCCGGTAACTTCCATAAATATCCAACTTAAAGTGCCCGTACGAGAAGGCGGGGAATAGGTAAGCATGTCCCATATCCGGCCATTAAGTAATGGTTCTCCCAGATCACTGCGCACTCACTACCGAAGCGTGGGAGGGCCGAAGCCTTTCGTTCGCGGTGTCTTCAAGTTAGGTAAGCACGAAGACGCGAAGTGATCACCGGCACCGGGGAGTGCATCACAATACCGAGTCGGGGCAAGCTCACACAAATCCCACGGGCGCGGAATATTAGTCTTTGGGATGTAAGACTTTAAACAATGTATCAATCTTAAGACCCCTTAACCGGTTTAATACTCACTAAAGCCTCATAAATTCATGCATCCCTAATTTTAAACAATGAAATTACGAAGCCGATAAGTCTAACGATAATAGGAAGCAAAATTTTAATCTTATTTAAGTCTAAGACGGATAGAGAAAAAACAGGACAACACACACGCAAGGATCAAAAACTCCAAAGTTCTTTCTCGGTTGATAAAAAATTAAATACTATTTCAGTTACTAAATATATGAACACATTCGGAATCCTCCGCACTCACCGTTGGGGACGCCCGGCTTGGGGTAAGCTTACTAAAGACCCCGGGCCGGTCTCTAGATCAAGGTTGCAACCTCCACCTCCTAATTAATCCCTTGCTTGCGTACCCTACTATCAAAAAACAATAAAATTAAAAAAAATTAGAGTTATAAACCAATGATAGACCACAAAATACGTGATGAACCGAAATCATGGCAACCTGTGAGCTCAACCTGCAAACACAACCTTTCAAAACCGTTGGGGCATCACTGCTAACGGTCTCGCCGGCCATTAACTCGACGTCACCGTATACTAAACCTATATAAATGAAAGCAACTACACACAAGTGTAATTCACCTAACAACGGTGAATTAGCACTTTCGTTTTAGAGAAGACCTCACAAACTAAACACAAGGGAATTCCACTCAAATAGTGGAAACAATTCTCGTTTGCCTTCACGAGGCTACAACCGGGGTCCCATTCTACAAGGGTAGGGCACAATGTGTTTAAAAAATACATTATAGGCGTCGAAAATGAGAAAGGGGTAGATTATTAATCTGCCGTTTACCTTCTCAAACGACTACAAGAGAGAAGGGGAAGATTCCCCTTGATGTTCAATTACTTAGACTGTAATACAAGGCCACCCATAACAACTTCACACAAAATACAAGTACAAATAACAATTACATCATACAAATGGGCTTGGCTAAATGGCCAACAAACCCAAACCGCCATGCGCCCAGCAGAGTCGACTACAAGTACCCAACGTCTCAACGAAAAAATTCAACAATTAATACAAAGCCTCGTCCAATGTGATGTCCCTACAAAACAATCGACCAATAATATAGAAGAAATAAACAATAAATCAAAATCAAAACAAATTAAATCACAAAGTAATACAATAAAATGAAGGTTTTAATAAAAACCATTCAAAACTTCACCATTTGCCCTCCAAGCCACATATTACATTAAATAGTAATTTGCCTCAACGCTCCAAATTCACCAAGTACCTAACAAAAAAATAAACACTTGATCATAATTTAAAATCGAATGCACCCACCTCGCGGCAGACGCACCAATTATATGAGCACTTTGACCGGTTGTCCGGTCAAAATGTCATAAAGCCAGCCGAGGGTGGGTGTGACAAATATTACAAGCAATGAACTCCTTTTTACCTAGACTAACATGTGGGAAATTACTAAGCTCAAATGGTAAATAACGATGAAAATTGGTCAAAACGGGTGAGTGTTTAAAAATTACAGCACACACGATAGAATGAAATGGGCAATCAACGAACAGTAAACCACCCCTAAACACTTCACTTATCCCCCTAGACATTGCGTGTCATAATTGGATTCAATTTAGTGATAAAAAATCTCTAATTAGGATTTTTGCACCTAAGTCTAAAAATTACAACACATACAATTTATTTAAAAATGAATTAAAATTGGTGTAAGGTGCTTCAAATTGCTCTAATTCTCCTACACATCTTGGCACTCAAGAAATGGGGTTAAATTAGCCAATTATGCACTTAAGTACCCTAAAATCATCCCAACCCTAAAATTACAGCACAAATGCATAGAATCACAAAAGTATCAAGATCCCATAATTGGGCTTTCCCTTGATTTCAAAACTCTACAAGAACCAACCTTATCAATTTAAACAATTCAATAACAACTATTTAGGAATTTTGAAAAAATTGGGCAGTGCTTCCGCGTCTTGCCCTAAACCCTAATTTTATCCCTAAATTACACACTAACCTCAATTGGCCCGGTGAAAATTGGGCAACGCTTCCACGCTATTCCCTTCGTCGGATGTTGTTGTGGTCATCAGAGAATCCGTTTGCTCCCACACCGGAGGTTAAGTTTCATCAACCTTTCAACGCAATCCTCTTGTGGAGTCTCACCCAGTGTAGTTCTTTTGAACATTATGATCTCTTGATGTGAGCCGAAAGTGCTGAATGAGTACAAAATTTCACTGATGTAGTTAGTGTTAGGATTAGACAAAGCTCTTGCAATCCACACAGGCCTCGTATCACCATCAACAGGTCGTATAGCAACAAAGTATCCTTCAAAAAGATCACGACCAACTCGGAAGGATTGCAATGGACGATCGCGTAATTGCCCTACGTAGGCATAATCCTCTGCAAATTCCTCACGATGCCCACCATCTTCACCGAATTAACTCTCGACCGTCGCAGTAACACGAGTAAATGGCCAAATCCCGTCTCTTAGTGCAGTGGACGGTTCAATAGCCTCCTGCAATGTTGCCTTCACAACTCGCCAGTAGAAAACCAAATGTTCATACCGTCTTCTATACTTCCCAGTTCTGCCTTCAAGGAACATAGTCTCCCAGTACTTGATAAATCCAGATAGTCCCTTTGAAATGTCCTCGATACCCCTCATCGGACGGTTGGTGACGGGTACCGGTTCACCACGAAGCCACAAACTACGACCTTCGAAATCCTTTTGCCACAATTTAAATCTAGCGCTAACTTTAGATAGTCAGTCCACATCAGTGCACAAAATCTTGTACTTCGTGACGGAGTAACCACTAGAATCAAGATAGAATTTGAATTGTTGAGCCTTGGTATGGCCAACAAGTGTCTTATCTCCATTCATGATGGAGTCTTCTATGAAACCCTTAAAATCTGGTACCTCCTCTACAAGATGGGGAATAGTAGGAACGGATTCTACATTCATGAAAGATTTCATGAGCAAAGGAATAGTAGGGAAGCTATCTTTCTTCTACAACATGCTCCATCTCCCAAGCAATGAATCGATATTGTCGTGGATGTGACCCACTAATATGAAATTGACATACACTTCACGAAAAAATTTCTTGGCAATAAGAAGGGATCAAAAACAGAAGACATAACTATTCTTGTTGTCACTGGTGACATCGTCCATCTGGACGTTTATAATAGGAGGGAGCAGCACCGCTGAAACGGCAATCACCGTAGATGGTCGAAGAGACAATATGTAGCTGTCAACTCCTTGCAGAATAGCATTGAATAGAGGAGGTGACTTTGACCCCACAAACAATTCCTTGGAAGAGGATTTTGGAGGCAATTCAAGTTCCTGCAAAAACTTCGCGAAAGAACCCATAGTGTAGTTTGAGTCATGAGAGAAGATATCAAGCCCGTAATGCGCATAATGGTTATCAACAGGACTATAAGCGATCATGCCCGTCACGGATACTCGCAACTTCATGAGACCATCTAGCTCCTTACTCTTGTGGGAGAAGACTAGAAAAGCGGTTTTTGCATGATCCATTTTGTCGTGCATGATGGTCAAACATTTGTACCAGAAAGAACTGGACTTGTAGCGGTTCACATAGTATAACTCTCTATATACCTGGGCGGCAGACAAATGCACCTTCAACTTCTTGGTCCACGGTAGAGCTTGTTATGACCAAGTTGTGGCGCCACGCCTAAGAGAATGTAATCTTTGGAGCAACGAGCGAAATTATCCTGGCTTCTTGGCATCGTACTCAGAGAAGTTCAATTTTCAAATCTTGATCAAATTTGAAAGGGATACCTTTTTCAAACTAAAAGTTACATTTGCAGCGTTGATTTCCTGGATGGGGTCTTTCCATTTCCATGTCGCCGGAAGAATCATGGACACAACCTAATCTCCAGACTTAAGAGTACGAGTTCGGTGCGGCATATGATCCGCGGATTTTTCTAGGATGCACTTCAAAGTGATAGTGGTCTGGGAGGTATGCTTTCGAGGTTTCTGCAAGCTAGAGTTTCCGCTCGGCTGGGCTTGAGCTGCAAACCCTTGGAAACGGTGGAAAGTGGCTTCCGAAACCCCCTGCAATATGCCTCTATGTCTTTGGCTTTAATAGAAATTTAATACAAGTCTCACGTGGCGGGTTCCTTACAGTACTAGTATATCTTGTGCTACGTGAAGACGCTGGTTGCAAAAGGTTGGCCTGACGGCAGCTGTAATTGTAACAAATCTTGTTATTGCAGAGGCTTGCACCGTTGCAATAGACAAACTTAATCGGCCAAGCATGGACGGAGTACCTCCATTCATTTGGCACGTCATCAGTCGAAAGGCTCTTTGAGATCTGGACGGCGACGTGGGTGTCCCCAAGTGAACCATTGCAACCGAGGACAAGTTCGGAGCTAACACTATGACAAATGCTTTCTGCCACAGGGAGACCACCGTCACTGTATATCGTGACTAACTTAGTATTCTAGAGCCTCCGTGAAATACCTTCGCAATTATGAATGTCTTGTGACTCTTCAGGTAGAGCTTCAACATTGTCATCCGAAGAGTAGTGAGTAGTCATCCGCGACTCTTGGTACAGCAGAATCCATAAGACTTGCTATATAACGAGCAGATAATGAGCTAAGGCAAAATATGTAAATTTAGTTGACTCGAGTTGAATGAGTAAAGGATTCGCATAGGTGTCGTTGCAGAAGTGACACTGATGACCGCGTGATCCAAGATAAATGTCGTTTTGAATTGAATGAGTTCTGAATTGGAAGTTGCAATTTAACTCCACCCGTCTTTAATGGTGTGAATTGTTTGTTCAGCACCATTCATTGTGGCTACCGAAAATGTGGTTATTAATTTGATTGTATATTGCAGTCAACTCGAGTCGAGTTGAACATTCCCTGAGCAGTGTCCATTTCTTCCCACCACCACTAATTACTGATTCAACTCGACACGAGTTGATATCTCAGTTGAACGTTTCAGTACAACTGTCAAATGTGTCAGAGAATCCCCTTCACAGATTCAACCTGACATAAGTTGAATCACTCAGTTAGAACTGAACTAGAAAATGATTCGGTCATATTACCCATTCAACTCGACACGAGTTGAATTACCACACCTTGATCTACATAAGACATTTCATGTCGATACGAGTTGAATGACAATGCCAGATAATATACCCGATTAACTAGAAGAATGCATTTCATGTCGACTCAAGTTAAAATAAATCGTGAGTTGACATTTTAGATGAACTGACACAATGATTTTCATCTCGACTCGAGTTGAATGAAAATGCGATTTCGATGAACCAACAGAGCGCAATGCTTCTCAAAGTGTGAACCGTCGAGACGGTTCACTTTAGTGGTAAACCTTTACCGCAAGGTTTTTTTATTTCTTTTGCATTCTTGATTTGTTTAAACGCGACATTTTAGCCAATTAGACCATTTTCCGTGTGGAGTGCTATTTGATTTTAGTTTTGGTTGACCTTTTCTATGATGCCTTTTTGTCTAAGTAATTTTAGCTGTTTGTCGATTTTTAACCGATTAACCGTGGGATTTTTGGTGTTTGTACCATTTGGCCTATTATTTTAGTCTATTACTTTAGTCTATTATTCCGGCCTATTATTGTGGTCTTTTACTTTGATCTATTCTTTAGGTCTATTCTTTTAACCCATTCTTGTAGCCCATTCTTTTAGCCTATTTTATTAGTCTATTCTATTAGTTTATTCTAATCTATTCATTTGGTTTATTATTTTAGTCTATTGTTTGCCTATTATTTTAGTTTATTATTTTAGCCTATTATTTTGGTCTATTATTTAGTCTATTATATAGTCTATTATTTTAGTCTACTATTTTAGTCTACTATTTTAGTTCACTAATTTAGTCTATTATTTTAGTTTATTCTTTTAGCCTATTCTTTTGGTCTATTATTTTAGTTGATTAGTTTAGTTTATTATTTTAATCTATTGTCTAATTGGGTTTATTATTCCCCTCGTAGACTAGTGGTGGGAAAATCAGAACTCCCGGTTTGCTATGAGCAAAGTGGGAGTTTTGTGAAGATAAGATGGAGATTAGGCCAAGTGGATGATAAATTGTCGGATGACTCTTACTTTGGACGGATGTAGTTTTGGGGTGGGATTTTGAATCCCACCCCTGACGTAAGATAAGGCAGTTAGTTTGTGAACGCTGTTAGACTAGTTTTGAATCTGCATCAGGGAGAAGTGCGGTAGAAGAAAAATGGAGGATTTTTGTGGAGAGAGTTATAGTGGGAGATTAGGGTAGGAATTGGAGATAGGTGGTTTCTTGAGTTAGTGAGAAAATAGAGGTTGGGATTAAGCATGAGACTTGCGGCAGTTTGTGCGGTTTTTGTGTGGCGGAATTCGGTGACAGATTCAGTTGTGGCTATCGGCGCAAGGGGGTCCGGCGTAAGGCGAGCTGTGAAGGGTGGTGAGGCCTGTGCCAACATCGCAGAGAGCGGCGAAGGTTCCGGATCGACACGACGAGTTCACACAACGTGGAGTTCCGGGAATGTAGAGTCGGGCAGTGGGCACATCGTCCGGGAGTCTGAGTGAGGGTAGATCGGGCGTCGAGATCAAGGCGACGACAATTCCAAGTGCACAGCTGCAACAAGGCGACCAAGACGACGGTGCGGCCACAACAAATGGAAGATCAGCAACAAGCGCGGGCGACAGCCGCAAGGGGAGCTCGTGAGGGGACGACTGAATCCAGGACGCGGCAAGGGAGATCAAGGTTCTGCAGGAACCGTGGCGTAGGCGATCTGCAACAACGTGAAGGCGACGGCAAGGCGGCGGCACATCAAGCAGCCCCGACGAGCTCCGACCCCATACTCAGCCGGTCCCTGTTACCCTCCCCGTGTGATATAAGGGAGGTTAGATAGGGTGACATTATGGAGGGAGATCTCCCCACCCCTTCCTATTCAATTTTTGGACTTTTGGTGGATCATTTAGACTTGGTAATTATTAGGAGGATAGCGAAAACTTTACTACTTTGATTTGGTGACTTTAGTTGCCCATCCCTATTATGTGTATTCTTTATGATCTTTGTCCAATTATTGTCAACCTATGATGTTTTGAACTTGTGATTGCTAGTGGTGTTGTGGTGGGTGAATTTTGGTCCGGTGAGGGTTATAGCGCGGAAACGCTGCCCAATTTTCACCGGGCCAACTCACAATTAAAAGTCTAGAAAATTAGGAGTAAAATTAGGGTTTTGGGCACGACGCGGAAGCGCTGCCCAAATTTCCCAAAACTCCTCATTATTCTATGATTATATTGTTTAATTGCAAAGGGTGCTTCTTGTAGAGTTTAGGGCTCAAGGATATGCCCAATTATGGAATCTTGATGTCCTTGTGAGTCTATACTTGTGTGCTGTAATTTTTGTCCATGAGTGCAAAAACCCTACTTAGGGGGTATAATTCACCGATTGGAACCCATTTTAGGGCACTTGGTGCCTAAGAGGGTTGGTGAAGTGCTTAGTGTCAATTTAATGCTTGTTAGTGTTCATTTGAGCACTTGAGAATGGGCTGTAATTTTTGTACTTAAGTGCCCAAAACCCTAATTAAAGGGTTTAATTCACCAATTTGAACCCATTTTAGCGCACTTGGTGCCTAGGGAGATTGGTGAGGTGCTTGTGAGTATTTTAGTGGTTGTTGTTGTTCATTAGGGCACTTGGGAGTGTGCTGTAATTTTTGTGCACAAGCTTAAAAACCCTAATTAGAAGGGTTAATTCACCATAATTCCCCAATTAAATGGCACTTGGTACCTAGGTAGATTGGTGAGGGCTTGTGAACATTTTTTGTATTTTTCATTGTTCATTTGAGCCCCTTGTGTATGCTGTAATTTTCTAGCACACACCAAATTTGGCCCATATACATTGGGGGGGGCCGCACAGGGAATCCACTTCAGTTGAGTTGAACTTAGCCAGTTGAGATTTTCAACTATCAGTTGAAAGTTTTCAACTATCAGTTGAAAGTTTTCAACTATCATTTGAAAGTTTTCAACTGAACTGGAGGCCGCACAGGCAGTTTAGTTTAATCAATCCAGTTGAAAATTTTCAACCCAAGTTTGAGTGTTTTTCAACTGTAGGCCGCACAGGAAATCCAGTTGAAAATAAAGCGATGGATGAGAATTCATAATTCATCAATGCACCTTTTAATTTTTCATTCATAAAGATCATTTAATTGCACTTATTAATTAGTGTATGAACCTATGCCATCTTACTTTTAAATTTGTACTTAATTGAATAAATTATTTGAAAGCCATATTCAAGTGAATAAAAATGCATTGTTATAATTTGGCATATATTCATTATTTTAGAATATAATGATATGTTTTAAAACAAATTAGGCTTTTTTTGAAATTACAATATTTTGATACAAATTAACCCATTTTGTTATAAATTGGATAATTTTTAAAAATTAGATTATTCTTTTCATAAATTATATTATCAAAAAAACTAATTGGATTATTTTTACACAAATTGGATTGTTGGGACATAGATTATATTATTTTATATAAATTGGATAATTTTGACACAATTTGTATTATTTTGACTTATTCTATATTATTGACACAAGTTAGAATATTTTGACACAACTCAGATTATTATGACATAAATTAGATTACTTCAAGACATATTAGATTGTTTCAACACAAATTAGATTATTGAGATATAAATTGCATTATTGAGACTAGATTGAATTATGAAGACATATATTGGGCTATTGAGACATATACTAGTACATATTAGATTGGATTGGAGTATTTGGAATTAATTGAGGAAAAAAAATCATAATCCTTTATTCATAAACCCCGGGGAGTGCACTTAAAGTGAAGATTAGAAATACACGTGAGTGTGTTTTAATAGCATACCCCCTACAATACTTGGCCTTAAAATAGTTTTTAAATTAAGATTTTTTAGGGGCTAAATCATTACGTATATATCTATCATTTGGTATAAATTTCAAGACCAAATGTTTCTAAAATCCTATAAAAGAAATGATAGAAGTTTGCACTAAAATGTGTTGTTTTTCGCTTCAAAAATCAATTTAAAAATATGTACAAGTGATTATTTTTTGAAAATTATACAAAAAGAACTTTAGATTGTGTTTAACAACTGCATATTTTTTTACAAATTTTAGGTGATTTTTTAGTATGTACATAGGGGGGTCAAAAGTACGCACTCACGTGATTCCTAGTCTTAACTTTAAGTGCACTCCCTGGGTCATAAACAAAGATGAATACAATTTTTGAAAATTTGGAAATCATTTCAAATGACAACTTGCACAATCCTAAAAACGCATATTAAGCTAAAAAAAATGAATCATTTTTAGGTTTCTTTTTCATTGAATTTGCAATTGTGGCCAATGATTGTGTTTTTTTAATTTAACAAAAAATGTCTTGCATAAATGGATACAAATAGTGTAGGTCGTCTTACAATTAAATACATCAAAAACATAAATTTGTAAAGCTTAATATGAGCTTCCAAAATGAAGTACTTGACTTCAGGGTATAAGCTTGATATGTGAACTTGACTTCCTAGACTCACCGCACTTTAGAAAAATGTTATTCTGGAAATGGAAAAAACATTATAAAATAAGGCGGTATTGTAGATAAGATTTTAGTACGCAACAATCAATCATGTGTTGTATAGGTCAAATTTAAAAATTGAATTTTTTCCTAATTTAACTAACTTAGCACTTGGTGACATTGTAGTAGTGAAAGAACTATTTAATTAAGTTTTTCTATTAAAAAGTAGCCATAAACTTCATTAGTATCCCAAAACTCATTCCTTCACTGTCAAAATATTCATTCATGTTAAAATATTTTTATTCAATTTCATTCAAATACTAAGCAAATTTTCATTCAATTATGACGTTTTCATCAAAAATCTACATGAATGTGCAACTTTTGTTTGTTTAGTTTGTGCCACTTGTTTAAAAAAACAAATTTTATTTTAAAAAAAAATTAAAATTTCAATTCCCATTAAATACACATATATGTAATTTTAAATATATATATACATAAATACTTAATAATAATATAAATACTTAAATTTTTAAATAATTGAAATACTTGAAATGTACAGCACCTTACATGTTTTCAAATGAAATGAAAACATAGTACAACACCTTACATGTTTTCAGTGTTCAGCACAACCCCCCCCCCCCCCCCCCGCTCAAAAAATAATAATAATAATAAACTGGATTATTTATTAAACTGGATTATTTATAAATAGAGCATTTTCCATAACCGTGGAGCGAAATCATCCAAAAACTTCACTCAACGGTGGGGGGGAGCACCGTTGAGTTTTGTAGTGTTAATTTCAACCGTGGTGTGGGGGACCACAGTGGAGAAATTTTCTCACGTGGGGGGACCATGGTGGAGAAATTTTCTCACATGGGGGGACCACGATTGAGAATTTTTCTCCTAGTTCAACTGGGCCTCCCTGTGCGGCCTCCGGTTGAAATCAATCTCAACCGGAAAGCGCCCAATTTTCAACTAAACGGCCCTGTGCGCCCCCCCCCCATTGTTTTTTGCCATTCTGTGCCTAGTACTTTGGCCATATGTTTACCTAGGTCTAGGGAGTCGATTGCTTGGAGTATAAAACACCCACCCCTCGGCCGGCTATATGTTACATTGACCGGGCAACCGGTCAAAGTACTCATACGAAGCGAGTTGAATTTCAATGTTAGACATCTGCTATACTTGTAAACCTACGTATAGATAATAAGTATTTCAGCTTGACTCGAGCTAAATATCACTGTCAGATGAAACTCCAAGTTAACTATTACAATCGTTTCAACTTGATTCGAATTGAATATGCATCTTGCTTCCACATGAATGTTTAAGTCGACTGGAGTGTCATGTTATTCTAGATAGACTAGCAGAGTGCATTTCAGCTCGACTCAAATTGAAATGATTCGTGAGTTGACATTTTGGATAAACCTACACAGTGCATTTCATCTCGACTCGAGTTGAATGAGAATTTTAGCTCATGTCTACGATTAACCAACATAATTAGCGAATTTTAGCTCGACTCGAGTTGAATGTCAATGTAAGATGTTGTTCCTGCAAACTTACGCATGGACATTAAGTATTTCAGCTCGACTCGAGTTAAATATTAATGTCAGATGACAATCTAGATTAACTATTAAAATCGTTTCAACTCGACTCGAGTTGAATTTACATCTTCCTTCCACATGTTTAAGTCGACTCAAGTTGATTTCCCCGAAATTTGCGGCGAGAATATCGGGTACACTCAACACAACTCAAACATTGTATGAAAATACACAAATTCGTAATTAAATTCACTCGTTTGAACGTCGAAAAACATATCATTCGGAACCCTAACCTTAAAGTCCAATGTAGTGGAATTATTACGAAAGCAAGACAACCGCATGCAACAAAGCAATGAAATGTAGATGTATCTCTGAAACTCATACCGGAATGCGACGTAAAACCACCACAGACGCACCGTCGGACTTCCAAAAGTCACGCGGAGACGAGCACTTGTACAATTGTACTACGCAGTAGAGCACGCTTTCAACAACAACTATCCCGTTCCAATAACCTAATACTGAAGTCAAGCAATGCAAGGAATGGCAGGAGAGAGATGCTTGAGCAACGAAGTTGACACGACCCAGGGCAGAAGCATGAATAGAACAAAAAAAAAAAGGTCCATCGGTAGCGCAAAGACAGTTATAGGCGATTAGGCAAGAGAATTGCAGCGGGAAGGGAATCCGAAAGTTTGAACGGTCTATTTCGAATGTATTGTACAGTGGGGTCCAACATGGAATGGCGTTTTTGGTTTCGAAGTGAGAAAAATTTCAGTACTGCCAACTTTGAAAGCCTCCCGAGAGCTCAAATATTAGTATTTTACCACGAAAATATTACCAAAGACTTATCTTTAAGTTAATTATATGTATGCCAAATTTCAAGGCCAAAAGATTCACCCAAAAAAAGTTATTCAGAATCTACCAACATTGGTAGCTGTGGAAATGTTTTCACTGCTGCCAACTTTGACAGCCTCCCAAAGATTGAATTAATTTTTTTTTTGCCATTAAATTCTAGGAAAAAAACTTCTTTATGTTAATAACATATGATAAAAATTTCAAGGCCAAAAGATTAATACAAAAAACGATATTAACAATCTACCAACATGTGTAGTTGTGGGAAACAATGGGGGAAACTACACACATTGGTAGATTGTAAATAATTTTCTTTGTATAGATTTTTTGACCTTGAAATTTGGCATGAATGATTTTGTCATAAAGAGCATGTTGTACCAAAAATTTCATGGTAAATAGACAATTTCTCAACCGTAGGGAGGGTGTCAAAGTTGGTAGCAAAGTTTCCCCCATTGTTTCCCACAACTACACATGTTGGTAGATTGTCAATATCTTTTTTGTATTAATCTTCTGGCCTTGAAATTTTTATCATATGTTATTAACATAAAGAAGTTCTTTTTCCAAGAATTTCATGGCAAAAAAAAATTAATTCAATCTTTGGGAGGTTGTCAAAGTTGGCAGCAGTGAATAACTACCAATGTTGGTAGATTTTGAATAACGTTTTTTTGGTGAATCTTTTGGCCTTGAAATTTGGCATACATATAATTAACTTAAAGATAAGTCTCTGGTAAATTTTTCGTGGTAAAATACCAATATTTGAGCTCTCGGGAGGCTTTCAAAGTTGGCAGTACTGAAATTTTTCTCACTACGAAACCAAAAACGCCATTCCATGTTGGACCCCACTGTACAAGGCAGGAGCCGCAGATTGAAGGGTCCCTTTACAATGCACAGTGCTAATTTTGGACTCATCTCTAAGATGCGCAGGTGACTTTATTCTGCTGTCATACACCATCAAGGTAGGTGACAGTAATTGCCCAATTAGTGCTGAAAAAGTCCCCAAATGTGCCAAAAATGGAAGCGTTCATACCGAAAAAGTTATTATTTAATCCTACACTGAAAATTATACAATTCGTTGAATTATAATATACTTTCCTATATTAAGGTTAACATATTTTGCATTTTGGAGAATTTAATTTCACATTTTTTAACTACAAAGCACTATGCATGTATTTTTTAAACAAGAATAATTATAGAGGACTACATAACTCTGTCGATTAAAGAATTTAATATAGTATTTCAAGCACTTCATATTAATATAAGACTTCCGTACGTATTGATGTAATTCTATATTTCTTTTCTCATGCATACGAAAATATGTCATCGAATGTTAATTTGAACGTGCTCTATATATTATAAATATATGGAATTTATAGTTGAAATTCCAGATTTCTTTTTGTTTTCCAAAACATGTAATTTTACGTATCATCACTACTAGAAAATCGTGACCAAATCATCAGAAAATCAATTGATTTCTGTTGTTTCGAGCACTCCAATGACCGACTTCACTGATTTTTAAACTTTTTGTAAAAATCAACAGTTTGCTACCTACTTTCTGTTGATTTGAATAGTGTGATGACCAAATCAACAGAATTTTAGTGAATCTAGAATCTTTTAGGAATCTTTTAGGAATCTTTCGGAATCTTTTGGAATCCATTGGAATATTTCAGGAATATTTGGAATCTTTTGAAATTTATGTACTCGACTTCGTATGTTTATAAGATTTTGGAATGTTATTATACTATAGCAGTAGGGCAAGGTTGGTATATTGATGCCAAATAATTAATTAACTCTCAAAATCATGAGTCATGATTTCAAACCATTTTCTACTTTTGAGTAAGTCCTTTTTGATACAATATTTGTTGAATACAATTATTGTAGAAGATGTGAATTTTTTAATAAACTTGTGTTTCACTATTAAGTTAATGCCTAGAATTTTTTTGATCAATTCATGTTGCAATTAAAAAGTTATTTTTCAAAAGGTGATTTTTTTTTAGTTTTGGGTAATTTCGGGCACCCATGACAAATAGATCCAATTGGTTTTAAATTCTTTATACAAACTCTAAACAAGATTGTGAACATAATCCCCAAAGTTGAAAAACATCAAAGCACAAAATTATGACTCTCAAAACACTTAAAACATTTAAAACACCCTCATCTGGGCAACATTTAAAACTCCATGGTTGAAGTTCTATGTACTTTGAAAGTTTTTTTAACTTAATCATTCACAATTTAATCTCTAAAGGACCGGGGGGTCTTGAACTTAGCTCTCGTTTTCTTGACTAGCTCTTGTAACAAGCTCAATGCCTTATTAGTGTGGGGTAATTCTGACGATCGGCACCGTTGAAACTAAAGAAGATTTACGTAGTTTTTTTATGAAAAAAAGATCAACAAAATCGCACAATTTTTGAAAAATGCCACCGTTGAAAAGATTGATGGAATTTGTTTGGGGTATTTTGTACACATGCTAAAATCGGATTGTTCAAAAGTGCTCCAAAATTTCTGAAAGCTTTATTGTGAGTAGAAATCATCATTTAAAACATGTGAAAAAAAATTCAAGGAATTTGGAGGTGTAAAGAGAAAGATATGAGGGTTTGAAGTGACGCCTAGATACCCACCGTGCAACTCAAAAAAATCACCAAAAATCGCTCACTTGATGAATTTCCGATCAAGAAGTACCTACAAATTTGGCTCTAAAAAAGAGCCAGGATCTCTTTGTTGCTCATCCTACAATTCAAAGCCCAAGAACCGGAATTTTCTCACTTTCTAGTTCTAAAAGCCGCATGGGGGCTTTACGATCCTTTAGGGGTAAAAAAAAAAAACTCAGCAGACTTTGGCGGCCATTTTGTCATAGTAGAATAACTTTTTTTTTTAAATCTTTGGACTAAGAAAAGCTAGTAAATCAAGTTAAGTTACATCTCCAAAAATCCGTTTGTGATTTTGAGCCTCCATTCAAAAGTTATAGACAAAATTCAGAGTGGGGTAGCAAGGAATATTCTCTTTGTTATTTTCAAACACCCTCTCTAAATTTTGTTTATAACTTTTGAATGGAGGCTTAAAATCACAAACGGATTTTTGGACATGAAACTTAACTTGATTTACCAACTTTTCTTAGTCTAAAGATTTTAAAAAAAAAGTTATTCTACTATGTCAAAACGGCCGCCAAAGTCTGTTGAGTTTGAAAACACAGAATAGTAAGTATATATGTAAGAAAAAAATCATGCATTGTTCATCAAGTTCTAGTGGTGGTGAATTGGTTAGTGAGCAGAGTCATAAGTATGAGGTCTCGAGTTCAAACCCAAGTGGCGACCGTGTGTATATAGCTTGGCTGCCCGGAAGTTCCGGGCTGCCAAAAAAAGAGATTTTTGCCCGAAAAATCCGGGCAGCAAAAAAAATGTTTTTTTTTTTTTTTTTTTTTTTTTTTTTTTTTTCATTTTTTATTTGACCAAATCAACAGAAAAAATCAACAGATTTCTGTTGATGGATGACCGCAACAATGCGACCGAATCAACAGAAACTATCAACTCTTCTCTGTTGATTTGGACGCTGAATTTTCTAGTAGTGCATGCCTCCTGTATACTCATGTCGACTAGTGTTATGTCTTAATTTACTCCAGTAGAACTTGAACGTCCAATAATTTCATTGTTATTTTGAGGAAGGTCATTTGTAATTAATTTTTACATTCTCTATAATTAAATTATCTTTTTTTAACAAAATCTTCTATAAATTTTGATTCCACCCAATTGAATTTTGTGAGAATTGTTTAATAGTTTCATGACTGCATGCATGCGTATTCAAACTATGTTATATTAATTACAACTTTTTATACATTATAATTAAATCCATTGGAAGTTAGCAGTATTCTTCTCTTCTTGTTGAAATGACATGCGGACATAATTATTTTATCTTTTATTCATTAGAACCTTCTAAATATTTTTATTCCGCCTCTTTAAAGTTTAGAAGACTGTTTAATAGTTTCATGACTGCAGGCATGGGTATTTAAGTCATGTTTCATTAATTCCAACGTTCTATATATTAGAATCAGACCCATTTGAAGTTACAAGTATAGTTCTCTTCTTGTTTTAAATTTTTAATAAGAAGACACGCGTACGTAATTATTTTATCTTTTATTAATTAAAACCTTTTAGATATTATAATCTCATTCCATTGAATTGTAGGGAATTGTTTAATAGTTTCATGACTGCATGCATGCGTACTGAAGCTATGTTTAATTAATTCCAACGATCTATACATTATAATTAAACTCATTGCAAGTTAGGAGTATTGTTCTATTCTTGTTAAAAAAGACATGCGTACGTAAATATTTTACCTTTTCTTGATTAGAACCATCTAAATATTATAATTCCACCTGTTTTAAGTTTAGAAGACTGCTTAATAGTTTCATGACTGCATGCATGAGTATTTAAGTTATGTTTCATTAATCCCAACGTTCTATATATTATAATCAGACGCATTTTAAATTTCAAGTATTGTTCTCTTTTTGTTTTCATTAGAAGACATGCGTACATTATTGTTTTCATTATTTTATGTTTTATTAATTAAAACCTTCTAGATATTAGAATCCCACTCCATTGAATTGTAGAAAATTGTTTAATAGTTTCATGATTGCATGCATGTGTACTGCAGCTATGTTTTATTAATTCCAACTTTCTATTCATTATAATTGAACCCATTGCAGTTAAGAGTATTGTTCTCTTCTTGTTAAGAAGACATGCGGACGTAATTATTTTATCTTTTAATGATTAGAACCTTATAAATTTTAAATTCCATCTGTTTGAAGTTTAAACCTGGGGAAGTCACTGTCAAGAGTTTAGATAACTATGAGAGAACAAATATAGGGTGTCTTTTATTCATTTGAGATAAACTTATCGGAGACATATTTCAATCGAACGGAAAGTAGATATACATGGGGCTTCGAGTTTATTTCCACATTTTTAGCCCATGTGTACATATGGAAATGTATTTTGAGGCCGTGAGATTTGTACATATATTGCTTGATTTTAGCCAGATAGAAAATGTATATAGGGGTGTTTTAATAAGGGGGATGCACACACGTGATTCCTGGCTTTATTGAATAGTGCACTCCTTGAGACTTCATCTAGCGAAACTTCAAAATTGTTATTTATTTAACTGAAGTATTTAACTTTGAATATAGTAAGGTCGTAAGCTACTTACAAGTCAGGGCACATTCTATTTTTGACGTTAATGACGTTAATGACAAATGAACTATAATTGCCTGAAATATGGGTGATTTAAATATATAACATCATTTACACTATATTTCGAGGTAATTCACTTTAAATTAGATAACATGTATTAGTGATGTCACTACATTCTATTTTTGACGTTAATGACGTTAATGATGTTAATTACAAAATAATGCAATATTAATGTTAACATGTGTAATTGACGTCACTACATTCTATTTTTGACGTTATTGACGTTAATGACGTTAAGAAATTTCATTATCAGAATAATTTCTTGTCAAACCTTGACTCTGTTCTTGCAAGATTTTGCATGGATTAGTTATTGATTTCGTTACAATCGATGCTTCATGAGGTAATTGTGTAGTTGTTTTGAAAATACTTGGAATCTTGACATCCATAACAAGTGTTGGTTGGTTTATTTCACATTCTTTTAATGCTTTTGGGTTGAACAACAAGATTGATTTTTTTTCATGCAGTTTCCTCTTGTTTTGTTTTGAAGAACTTGCCGTCACAGTTCATTAAAATGCATGGACAAAAAATTGGAGAACGTGCTATACTTCGATACCAATCATCGATTATATGGAGTGTGAAGGTCATCACTCATTATTTATCTTCAAGACTAGTGGCGGTTTGATTCGGCAATGGTTGGAGAGATTTTACAACTTTCCATTCGCTCTTGGAGGGCGATACGTTGTCGTTCTTTCTTATAGCAAATTCTAAATTTGAAGTGTATCTAAAGGGTGGAAGCTCTCGTCAATCAGCGAAAAAACGCCCACGTAATTTTGAAATTGCACAAAAGAAAACAAAGTAATGTCATGAAAACATAGGCTCCACTTCCGGCCATAGCCCTTCATCCTGTAGTTTGTCAAAATTGCATCTCGTCGAACCGGTGAGAAACTTGAATTTCATGTCCAAAAATTAAGGATTTGTAAAAAACAATGCATGCAAAAAGTGTTTGGATTATGTACTTAGTGAAGCATTTCACACTATATTTATAGGGAATTCAGTTTAAATTAAATAACATCAGTCACTGACGTCACTAAATTCTATTGTTGACGATAATAACGTTAAGGACAAATGGAATTTAATTGTCAAAAATCTTTGGCTACGTCTTTGGCTTGGACGTGCTCTGGATTACGAACGAGTCGTCGACCATATACACATTCAAGTCCAATGGCATATATGCATACAGTTAGCTGTACTCACTAATATTGCGTATACGAGTATCCGATCATCGTCAAGGCCATGCCAAAAGGCATATTATGTACTGAACACACTGTTCTCTTTAAGGTTTTAGGTGACAAAACATAACTATCTACTGCATACTTATTTTGCATAATTTTTTTGGAAAATCATGTTATGGTCTCTAAGTATGAAGTAATAATAGAACTTGACATAAACCAATTATGCCATCAAAAGAAAACACAATATCTTATTTTAAATATCCATATCGTACAAATGATAGTCAATTAGCTCAAAAACCAAGGAATATGTGGATGGATGAAACACTACATTGGATGGTGTCAATAGAAACAATGTATGTCATAAGAGAATTTTGTACATTTTTGGAGCGCCCCAAAGTATAGGGATCCAAAATGTTGTGCAATGTTGCAAAATTATTTTCAAACTATTAATAAAAATTAAGATAAATTGGGCTTGGTTAATAACCCCTAAATGACAGAGGGGGTAAGGACAAAACCTAAATGTGTGATATAATTTTACTTCTAGAACTTTGATCACAATTTGGTCTAAAATAGAAAAAGAGAAGCATGAAGTTTAGTAATTAGCTGTACAGTCGAACTTTTCAATATACTTTCAAGTCTTCATTTAATGGTTTTAGAAGCATTTTCTTTTTAATATTCATCAAAATTACAATTTTTATTTTTAGAATTAGAAATTGGAAATGATTGGTTCAAACTAGACATTCCATTCTATAATTCAATAAGTAAAATTTTCAAATGAGAGTACATCATCACTTTTTGAAATAGAAAGTTTTATAATACTATGACTATATTGAGGTCTTTGTATTTTGAAAAATCCTATTAGAACCTCAAAAGTGGAAATGAATAATCCTAAACTGCACTATAACATGTTGTCTTCCCATCAATTCCGACAAAAAATCAAAACTCAAAAAAAGTCAATTCTTGATCATGGGCAATCACTTCTCTTTGGCCTGCGTCCAAAAATTGGTTGATCAGTCACTAACGGATTAATCCCAAAGTTGAGCAACAATTTTGTATTATTGAGAACCATTGCTCTAAATAGGTCAAAAAATTTAAACTAACAAGTATTGATGATTCCACCTGAGATCGTGGATTTTGACCAAATAGGAAAAACAACACAAGTGGTTTATGTCAAGTTTCATTCTTAGTTCAAAAAGTGAGACCTTAGGGATGATTTTCCAAAATAAGTAGAATCAAATAATAGAAACCATACCATCTAGTACTACATGTTATTCCAATTTCATTCCAATATTTTTTTTACAATTATGTTAATTCATGATTTTAAATTGAATTTCAAGAGAAAACCTTGCGGAATAAACTAAAAAATATTAAAAAAATATATATGATCAATCCAATTGTACAGATGTAATCTTCACATTGACATTTACAACTTTGCATTGTACATGAATTTCATTTTTGGTTTTCATCAAACATTTTATAACAAATATTTGAAAACCGTGTTGATCTGCGACGTTAAAGGGTTAAGCTTTGTTTATATTTATACAGTGATGCACTATTAATAATATCCCATGTTCTACAAAGAAAGTTTAGAAATAGGCTCATCTTGCATTGAAGCTTCGCTATGCTCCTCCGCTCTTTCTTTTGTCACGCACTTTAGGGTTTTCTCTCTTTCTATCATCACACAGTTTTTAAACTAGTTAAAAATACTCATTTAATGAATATAGAAGCATTTACATTTTAATATTCACCAACAATACAATTTTATTTTCAAAATTTGAAATTGGATATGATTGGTAAAATCAAGACATTCTACTCAAAATTTTATTTGAAAAATTCCTTAGAGAACTTCAATATTACAATGAAATGCAACAAACAACACTAGAACATTATCTGTATCCCTAATTCCGACAAAAAAATCAAAACTCATGAAATATCATTTCCTGACCATGGGCAGTGATTGAGCTGTTAGCGCTGCGACCTGAAAATGGTCAATCAGTCATCCCGGGGGGTTCACTGGGCGTTCGAAGTAGAGATATAGGTGAGAACAAATGTAGGGTGCTCTAAAATCCTTCAGAGTAAAAATTAGAAAATTATTACTCATACCATAGAGGTCATAGAATGTGTTGTGAGGGATTATAAGTAACATAGTATTCTCCTTATGTAGTCATATTTGGGTTTAGGTATTCATAAGATACCCCCCTTTATATTAATTTTTTTTGCCAAAATTTGGGGCCCGGTACAAGTACCATGCCACGTCAACATCATACTGGGTGATGTGAGGGGCCTGTAAAATCTGCCTAAACTGCCACATCATCCGCCACATCATGAAGGTGACCGGTGGTTTAGGTTTAGGGTGCGTGGTTTAACTTGGACCGTAGATCTTCATGGCAGATCAACGGCTGGGGTCTTCATGGATTTCGAGCTCGTCTCCCTGTTTTTTGTTGAAGCTCCGGCTTTAGGGTTGTTGGTTTCTCATGCATTAGGCTGAGTGTTGTTGTTGTCTATACACGGATGTTTTTGGAGCTTCAGCGAGGGTTTACGCAGATACATGTTTTTTACGTCCTTGCAGCTTTAGTCTGGGTTTTTTATGTCCTAGCGGTGAGTTTACATTGTAGCTCTTGAAAGCGATTTAAAGCTCTTTAATGAGGCCTTAAAGCCGTTCGCAAACTTAAAACCCTTCAGTCCTAACACTCACCACTCTAATTGACATCGACGATGACGATGCGATTTTCGACGAGCCTTTCACAATATATGTGAGTAAATTTTATGCTTGTGTTTAGGGAATTGGATTTGTAAATTCTTAGTCGGTTTGCATGATGATTTCTAAAGTTTGATTATCCTTTGTTGTAGTTTGAGAAATACATCTTCACCCATGCTTCGCCTTTTGATTTGAAGACAAGCATTCAGGACTTTTCATAATCCTTTCAATCCTCCCCAAGGATTACTTATTTACGCTAGAGCATTGGTAATAGCCTTTGCCAATGCTAGCTCTAACAATTCCTTCAACTCTTCCACACTACTCGTGACCTCATACTTTGATCTCCAAGCTTCAGAATCAGTGCTCTGTTGTGTTTTAGTGTTTTGTTTTTATAATTGTAAAATGATTTTGGAACTTTCATAGGGTCTCAGATCCTCTACTACTTTTCCTAATCTAATATATTCTCGACTTCTTGCTTTAATTCCTTACCTTGAAGTTTGAATAATGAATTTCTTTAATTTGTACCTCCAATTGAAGCCCAAAGATGTATGCCCATTCAATACTATGAGTAGAGATGAAGGACGAACACTCGGACCAACCAATCGATATTTCGATGTTATTTACCTCTACTTAATCCCTACAGTTCCTTCACCACGTCCAACATTCATATCAACCGCTTCATTCCAATATGCCCAATGTGATTCTATCTAGAACCTCTCACATCATTACAAAATATCTAACTCCTCTTACTCAAAGACACTTTTCTCTAAGTTAGCATAAAGTTTTTTTTTCCTTTAATTACTCAAACACAAGCCTTTAGTGTTAAATATGTTCATCTTGGTCTTAGAGAACACTAAGATGTCATCAATGAATACTACTACAAAAGAATCAGTCACTTCATAGAAAATACCATTCATGAAAATGACAAGAGCATTGCAAAGCCGAAAAGACATCACAACGAATTCATAAGACCCATACCGTGTCCTCATACTCATCTTAAACACATTCTCCTCACTTAATGATAGTTGAATTGTAAATCAGTCCGACTAAAGAACTTAAATAATGATAACCTATTTAGCAAGTTATCAATACTTGGCAAAGGGTAATTGTTCATTATGATTATTTTGTTAGGGCCCTAAAATCTATGCACATTCATAGATTGCCATCCATTTACATATAAAAAGGTATCAACGTTCCGAATAATGAATTACTTAGTCTAATGTATTCACTTTCTAAAAGTTCATCTAAGTTCTTGCAACCCTGCTTGATTAAACTGGTACGACGACTTGTTTTGAGACGTTGCACCGGGAATGAGTTTTATTTTATCATCCGCTTCTCTTTGAGGTGGTAACTCATCTGACAACTCATTAGTTAGCACATCATCACACTCATTCAATAATTTAAACAAACTTCTACTTTAGAAGACCTCATACTTTTGGAGGCCCACACTTTTATTTCTTAGGAACTCAACATCTCTCATCATGATGACATATTTCTCTTCTAACTATTGTTTCACTTATTTAACTACATCGATACCAAGATCATTTAAGACTGGTTTCCTAGTGAACCTTAGTTCTTCGAGTTTTCCCTTTCCGTTCACCATCAGCAATGATACACTAGAGACCTTCAATTTGGAAGTAGATTGGTGATACAATAGAAATAGTGAACTGGAAACTCACTACACTACTTTTTGCTAATAGTGAAGGTGGGTCTATAGTATGAGAGGGTAATTAGTGAAAGAGACACTAAACTATATGGTACCAAGCAACTTTCATTTGTCCACCCCCCTCGCATGCAAAAATCTACACTATACTTGCAATTTCAAAATGACACCACAGGCTCAAAAATCCATGAAATCACAAATGGAAAATTGGATTGGGAAGGTAATCACGTCTAGTTTCATAACATGATAATTTTTTACATTGAAATACTCAAATCATACAACAATACCGTAGTTTACTAGCAGGTTCGACAGAAAATAATTCTAAAAACAGACGCCTAAAATTTCGAGAAATTATTGGCATCTTTTGCCAAATATTATATAAATTATAATTCAAAATTGCCGAAAAGTGAGAATTTTTTACTTTTCACTAGGTTTTAACTTAGTTGGGAGGCTTGTGTGAATTTCAGTGGAGAGAAGGTGCTCCTTTTGTAATCAAGCCCGCTTACATTAGTCCACAAAGAATATGGATTAAGAAGTAGCAAGACTCTAGGTGAGGCTTTTGAAATGTGTTGTGCACAGATTTTTGGAGTTCAATTGAGCATAGAAGATGAAGTTTTATAGAATTGTGTCTAACTAATGAAAGTTGAGAAATCAAGCCTTCTTCCACCTCCAACAAGTTTTGTGTCAAAATAAGTCTTTATGCAAAAGATATGGACAAAACAACACAACATTGTAAAGGTCAATGTATCAAAATGCGTTCCTAACAGTTTTTTGAAGGTCATTTGTGCATGGAAGATCAACTTTTTTGGAACTGTTTTGTTCTAAGAAAAGTTTAGAAATCAAGTGATCTTTCACCTCCAACAAATTTTATGTCATTTGAAGACTTTATGCAAAAATTATGCGTGTTATAAAAATAAAGACTAACTAGGTGCTTCACCTCAAAGTTCACATATCCCACATGCATTGTTGGATACAACTCCACTCCACTTGTATAAACCACAGAGCATTCTTGACTCTCTCCACTCAAATCTTACATGTCAACCAATGAAAGAGAGTTGGACTTGACAACAAGCCGAATTTTTAGAAATTAAAGGAGAAAACTGCCGAAATTATTAATATACTACTTTTAGATGCCGAACCTACTTTTTGAACTTTAATTAATTATTAGGCAGCAAGGTACCGAACTTGCTAGTAAACTACGGTAGAAATTTTTATGACACACTATATACCATGAAGTGCTACCACTAGGGTGGACGAATGAGAGTTGCCTGGTACTATACAATCAGTGCGAAATGAAGATTTCAGCCATTCAGTAAAAATTTCAGCCCACGCCAATTTCATGTTTTTATAAAATAGAGCGTGTCTTTGGGATTAGTACCACACGCACTATCAGCAAAAAGTACTGTATAATTCAAGTTATGTGCTGTATCCAAACAAGACCTCAAGATAAGCACTTAATTGATGAATGCATGTGAATTAACAACCTTCCAAAACAATGCAAGTAGAATTTTATAGTCCAGAATTGGGGGGTGGAAACGGAGTAAGGTATCTCAATTGGAGTAGCTTTCACCTTTCACCCCCTTGGCTGGGCTTGCCCGGATGTTCTAAACTGGGTTTTCGCCATGGAATTTACATCTGTTTGTGTAAAAGAAACAAAAAACATATCCATGCACAACATGCCCTCAAAAGAGTTATTAGACAAGTAAAATTGCAGTCATGCGTGAACAAGCAAAGTGAATAAGCAAGACTAATGATCAAGGCCTGTACACGGAGGGCAACAATATATCATGTAATTGATTGGACCACAGACAACAGAAGGGGATGACCAAATCCAACACCAGATGCACCAGAATTGGCTGCATCACTAGAATCATGACTGCCTGATTGCGATCTGGAGTTCACCGGTGGCACATATCCCGCTGAATAAGTGGCTGATGTGGTCTTCAAATGCAACTCCGACATCTCTGATAACTCCACTACCTCTGTGGCCTGGAGGAGTTCCAGCAATGTCCAACTTATCCTGTACCGCGAAAGATCGTAGATACCAGGAGCTAGAAAAGCAACACGAAGAGATACCTGAGCAGACGCACCGGGAGCTAATGAATTGATAGAGGTGGATCGCAGATTGCACCAAAGAAATGGAGGAGTAGGAGTTCTATGTACTATATGGTCACTGGAAGCAGCATCTGTTACAACGTTGGCTGTGGCAAGGTCTCCTGCTGGCAAAGTTGAGGTACTTAAAGGTGTCCATCCAAACTGCGTCTCCTGGGCGGATGCGGGTGTACTAGGAGGAGTAACCAAGTCTTGGGTCTCTACTTTGATAGAACCGGTGTAGATAGAGCAATTCCTAACAGTAAGCAGCATGGAGACTTCACAAAAGGGTTGGCTCAGGAAATTGTGGCTAACGGAACTGGGTCCTTCCATCACCCACACAAATGGCTGGGTGCCTTGAACACTGCAATTACAGCGTGATAGCTTTCAGAACATATAAGCAGACTAGTTGAAGAGGAAAAAAAACAGGCATTGCACATAACCCACTGAAGACCCCAACCAAACTCAGCCCGAGAGTTGACAAACGTTGGGTGACGTCACTTTTCATGGGCATGAATGGTTCAAATATTAGTTTGTTACGAAGATGAAAGTTATTCCTGCTGTTAGTTCACCGGTATCATAGAAAATACTACATATAATATCCATTCCATCATTAATCTGAACACACAAAACACTAACTGAGAATGTATGTTTTGAAAATACCTGCAATGACAGATGTGATGTGCTCCAACTCGAAGGCCTGAGTTTGGCACTGTGGCGTCACCCCCACCCTCTTGCTGTTCTGATATTAATACCACGTCAACTGCCCCACCACCTGAGAGATTATTCAAAGAGTCTGACAAGGCTTCAACCGCACCTTTCTGAAATGCAGACATTGTCTCGTTAGTTAACATTAAGAGCAAAAGTTGTGATATTCATGAGCTATAGTTGGTCCATAGATTCCCACCGAGAAATATTTGTAAGAAAAGCATCTCAAAGTAGACAAATCCAACAGTTAGTATGTCGATAAATTTTAGAACAATTCTCCTGAATTAATCCTTGCGGGAATCGCTTTCTTATAACTTTAAGGTTTAGGAATAATGAGAACAAGTGATAAAATTGTACGAGGTTGAAACAGGATGGCATACACAAACTATCTCGTATAGCAGCTTAAAACAAGTGGCGGTGACTGATGGACAAACCTTCTGCTGAAGGAAGTAAGGAAGGGGTGTTCGAGGCTGGTGCAGCTTTTCGAGCACATGGAAGTCAGCAAGGGGACCTGCTGCTATGTCAATGAGCGGCTCCCTGCTGCTGGGAGGTCCCAAGCCTATGTTACTCACTTCATTTGTGTTCGACTTGCCCACACACTGTGCCACCAATTTGTAAAACGATTAGAACTTCTTCATACATTAGCCAAACAAAGCTATACAGAAGTCAGTACCATTCAAAAGTTGCAAACCTATAAACAGGTACTAAGAAGATCAGGAACTCTGATTTCGCATTGTAAAGAAAAAAGATGCTTAGAAATATGACGCTCACAATCTAAATAATGCTTAGAAGAATTCAATTAGCTAGTAATATGGGATGTAGTGCCATGCAACAGCACCAAGCAGATTCAAGCAATAAGTAGGGAATTGGTGATGCTAACGCTTACGTTCAGCTTGAAAAAGAGAGACAAGGTCTGACTAGCGGGCAAGAGCTGTGAAGCAGTAACAGACGAGGACAGAAAGGCCGCTTTATCTTCCGAGTGCCTGCCGGCGATTGCCTCCTTGTCTAAGACAGGGGGTAATAAAGGTGCCAAGCTCCAACAGTCTCCAGTGCAAGAGACTTGGCGCAACCAAAAGCTCTCTGAAGCATTTTGGTTCTTCACATCCAAGCGTAACAAGAACTGTTGAAGATGGATTGGGGAGGGAGAGATTTGAACAGATACTTTTAATGATGGAACCACCTGTACAAATATAATGCATCTGAGTTTGCATGCAGAGAGGAAAGATGAAGTCCTCATGATGAGGCTGAAATAGGAAACACGCCTGCCTACATTCATCTCGGATAGACCAAATCATTTACAAACCGGAAGTTCATGTATCACTAGCAGAAACATCAACGCAGCCAACAATCGTTCAAAGTTGTAAATTTAGAGCATAACAGGCAATAAACCAAACTAGCGTTGACAGAGCACACAACGGCAGACACAGGTGAAGGTGTTCCATCGCACCATGTAACAAAAAGATAAAATTCTCAATGTGAACACGTACCTGAATGCTTTCAGTCATTCGCACAGTTCGATACTTCAGACCAACACTAGTACTGTCGGATTCATAGTATATAATGCTGTTGAGGGATAGTGTGCCCGGCTGCCTTGCATGGAGCCACAACGGCCATAGTTCTGTAGAACCCCCCTCCAGCAATGTATCCTGTTCCACAACCGAGTTAATATGCTGGTAACATGGCATACCAGACCTATTCACGACGGGATACAGAAGAGAAAAAACGACCAAAGTCTTCGTGCATGATCCAAATAGTGGTCAAGTATGTAAAATAGAATATTGTGTAGCAGGTATAAATGTCGTATTCACATGCTTGAAGTCGTTTCCAAACTGATAATGTCTCAAGATATGTTATGCCACTTAATGCAAGCCTTGAAAGACTCGATTTAAAAATCTAAAGAATTTAGATGACTAAAAACTTCGAAGGAAGAACCTCAGACTGAATACACGGTTTGGATTGGAGTTGCAATTGTATACGGACTAACCTCTGGAAATGAAAACACTGAAGGTCTGTTCTTCAACTCAGCAATATCCAGCTGCTTCAACTCATGTTGGCCTTCCTTACCTGCTTGCACTTCCAGGCAACTCGGAAATTCCATATCCAAGTCTCCGGCTTTCCCGACCAGGAGAACGTTAGGGTGACTTGTCTTGAATTTGATTCTCTGTAAATTCAACATTTCGCCAAAGAATGTCAAACTGGTGCTGAATGAAATTCTTGGAGACCATAATCCCAGGATCTACCACTATATTTTAGGACGAAAACCACTGCTAAACTCAGGACAACAATAACTACAGCCCATAAAACTATTGCGTATCCTCCTCGTCACCAACAGCTGTAGCAGGATGCAATTTATGATCAGACATTCCACCAGTTTTCGACGACAACGGTGAAGACTTCAGCAAGCTAATACATGAGAAGGATTTGTAAAACCATTATACCAATTCTTAATATTTATACAGAGTGAGGGCCGCCACATTCTCGAAAACGTGGCTGGACAGTGCAGAACTCGAAGTTACAATGTGGAGGAATTGACTGAGACCAGTTTAGAAACATGAAAAAGGTCCTGGCGCCAAAGACCTCACAATTCCAAAAAACGGAGTCTTTATAGCACTCAATTGGATCTCATTTCACATTGGACTTACTTTCACAGAAATCTTTGAGGGGTTGTAGAGTTCCAGCACAACACGATGAAGCTCCCCAGTATTGACCTTAGTTGGAAGCTCGTGCATGGAAACCTCTAACCTTGGCATATGCTGCATTAATCATGAACATCCACGTTCATTACATTGCAGACGCAAGCAAAAAGCCGGAAGAACAAAATGTAACAATTAAGTCACATGCTTATTGATGATTGCTATTGCAACTTGAACATTGTTAAAGACACCCTCAGAACTTGGAAACAAAAGGACTAGTACTTAGGATGCAACGTCTCCCACTCTCCCTCAGCATGGTATCACAAAGGATTGACTAAGTCAAGACTTCAGAATCGTACCGGCAGAATATGAAATTTTAGGCGTTGATTAGGCGGTGGATTACTCCTGGCTCCACTCTTGGACGTCGTGATCTGCGGTCCTGAAATTGCAAAATCCCGATGCCCTGTAGCTATTCCCGCCAATACCCATCGTACGCCAATCACCTTCAGCACACCCTCTCTCGATGGCTTTGCCTTTAAGCGAACCTGCAATTTGGACCACATATCGACACACGAAACTCCATCAAAAATCTCTTGCACTAATTAAAATTTATATTTGCAAGTACTATCTGCAAAACACAACAAGGCCACTAGGGAAATCCCGTTGACGGGAAATAATAGCAACACTTCCCAATAGCAAAATAATAACAAATCATACCACTTTCTTTTCCCCCGCTTGCAGTTGAAACAACTCCTCAGGAAGAAGAACAGGAGATGTTGTATCAACTTTCATAGCACCAACTGTAGACTCCAGATTCTCTTCAACGTGGTTTGAAGTTTGGTCCTCACTGTGAGCCAAAACCGTGAATCAGAACTATTATATCATGTAAAATATTCTATTTGTGTGAGTTAAATTATCTAATATATGCACCACCTTCTCTCCACTCCAAGAAACAAACACTGGAAGAATATTAGAATGCATTCCGATCACTACGAATAGGAAAGTAATCGAATATTTAGGATTCCATTCCATAAAGTACCAAAAAATTGCTAGTAGTAGAGCATTAGGTTTGAAACAAATCTGCTCATGAAAGGCACTATAAACTATCAACCTTGATCCAAGGGCGCCTTCCTTGGTGTCTGCTTGAGCAGGCATTCCTCGAAACTCTGCAGGACGAATAAAATCGAATTTGTCAAGGACATGGAATGATGGGATATAACTGATTGGTATAAGTACAGCAGTCAGCAACGACACTGACTGCAAACCATAGTAAAAACCATGCTAAATCAAAGTACAGAAACAAATACGTTTGGTCTCCTAATCAGGGTCACTGCAATGACAAGCGCAGCAGTTTGCGTAACTAATTGCGTCTATTTTTAGCTTTATGTCAGTCAAAATTCCAGGCGATGTATTTTACCAGGTTTGTTTCCATTGCTGTCGTCAAACTCACAAGTTAGACAAACGGACGAGACATCGATTGGAATTTGAAGAGGGTTACTGAACTCCACATCCACCCCGATTTCCTCTGCAATATGATGAAACGCAACGGATTATTTAGTTATAACTCATAAGGTTTCAAGCTCCAGAAAGGAATTTTAAAGACTGTAAAAAATTGATGAATAATTATATTAATACAATTGACATAACTTGGGAACTTCAACCCAAGATTGAACAAGAAAACCAAGGCCAGTTCAAAAAATTGAATAGCTACTACTGCTTGCATTTTCATTTTCGCTGCCCAAGGGGCGTAAGAATGGCACAGGAAGCGCAAAATCAGAACTTACCGCCAGCAATACAAACATTGAAGTCTATGGCTTGCACTAAAGATTTAGGAGCATCCATCCATGTATGCAATGGAACTACAACAGAAGGTGTGAGCCCCTCCTCCACCAGTGACCATACATTTTCTGCTTTTGCTGCCTGCATATCCGCACCAAGATGAAATTATTTCGTTCAGATAAATTAAAAATGAGATGAAAATAAGAATATGATCAGACAACGAAATTCAAGAATAGAATGAGTAGCTCTTGACCATCACTGAAACGGAAACCATAACCTGCATGAAGCCAACAATGATAATGTATTTGATGTGAAATTGACATGTAATTGAATGAATACAATTGAATTCGACGAGACAGAAAGTGGTATCACTTACAGCAGAAGATGATGAATAGGTCCTATGGTCCTCAAAATGCACATGCACGTGCTCCGCATTGATAGCCGGCAACTCCAAATCCAGAACTTGGTCCTTCCCTACCGTGTTCTACAACAAGCCACGCACTCAGCTTACTTCGCAGACCAACATCAATCGGCAACATCTAACCTACATGCACATGAACATCATCAACACACGACTTCAGCGAAAAGAAAAACACGTGATTTACCAAGCCTTTAAAGATAAAATAATGGCTCTAAAACCCAAATTTCACAACGTGATAGGTGTACTTCAAGTTGAGTGTTCCATGTGAGAAATTTCTGCAAAAGATTTCACACTATACAGATTAACATCAGCCTCAGAAATTCACCTCAACAATATAAAGAAACTCCCTCAAAAAGTTTGATTGATTTGCAGGTGACTGATGACTGCATGTCACCAACTTCATAAAATGCAAAATTGCAAGATCGTGATTTCCCAGAAAGTGTGAAAGCCTGCATTTTGGAATTCAAATTGCATATTGATTGTCAGACATGCTTCTAGAGAGTTTAGAAAGAACTTTGAAAGCAGAATGCTCGGACGTACCAAAGAATGGAATGGAATTATGTCGGTCAATGGAATAGATCTATGATAAAATGATTCTTGAGACTATTAGAAGTACATATCTACATGCAAAAAACCAATACAAAGGAAAAAGGAAAAAGTAAAAGGCAGTCATTTCATTGCCTGCCAAGATGGAAATGGACATGGTCGCTGATGTATTTCCAACCCTGACCTTCAAAGATGCTCAAGACACTCCTATAAACACGCATAGCATGCTTCCTCTGCACAAATATTCACCTTCTCAATAATTTGCATCCAAAGATCATGTCTCAAAACTAGAAAAATGTTCTTAAATAATCGTATAATCTACCAAAGATGAAATAGTCGAAGTCCTCTACATTAGCACAGCTGGACTAAGTGACCTTATAGTACAAGCTCTTCAAGAGTTTAAACCATGAAATTGTAAACTCTAAGAGGAGAAACTAAGAACTTAAGAATACCTGGGAACATACGGTATATCGATTGCCAGCCAGTACCATATGAAAGCCATACTTTCTTAGCATAGGTGCAGAAACCCTTAAGAAACAGTAAGCAGCTTGTTCCAAAAGCACTCCTGCACGCAAGCTCACACCTTGTCCTCCTTCAATTTTCAACATTGCAGCTCGGAAAAGAACATTTGCACCCTCCCGGAACTGACCCCTTGCTTTGTGCATTTCTGCCAGCCAAATTGATGTCCGTGTTGCATACTTAGTAGTTAAACCCCCACATTTCTGTGTCAAAGAAGGAAGAAACTTGTCATGGTTATATTCTAGAGTACCGAATTACACAAGCCTACCTACTACAAAGTCTCGAACAAATCATTGACATGAAGGTCCAGCTTATGGAACCTACATTTCAATCGCATGTACATCCTGTCCGTTCTGTGCAATTAACTTCTATACATTCACATTACACAAGGAAGTACACGGGAAACTTTAAAAACAACGAGAAGATTAAAATCACCTCACTCACCATTAGAATGAGAATATTATACTTTATAAAGAGCCGCTGCAAGTGATAACCCTGAGTGCCTTTAAATTCTTCTGGCTTTTATCACAGGACCAGCAATGAAAAAATTAGTAGAAGGTTGTCACCTGATATACATTGAGAGCAGATTCCAAAGATGCTTCTGCTTCTCTTCGGGATTGATCCATCATGAACAGACACAACCCTATCATTTCCTGAAAACATAACAATTGGATCTTTGTCAGAGAGCAGGCTCAAATGATAAGCCCAGAGATGCAATGGCAATTGCAGTATATGGGATACGTCGGCAGAACGTTTAAAATTGAATACCACGACAACTCCCTCACGAAATCCCCAATGACCCTATCAGATAAGCACGGACAAATCAACAGCATTAATTGTCTGCAAAAAAGACTACATAAATTTACCTCCACCACAAAATTCCGTTAGACCAGGGAAGCAAGAAAATTGGGACAAGATTTGGGTAGCACCCAAGGTACCGAAATGATGTAACAAAGATAGTAATAATCTACAGCAGTGGTATTCGTAAAAGACACCACTGACCTGGACCCCTGCATAACGTTTCCAAGCCTTGTCGGTCTTATAGTCACTTGAAAGCAACCGGTAATTTTGAAGTGCAAGGTCATAGTCCCTTAGCATGAAGGCATAGTCAGCCAAGACCCGAATCTGTGATTCCATACTGCTAAATGTATACCTGAATTAGCAAAACCATTACAAATTAAGAACAGAAGGACAAATTGAAGATACTTTCAAGTCTTAACAACATTACTGTACGAGTGATGTGCACAGATTGAATAATTTCTTGAACGATTGATTCAATACTTCCAAATCCAGAAACAGGAAAAACCCCACACAAGCGCCACAAGTCAAACTCACTGGGCACCAGCTTGAACATCAGAAGTTTCTTCTTTACCCTTCCGCCACCATAAGTTTTTTAATTGATTCTTAAGACCTCTTCTGGTTGCTGAAACCTGACATATACACAGTTTCAGACTAAGCAGCAACAGGAAAAGCACGAGTAATAATTGGACAAGCCAATTAAATAATCTCATTGCATTCTCGCATCATGATAACAATAGGTAATCTACATGCTGAATGAAACGTGCATCTCAAAAAAACTGGCGGGAGATCGTTCTCATAAGAAAAGTAGGTCAGCTCGTTCTCAAAAATACATGTGCTCTGACAAGGATTAAATATGCATGATAGAATATTCCACAACTACACGAGAGCTCTTGGAAAAAAATAACAAAGATAATATAATATCGCTGACCTGTTGGTTAAGCATTCGAATTTTCTGCTCCATGTGCGGAATAATCTGCTTCAATGTCAAATCTAGCACAAAATCTGATATCTGCCAAGAAATAGAATATCATTAGAATCAGTACAAACAAACACAACAAAGAGGATAGAGTAAACCTATTCTAAATATTATTTTTCTTCACATACATCCTTGCAGAACACAGAACAATCCAATGGAGGTTTATCAAAATGCAACATCAAGGCTTCTGACAAGCAAGCAGCAAAAAGTTCTCTAAAGAGTAAAACGACATAAGTACATGAGAGAGACAATTTAAACATCAAATTATATCAAATGCTGGTAGACTGGCTATAGGCTCCACAGTACAAGTTTACCTCTGCTACATCATTCTTGTTCAAACACAAGCCTGGTCTCTTTTTTGACACTTCTGAGTCGCCCACCTTCAAGACACACGTGCACGAATTAACCATACACAAAGTCAATAAAGCTTCAATTTCGTAGCAACATGACCACATATTATCTATCTGCAACAGAACCTGGTCACGAAGATAAGACTTGCACGTGCTTACTGAAAATGAAAGCTCAAGTAACAAGGAATCCCAAACATTTCATACGAACATGTTCAGAAAAAACACAGCATTCTGGAATGCAAAGGCAAGAGCCAAATTAAAATCTGCAACCCTTCAAGTCAATTAAAGCCATAACAAGGACACGAAATTCCTCCAAATATTAGATCATACCTGCTTCGATTCAGCAGAGCTAGCCACAATTGGTTGTAGCAAGCATCCAGACCAAACATCATCACAAGGTGAATCAGAATCAACGGGGCAAGAGTTAATACTCAGAATCCCACAGTTGTTCACTCCAAAGGTACCTCGCATCTCCAACAAAATTTTGTTGGACCTGCACGCACGCAGACATAAAGGAAATTAAACAACAGATTAGCTTCTAACGTAGAACTGGAACGTCAAATACAAAGACAATCATAAGCAAGTACTTCGATACAAATCAACCTATTAGATGGACTCTAACAACACTCAACCTAGTCCCGTGAAACTAAAAATATGCCCGGGTAATGAGAGGAATTGGATGCCACGTGCACACAATTCCAGTAGAATTTCTTTGCCACAGAAATAAAAATAACATGATGGTCAAAACTCTGAATACCCGCACCGTAAGCGTAGGCTCTAAAATAGCAGTTTCATGGATGTCTGGGAGGCATTTGATCGAACAGTTACTTACTCATCCAATGGACCATCCTGAACATCATGCAACAGAACGTAATGCTTCAAGACCTTAGGGTCCATTGCACCATCCTTCATGAGAGTAGGCAGGCAGTCTGGGTTGTAAAGATCCACAAACTGCGTCAACGGGCTCTCGTCCTTGGATGATACCACTAAAAGACCTGCCACCTCACAAAATAGGTTGAACTTCAACCAACTGCCAGCATAGGACATTGCAAAATACAGGTCTTATAAAATTAACCAGAGATGAGAATATAAGATTGCAGAGCAGGGTAAGATAGCAGATGATTTCAAATATTATAAGAGTAGATCTATGGTGCTTAGAACATAAAAGAAACACTGACATGCTATAGGATGGTCGATTGCTTCGTGATCTGAGAACGCCAGAGTTCGCATGTAATCTCGGCAATACCGTTGAAACCACGATGCTTGTGTTTCAGACTCAACCACTGCCATACCACAAACAAATGAAGTGATGATTCGATAGAAGTTAGTCCAGCTCTCACTTTTATACACTCAAAGAGGTGTCATTGTAGAGACAAGCCTCAAGCTAGAAAAACCAAAATGGTTCACTGTAGCAAAAGGCTTTGCTCATCCCCAAATGATAATAAATCTAGGTTTAATTGCCACTCACTTTTCTTTACCACGTCAATGTCCTTCGGATCTCCCAAAAGTGCTGCAGCAGCTTCGTCGCTAGCGTTACCAACACACTCCACAAGATAATCTTCAGCTACCTGATACAGAAGCAAACAAATTCAATGTTATACACAGAACCAACTTCATAACAATTTCATCAACATTGCCAATAATTACTCATCAAGAAACACGGCCATGATGAATTACAACGCATTGGATGTAAAATATCGAAAATCCAGATCAATTTCTTTTTGAAGAACCAAAAGGCAATGTGACCAACACCTAACTCCAAAAATCAACCAAAAAAAAATCTCTAGATTTGTTTCTCTCCATTTGTAGATAATCACAAAATTAGAAAAATGCCTGTTTTCCTACCTCAGCACTGGGTTGGACAATATCGGCAGCATAAAACATCCGGAGCTCAAAATCTTGTAATCTGTAAGGCAACTCACTGGCTGTACGCACTGGAACTGTAGCCACACTCGCAGTCAGAAAATCTCATTTAATTTATTCCCACATTGTTCATTTGCACATGATTCTGAAGCACGCAACAGAAAAGACCTGGGATGCATTTGAATTGGACAATTGTATTACCATCTATTTGATCAAGGACGCAGAACGGGCGCAACAAGTCCACAATGCCGAGCTGATTTTTCCGAGACGTGGCCTCGGCACGAGGGGTGGCCATCACCATGACCACAGGGCTCATGCGCTGCCGCATCAGCTGCGCCAGAGCCATTCCTGCGGCGTCCATTTCGTACCGACCACCTGAATCAATTCCCGTAGTACTCTACATCCACCGCATCCCGACTCCAATCAATCCCTCATCCCTACGCCATTCTCAGATCTCTCCACGTCCTCCTGCACACCAACAACCAGTCTCCAAATTCAAATTTCAACTCCTACACCGTCCACTGTGTATTTTCTGTAGTGTAGGAAAATTGGACCCCCTGGTGTAAATCATCTGTTTGTGTGAAAAATGACACAATCGACACTGTTGATCTTGTAGTATAGAACAAGAGCTTCAAAATGATGTATTGCAATCAGAAAACCGAGATAAATTGAGAAAATGCCACCGGTGCAAACTTCAGTAATTCAGATGGCCATATTGGGCGTTTTAGACGCTTAGGGGTTAACAGATCCCGTCTCCCGAAACCCTAAAACTCCATCTAGTCCACCACGCTATACAACCTAGAGCACGAGCCTTGACATAATCAAAACCTTGATTAATCACTTCCCGCCATGAGAACGCTCAGAAACACGTCACATTGAGCAATCTGGAAGTACTTGATCCCGTATTCACTCCCTCATCAGAAACCCTAATTCTCAAAGACTACAATACATCCACATAAGTTACAATTGCGTAGATCTCCTCCAACTTTACGAATACCTCAATGAACCTCTCCCACTGCTAAAAACGGAAAACTGCACGTACATTGTCTAGTAGAAAAGGCACCATGCGCCAGCAACAGTGCGCCCACGACCCCGTCCCTGCGATTGCTGGAACGTTCAGAGAATTTCACTACATCTTTCCAGACAGTAGCATATCATGACTACACCGAGATTCAACAAATCTAAACCCTAGAGCCCGGCTTTGACACGATCGATACCCCGATTACAGAAACCCTAGTGCACTGCAATTCACGAATTCTTTCGAAAAACAAAAAAATCCTCTGAAACATCATCCCTCCGTTTCCATTAAACGACGCAATCTCATTCTCGAACCTAACAACGAGAAGACGAGTGCCACACGGAAGCAGAATGGCGAGAAAAACGAGGATAGAAATCGGAAATGGCGGTCAAATTCGGAGGTGAAAAATGCTATGAGCAGGGGAGAGAGGGAGGGAGGGAGACAGTAAGTAAAAGAAGGTACCGTGGTGGCCATGGTGCACGATGCGGATTATTGCGGGAGCGATGGAGCGAGCGAGATGCACGAGCGTGCACGAGCACTCACGGCAGTGGCAACAGAGGTTCGCGCGTTTCCACAGAGCCTGAGTGCCTCCCGTTCCCTCTACGACCGGTCACCGGGGTGACCGGTTTCCGTCTCCACCGGGCTGGTTGATTGCTGACATACTTTTGGACTCTGCAGCTGGACTTTGGACCCTTTACCAGGAGACTCACCTATATGGTAGGACATTGAAAAACGAAGAATCTAATACCGTAGTACCATAGCAGGGTCGCCACCCCGTGAACAAATATTTAATTTTTTTTGAAAAATAAGGTTAGTTCCTCAAAAAAATGAATTTTTTGATTTTCAATTCTGAGAAAAAAATGATTAAAAATGGCCCTAAATAGTCCAAATAGCTTAGAAATAGCAAAATATAGCTTAAAATAATTTATTCTATTTTCGTTCTTTTGTCCTCATAATTTCTGATTTTTTACTTCTTCTTTTTTTGAATTATTTTTTGGCAAACCTGCTATGGTACTACGGTGCCGTAGTTGGTCGTGCATTGGCAATCAATGGTCCAAAAATCAATTTTAAGAAATGAAAACCAAATCTTTAGGAATTTTTTTCTTTTTTAAATATATTTTATGTGGTGAGAAAGGGAATCTTAACAAATATTCATCATACATGTGTCGAATAAGTAGCATGGTAAGTCGTTAAGAATTAACTTTCAAAGGACCAAGAATTTATGGTTTGAAAATAATAAACTCATATATATACTTTGAGAGTCTCAATTGAGGAGAATTACCATTCGCTTTCCTTTATACAATGGGGCTTGCTTTCATTAATGCCCAAAAATAAAATAAAATAAATAAAAATCAATTAAAGAAGCAAGGATTATTGGTTCGAAGATAGAAAATTCAATTCATTGTATTGTGAGATAAAATTCAAATGGGGACAAATTTTATGTCTTCAGTTAATCAATGAAGAACATTACACATGTTGGTCATAGAAGAAATACTCTTGTGAGATAAAATTCATATGAGGACAAATTGTATGTCTTCGGTTATTCAATGAAGAACATTATACATGATGGTCATAGAAGAAATAAAACTAGATAAAAGAAAAGACTATGTATATGAGTTACTTCAAAATGCTTAAATCTATATATAGAAATTAAATTTATTTTGGTTCTAAAATAATCTAAAACCTGATAAGGACCAGAAGGTATAAAAACCTTCATCTTTTATTCAAATTTATCTTTATTCTTTTATTTAATTTACATTCAACTTCTTGCTTAAAGCTATTTTGGAAATAAAATTAAAAAGAAATGTAAAATCCCTTGATTTTTGCAATCAAAGATATTAAATATGGTGATTTGAAATTATTTATAAAAATTGAATTTGAATTTTCTTTGTCAAATCAATATAGAAGCATTTAACTTTGAAAACATATTAAAAAATTATAGATTTTTTAAGTACACAAATGTTGGTATGGTTGGTCAAAATTATGAGAGCACCAACATCGTATAAATAGTGCACGAAATTGCTTGTTTAATGTGATGTAGGTCATAAAATTATTACATATATTAAAAAAGTTGTAGACATACATGCACATTCTAATTTTTCAGCACTTGAGAAAGCATGTAAGTACTGAAGTTTTCAATTGTACAAATGCAAACTAAGTCAACTATATTTTGGTTCTTAAGATACCGTATGCTGTTTTATAGAATTTTCAAATTGAATTAAAACAAAGTTGAAAGTTGTATATGACATTGAAAGTATTTAACCCTTAACTGCCTAACTATGCAAATTATGCATGATGTACATAATTGCAAGTTCCTCATGAATGAAAGGAATTTCGCAGTGTGATTTTTTTTACATTAACTTTTCATATAGTTACCTATACATTAGTGAAGTCAAATTAGGAAAAAAAATCGAAACTAAATTTACTAGGTCCTTCCATTCTATATGTGCTTCCATTTCGACAAATTAAATTCCAAAATTTTGAGCTATAAAACGAGCACTAAATCCATTCTTCAAGGCTAACATACAAATGAAAGTTGTAGGTGGTGACTCTTCCATGACATCCATATGGTTGGATTAAGTAATAGTGTCGAAATATGTTTTAAATTTGATTTAAAAAGAGATTGTTGTTTTAATTATATGATAAATACAAAAATACTCATTATTTTACAAATTTTGGAATGATTGGCCAAAAGTGCATAATGTATTGGACAACATTGAATCAACTTTTGCGTAACGTGCAATATTTCAAACTATGAAATTATCTTTTGATTGCTTACAAAAAGATCCTAAGACACCTCTATCGAACCATTATAAAACTTATGTGAACTACTTCAACACTATTGAAGCATAATGATTTGAACCAATCTCAATGAATTAGAAGATGAGAGTATCAAAATTGCAATCTTAGTGAATTTTCAAAGTTTTTTCTTGTAAATTCATTGAAAAATATCTAGGCATTTTATTTCAAATTCAACCATACAGATGTCTTCTAACTATGATGTCTTGCATATGCTTTTTAGAGTTGAAGTTCAAAAAGTTAAAGAAGCCTCATTTTATAATACATTTAGGTATTGCCCAAAACTTATAGGTATTTAGGGGTTAACCCTTTAACGCTTTGGGTACTGTAGTTGGGTTCACTGGGTTTTTCCACTATGATTGATACTGCCAGAAATAGAATGGATTAAATTAGAAAGTAACCATACAATTGTATTCTCAACTGGAGTGTAGACATTTTGCCATAATTAGAGAATCATCCGATGGTGGGATTGGAAGATCATAGTATGTCTTTGAACCGTATAATGCACACTCAAAAATGAGATTTTGGAGGGTGTGTGACTTCAAAGTTAAATGGAATTTGGGTAAAATTTTCTAAAATGAAAGTAAAGATGTTCAACAATGACCTATGTCAACACCTCTCCGTTGCAATCTTTCATGTTAAGAACGGGCTCTCACATAATTATTGTGAATTTTACAAGTGAGAGTGACTTCTCCATATATGGTTTAGGACACAAATTTATACGTTAAAATATGAAAGAAGTTGGTACATGGATCAAGATTGGAATACATACACTAACAGAACATTAACAAGAGAACACAATCCAAAAGAATAAAACAAGATAACAAACTTCCAAACACAAGAAATACCGCATAGTACATGTGTTGTATTTGTAAGTATTTACTGTATTTTCAAGTATTTACAGTATTTTCGTGTTTTGTTCGTAGGTATTTTGATAGTTGCACAACTCCAAATCAAAATTTTCTTTTTTTAGAAGATGTATATTATACTGCTCATAATCTGAACTTCACAATTTAAAATCCAATTCTTCACGGATTTTCCGTTATTTGCGTTTTTGACACATCAGAGACCATAATGTGGTCACTTGAGCACTAAAGGGTTAAGGATCAAATTTAGTAATATTGTGTGATAGCCATCCCAACAAAAAATAATTCAAATATTGAATTTTTTATTTTTTATTTTTTATTTTTTATTCATATGCACAAAATGAAACAAAAACAGATAGATAGATAGATATGAACTCCGGTCCTCTTTCGAGGCCGGCGTGAATAAAGTGTCTGTTCGTCTTGACAATGAGCCAGTGCCCACCGGACAAAGGGCCATTGGTACAAGACTACTCACCTCTTTCGAGAATAGACACTTTAGTGACCAAAGATAAATAAAGTAACACTAGTAAAATTCATTAGATAATACTAGCGTGGGTATAAATTGGTGTCTGTTTTGCTGGTGGTCGCCAAGTCATGGTTCCAAGGTTGGTTGGAGAAGGACGCTTATGTTACAATTGTACGGTCCGGGTTCGATTCCCGATGGGTCCGTCTGAGCGTTTATTGTGATATACGTGGCTTGGTGCTGCTAGTGAATTAATCATAGGCAGGAAAGTTTGTACCAACCAACCGGCCCCGTTCCATCTACCTGAGACAAGTGTGTGCTTTGAGCTAAACAAAAAAATATAAAAGAAATAAGTAGTGGTCTTCACCATTACCCTCCTTTTCTTTGATAGTTTTGTTTTATTCAGTAATCTATTGGTAATGGTTGGTTATTTTCTATTTTTCTTTTATGTAGAATAATTGATCCGGCATGGTGTATAGCAATGGTATTTATTTCTTTGAATGAGTGTTTAATGGCGGTTTCTGGTAGCTTAAATTTAGTTTCAAGGGATTTCATTGATGGAACATGTGTTGTGCCTCTAGCTCCTGCCGTAATGACTATGAGTGGGTCAACTTTCCATCCTAAATTAATAATGTTGTTGATAAGTGGTTGGTATTTTTGATTTTTGATGTCTATTGTTTCTTGTGGGAATCTGTCATTATAGTTTGTAAATTCAATGAATTGTATTGTGAGGTTGTCTGATGGATGTGATGGTGGGTCATTTTTGTATGGGAGTCCTTTTACGCAAAGGATGTCTGGTTTGAATCTAGCGTTGCAATGACATCTTTGTTGTTCACATGTACATGGTAGTAGCCATGGGGGTATTGTGTTTTCTTGGGGGTTGTTGTTGAATGTTCCTGCGTTCATCAGGGTGTAGCATCTAGATTTTTGTGATGAAAGGATTAATTTTCTTAGTTCCCAAACTGCTTTATTATGTCTTTTGACTCTAATGGCGTGTATATGGTGATGGTTGCATTTTAAAAGTACGTGTAGCCATGTGTCTGCATCTGCGGAGTTACATATGGAACATGTGATTGAGGGGAATCTTTCTCTACTAAAGAATAGTTGTTTTCTAGCATTACCCATGTATTGGCCGGTACGAAGTTTTAAAATGATTGTTTTTTGTGAGTCTGTGATTGTAGGATTGGACCAAAATGCATTGGATAGTTCATTATCGATGTTTGGGTTCATAGTCCATTTGCTAATGTTGGGAAATTGGGTTGCCATTATTTCAAGGTTATTTTCTTGGTCAAATTTGGTTAGATATGTTTGGAGACATCTGACAGGGCCTTTGTCTGGTCGTTTTATAGGTCCTGGCCATAGATCCTTTTGAAAATAGAATGGTGTTGTATGTGCAAATTCATATGATTTTGTGGCTCTGAAGTATTCTTTTCTAGCTCCCATTTTTGCAAGTTTATCCGCTTGTTCGTTGCCTTCAATGTTAATATGTGCTTTGACTTTGTAGAATGTGGTGGGTTGAGTACGAGTTTTTAGCATTCCTACCATGTCTGTTAGTATGGTTTTATCCGCGTGATTGTTGTGCATGGTTGGGTGTTTGATATGTGTGTTTAGATTGTATAGGCAGTTGAGGAAATCTGTAAATATATGTGCCGGTTCGTCTGGGTATTTAGTAGTGATTAAATTAAGTGTTTTATGGATGGCCATTAGTTCTGCTCGAAAACTTGTTTGTAGGCCTGGTAGTCTTTCTGATATTTGCATGTCAGCCTTTGTAGAGTTGTATATTCCGTATCCAGCTTTTTTTTTTTTCAGTGTCCGTCGGGGGCTTGTTCAGGAGGTATGAAGGATCCATCGGTATAGTAGCTATGTTGCGGTTGGAATTTAGGTGTAATGTTTGTTACGAAGTTTGGCAGAGGTGGTGTGTTTAGAGTGGTCGGGTTGATGGAGGGCGGGTATATGAGTTTGTTCCATTTTTTATTTTTATTGACCGGTGTGTTGTGGGGGGTGCATGTGGCCTTTTGTATGTGATATTGTGAAATTTGTAGGTTTTCAATTGTTGTTTTAATTGTATTTATTTGGTGTGGTGTACCAATGTTGTGATCTTGGTGATGAATGCATAGGACGCGGATTGCAAGTGGTTCTGTTTTCGGTTTATGGAGTTCTTGAGGGATTGTTGGTTCTACATATGTGATGGAATCTGCGGCGAAGTGGGCAATTATATGGGTGTCTGAAAAAGGCCCCTTGTGTGAGGAGAAATTTTGGTACCAATTTGTATCTGGCATTACCAGTATAGTGATGGTGTTTGGGTCGGTTTTGGCTGCTTATCGTGCCCAATGGATTGCTTGTTGGGCTGTTTCTTCATTATGTGGATGGGCGTAGCCTATGCCTTTCCATTTGTATTGGAAGGCGATACCGAGTGATCCAAAGACTTTATCTCTGGCAAAGGGAGAGTAAAATTCTGAAATTTGTGTGGAACATGTTATTGGTGAGGAGAAGTATGAGTGAGAGATATTAAAGGAGGTAGTAATGGAGTCAAGAATACTCGTTGGTAGGGTATGTTGTGCTGCTTTTAGTGGGTCTTTTTTGGAGATTTTATGGTTGTATCTTTGATAGAGCCAGATTACTTCTTTTTCAAATGATTGTGTTTGTGGTATTAAGCCGTGTGAGCTATAAATTGCTTTATTATATTGTTGCCATAGCCATTTTAGTCTAGTGGTTGGTATAGTGATAAGATGCCTACCGGTATCTTCATATAGGTGGGTTTGTTCATTATTTACTTGTATGGTATCGTAATTGGAGATAATGTCTTTTTCCGGGTTACATTCTTGTATGTGTATGTGTGTAAGTGGAGTGGATGTGGGTGGAGGGATGAATCGTGCATCTCTGCTTTGTTCAGGAGTGAAGTGTGTGTTAATAATTTTTTTATAGTGATTTTGTTGTAGTTTTGTGTAGTATTCTGTAAGTAGTTTAATGTTGTGTGTAATGGTTGTTGGGTGGTTGAAGGGGAAGAGTTCTCTTTGTGGCATCCATTTGTTGTATGTATCGTTGTTTTGGAGAGTCCATTGACAAAAGTATGTGTTGTATTTTTTTGTTATTTTATATTTATCTTTTGAAGTGTTTGTTTTGTGGTCTAATATTATGTTGATGAGAAATCTTAGAGGGTTGTTTTTGATGTTAGGGGGTGGGTTTGGGTGGAGGTGTTGTTGTGGGGCTTGGGGTTGAGGTGGGTTAATTGGTGTTCTTGGTAATATATTTTGGTTATTTGAGATGTATCTCTCTTTAAGCGTTCGGGCGGGTGGGTGTCTTGTACATAGGTTTGGGCAATTTGGTGTACAGCTTGGGTAGCAAAATAATTGTTCAGCTATTTGAAGTGCGCTTTTTTCTAATTTGGTTGGCGTTTTGTAGTATGTTTTGAAGTTTTCCGGTGTCATAAGGGTTGTCCAATTGGGAAGGGTGATGTGTTTTATTTTGTATATGTTATGAATTAATAATTTGTGTAGAAGTTTGAGTGATAGTTCAGTATTGAGATGTGGAAGTTCATTTGTCGCTTGTGTTCGCCATTCTCGTTCCAATTCTGTCATATGTAGTTGGAAATTTTCATTTGTGCTTTTGAGGTGAATTCCTCCAGCATTTTTTAAGAGAAATAATGTACGTATTGTTGGTGAATTAATGCAATCATATTGTGTGATTCTTGTGATTTCTTCCGCGCCTCCATATTTGGCTAATATGTGGTGTATAAGTCCTTTATATATTATACCTAGTCTCCCTTGGTCGTTAAGTGCGTTTCGAAGTTGTTCACCGATGCATCGTAAATATGCGTTTTTTAGTGAGAAAGCTTCAAGACCAAAGAGTTCGTGAGGTAATTGGGTTATTATGTTTGCTGTGCATTTTGGTAGTTCACATATTGTTTTTTGGATTCCTATGATTTTTTTATCTAGTTTTTTGATGGTCGGTAGCGAGTATGGGACCGCATAAAAACTGTATGCTATGCCTGCTCTAATGACGGTATCAACCATGCTAATTTTTTGTTTAATTGTGGCGGGGCATTTGGCTAGTTGTTTGTATTGGTCTATGATTTTGTTTGTGGTGATGTGTGTTTGGAGTTTCCATTTTAGTGAGGGTACTAGTTGAATGCCTAAGTATACATAGGGTTCATTTTGGTGTAGAACGGGTATCGGTTGATTTCTATAAGATATGTTATGGTTTTGTATTTGGGTTTTAAATTTTTCAGGATTTAGTTTGGATTTGTTAGGACATCCAGTGATGGCACATTTTTGTACACCTAAGTCCATTCCAGCCCATTGACAAAATTTATCTAGTATGTTTAGTTGTGTTTGTAGTGATTGGAGATTATTTGTTATAGCTGCTAGGTCATCTGCGTATGCTGCAGAGCTAATGGTTAATTTTGATGTACCAAATGTGTATCTGTTTTTGCCTCTATGTAGCCATCTAAGTAATGGTTCAAGGAATATCAGGAATAAATATGGGCTTAGTGTATCTCCTTGGATGGTGCCTCTTTGGATGGGTATTGGTTTTGTTTTGCCGAAGTGTTCGCCAGTAAATATGGTGGTAGAGTGTGAGTAAATATTTCCAATTAGTGTTACTGCATCTGAAGGATATCCAAGGTCTTTCATTATAGCTAATAGTCTAGCGTGGTCAAGGGAGCCGAATGCATTTTTAAAATCTATGTATAGTAAATATATGTTTTGGTTTGTAAATCTAGCGTCTTCCAGGGCTGCTATGAGTAGTTGTAGCTGTCTGGATGTACTTCTTTCTGCTCTAAATCCTTCTTGACTGTCATGTAGTATTTGATATTTTTCTCCATAAGATGATAGTATTAGTGTTAGTGTGCTAGTGAATAATTTGTAAATTGTATTTGCAAGTGCTATAGGTCTGTGGTTTGGTAATAGTGATGGGTCTCCTTTTTTGTACAAAAGTATGGTTAAACTTATTTTCCATGATGCTGGGATTTTTTTTTGTTTGTAGCAATGGGTGAAAAATAGGAATAGTAATTTATGAAAACTATCGGGCATATTTTTTAAGATTGAGTTTGGGTTTTATCTGGGCCTGGTGTTTTATTATTGGATAGGTGTTTCAAACATAAGTCATATGTTTCTTGATCAAAGTATTTGTGCAGTGGTGTTTGAGGGTCTCCTCTTTTGTCTATTATAAATCCATCTAGATCATGCCATAGGTATTGTTTAACTCCACATGTGCAATTAGTGGGGTGTTTTGGTTGGTAGTAACATGTTGGGACTGTAGGTCTATTACTAATTGATTGTTGGATATAAATTTCATTTGCTATGTCTTCTGGGCTGGTTAGTATGTTGTTGTTTCTATCGATAATGCAATCTAACGGTGGTGTTTCTTGGTTTTTAAAAACTTATTTATTTATTTATTTGGGGCTTTTCATATAGTTGTCTGTATTTTGTGATGGCTTTTTTAACACATTCTTGGGTGTATTTAGTGGTAATTTTGCGTGCTTGTTTGTTTACGGTTTTAGCTAATTCTGCTAAAGTTTTAATCCATTCTTGTGAATTTATTTCTGGGCTAGGGGGTGGTGGGATAGTAATGTGGTTATGGTTTTTTAATTCTTCTAATATTGGGTGATTTTGCCAGTTTGGTATTGTTTTTGTTATGTATATTGCTTTTCTGATTAGGTGGTAGGTGGATAGGTGCTTTTTCCATTGTTTTTGGAGTTTTCTTGGTAAAAAACCTCCCTGTTGAGCTGTGCGGCATGTTAGTGAAGGTAGAGGTGCAGCGCTGCAAGTTTCTTGGATTTTTTCTAATATTTGTTGTATTAAGCGGTCTAGTTTTGAACAAGATGTTTGCCATTGATTGTTTGTTAATTGTTCATTCATCAGAATTGTAGTGAGTTCATTTATTTGAAGTGAGTTTTCTTCAAAAAATAGTGTTTTGAATTTTTCAATGTTATCTTGTGGGATGGGATTTAGAATCCTTGGTGGTTTGTTTGTTTTTGATTGTGTGGGACGGGCTAGTAATGTGTTTGGTGGTATTTGTAGGGTGACTGGTGAGTGGTCCGAGTTTAGGTTGTAGTCGTGGTTTGTGGTTGAGGTATACAATGTATTATTGGGGGTTTTGATGTAGTATCCATCAATTAAGCTTGTTTGAGTATAGTTTTGTCCACCTTGTCTAGTAAATGTGCTATTTGTTGGGATATAAGTTAAATGTAGAGAATCTGTGAATGCATGCCATTCTATATCTTCTGTTTGTGGGGGTGTGATGTTGAATTCGTTTTGTCGCCCTATAAGGGCTAGGTCTCTGTTAAAATCACCACATAGTATGTATGTGTGGTTTGGATGTGCTATGATTTGTTGTGTTATTTGTTGTTGTATTACTGTAATATATTGAATATCTTCTAAGTGGGAAGGCATGTACATATGTAGAATTAGCCAAGGTTGTAATGGTGCGTTTTTTATTTGTATTATTTGTAAATATGGTGAGATTTCGGCTGGAGTAGGGATCTTGGTGATTTTTCCTGGGTATGCATATTTGTTGTTTATTAGTGTGAGGAGCCCTCTTCTAGCAGGGGTATATGGGAATCTTTGTTGCATACATCTTGTTAAAGCGTGTGTGTTGTTAAAAATTAGTTTGTATTTTGAGAATATGTTTTGTATATATTTTGTTGATTTTGTTGCGGTTAGTTTAGTTTCTTGTATTGTGATAATTGCTGGGTTTGTTGTAGTGTTTGAGATTAAGTTTTGTAGGTTTGGTAGGGCTGTGTTTAAAGATGAGGCATTCCATGTAATGATGTGTGTGTTGTGGTTCGTTGTTTGTGACTCTTGGGTTTGCGGTAATGGTATGTTGGGTAGTGGGGGTGGGTGTGAGTATTCATGTATAGGTTCTTTACATTTAAGAGATTCTATTAGTAAGTTTTCAGGTAGGAATGGGAATTTGTTTATTAGTATTTGAAGGTTTAGTGAGTTATCGTTTTGTTTTATAAAATCATATAGTTGTTTGTGAATGGTATTTGGGGGGTTAATTAAATTTTGGTTAGTGCTTTTAAATTGGGTGTATGGGTGTGGGTTTGAGATGTGTCGTTCGGGGAGATTCTGAAGAAGTGCCATTTTTTCAAGGAGTATTGTTGTCCAGTTTGGGTCGGGTGTTTGTATTAATTGGTGGTCACATGTTACTAGTAGTGGGCTTATAGTGGTAATGAGTGTGTAAAGCATACGGGGAGGTGGGTGGTGTTGGTTTTCGTATATGTACTTTGAAAGGTGTGGGTAATCTGTAGTTGTTTCCGGATGGTTTGGGTGTGTTATTTTTAAACATGGTGCAAACGTTTTTGCTAAATGTTGATATTCTGGGTGTAGTTTTATTGTGCATGGTATAAAATATATTTTACTTCTATTTTTATGTGATGGTGGATGTATTTTAAGTATGTTTGGCATCGGCCCAGGGTTGGTTTTGATGTCACCGCAAAGGAGTAGAAGTTTTGGGATATGGTTATTTTTATTATAGTTAGTTGTGGTGGTACTTTTGTTTTTGTTTGGGAGGTGTTTTTTTGTTGTTTTTATTGCGAGGTTTTGCGGTCTTTTTATTAATTTTGATAATGGTTTGAATTTTGTGTGTAGTGAGTGCATATAGTATTTGAGGTGGTGGGTGGTCTTGTCTTTGAGAGATGTATCGAGAGAGGTGTGGATAGTTTGTGGTTGTTTCTTGATGGTTTGGGTGTGTATTTTGTATTGCAGGTGAGAATTGTTTTGCTAGGTGTTGGTATTCTGGTTGAAATTTAATTGTGCATGGTATGGAGAATTTTTTACAGCGTCTTTTGTGTGTAGATGGGTATGTTGCAGGTATGTCTGGCATAGGTCCTGGATTAGCTTTGATGTCTCTACATAATAGGAGAAGGTGTAGTAGGACTGGGTTTTTTATAAGCGTTTTATGTTTGTGTGAATGGTGGTATTCATATATAGTTTTTAAGATTATTGATCTATTGTTTAGTTTGGTAAAGTTATCTTTATTATTGTAAGAAGTGTGCAAAATAAAAGTTTTTTTGGATTTAGAGTTTGTTATGTGTTTAGGTTGTTGATTGTTTGTTTTGTATGTTTTTTGTTGTATTTTTTTGTTTTTAATATTTTGTATATTGTTTTGTTCTTTGGTAGGGTTTTTGGTTTTTGGGGTGTGTTTTGTTGTTGGTGTGCTATTAGATTTGTTTAGTGGTTTGCTAGGTAGTTGTGATGTTATATGGTGTGTTTTTATTTTGTTATTATTATTTTTTTGGGCGAGGCCGGTAGGCCGAGCCCATTTTTGTTTTGAGGGGTTTTTGTTATTATTATTTAGATATTGTGCTATTTTATTATTATTTTTTGGTGTTTTTTGACGTTGTTGTTGTTTTTTTTTAGTTTGTGATTTTGTGTGATTTTTATATTTTGTTTTGGATTTTTTGGCATATATTTTAGTATCTATAGATACTACTATATATATATGTATATTTTTCTTTTTTGTTTTAGGGTTTTTTTAATATATTATTACTTGTTTAGTATGTAAATATACTAGTAGATTTGAGGTTGCCACTGCGTTGTTTGTCCAAATTAGTTTGACGTGTCCATGTTTCCTTCGATGGCTGAAAAACTAGCCCTTGTCATATCAAGAGTTTGCATGGTTGTGGCAAGTTGCCTTTTGAGAAGTGTCATTTGTGTGTTGAGGGTTGATGTTGATCTCTCGGCGGCTCTTTCAGCAATTTGTTGTTGCTCACTCCGAAGATCTTTCTTCATGGTGGAAATTTCTTCTCTAATTCCGACTATCTCTTTCATGAGATCCTTTTGAGAGTTTTCTTTTGCGGGGATGTTTCCTAGTGCTTCTATGGTATTTGCAAGGGCAATGTTCACATCACTAAACCCTAGTCTAGTAAGTTCAGCTGCATTAGGTGCATTTGCTCCATCTAGGCTCCTAGGGTGTGGAGTGAACTCTACATGTTTTCCAAGAAGTTTTGCAGATTTCTTGACAAATGTTTTGTACACCGTTGCGTTGAGGCATTGAATGTTGCATGAACCAAGATGCTTGCCATTCTTGTCATCACGTTTGAAGAAGAAGCTGACCGCATTCTTCGGTCCCATGTGTGCTTCGATGCTCTTCTCTATCTCTTCTACACTCTTCGTTTTGTTGAGGTTCTTGGCAATGAGAATGAGGGCATTCTCCTTTGATGCGTGTGATCGGTCCGCTAGTTTGCCATCCAAGATCTCGTGGTTGTAGGTGATCTGATGCTCCTTCATCTTTTGGGCTTGTTCCGGTGAGGATGCTACTACCCAAGCAAAGAGGTTTTCTTTTTTCTTTTGAATGTTTGTAATCTCATATTCTGTTCCTCTCTTAAAACTCTCTTCTACTATTTTTTCGAATAGCTCATACCACTCTTTGAACTCAAGCTCCTCACTTGTGATTTTGACTGACAAGAGATTGTTCAAAGCAAGGGAGTCATAAGTTTTACAAATTTTACCTCTTTTAAATTTGTCATCATCAAGTTGGAGGATGAATGGGCGCAGCCCTTGGAGAAGTCCCACACCATCAATTTCAAGGGTTTTCAAGTGTAACTTGATAACCCCACTCCACTTTGTGGATTTGTGGTAGCACATAAGTGCGATGGGCTCCCCAATTACATCCCCAAGCTCAATGTCCATTTCGTGGAGTCTTAACTCTACTAGTGTCATGATTGTTTCTTTTTCCCATTCCTTTTCTCCCATTTCAAAAAGAATGGCGATTTGGTAATCGAAGGAGAAGCCAAACTTATCAACCTCAACATCAGATGGAATCTGTGTGAGGTTGAAGTGTTGGCCTTCCTTGCCATCCTCTCTAGAGTTAGGTCATTCCTCTTGGATGACAAAGGGGAAGGAAGATATGGCAGATTGACATTCTTTAGCTTCTTTTTCTCTCATCTCATTCTTCACTAGAGTAGCTATTGGTTCATGACTATCCATGGGAAGCCCATTTCCTCTATTAGTCCAGTTCATAGCTTGGTACCTAAGCGAAAAGGGAGGGCGTTTCAAACCGGAGTTTGGTTTGCCCTTAGCCTTCTTTTGGCTTGAGGTAGCTTGTGATGAAGAAGAAGAGCGTTTTTGTGCCACATACATTTCTACATCCGGATCATTTTCTAAGGCTAAGAGTTTCTCCTTGTATCTTTGAGAAGAGGTGGAGTTCGTGGGTTTTTGAGACATTTTGAAAATATACAAAAGTTGTGTTAAAATGCTATGGATTTTTTGAAAAATAGAATTTCTCCTTATCATCTCAAGATCTGCTCCTCCCCACAACTTAATTTGTGGGGCCGAATAGAGTATGATCTTTGAGAAGGAGGGAAACAAAAACATATTATACAATCAACAACGCAATGTACATTTTTAAGAATATGGTATGAGCAAAACTTTGTAACAAAACATCTATCCAGTTTGAAAAATTCAAATTGCAATGACATCTTTTACAAAGTTTAATCTATGGTGTAACATCTAATCTAAGTTCCATAGGGAATCCTTCAACTCCATCTGGTCCAAACATATTGCGAAGACACTCAGGTACTACATGCCATGTACCATGAGACAAATCAAATAACCAAGTATATTCCCACTCTGGTGATGAAAAGATAAGGGCGTCTTTGTGATCTTTGGTAGTAAAGGTATAGATATTGAAGGAATCAAAATCATATTCAATATCAAATGGTCTATAAGGCACTTCTCCAACAACTACAATATCCAAACCTGCTTGATCATTAATAGCCCATACTTGAAAACATCCTTGGTCATTGGATAAATGTTCCAATACATAATTATTGGCACCAATCACACTTCTAGTCAATATAAGAATACGACCATTACTTTCTACAAGACCTAGTGTCCGTGTAGTTAAAAATTCGTGAGTTGATGGTATTTGTAATTGTATTCTATTCCAGTTTCCTTTTTCCAAATCGTAGGTTGCAATTTGTGAAACATTTTGGGATAAACAATACATGAAGCCATTGTTTACAACTGCTTGACATGGTCGGTTCATGAGATAAGGTAAACCATCAGAAGCATGAATTATCCCAGCTTCTTTCCATTTTTTTGTTGTAGACTCATATACTCGTGTTATCAAATCAGATTCTTCAATCACTATGATTTTATAAGAATTGTTTACCTTATCAACCACCATTGCGACAAAATCAGGTAAACCTTTTCCACGTAAAGGTAACCAAGGAGGTAGTTCCCTCCAAGTCTTAGTTATGGGGTTGCAAACACCTAAAGTCACTTCATCGTCCGAATTGTACACGGCAAAGCATAACAAACCTCCACTAGTTAAAATGAGATAAAAATCAATAAATGGTAGAAAATTGAATGATAAAGTATGCCATTTCTTTGTTGTTGAACAATACATTGATGCATCTCGTGCAAAATATGCAAAGGTAAAAAGAGCGGGTCCAATTTGTACCCTATGGTCTTCCATTCCATATAGAACATAATATGGAAGTTCAAAAGTAACTTTAGCTTGACTTTTTACAAATCCTATTGAATGTATGAGATTATTCCACCGTTTACATACCAAACGCATACTAAATAAGCTTGGAATAGAAAGGTGAGCTAGAATCAAGTCAATTAAAGGTTCGGGCAAAGTTCCCCACAATGCCCCATTCAATTCCATTTGAGTAATAGGTGTTGTAATAATCGGCGTGGTTGTGAAATCATGTGCTTCTGTATTAAAATGAATATACAATAGTAAAATTAAATTTTATTCTATATTTGACACATGATGATTTACTTCAAATATAGTATTCAAACCATTAAATTTATATAATGATCATTCCAAAAAATTCAAACCAAATACTCCCTCTGTCCTATAAAAAAACCATGAAAACTACTCTACAAAAGACCATGGTATTTTTATGGGACATCGGGAGTAGTATTTGTATCTTTGACACTGTACACTTTTTGAAATTATAAAAAATGAGATTTGAATCTTCAGAAGTGTATTTTTTTGGGTGAATTTTGTCATTCATTTAATGTAATTCAATGTTATTTTTTACAAATATTGGCTTTATAACATTATTTGTATTACCAAAAAGATAAAATCACATGTGAACTTTTTTCACTTGCAACTTGTATTCAAAATTGATGTCTTTCTACTTGTTTAACCTAAGATTTTTATGATTTTCAAACCTTATATTTTATAAAATAATTAAAATTATACTACATAAAACTAGTTTTTTTTATAAATGTCTTTCAACTATTCAAATATTTATTGTAATGTTTATATTTGGAAATAAATGCTTTTATTTGAATGTGAACACACCTGTAGTATGAACATTAGACATGGTATCCTTTTTGGAGCCAACTTTGACACAAAAATAATCAGTTGTTGTCAATTCTCGGCAAAGCATTTGAAAAATATTTTTTATTTCTTCTTGTGTCATATTGATCAATTCGTCATGAGTCATCTCAAGAAGAGTTCGCATGTTGTAGTTCTTTGACTTTACGTCTGGTTCATATGAATATGACCTTAGGACATTTTCAAGTCGACAAATGTCATCTTGTACACTACTATTAGCACTATTAGAATTGCTAAAAGACTTTGAAGGGCATGAAGATCCAGATGACTCTGTTTCCATGTGACTTGTAAGGTGATTCACAATATGGCTTGCAAAATAATCCATTGTATACTTAATTGTTGTTTGAAGATGACATTTTTGTTACTATAAATTTAACATTTAAACTTCAATCTTGTAGGTGATACCACGTTCTAAGAGCAATTTTTTTTCAAACCTCAAAAACTTAACAAAAAAAAAACCTTTGGTATTTTTATAATTAAAAAAACCACTTGAAATAAAACAACTTATTAAAGAACAAAATTGTGGGACTAAAAAAAGCAAAGCTTTACATATAAAGTCTATGGATCTTTCATGATTCTCCTATAATTGTTAGCTTCGAAAACTCATTCCCAACAAAAATATATACACTAAATATACAACCTTAAGTAACAAAAAGCTTCGTAATGTAAATTGTTCATACATTGTATAATCAACATGAAAATATTTCTTGCAAATTGCATTCAATTCATCAAAACATGACATTTTGTTCACATATTCTAAAGATATAAATATCTTATACTTTTTGCATGGAAATGTTCATAAACATTTTGATTTCATTATAAATTTCCTACAAAATAGAGGGATTGATTATAGGTACACATAGAGAAGAAAGTGGAAGTGATTCATAAGACTTTAATTTTAAATAAATTAGGGCAAATCAAACCATGAGGGTGATAGTATTCAAAAGAAAGATGTGGAAGTGTAGATATCAAAAGAAACAAGAGTTGAAGAGTCAAGATGAATGAGATATGAAGTATAATAAAATATCAATATCACATGAAAATGTACTTTATGAATCATTAAGAAATGGCTTCCACCATTATCAACTTAAGGATTGAGAAAGAAGAGATTCTTGATTTCATGTTGGATCCAAAGAAAAGATTCAAATTCTTGAACATTTTTTTGTTTAGAATGTATACAATAAGTACAGTGTGATCTTCATTGATGATTCACAAAAATTCAACCTTATTACTTGGTCTTCATGATTCACAAAAACTCAACCTTATTACTTGGTCTTGGTCAAACCTGTTTAAAATTATTCAACTCTTAACCTTGACTTGACATGCTTCACAAGAAAAGAAGCAAATAGTAATGACCATTTTTAAAATATTTGAAGAAATTCCAACCACCAAACTCTTAGTTTCTTGTGTACACTACCATATTGCACAACCTTGGTGAACTTTGGTTTTGAATGATGACATATGTACTACACGACAAAATAAAACCTTGCTACTCGCCTTGCTAGCACAAACTTTGAACCTTAACTCTTTAACGTCCCAAATCAACATTGTTTTCAAAGATTCGTTATAAAATGTTTGATGAAAAACAAAAATGGAGTTGATGTACAAAGCAAAGTTGTAAATGTCAATGTGAAGATCACATCTGTACGGTTGTATTCATCATATTTTTTATTAATATTTTTAAATTAATTTTGCAAGCTTTCTCTTGAAGTTCAATTAAAAATCCAAAATTAACACAAAAAAGTTAAAAAATTATTGTAATGAAATTGGAATAACACGCACTACAAGATGGTATGGTTTCCATTATTTGATTCTACTTGTTTTGGAAAATCATGTTTAAGGTCTCATTATTTGAACTAAGAATGAAACTTGACATAAACCAATTGTGTTGTTTTTCAAAAAATCATAATATCTTATTTTGAAATTTTTTACTGTACAAATGATAGTCAACTAGCACAAGAACCAAGAGAAATTTGGATGAATGAAAAACTCTACAAGATATATGGACGCATGCGCATCAAAGGGTTAATCCCTAAATGCCTAGAGCCCTCTCCAAATTTGGCAATTTTGCAAAGATGCATTATAAAATGCAAATAAGAGGGATATTTTGACCTTGATGTATGAATAAAAGTTGTACACTATGAATTTTGGATTCTATTCATATGGTTAGATCTATGATTGCTATCACCAATATTTTTGTATAAAATTTGAAACTCAAAATTTAAAATTCTTTTGTAAGTCGATTACGAATAATATATTGACAATCTGTAAATGAAATTTGTTGTGATTGGTTAAAATGTAATACTCTAAGTGATTGACTTTTTAAGAGCACTTTTACAGTGAAATCTTCGAAATTTGGGGTGAATCACTGCAACATGAAATGAGGCATAAAAAGTTCACAAATCATCCCCTTTTTAATTAAATCACACATGCATGAAGCTAACTTCCCATAAAATATATAGTAAAAAATCCACACTCCAAAAAATTGCATGATGGATGAGAAAACATGCATGAAATCTGTACATTGTTCAAAAAATGAACGCTCAGGTAGTTAAAGGTTAATAAGTGTATGACTTTTTGACACATGAATGGCCAACTACTTGAATCTGCAGACTTTTTCTTCTAATAGAAAAGTGAGAGAAACCACAGTTGACTGAGAATCAAATTTACACTGGCAGCTGTGAAAATAATAACAAAGCAAGCTCAAACTTCTGTGACATTTAACTCAAAATTGAACATAATACATTGGAGCTTGTTACATGGCTGCAAGCTTTGGCCCCCTATTGAACTGACTGCAAAATAATACATTGCTTCACCAATGGCTGCAAGTGAAGGATTGACCTCTATGGACATGAAATATGCCCTGGGATGGTAGAAACTGAGAAATCTACAGAATCAAAAAAGCTGGCCAAGGTTGAGCAATTAACATGCTCACAAACCTCTTGCTCTAGTGTTTGGACATCTATGTACTGTACAGCTTGAGGTGCTTACAGGCAAGCTCAACTTATGAAATCCCTTTTTTTTTTCCCTGCTGTACAAACAAAACATATCATTTAGGCATGTTTTTCACAGATATTACATGGTCTACTTGGACGTGTGGAATGCTTTCCTTGCAGATGTGAGCATTTCCACTAGCTTTCGTGACTTTTTGTATGTTGTTGGATGCCTCACTTCCGAGATTATTGCTTGAAGACGAGCTCTATCTTCTGCCACATCTGGATGCACAGCGCCCAGCTTTTCCTCCTTCAATTTCACCACCTCTTCAAGTAGCCTCCTCGCTTCCTCCAATCTGCACACACCCAACATCAGATTCATGGTTTCAAATTGTGAAGTATCAGATGGGGTCATGTTTGATGTCTGCAGAAACATTGCATGTGTTGGTCAAAAAAGAAGGGAAAATCAGACAAAAGAAAGCCTCTCTATGACGTACTCAAACCTGCTAAAAAAGCATATCGTGCATAGAGTACCTTCCAAGGTTGGCGTAAGTGCAAGCCAGGTTATTGCAGACATCCAGAGTGTCGAGATGCTTGGGTCCAACAGTGCTCTCCATGGCGCTGCGGGCGTCCTCAAAGAAACGAGCTGCTTGTGGGATGTCACCGAGCTCAATGGAGGTGATGCCCATCTGATTGATCACCAACCCCACCAGAGGCGAGTTCTGCAACGTCCCGCTCCTCATCTTCTCCACCGCGTTCTGAAACGATTTCAGCGCAGGCTTGAACTGCCTCAGCATGTTTTGCAGAATGCCAATCTGCGCCTCCAGCCCTGCCACCGTGGGTTGCTGACCTGGCAACACAGCCATAGTCATCTCCACAACTTAGAAACGCCATCAAACCAAAACACAACTCAGAAACGCCATTACTTACTGCAGATGAATAATTTGCGAACACGAAGAGAAGATATACCTGGCATTCTGTCTTGGATGTTGAATGCGCGCTTGAGTAGGAGAAGAGCGGTTTCCTTTTCGTTGAGTTCCACAAGAATGCTGGCGATATTGACCAAGCCGTAGGCCACGTCGCCGGGGACGTGGCCTACGCCTTGCTTGGCGTAGATTTGAAGGGCGTGCTGGCAATGCGCCTTGGCCTCCTTGGGATTGTTGGTGCGAAGGAACAGATCCGCCAGGCTTGTGTACGCCGAGGCCACCAGAGCATTATGCTCGCCTCGCAACATCTTGAAATCCTCCACACACTTCCCGAAACAGACCAACGCCTCCGCGTCCCGGCCCAGCGCCAGCAGCTCATCTCCTATGCTCTGGTTCCCAGTGGCCACATCAAACTGCACAACAACAATACGCATAATTATATCAACGTACGATCCCAACGCTGTCGAAACTGCGAACAATTTGCATGAAATAATCACTTCATGTGCGGCGTAGGTACCTCGTGTTCAAAGTTGACGAAGATCTCGTTGGCATAAACTAGAGACTCCAAGGCTTTGTTGTGTTCACCCTGCGCGCTGTAGATGATGGCCAGCAGGCGATGGTCTGCCGCTTCTTCCACGGACCCGGGCTCACAGTGACCCTTCGTGTGAATCACTAACGAATGCTCGCAAAGCTCCTTGGCTTCCGCAAATTCCAGTGCCTGCAACAGCAACACGAAGAATTCCTCAACAATATGCTCTTACTACGAGTTCCTTTCCCAATTAAATCTTGTTGCAATAATCTCTTCACATTACAAAACATGTGCAAACTCTTAGCGTTACGATTGCATGCCAACCGCCAACAGGGCACGAAGGCTCCCGAAGTTCAAAATGGGCTTAAACCTGTGTTTCGTGGAATTTCTAGCGTTTCATAAGATTATTGAAATGGGATGCAAGAGATGGGGCCTGACCTGCATGTGGGCTTCGGCGATGTAGAGGCAAGTTTCAGCGACGCGGGTGTCGAATTCGCCAAGAAACGATTTCTGGATAGCGAGAGCGCGGTGGTAGGATTGCAAGCTGTGAGCCAAGTTGCCGCCCATGCTGAACGTGTCGCCCATTTGCATGTGGCCGCTGAAGGCGGCGAGGAAGTGATCCTCGTTGCCGCACTCCAGGTCGGGGAGCGTGAGCGAGCGTTCCAGCAGCGCGACGGCGTCTTCGAACTGGCCCAAGTGGCAATGCAGCGAGGCCAGGATGTGCAAGCTGATGACCAAGTCGAGCACATTGTAGTTCTCGCGGCGCTCGTAGAATTTGACGGCGCGGATGCAATACTCCAGCGCCTTCACGGGATTCTCGCCCGTGGCGTACGACTTCGCCAGCTTGAGCAAGTACGGGCCCATATGCGGGCTGTCCGCCACGGCCTCCTCGTCGCGCGCGAACGCCTCCACGAACGCCAGCGGAATCTCGCGCCCGCGACGCGGAGTGGGCACCAGCTCCGAGGCATTGTTGTTGGGAGTATTCACCGCCTCGACGTCGCCGGAGTCCTCACGCGGCGGAGTAACCGGGGCCTGGTCCAGATTCGCAACGTCGTCGGTGGCGTCGACCTCGGTTGCAGCTACGGACTCTCGGGGCGGGGAGGGAGACGACGAGTCCCGCGGCGTGATCTTCGAGGAGCTCTTCCGGGACGCCGTCTTCCACGACGACGACGACGATCGCTTGGTGCCAGCCATGTCCGCGTCGCCATCGGGCGGCGTCGTCATCGTCTTCATCATCTTGCCCGTCATCGGCATGTCCACATAATTCGAGGTGATCCCTTGTGGAGGCATGGTTGCATGAAACTCGGGCTCTCAAATTGAATGCTCCCACTCTGACTGAAAATATTTTGATGATGTCTAGCTAAATCTGCAACTTGGTCCCTAGTGAATGGAGCCAGGCGAGCTTTCCACAGGAGAAATAGGCGATGGCTGGCAGTCGACTGACACTGTAGAAGACTGCCACTTCACTTGTCCTTTTGAACTAGCGTGACATGAAACACCCAGCCGTGGGTCAACTAAGGCGACACAGAAAAATCCAAGCCCACCAAAAGTACACTCACTCAATGATCGAGCGAGCGCACGATGATGATCAACCGCACCGCCTCGCAACCAACTCCCATATCATTCATTCACCCGACATAGAAAAGACGTTTCTTACGATACTAACATACAGTATTACAAGTTTCCAATTAAGCGGGAGGGACCCAGTCGATCATCAGCATTACTACAACAACCTCAACGCACAAACACCGACCTCGGTTCAGTTACAGAATGAAATTAAAAGGATTCTCAGCATCGTCATCATCATTATCTTCGTAACTATTAATTAATACAATGCAACTACCTCGTGAACTCCGACATTAATGGTGAGCAGATATCATCATCATCATCATCATGCATTTACCTTACGTAGGCCCCCTTACCTGATTACTTTGAATCTGGAGCTTGGAAATGAATTGAACGACGGTACGTAATGCTGGTGGGAGCAACTTCCAAGACGAGCCGGCAGTCGATTAGCTAGAGCTAAATAATTGATTGCCCAATTAGTGAGATCTGTGATCGAGTGCAGAGTGTGTGAGGTTAGGATGCCCGACCTGTGCATGATTGGAGGAGGAGGAAGAGCCTGTGATGGAATTATTGTTGACGGTGTGGGTTAGCACTGGATCCACCGGTTAAATTGCTTGAGGGAGAATCGACGCTGAAAGCTTTTTGAACGGGGTTACCGCCAGCCATGCCAGCTGAAGTGGTTCCAGCCAGTCAACGAGCGTAGTGGCAGTTGGTGACGCCGTGTTCACACCGCCCTGCCTGCGTTCCTTTTCCACTCTCGGAACATTCTGGCCCTCCCCGCAATGCATAACATTCAGTGGCCTTCACTGGCTCTGCCTTGCACTTGAGGAGAATGTGCAGAATATCCGACATCATCATCCATGCAAAATTCATCCAGTAGCTAGCTTGTTTTACGGGAAGGTGGAGGTAATGGCAACTGGCAGGGGAAGGTCAACAAGACCTCAAAGCTTCAAACACATAATAAAGAAGAAGAAGATATTGTAGTGACTTAATGCTAGCACTGGAGCATCATGCCGATCAACGTTGGCTGAGAGCTCCCCCCCCCCCCCCCCCCCCCTTTTTTAATATATCTATAAATAAAGAATAGAAAAGTTGGATGGCGCTACAAGCGCCAAGCTACGTGCTCGCAGGCATTGGCAGCGTTTTTTAAATGTTTTTGGTGGATTGTTTTTTCTCCTTTCTTTTTTCATTTTTTTCACTCGACTCCAGTGACCTCCAGCGACCGACTTTGTCCATCCCTTTTCTGAATGAACTTCCAGACCGTTGGATGAATGTAAAGGCAATGTGCGTGAAGGCTACTAAATGTTTAGTGATCCGTTTCGTGAAAGGTAATCCCCGTGCTCCACGGACTTACTTGACATAAAGAGCTTTCCTTTTTGATGGTGATGCGTGTTGCCTTTAGACTGGGCCATTTCTTTTTGATGTGGTCCCTGGCTGCTTTTAGAAAGAAGTTACGTATGCTAAAGAAAATGAAATTGGTGCCAAAAGGTATCAGTGAACATAGAGCTCATAACGTTCTTCAGCCTTTGCTAGACCACACCCTTTTTCTACAGTGTTGCTACAGTGGAAACTATTTATAAAATACTACAACTTTCTAACCCTCCTTGCATGGTCCAACTGAAGTTAAAGAAAATTCTTTGTGATTCCTCTGATCCCTTGATAGATGCTTGAAATTTGGAGGTGCAATAGTGGGCCTCTAAAGAACGTTATGTTAGTGCATGTAGGACCTACAATTTGGACAAAGCTTAATACGCGTTGTAAGTGTGATGATTTTACTCACATAAATTTTTAAATTTATTTATGAAAATATAATTTGCCGCATCCTAATCCAAAGGAAGTAAGGGGTTGAGTTGTGTTTTAAGATTTGAGGGGAATGGTAGTAATCGACTGTCAAATCGATTAACAATGTCTTGCAAGTATTTTCTTCATGGAATGGTTTTGAAGTGTTGTTTTTGGAAAAAAAATTCAAGTTTGAAATTAAAAAAGCAAAAAGAAATTGTGAAATGTTTAAAAGGAATGTAGAATCATAAAACAAAACTTTCAATGTACGGAGAGCTTCCATAGGAAAATAAGGTGGAATGCCCAATGTCCAACGTCATGAAGATTCCCTCAACAAATGCCACTCAAAGAACATTTTAATGAGCGGAAGATGTTAATGAGCGGAAAATTTCCATGTCCGGAAGATCGCGCCTGCTTCCATCAACCTGTCCTGGTTGTCCCCGTTATTGAATTCATACCCAGCTTGCATGTTATTTGTGCAGACGAATTATATTGATAGCGTCGAAGATTTGATACTGTGGAACATCATCCACAGTGGGATGTTGGAGCGTTAGGATTTGATTACACGATTGCTGGAGTGAGTAGGGGTAAATTTTGAGGATGTAAGTTGAAGCCTCTTGGCCATTACCGTATCCATGAATGCCATGGTACATCGAGATTGAATGACCTGACCAGGGTTCATGAATAACTCACCCAACTAGGGTATGTACAGTACAGTACATTGGTAACTCAACCAGGGTACATGAATGCTCCATTGTAAAGTAGTGAACTGTATTACAAATTTACAATACTCTACAGTCTACACACTATGAGATGAGTGTGGCATCATTGTCTCAGTTCGTCTACATTAACCCCTAAAAATCCTCACCCCTCTCAAGATTTGGAGAATTTCAAAGATGTCTTATAAAATGCAACTAAGAGGAATATTTTAAGTTTAATGTATCAATAAAAGTTGTACATTATTAATTTTTGATTCTATCCATATATTTGGATCTATGATTGCTATCACCAATATTTATGTATAAACTTTGAAATTTAAAATTCAATTTTTTTTAGTAATTGGATTACGAATAAGATGTTGACAATATGTGGATGAAACTTGTTGTGATTGGTTGAAATGTAATACTCTACGTGTAGTGATTTTTGGAGATTTTTTGGTTGCTTAATTTTATGAGTTTATTTTTTCAAGAGCACATTTAGACTAAAATCTTCAAGTTTTTTGGTGAATCATTGCAACATGAAATGAGGCATAATTTTTCACAAATCGTCCCCTTTCTAATTAGATCACACATGCATAAGGTCCTACTCCTAGAAGTACCTAAGCTAAACATAAAGTTTGTACTTTGGAAACTAATAGTGAATTACAATGACTTTTAACATTGTTTTTTACACAGTTATTCGAGTAAAAAACAAAATGAAAAAGAGTGTTGAAAACACTCTTTTTGGTACTGAACGTCTAGACATTGTAGTCGTTGCAATAGAAATTCATGGAGTGTTGGACAAAGGCAAATTCTGCTACTGTACTGAGGCAATGTACGGGGAGATTTGGCAGTTAGTGTAAATCAACCAAAATGGAATTGCCAAGTTACCGGTTGAAACTCATAGTTTCAAGCTAAAATCCGGATAAAATTTGTGATACTTGGGTGTTACTTAAGTGAAACATGGGTAATAACCAATGGGTTTTTGTCTAAAACCGGTTGCTTTTGTAAAATATTGGATTTTAGCTGATTTCCTTGGAAAACTCCCCGTTCAGTGTACTGAGGAATTCAGACAGCATTACAGTGATGCATTTTCTGCTACCGAGGAATCTGCCGTGTCATTTCAAAATTGCAAAGAAAAGTAGTCTGTGGAGATTGTTTGGTATTATCACTGACTGACAGATTCGAAACAATCATTTTGAACTTGAAAATTACATTTGACTTCTTGCAACACCATTATTTGCAGCATGCTGTAGTTGCAAGTGGCCCTCCGTTGAAAGATGTCCAATGAGGGAGATGAGGCCAACAAGAGATACAAAGCCCATATGAGAAGGCAATAGCACCTAATTGTGCCACGAGATACAAAGCCCATATGAGAAGGTAATAGCACCTAATTGTGCCACTCACATAAACTACACTGAATACGGGTCTCAATGGGACCCATACTCATTTATCGACATTTCACACTATATAGATATTTACCATTACCGTACAAAAACAAGGTAATTTCATTTTTATTTTTTGACACATATAGTCATACAATCACAAATTTTATTTTGTTTTTGCCAAGCGGTCTTTTTTTTAACCATAAGGTAAATTTTACATGATAAGTCCTTTTAATTTTTGGTCCCCTTAACCCCTAAGCGTCCCTAGTTTTTTTGGGCTTGAAATCATCATTGTTTTTGATGTGTTATAGGTCTACACATAAGTGAGGTATAGAAATCTCAACTGTACAATCTTGTAATATACATGTTGTAGATCATGTGGATCAAATTTGGGGTCATTTGGCCATATAGATTGCAAGATCATAGTGTTTTAGTGTTAAAAAAGGATGCTGAAATTTTCCTAGCAACACAGTTAGAGGTGAAATTCGTTTTCAAAATTACTCAAATGAAAAAACTTTCGACTATAAAGTAGTTCAGAATCATCATATAAACACACTGGTACCAAAAAAAACTCATGATTTTTTTTTAATGTGCCCTAAAATGGCCTTGCGATGTCAAAAAGTAGCCCAAAAAGTGACTGATTTGACCCAAAAAGCAAAAAGTGTCCAAACTAGATCCGTGCACTAAAATGACTCCCAAACATTCAAGACAACATGGATTGACATGAAAATCTTACCATGATAACTAGACTTCAAGGGGAATCCAATCCAATAAGTTTTATTGAAAACGGACATGGGATGAAGGAGATACAAGCCCCCGAAGTTGCAGCCATCAAAATGCACAAAAACTGTCCAAAAAGAAGACCCCTACTTTCAAATGATCACCAAAAATTCAATACATTTTGGATTGATCTGAAATTTTTACCACACATTTCATACATCATGCGGTTTATTTTTCCAAAATTTCATTAAAATTGGACACTTTTTAAAAAAATTACAGCTCTTCGAAGGTGAATGTACCCCCAAAAACGTCCAAAATATGGACGTCGGGACCGTAAGGGGTTAAACACCTATTTAGTGTAGATTGTCCTTGACCCCAAAAGTATTAAGAAGCCTAAATTGGATGCCATGTTGTTTTTTTAATTTTAAGTAGTTTGAATAGGTCCAAATTTGGACTTGCTTTCATTCAAATTTGTTTGTTTTTTGACCAACACATGCAATGTTTTTCAATGAATTTGGTGATGTAAATTTGGTCCATCTAAATTATACTTTGCACAATATGATTGATGGAATTTGTCATTTTTAAGCCATTAGTTCTGGGTACTTTAGGAGTTAAACCACCCATTTAAGCTGCGGTGCTTGGAAAATTTTGGAAACTAACTCCAGACTATATTTGGCTGATACACATACAATTCGTGAATAAAAATGAAAAAATTAATTTTTCTCAAATTAATACAATTTGATTTTAAAGAATTTTGAAAGTGAAGAGATAATTACATCCCACTTGTGAAATATAGATGGTGATTTTTAACTCAAAAAGTATCATGAAATGTATTGTAGAAGCTCTAATTCTTGCCACTTGAAAAAAGCCTCTATTTGAATGACAAGTGGTTGGTTTTAGGTTCTCTGGAAATTACGACCCGTTGGATTTAAGTTCCTTAGGTGGCGGTTATTAGGCCCTAAATAACTATAATGGAGGGATGGGTGGTTATGGGACATTCCACCTTAATAGCAACATGTTTTAGGAATAGTTTTCATTTCAAAACATATTTCCATATGAGTCATAGATCATGGTTTCAAAACCCCCCGACTCTAAACAACCCCCCCCCCCCCCCCCCCCCCCCCCTTCAACGTTAATGTAGGCACTATTCACCATGGGCCCCATTTCTCTAAAATTTCCATTTTGGGCATCCTACATGCTTTTCATAGATGATTTTTTTTTTTTTTTTTCAAATTTGGGGCCTACGGCTTCAAACTAATTCAAGAGGACCCTCTCGGGAATTTTAAACTCTTGGAAGAGAGGGTTGATTTTTAAGGTGGCCCCCACTGGTCCAAAATATGGGGCAATTTTGACCTCATGGATTAACGTCGAGGGGGGATTTAGGAGTAAGGGTTTCAAAACAAGGCCCCACCTTGGATTGAGAGCCAATAAATGGTGTAGCAAGGGTTTAAGTTCAAAGTATGTTGGAATCAAGCTGGATTCACCTAGACCTTTCCAAGATGGGGTGGCTGAAATCTTGGAAGGGTCTAGATTTCAGATATCCTTTGGGCCATCACTGATTAGAATCTCCACATATAAAGCTTTAAGTTACAGTACATAACTTTCATTGCTGGCAAGAGGGAGTGCCAACAATGACCAACCCAAGTGCAGAAGTTTCGCCACAATCATCACAATTGTGGGGTCTCCTTCCACATAGGTAGGCTTCCTCTTTGCTGTTGAATCATCATGGATCTTTCCATTCGTTTGTGGCCGTGGACAACACAAAAGATAAACATTACAGAATAAAAAGCCAGAAGTAAACAAGAGTATGCAGTATAAAACCACACGGACCATATGTTATTTTTCTCATTATAAAATACCCCCTAGCTAACTGGAAGAGCAACTTTCCAAACCAGAATAATTCGTAAGTTGCCATGAACTTTGAAGAAAAGCTTCTTCTTGGTTTGGTACTTTTCATTTCCACTATCGAACAAACACTTTGGCAATAAAAACTAAAGCAATTTAACGGTTTTTGGGAGTTTGAGACCGTTACCGTTTCATGAGGAACAAAATCACACATCAGACAAACTTTTAGAAAGATGGAGAGCTTCATAAAGTCTCAGCATTAGATAGTGTCTTTGTTAGGGTGGGATCATTTAAAAAATGTTGTGCTATGAGAGATTCCGTAGCTTTTTGATCATAGCGCCTGCCCACTGAAAATATGCATTTTTCTAACCATTTACGCAGATTATGCATTAACACCTAGATGGGCTTTGGCAAAACTTCGTGTACAAGTCATTCAAGCGCTCCGTCCCATCATTTTCTCTCAGTGTAAATTGAAAAAGCAGCAATCTCTGTCAATGATATTCAAGACCTGTGATTTTGCTAAAGTATGGTATAGCAATCCTATCCTATGTGTAGTCAATAATAATATTTTGGAACAATGCATAGAATAATAATTGAACCACTTTTAGATGACTCACGTCAATCACACATTCTCCCAAAGTAGATTATGGAATAATGCAAGGATTCTGAACCTTTTTATCAAGAATTCTCAACTTTTTCTGCACTGATATATGAGCCCACAAGTGTATCAACATCTTGAAGATCAAACACTGGTACCAGAATATTCCCTTCGATGCACATCATAGATTGTAAAGTAGGATTCATTGTCATTCACTTGCTAGAAAGGCATATGAGCGGCTTGCATGAAACTGTTGGTGAGAGAACAAAATCACCCCTCTGGCTTGATTTGAAATCATAGTGCAAAAGTGAAAATTCCTCGATTGAACACAAATCTTCCATGCTGTCAATCAATGACTGAATACAGCATTTTTTTGGTGCGTGTGGTAAAGTTCCTTCCAGTACTTGTAAGTTTGTGACATTTGGTAGCGTTTTTGGTGCCATATGGTAGCATTTTTGGTGCATGTATGGTAAAGGACCTTTCAGTACTACTGTAGGTGATAAAATAATTTTGTCAAAAGAAAATAATTCATTGTTCCATTATGTAGTGTTCATCACAACTCATTCTCATTCTTAACCCTTTAGTGCCTGGGGTGGTTTTGGCGAAACCATAGTTTTTTTGGTGATGTTTTTCTAAAACTTTCTCTGTTGAAATTAGGGATATTAGTAATAATATTCAACTGTATAAATGTAAGCATAGCTTAATGAAACAAGTGTCCGTTAGATCTTGGTAAGATTGGACTGTTGAATTGAAAGATTATAGTATGTTTGTGAACCGTATAATGCACACTCAAAAATGAGATTTTGGGGGGTGTGCGACTTCAAAGTTAAACAGAATTTGGGTCAAATTTTCAAAAATGAAAGTGAAGATGTTCAGCAATGACCTGTGCCAGCACCCCTCCATTGCAATCTTTCATGTCAGGAACGCACTCATACATAATTATTGTGAATTTTATAAGTGAGAGTGACTTATTCACATATGGTTTAGAACAAAATTTATACGTTAAAATAAGAAAGGAGTTGGTACATTGATCAAGATCGGAATACATACACTGATGAAACATGAACAAGAGACCACAATCCAAAAAAAGATACAAGATAACAAACTTCCAAACACAAGAAATACCGCATAGTATATGTGTTGTATTTGTAAGTATTTGCTGTATTTTGAGGTATTTGCAGTATTTTGGTGGTTTGTACATAAGTATTTGGATATTTAAGAAAGTCAAATTTCAAATTTTCTTTTTGCATCATCTGCAGAATCAAAAATTACAATTCTGTACTTCAGACACCGGACTGAGATGGTATACAGATTTTACAGCATTTCATTTTTGATGATTTAGTGACCACTTACTGGTTACTGGGCACTAAAAGGTTAATATGAATTTTTTTCTAAGAAGTATACTAGTAATTTTATCACAATAACATTAGGAGTTGTCTCCATAACAATTTTGGAACCTACTATGTTTGGTCCAAGATGCAATTGAAGCCTTTGTGGTAGGAGAAGAGGAAAAAAAACTTGAATTCTATGAAGTCAAGCTCAAAAAAATACCCTTCAAAAAGACACGGTATGTTAGACATTGACCTTTCTAATTTTTGCCCTTCTCATTTTTTACTAAATATAATTTAAAAATTGGTATGTGTAAAGTACAACTTGATACACATGCTGTACTATTAAATATTTCAACCTTCATTTTACACATTCAAAAACAAATGGTGACTTTTTTAAGAGTTTATATATTTTCAAATTCCTAACCTAACATACTATGCCTTCCAAAAATCCTCTAACCTTTGACGTTCTTCAAATCCATCCAAATAACAAAAGTTAGGCTCCAATTCAAGTTTCAAACATTTAAACCTACAAGTATGCCATGAATCACACAATCCAATGTCTCAAGGCTCACAAGATGGTATACGTGTAGAAGTGCATAACACTCCTTGTTGCAATTACACGAGCTCTTAACCCCTAAATGCCTAGTGCCCTCTCCAAATTCGGCAGTTTTGCAAAGATGCATTATAAAATGCAATCTAGAGGGATATTTTGAACTTGATATATGAATAAAAGTTGTACATTATGAATTTTAGATTCTATCCATACGGTTAGATCTATGATTGCTATTACCAATAATTTTGTATAAAATTTGAAACGTGAAATTCAAAATTATTTTGTAATTCAATTACGAGTAAGATATTGACAATCTACGGATGAATTTTTTGTGATTGGTTGAAATGTAATACTCTAAGTTTAGTGATTTTTGGAGATTTTTTTGTTGCTTAATTTTATGAGTTGACTTTTTTTAGAGCATTTTAACATTGAAATCTTCAAAATTTTAAGTGAATCACTACAACATGAAATGAGGCATAAAAATTTCACAAATCATCCCCTTTCTAATCGGATCACATGTGCATGAAGCTAACTTCCCATAGAATCTACAGTAAAAATTCCTCGTTGCAAAAAGTGCATGACGGATGAGAATCTACGGATGAAATCTGTACATTGTCCAAAAAATGGACGCTCAGGCAGTTAGGGGTTAACCCCTAAGCGCTCAAACGACCATTTTTTGGTCGCTGCCCAAATTTAATGGGCTGCCCGGAACAATAAAATAATTTTTTGAAAAAATAAAATAATTTAAAATACTACATCAAGTCTACTTTCCAACCCAATTTGAATTATGGCAATCCGAGTTAAACTCCACTTGGGAGAATTTTTCAAAGTAGATCATCTCAACATTGTCTTAGTGTTATAAAATTTGCTATTTGGGGAAAGCAATGATGATCCCTCCATCATTTCTTTTGCTTTTTTGAAGTTCACAATAGATAGCCCAACTTTAACCAATCATACTAAATTTTGAACTCTAAAATTGAAAATTATAATTTACACAAATTTTCAAAGGTTAATGCTTTAAAATTATTTTAAAAATGATCTAAAGTTATTTTTGGAAGTTTGACCGTACGGGTAATTTGTAGAGATGATACTCTACATTTTGTCTATTGAACCAAACTTCATCAAACATATGGAAGGCACATATTATAACACATCTATGTTTTGTTCAATACCCCTCGGGCTTTTAGGGGTTAATAAATACCTTGAACCTTGTGCCACTTGTCACGAGGACTACACAAAACCCTCCAAACTTCTACACAAGCGAAAATTTTACAGTGTGCCAACAAATGAACAAAGGTTTTGAAACACGTTCCTCTATCGAAGTTTGGAGGTAGATATCCAGAACATATTTTTGGGTTTTCTCCTTCCTTGGGACATTTTGTGATTTTTTCACCCTTTCCAAAGAACGTCCTTGAGAAATTTTTGAATACTAATAGGCCTGCAAAGTAATAGACGTGCAAAGGACGTGGGAAAAGCCATATGCATGTCAATTTCAAGTTTTGGAAGGGACCATTGTAGAAGGTTCAAGAATGTTATGTCAACACCCTTGAAAAAGGAAAGCAAATTTTGTTTACAAGTTGGGAGGCTTGGAACAACAGGTTCTAAATCATTCACGTTTGATACAGTGCATATTCTGAATTAGTCCAAAATTAATTCAAATAACAAAACTTTCATATTCAATCAAATTCATAAAACCTCATCCAATTTTATTCAAAAATCAACCAAAATTGAACAAATTTGGTTTAATTTGGAAATTACGCACTCACCACCCTATCATGAATTTTGAAGCTTCTAGGCACAACTATGTAAGCATTGCCCAATTTCTTGTGAAATGTTAAAACAGCCAGTATCTATTTTTCTGTGCTGGCAAACTAAAATGAAAGTTATAACTCTCTTATTGGGCGAAGTTCAAGAGCCCAGACAGGGCATCAACTCACTGAGGGCCGCTTATATATGAAGTTGAGCCCGTTTTTTCTTGGGCCCGATTCGATCAAATTTCAAACTCTGTTAGCTCTAACCCTTTTACAGCCTACGCAACCACATTGTGATTAAAGAGGCGTGTTTTTGCAACCTAGAGTAAGATTTACTCCAAACCAAGCATCAATGTTTGAAGTTCAAATGTGGGGCTTCGTCTCATGCACACACTTCAAAAATAAAATTCTGATTTGGAGTTGTGAAGCTACCAAAACACCTATCTACAAAACACCAAAATATTGTAAATACTTCAAAATACAGACAAATACAACACATGTACTATGCCGTACTTCTTGTGTTTGGAAGTTTGTTATCTTCTTTTATTTTTTGGATTGTGTTCTCTTGTTCATGTTCCATTAGTGTATGTATTCCAATCTTGATCAATGTATGAACTCCTTTCATACTTATACGTATAAATTTTGTCCTAAACCGTATATGGATAAATCACTCTCACTTAAATAATTCACAATAAATATTTGTGAGTCAGTTCTTGACATGAAAGATTGCAATGAGAGATGTTGATATAGGTCATTGTTGAACCTCCTTACTTTCATTTTTGAAAATTTAACCCAAATTCTATTTAACTTTAAAGTCACACACCGTCCAAAATCTCGTTTTTGATGTGCATTATACACAATGTTCAAAGACACACCATGATCTTCCAATCCAACGGTCTAATCTTATCAACGTTTAATCGACACTTGTTTGATTGAGCTATGCTTATATTTATATGGTTAAATATTATTAATAATATCCCTAATTTCAACAGAGAGAGTTTTAAAAACTTAATCACTAAAAAATGTGGTTTCTCAAAAACAAGGTAGGACGGTAAAGGGTTAAGGCTAGCCTCAAGTATTTAATATAAAAAGATTATAATGAAACTCATTTCTCCTATGTTTTAATGGCGTTAGGGCCATAAAAAAAACAAGACTAAAAAGAGTTGTTCAGATTTGCAAGTCTTGGTGTGAAGGACTTAAGGTTAATGTTAAGATTTGGACAAATGAGACATGAGAATTTGAGCCCTCTTACACATCAAAACATACACATCAAAACAAACTCGACTTCATATGTAAAGCGGCCCTGAGTGATTATGACTTGATTGTCCTCTGTCTATTCTAAAATTTTTAGGCCACCCTGTGAATTCGACTATTGAAAGAGTCTAGAATCATGGATGAATACAACATGAACCATCAAAGGCCTGCAAAATACGGCATGTCAGACCTTGCTTGTGAGCTCCTTGCAATAATAACAAAATTAAGTGAGCTAGAGAAGTGCTTTGCAGGTAGGCCACCTACTATTTGATTGTGACATGTAATTTTTTCTAAAAATATTTTAAAAAGCCAATTCACACTTCACAGTTGAGGTTTCAATACCTTATAATCAACTAAGTTACCAGTAGACTCATTTTCATCATGCTTAGCAGTAGCTTATATTCTTCCATATCAGTAGAAGAAATGTGGGATTCTGCGACTACAAGAATACGGCTCAAACTAGTTCATTGTTATGACTATCATTAGTCATTATGAACTAGTTTGAGTTGTATACTTGTAATTGTAGAATCACGGATTTCTTCTAGTGTATGAAGTCACCTAGTTACTATTTGGTGAGTCTACATGTGAAAAATTGGGTTAAAAGCACTTCAATAATTGCTCAGATTTTTATTTTTATATTCTTATAGTTGGACAATAATTCGGTAGAAAAAAACTAAATTCAATCAATTTTACAAATATTTTTATAAAGGGTTCCAACTCTTGCACTCCATGACACAATTTGAATGGGAAACAAGTGTGTTACAATCAATGGCAATATGACAATTGTATAGGATAACAATATTTTAGAATGTCATTTTAGAGGTGATGAGTTTGAATGTGCAACAAGTGTGTTACAATCAATGGCAACTGATACAACAAGTCTGTAGGGGTACCAATATTTTAGAATTTCGCTTTAGAGGTTATGAGTTTGAATGTGCAACAAGTGTGTTACAATCAATGGCAACTAGTATGACAAAGTATGTAGGATACCAATATATTTTAGGATGTCATTTTAGAGAAGGTGGTAAGTTTTTTTTGTTTTTTTTTGACACACACAAATTACATTTTTGCAACCCGCGGCAAGTTTTTCCAATCAAGTAGTAAGACGATTTCACAGCCGGGAATCGAACCGCCAACGTCTCCATTCGGTTTGGGTACCTTACAACCACCACCTTGGTAGTTTAGGGTCATCTCGGACCATAAGGTGGTAAGTTTGAATGTGCAACAAGTGTTACAATCAGTGGCAGAATGACCAAAATTGATAATGTCATTTCAGAGAAAGTCATAGCAGAGAATGTTGAGAAGCTCAACTCATGGTTGGGTTCCCGACCAATGAGGGTGGCTGTTCTTTTTTTATCCTTCTCAATGAAAAATACATCAATCAAAATGTTGAGAACTTGAGATGGAAGCTCCTCCCTGAAGCAGTTCCATGTCAGGCCTGCACCAGGTTCTGAAGGAGTTGACATCTTAAAGCTCATTCAACTCATCAAGTTTGGCAGTCAATTCTCTCGTTCTCAATCTATGTCCTTGTTTCTTTGCGGCCTTTCAAGCATAGACAGGTTCAGCATCATGTCAGAATGTGTCTACACATCAAGCTCTGAAACACAATAGAGTTAACTTAATAACCTTGAACTCAAAAAACTTTCAAGATGTTTCCATCAGAGTTTATGAGAAAGTTGAAAGTTAATTGAGTTATGATAGGATAACTCTGGTGTCAGACCAATTTGTACTTTTGTTTGTGAATGATGAGGAAAGAGAAAAAATCCATTTGAGCTTCGTAGAACGCAGGGGCCAGTGCGATATGGATTGGGTGAGTTTGGAGTGCTGGAAAGAGCGACAATGCAAACGATAGCAGTCAGTGGGGAGATGATGTAATGGGCTTGTGATAATTGTCACGCAGCCAAATCCATGGTGCCAGCTAGCTAGCTGTGGGTGGCATTTTGTTCACAAGTGAGTGCCTTATAATGCTCCCGTGTGTCAGAAGACGAACTTGCACAGGATTCCTTCCCATCGTCATTATGTATCATCTGTCATTCTGTCCTTTGCTTGCTCACAAAGACATGTTGAAGGCAAGTGCGAAAACGGGCACGCTTGTGCAGATTCGCAAAGTCAGACAAAGGTCGCTGAGCTATGCGACAATTCCAACCACTGACCCGTCAAGATGTTCAAGTTCTCATAAAACAGTATGTTTGACATGATGTTTAGAAATTACCTGTACAATCAAATTTCAAAATTCTTTATAGATCTATGTCAAATCTATTAAAAGCATTTAGCTTTCTCTATTTTAAAATTAAAAATTTCTATAATAAGCTGAAGTCATATTTTTCTATTTTCTATTGAAAATAAATAAATAAGTAATGGTGAAAACATCATTTACTTTCCTCAAATGATAAAATTTTAACACTAAGATTATAATGTACGTTTTATGTTCATTTACACATCAGTTGAAATAAGATTAACTTTAGAGATCTCAGTTTCAAATACATCATTGCAAAAATATCCAAAATTTTAAGACATAAGAAAAAGAAATTGAAAATAAATAAATATATAATTCTACTTGAAAATGAAGTCCTAACTTAATTGAACAACATATTATTTTACTCGTTTGGAATTAAGGGCATGAGGACAAAGAAAAAGAGCTACTTCCAAGTTTCATACTTGGTCACTCCCGGCATAAACTAGAATCTTGAAGTTTAAGAGTGTAGAAGGTGTACCAATACCAAAGCTAGGTATTCTTGTTTTCACATCCTTCCACTTTTGTTTTTATGTTGCACTTGAAACCACCATTATAAAGGATAACATTCTTCAATAGGTCCCATATTGCAATTGCAACTACTATTACACAACACAACATTTTTGAATACCTCAAAAATCCCGTCTTCTTCTAATTTATAAATCACTACCCTACGTAACAATACAACGTTCAATGAGTTCTTGAATTATGGTAGCTCAAATAGAAAAATCAATAGCATTACAATCATGATTAAAAAAATTCAAAATTAAAAATCAAAATTTGAAATGATTTCAAGAAAATTTTCAAAAGCAACAACATATTGCCACTAATACTACGCCCTGCACTTATAACACTAACTTGTACTAATTTCAAAATTATTTGAATTTGTGACGTGCTCTCATATAGAAGTTTACAATATTTTGGATAAAATAGATAGAATTTGGTCTACACCATTTTCATACTATCTCAAAAGTGTAATTATTGTTGTCTATGTTTTATCCAAATTTCATTGCAAGTTCACACTAATCAGACCAAATTCATCTTAAAATCCATCTAATTAGTGTGAAGGCAAATCAAACTATTAAAACTCAAGATGAATTAATTTGTATAGCAATGACAACTAAAACATTGCATAGCACTAAAGTAATTTCTTCATTTTGGTGATTTTCAACTGCACAATAAGTTTACTTTTATCAAAAAGGCAAATAAAATTGTATATCTTATCCTCATTTACAATAAGATTCCAACATACTAAAATACATTTGGATTACAATCATTAAAATAGTTTTGGATACTAAATGAATAAAATATGAAGTAGTCATTATTGATATTTTGATATAGCTTCCCTATTGACAAGTTTTGTCTATGGATTGTGAAATTTTGAAGTTTTTTTCGTAGCTTTCTACAACAACAAATTATATAGTTTAGAAGCTTTATTTGTAGCTTCTCTCAGGGCCTCTTTACACTAGAGGCAAGAAGCCGTGTAGAGAGAAATTACACCCAATGAGAAATTGGTCTTCTCGGTTTCTAAGCCTCCCATTGGCTGAAATTTTTCTCCTCATGGCTTCTCGCCTCTAGTGTAAAGAGGCCCTAAGGTGTGAAATCTTGAAATTCAGTTATGACTTCTCTAATGACATGAATAGGTTGTGACACTTCAACTATTCTACCTTATTTAATTTGCTTAATTTCAAATACATTCTTTACAAATTTAGATCTGTTTCTAGATTCTAAGTAAACATACATACCATGGCAAAGTGCCTCAAGTTTAGAGACCAACGGGAGGTTTGAGAGAGGCTCAACATCGAGATTGTTACGTCGAATGTGCCATATAATAGACCTCCAACATATATGAAAGGTACAACATGCTCTTTCAACTACATTGTGACGCCATTCTTGTAGCTTTGAAACACAGACACCCCATATGCCCCCTAAAAAACCAATTGCTCCGCTATTTGGTTCTCTCGAAGCCCAATGTACAACAAAAGCACTCCCATGATGATTTCCCTAACAGCATTATCCCATTTCCATCTATCAAGTGCATCTAAATACCAACAAAATGCTTACACACACGTTCAAAGTCCATGCAAAAAAAGATGTGAATGGACAACCATTGTAGGTGGTCACCGGTAGTAACTCAATACTAGCAAAAGTCGTCACTTCTCACTAAAAATAGTACCAAAGTTCACTGTACACACTTGTCCTTCGTGATGAATTGCACTCACCAAGTCTTGAGCGCTTGGGCAGCGAGTGCGAAGTGACGCCGTTTGACTCACCTACCAAGTGAAAAGTGACGCCTTCTCCTTGTAGTGACTTCATCAACAGAGAAGGAAAATTACCATGTCTCAGAAACCACTTTCTTTGTGTTTTCAGCTAGCACGGTTGCTATGTTGTCAGCCATTTCCCAACCCACTCCCACGATCACTTCCAAATGCTTCACCAAGACTCGTATGGCCTCAAAATCATTTATTGGCCATCTATTACTCAACAGCCAGTACACAATCCAAATTGAACAACATTTTCCCTTCACTCACAAACCATGCATTGAGCCACTTATTGAACCACAGTGTCAACTACCACCCCTGCCTTGCAAAGTACACACTTTCCTTTTGAATATGTTTGTGTATGCTTAAAAAATTAAATGCACCCCATTTCACATGCCCAAATCCGGACCCGGGGAGGTCACTGTCAGAAAGAAATTAAAAAACTACACGAATATAGGGTCCGTTTTATTCACAAGAGGCATAATTTCTACCTAATTATAAAATTTAGATGTAATATAGGATGCTTAAAAATTCAAGTAAGGAATAATTCAATAAAAAAATAATTCAAAAATATGCCTAGAATATTCTAGAATATACCTCAAATATTCCAATTATGTGATAGCCCCCCTCTTAACGTAGGTGTCTACATTAATTTCTATGCAGTGACCGCCTCGAGAACCCGGACAAGGCCTTCCTTCTCTCAAAACTAGTGAATTAATTTTCGGAACCAAAAGGTTTTCATAGCCTTTCGTAGTAGTGCAAATTTTGCAATGCACTTGCATTACCAACATGTTCTCCTCTACCACAGACTCCATTCAAGGCACTATTAGGCGGCCTAAGAGTTGTGCCAACGCACACACTACTAGAAAATCCAACTAATCTGTTGATTCGGTCGCGTTGACCGGGACACTTTTCTGTTGATTTGAACAAAAAATTATATAGATTGCAAGATCATAGTGTTTTAGTGTTAAAAAAGGATGCTGAAATTTTCCTAGCAACACAATTAGAGGTGAAATTCGTTTTCAAAATTACTCAAATGAAAAAGCTTTCAACTATAAAGTAGTTCAAAATCATCATATAAATACATTGGTACAAAAAAAACTCATGAAAAAATTTAATGTGCCCTAAAATGGCCTTGCAATGTCAAAAAGTAGCCCGAAAAGTGACCCATTTGACCCAAAAAGCAAATAGTGTCCAAACTAGACCCGTGCACTAAAATGACTTCCAAACATTCAAAACAAAATGGATTGACATAAAAAAAAAACTCATGATAACTAGACTTCAAGGGGAATCCAACCCAATAATTTTTATTGAAAACAGACATGGGATGAAGGAGATAGAAGCCCCGAACGTGCAGCCATCAAAATGCACAAAAACTGTCCAAAAAGAAGACACCTACTTTCAAATGATCACCAAAAATTCAATACATCTTAGATTGATATGAAATTTTTACCACTCATTCCATACATCATGCGGTTTGTTTTTACAAAATTTCATTGAAATCGGACACTTTTAGCAAAAATTACAGCTCTTCGAAGGTGAATGTACCCCCCAAAACGTCCAAAATATGGACACCGGGATGGTTAGGGGTTAATCATCCAAATTAGTCCTTAATGGGTCCTTAATTCATCCAAATAAGCAGTGGTTAGAAATACAATTATGTTCTTTTAACATTCACTATTTTCATAATATGCTTACATTTTTACTTATGTGGTATGTTTACAACTACAAAACATTATTGTATACTTATATTTCATATTTCAAATTAGATCTTATAGTTATTATAAAGATTTTTCAACATAAGCATTGGTTACATCCAAGGTGACTTATTGGCTCATGCTTCTACCCCAAGAGAGTTTAAAATCAAGGGCCAAACTCTGCCTCAAATCAGTTGTTGTCATGTTTGTTGCAGGATAGTACTATGGATTTGGACCAAATATCCTCCGCTTTGTGGAGGTCATTCTTCACAGCCGGCTCTTCCCAACTAGTTCTTTCAACAGAAAGTATGAGTTCAAGACCAACAAAAATCAACAAGTTGCAATAGAAAAATTTGCAACAGCAAAACAGGCGATCCACACAAAAGCAAGTTCGACTTAAATTCAAATTTTGAAATGAACAAATAGCCAGAAGAGCAATAGTTAAAAACTATATGGCCCCAATCAAACACTCAAGTAAAAATCCAAAATTATAGCAGAACAGAGGAGAATCAAGAAAAAAATGACAATGCAAGTAGAACAAGTGCCAAAAATTGTGCCATATGAAAGTCTAATCGCAGAAATCCGACGAACACCTGATTAAAGATCCTGAGCACATTTCGGAACTCAGAAAATGTGCCATAATGCACTCGAGAGAAAACAACAAGGAAAATTGCTAAATTTGGATGCCGCAAGGTCGATTTGGCGCTATTGAGGACTCGGTACAACAACACAAATAGGAAATCAAGGCAACAACAAATGTTGAATTGAAATACAATAATTTGCCTACAACCAAAACTACATTGATGTTGAATTGAGGGCCAGCCAAAGAGAAATTTGTAGACGTTGTTTGATGCAAAATTGGGAGGTCCCTAATTTATTCTTATAAAGTCATGTCCGACGCACTTCTAATGGGTGAAATGACGAGAGAAGCTAAACAAGGAAATTACATTTACATGGCTCTCAACAAAGGAAGAACAAACAGACAACAACCTACGAAAACTTGAAGTCACTCAAAGCTAGACTGGGATTTACAGTATCTTACTTGATTTGAGGCTAATCCAAGGCATACTCTTCTGCCTTGTTATTGCCTTCATGTTCGTTGCTTCCGATCTTCCTCAACTCATCATCGTTGATAATCATCAAATGTCGGCCTAAGTATTCTTAGGTGGAGGGCGACAAAGCCCACATCTACTTCAGACTTCACAATGGTAGCCCCTATATTATCTTTTTCTTCATCACGTCGCTCCTCTTCATTGCTGTCTTTTAAAGCGAGTTGCTCCAAGATTCACCATGAGATAAGTAGAGTGGATCGTAGGAAATTAACATCCAAACCAATTGGTTCCTCGCCCTCTTTCAATCCGGAACCATTGGGCACATTTCTTTCGCCCTCGCTATCGCTGTCATTTTTTCTCCAGAAAGAGAAGATCATTTTTCCTCTCGTTTCAAAGAGGACTACAATTTTTCACCCTTGGTTAATCTTATTGTCCACGAAAAAAACTTTTTCTACGTCATGAGGGAAAGGCTCATGAGGCGGCAAATGATTTGGCATTGGTTTGAAAGTGCAGAACCGTAAATGATCGCACTCATGTGTGGCCAAAGTTGGTCATTTTTTTCATCTAGTTACGCTCTTGAACTACTTCATGTGAAAGAGAGTCACACGGAAAGAGTGGTAATTTGTATTCACGATGTTGTCAAATAAGACTTAGCCTCATCCTCTTCAAACAATCCAAACACGCTACAGTCAAACGAGGTTTTTTTTCCAAAAGTCTCTTGCAAGGAAGCAATATTGGCGGCCGAAAGCCCAACAAGACTCGCTTCAAGCTGCGACATTTGAGCTCTCATTCCCCTCATTCTCATATGTCTTGCTAGTAGTTAGAAGTAGAGATTTTGATATTGGAAATAGGAATATGGATGGTAGAGGCCACGACAGAGCCAATATACATTGCAATTGAGGCTTTATTACCATTATTTAAGTCCTCTAGTACCAAAGAGGCAAAATGATACATGTTATGTTTAGATTTAAACGTGTATGTGTTATTGGAGACCAGTTGTGTGTATAGATGTTGTACATCGGGTGTTTGGGGATGTGGGTTTTGTAGATCGGGACAATTTTATTGTGGGAATGTATTAGATTTAAAGAAATAGAGTGAAATTGGGCGTAGATATGAAGGGTCCAGTTCCACGGATCCAAAAGCAGTCATTAGGGCAGTACATGTGCAATTTTTAGTGGAATTGCAACAGCAGTTATTGAAGGCAATCATCAAATGGGAGACCTAAAAACCTCCCTTTCATAAGCAAATCCAAGTCTCGCAAAAATAAGCACCCTACTTCATATAGCAAGGCTAAAGACATTATTACCACCGCAAGTAAAAGGGAAGCATGTAGATAAACATGTGTTTGACGAGGACCTGATGTCAAAAAAGTGAGACTGGTCTTGGTTCAAAGGAAGAGCACGATGGCTCACGCTCAAGCTCTAGTTATTTAAGCACAAATGAAAGTGACATGGAGTGACATTACTAGAACTTTGAGATTAGTAACTCTATATTTTTTTTGGATGAATATATAAACTATTGACATACATTGATTCAAATATTTCATTTAAAGACAGAGGTTAAAAAAGAGGGAAGTATGAGACTCTTACAAAAAACAAATTACATTTTTGCTTTGTCCCCAAATTGGGAGTAGAAACATTGTCACATTTATGGAGGTATGACATTTATAGGGGTTACAATTAGAGAGACATTAGGTGAGTTTTGGGGTTTCAGAAGGCCCTTTGACATGTTGAAATCAGAAGTGATTAATAATAATTATTGTTTTTTAAATAATTACAAAAATCTCAATCATACGTGTCCACGTTAGCTTGGGGATTCTTATTTTATTTTTATTAATCACATAGTAACATCAGCAACAACAAATTGCTAGATCACTGAAAGAGAGGCCTTCTAAAGGCTCCAAAACTCACTTAATGGCACATTGTATAGGTACACGTATTAGGTGCAAGTCCGCTTTCATTTTTTATTCTAAGCGGTATCCAATGCTGCAATAAATTCGTCACGGGCTCTAAAACTTACTTAGTCGTTATTTTAATAACCAATCACAGTAATACATGTGTCATACTTTCGATTCAAATGACATATAGCCACATGGCACATTTAAGGTGGCCATCCAATATTTATGTGGCACAGAAAAACCAAGTGAAAGTTTTAAAAGCAATGTTAAAATGAGTTACTTTTTACATTTATAATATAGTAAAAGTTGTTTGTAATGACAATCAATTGTATAGGCCAAGTGGTCATATACTATGACGTGGACTCAATGCACTACGATGTTCTAATAACATCCATCCACTTTCACAATCCAAGGGAACACGTGTTCCCAATTACATATAATTGAGATGTAAAAACATATTCCCAAACATGGTTCAATCTGGAACAACGTTTGTCCTTGCATTTGCCACATTCTCCATAACTTATAGGGGTGATTTTGTAAAATAAAAAGCAACGTTGTAGTTGTAGTAACACATTGTATATCTTAGTCGTGTTGGAATATTGGTATGATTGTTTTCGGGAGTCATGTGAGATTCTTTGATAGGTCTCAAGAATGTGAAAACAAAATGCAAAAAGTTTCAAAGTTTTGACCAAATAGAGTCCTCAATAATTTTTCACAAATTTGAATGCCTTGAGAGAAGTTTAGAGCAAATATAAGGTAGAGGCACCTTAAACCGTGAATGCTTCCTAAACGACGATCTAGAATTCCTTTGCACATGTAGCAAGTTGAACCTAGTGCAGCAACATTTTTTTCTCATTTGAATTTAGTGCCGCCAATCATTGCTATTTCACTATACTTTTGTTTAGTTCATGTATTCACAAACTTAAAAACCGTAGTTTGTATTTACAAAATTGAATACCGTGGTTTACTAGCAGTTTCGGCAACTTCTTGCCTAATATTTAATTATTTCTAAAAAACATATGTAGGCCAAACAAATGTCCTCTAAAATCCATTTTTTCCTTACAAATTTTTTTCTTGAGAAATAATTTCTAGAAATTTTTGGCATATGTTTTTAGGATGGTTTTCGGCCAATCTACTACTCCCTCTGTTCCAGTTTTATTGGAGTAAACCAACACTATTTCTTTGTTCGTTTGCGGCAATCAAACTAGAATAGAGGAAGTAATAAACTTCGATACACAAACGTTCAAAAATGAGTACACCGCTTTTTAATTACAGGCAAGCCTATTCAACAACTAGGAGTACGACTTAGTTTTTGCTATTAACCCTTTGGCGCACCTACATCCATATAATGGACGATGAACAAATTGTAAGCCTTCTCCAAATTTTCCTTGGTTCTTGTACTTGTACGGAATAGATCTTCAAAATAAGATATAGTTAATTTTTTTTAATGGAAAAATTCGTTTATGTCAAGTTTCATTCCTAGTTCAAAAAGTGAGACCTTAACAATGATTTTCCAAAATAGATGAATCAAATAATGGAAATTATACCATCTCATAGTGCATATTACGTATCTCATAGTGCATATTAGTGAATTCGTTATAATATTTTTGATAAAAAATTGCTAATTTGGGATTTTGAAGTAAATTTCAGAGGAAAACCTTACTAAATTAATTAGAAACTATGAATGAAAAATATGGATAAATCCAACCTTACAGAAGTGATCTACACATTGAGATTTACAACTTTTCTTTATGTATCAACTACATTTTTATAATTCATCAAACATTTTATAACACATCTATGAAATCAGTGGTAGACCTGGATGTTAACCCCTAAACGTCATAGCGTCCAAAAACTGGACAACTAACAGATTCAAATGCACCCCACGTTCTCATCAATGTTTGGATGAAAGTCATCCAATTTTTGGGAGATATTACACCAAGTTGTTGTCCTATCTGACGGTTGGATTTAGTCATACTTGATTACATATTTTTCTAAAATTACAAATGTAGAAGTATGTCAAGTCGTTGACCAAGCCAAAATTGCATTGACTGTAGTTCAAAAGTGGCCTTGCAAAAATGAGGTCATAGATTTAAAAAACACAAAAATTTCAAAGAATCACCACGTTTAAGAGTATCTCATTTCAAATTCATTCCAACAAATTTTACTCAAAAAATATTAAAATTTTGTTTGTAATCAAATCAAGAAGGAATTTTTAGTTTTAACTTTCAAAATTGATAATTAAATATTGGTGATAGTATTAGTGAATCAAACCGTACGGATGGAATCTAAAACTCAAAATCTAGACCTTTCATTAGTATATCAGTTCCAAAATATTCTTCTAAATAGTACTTTATGATGATTTTTCTTAAATTGTCAATTCCAGGGACACCTTGGTACATTTAGGGGTTAACCCCTAAACGTTTTCACCCTTTTCAGATATTGTAGTTTTCCAAAGATGCATTATAAAATGCAACTAAGAGGGATATTTTCAACTTGATGAATGAATAAAAGTTGTACATTATGAAATTTAGATTCTATCCATATGGTTAGATTTGTGATTGCTATCACCAATATTTGTGTATAAATTTTCAAACTTAAAATTTAGAGCTCTTTTGTAATATGATTACGAATAAGATATTGACACTTCAATAATGAAATTTGTTGAAATGTAATACTCTAAGTGTAGTGATTTTTGGAGATTTTTTGGTTGCTTAACCCCTAACCCTCCCGACATCCATATGTTGAACGTTTTCTCGGGTACATTCACCTTGAAGAGCTGTAACTTTTGCAAAAAGTGTCCTGATTTAATGAAATTGTGGAAAAACACCCCTCATGATGTTTGGAATGAGTGGTACAAATTTAAGATCAATCCGAGATGTATTGAATTTTTGGTGATCATTTGAAAGTAGGTACCTTTTTTTTGGACAGTTTTTGTGCATTTTGATGGCTGCACGTTCGGGGCTTCTATCTCCTTCATCCCATGTTTGTTTTCAATAAAAATTATTGGGTTGGATTCCCCTTGATGTCTAGTTATCATGGTAAACTTTTCATGTCAATCCATGATGTATTGAGTGTTTGGGAGTCATTTTAGTGCACGGGTCTAGTTTGGACACTTTTTGCTTTTTGGGTCAAATCAATCACTTTTTGAGCTACGTTTTGATATTGTAAGGCCATTTTAGGGCAGATTAAAAAAAATTCATGAATTTTTTTGGTACCAATGTGTTTATATGATGATTTTGAACTACTTTATAGTTGAAAGCTTTTTCATTTGAGTGATTTTGAAAACGAATTTCACCTCTAGTTGTGTTGCTAGGAAAATTTCAGCATCCTTTTTTTACACTAAAACACTATGATCTTGCAATCTATATGGCCAAATGACTCCAAAATTGATCCACATGATCTACAACATGTATGTTACAAGATTGTACGGTTGAGATTCCTATACCTCACTTACGTTTAGACCTATAACACATCAAAAGCAATGATGATTTTAAGCCCACAAAAGCTAAGGGCGCTTAGGGGTTAAACGTGGTGATTCTTTGAAATTTTTGTGTGCCTTACATCTATGACCTCATTTTTGCAAGGCCACTTTTGAACTACAGTCAATGCAATTTTGGCTTGGTCAACGACTTGATATACTTCTACATTTGTAACTTTAGAAAAGTATGTAATCAAGTATGACTAAATCCAACTGTTAGATAGGACAACAACTTGGTGTAATATCTCCAAAAATTTGGATGACTTTCATCCAAGCATTGATGAGAACGTGGGGTGCGTTTCAATCTGTTAGTCGTCCAGATTCTGGACGCTGTTACGTTTAGGGGTTACGTTTCATACTTCTAAAAGAACATAAGAGGTACAATGACTCGGTGAAGAGGCTCTGAACAACCGATCGAAGACTTCCGAAACAATAGACTGCGGAGGAAGTGATCAACAAACAGGTAACATTACTAGCGATACCTGCACGACAACCTTGAGCTACATCATGACAACAAAAAAGTATCGCTAACGAATTACCGGGATTCACAGCAGGTTGGAGCATAATCTATCTAACATTCCTTTTTTTTAAACAGTTCTAGCAAAATGATCATTCCTCACTGAAAGCGAATGGTTCCTGGAACATAATCTATCTAACATTCCTTTTCATTCGCTTTCAGTGAGGAATGATTATTTTGCTGTGGAACGAAGCATGTGACGTGATAATACTCCGAAATTCAAAAGTCTTTTAATGTCCAAACGTTAAAAACAAAACAATGAATGCAAAACAACGATATAAGCCAGTCTTAATACTGATGCAGGGTCTAAAAGGAGAGGTAATCATTGTAGGAAGTTCGCACAAGATCCAATAAATCTCTTAAGGTCTCAGCAGTATTGTGAAGGCAAAAAAAACTTGGCATTACATGATGACAAGCAGAGAGAACATAGAGATGTGCTCACGTGACATCATTTCCCTCCCAATATGGTAAAGTGACAACATCCTAGTCAATTCATGGTCTATTGCTTGCTCCTCCTTTCCAGACAGATAATTCTCAATCAGAGTAACCATTCATAACATCCTTTCAAGGCTTGGCCTGGTTACCAGCTGGGCGGGCACCTGGGGCAGGGCGAGGGGGGCCGTCCTCCTGATTAATACCACGAGCGACTATTAATACAGAGCCAAGAAAAACAGTATCTGAGTAGCAAAATATGTATCAACCCTAAATCACGAAAATCACGAAAATTACTTTGGAGCCTTAGTGCCCTAACAAACCTAAATTCAAAAGACCAAGGGGACATCAACTGTCTCGTACCTTGCGACGGTATCTCTGAGGTGGCTCACGGATCCGACGAGCCTCACGGGAGCGAACACGCACCACGTGAGAGTGGATGGCACAGGAGATGCAGTACTGCATCTTTGCGTACAGCTTGGGAAGCACATACCCTGTAGTATAGCAAAGAATCAATGCAACACTCGAGAGCCCCAAGAAACCTTAGCGAAAAGGACACACTTGCAAAACTTAAGATAAAAATAAAGCCCTATAGTAGGCTGTACGTCATTAGAGCATCTCCAATGCAAACCTCTACACTCGACCTCTATACAGATTCATTGCCAGAAAACTTGCACAATATGTTTATAGTTGATTTGCTTTTCAAATTAAGTGAAGAAAGTTGCATGGAAGATTCTCTTAGTCACTTAACATGATAGAACGACAAAGTTATAATTTATGATTTCATAACCTAAAACCTAAACAAACTCCGTCACTTGTAGGGCTCATAATTCGTCCATTGCATTTCAGACATAACTAGAATTGACATGGTAAGGAAGCAACTTACCATCGTAGACACAAGCCTCTTGCACATCACGAACAGCGGCCTGCTCGACGATGTTACGCACCAAGAATCTCTTCACGGCCTTGTCCTGGAATATTTCCACAAGATAATAGGTAAGACTAAAACCTTAACCTAGATTGTGAATACGAATGCCATCCGAGGGGTGTAGACATTGCTCCCACCCCTAAATGCGGTAACCCTAGTTCTTTTGAGGCAGGAACGATTACCTTGGGGACGCAGCGCCCACAGTTGGAGCACCGAATAGGGTTAACATGGCCGCGACCATGCTTGTTGCGACCTCCACTGCGCCTCTTGACAGTCTGCAACAAGCACATGAGTGTCACCAACGCTGGAAAAGATACCGAGCTCGAAAACCACAAACCCTAACCATACAGAACCCGGAATTGTGGAAATTAGAATGCGATGTGGAGCAGGACAAGACATACCATGTTGAGAAGCTTGAGAGACGCTCGCGAAGCGACGAAGAGGGGGAGCTGGCGAAGAGGAAGCCAAGCAAAAAGAGCTACAAAGACCGAGTGCAAGAGTCTTTGTTAGCAGCTGCTGTTTGGATTCCGCGTTTTCTCTGAGCCGTCGATTCGGGTCCCGGGGGGCGCTCGCAGCCGTCGGATGAATTTTTGGGTGATCTCGGACGTGGATATTAGGGTTTGCGCTTTGGTTATGGGCCTCCGGGAAACCCTATTCGCGGCTTTTAGGCTTCGACATCGGACCTTTTCACCGTGTGTTCGAGCACCCATACCTCTTTAATGTCACATACTAGACCCCAAAATGCTGTCGTGACAATACGGGTTGGTGACATTACTACCGGTATGCGTTACAGTTAGGTGACTACGGTAAATACTTAACCTTTTTTTAGGGTCATTTTCACAAATCTCCTTTCATTTTTTTGAGAAGTTTTTTTATATTATAGTGTACACTAACATGAAGCAAAATATGTAATTTATTACCTTAATTGATCAAATTGGCAATTAAGTTACTCCAAAGTATGTCATCAAAACGTGCTCCTGAGATCACTCTTTTGATTTTTACTCAAATTGGGAGACGGGATGAACCTTGAATTTTAAAATTTTAAAGTCCAAACAAAAACATATTCATTTGACACACTTTGAAAAAAATAAATAACATAATTGTACCAAATTTTAAAAGGCTTGTTTTGTTGCGCGTCTATTATTGTAGAGTTGGACCAAAAATTATTGAACAGTTTGTTTGTTGTCTACAGTGACGAACAAAATTGAGTGTTGAATTGAAACTTTTCCATTCAAACAACCATACCATGAGCATCAATGGGCAAAGTCCAAAAGTGAATATGCAAAAGTTGTAGTATGCGATATATAACACATTACTATAGAAGTTTGAAGAAAAAATCAATTGTGATTTGAAAGAAAATGAATTTCAAAGTTAGCCATGTTTAAAACTCGGTTTTGTGCGCTATAATTTGGAACTACTTTAAATTTTGGCAATTTTTTCTTAGAGCTTCAAAAAAACCTTTTGTGCCTTGGCATGTTGGTATACATCATTTTAGATTGTTGTACAAGAAAATTGAAGAAAGTTGACATTTGTAGAATTTAAAATATTCACAATTTGACAAACATGCGAATGATGTTGGTTCTCACGATATTTGAATATTTTTTTGGAATTGAGAGCATGGGATTGCATTGGCCATTGTATAGAGAGCATAGGTTGCAACATGAACCATTGTTACATCTTAACGCCCTTGCATTTGAAATAGTTGTTAAATAGGCCAATGCGATCAATTTATATATGAAAGCTATATGATGCAATTTTTTGGTCTAGGTTTTTTGTACAAAGACTAGAGTTCTTATCGCAGATAATCAATCCAACGAATCAGAAAACCAAAACATATAATTTTCAATATCATCAAAAAGTTCAAAGTTGCCAGAAATCACATTGACTTTCATAAAATTAACAATTTTTTGATGATACTGAAAACGACAAAATTAAGTTGTTCAATTAGTTGATTGATTAAGTGTGTCATGAATTCTAGACTTCGTGCAAAAAAGTTGGACCAAAAAACTGCATCATACAACTCTAATATATAAATTGAATGCATTGGCCTATTCAACAACTATATCAAATGCAAAGGCATTAAGATGTAACAATGGTTCATGTTGCAACCTATGCTCTCTATACAATGGTCAGTGCAATCCCATGCTCTCAATTCCAAAAAAATATTCAAATATCGTGAGAACCAACATCATTCGCATGTTTGTCAAATTGTGAATATTTTAAATTCTACAAATGTCAACTTTCTTCAATTCTCTTGTACAACAATCTAAAATGATGTATACCAACATGCCAAGGCACAAAAAGTTTTTTTGAAGCTCTAAGAAAAAATTGCCAAAATTTAAAGTAGTTCCAAATTATAGCGCACAAAACCGAGTTTTAAACATGGCTAACTTTGAAATTCATTTTCTTTCAAATCACAATTGATTTTTTCTTCAAACTTCTATAGTAATGTGTAATATGTCACATACTACAACTTTTGCATATTCACTTTTGGACTTTGCCTCATGGTATGGTTGTTTGAATGGAAAAGTTTCAAATCAAAACTTTGTTTTGTTCGTCACTATATATCGGGTTCATTATCCATTTACTGATGTTGGAAGAACGTTGTGTCATTATTTCTAAAGAAAATCTCAGTCATATTTTGTGGTGTGTTTCAAGGCATCTAACATGGGCTTTGTTAAGTCTTCTTGATGGTTATGGTCTAGAGTCTTTTTGATAGTAGTATGGTGTAGTGTGTGCGAATTTATATCGTTTGACATTGAATTTGTATTATTTTTCGGTGCCTACTTTAACAAGTCTATCCGCTTGTTCATTTTTGTCAATATTGGCATGTGTGCAGACAAGTTTAGTTGACTTCAAGATATATGGAGTTATAAGTGTGTATATTTCACTTAATATTGACTACTTTAAGAAATAAAAATTTCCTATAGATGAGTCAGGAAGTTTTGGTGGAAAGATGTTTATTTTACTTTTTGCTAAAAACATCCATTAGAAAAATATTCAAAGCAAGAAAAGGATGCAAGTTGGTCTAGCAATTGCATGCAAAAAAATAAAAAATAAAAAATAAAATCTGAGGTGGCTGAAATTTGAGTTTTTTATTTTTTATTTTCATTTTATTATGATTATTTATTTATTTATAAATATATTTTTGCATGCAACTGCTGTACCAACTTGCAGCCCTTTTTTGCCTTCAAATTTTTTCTAATGATTTTGGAAGTCAATTTGAAACCCAAAAGCTTTGAGAGGGTTAAGGTACCCTTCACACCTGACACTACAAGTGAATTTAGAGAGCTCAAAGTTTGCCAAATTATTTTGGCTTTTCCACCTACAATTTTATGGAACTACTAGTCCATTGTTTCAGTTGAGGTGTCAAAGACAAAAATGAGCTTTTTGTAAGGGAACGTCGAACTTGCACGCAAATTGACAAAAATTTAGGCTAGTGCTCTATAACACTCAATCTAGAAGAAATGGAGATTTGAGAGTGATGGCCTCGATGTTTTATAAGATAGTTAGCTAAGATTATGGACACTCTTCTTCTAAGTTAATGGGGTTGATGTGTAGTAGAGCTAATTGAATTAAATCATTTTTAAAATTTTTATTTTTTTTCAATTTACATGGGTTTCAACTCAAAAAAATATAGCATAGCAATAAGATACTATGGTATTTTTTGCCTACTTTTGGCTAAAAGTTTATATTGGCCTTCACAATGATGTCTTTTGGATTGAACTAACAAGATGATGCATATCAAATTTAATTTATATTTTAATTTGAAAGTTTGATTTTTAAATTTGAATATTTTATTACAATTTGAAGATTATAAAGTTAACCAAGGACTATCAAATTCCCAGCATAGATTGAATTTGGAAATCGATGTAATATTCTATCATTGTAATAAACAACCATTCTACTAACCAATTTATTTTGTTTATATTCAGTTCATGAAAACTAGTGTCTACTACTCTAATTCTAAGTGTGGTTTGCAATGTTTGTAATAATATTATGTTATTTACATTTATAATATTCTTTGTATTTACATTAATACATAATATACTAATATTGTGTTATTTGTTATTCATATGAATTTTCTTCAAATAGTCATGACAATCATAGTACTGTAATGGATGTACAGGAGATCATGGAGAGGGATCCCAAGTATGTCCGATTGAATACAACTCTTGCTTACAAGTTCTTACACACATTTTTTACTTATTAACAATATTTCAATTTTCTACCAAGAATTTTAAAAACTAGGTTGGCAATGCAACAGTCTAGCTTGAGAAATCCTACATTAGAATCATCTTTATATGGATGCATGCGCAATCTGTAAAAAAAATAAGGCTCACATTTAACATGTGACATGAAAATATGAAATTAGTGTTTTCATTCAAACATAATGACTAATTAAAACAAAATGAAGTCTAGTGAAGATTAACCACACAATCATAGTTTTAATATGCACACAAAGTAGGGGCATATTGAAGTATATTCGCACTTGGTCTTAGGAGTGGTTTCAACAAAGTGAATTTAGTCCAAAAATGTACTTGAATTCATTCTAAAACCCTCACTAACATCACCTTTAATACCAAATGAAAACATACCTTTAGTAAAATAAAAACAATATAATAACATTCCATCACTAAAAAAAATTGACATGTCAAAGTACAAGAAATACTCCATGCTTATCGTTTGTCCTAACTCGGTGTTATGAGTAATTAGCAAAGGTCTCAGGAACAAACTTAGGGACACCTTTGGACTATTTCACTCTATTAACCCTTGAAAGACCCGAAAGCCCTTTGCGGCTGTTTAGTATATTTTGTATTCGATGGTATTTCATCAAAATAACAATGACCAAACACTTTTCAATACAAATTAAAATTAATAATCAGGATAATGTATATTACAACGTATCACAATTCATATATTAAATCACAATTGAACAATTATAACGCTAAATACAGGTTGTAGAGAGGGACCCCAAGGGCCTTTTAACCCCTAAATGTACCAGGGTGTCTCTGGAATTGACAATTTGAGAAAAATCATCATAAACTACTATTTAGAAGAATATTTTGAAATTGATATACAAATGAAAGTTCTAGATTTTGAATTTTAGATTCCATCCATACGGTTCGATTCACTAAAACTATCACCAATATTTCATTATCAAATTTGAAAGTTAAAATTAAAAATTCCTTCTAAATTTTATTACAAACAAAATTTTAATATTTTTTGAGTAAAATTTGTTGGAAATGAGTTTGAAACGAGATACTCTTAAACATGATAATTCTTTGATATTTTTGTGTTCTTTAAACCTATGACCTCATTTTTGCAAGGCCACTTTTGAACTACAGTCAATGCAATTTTGGCTTGGTCAACGACTTGACATACTTTTACATTTGTAATTTTAGAAAAATATGTACTCAAGTATGACTAAATCCAACCATTAGATAGGACATCAACTTGGTGAAGTATCTTCAAAAAATTATATGACTTTCATCCAAGCATTGATGAGAACGTAGGGTGGATTCGAATCTGTTAGTCGTCCAGAAACTGGACGCTGTGACGTTTAGGGGTTAAGTGCAAACAAACAAGATATAACCTACAAACTACTCTTGAGATAAGTTATACCTTGTTACGAGCACCTGTAGCAGACACAAAATCATATAGCATCACAATTTCCTAGAACTATTTCCTAGAACGAGCTTGAATGTCATGGGTGGGTTGAACACATCATCATCTGGATTGCCAATCCATATAACCTACTGATCAAGCGGACAGAAAATCCCAATTCTTTTCACATATGATGACAAAAGAAATGCACAAATAATCAATAACAGCAAGGATTGCACACATCCTCAGAAAAGAAAACTGTCCTAGATTGCTTCTCCTCGTGTGAGAAGAAACCGCTTGGGCAGCACCCCAAGTCTTGGCTTCATATCATATAAATGACGTGCTCAGAATCCAACTTCCTCCTCCATAACACAAAGCTATTCAAATTCTTACTTCCCAATGCAAAAGCCCTTTCAGGAAGAATGCTCCATCAAGATTTCAGCCATGTTCCAGCACTTGTGTCTATCATCGAGGTCACGACTACAGGCGGCAATGAGGTTCAGAAGCTGCCAATCAAAGACCGTGCCGTAATATATATCCTGCTCAAAAGAGCATACCGCTCATGAAAATTTAGCTTCTAGGAGTTCAGGTAAGAATATTTTCCCGCGGTGATTGAAGATCATGAAATCTGAATTTGCAGAAAGCTTCGTCACCCTGCAAGCACAAATTTGTTTGTTGTTGTTAGTCAATAAATCATTGGTGCATGATTAAACATAAGAATTATGCTCATGGACAGAGTATACTTCAGATGAAAATATGTACTCCAAAACACCCCTCGTTCCACCAAATCCTCCCTCTTGGATTATTCTCATAAAAAATAAACCTGAATCCACTAAGTTTGTACTTCTTCGAAGCAGATATTTACCTTCACAGAGCTCACATTCTTTAAGAAAAAGGTAGGACTTCCAAAACACTAACCTGTTCTCTTTTGCGTCTGGTAAAATCGGGAGAAAAGAGCCAGGAACTTTAAGTGCAGCCCACAAACATAGCACCAAACTTAACCCAACCTCGATAAGTACCTGAAGAGCACAACAACACGACACCCTCATCAGAACACGTCAGTGGTGACCAGGTTACTGCCAATCCCGGGTAAATCATCCCAAATCCGGCGATTCCAAAAGGTGACCCATATTTCTATTTGAAAAGACACATAATTCTTGCACTTGTTTGAATACTTCCAGCACCAGAGCATGAGCTCGTGCACAACAATTGGTCTGTAAGTGGTTAGGTTCAAGGGAATCAAGGGGCTCAAAAGTCTCATTCTTTCCCGGTACGTGCCGATACCCCATGGGAGCCAGGTCAAAAGAGAGGCATTTGTAGAGGAACTGAGATTTCCCCCTTGGAATCTTTCTTTAAAATACTAGTGATAACAATAGTAGATTGGATGGATATAATTCAAAATTCAAAACCTACAAATTTTATCCATACAAAGACTACGAAGTGTTCTTAGAAGTTGCATTTTAGGAGGGATCATTGCAAGTCTTCGAAATAGGAGAAGGGTTAAAATCGTTAGGGTTTGAAACTAGAAAATACAAAGACTCTCAAACCCCCATAAGCCTACAGAAGCCAAACTCTTCAAAATTTCTCCTACCTGCGCAGGTGGATACGTGAAATCTTCTTCTCTGATCTTCAAGGCACCCCTATCTGCAAAAACACCATTTTTTTCTAAGAAAATCTCTCTATTTCTCTCAGGATGGTTTCCAAAGAGAACACATTTAAGTAATCTGGAAGTAGTTGATCCCATATTCACTAACTCAACAGAAACCCTAATTCTCAAAGACCAAAGATAGAACAATACATCTACATAGCTCATCACTTTCAATTGCGTAGATCTCCTCTCTCTCCAGCTAGCATGTAGAATACCGGACCTTCGGAAATTGCAAACCCTAAGGAGCAGGTTTCTGATAAGGGGCGTAGGCTCTGTTGAACGTTCTTGCTTCAGATCGAATAAAAATTTAAGGTTTATAATCCCCCAGGGGTCGATCACACTGAGGTCCGCTATTCTACATCTCCACCCCTCCCTCCTCTGTGAGAACGAATACCTCAATGAACCTCTCCAACTGCTAAAAAAGGATGAAGGCATCAAGGTTAACAAAGAGAAACCGGCACGTACATTGTATAGTAGAAAAAGCACCATGCGCCAGCAATAGTGCGCCCATGACTCCAATGACGAAGTCGACCCGTCCCTGCGAATGATGAAAACATTCAGAAAATTTCGCTACACCTTTCCAAGAAACAAGAAAGTGCCGTATCACGACTACACCGAGGTTCAAGAAATCTAAACCTACTTTCAACATGATCGACACCTGATTACTTCCCCAGTCAGAAACCCTATTGCACTGAAAATCACGAACACAAAAACCCTCTGAAACACAACCTCCAAACGGTTCTATTCAAAGCCAACAGACGACGCAATCCCATAACCGAACCCTAAAAGGAGAAAACAAGTGCCGCCCTGACTGAGACGGGGCGAGAAACACGACGACAGAAATCGGAAATGGCGGTCAAATTCGGAGGTGAAAAATGCTATGAGCAGGGGAGAGAGAGGTTAACAGGTACCGTGGTGGCCATGGTGCACGATGCGGATTGCGGAGGCGCTGCAAACGAACGAAATGTGAGTACGGGATGCAACAGCACCGGAGCTCAAGGCAACGGAGCTTCGAATGCTTCCACGGAGCCTCGCTGCCTCGTGGAAACGAAAACAAAAAGCACGAAAACAAACGCTTGCGTTCACACTAGCAGCGGAACAGAACAGTCGAGGTAAGTCATAACATTAGTAGCCTCTCTGACTGCTGCCTTCTCCCAACATAATGATGTGGGATATTCCACATCACATCAGTAGCTATGGGGGCAGGTGGCATTAAGCAAGAGCAATCAACCATGGTGAACAGTAATCGAAAGCACTTCTCAATTACAATTCAACAGTTTTCTATAATTATTTATTTGATCCAATAGCCCATTCAATTACAAATCATTGGTCACTCCATAAATAAAGGTGGATGAAACAAAAAGGCACCCTTCTCGAAGGCTACTGAATGTTATGGTTGTTATTTGAATTTCGAGGAAGTATTTAATTTTCTTTTTGCAAATTTGCGATTACTAGTAGAAAAGGTGGCACTGTCGAGGGAGATGCCCATGCAAGTGATACCCAATTCCACGCATGCACAGAGATTTTGTCTGGGCATCTTCTTGGGGAGCGCCACCTTTTCAACTAGTGGATGCCGGTAATATCTATTGTATATGTTAATTTTATTTTCAAAAAATATAATAGAATATTGTAGTACTACGGCAGCTTCAACACTTTCACATCAAATTATTAATTAGTCTCAAAAAATAGATTTCAACTTTTCAAAATGTAGTGAATATTTCTTCATATTATTATTTTTCTATACAACAAATATTCTAAAATATTTTAATTTCCAAAATTTTCAAAATTTTCAAAATAATATAATTATTGTCAAAGTTGCCAAGGTACTACAGAAAATGGTATTCATTAAGTGTCTTCTTAACCCTAAACCATTTAATAGTATATTTTTTGGACAAACAATGTATTTTATTAATAATCTATAAACATTGGAATGAAAACATGTCAAGATAAAAAAATTTAAAAACGTATCTTTTTGTAATTCAAAACATGGCCTTAAAAAACAAACTACGTAAATTAATCCCATGAATATTTTACATGCATAGATATGCATTGAAAATAGCCATATGTAGGGTTTTATATTTATAAATAATTTGAAAAAAAATCAATATAATTTTCAATTCTTAAGATGATAGTCATATAATACCTAAAAGGCCATGCTCATCTCTATAATTTTATAAGTTCTCGTAATGCTTTCAAGAAGGCACTTATATATCTCAATTGGTGTTAATGTAAAAAATTTCACCGTTGAAGCTCAAAGAGGACTTAGAGGTGAGAATGTATAATTATCAGTTTTCAAGACAATCTATAGTGTAGATTACATGGTTATAAAGTTTGATTATGAGTTATTTTCTGAATTTTTTGAGCAAAATCAAGAGGTCATTCACTGCAAACATTCTTATAAATTTTAAAACCATGATTAGCATTTGAAATTTCATGGCCATACAAACATGTATTGTATCCAGGTTTTTACAAAAAATGGTGTTATGAAACTAATCACAACAACAATTATTGATTCCAAAATATTTATGTTTAGGTGAAGTGACTTGTTGGTGACTACGTGAGCCGATGATTGTGATAGTTATTAATTGATACATTGCATAAAATGTGCAAATATTTCAAAAATATTTTAAAATATTCCAAAATAATTTTAAAATATGTAGAAAAGATTCCAAATATTTTGAAAATATTTCATTTTGAATATATTTAAAAAAATGATGTAATTATTATATAGTGTTAATGACGCAATAATAGCAAATGTTTTTAATATTTAAACACTATTTTTTGACAAATATGACGCCCTAGTGTGAAAACGCTATTCAAGGCATCAACCTCCTTAACTACCATGTTCCAAATTCACCTACGTTGACATTTTAATTTTTTCCCAAAGAATTGAGCAACATTAACCCTTTAGTGCCTAGCAAACCACATTATGGTCACTACAACGTCCGAAATGCAAATAGCAGAGAATCCGTGAAGAATTGGAACTTCAGTTTTGAAGTTCAGATTTGCGCACATACATTACGCACCTTCCAAAAAAAGAAATTTTCAATTTGGAATTGTACAACTATCAAAATACCTATCAACAGACCGCAAAAATAATGCAAATACTTGAAAATACAGTAAATACTTACAAATACAACATATGTATTGTGTAGTATTTCTTGTGTTTGGAATTTTGTTATCTTGTTTTATTTTTTTGGATTGTGTTCTCTTCTTCATCTTCCATTAGTGTGTGTAATCCGATCTTGACTAATGTACCCACTCCTATCAATTTTCAACGTATAAAATTTTGTCCTAAACCGTACATGGACAAGTCACTTTCACTTATAAATCTCACAATAATTATGTGTGAGTCTATTTTTGATATGAAAGATTGCAACGGAGAGGTGTTGACATAGGGCATAGCTGAACTTCTTTGATTTTATTTTTGAAAATTTACCTCAAATTCTATTTAACTTTGAAGTCACACACCCCCCAAAATCTCGTTTTTGAGCGTGCATTATATAGTTCAAATACATACTATAATCTTCCGATCCCACCATCGGATGATTCTCAAATTTTAATAAAATGTGTGCTCTCGAGTTGAGAATAGAATTATACGGTTACTTTCTAATTTAATCTATTCTATTTTTGGTAGTCTCAACCACAGTGGAAAAACCCACTGAAATCCAGAGCTGTCTGCTACAGTACCCTAGGCACTAAAGGGTTAATGGACATCTTGAAGGATTTTGTATTCTCATATCGAGCATTTACAATTCTCTAGTTAACGTTGAGTCAAAATTATGGAATCCAAATAAGTTACTAAAGTAATGAAATCATTATTGAACATAGGGGCGGTTTACACTATGGACCAAGAGCCATGACCAAGAAAATTAAATCATTTTCATGGTCATGGCTCTTGGTCAAGAGCCGTGACCATGAAAAATCAAAAATGCAATTTTAAATGACTTGGTCACTCTTTGTAGTGTAAAGTGGATTTAGACCGGGACAAGTTTAAGCTCATCATTCTCTCTTTTATCCTCATCATTCTCTCATTTAGACCAGGCATTTGCTTCGACTCAACTATAATCAAGGAGACCATGAAAACATTATCCATTTGGGAAATTTTAGCATTTTTGGGGACCTCAAAGTTAGTGGTCATTCTCCTTTTTTCAAGGTAGTGTAAAGCCAAATGGGACCAAGAGCTCTTTTTGGGCCAATCACAGATTTTAGAGTTGCATGGGACGAGTTCTTGGTCCGTAGTGTAAACCGCCCCATAATGCGTCCTTGTGGTCTTGTAGGGATTACAAAGTTTTAATTTTCAATTTATAGTCTTATTCATAAATTTTTATAATAGCAATAGTAAATCTAACTATAAGTTGATCTCAAACATATGTTGAAGCATGTAACCCCGTATATCATTGCCCATTGGAAACAAGATTTGGAGACTTACAAAATACATACGTTCATGTACGTTATGGCCAATTATTGTGTGGAAGTAGAGGTTTTTTTTTGTTTTTTACTAGAGGTGGAAGTAGAATTGGGCTCGAATTTGCAAAGCCCATAGGGTTTAGGATCATGGCGGAAGTTTTTTTTAGACTTATGGAATTGACGAAGCTACCTGGATGAGTGTCGACCAAACTTTTTTGGGGGCCAACGTTTTTATCAGCAATAGCCAATACACATCAGTGCATTTGCCTCGGGGAGGTCACTTCCAAATATTACGTAAAAACGTGCGAACAAGTGATTTTCAACCCCTATATACTTTTTTATAAAGTTTGATTATGCTCCAAATTTTTGAGCGTGGTCACATAATCATTGTATCTTTTATTTTAGAAAACTCTTATTCAAATTGAATTCAAAACCAATTAAAAACACAATTGAAACTAGTTCTAAAATACAAAAATTAGTTGTATAGTGTATTTATTTACTTCGAAAATTTGTAAGAAATTAATTTGAATAAAGAAAATTTCCAAAAATTCACAATATAAACTTTCAACATAAAGAAACATCCTATAATTTTTTCAAGTTGTTTGATTGATTATTTACAATGTAATATAGAGGGTCAAAGATTTGTTCGCACGTGATACACATAAAATGCATTGAGTGAACTCCCCGAGGCATTTGCTCACTAAATCTGGGCATAATTCTTCCACGGAGCCTCGTTGCCTTTTGGAACTACACTTACACAGCCCTGGACAAAAGGATGCAAGAACCGGTCACTAGGTGACTAGTTTCTAACTCCACCTTGGTTCATTGGGCTTGTGATTTGGGGCATTCCCACCAGTGATTGGTATCCTCAATTTTCTTGCTAAAATTTGAGTCCAATAGTAATTAAAGATTTTGTTGGGATTGCTTCATCTAGTTATGCGACAAAGACATAGATAGCAAGATTGACCCTTGTTGCCTCTTCTTCCTTCATCATATAGTACTTCACCACTTTGAAAAAAAATATTATGGAATGAACTTGTAAACAATTGTAGAAAGTTTCTACATCCAATTTATCTATGTGTACAAAATCTCATTCTAAGTGAATACTCCTTGAGAGCCCAACAAATCAAAGATTACTAGCTTTGAGCTGCTTGCCTAACCATCCAATTGGTACGTTATTCATAGGGCACAAACCACTTAGAATTGAAAAACATGAGCCCAATTTCCGTTTGAAATCCCTCTCAAAATGTTATACTGGGTAATGTGTTTAATTGTTTCATTTTGTGAAGAAAATGTGCAAAATATTGAGGATCAAAATCTTAACATGTTCCATTGTCCTACCCTCTCAATTTATTCATATGTTATCTAAATGAAATATGTTAAAATGCATTTGAGTCCCTTCTCAATTGCTAACAAGACCAATTAAAAATTATATCCATTACAAACATTTTGAGGCCTCCAAAAGGCTGCGAAATTTGTCGAAGATGCCATGCAAAACAATTATTAATAATATAAAAATAAATAAAAATCTGGCAAGACCATATCAAATTTGGATTTATTAGTTTCAAATATTTTTCAATAATAGTTTCAAAAAATATATATTTAATAATGGTTTAAATGTTTTAAATATATTTTAAAAATATATTTTAATACTTTTGTTGTTTTTTTTTTCCCGGATTATTTTTTCTTATTCATTTTTGTGCATGAGGATGTTGGCTAAACTCACGGCCTCTTGGAGACATCAAAATCTCTGTAATGAAACTTAATGATAGGAACCATACTTAGTTTGCTTAACCCCTAAACGTCCTCATCATTTTCTAGTTTGGGCAGTTTTGAAAAGATGAATCATAAAATGCAACTAAGATGGATATTTTGAACTTGATGTATGAATAAAAGTTGTACACTATAAATTTTAGATTCTATCCATATGGTTAGATCTGCGATTGCTTTCACCAATATTTTTTATAAATTTTGGAATATAAAATTCAAAATTATTTTGTAATTTGATTATAAATGAGATATTGACAATTTGTGGATGAAATTTGTTGTGATGGGTTAAAATGTAATAATCTAAGTGTAGTGATTTTTGGAATTTTTTTTGTTGTTTAATTTGATGAGTTGTTTTTTTCAAGAGCACTTTTAGACTAAAATCTTCAAAATTTTTGGTGAAACAATACAACATAAAATGAGGCATAAAGTTTCACAAATCATCCCCTTTCTAATTGGATCACACATGCACGGAGCTAACTTCCCATAAAAAATTCACTAAAAAATTCACATTGCAAAAAGTGCACGATGGATGAGAAATCGGAGTTTGATTCTGTACATCATGCAAAATATGCATGGTTGGGCAGTTAAGGGTTAAAGAATCAAAATTAGGTGCATGAACCTTATTATATTTCAACTTAGGGTGACATAAAATTCTTGAGGTGATTTGACAACGTTCCTTTTTTGCAATGTTATTGTAGGAAATGATTCCTCTACAATAGCATTGTTCTTATTCAATTCAAGAATTTTGAGCTTTTAGAGACTCTTGTTGAAAAAATCTCTATAACACCTTTCTAAAATGTTATAGTGATAGTTAGAGCCTAGAGGTATTAGAAGTTCGATTTGATTATATTGTATTTTTACTTACAATATATATTACATGTTGAATTTGCTTGCCGCTAATGAAGCAAGTCATTAAGCTACTACCATATGTTTGCTATTGTGGTAAGTTTTGTCGTACTATACATTATTTAAGAAATTTAAGTTTTAGACATATAAATTTGGTGTTATTTAATCTGATGATTTCTTACAAGTAAACCTATAAGTGTCATAGTGCTTGGTGACGGTACCACTTGCTACTCCATCAACCTTTAGTTGATGTCCAACCCCCCTTAAGGCAAAATAATTTGATATACACATTTATTTGTCAACTATATATAGAGAGCGACCTTTGAGTACAAATTATTACATATTCTTTAATACTTTATATGTTTTAATTTTGTATTTTGTAGATGATATAAAACATAAATTTTACATGATTTTTAATTTAATCCTTTGAAAACTACAAAACCATATTTGGATCTCAAGAAAACATTTTTATAATAATACAAAATCAATGCATTTTAGTGATTTTGTGGAAAATAATGCATTAGCACATGGATTGATTGAGCACTTTCAATGAAACAAGTAGTATTTAAATTGAAAGGTCACTCCCTAGCGTTCTTGCAATTGTGGATTGCACAAAATATGAAGAAAATAATAGAATTCCAAAAAATAACAAAAGCTTGAAAGAAAAAGCCATGATGATTTTTGTGTTCAACTTCTCTAAACTTAAATAAACAACCATTCTACAAATATAATTATATAATTTACATATGAAAATGATGTATTTATATACTCAAGAAGTACTTTTTCATTTTGATTTTAGAAGACCATTATTTGTATTTTACTTTATACTTTTAAATTTATAGATCTATTTATAAATCAAAGTACCAAGTCCAATAATAATAAAGATTTCACTTTTAAATAAATAAATAATATAATATAATATAAAACATTCTATCTAACATTTAGGGAGGTTTTCCTTGCAATATGGAATAATGTATGTTTTTGTTCTTTCCTATTCCTAATGTTGATTAACCCTTTTGACGTGCTTGCGTCCATATAATGGATGACAAACTGATTGCAACCTTTCTCTTGACTATACCTTGTACAATTTTTCATCCATCCAAATTTATCTTGGTTTTTGTGTTAGTTGACTATCATTTGTATGGTATGGATCTTCAAAATAAGATATTGTGATGTTTTGATTTTTTGAAAAACAATACAATTGGTTTATGTCAAGTTTCATTCTTAGTTCAAAAAGTGAGACCTTAAACATGATTTTTCAAAATAAGTAGAATCAATTAATGGCAACCGTACTATCTTGTAGTACAAGCTATCCAATTTCATTACAATATTTTATATATTCTTTGTATTAATTTGGGATTTTTAATAGAATTTCAAGAGAAAACCTTGCAAAATCAATTTAAAAATATTAATAAAAAAACGATGAATCCAACCGTATATATGTGATGTTGACATTGACATCTACAATTTTTCTTTGTACTGTACATCAACTCCATTTTTGTTTTTCATCAAGCATTTTTTAACGAATCTTTGAAAACAATGTTGAATCAAGACGTTAAGTAATCATAAACGTCCTCACCCCTCTTCAGATTTGGAGAATTTCAAAGATGTCTTGTAAAACATTAGGAGAAATCTGTAGTCACAAAGGGGCCTTTGCCTTTGGCACGTGCTGAAAAATTTAGGCAAAACCGTGCACTTTTGACGGTGATACGAATGATGCCACCGTGGTTGCCAGCAGTGCAGTTCCGTGGGTCGCGCCAATCGACGCTGCCAACACTGCCAACACTGCGGCTCCTGACGCTGTCAGCGGGCAGCGACCTTCACCAATGGGTTTACAAGGAGAGGGGTGTATAGGCAGCCCGTTCACCTAACACGGGCTGTCTTAGAGGGCCCCTTTGGGACCCCATTTTTCTCCTAATGTGTAACTAAGATGGAAACTTTGAACTTGATATATGAATAAAAGTTGTACATTATGAATGTTTGATTCTATCTATATGGTTAGATCTATGATTGTTGTCACCAGTATTTTTGTATAAAATTTGAAACTTAAAATTCAAAATTCTTTTGTAATTTGATTACAAATAAGATATTGACAATCTATGGATAAAATTTGTTATGATTGGTTGAAATATAATACTCTAAGTGTAGCAATTTTTGGAGATTTTTCAAATGCTTAATTTATGAGTTGAATTTTTTATGAGCACTTTTACATTGAACTCTTCGTAATTTTGGATGAATCACTACAACATGAAATGAGGCATAAAATTTTCAAAAATCATCCCCTTTCTAATTGGATCACTCATACACGAAATTAACTTCCCATAAAATACATAATAAAAAATTCACACTACAAAAAGTCAATAACAAATGAGAAAATTGTGTATGATTGTGTACATCGTTTGGGAACAGTTGGACGTTTAGGGGTTATAGAGTTAATACTCCGTACATGTTAATACAAGGGTGTCCTTGGAATTGACAATTTGAGAAAAATCATCATAAACTACTATTTAGAAGAATATTTTGAAATTGGTATACAAATGAAAGTTCTAGATTTTGAATTTTAGATTCCATCCATACGGTTCGATTCACTAATACTATCACCAATATTTCATTATAAAATTTGAAAGTTAAAATTAAAAATTCCTTCTAAATTCAATTACAAACAAAATTTTAATATTTTTTGAGTAAAATTTGTTGGAATGAATTTGAAATGAGATACTCTTAAACGTGGTGATTCTTTGAAATTTTTGTGTTTCTTCAATCTATGACCTCATTTTTGCAAGGCCACTTTTGAACTACAGTCAATGCAATTTTGGCTTGGTCAACGACTTGACATACTTCCACATTTGTAATTTTAGAAAAATATGTAATCAAGTATGACTAAGTCCAACCGTTAGATAAGACAACAACTTGGTGAAGAATCTCCAAAAAATTGGACGAATTTCATCCAAGCATTGATGAGAACGTGAAAAGGGTTAGTCGTCCACTTTCTGGACGCTGTGACGTTTAGGGGTTAACCATTTTGACGGTAAACAGTATACAGTGGGTGTGATATCAGAGAAAGATATACTTTACAATTACTGTGGCCGTACGGTAGCGGCCGCCCTAGTTAGATGCCGCTGTTCGACCGCGTCAACATTGAGCAACAGGTGGCCGCGTGGCGACCAAGGTTAGAACCCACACCCCTCCAACCTGGGAATTAAAGTGAGGTGGCGTACTACGTGGATATTAACTAGCCCTCCAACTTGGAATGGGACCTCAATTGAGGATCTGGAGCGAGACCTCGAACACTCAGGCACTGAAGCTCCTTTCAAGGCACATGGCGGAGAGGATGACGACGCCGAAGACGAAGAAGAAGAAGAAGAAGAATAGTAAGAAGTAGACTCGACTCTGGCGCTCGTATGGTTGCCTGGATTGCTATTTAGGATGCTTCAGTGTTGTTTAAGCTCTGCGACATCTCTTGTGGCGCAGCGTTTGGCGCTCGGATGCGTTTGAACGAGCTTGGGATTGCTCGGGTGCCACTTTCTTTATAATTTTCGGTCGACAACGTGTTGCACAAGTCGAGGTGTTCGTGAGTCGTGATATCTTAGTTGCGACGTTGCGTGAGTTGGAATTTTTTGGAAGTCCTTGAGGAGGCGAGTAGTTTTTTTGAGAAAAAGATTTTCGGCCGTCAGTTTCGGAATTTAATTTTGGTGGACTTAAGAAGGAATCGGATTCGGGAAGTTTGTGGAGAGTATTCGTCGAGGTTTGGCGGCGTCGATACATGCGTGTAGCGAACCGAAGGTGTTTGAGGGAAGTTTCTGTTTTCATTGCGTGGAGAAAGGATAGAAAAGTTTAACTTTCACTCTTCCTTTCCTGTGGTAGATTCAGGTTCGAATCTTCATTGAATCGCGTTTTCCAGGTGGATCGGTGAAATTAGGTCAGTTTCCGTGTTGTCATGGAGTATCCAAGAGGTGCAAACAGTCAAACTGAAGTGGCATCTTTGTCGTTGGAGGCTCCGCGGGCTTCAATTTTTACGTCAGCCTTATTTTTAGAGCTGCTCTTTCCGGTGTAGAAAGGTCTGAACATTGGAACTGTAGGTATTGAAAAAACTGCATTATCTGTATTTGACGAAGTCTGTGCAATCAACCAGTGCACATTTTCAGAATTGTACCAGTTCATTGCTCTACTTCGAACTAGGGATTTGGAATTAGAAGCATTAGTAAGGTGAAATATGGCGACCGGTGATGTCGTTGGCGTCGCTCACTCTCTGTTACTCAAAGCTACAGATCTCAAAGACGATACAGATCACATGCACGTGGTTTCCATTTGCCTCTTTGTATTTCTTCTATGTGCGTGCATTGTGCTGGGACACCTTCTGGAGGAGAATCGATGGATGAACGAGTCTATTACTGCTCTTCTCCTGGTGAGTAATGATGTATGGTTGAGCAAACTGTTCTTGGTTTGCTGCGGGAACCTAAATCAGGATAACACAGGCAGTTTGTATTGAATTCTGTGTCTCGGTGGGATCGCTTTTCTTGATAAATCATAGGTTTGGAAATCTAATTTGTTGGAATCCCAAATCATGTCTTTTAATTGTGCAGGGGCTTTGTACGGGAGTTATTGTTTTGATTTCAAGCAAAGGTCAAAGTTCTCACGTTCTGAAATTTGATGAGGAGCTTTTCTTCATATACCTTCTTCCTCCTATTATCTTTAATGCTGGGTACGTTCAAATCTCTCTCTGGAATCGATCATAGTTTGAATGCAGCAGGTTCTTGTCAGCTCCTTTACTTGGTCTAATTGAGATAAGCTCGTGTTGATGGCTGGACGAGTGATGTGAGGCTTGATAGTTATGTTGTACTTTACTGAGCGTTCTGTGGTGACACGACTTCTGATTGATTGTCAGGTTCCAGGTGAAGAAGAAAGAATTCTTTAGAAACTTCATAGCAATTATGTTGTTCGGAGTAGTCGGAGTATTCATTTCTTTTGCAATTATCTCAACAGGTATGACCTTTACCTTCTGGAGAGAGATTTTCGAGTTGTGAGACAGGGATTTTACATGATCAAATATTGGGAGGGATGGTTTGCATCTTATATCGTTGTTTCGTTGACTGCAGGAAGTTGGTTTTTATTCGCCAAGCTAGGGCTTCAAAAGCTGCCCATTCGAGACATCCTTGGTGTGATCTCAATACTTACTGACCATCTGTTAGATGTATTGGTTGTGCACAACTTGCGATGTAATATGTATTAAATGCATGCGATGCACTGCATTCCAGGAGTGTCTTCTGAAATTTCTGTACGTTTTATAGCCTGAAATTCTACAAACTCGATATTCCTGTTTTGGTTTTCTCTCAATCTGTTTATTGTGATGACAGCTATTGGGGTCATTTTTTCTGCAACCGACTCTGTTTGCACGTTGCAGGTAAGTTAGACTCGAACAAGCACTGTCTAATTCTTAGTGCGATTTCAAAGAACATGTTGTGAGGAACAATAGTCTAATAAGATTCTGTCAAAAAATGACTTGTCATCTATCTTTGATTAATAAGATGCAATTTGGACACCTGTGTCTTCATTTCTCAATGTCTTTCATCTCGTGTTCATAAATTTCCTGTTACTCGATATGCTGGCTCAGAATGTCAATGTTTCTGAGAGTTTCCTTGGGCGGTTGCACATGCTAGATTTCACTTAAGCTTTTCTTCATTCTCCTTGTGTGAGATTCTACCGCATTTCAGAAACAAGAGACGATGGTGATCTTATTTCAGATTTACAGAAGCGATTGTTTTCTCATGTGACTGTTATTCGTGTTGCAGGTGCTCAATCAGGATGAGACACCTTTGCTCTACAGTCTTGTCTTTGGAGAAGGAGTCGTAAATGATGCTACTTCAGTGGTTCTATTTCGGGCTGTTCAAACGTATAATTTTGACAATTTCACACCGCTGGAGGGCTTTCAAATTGGAGGCAGTTTCTTGTATTTATTCTTCTCAAGTTGGGCCCTGGGAATTGCAGTGAGTATCTTTGGCCCATCAGTACAAACTAATCCTGAAGATAGGAGTCTTTTGCTTTCAGCGCCTACTGCAATGTTTGATTGTCAGGAATGCGAATAAAGCATAATATATGAAATTTTCGTTCTTTAGGACGAAATTTTTGAACTAATTTGTGACTGAAACTTATTGCCAGTGTTTTGAGCACATCGTTCAACCTATGTCCATTAGTGACGTTTTCGAGGTGGTACATGCTGAAGATTGTGCTAAATTTTTGTTCCAGTGTCAGAATGTTAGCCATGGTAGCATTTGGCTAAAAACACCATTGATTATTGCAACTTGCGTCTGTTTCATTTTATATGCTTGTGTGAAGTTGACCTTGCTTCATATAGAGACAGTGTTTATCGAATTTCTGCCAATGTCTTGGCTTATTGCTGTATTTTGCAGTCGGGATTGTTAAGTGCGTACATCATCAAGACAATGTATTTCGGCAGGTAAGATTGTATGTAGATGGGGTGCTTGCTCTTGTAGCAGAATCTATTTCCATTTGCATATGTACATTCACGGTGACATTCCTGTCCGATTTGGAATCTCAAGTATTTGGCTGTCCTCATTCTGCTGGAAATCTTTTGGCTCATTTTTGTATCGTTCTTGATGATATGTAGGCACTCTACGGATCGTGAGATAGCGATTATGATGTTGATGGCTTATCTATCTTATATCTTGGCAGAGGTCCAGTTCACTATCCATGTTGATTATCCCCCTCTAATATGATTTAATTTTAATTTTCTAGTTGGTTTGATGAAGAACAAAGCATCTTTGAAGGATTGTTACATCTTGTAAATGCACGTGCATCTTGTAAATCTTACTTCTGCCGGGGTACTCTGTGCAGCTTTTCTACTTGAGTGGAATACTCTCTGTGTTCTTTTGCGGCATCATAATGTCCCATTATACTTGGCATAATGTGACAGAAAATTCTCGAACCACAACCAAGTACGTTGCTACTTATTTAGCTTTGTGTCGTTATTTGTTTTCATCGACAGCTGTGTCTGCCCTCAGCTTATGTTATCTTTGTCTGATTATTGTCTTAAATCTAAATTTTTCAAGTATGAGCTTGTAGAACATGCATTATGTTATATTTAAAAATTCTAGTGCTGTTTTGTTTCAAGTCATGTCATTTCACAGTGGTCATTTAATGTGGTACTGATGCCTTTCGTTCAATTGCAGACATGCTTTTGCAACAATGTCATTCATTGCAGAGACTTTCATATTTCTGTACGTTGGGATGGATGCGCTGGATTTAGACAAATGGAAGTTGAACCAATCAAGGTAACGAATCAAAAAGTTGTTAGCTGGCAACTTTGGTATTGCCGCTTCTCTGAATTCTGTTGTGAAAGGCATCATTTAACTCAGATAGGGTTGCTTGTTGAATAATAGTATATATATTCGTCTAATCCAAGTGGTTGGATATTTCATTTTTGCAACGTTTAATTGAGACAGCTCCACGCATTAGCATCTTCCACTTGATTTTTGTTTACCAAAAAGGTTTTAACTCATGAATAATGTTACTGGTGGATCGACAGTTTCAAGGAATCTGCGGGACTCTCTATAGGTTTGTTGGGGCTGATTCTTCTAGGGAGAGCTGCATTTGTGTTCCCGCTCTCTGCTTTGTCCAACTACAGCACAAAGTCTCCAGGAGCCAAGATTAATTTTCGCCAAATGGTACCTTTCTAACCATTTCCTATCCACTATTTGAACTGGATGTTGGTTGTACTGTTAATCTTATTTTCTGGAGAATTTTCAAGCTAAAATTGACTATCGTACCTAGAATGAAATTTATTGTACAAGTGGGTGAAAGCTCTATTATTTTTACTCATTATGGAGTTGTGATCTCCACAGATTATCATCTGGTGGGCTGGGCTAATGCGTGGAGCTGTCTCAATAGCTCTCGCATTCAATCAGGTGGCTTTTTCTCACACCTTGCACTCTTTTTCTTCAGAATAATAAGAAAAATAAAAATATACAACATTCCTACTCTTATCATGAGATGCTTTAAAAAAGTCTTAAGCCAAATGTCATTGGTGTAGAGAACTTTGATCGTAGTCTGAGTTCATATTCTAAGAAGCGAGATTCTTGTTCCTGTGCAGTTCACTCTGGGTGGTGATGCCAAGAGTTCAAACCAAGCCACTTTGATGATCATTACTATCAGTATTGTCCTCTTCAGCACTATTGTAAGCAGCCACATTTATGATTCACCATCTGATTGGATTTTAGCTGACTCCTCTTGGAACAAAGCTGTAGCCTTCGGATGATTTTACCAGGATGAAGTTCCTTAATCGCATAAGATGTTATTTGCAGGTGTTTGGCACTGCGACCAAGCCCCTTATTTCTTGGTTACTTCCGCCGCAGTATAGGTCAACTGGCAGCGAAACCTCCGCTCTCTCCCCGAAAGTATCCCTTGATACCGATTTCCATATACCGCTCCTTATGGACACAGAGCAAGAGGACAATAATGGAATAAATGACAGAACTGGGATAAGCCAAATCTTTAATGGCCTTCCTCGTCCCCAATCACTTGGCATGCTGCTGACAGCTCCAAGATCAAAAATCCACCATGTATGGAGAAAATTTGATGATGCTTACATGAGGCCCACGTTTGGTGGCAGAGGATTTGTTCGGTTGATGTCAAGGCGGGGCATGGATATACCGGAAGAAGAAGACGAAGGCTTGGAAGATGAAGAACACAATTGAATCCAGCTACTTGCCACTGTGTCACTGTATTTATGTACAGGACGGAAGCTGATGAATGCACAGCTTATCAACTGGAAGGTACTGAATATCATCCTGGTGGATCTTTAAGCAAGGAGTGTCATGATCTGCAATTTTTCTATCTTTTGGAACCGAACAGTAATTGCACTAGGGATGACCAATGTCCAACATGTTTTACTGCACAATTCAGAGAGGAGTGCAGAGCTTAACTTCTCCTGCAAGTTTTAAAGAACCGTTGAGTTGAAATTTTGGTGAAGGTCATGGCTAATGATTATAGCCAAACTTGGCCCATTTAATATGTCTATTTGCGTAGTACCGGATCAATACTTTGTGAGGATCTATATCCTCGTACTCTGTTAGGCTCAGGATTTTCAGATCCTGCTTCCGTCTGCTGGCTTCTGCTGAAATTTGTATCAGATATGGCTATTAAAGTATTGGTATGACACATGAGTGTGGTTTGGCTGAGTATTATCCTTGCCCACCCACTTATCACAGGTTGTAGGTAAATGCGCTACACATTCACTAATGACACTCTGGAATTCCATGGACATCCTGAGCATCTGTCCTATTGGACAGCCTCCACATGCGAAGTTGTGAACACATGTGAGTGTGCATTTGGAAGCCCATTTGTCCCCACGACGAGACGGTGTCATTAGAGAGGTTTGAATGTAGAGGTGATAGTTTAGCTGTTGCGATAGTGCCAATCATAAGCATTGAGACATCTGAGAAATCTCTGTTTTGTACAGAACTCTGATGAAAAGATTAGTCGAAATACTCATGTTAAACAGCTCAGGTTTGTGAAATGCTCCTTGAAATTCCATGGTAGTATGGGAGCAAAACTGGCCCCATGGGGATAAAGACTAATACCTTGCGTTATGGTCTATTTTGTACGTGATTGATTCAAATTGGTATTGCCTAAAATTTAATTGTCAAAATGGCATGTTTCTAGTGGCTCAAAGTGTTGTTGAATCTTGTATGGTACCTTCAAGAATATTCCTACATATGGCCTTTGGGCTCCATATGTATGACTTGTATATTTGTTCATATAATCTGTCTTGTGTATTGATGCAATGATGTATTCCAATACTTTGTATATTCAAGGACGAGTGTGTGCTCAATTGTAACATTCAGTAGCCTTCACGTGCACTGCCTGTACAGTCGGGTACAAGATGGTTACGAATTCTGGATCCAGTTGAGATTTGTGGGAACTTTGGAAGGTTCATGTATGCTCAAAAATGAACAGAATTTCAAATTGTAAATTGCATTGGAATCACACTAAAGTCTACTTTATCATCATTACATATATACATATGTAATTGAAAATCATACAATTTTTTTGATGTTTTCTATATGCTATCTATCATTTAGTGCTGCCACCATTTGTAAAAATTACAACTTGTATTTAATGGTACATATTAGAAATGAACCTTCACAATTGCTTTAGAGATACTTGATCCCACACCGCTTGAACTATTTGTATGATTTCTTACTTATTCTGTACTTAAATGCAAAAAATCTTTGACTATGTTCCAAAGGTTCACTATGAAATGATAGATAGTGTATAAAAGAAATCTAAATTGTTGTATGATTTAAAATTATTCCTTTTTCACTTATTATGAAGTTGAAGCACGCTTCATTGCAATTCCAATGCAATTTGTGGTTTCAAAATTGGTTCATTTTTGAGCATGCTAGAGCTTCCTAAAACTTGTTGAACTTTTTAGTGAAAAGTGATTGAAAAATTCGTAAGCATGTTGTACCCAACTGTACATCCATCCAATGGTATAGAAGTTCATTCAGAAAAGGGATGGACAGAGCCGGTCATTGGAGGTTGTTTGGAGTGGAGTGAAAAAAAAATGAAAAAAGACGAGGAGAAAAAAAACCACCAAAAATAAAAAACATTGTTAACGCCTATTAGCACGTAGCCTAGTGCCTGTAGCACCAACGAACTTTTCAAATTATTATTATTATTATTATTATTATTAATTAAAAAAGTTGTTAGCCAACGTTGGCCAGGGTGTTGCTCCAATTTCGACATTAAGTCACTACAATATCTTCTTCTTTTTATTATATGTTTGGAGCTTTGAGATCTTGTTGACCTTCCCCTCCCGGTTGCCATTACCTCCGCCTTTCTGTAAAACAAACTAGCTATTGATTTTGTATGGATGATAATGTCGGATATTCTTTACATTCTCTTCAAGGGCAAGGCAGAGCCAGTGAAGGCTACTGAATGTTATGATATTTCAAATCTCATACAAATACGGTTTATATTCGAAGATATGTTAATATGAAATGTTTATATTTTATTAATAATTTAATAAATAAATGTTATTTAATAATAATTTATTATACAATGTTTTTAATAGTATTATTTTGAGGTTTAGTAGTTGTATTTAATTTTGTATTTGGACATACTATTAATACATCAAATAAAAATGAATACATATATTATATATAAATATTAAATACAAGGTTATAAAAACAAAGGACATAAGCAAATTCTTGTCACTTTGTTACTCAATGATGAGATGGTCGATCATATAGGTTATGTTCTACGTGGAAAAATCCTAAAAATATGTTGGATTATTCTTAATGTTCTATGTATATTTAAAGAATATTTAAAGAATATCCTTCATATTTTCAATAAATGACGAACAAGAGCTCTATTCCTCCCACAATGGTACCCCACTAATAAAAAGAGGTGGATCAAAGAGCCATAAACTAGAGTCCAGTTGAACATTATCCATAATATTCAACAATTTATTGTTGCATTGCAGTCTTCTGAGCCTTGGCGTTACTATGTAGACAACTTTGTATGCAATGAGCCTCGACTATTACTTTAGAGAATCAAAGTAGAACTTTACCAAAGATAGAACGTCAAAAATAGAAGTAAAGTCCTAACTAAATTGATAGTCATTTGCTATAAGATTGAGCTTAGAGTGATGAGAGGCTCTCTTTGGTTGGAGACGGTGAGTGACCATTTCAGCTAAACTGAAAGAAATGCCTTGTCGGACTTACCTCAAAGCCCCCGCCATAGCCAAAAGCTTCTCTGGAATGCGAAGTAACGATTACAGTATGTTTTTGGCGCCATGTTTTTATGTTTTAAAATAGCGCAGACCTAGTTATTTGTCCTAATTTGTTGACGAAATGTTTCTTGTCGTTATTCTTCGTCCAAGTACTAGCAAGTCCAAAGGATGTTGTACACAGCCGCACGACAACGGCAAGTAAAAGCTCTTGTTGTATACTACAAGATCAACAATGTCGATTGTGTCAAACTAAAGTCATTTTCACACAAACAGATGATTTGCAGCAGTAGAGGGTCCAATTTTCCTACACTACAAGAAATACACAATGAACATTTAGGAGTTAAGAAAAGCATAAGCATTCATTTATGACTAAAACAATCTTTGAATCCACGCAATCAATGAATGACAAAACATATATTTAAAAAAAATTGTGTTTTTTATGCATAGTAAGATGGATTATCTTTGTAGAAGTGTATTGCAAATTCTGATTGCTATTTTTTAAACTATCTTCTACAAGAAAAGAATACAAAGAGAACAATATTTTTGAAGCGTTAAAACTTTACTTTTAGGAGAAAGTAATGATGTTTTCATATCAAATCTTTGGCCTTCTCTTGCTAATCAATGTAAAATGACTTTTCAACCAATCATAAAAATATTATTATGCTAAAAATATAAATTGTATTTTTGATGAATTATCACATCTAAATGCTTTGAAATTGATTTGATAAATATTTATTAACCCCCAAACATCCAACAATGCATTTTTTGCATGATGTACAAAACCAACTCCATTTTCTCATTGATCAAACATGTACTTTTTGCAATTCAAAAGAATACTACATAATTCTAAGGCAAGATAGCTTTATACATGTGTGAACCAATTAGAAAGGAGGTGAGTTGTAAATTTTTATATGTGTCATTTAATGTTGGAGTGATTCACCAAAAAACTCTAAGATCATAGTTCAAAAGTGTTGTTGGAAAATCCAACTCATAAAATTTAGCAACCAAAAATTCTCCAAAAATCACTATACTTAGAGTATTACATTTCAATCCATCACAACAAATTTTATCTATAGATTGTCAATATCTTATAATTCGTAATCAAATTACAAAAGAATTTTGAATTTTAAATTTTAAACTTCATACAAAATATTGATAGTAGCAATCATAGATCTAACCGTATGGATAGAGTCTAAACTTCATAACGTATAACTTTTACTTGCACATCAAGTTCAAAATATCCTTCTTAATTGCATTTTTTAATGCATCTTTGCAATTCTCCAAATGTAAAGAGAGATGAAGACCTTTTGGGGTTAATACCAATACGCAAATGTCATGCAACATCTTAATCAATCTTCATGTGAATTGTTTACAATTGCCTACGCAAATGACATTGCCTTTGATATATTCTCGAGTATATTCCTTGAAACACATCCTACTGTATCATTTCACTAATAGGATTGTTTCAATTGCAAGAACTTCACATGGTTTCCAAAGGCCACTAATCCCCATAAATGTAGTGCAAAGAGTAGTAGAACCTAGTCCATAACTTATTTATACCATATTCTTAAATACATTTTTAATGTACTGGTTTAAAAAAAAATGAGAACTGAATCCTTAAAAATAATAAATAAATAAAATAATTTTAAAGATAAAAAGTACATTAGTAGTAGTTGAAAGTCACGACAAAAGGGTTTCTATTTTGAAGAGTTTTGAGAAATTTTGAACCTAATGTAAGGCAAATCATTCCATTACTTTAAGGAATTAAAAAAAATTTAAAGAAAAATTTAAAGCAAAAACATGATTCAAGGAAAATTTGAAAACAAGTGTCCATATACATTACCTCAATTGTGGTTGATATTTGCATTTAAAGGCAAATAAAAAGTTGAGAAATAAAATGACTTTGAACTAGTGCTATTATTGTAGGTTGGCGTATTTAAAGAGTTTGTTTGTTCAAGGTTCCATGTTGAGTCCACATGACCTGGGGAAGTACATCTTGACACTCTAGTGAAAATATTTTTTGAAATTTGTCATAGACGTCAATTTTATATATTCTAAACAATTTAGACTTCAGAAATACTATGGGTGTTAAATAAAGTTAATCACAAATTTAAAATTGTTCAAAACCAAAAAGGACTAAATGTTGTTGCCATATGTCACAACAGTTTCTTTGCTACAAAATGCAAATTTATTATCTCCACCCGAGAAGGGGAGAGACTACAAAAATGCTTAGTTTTCACGAGTTACATGGCTGAACAATATAAATAGGCCGTAAATAATGTATAGTTTTCATCAAAAATTCTCTCATGAATGGTTTGAGATACAAACCTTATTTTACAATTGAAAACAAGAATGTAGTACACACAGTACAAATATTTTTCTTAGCATTTAGAAATACCCAAGAAATATTGCATTAAACCTAGTTATTTTGAAAGGTGGACAACCCCAAGCTATTTGTTTAGTATTGTGTTGGATAAAATTGTATTTAACTACAAATTTTCATTAATTTATTTAGCACTTTATATGAACAAAGTTTTAAGTAATGAAATGAGCCAAAATTTGTAAAGAATTTGATCTTGTATTTCGAAAGACGAACTTCTATCATTCCATTGTCACATCTTTTGGAAGAGAGAACACTGCAATAAAAGCTTAGAACTGTCATCAAATATACCAAACAGTGCTACATTAATATCATTGTATTTTAACATTTATGGTTATGTCTTTTTTTTGCTACTTTGAGATTTTTTTTTGAAGAAGAATGCACTCATATATTATTATTGCTTTAAAATTTGGTGCCCAATTAGACTTGATTGAATGTATGCATAGATCTAGGCATGTATGAAAAATGTATGGAAACCTTATGATTTGATTTTGAAAATTTGTAAGTAAAGTGGAAAGAAATCATCAATGTATAGAACAAGTGTTTTTGGAAAGCTATGGAAGTATGGTTTTGTGTTCATTTCTTGTCATCTCACTCTTAATCATTGGTTAAACTTCATTTACATAAATGTGCATAACTCAAGACCAATGACTTCAAATCCCCATTCAATTCGCACAATTCTTTTTGGAGGTGAAAGATTACTTGAATGGACAATAGATAAACCCTAAACTAAAAATAGTCAAGTCCAGAAAGTATCGCTTTTCATTCACAAGGTCTGACACTGTAGATGTTTGTCCTCCTTTGACACAAAGAGAAGTGGCGCGATTTCACTCAAAAATGGAATTCTAAACGACACCCTCTTTGTGTAGTGATGCATGGTGACTTGTGAGACTGTGAGTAAGGTAGACGTACCTTAAACCACCACGACACCTAAAACCACCAACTTCTACACCCCTCTTTCATTTCAGGAAGGAAATGTAGGCTTTCATTACATGACTTATGCATCAATTGCTCAAAAGTTAAGTCATGTACCGACAACTTACATTTCCTCCCTAAAATGAAGAAAGGGTGTAGAAGTTGGTGGTTTTAGGTGTTGTGGTGGTTTAAGGTACGCCTACTTTAGCTTACATGATAATGTAATCGGCAATGTTTTTTTTTTTTTTTTTTTTCAGCGATTTTTAGCTTCTGGCAGTTGCTTCTAAGCAGCTACCAGAAGCTAAAAATCGCCAGAGAAAAGAACACTAGTAAGAGCAGCTCCACCGCAGCCCTCCCAGAGTCTCTCACACTCCAGAACTAGATGAAAAGTGCCAAGGGCCCTTCCAAAATGCTTCTTGACTCTCAATCCTAGCGTGTCAAGAAATGGCCCTTCAAATCACTATTTAGTTGACTATATCCCCACATTCTACTTGTGATTGGTCCATTGACTATTTGATGTGCACTTTTGATGTGTGAGGGGCGTGCAAGGGTGGGGGAGTGTAAGTGCAAGGGCTCTTTAAATGTAAATGAATAATTTCAACGAGTCATCTCTAGCGTGTAGGAGTGGGGATGCTCTAAGCAGGGTTGGACCTTTAAAACCACTCAAACTAGTGTATCTTCTCTTCTTAATTGCATATCATGATTGCACAATCCATGTGTGATGACTTGTGAGTGGCTTACTTAGTATTTTCAGAGTCTACTTGAGTGATGTTGATGAGGAAGTACATGATATGCCCTATAATTTTGGGATGCCCTCAGACTGCACTTCAGAGTTGCTCCTGGAGATGCTCCTTAAGACCGGAGTTGGGTAGTACAGTAGTGATTTCATGCACTTCTCATTAGCATTTCTTCCTCTCTAATCATGCATGTTATGCTTCAGCAACAAAGCCATGCCTGAGAAAACCCCGTAAGTACACTTTTCCTTTTCACACTATGAGGATTCTGAACTCATTTGGGACAAAACCCTTTGGAATTAAATGATGCAGAGTATTTACATGGAAAACTGTGGCTACTGTTAGTACTAAGATAAGGTTTGTTTTCAGGTAACTTTAATTTTCTATGAAGATTGGCACATTGCTTGTCACCGTCTCCTTTTCCATATTCGTTCAAAACTGTACCTTTCAATGCCAAGACTGTGATGGTGGAATTACTTTCATTGTGGATTTCTTCTAAAAACTTGTAGATTTCTGCAAAACAAATGTACTTTCTGACAAAGAAAGAAAATTGTCGCAGCTTCTGTTTCAGAGTTTTGGGTCCTAAAGAGCTCAAGAATAACAATCATCTTTGGTGAGATGGTAATGTGATTGATGGTGGTCATAAATTGATCAACATCACCAAAGTTTGTCACTCTCTTATATACTTTAGGACCACAATTCCATCATGAGGGGCGGTTTACACTACGGACCAAGAACTCGTCCCATGCAACTCTAAAATCTGTGATTGGCCCAAAAACAGCTCTTGGTCCGATTTGGCTTTACACTACCTTGAAAAAAGGAGAATGACCACTAACTTTGAGGTCCCCAAAAATGCTAAAATTTCCCAAATGGATAATGTTTTCATGGTCTCCTTGATTATAGTTGAGTCGAAGCAAATGCCTCGACTCAACTATAATCTAGGAGACCATGGGGCTCAAAAATCATTGATTGGCTAGTGTTCAATTATTTAAAGAGAAAGGAGGAAAAAGGGGAGGATAAAAGAGAGAATGATGAGCTTAACCCTTTAGTGCCCAGCTGACCATATTATGGTCACTGCACCGTTCGAAATGCAAATAGCAGAGAATCCGTGAAGAATTGGAACTTCAGTTTTGAAGTTCAGATTATGCCACATACATTATACATCTTCCAGAAAAAGAAAATTTCAATTTGGAATTGTACAACTATCAAAATACCTATCAACAGAACGCGAAAATACTGCAAATACTTGAAAATAGAGTAAATACTTACAAATACAACACATGTATTATGCAGTATTTCTTGTGTTTGGAAGTTTGTTATCTTGTTTTATTTTTCTGGATTGTGTTCTCTTCTTCATCTTCCATCAATGTGTGTAATCCGATCTTGACTAATGTACCCACTCCTGTCAATTTTTAACGTATAAAATTTTGTCCGAATCGTATATAGATAAGTCACTTTCACTTATAAAATTCACAATAATTATGTGTGAGTCTATTCTTGATATGAAAGATTGCAACAGAGAGGTGTTGACATAGGGCATAGCTGAACTTCTTTACTTTTATTTTTGAAAATTTAACCCAAATTCTATTTAACTTTGAAGTCACACACCCCCCAAAATCTCATTTTTGAGCGTGCATTATACAGTTCAAATACATACTATAATCTTCCAATCCCACCATTGGATGATTCTCAAATTTTAACAAAATGTGTGCTCTCCAGTTGAGAATAGAATTGTACGGCTACTTTCTAATTTAATCCATTCTATTTTAGGTAGTCTCAATCACAGTGGAAAAATCCACTGAAATCCAGTGCTCCCAGTACAGTACCCTGGGCACTAAAGGGTTAAACTTGTCCCGGTCTAAATCCACTTTACACTACAAAGAGTGACCAAGTCATTTAAAATTGCAATTTTGATTTTTCATGGTCACGGCTCTTGACCAAGAGCCATGACCATGAAAATGATTTAATTTTCTTGGTCATGGCTCTTGGTCCATAGTGTAAACCGCCCCTGATTTACAATGTTTGCATATGTCAGGATATTGCATGTTTGTACAGTACATGTCAGGATATTGCATGTTAGTACACTACATGTTATTTAGATAGAAACTCCGGTCCTCAAAAGAGGCCGGTGTGAAAAACATGATATTTACAACTAGGTTGGCTAGAGCCAGAACCGGGCAACAGGAACTTAGTTATTTCTTGGTGGAAGAATTGAGAAAAGTATGTATGCAACAATTTTCCTTATATAATGAATATATGCAAAGTTTAATATGTAGTGTAGTATGGAGCATTGGAGCATAGGTAGTTTTTATTGAGTATTACTATGGTAAGTTTGGAAATGTTTAACCCTTTAAGGTTCAAATGATGCACCGATTTCAAAGATGCGTTATAAAATGTTTGATGAATCAAAAAAATGGAGTTGGTGTACAAAGCAAAGTTGTAAATGTCAATGTGTAGACCACATATGTATAGTTGGATTTATCATGTTTTATTTATTTATTTATTAATACAATTTTATTTATTTTTCAAGGTTTTCTTTCAAAATTCAATTGAAAATCCCAAATTAATAAAAGATTAAAAATTAAAAATTGTAACAAATTTGGAATAACATGCACTATGAGATGGTGTAATTTCAATTATTTGATTCTACTTATTTTGGAAAATATTTTTTAAGAGCTCGCTTTTTGAACTAAGAAGGAAACTTGACATAAACCAATTAATAAAATTTTAAGCTTTACATGTCAAAGTCACTTATAATATAGGTGAAATATGGATTAAAATGTATAATTAGTTAAAGGTTATTTGAGTGTTTAAGAGATTTTTTAATTTTTTTAAAATTTATTTATTATTATCATTTGCAGTCAATGCAATTTTCTAAAATTAGTTAGATTTATTATATTATTTTATTAAATTTTCTTTATAATTCAGTATAATTTTTTCTAATCACATTTTTTCCATGAAATCATTTGAAATATGACTTTGTATAATAAGTATACAAACTGTTTTTCTTTTACAAAATTATAAAAATCATATTGCACTTTTAAAAATTAGAACAATGATTGTGTGAAAACTAGGTTACATAGCATAATAGAGCAATGAGAGCCAAGATGCTTTTGCAATGGGACAAGAGTCTAATTACAATTAGAAACTAAATTTACGTGGCAATATCATGGTAGTTCAAAAATTCATGGAATACAAATGGCATTCCCTCATTACTTAAAAAAGTGAATTTAAGGGAAAATTCTCTTTTGATCCAATTTTCAAAAGGGTGCTCCATTACATGCTCTATTATGCTATATAGATATTAACCCTAATGTCCCATGAGACCACAATGTCCAATTTCAACATTTTTTAATGTGTAAGTTTTTTTGGATAGTTCTCTGTTTAGTCTTTCCAATGGTGTAGTTTATATTTCCAAATGATCATCCATGGACTATTTTAAAATCCTCAAGGCATTGCCTTCGTTTACGATCGTTTTTGGTGCACATGAAAAAGTCTTCTTAATCAATGATAGGGGCGTTTTCACGCTAGGGCGTCAGTGTCAAAGAAAAAGGGTGTATAGTATGTAAAACATTTTCCATTATTGGGCCATCCACAGGAATTAAAATTATATAATTTAATAACATAAAATGTTTAAATATATTAAAATTGAATATTTTCATAATCTTTGGAATCTCTTCATCAATGATATTGTATATTATTTAAGAATATTTTGGAATATTTATAGATTTTTTTTGAAATTTTCTTTGTGATGTTCATGGTGTTATGTTACAAACATCTACTGGTTTGATTAAATTTTTTTTCTGTACAAATAAATCAAATCAAATTTCTTAGTGTATTTGTTATTTTTTCATACCCCAATCTAATACAAGGACTAATTCATAAATGAAATTATGGTTAAAATTTATATTACTTTAGAAAGAAATAGCTAACAACTTTCCAAACTATATTTTCAAAAAAGGTAAATAACTTCTTTTAGAAAAATAAAAGATATTAGCACTCAAGCATAAGTTTTCAATCATGCTTGGGGGAAACCAATAGGAAAAAATAAATTAAAACCTTATAATCTTGCAATTTACTCCTAAGATGATTCTCAAAACTACATAGGTGTATATCATAATAGTCCTCTATAAGATCCATTGGTTGATTCCGATGTTGATTCATCAAAATAAATCTTCAAAATTTTTCATTTCACCTATTTCTAAGTTCTCATTTTAGATGGTTCTAAGTGCTTAGCAACATCAAGGTTCTTTAGTGGTTAACCTCTAAAAGCCCAAGGGGCATTGGACAAAACATAGATGTTTGATAATATGTGCATGTTTGATGAAATTTGGTTGAGTAGAAAGAAATGTAGGGAATCATCTCTACAAATTATCGTATTTAACTGCATTTGATCGTATTGACCGTATTCTAAAGATCTAGATGTTTTCAAAACTAGTTTTTTTTTCCAAGCAGTCCGTTAAAAACAGGCAACAACCAAAAAAAATGGTTCTTTGAGCGTTTAGAGATTAACCCTTTAACGTCCCGATTCGACACTGTTTTCAAAGAAGCGTTATGAAATGTTTGATGAAAACCAAAAATGGAGTTGATGTACAAAGCGAAGTTGTAAGTGTCAATGTGAAGATCACATATGTACAGTTGGATTTATCATATTATTTATTATTTATTATTTATTAATTTTTGAAGTTTTTCTCTTGAAATTCAATTAAAAATCCCAAATTAACACAAAAAAATTTCAAAAATTTGTAATGAAATTGGAATAACATGCGCTACGAGATGGTACGGTTTCCATTATTTGATTGTATTTATTTTGGAAAATCATGTTTGAGGTCTCACTTTTTGAACTAAGAATGAAACTTAACATAAACCGATTGTGTTATTTTTCTAAAACTCATAATAACCTATTTTGAAGATCCAAACTGTTCAAAGGATAGTCAACTTGCTCAAGAACCAAGGATAATTTTGGTAGATGAAAAATGTCCAATCTGGATGAGATTCGAACAACTTTAAACTGTTCGTCGTTCAATATATGGACACTAGCACGCTAAAGGGTTAAAGAACTGAGCTTACTTTGGAAGAAAAACAAATTCTTTCACTTGGATGGAAGACAACATGATGTTTCATATGCCACATTTAAAAGTTCTTGTAAAGTGATATGCCTCTTTTTTCCTATAATATTAAAAATAAAAACAAAAAATTGAAATAATCAACAATATTCAAAGCAATAATTTATTTCAAACTAATGTTGCATAAAATCCTCCATGATATTCTACTTTTTTGGGGTTGAAATTCAATAAGAACTTTGTTTAGTTTCTAATAAAATCCAATCCGTTAAAAAAAAAGGAATGTTAAATATCATAATTATTTATTGAAATTTATACCTTGGAATAAATGATAATATTACACTAGCTACTAGGATGTTAGTGATTATACTTAATACAAACCATCTAAAATAAGTTTTACCCTTTTTTATGGTCATTGTCCTTATTTTATGGGCTGTCTAAGATGAAAAAAATATTTTTATAAAAAATAAAAAAATATTTTCAAATAGGAAATCAAGTGTACTTTCCAACCCAATTAGAATTATGTCAATCCAAGTTAAACTCCCCCAAAGAGAATTTTTCAAAGAGAAAGTCCACAATATTGTCGTAGTGTTATTAGATATACTATTTTGGGAAACTAATGATGTTCTCTCCTTTGAAAAAATTCTTTTTTAATTTTAGAATAGAGTGTCTAGTTTTAACTAATCATACCAAATTTCAATTTTTCAATTTTTTAAAATTTAAAATTTAAAATTTTGTAATTTTGGTGAATATTACATAGTAAATGATTCTAAATTCATTAAATGAGTATCTAAAACATTTTTGAAAGTTTGACTGTATAAATAATTACTAAACATCATGCTTCTCATTTTCTTTTGTAGACCAAACTTCATCAAAGTTGCAAAAGTAACATTTTATAACACATCTAGGTTTTGCCGCAACCTCCTCTGTCATTTAGGGATGAATGATATTACCTACATTACACATCAATTGCATATTTGATTAGATGTTTGTGAATAGTGCAATTTATATATTAGATTTATCAGTAAGATAAATAATATTACAACTGCATTCAAGACGATGATCGTACCCATAATAAATTTTAATACTAGGGCGTAGTACCCAAAATCAAGTACTACTTCATGAAGGTAAAAATGTGTTTAATTAGAAAAATATTTTCAATTACATCTTTCTTCTTATTTAATTATGATGTCCATCAAATTTATTTTTCAAAATTATTCATCTTTGATGCATTAAATTTGATTTGTAACAACGATGTAAAAAACTTGTTTGCCGCAAAAACGATATTTTAACAGTTTTTACCCTTCCCACACTGTTTTTGGAATACAAATGTCATGTTTCACTAAATCACCACATATACATGTGTTTTAACCCCTAAAGGACCGTAAGGCCCCTACGCGGCTTCTGGAACTAGAAAGTGAGGAAATTCGGGTTCTTGGGCTTTGAATTGTAGGATGAGCAACAAAGAGACCCTAGCTCTTTTTGAGAGCCAAATATGTAGGTACTTCTCGATCGGAAATTCATCAAGTGAGCGATTTTTGGTGATTTTTTTGAGTTGCACGGTGGGTATCTAGGCGTCACTTCAGGCCCTCATATCTTCCTCCTCACACCTCCAAATTACTTGAAATTTTTGCACATGTTTAAAATGATGATTTCTACTCACAGTAAAAATTTCAGAATTTTTGGAGCACTTTTGAACAATCCGGTTTCAGCATGTGTACAAAATACCCCAAACAAGTTCCATCAATCTTCTCTACGGTGGCATTTTCTCAAAAATTGTGCGATTTTGTCGATCTTTTTTTCATGAAAAAGCTATGTAAGTCTTCTTTAGTTTCAACGGTGCCGATCGTCAAAATTACCCCACACCAATGAGGAATTGAGCTTGCTACCCCCCCCCCCCCCCTCGGTCCTTTAGGGGTTAAGAAACAAACCTTCATATAAGTTTCGTGATCTTGCACATTTTTCCATTCTTAGGTTTTTGAGACTTATTAAATATCATGAAACAGAAAGATTTTAATTTTAGAAATAACTTTGTAAGTATCCAACAGCTAATCATATTAAACTATCTAAAAATTTGAATAATGAATTTCTAATTATATATGGTTCATTTTACTCTACATTTGGTTGAAACACTACATTGTATTTTTTACTAATATGGTCGTAGCGGAGTATTAAACCAAAAATAAACCCAGTCAAAAATATCATTGTGTGGATATCCCTCATACCCCTAAGCCTTCAAAATCTCGTACATTCATCATTTACAAAAAATTAATTAGAATTTTTGAAAGTCCATTTTCTTAAAAAATCCATCACTTCGGACTACTTTTTTCACTCACCCATACCATGAGAACATCCACTACCACTTTAATTATTTTTTCCAAATTTCATTAATTTTAATAACTTTCAATTTTTTTGATGAATGTAGATGAATGTCATAAAGTTTGAACTAAAAATATACTAAGAACTAAGAATTATTTGCATTTCAAGTTGGAAACTAATTCTACAAATTTTCCAAGTGGTCATTGTAATAAAAAACACTCATTCCAAATTGAAAAGTTGAATGAGAAGATTTTAAGCTAAGATTTTAAGATTTTTATAGCCTCCAGTGTTTTTGTATTTCTTTTTTGAAAGGGGGGGGGGGGGGTGTGAATTGTGAATTGATATTTTTGAAAAAGCAAATTACATTGTCGTGGTACGGTAAAGAGGAAAACAGAGTCAAACAAAATCACACCAACAAAATTGTAATGGTGAATGCTAGTAGAATGATACTTGAAAGTTATAGTGTTAAGAAACACAATTGTTCAACATTGAAAAGATTCAATTTTTCGTTCATTCAATTTAAACCTTTATGATATTTAGTTTAGGATACACTTATCCAGGGGTTATTTTTAATAAAATAGAATAAAATAGCACATATTATATGGTATGGTAATATCTTTTTTATAAGTTATTTTCAACATTAATCAACCCCTATATTCTATTTAGAATTTTTCAAAATTTTATCTCAAATGCATATTAAATACCCTATATTTTATTGCAAGTCGTTTATAAAATACCGCCAGTGCTCCCGGGAAACTAATTGAAATGAAATGAACATGTGTAAAGGGGAGTAAAAAATTACAGAAAAAACTAGGGCTCCACTTCTCTCCGCATCACTAGTGACGAAGTGAAAGGCTATGAAATTGAAAAGATGTGAAAGGATCTTCGAGGATGGAATAGAATAATCATGGGAAGACCATTAAAGAATGTGAAAGGCTAGGTTATATTATAAAAAGGTTACACCATAGAAAACCCTACTTTAGAATTGTGGCTCGCTCGTTTGTTGACTCGCTTACTTACTCTATAAGCATTGGAAACTCACAAGTGGAACCTACAGTCATCAATACCATTTTTTCTAAACCAACTCCGACCAACGATTGTCACTGGAATGAAACAAATGAGTTATTTTTTAATTTTAAAATATGAACATTTTTATATTGAAAGCATACTTTCAATTCAAACCAATTGTACCTTCTTTCTTTGTCCTTATCCTTCTCCTTTAAAAAAATATAAACTAGGGCTCCGCTTCTCTCTACACTAGTAATGACAAAATATCAATTGTATACATACATGGTATTAATGACTATTACAAATAATAATTATAAACATGAATTACCGCATTATAGATTAGCGCTTTGCTTCTCTCCGCACACAAAAGGCCATGAAATTGAAAATGCATGAAAGACTAGATTACTTCGCATAATGAGTCTTCGAGGACGGAACGGAACAGTGATGGAAAGACCATCCAAAGATGTGAAAGACTAGGTTACATCATAGAAAGGTTAAATTATAAAAAACCCTACTTTAAAACTATTGATTGATTGTTCGCCGGCTCGTTTACAAACCCTATAATCGTTGAGAATCCACAAGTGGAACCTACAATCATCAATACCATTTTTCTAAACCAGCTCCGATCTAAGATCATCACTGGAATTTTATCAATTGGGACAATGAAGGTAACGAGGTTTATAAGAAGTACATCCTTTTGAGCATATCTCTATTAGGTGACTTATAACAATTAATGTAGCAAATGTCATGAATAGTTGGTAACTCTTTAAGATAATTTAAAACATTTGAGCTACATAAAAAACCTATGACATAAGGTTTAAAAAATTATGTACGTTTAGATAAGAACACGTCGGATATAATAAAATTGCACGTACGAAAATATGCCATGGATTTAAAACGACGCACTATTAGCATCGACGCACGATAGAAATTGAGCTTAATTTTTTAATTTTATACCAAGGATTCTTAATGGAATGTCAACCATGGGGATTTTTAAAAGGCAAAGTAAAACCGAAGATGCCCGAGGAAATAGGAAAAATAGACGGTGGGCCAAAGCTCGTCACTAACCGAAGCGTTGTTTGAAATGGAGGCGACGGTGAACGCGAAGTTGCCTCAGGTGTTGATCCTGTTTCGGCCATGCCGGGAGGCGGGGCCACTGTCTGTTATTTGTTTTGTTGTTGCCAGCCATCGCACGAGACTGTCAATGGCCTGTCAATGTAGTCTCACTGTGGAACGGGAACAGTCCGCAATGGAGAGCAACTCCAAAAGTACTTCCCACTTACTTGTATAAAACCAGCATCATACTATTCTGCTCCTCACGGATCATTCGTACCTGCGCTTGAATTTTCACTGTCCGTGCACGAGAGGGATGATAGCTTGGCGGGAGGGAGACCGTGCATGAATTCAGAAACGGCGTTAAGTTTCAAGAGGTACAACTGATCGTATTCTTTTTGCGGCGAATTGCTTTTTGCTGCACGTGTAAGTAGCAGGCAGAGGTCAGGGTAATGGTGTTCCAATTGCTGTAGTATGTGACGTTGTTTTGTTGTTGTGGTGTGTGAGCGGGTGAGTAAGCAATGGCGAGGAAATTTTCTTTCGACTGCCGTCGCTTTGTAGACTGTAGGAGGCTCAATTCGAAGAGAGACGAGGAAGTCTGTTGCTATTGTTTTTTTTTTTTTTTTTTTTTTTTCTTCGCTTTTTAAGGAGACGATTGCGCTGCCTCGTCTGCTCGTCTGTGATTTTGCGTTGGTAATTACAATCGAAGCATCTTCACCTTCGCTCGGATTTTTCTATTGTCATTGGTGTAATATCATCCCAGACGAGTGTGAGAAGGCTTCCCGAGGCTGATATCGTTCTCATTTTGCGATCGGATTTTTAATTTTGGTGCGTTACAATACACGTATACTCGATGTGCTGAAAGACTCTGTCTGGAAACGTTTTCGTTTGGCTTCGGTGATTCCACTTGTCTTGTTGGAGAATTTACGTAGAGGTCTCGTTTGTGTACTGTGACGATATTGTTACTTTTATATTCAAAGAATGATCGTTGCTTGAATGTACAATTAAGTATTCAATTGTTTTGAAAATTCTTCGATTGATGTTTTTTAGTTCTTGCGAGGGAGTTTGCTAGTTGGTTGAGAACTTGCGCCTTCCTATCCTGGATTTGGAGTTATGGCAGCGCAGAGTGCGGCATTTGGCCTCGAGGCAATTCTGTCATTATCTTGATTTTTCGCGTTTGCAGCAAGGCAGAAGTGCTACTATTATGGTGTTAATTATATAAAGGAACATGAACGAGGTAAAGTTGTGAGGTATGAACTTATGTCATTGATTTTTCCGTGTTTTGTTTCAACGATCACTTCCCTTCGATAAGAGGCAATAACTTTCCTGCCATAGCTCCGTCGGGGAAAGCATACCAAATGCTCCTTGTAGTTTGACCTTTGCTGATTGTAGCAACTCACAAATAACAATACTGGTTTAGATTTCTGTGTTGTATTTGTTAATTGCGGCCGAGAAAAAATTGTGGTTAGCGTGGAGAGGTCAGGATTGTGGTACACTGAATGTGGAAGTTGTTCGATTTACGTTTACTTTTATCGTTTCATTATTTGATTTATTGTAAGGGAATTTGGTAATTTGGTAACTGGTTGAGAAACTGGCACCTTTCATTCTTGGATTTGGAGCTATGAAGGCTTATGGACAGTGCAGAGTGTGGCGTTTAAGCTGGTGTGGTTAACCTTGCGTCGGTTCTGTCATTGCCTTGACGTTCTTAGATTATGAATAGTTAACATGCGGAATTCCGTCGCATGACACAGAAATCTCATTTTAGTCAAACTCTCAACAGCAGGAGCAATCTGGAGCGTTTAATTAATCAGAGTGTCTCGTTAGCTAGAGTTGCATATGAGTGTCTTGTTAGAATTGCTACTTGTGCACGCCGTCGACAAGATCGAGAACAGAGGTAGGTTTCTAAAATTATGGCATGCATTAGTCACAGAGTCATATGAAGGACCACAAAAGGTAGGACGCGGATAAATTATTCAGAAGCTAAGTAGGATATTTTTTTCTAATACTGCGAACTGGTCAAGAATGTGAAAACATGGGCAAGGTAATCTTGTTGGGGATCACTATTGCTGTTTGATCAATTTGGATGTATTCATTTATTTCCGGGTTGCAGTTTGCTGGCCTTTTCCTTTGAAGATTTTGTGCATCGTGTTGCAGTTATTGAGGATATATATCTATGAAGGTTGTGTCGTGATTATGCTCAACTGAGTTGGTTGCTTTTCAAAGCTCGGCATAAGGTCCTTAATGAAAGGCTGACCCAGAAATCTTGAAAGCAGAGAAACAAAACATCATGGAAGAGATTGAAGGCTCTGAAGGTACTTCTAAATATCTAGGTGGTCATGATGTACGACCCCCGCGACCAAGCTTGGATTCTACAAGCACACATGAGAGGCAGGCGCCAGGTATTAGCGGCAGGTTTGCTAGGGCACCTTCAGAACGACGACCATCTGTCTCTGACGATTCAGGTCCAATTCTTAGGAGATGGCCATCCATCGGTTCAGCTCGAATCCAACCTTTGCCAACCCCAGCCACGACATGTTATGAAGCTGGTAATATGCCATTCAATCCGCAAGACTTGCTCCAGGAGGGGTTGGGTGAATGGCAGGATCGTGCTTTGCGTCTCCAAACTTTGAAGAAGTCCTCAAGCATATCAGCAACTAAATGCTATCCAGGGCTCGAGCAAACCCCTCCCTTCAGAGTCGGGAGACAGCGGTCGGTGAGACGTTCGCTTGACAGCTACGGAGGGACTCAAGAATCAACTCAGGTGGCAGTTCATCGGTATAGTACAGGTAGAATTATCTCATTTAATTTTCCTAACGGTATTGAATTTTTAAGGCTCCGGACTTTCATCAATTGTACCCTCACTTGCATTACTGTGCGTTTCAAGTTCAAAATTTTCCTACTTTAAAACTTTCATTGCTTCATTTTTCAAATTTGGCATTGATTAGATTGACCAATTTCTACTGCTCATACGGTAGTCTCTTCGCTTGTCATGGATTCAGCCCTTTTGGGTTTATGTTGTCTTAGGCTACCAAGGCGAGTTCGGATCCCTGGAAAAGGAATAAGATCTCCCGGGGATCTCCCCGTTTCTTGAAGCTTGAGCTCCTTTTGAGTTACTATCGTAGATGAATCGGAGAAGTTTAGTTCTTGTTGTTCGGTATCAAAGGTGGTAACGGAGATGGAAGTCGTTTTCATATTTCAGAGACATCTCAAGATGGAGGCACGTATGGAGGAAACGGGAGATTGAGTTCAGCAGCTCCTGGATTTGAATCTCCAGAAAGCAATATGTTTACGTTTGGAGCTGATATCCAGACGAGACAGGGAGAAGAGGGATCCTTGCCTCGAGATTTCTATGCGACCTTGGCAGAAGCTCCTCAAGCATCTCTTATACATTTAGTGAGTTTGTATCACCAGGCTTTGCTGAGACATGGGCTTTTGGAGGAGGCTGAGAATATCACAAGCGTGCTCGCTGGCCTTGAAAATGAAGAGGAACTTACCGAGAGCGAAGAACTGAAAGGCATGGACTTACTGCTAAAGGAAGGACTGCTGAAGTATCTTTTATCGATTCAACCGCATGTACCTCAAGTACCTCGTCAGGTTGCTAAGTTGCTCTTCACCATAAATTCTTGATTTGAAGTCATGACTGGTGCCATATGTGGATTTGACTTATTACTGGTATACTAGTAATCTTAACTCCAGGTCCACTCTTTCTCTGTGTAGGTTGTAAAATTCAAAGGCTTGACATACTCGATGAATATCAAGGTCGAGAAGAGCTATGAGACGATGTTTACAAAGGTCAGCCATCTTTGGGTTGTTGTGTCTTATGCAAAACAAGAAATAAGTTATCTTTCTTGAGCTCACGCTCAATAAATGATGTTATTATTTTCAATATTGTGTTAGCAGAGCAGGTGATTAGTCCTCATGCACTTGTTAACAGGTCAAAGGCTTGCTTGGAGGTCTTCTCAAACGACCTCCCGTGGAGAATATGACGTTGTTGAGGGATGTGACTGGGTATCTTATGCCTGGTACTCTCACCCTTGTTGTTGGTATGTATACTACTCTCTGGTAATTGCATGTTGTCGACTTCCTGCAGCATCACTTACCAATCTTTAGTCCCGCGTTAGTGACGAGGAAGATAATTAGAGAGTGTGATTACCGCGCGGATATTCCAAGAAATGCGTTTTCATTTGTGATTTTGTGGCCTCTTAAGAAAACTCTAGTTTGAATATCTCGACTCTAATCCCCCTTTGGTTGTTTGGGTTGTAATGGGCATGTTCAAAGCGCCCAGTACATTTGATAGTGTATTTACCCTGTGAAAATATAATGAAGTGTTGGCTAGGTGGCTCGGCCATTGGGTTCTGCAGGTGAAGTTTGGGTGTCATCGTCAACCATATTCAGGTTTTACATTGCCTCTTGTACTGTATGGATCAGGTCCTCCAGGATCAGGAAAACGCGCTTTTCTTAACGTAGTTGGAGGTCGCCCAACGAGTCCGGGCAGCTCGCTTTCAGGCACAGTAACCTACAACGGGAATGATGTTCATGCTGTGAAATACCAACGCTTCTCAGCTCTCGTATCTTCTGTGGACGTTCATTTACCTTCTCTCACTGTCCGTGAGACCCTTGAGTTCGCACGAGATTGTTCTCAAGCCTTTAAGACTAAATATTTCAGTGAGGAACTTAAAGAGATGATGGGTGAAGCCCTCAAGCACGGACAAGACCCCAAGATGGAACTGAATTTAAGCATGATGGGTATGAAGCGTATCGCCGACCGATCTGTTGTCAATCTGACAGAGTTTCAGCGCCATCGTCTCACAACGGCCGAAATTCTTGCTGGGACCTATGCTGTCTACATTTTTGATCAGTTGAATGCTGGTGGAGGTAGGTTCTTCACAATGCATTTCAGGTTAGTTTATCTCGTCAATATTATAAAGCAGTTTCTACATGCGTACTGAAGTTTAAAATGCATTTGTGATTTATCCGAAGAAACGTCTTGTTATTGGTGAAAACACTGATTTGCTACGTTTATTGGCTTAATTATGAACAGCGGTGGAATCTCTGACCTACGACATGGTGACAAGTGTTCGCATGTTTACAAGAGTTCGCCAATGCACTGTTCTGGCATCTATTCTGCACCCTTCTGAAGAGACTTTTAGCCTTTTTGATCGCATAATACTTCTGGATGGCGGCCAAGTCATGTTCCAGGGACCTCGACAGGACGTACTACCTTACTTTGAGAGCCTTGGGTAAGTTGACTATTAATTGCGTGATGTGTTCCTGTGTACAAACTCTTATGGTCATCCTCATCTTCCCGAAGCTGCTGATGTGCTTGTCTCTTCTAATCAGACACCACTCATATGTTTCAGGTATGTGAAGCCCAGACATTTCAGTACAAGTGAATTCTTATCAGATGTTACTACTCCAGAAGGAGTCCGTTATTTACGACCCGGATACCCAAAATTAGAGCGTGAAGATTTCATAGCCAGTTTCCTTTTGTCTCCAACATTTAGGGACATCCGCCGAGTCGTTGACAGTGCTGATCCAACTCGGGAGCAAGTTTGGGTACAGGTAAGTATTAGATATGATCACATCTTATTATGCTCCTCTCCTTACATATTACAGCCTGAGTGCCCTGTACTATTACATCTCCTCTTTATGATGTTTAAGAGATGTTTCATCAAAACTCTTAGAGAGTCAGGAAATTCAAGGCAGTTGGAACATCTCACCATTAATTTTGGAACTTTCTGTGTTTTTTTAAAATCAAATGTGTAGGGTCGTAAGCCATTGGGACTCGAATTCTCAGAAAGACGATCAGAGAATGTCAGTGGTTCGATTCGTGCGTCTTCTACTATGGGTGCATTAGTCGTTGAGGAAGCAGGAACTCTTGCGGAGGTGTCAATGGATCACACGTCCTCTATTTCTCCTGGAGATGAAGTTGTTGCCGTTGGAGGCACTGGCGGACAACTCAAGTACTTTAAGACCAACACTCGTCATGACAATAGCTCTATGAAGAGCAGTCTCACTCAGGCTATCGATGAGGTTACAGAGCCGGTCCGGTTGCAGCTGGAGAGACATTTTGAACCTGTGGAGGTGCTACAAATCTTCACTTTTACACACTCTTTCTTCATGTGGTTTCTTGCACTAATAAAAATAAATTGCAAATATTTTTCCTATTCTGGTACAGCTTACAATGTAATACAAGTGCATACAGTGAAAATCTTCAAAACAAAAGTTGATTCTCTTATGAAATCTGCAATTTGCCCTTTCTGCAAATACAATTGTTCAAAGTAATATTTTGCCAATTTTGTTTTCAATTTTTGCTTACAGTGTTGAATTTTACACATACACGAAGGCCAAGTACATGATTATGGCATTGGTTATATCCCCAAGTTCCTAAGTATAAAATTATGAATTGGATGTTTAATGGTGTTCAAGGGGCCCATACCTGCACCACTAATAAATTGTTTTATATTGTTCGGGGTGGATTGGCCAAGGCTGCATAATTTTTTGCAGTGATTGCAGTATCAAAACTCAGAATGACCCATATTATTGTGATGTTCATCCTGAATGAACCCTTACTTTAATTTTTTTAATACATCACAGCTCATGATCTATGTTACTAAACGTCTACATTCACACATGTTTATCTATTGCAATGGTTTAACATCTTAGACTTGATTTTTTCAGTTAACAGGGGCTTCTCGCACTCAATTCTTGAAAGGGTATGTCTTGAAATTTATACCAGAAACCAAGGTTCTTCTCAAAAGGGAGCTCAAAGTAATACTACGTAACAAACTCGGCCTTCAATTACGGTTTGCACAGGTATGTTTGCCTTCTTTTATCTAAAAGCACAAGAGTCTTCTTTCTTTGAATAATTCAAAATAAACTTATCCCTATCCAATGGACATTAGCAGATTAGCTGTGTATGCCGTATAGTGAGGTATATGATGAAATCTTTTCTGTTCATAAATTGACATGAGTAACACTCTAATCTAGCTTGACTTATAGGTGCACATGCACATTATTGGTTGGCAATAAGATCATAGCAAATCAAAAGAAGATCTTTTAGTTTGTTACCCTCTTCCTTTCCAGATCTTCTACTTCGAGCACAACAGGAAATTAACCTGTGCAGAAGTGTTTTAATGTGGTGGCAGATTCTGATAATGAGCGTGTATACCGGAGCTGTATTTTTCCGAGTGCAGGATGACCCTGACCAGCTTGTTATGAATTTAAAGCGAGGTGTTTTTTTCATCTCTGTATTGAACATGACCCTTGTCAACTTGGGGCAGCTTCCCGGTCTTTTGGAGGAGCGGGCAATCTACTATAAGCAGAAATGCGCTCATTTCTATCGCCCTCAATCTTTCTTACTTGCAAAAATACTTGGGACCCTGCCTTTTTCTGTTTTAGAGGTGAAAGCTAGTTCAGTTGACTCTTTCCATTTGCATATTCTACTGACCTGATTGCTTTGAGTCCTTTACTTGTTCCAAGGCTTGACAAGGTTTTGGATTTAGTTTTTAAAAGTTTTTAGACCTGTTATCATGTCACCGGGCTGAGTTCAACATGCTACACACCAATGCTGCTTGGATTCTACTTGCTAGATATTTTTCTGCAGTTTTCGTCGCTTGCTTATTACTCTTGGTCATTACTATAGACGTTTGTCGTTTTATGTCATGCATCACCCTGAGAAGACCTTAACCGTGGCTTCATGTTTATGCCAGGCAACCTTATGGACGATGGTGATATATTTTATGACTGGTCTGAGCATCAAAGATGGAAGTTGGCACTTTTGGGTTTTCTATGTGATTATGAATCTGACTGCCCTCAACGGAGCTTCATTGGTTCGATTTTTGGCTTACTTTTCTCCTGATCGCGATGCAGCAAACGCTTTAATCGGTATTTATCGTTTTACTTGACTTTTTTTAATTTCAGCTTCAAAATGTATAAATACTGATGAATCTTTTTCCTTCTGCATACATATTTGCCTCACTTATAATTTAGCAATTTAGCAATTGAACTACCTAGTTTGTCTGGCACTTCACTGCAGCTGAATCGACTTGGGAGCATATATCTTGACAACTGGATCATTACCTCTACTTCTTGCTCATCTGTGTTTGATGACTTGTCTGCCGTGATGTTGCAGGTGTCCTCACAGCAATATTCATTATTTTTGCTGGGTTTCTCGTCCCTCGTTTCGCAGTTCCTCATTACTGGCTTTGGGCATACTATATTGACCCGCTACAATGGGCCACAACGGCCTTGGTCATCAATGAATTTAACTCAAAAAGCTACAGCAGGTTATGTAGGCAAGTGACAAACCTTGCAAATCTCCCCCAGTGCGTTGGCAGACCAACAAACACAGTAGGCCATGCCTATATAGCCCGAGGACAGTTCTACACAAGCAATAGTTGGATAGCTGTTGCTGTTGCGGTGTTACTGGGGTGGATTGTGCTCTTGAACATCGGAGCTTATTATGCTCTGGCTAGAATACGACACCTTCCTCAAGCCCTCTCTCCATACGTAGAGGTAGTATTCAAACTTCTGGATTCTATTTTTTAGATGACTGTTATCTTGATGAAACTTGTTTGCAGGAGGGTCTTGACATTTCTCCAGGAAGACCCTGGTTTAAATTTTTTCTTTCATCAGATTGTATCACTGGAAACAACTACCCGTAATCGGCATCTTATCTTGTGATTGTGTAGAGGAAACTCAATTGTAATCATCAGCATCAGCATCAGCATGAAACTGTAGACGAAGAATGGGGACAGGCAGAATTCAAGCTTTCTCTCGCTTCAATCCCCGTCACACTATCCTGGCATGAGTTAAATTACGACGTCACGATTCCAGCCATTGGTCAAACTCGAACTGTCCTTAACTACGTTTCTGGCTGGGGGAAGCCTGGGGAGCTAGTTGCATTTCTAGGAGGACATGGGGCTGGTAAAACGACGTTATTAAACTGCCTGGCAGGTAAGTTAAAAATTCCTAGCTATATATTTTTCTGGTTAAGAATTTCAAATCTGAAAATTTACGAGGAATTTGAATTTGCTTGTGAAGTTCTCCTATTCCTATCCGACGCGGCTCCTTAGACCTTTTTCTTCTTTCATAGGAGCATCGATCGTTTTCAAGATAATCATCTCCTCATGCAAGTTTAGGTTTTTAAAGTTTGTTGATATTAGGGACATGTTGATTTCTATTCTGTCTTGGACCAAAATTTCTTGAGTTTTTAGATTTCTCAATGACACGTGGGATATGGTTCAGGGAGGAAGATATCAATCGGACGTATTGGAGGCCAAATACTGGTGAATGGATATCCTAGAATTCAGAAGACTTTTGCACATGTAGAGGGTTATGTGGAAGATATCATGGCATATGTTCCATATATGACTGTGCGAGAGGGAATAGAGTTCAGTGCCGCCATGAGATTGAGCAAAAAAGTGCAATTCAAAGACCGGAAAATATTTGCTGAGGAGGTAAGGGTCTTCTCCGACTGAGATCCAGCAGATGTAATTTGATTCCTTCAAGGTCATAAAAACCTCGAATACGTATTGAGGAGCCCCCTATAAACATGGCGTATATAAGATGATGCAGGAACGATGCTTTGTTGAACGATGCTTTGTTGAATGTTGTGTAGGCACCTTAGTTGTTTTTAATTATCGACATGATGTTGGGCTTGATATGATCTGCTTAAGTTATGAGAAACATCGGCTAATGGCATAAGCCGACCTTTGAAGTTCTTCCGCAGATCATTGCTATTTTTGTTTCTAGATTTTATTGGCTCCCACTGTAGATAATTAGGAAGGTTTGACAACCGTTAAGTGTGTTTTCTTGCTAATTTTCACTAGCAGGAATAGGCTATCAATGATATTAGATTATTTTGCATGCATGCAGGTGATGAACCTAGTGCAGATTGGCCACATTTCAAACATGTTACTCATGTCCGTGAGCAACGAGGAGATATTGGAAGAGCAGTCTGTGCGGTATGCAATTGCAGTTGAACTCGCTGGCAATCCAAGTATCTTATTTCTTGATGAGCCCATGAAAGGACTCGACAGTCATGCTTCTCGTCATATTATGGAGTGCCTCAAGGTTTGCCTACCAATAATCGTTTCTCCATGCGTCTTGAAATTTATCGCTTTCTATGCTCATGAAGCAGCACCTACTATGTCTTTTTTTCTTTGAATTTCTATAGAGAAAGTGACTTGGAGCACTCCCGGACAATGGGAATACATTTTAATAATTTTTGTTTATTAATTTTCTCAGATATGTGTGTGCATGCTTGCAGTCAATAGCAGACACTGGGAAGCTAGTAATTGCATGCTTGCAACAGCCAAGCCCTCGGGAGTTGACACTCTTCAATAGCATTCAACTTTTGAAAAGTGGTGGTGAAACAGTATATTTTGGTCCTGTTGGAAACAGCGCAGAGTTTTTCATTGTAAAATTTCTGCCTTTTTCCTTGAGTAAAGGAAACTCCATTACGTAGTTGCATTCACTTTATTGGATGCCAAATTGGAAATAGCGAAATGATTGGATAGTGGACATCCAGACTGTTGTATCTCAAGGAAAAGGAGGTTGCTAGTGTTGCTTGTTAGTGTTATGAATGAAGAATCTGGTTGATAAGTTTTGATATTTGCTTAAGACAATGCTAACTTGAGCATATTAAATAAATGCAGAAATACTTCGAAGCTATTCCCGGCACTCCACGCTGCCCTCGAAACAAGAACCCGGTTGCCTTCGCTGTGGACGTGATTGGTGATGGCGCTGTTGATCAAAAGGCACACAGGGATTACGCTTTCGAATATCGAGTGAGTGAGTTAGCTCTTCGTAACCACATTCAGCTGCAAAATCTTCGCCGATCCAAAGGTCAGAACGGCCCTCTATTGCTGGAATTCGGGTACCGTGCTCCTTATTCAGTGATGGCTTGGGAAGTGCTCCTGAAATTGCAACGAATCTACTGGCGGAACACAAGCTATAACTTTGGGAGGATAACAGGCTCTCTTATGTTGGCCCTTATTTTGGGCACTGTTTATTTTAACATCGACCCTCATACGACGGTGAATATGAATGTCAAGAGTCAGAGTCTCTTCATTTTGTGCGCACTGTTGGCAATCAGCAATGCACAGAGCGTCATACCTCTATTATTGAGGATGTTGATTACGATGGAGAGAGATCAAGCAACACAACAATACAGTGTTTGGTTGCACAGCTTGGCCTGGACTTTTGGGGAGGTAATGTGTATTTCATGACACCAACTACCAGGCATCTATTTCATTTTGTCGTCTTATTGTCAATGGTCTTAATTATCCCAGGCAACAGTTTTTTTACAGCTTATGACTAGCACCATACATACATTTCATTAATCTAATGTTCTGTTTTGTACCACCTTCTGTTCATGAGATAGAATTCTTCTAACCTTGACTAAATCCAAATTCATCTTTTTTTTTAGTGATTGCACAATATCTTCAATATCTAAATCGCTCAAAATCAAGGTCAAGTAGTCTGCGTATTCTCTCGCTAAATTTTAGAACTCTCTCGTGTCATCTGAAACTGACATTTATTATGAGAACTTTGTGTATTTCCATTGATTTCATATGTGGATGGCAGGTTCCATATATGGCAGTATCAACTATGATTGTATGTTTTGTCTTTTGCCTCATGGCTCAAATCGCAGTGCACTCAGCTGCCCAATTCTTCCGGTTTTGGTTTGTGCTCCTAGAGTTCAATCTAGCCATCACGTTTTTGGGCATATTCGTTGTCGTTATCAGCCAACGGCCGCAAGTATGTGAATATCTTACTTACTCGGTTTTGATTTGAATGGATAAATGCCGTTTCCTGATGGCCATCTAAGTGACACCATAATTTACTCTATCTGTGGAATATCAGAGTTAGTATTGGGGATGAGTCATGTACTTTTCTGTTGGGATTTGGTATCTAGCTCGTTGTGTTATTTCTCATCATCATCTTCATTGGTTGATAGCATTCAAGTTACACCACATATCATTCGCGTCTTAATGAAACAGATCGCTGGAAAAATTCAAGATTTTTGGATTGGTTGTGATGTATTTAACCGTATGCTAATTAACTTTGTGCATGTGCAGATCGCTGCTGTTATTATTTCTATAGTTATTGGCTTTTGGACTTCCACCGGGGGTTCTGTGGTTCCAAAAAAGAAGATTTTGAAAACTGTTGTCTGGGTATACTGGACCAACCCTCTTCAGTATGTACTCAATGCTCTAACCTCCATTGCATTCTTCTGTGACACCAACAAGCCAACTTGTTTGAATTCGGGCCGCAATTTGGCTTGCCTCAGTGATCCAACTGCTTGCCCACAGTGTGATTGCAAGCGCTTAGACGATGCTGGCCATGCTTTTCTTTGGGACACTCTTAACTTTAATCGAAGCTTGGATCACAGCCGCGTCCCTCTTGATATGCTTGTCCTAGCCCTGTATTGCGTCCTTTTTCGACTCGCAGCGGGAATTGTCATCACCTACAGAAAACAAAAACCTTTGACCGGCAAGTGATGAGCTGTGCAGAAATACAATCAACGCATGCATTGTCTTCATGGTTTGTTGACAATGCGTTCACATGTATACTGTGAAATCTAGCAGGCACAACATAATTGCGGTTTTGAATCTCTGTTCCACTCAGCAAATAAGCATATGCTCGTGTTCGTGCACCTATTTATTTTGGCACATGGCCGTGTATATTGTTCTGTACATTATCATAGAAATGAGTATAGAAACAGGGTTGGAGGGTTGGAGCTCAAAAAGGCTTTTAGACGATAGCATCGTTAGTGAGGGACCTTTCAGTTGTGAACCATAGCTGTAGCGTAAACCCATTCAGAAATAGGATCATGGTCCATGTTGATGAGATCATGACAATATCAAAAATATTTTTTTCATAAAATACAGAAAAGAAGTTCATGAACTTCATGAACTTTCAAATTTCTGAAAGCTTTGAGTATCCCAAAATATGTTATAGCTGAATGAAGGATTGTGAATATTTGGAATGAAAGACTTTGAAAAGATCAATTGCAATAATGATTTTGTCCTTGCTGAGGTCTTGAAAGCCCAAGAAACAGCAGCACTTGGTGTGAACGGTGTGAACACTCCTAATCGATCTTCTTGGAGCCCAGGTAAGGTACCGTATGACCGTGTCGGCAGGATGGCTGACCAGTCTTGGGCTTCTTCAGGTGACCTCTGATCTTACGGGGCCTCTTGCTGGAGGAGAGGGATCATCACGCTCTTCACAACTCATTAACCCCTAAAGGACCAAGAAGCCCGAATTGGGCCTCCTGTTTCTCTTAGCAGTTTTGAGTAGGTTGTATGTGGACGTCTTTTTGTTCAAATTTATTTGTTTTTTATCAACACATGCAATGATCTTCACTAATTCTAGTGATATAGAATTAGGTCTCATCTGAAATATATTTTTCACAACATGGTCGATTGAATTTGTTATTTTTAAACCTTCATTCCTTGGTCTTTTAGAGGTTAATCCGAAGCAAGCTGCATCACACTCTGTCATCAAATCTGATTTCAGTAACGTCTTTCACTCGTAGACTCGTGAAATGCTTTGAAATCATCTTGGTGGCTTCAAAGCTGGCTCTAGTGTACGTGGTGTCAAGATGCCGCGAGAAATCATCACGCTGCAAATAGGCCAATGTGGAAATCAGGTGTGTGCATGTCACTTCTCCTCTCCTTGGAAGTCGATCTCCTTTTTTGAACAAGATTTTTTTTATCAGGACACGATGACTGAAAGAAGCGGATATGACTGATTGGAGAAGGTAACAAGGCGTTAAACAAAAAGCAGAGGTGCATGATTATGTGTGCAGATTGGATGCCGGTTCTGGGATATGGCGTTGCGGGAGCACGCGTCTTGTAACCCGGACATGGTATTCGATCACGCTCTCAGCAGGTAAGATCGAGAGCCCACAAGTTTCAGTTACTGCATTTGGAGCAACTGTTTTGGAGCAACAGCTTTGAGAAGTCTGGGTGACATTCTACTCAGCGTAGTATGGTCTTCTTTTCTCTAATTTTTCTGAGATGGTATTCAAGTGTGGGCACTTGCACATCCATGCCACCATGGTTCTTGCAAATCTTGGCAGCAGCTTCGCCGTGTCCAGTTTTTTTCATAATGTGGACAGACGCTATTCGCCACCTCTGGAGCTGTCTGTGGGTAGTGGCAACACTTCCATCCATTTCTTGAAGGTGAAGCAGCGCTGCATTCTGAACCAAAAGTATTTTGATTTCCGTCCTGATTTTGATCTTTTGATGCTGCTATTCCGCTTGCTGGGATTGTGATTCTCTGTGCAGGCCAGGGCAGTGCTGATAGATATGGAGGAGGGGGTCGTCAACCAGCTCCTGAAGGTGTGAATGCTTTCTTCCATTTGCTGTGTTTTTTAGCCAGTTTATTAATAATATGCCCTAAGAATGACCGAAGGTTGATACACGCAAGTTTATGGAAAGAGCAATTAGGGTATGTTGGCGTATGTAACCAGCTCACAATATATAACACCAAGTGATGTAATGGGCTGCAAAATGTGATGAATAAGTCTCTGTAAGAAGGTGAAGAGTGAGCTACAAATTGCTTCCATTTCAGGGTTTAGGGTTCAGGGTTTTAGAGTTTAGAGTTTAGAGTTTTTTGAAGTCCAGCGGTTGCGGTACATGGAGGTTTACGAAACTGAAGTCCCTATCAACTAGCAACACCTCAGAATTTTCGACCACTAACTTTGAATTTAAACACAAAACTGTGTGTGTATTTTCACGTTGTCACTGTCATCAATTGCGTTGAATTTTCAGGGATCCCTCGCAGAGTTGTTTGACAGAAAACAATACATTACAGGCGCCTCTGGTTCCGGCAACAACTGGTAGACTCATTCCTCCTAGTTATCTTCCAACACGTTCGAAACGATTTTGAGTTCTCGATCCACTGGCATTTAAACATCGTTACCTTCAATTTCCTGAGAGAGGTACAAGCTTTGGAATCTTGACAATCTTTGAACTGATCAGGGCACAAGCACATGAAGTGCATGGACCACAGTTCTCTGATGCCATTCTTGAAAAGATCAGGGGCGAGGTATGAAGCATCATTTCCCACTTGCATGTTTCGGTTGTGACAAAAGTTTTCTCCCACTTTAAGTCTTTGACCGTTCATGTGTGAAGGAATCTACATAAAAGTTTCTTGATAATGGAAAACCATACCTCCAAAACGCCATGAAAGAGGAGCTATGGCTTACTCCAAAGCTAGTAAAGAAGAACTTACAAAAGACATCCTCTTCCGAAGCAAAGGGCTTGATACATGGAGTTGCTCTTGCAGGCCGAATCATGTGACTCACTTCAAACTTTTGTGATGATGCACTCAATTGGGGGTGGCACCGGATCTGGAATTGGGAGCTACATTTTGGAGTCACTCCATGTGAGTATTCCAGAGGCTTTATCATCACAAAGGTTTAGGGTTTATTCCAGCTTTTCCTTGCAAATTGTCTTGACAGTTGGTTTCTTGCCCTTTGGAGGATGCATATCCGGAGGTTTATCGCTTCACACAAAGCATTTTTCCGTCTGCAGATGACGATGTAATTACTTCCCCATACAACAGGTTCTATTCTGTACCATTACCTTACCAGCCTTGTTGAATGTGCCCTATCTTCACTGAAATGGAGGATATAATAAGTGAAGTGTGTGAACTCACAAATTGATGCCAATTATCTATTCTCCACACCTTGATGTGGCAAAGGAGATCTAGTTTGGAAGTTCAATTCTGGAATTTTAGCTTGCTATCTCTAAATTGATACTCTCTAAATGAAATATTAATGTAAGACACAAGGCTGTGATGAATTGGGGCTTCAAAGCAACTTACAATCTTAACCCTTGACTTGGCATCACTAACATCATGTTGTGTATAGCAGATTAGCATCACCATTGTTTTCATGATTTTTAAACAATTACTGTGTATGCAGCCTTCTATCGACTGTCGCACTGACTGAGCATGCTGATTGTGTTCTACCTGTCGAAAACCAGGCCCTGCTTGACATCATCAGGTTTTCCAAATCTCTCCTTGTGAGCCTATTCAGGAATTCCATCAACGATGTTAATTTTTGTGTAAAGAACCTTAGTTGAGGATTTGCAAGTTACAATCTGAACCCTACTTCATTCGAAATTAATGGTACAGAAAGAAAGACGCAATTGGGGCAAAGAATAAACCAAACCCTGCAGCTGAACGGTGGAGTCCAAAGATGACAAAGCCATTTGACGAAATGAACAGCATCGCCTCAAATCTTCTGCTTCACTTGACCAGTTCTATGCGCTTTGAGGGACCTTTGAATGGTAATGCTGACGTTTGCTCTGCATGCATGATGCTTTAGGTAATTAGAGGTACATTTCCATTTCCATATAGATTATTGTATGATTATCAGGTAACAGAACAAATCCTCTTACGAATCGCTTACTGCAACCAGATTCGATTTTTTATACAGACAAGATTTAACTTGGCTAACTGATTTGTTATACATGGCTGAAGTGCAGTTGATTTGAATGAAATAACCATGAACTTGGTGCCATTTCCACGACTCCATTTCCTTACGTCAAGCTTGTCACCGCATTCTCCTGTTTCTTCATTCGGTGCAGTCCCATTCCTCGTCCATTAGAGTGAATGTGAGAGATTTTGTTATTCCTCTCAATGAAGCAAATTTATGTGAATAATGGTGTTAAGATGTACATATATGACAAAATTTAGTATACTACGTTATGTAAAAGAGTAGCATTTTTAAAGTGAAATCTATTGCTATTGAGAATAATAATGACACTATTGAGTGGAGAGTGGAAAGTGACTTTGTTGAATAGTAGAGTGGTTGACAGAAATAATGGGAGAATTAGTGCCACTGTTCATGAATTATCGGGTATGGCTTGTTGGGGGCCCATTTCAAGCACATTTCTCCTCTAATGCTCTATCATAAAAAGGCAATTGTCTACAATAGAATGTTAGCGAGCTATGGTTGAGTGAATCTTGGCGAAATTCTTGAGCTTCCGTGGTTCTAAGAATCTTACACCTGCTGACTTGATGTCCCTGTCTCTGCTTTAATTTCCTTTTTCTGTAACAACAGGAAGTCAGCAGCGTGCAATCAATCAGGTATGTGAGGAAGATATCTCATAGAACTATGTTGTCATGGCTTTAATCAATTCTAAATCGGGGTTGACAACTGTGCAATGAATGGTTTTGGCCGGGTTCAAATCGAGATGGGCAAGAAGGCGTGTCATGAGGTTTTGCATTCGTTTGTGGTAATTATACAGCTCTTCACAGACGTATTTTCGAGAGAGACTCAGTTGATGAAGGTGAATCCCACCGGCTCGACCTACTTAGCGTGTGCACTTCTCATGCGAGGAAACATCTGCACCATTTCTGATCTGCAAGAAAATGTTGCTCGGATGAAGCATCGACTCACCATGGTAAGTATCGATTGGTTTGGTTCACCCCACTCAGTTTTGGTATAAATAAAGTTGTGATTTCGCAAGCCAGTTAACCATTTGGGAACGATTAAAAAAAAGGAACGTGGAATGCACGGAAACTGATACTTGTGCCTATCTGTCTCCACCACAGGCGCATTGGAATACGGAAGGTTTCAAAGTAGGACTCTGCAGTCAACCTCCGGTGCACAGTCCCTGCTCTCTTCTCTGCTTGGCCAACAATACTTGCATTCGGTGACACTATCTTCTGCGACCATAATTCGTATATCTAGAGGACTTACCATGCATACGTTTCAAAGTTAATACGTGTATTGACAAACGTATGCGTGCTTCATTTGTGTCCCAAAAAAAAAACTAAGTTAGACTTATGTTTTTGAGAGTCAGACCTGACAACTGACCCCTTGCAGAAGCCGATTTTCTGGAATGAAGGAGAGCTTCAAGCAGCTGTATAAGCGCAAAGTTTATGTGCATCATTACACAGAGTACATGGATGTATCCATGTTCGAAAATGCCAGTAGTAAGTGTGCTTCTTACACGTATTGCTGAAATCTCTTTATTTCTTCATGTTACATTTAATATTAGATATGCTGAAATCTCTTTCTTTCTTCATGTTTAATGTTCTACTCCCTCTGTCCCACTAAAAACCATGCATTCCTTTGTAAATTACAAAGGAATGCATGGGCTTTTAGTGGGACAGAGGGAGTATCATATTAATATTAGATTTCGATTAATAACTTTGTGAATCTAATAAATGGGGGTCTATTAAGATGAGTACATGTAATTGGAAATGCTAATCAGGTGTGTGCATGTGCAAGTGTTTTCCAGCAAGATGGGTATGAGAATTCCTTGGTCTGTTGCAGCCTTTGTTGAGACAGTATGTGTTGGCAGATATGATGGACGATCTGATTGAGGAGTATGAAACACTGGAGACAGCAAAAACTCCTGGATGTCTTCCGCGGCTGCAGCCTGTCACAGTGCAGATGTAGCAAGAGTACCTTTCTTTTCTACCTGCATATTTGTACGCCAATAGAGATATCCGCAAAGTAAGAGGGTGGGTGACCCGGGCTTCCATGGCCCATCCTGTACTTGTAAGAGAACTATAAACTCCATGTCACAAGCACAAGAAAGAAGATATGGGGGTGTGCCGGCCTTGAAATAGAAGTGGATGTGACACGCCTTGACACAGGCCAAATCCATCTTTTTTTTCCACAAATACATTCCATACCGTAAATTATTTAGCTCCAAACACACCTTCCTGTTTATGGGTTAGACCTGCTACATTTCTTGAACACAGCTTGAACAATCCTTCTTTTCTCTACTTTGATATATATGAAAATTTTGCATTCTAGCTGCACAAATGTGTCACAATTAGCATTACTAACCTCATGGAGCGAATTCTACACTTCTATCGTGAAGCCTACCTATGGCGAACAAAAACTAAACATGCGGACGCACTTTGGACACCGTTCCAAAATTGTAGTCCTGACCCAATCCAATTTCTCTGTAGTTGATCATTTGGATTAAACATAATTTCGCATTTTTTTTAAATGTAGAGGGTGAAGTTTATGCATTTCATTAGTGTAATTTTGTATCATGCATGGAGGTGAGCTTGGACATGGAAGTGGATGGTAGGGGATGTTATTGGAGGTACTGTAGGTAAGTGGGATAATTGTTGGTTTTACACTAATTTGTTAAATAATTATTATTATTGGATGTTCCATTTTGGTAGTACAAATATTCCTCATGAATCCCTTTTTCACCATACTAAAATAGTAACCTTTTGACAAAAAAAAATTCAAAAATTTTCAACTTTCATTTTTTGAATTAATTTGTGGTGTCATCTATTAACTCATGGTATTTAAGCAATTAGCAATTGTGTATACAGATATCAAGTATCTCAAAAATATGGACTATTTTGGCACTAAATTATATCAAAATCTTGTTTAAAAATAAAAGGTATGGAGGTTAGTAATTCAAAGGCTGAGATTTCCAAAGTTTGGAAATGAGCTCTTTTCAACCCCTAAACGTACCAAGGTGTCCCTGGAATTGACAATTTGAGAAAAATCATCATAACGTACTATCTATTTAGAAGAATATTTTGGAATTGATATACAAATGAAAGTTCTAGATTTTGAATTTTAGATTCCATTTGTACAGTTTGATTCACTAATACTATCACCAATATTTAATTATAAAATTTGAAAGTTAAAATTAAAAATTCCTTCTAAATTCAATTACAAACAAAATTTTAATATTTTTTGAGTAAAATTTGTTGGAATAAATTTGAAATGAGATACTCTTAAACGTGGTGATTCTTTGAAATTTTTGTGTTTCTTAAATTTATGACCTCATTTTTGCAAGGCCACTTTTGAACTACAGTCAATGCAATTTTGGCTTGGTCACTCGCTTGGTCAACGACTTGACATACTTCTACAGTTGTAATTTTAGGAAAATATGTAATCAAGTATGACTAAATCCAACCGTTGGATAGGACAACATCTTGGTGAAGAATCTCCAAAAAATTGGATGACTTTCATCCAAGCATTGATAAGAACGTGAGAAGGGTTTGAATCTGATAGTCGTCCACTTTCTGGATGCTCTGACGTTTAGGGGTTAACCCTTTAGTGTCCAGATGACTACAACATGATGTGTCAAAAACGCAAATAACAGAAAATATGTGAAAAATTGGATTTTGGATTGTGAGGTTCAGGGTTAGTGATTTATAATACACATCTTCTAGAAAAAGAAAATTTCAATTTGGAGTTGTGCAACTATCAAAATACTTATGAACATAATGCAAAAATATTGCAAATACTGACAAATACAACACATGTACTATGTTGTATTTGATGTGTTTGGAAATTTGTTATCTTGTTTTATTTTTTGGATTGTGTTCTCTTGTTCATGTTCCATTAGTGTATGTATTTTGATCTTGATCAATGTCCCAACTCCTTTCATATTTTAACATATAATTTTTTTTCCTAAACCGTATATGGATAAGTCACTCACTTATAAAATTGACAATAATTATGTGTGAGTCTGTTCTTGACATGAGAGATTGCAATAGAGAGGTGTTGACATAGGTCATTGATGAACCGCTTCACTTTCATTTTTGAAAATTTAACCCAAATTCTATATAACTTTGAAGTCACACACCGTCCAAAGTCTCATTTTTGAGTGTGCATTATACAGTTCAAAGACATACTATAATCTTCCAATCCAACAGTCCGATCTTAACAAATTTTAACCAACGCTTTTTTAATTAAGTTATGCTTACATTTATACACTTGAATATTGTTAATAGTATCCCTAATTTCAACAGAGAGAGTTTCAAAAAAATATCACCCAAAAAATTGCGGTTTTTGTAGAACCACCCTAGGCACTAAAGGGTTAAATATTTGGGTTGGGTTCATAGGTAACCTCTAAAGGACTGGAGGGGTGGAATTGAGCTCTTGTTTTCTTGACTAGCTCTTTTAACAAGCTCAATTCCTCATTGGTGTGGGGAATTTTGACGATCAGCAGTATGAAATTAAAGAAGACTTACACAATTTTAGTATAAAAAAAGGATCGACAAAATCGCACATTCAGTTTGAGAAAATGCCTCTGTTAAGAAGATTGATGGAACTCATTTGGGGCATTTTGGACAAATGCTGAAATCGGATTGTTCAAAAGTGCTCCAAAAACTCTGAAATTTTTACCATGCATAGAGATCATCATTTTGAACATGTGCAAAATAATTTACGTAATTCAGAGGTGTGAAGAAGAAGAGATGAGGGTCTGAAGTGACGCCCATATAGCCTCCTTGCAACTCAAAAAATCACCAAAAATCGCACACTTCATGAATTTCCGTCACGAAGTACCCACGGATTCAGCTCTCAAAAAGAGCCAGGGTCTCTTTGCTGCTCAGCCTACAATTCATAGCCCAACAACTTGAATTTTCTCACTTTCTTGTTCCAAAAGCCGCGTCGAGGCTTTGTGGTTCTTCAGGGGCAAAAAAATATGTGAAAGTTTTTGAAGTCTGGTGTATTATTGGAGGAAATGGAGCAAAGAACTTTAGAGATTAAGAGTAAAATCTTGATTTTTCTAAAAAAACATTCTTCGTTTGATCTAGGCTTCTATAGGATACTTTATACATATTGAGGATGGAATAGGACCTTTGAGCTCCACTTTTGAAGTAAAATGTTGAATTTCTATTAACCTCACCACATGTGGATTTATCTTACGCTTCTTGTTTGAAGAATTTAAATTGTCAATGTATGAATTTGGGTGAACGACCTTTTGAGTATTTTTTTCAATAGGATTGGAGATTTATTTTTAAATCAGATGGCTTGAGGTGATTCATCCATACATTAGAAAGATTCTAAGGAATCCAAAGGGATGTGAGTTGAACCAGCACCCTCAAGTACAAAAATGAATATATGTATGATTAAAAAATGTTTAAAATTATAATTAAACCATTGTTAAATTATTATTATTAATTTTTTATTAAAAAGCACTTAAAAATAATAAATCCATATATGACGTGGTCAAATTTTGGCCACATAGGATTCGATTTTTTGAATTTTTTTGGATTTTTTTATTCAATTTAAATTATTATTTTTGCATGGCATTTTTTGCCAAACTCACAGCCCATTGGAGGCTTCAAAACTTTTGTAATGATTGGATCAACACTACTATTTATAGTGTGAGTTCTTCATTAGATGTAAATTCACAAATTTTTCAAAGGGTGATACATTTAGATGTTGAAAAAAATTCAATAAGAATCTCCAAATTAAAATCTCTGAAAATCATTCCAACTCGATTAAAAGCTTTGGGATTCAACTCTTTGAAATCTAAGTCATAACTTTTGGTTATTTAGGGTGTATAAAGAGCAATAGCAAAAAATGTGTAATTTTTTTTTATTTTATGTTATAAAGAATAGAATTTCTTAGTTTCATTCGGGAAAAGACACATCTTTTCGGGATTAAAAACACTACAATCTGAGTTTGGAAAGGCCTCCAAATACCATAATGTATGGCTTCAAATTCACCAAAAACAACCATAGACCATTGTATACCACCATAAATGATTATATATCTCATGTTATTTTTGAGTAAAGTAACTTTTCATTTAGAAGAAAGCATTTATATACTACTGTAGTACTTTGGTAGATTTGATAGTAAATATATAATTTTCAAAATTGTTGATCATTTTGGAAATTCCAAAAAATTTAATATATTTTGTATGGGAAAAATAAGATTATGAAGGAATATTCCTTTAAATTTGAAAATGTGGTCTATCTTTAGAAACTATTTAATTATTTAACATTCAAGTACAAGCATGCTTGGGGTACCCTATAAGGAATCTCACACTATAAAATTGTGAATTTTTTTCCCTTTAACATAGGTTAGATTACAAATCTTATTGTAAGAGCATGATTTTTATATAGCTTCACTTACTTCAAGTAGAATACAATATAGAAGTACTTTAAAAAAAAAATTGCTATTAATTGATTAAAGTTGTTAATATGATTCTTTTAGCCCACATTCAAGACTATGTCACAGTGTGAGTTTTTAATTCAAGAATCAAAAAGGAATATAAATATTCAATGGAATCAAAGTGTTTGTAATTGACTATACTGATTTATGATGTTTTAATAATCAATTGTAGTATTTTACAACATGAAATGTGGTATGTAACTATTTTTTATAATTTTCACAATCCTCTGAAATATTATAAGGAGGGGCTACATCTTAGAGGACTTCAAAATTGAAGATTTTTTGGATTTCAAAATTGAAACACAAAAAGTGAGTTGAAAGGTAGTGAATTGATGAAAAATTCATAGTAATTTTTTTATATATACATGTTTATTTTCCATTGATATGATATCAAGTACTAAATCCTAATAAGTAAGAAAATTAAAAATTAATGATTTTATACATTTTGATTTATAAAAATGATACAATTACATATGTTCTAATAATAAGTAATGTTTTTAAATATTACTTTCGTTTTTATTTGCAAAATATGACATTTGAAAATTCTTTCATTCCTAATTTTTGGTTCCTGACTGGAGTACCCCAAGCATGCTTGGACCCATAAAAGTGTTGAAGCTGTCATGTTACTATGGCATTATTGATTCAAAATGTGGTGCAAAATTAGACCTAATTGAATGTGTGTATATAGTCATTTCAATCAAACAAATGTATAGTGGTTTTTAATTTTAGTATGTGTATATTTTGAAATAACTAGTATACTTGATTTGAGTCATTCATTATTGGATTTTTTCTATAATTATTGAAGGATGACCAATCAAGTGTAAAATAAATTTTTACACTCTAAATCTCTTAATTGCATTCCATATTACCAAAAATTGGAACAATCTACAAAACCTTCTAGGATATTTTTCTTTCCAAAATCCCTCTAGATTCTATATGGTTGAAGTATTACTTCATTTATTCAAAAAATAATGTGGTTCTTGCACTCTACCTCTGTCAAGAGACCTTGGTGTGGAATCTTGATCAATCGGATTCTTGATTCACACCAACCTAAGAGCCCAAATACAAAACGGAAGTTCTCCTTGGGTATAAAGGGTTATAAAATTGAGGGTTTCTTGCTTTAAGTTAGTCATAAAGTTGTGTAATTAAGTTGTTGGCTTTTTCTGAACACACATATGTAGTTACACGTCAAACAACTGACTGAGTAGGGATCTCACCATGCAAGTGAAATAAAGCGAGTATATTAAAATCAACTTTAAATTGAAATAATGTGTGTGTAGTAATTATCCATACGGTCAAACTTATGTGTTTAATAATTATAGAGACAGTCAAAATTTCAAAAAATGTTTTAAATACTCATTTAATGAATTTAGAAACATTTATCGTTGAATATTCATCAAAATTACAAATTTTATTTTTAGAATTTGAAATTTAGTATGATTCGTTAAAACTAGACATTCTATTCTAAAATGGTCAATGGCAAAATTTTCAAAGGAGAGAACATCATTACTTTCCCAAAATAGTAAGTTTTTAACACTAGCACAATGTTGAGGTGTTTGTCTTTGAAAAATTCTCCTGTGGTAGTGGAGTTTAACTCGGATTCACATGATTCAAATTGGGTTGGAAAGTAGCCTTGATTTCCTATTTGAAAATGTATTTTATTTTTTATAAAAGAAAACTCATCTTAGGCAGCCCATTAAAAAAGGGGCAACGACCACAAAATGGTCGTTTGGTCACTTAGGGGTTAAGAGCAGTGTTCGGGATACTTTTTGGGCCAACCAGTCAATTTCCAATATTCTACCAAACCAACTGGTTCTTAAAGAATATATCCCGTATATTTCTTTTATAAATTCTAAATATAACTAATTTTTAGTCATTTAGTCTAGTATTTTGCCTTTATTCTTAGGATTCAACCAGCTATTTCGGAAATTCAACCAGCTGATTTGTAACTAACCGCCAGTTCTTCCCAAACAGTGGTTAACCCCTAACTGCCTAAGCGTCCATTTTTTGGACGATGTACAGATTTCATCCGTCAAGCACTTTTTGCAGTGTGGAATTTTTACTGTAGATTCTATGGGAAGTTAGCTTCATGCACATGTGATCCGATTAGAAAGGGGATGATTTGTGAAACTTTTATGCCTCATTTCATGTTGTAGTGATTCACCCAAAATTTTGAAGATTTCAGTGTTAAAATGCTCCAAAAAAAATCAACTTATAAAATTAAGCAACCAAAAAATCTCCAAAAATCACTACACTTAGAGTATTACATTTCAACCAATCACAGAGAATTTAATCTGTAGATTGTCATATCTTATTCGTAATTGAATTACAAAATAATTTTGAATTTCACGTTTCAAATTTTATACAAAATTATTGGTAATAGCAATCTTAGATCTAACCGTATGGATAGCATCTAAAATTCATAGTGTACAACTTTTATTCATATATGAAGTTCAAAATATCCCTCTAGGTTGCATTTTATAATGCATCTTTGCAAAACTGCCGAATTTTGGAGAGGGCTCTAGGCATTTAGGGGTTAAGAGGGCTAGAGCTTGGCACTTTGTTAAAAAAAATATCATGTTGTTAATTGGCTCAACATTGTGAAATATTTTGAATTTATTTTTTTGCTATTGGCCACGGGAAGGGAAAAGTTGATGGTGTAGATGCTCTTCTAAAGAGAGAAGTGTGGGTGGAACAAATTAAGCCTCGAGCCCAAGAGCTACAAATTCCTAAACAAGTTGTAGTTTACTTTCAATCCTAGTCGATCAAATGGCATGTTGATCATTGTAGCTTACTTGGACTATGATCAAAGCATTGGTAGCATTGATAACATAGGTAGCATTGATAGTATAGGTAGCATTGGTAACATAGGTAACATTGGTAGCATAGGTAGCATTGTTGATGTCACCATTTTTTCTGTTGTCAACTTGTCATGGGAACAAAGGAGATCGATTCACATGAAATGTTGAATCCTTGAAAAGACTGCTTCGTGTCCCAAATTCCATCAAATTCCCCATCTGAGACATTATGAGACACCTCATAATAAGACACCGTATGTGATGGTGCAGGATATGTTTGGCAAAATATACGCACGTAGGGAGCCGTTAATGAATACAACGTAAAATTTGTAAAGAAATTTGATTTTATGTTAAAAATAACATATTTTCCTAGTTCCATTCTACATCTTTTGGAGAATAAAAACACTACATTCAAAGTTTGGGAAGGTCTCCTAACACCATAATGTAAAAGGAGTATATTAAAATCAACTTTAAGTTGAAATAATTTCATGTGCAGAATATAAAGTTTTAACCAATATCAAACAATATGAAAGTTTTATGATAATTACAAGTGTACGTACATTTCAATTTATAAGCTAATTATACATTCAAGTTTAATTTTTGATTGCATTTAATCCATTATTATACATTTATTCACTGTACATGCAAGTTTCTTTTCAAATTTTTATTGGACAAGTCTAATGAGTGCATAATACTTGGTCTTGTAAATATAAACATAAATTTCTTTTCTTTTTTCTTTTTTTTCTTTTTTTTTTCTTCTTTTTAAAATTTTAAAATTTTATTTGATGATTTTCTAAGCCTATTATTCAAAATGGCTAATACAATTCTATCAACTTAAAAAAAATCCAAAACATTTGTTTAAAATATCCAATGACGTCATTTTGGTACCAATTTTTGATATGAAGTACATCTAAATATTATTTGAAATGATTAATTTGAAGGATTAGAAATATTATTTATTTTGTACTACAATGCCTAAAAATGTTGATTTTTGACAATTTTTCCCACGAAGCATAAAAACATGAAAATTAATTTATTCAATTAAAAATTTGGACTTGAATTAAAGTATTTCATGTCATCTAGGTGTGGATATTTTTTCAAATTACGTCTTTGATTCAACTGCTTTACAGTATTAAAAAAAGAATTGTTCGCAACTTAAACACCCGTAGTGCGAAAACACCCATTATGATTTGTGAGATAAAAAAAACATATCAAAATTCAAAATTTGTTGAAAACTTGTTATTGAAATAGCAAAAGTTGCAAAACTGTTCTGTCAAAAAAAAATCAATTTTTTATTTATAGTTTTTGAAAGGTTGATGTGGAGATGTCCTTTGTCTAGCACAAGAAAGGCGAGCCCAAGGAACTGAACGAATGGATGGATGTCACTTATTGAAAATATTGGAGATAGTAGAGTTAACCTATGATGAGTTCAAGAATAATCTAAAGCAAGGCCCTGCACCACTTTGGGACATGGAACTCATGACCTCCCCAAAGCTAGAGGGGAGTTCCCACAAGTTCCCCGGCAAAGCCAAGAGACCCGACCATGGGGACTATTCATAAACAATGAATGACAAAAATTATAATTATAGGAAGAGAACTCCACTTGAACTCCACTCATGGAGTAGTTATGTTTTCGAATAGCTCTAGTATTAAGAAAATTCATGATACCTATGAAATATTAAGAATATTTCGAACATTTAAAAAAAAAATTGTCATGTACAGGACATGTCCTACATATCTAACCATCTTGTCACTAAGTGACAAAGTGACAAAAATCTGCCTATATCCTTCATTTTTGACAACCTTGGAAGGACCCATGATTGAAGTGGGTACTTGTATCACCATATGAGTTTGACACCCAATTATAAAGAATCATCGACGACAACAACATCAGCTGATTGAGTAATGAGGAATGAAGGTAGGATGACCTAAAACCAAACACCTACAGTAGTACCCAAATACATGTCCTAAAAATCCTCGACAAAAAGTAGATAACTAATGCAAAATGTACAATTAGGGTACGGATTCAGAACATATACATACCAATTATTCTTTGAACTCTCATAACTTTGGCAAACACAGTTACTCAAATAGAATGATTCCACTTGATTGCTATTCCCACTGAAATGCCCTACTTCCTTTGAAAATTTCAGGCAGATTTGGAGACTGCTGCCAAAATTCTCTCGATTGCAGGTGATACAAGTCTGCCTCTGCCAGTGCAACTGAAGTGAAGAGAGCCCTAATAATAACAGACTGAAGAGAACGGGAGCCCTGAGCCCTGGTTTCTATTGACAATTGAAAGGGAACACGCAGAGAACCACCGCCGAGGCGCCACATCCCGCGCCGGACGCCGCGCAAGGCCGCCGCCCGCCTCTAGATTGCTGAGCCCAGTTCTCACGTATCCCCATTCACTTCACTGATATATTCGATTCGCCTGCCAAAGGCATTTTGAAAGTGTCAGGACTACACCTACTCACTTTCTCAAGCCACAACTTACAATTCATGTCCCGTGCATAATCCCATATATGTCTGTCTTTCTGTCTGCTGCTCGCTCCACTACATATCTCACTTCTGCATACTGACGTTGTGCATCTCTATATATCGATACATGCATACATCACGTACGGCGTACGACGACGTTCAATTCCTCATTGCAAGCTAGCTCGACCTCGTGTCTCGCCACTGCACCACCAGTTTATGTATTATTCTGTAGTGCATGAGAAGGTACCCAACTTCCTGGTGTCTTTTTCGATTGAGCACTAGTTGCACTGCACGTAGTACTTATCGAGATTCCTGATTCAATCTTATGCATATGCCGAGAAGAGTTTTCCAAGTGACCGTTATAACAGCTACTAGTCGTTGTTCTCGATCACCCTCTGAATAACTATGTGCTGTTCGATCTAGAGATTCATAAGCTAGTGCTAGATAAGTTCTGAATTTGCTGAAGACTTAGTGAGAGGTCGGTCGAACGTAACAGGTGTATTTTATATATGCTGAGGGCCGGGTAAGTAATCCTACAGGTGATCGAATCAGAAGACTGTCAGTTACCTTGCTGGAAGGAGGCCTCAAGCAAGTTGCAAAATTGTGAAAGACTATTTTCAACCTGTAATATATTGGACTCGGGCTGAATATATTGGTTCCAGTTCGTTATCATAAATACCAAAAATGCAGGCGTTGCAGAGACAAGCGTCATGCATGAGTGGGGTGAAACAGGAAGATGCCGTAGCCATTGATGATGTTAATTTATACGACAGGCTTGGTTTCGACATATTTGTGCAGCTGTCCACTAATTTCTACAACAAGTAAGCAACCGATTTGAATAACCAAGTCCTCCTTCCTAGTGCCGAATTCATCGGATGATGAGTTTCTTTTTTTATTTTCTCATGTTTTCAGTGGTAATTATGGTATATAGTTATGTGGTTGAGAAATTAAGCTAGTGCGTACTGACATGCTCTATGTACTAACTTGGGGTGCGTGCAGTGTGTACAGTGACGAGCAGCAATGGTTTCGAGGCATATTTGCAAATTCCTCCAAGGATGATGCCATCCAGAACCAGTATGAGTTCCTCATTCAGAGGATGGGAGGCCCCCGTTTATATGCTCAGAGAAAAGGCCACACCGCTCTCATTGCACGCCATGGGCCGTATCCCATCACCGAGAGAGCAGCCGCTCGCTGGTTGTATCACATGAAATCGGCTCTGGACCAAACCTCCGACATCGACTTTGACTCCAACACCCGCCTCTTCAACTTCTTCAAGTACGTGATCAATCGACGTACACAGTTAGCTAGTGAAAAAACTGGATTCTCCCTCCTGAAATTACACTGTCTCCACTTTGAAAGCTAATTATAGGACGTGAATATATATACACTTTTTTATTGTAAGATATGATTTCTTCTTTCACTACTTTAGTGGAAATCTTGTCTAATGTGAGAGGTCTTTAACCCCTACTCTAAATAACTTAGGGGTAAGGACAAAACCTAGATGTATTATAAAATGTTACTTCTACAACTTTGATGAAGTTTGGTTCAAAAGAGAAAATGAAAAGCACGATGTTTAGTAATTATCTGTATTTTCAAAAAAAAATTAGATACGTATTATTTAATGAATTTAGAAGCATTTCCCATTTAATATTCACCAAAATTACAAATTTTATTTTTAGAATTTGAAATTTGGTATGATTGGTACATTCTATTCTAAAATTAAAATAAGATTTTTTTCCAAAAGAGAGAACATCATTAGTTTCCCCAAATAGTAAATTTTATAACACTAAGACAATATTGTGGTCTTTGTCTTTTGAAAAAATCTCCTCGATGGAGTTTAACTTAGATTACATGATTCAAATTGGGTTGGAAAGTAGACTTGATTTCCTATTTGAAATTTTTTTAAATTCTTTATAAGAATATTATTTTAACCTGGCAACCTGTAAAAAAGGACAATGACCATAAAATGGTCGTTCGATCATTTAGGGGTTAATGACTAAATGTCCTAAACAACAAGTCCGCAGTGACGCAAAGAGGTCTTGTTGTTCCAGACAATTAATCATTAATGACATGTCACATTAAACAAGATTTATACTAGTGTTTCTCTTGGTACATTTTGTTACTTTAGCTTGAAACCGTTCATGTGATTTATTTCAACTCTTATAGCTATAAAAGCAACCACATTTAGCCAAAAACGACATTGGGAGGTTGAAATACATGAGCGTAGGAGCATACAAAAGAACAATTGGGCTTTTTTAAGTCTTGAATTTGCTACACTCTTTTTGAATTGCTTTGGGTCCATAAGGTTCTTTAGCCCTTGCCAGGGTTCACCCGTTTTATTCTCACTGCATGAAAGATAAAAATTTCAAAAACATGTGATTCTTGAGACAAGGCTACTATGGACTTCGACCCCTCCATCATCATTATTTAGGTAAATAATGACGTGACATGTTCAATATTCTAAAATCCGCTACAACGATTCTTGTGCAACGATTCTTATTCCAGGGTACAGCTCACAAGGGCTAAAGAACCATATGTCAATCATCAGGAAAGCACAATTTAACAACATTGCAGAGTTGCATAAAATTATTTCTGAGTTAATCGTGCCGAGATGGAATGACAGTAACTGTGATGAATTCATAGTTGTTAAATTCTTCTTGTTGCTGATACATGTGCACAGGCATACGGCGTTCTTCTTGGTAGCAGGGAAAGAGCTGACCAATCATCATCGGTTAGTGGGCAACTATGGCGTGGGTAATTCTAAGCACATGGGACGTGCTTAGAATTAATTGTATACAAGCCATTGTACCATTCGTTAGTCTTAGATCTATCAATTCTATTTCTCCCGGGTTAATTAATTCTGAGTGTACTTATATAGGCCAGCATGCAGGTCTTTCAAACATAGCTGAATTGTGCATTTAATTAAGTCCAACAGCAGAGTCAATGATACTTGAATTCACTCGCGGGATGGACAAATAGGTGCAGCATGTATAAATTTCTTTAATGAATTATAGGACCATCCATTACAACTGATGTGCCAAGTGTATATATACTGTATATGAGGTCAATAGAACTGCTCTAGATGTGACAAATTGCATGATTCAAGTGTTGTTGAAGTTCTTGTGTACGTTGCAATGTGTAAGCTTGCAATTGACCACTGACTGAAAGGAGATTGGAGCTTGAAGGTCTAGATAAATGCTCAAGAGCTGCGAGGCTTGAGAGTAATATGGGACACTATAAAGTCAATGCAGCCCAGAACTATAGAGATGGCAGGCAACCATTGGATAAGAAGGACCAGGTTATTTCCCATAAGCAAGGGTTGCTTTGAAGTTATGATGCTTTTCTTTTGTGACTCTTGATTAATCCTATGAGGTGTCTTCGTCCACTATGTGGACAATGAACAGATTCAAACTATTCTCTTGACTACATACATGAACAATTTTCATCCATCCAAATTTCTCTTGGTTCTTGTGCTAGTTGACTATCATTTGTATGGTACGGATCTTCAAAATAAGATCTTGTGATTTTTTGAAAAACAACACAATTGGTTTATGTCAAGTTTCATTCTTAATTCAAAAAGTGAGACCTTAAACATGATTTTCCAAAACAAGTAGAATTAAATAATGGAAACCATACCAACTCGTAGTGCATGTTATTCCAATTTCATTACAATATTTTTTAATTTCTTTTGTGTTAATTTGGGATTTCTAATTGAATTTCAAGAGAAAACCTTGCAAAATCAATTAAAAAATATTAATAAAGAATATGATGAATCCAACTGTACAGACGTGAGCCTCACATTGACATTTACAACTTTGTTGTGAACATCAACTCCATTTTTGTTTTGCATCAAACATTTTATAATGAATCTTTGAAAACTATGTTGAATTAAGACGTTAACCCCTAACTGCCTAAGCGTCCATTTTTTGGACGATGTACAGATTTCATCCATAATTTCTCATCCGCCGTGCACATTTAGCAGTGTGGAATTTTTACTGTAGATTCTATGGGAAGTTAGCTTCATACATATGTGATCCAATTAGAAAGGGGATGATTTATGAAAATTTTATGCCTCATTTCATGTTGTAGTGATTCACCCAAAATAATGAAGATTTCAGTGTAAAAGTGCTCTAAAAAAATTCAACTCATATAATTAAGCAACCAAAAAATCTCCAAAAATCACTACACTTAGAGTATTACATTTCAACCAATCACAAAAAAATTCATTCGTAGATTGTCAATATCTTATTCGTAATTGAATTACAAAATAATTTTGAATTTCACGTTTCAAATTTTATACAAAATTATTGGTAATAGCAACCATAGATCTAACCGTATGGATAGAGTCTAAAATTCATAATGTACAACTTTTATTCATATATCAAGTTCAAAATATCCCTCTAAGTTGCATTTTATAATGCATCTTTGCAAAACTGCCGAATTTGGAGAGGGCTCTAGGCATTTAGGGGTTAAAGGGCTAATCATCATTGAAGAAGATTGATCAAGATCTAACCATTGACATTATGTTTGATAATGTGCAAGCAACCTCTGGTTATGAAAATAACTTGTCTCGCCACTCCCGTGGCTCGATAAGGTTATTTCTCATAACCAGGGGCTGCTTGCACATTACCTAGTCCATAATGACAAGTCATTCTATTGAGATTTGTACTTTTGGGTTACTCTAAGGACTTTGATGAGGAGAAGAATTATAAGTAAGTTAACACTCTTCCAATAAGTCAACAAGACAGCAGTGACATGATTGCATTGAACATTGGACAAACATAATTATGATTAGTTGTGTTGATAATCTAATTCTCTATAATTGTCCCTCTCTATTATGGGGCAAATGCACGCTACAATCAACTACTTTCCTCGTCGCAATGCACTGCTTTTGGGCCCTTTTTGGACATGAAAATTTAAAACAAACCACTATAACATAAAATGGGATGATTTTTTTTGTAAAGTATAGTGTCTTTAGATATGAGGCTAGGATAAATAAATAAAATGAAAAATAAGTGTCCATTTTTTGGACGATGTACAGATTTCATCTATAATTTCTCATCCGTTATGCACTTTTCGTAGTGTGGAATTTTTACTGTAGATTCTATGGGAAGTTAGCTTCATGCATATGTGATCCGATTAGAAAGGGGATGATTTGTGAAAATTTTATGCCTCATTTCATGTTGTAGTGATTCACCCAAAATTTTGAAGATTTCAGTGTTAAAGTGCTCTAAAAAAATTCAACTCATAAAATTAAGCAACCAAAAAATCTCCAAAAATCACTACGCTTAGAGTATTACATTTCAACCAATCACAAAAAATTTGATCCGTAGATTGTCAATATCTTATTCGTAATTGAATTACAAAATAATTTTGAACTTCACGTTTCAAATTTTATACAAAATCATTGGTAATAGAAGTCATAGATCTAACCGTATGGATAGAATCTAAAATTCATAATAGAGTTATCCTTAAAGTCACCTCGTGTTTGAATAAGATACCGTGAATTTTGCTTTAATGTACTCTTATTTGTTCACCCCAAATAGTTAAAAAGTATGGAAAAGCTTGGTGGTCTATCATTAATTGTTAGGTGCGTAAGAGCTTGGTGGTCTCTAAACTCAAGGGAAACTAGTTTAGCCGTCAAGAAAGACGGCTAAACTAGTTTTCCATGAGTTTAGAGACCACCAAGCTCTTACGCACCTAACAATTAATGATAGACCACCAAGCTTTTCCATACTTTTTAACTATTTGGGGTGAACAAATAAGAGTACATTAAAGCAAAATTCACGGTATCTTATTCAAACACAAGGTGACTTTAAGGATAACTCTAATGTACAACTTTTATTCATATATCAAGTTCAAAATATCCCTCTAGATTGCATTTTATAATGCATCTTTGCAAAACTGCTGAATTTGGAGAGGGCTTTAGGCATTTAGGGGTTAAAAAGTGAATTAATGCACCATTGCATTGCACTAGTGCACTACCACTGACATTTCCAAAAGAAAAGGAAAAAAGAGGGTTGTAGATGGAATTTTAAGCTATAATTTTTTTAATGTTCAAATATGTGAAGACGAATATCATTCAATTTTTTTGAATTTATGAAATTTTAAATGTGTTATTTTTTGGTAAAGATGAATTGTTTCTCATTTTAAAATAATTTTTTGATGAATTATTTTTTGAATGTGCTTGAGAATGAAATTTTGTAGGGAGGCTTCTTTTCTAAATTCAAATATAGAAAAAAACATGGACTATATTTTCATTCAAAGTTTGATCATAAATTGGTCAAACTATTATTAGAATGGGAGTTCTGATACTCAAAATCTTCAAGATAAAATCATTTTGACAAACTAAAACTTTATTTTATGGTTAATATGTACATAAATTTAAAAATTGGATCACTTTATTTTCCATTGTATCATTGCTACATATTTTTTAAATCGGCTTAAATTTAGTCTTTTAAACAAAATGCATGATGTGCACTCCTAGTGCACAAAGTGTAGACCAAAATTGAAGGCCAATCCAATAGACCATATTGAGCACTACCCATATGACATGTTTGGAAAGCCCTAATTTTAAGATGGCAAGCATGGATTAGTCACAAAAATGAATTGTTGCATACGTAATCCTTGAAACAATAATATTGTCATATTATAGAGTGTCATTGTAGGGAGAGTAGATTGTACTTATGATCTTTGAAATTCTATGACATAACCGAATATGGATTTACTAACACCCATTTTGTAAACTTTCGTTCCCTCTATTTTCAAATGATTGTTCATAGTATATTGTATTTTACAAAAGGTATCAAACTATCAATATGGAACATAGGGAGTATAAAATGTAGTTGTGATTGAATGTTGAAGAGTATTTGGGGTCTTAGAGCATCTACGGCCCTTCGCGGCCAAAATGGCTAGCCACTAATGTATTTTGGAATGTCGGAGCCTACCAACGCCAATTGCATCCATTCGTGAACCCTACTCTAGTTAGATGCGCCAAATACCAGCACAAGCCCGGGCTAAACAAAAGCAGTCTACAGCAGATGCAGTAATTCACAATAGCAGCACAACAAAAGAAAATGAGATGCATCTACGTACAATCCTCTTTGAAAAGCACACTCTTGTCTTTTGAGTTCCAACTTGTGAATAAAATAAATAAATAAATCCCAACCCGACTTGTGTCCTAAGGTGACTTCACCTAAAACACACTTGTTTCAGATCCCACAATTGCAAAGACAATTTGAGAAAATTTATATATGAAGATGTCAACAAATGAATAGGAAGTGAATGTTATTAGTTGGAGAATTTTGGAGCTTGTATGAATATACTTTGAATTTTCACAATTGAGATCATAGGAGCCTCTAATAATAACATTAGACTATCCTTAATTGGACATCTTTGAAATACAAGACTTCTTCAATTCTTATTGGTACAATTGCTCAATACAAGACTCAAATTGCTTAATACAAGACTTCCATAATTGATTACTTTTGAAAAATTATGTTGAAAGACAGTAAGAATTGTTGGTATTAGAATTGGGCCATCTTACTAACGGTAGCTATCAAGGCCTCAAAATTATTAGTTTATAAATGCAAGGTGTTGCTATTGGATGTACACTCAAAATCACCTTTTGTATTACACTTTTGGTAACCAACATACATGGGTTTAGAACTTGACATGTAGAAAGGGTCCAATCATATGTGTACACGATGGCAAATATTCTTTGCAGATATTACAATGTGATGTTAAAGAGTGTAATAATAACGAGTTCAACTTGTAGTCACCTTAGGCAATCTTCACTCACCATCATCAGGAGGTGTCAAAGTACAAGACTATGATAGTAGATTCTAAATGTGGAGGTAGTGATATTATAATGTAGGCTAAAAGTGCATCAACTAAATTGTTTTAGCTATCGGATTTTTTAAGGATTAATCATTCTTCAATAGTATGATTTTGAATCTATTTTGAGTGCAATTATTGGTACATGGCTACTAAACATTCAATACATAAAGTATACCATGCAAACTTTCAAATTTTCTAATAATTTTTTATTTTCTTAAACATGAAAATTGGTATTACTAATGGTTTTAGAGGAATCTGAATTGCTTGACACACCTCTTTAAGTAGATAGATCTTGTACTCTTTGCAATTTCATAGATGTCACCACACACCAACAATGAATTGCGACTACCCAGACGTTGAAGCATAACTGCAATTTTTGTTTTTACACCAATGCAACTTTATTCAGCAAAGGACATCTAGTATTGATATATGCTTTTCATTTTATTCTTTAACCTTATTTATAATTTTATTTTCATATAGTAACAAGTCATTGAATTGACATAGTCATACGCATACCACAAAACAAAGAAGATATGTGTGGCATAGTCTTTGAATTTAAAAAAATTCTTCACCTCTTGACACATCTAAACAATTTTATGAACTTCTTGAAAACTCCGTCCATAGAAATGTCATGGGTCAAATTTAATGAAATCTTCTCTAATATGAGTATTTTGATCGCACTCATCACCCACCATTGATCCCAAATTGCTACGCGTCGCATGGAAACTAATCGTGCAAAGAGGTGATGCATTGCCATGATCAAAACCAATGCTACAATGTGTCAGGGTCTCCTCTCATTTATTGAGCAGTCTAATTTTCTAAAAAAAAAAGAAAGTTGAAGAACAAAGAGAAGAAGAAAAAGATGAAGAGGAGAATACACAAGATGGCATACATATTAATTGTAAAGAAAGCAGCCAAAGGATAAACCGAAATCTAACATTGGCCCCAAGAACTTTATAAAAAGGCTCCAAACCAACTTGTAAATTATTATTTTAATAGCTTCTTCCACTACCAAAAAAAGATGTTGTTTTTGGCACTCTTCAGTTGAAATTGTTTTCAACACGTTAGTATGAGAAAATTGCATAACATTCAATAGCCAACATTGGATTTGTCTTAGAATGTTAAGAATATTCTCCATCATCATCCACAATGCAATATGTAGCTACTATTTTTGACCGGCAACTACAAATATATATATATTACTTGCACATGTAGGTAACACTAGTGCAAAGGACTCCCTATTTCACCAAAAACGACCATCAAAAAAGTGTCCAATTCCACCAAAGATCTAAATTTTTGGTGAAATTGAACACTTTTTGGTGGTCATTTTTGGTGAAACAAGGAGTCCTTTGCACTATTGTAGTGTAACTGCAAGTATATGTTACTTGAGGGAAGTTGTTGACAAGTTGCTAACAAACTTGCACATGTAGGCTTTCCATTCATTTGTAACTTGGACGAAGCATCTTCACAGTGGATGGAGCCAAAAAGCAACTCCAATGATGGCTACCATGGTACTAAATGTTATGTGTTTTAGACAGTCAAATGTAAAAAACAACACCCTTTTTGATAGTGTTAGGGTTCAACGCCAGGTCCAATTTTTGTTAATTTTGACCTCAACATTCTTTGCCCCGACCCTAAATCCCCCCCTCTACGTTAATGCACGAAGACAAAAACTGCCCCTTATTTTGTGCATGTAGGGGCCATCTTAAAAAATAACCCCCTCTTCCAAGAGTTTAAAATTCCCAAAGGGTTCTTCCTAGAATAAATTGGTACCGTAGGTTCCAAATTTGCAAAAACATTTGCCAAAAAAAGATCGTAGGAGTGCCCAAAATGAAAATTTCAGAAAATGGGGCCCATGGGTGAATAATGCTTGCATTAACGTCAAAGGGAGATTTAGAGTCAGGGCATTCTTTGGATGTCTAAAGTACCCCACTTATTCCTTCCATCTATTCAATCTAAAGTGACGCTCGCAGCTCTTTTATGTCACAGCTTCGGACCCAATAAACACATGTCCCATGCGTTCATGATCCAAACACATGTGTACACCTCAGAATATGCCCAAGTGTGATATTAGAGAGTGAGATAATTTGTATTAAGTTTTCAGCAAACCGACCAAGCTCCTGCTCAACTCTTAACAGTCATCAGTGTGGCCATGGCAGGTGGCACCAGCGCCTGCCACCTGTCGCCTCCCCCTTCCCCCACTTGGCATGCCACTACTCTCTTCCTCCTCATCAAAGCCTTCCCACAGTCACCTCAACTTCTAATAAGTATCGCATGTCACTCCTCTCCTCCATCAATGAGAAAAACACCCATCACCTATTTATCTTGCCAACCATTTACAACAACAATCTTTCAAGCACCTGCTGTGCACTGATCACACACTTTTACACCAATCTTGCTGTGGACTGAGCAAGGCTTTGTATCCATCTTCATTGGTGTGTTCCGAGCAAGGCTTTGATACCATTCTTTTCAAGGAGCTGGCCATGGAGGGAGAGCAGATGAGCAAGATGAGGGAGGACTCACAGACAGAGAGCCTGCTGAAGAGCCCGATCACGTACGGCGACATTCTGGGCGCCAAGGAGAAGCTGGCCGGCGACACCGTCATGCCGGAGGACGCCGCGCTTATGCAGAGCGCGGAGGCGCACACGTTCGGCCACACCAAGAAGGACGGCGCCGCGTCCGTCATGCAGGCCGCGGCGCAGGAGAATGTCAACGCCGGCTTCGCCAATGTCAAGGAAGGCGATCACTCGCAGGTCGCGGAAGAAGGTGTCATTGCCGAAGAGATTCTCCTCCCAGGTTAGGGTTGCCACATTTTTATTTTTATCTTCCTTGGAAGAGGATCGGAAGCTTTACCTATCGCACTTTTGCTTGTATTTTTTGGATTGTTGTGGAATTAGTTATGAATTTTTAAAGTTGGAATTGCAAAGACCACGTACGTTTCTACTAACTTACTGTTGTGTCAATTGCTTGGTTTTCACCATCAAAGGAGGATTTAAGTTTTTATATGATACAAACCACTCCTTTCATGTTATGTGCATTTAAATATCAACTGAGAACAGGTCAAACGTATTAGGGTACATCAGTTGATATTTAGATGAGAGAACGCTCAAGTGATGTTCTAAGGAACATTTGTGGACTCTAGAATAAGTTATTTTGTGGCGCAAGTAGGTTTTTGTTATTGGATCTATACACTGAATTTGTTAAAAGTGCAGAAAGACCTGTGTATTTATTTCTTTTTTATTATTCCATTCTACCTATATGACATCCATTTTGCTTCTAGGAGTACAAAAAATGGCTGTCCAACCCCTTTTTCCCAATTATCTTTGATCATTTTGAGAGCTAAACCCGCTTGATATGAATTTACACTTACAAATTTTTATCTTCGATTTTGCAGGTGCAGAGATTGATTTGGAGTACATTGCAGGGCAGCCAGTGATGGCCAGCGTTACACCCACGCCCACTGATTCTTTCCTTGCAGCCTCAGATGCCATCACAATAGGAGATGTGAGTTTCTCTTCCCTCTAGTGAAGTATACAGTTCCGTTAAGTCGGCCTATGTTTCTGTAAATTGACTTTCAGATTCTTACGTATGCTTCATAAAAGAAATATGTGACCACCTGTTGAGAGGGCTTTAAGTTTTGTAGAGTTGCCATGGAGTTTCTGGAATTGTTGTATTGTTCCTCTGGCACGGGCCAACCTAGTTGCTTAACAATATTTTGTGTTAAGCCGTGCATGGAGTGCTAAAGCCTTCATGTGATTTTCACAGGCATTGGAGGCAGCAGCAGTGGGAGCAGGTGATAGGCCTTTGGAGACGAGTGATGCGCGCGCAATTCAGGCCGCTGTGCAGCGTGCAACTGGCGCACCACCAGCAGCTGGAGGATTGGCTGCAGTTGCCATGTCCGCAGCCACTTTGAACCCCCGGGTCGCATCTGCTGAAAAAACCACTTTAGCAGACATCCTCATGGTATGTGTCTCAGCATGCCAATATCAATTCCCAGAAAGATATAGAGTAGGATATCTTTGGCACCATTTAGTGGCAAGGTTTCTGCTCTTCTTCTTTACTCTTTGGTTAGAGTTTTTATCAGGAACCTACAAAGAATAGCACCATTTTGATCCCCCCTGCCTTACAGTTAAACATTAATGCTAAATAAAATTTCCTTAAGCAACAATCAATGCTCTGGCCCTGTCAGTTCAGTCATTTTCTCTATGATGGTGTGCCTTCCTTGAGCTTCTAAAGCTTTCAGACAACAGCATAAAGAGAATTCTCTCCATGAATTATGGGGAAGATTTTCTTTGAAATAATCAAAACCCTATTTTATGATTTTGGCATTGCTCATTATGGAAATTTGCAATTATTCCGGAATGCATGGTTTGAAGGAATCTTAAAATATTGACATAGTTTATGGGCCAAAACCTGACTTGTTTCTATGCAGGATGCAAGTATTGAACTGGATGTTGACAAAGTGGTGACGCAACAAGATGCTGCAAAGGTGCTGGATGCGGAGATACGAGGCTCCCCAACAGGTGAGCCTCTGCCAGGAGGGGTAGCAGCCGCTGTGCAAGCTGCAGCTGATATCAATGAGCAGGCAGGTTTCATTGAACCTGCTTCAGGGGATCATGCGAGGGCGTTTCCATTGGAAGACATTGCTGTGCCCAGCATTGCTGTGCCCAGGGAGGAGACACCCCCAAACATGCCTGCACCTGACTCAGTCGAAGCCAAGGTACCTGGTCATGCAAAAGAGGACTAATCAGTGAAGCTTGATGGCATGTTCTCATGCTAGAGGTACTTCCATGGCTTTGGACTTTGGACTGCATTTTTAACCCTAACCTGCTTTGAACGACATAGCCATAAGATCAACTGATGCCTATGATTGACCTAGGATGATTCTAGGTTAGCTGCGAGGTTAAGATTGTTACCAGTTTGCATATTTTCTTTGTTAGTTAAAGACTCTTTGATCTGTAGTATACACAAGGGCATCCAGCTCCATAAGGTGTGGTCATTGAGGTTGTATAGATCTGCAGTTGTGCATAGGGACATCGTTGAGATGTGAATATAATACTGAAACAGCAGCCATGTAGAGGTTGAAGGTGTAGGTGAGCAGTGTGAAGAGTCATGTACTGTAGGTAGGCTTGCAGGTCGGTTCTTAGAAGCAGAGAACTCTTGTATCTCCTTTTCAGTTCATAAGTTACATCCGTAAACAGTTTTGAAGAATTTTGAGCATATTTTTCTGTGGGTTTTCAGCTTTTCTTAGTTGTTTGTAATAGAAAACAAACGGTGGGCCTTGTTATCGATATTTGAGAGGTTTTCAGGCATACTCCCTCTGTCCCATAATTAAAGCACCATGCTTTCCTTTGTAATTTACAAAAGAAAGATGTAATTTACAAAAGAAAGCATGGTGTTTTAGTGGGACAGAGAGTGTTAACCCTTAAAAGTCTGGCCTATGATCATGGAATCATGCTTTACTTGTCACACTCAATTCCCACTATAAATAAGATAAAATTTTAGTTTTATATTTTTAGTAGATGAAGCTGTATGTCTATTCCAAAAAAATTACGGTGAAAATTAGAAATTACTATGATTTTTTGAAGTGATTTGAAAGAATTCATATCAATTACAAAATGTACTAAAAATTTCTGATCTTTTAACCAAAGGTGTAAATTACAATGAACATTACATTAAATGAAAACCATTACTGTATCTAAATTTAATTTTTTTGCTACACCATGCTAATACATGTTGAACTTGTAACATCAATAAAATACTCAGTTTTCAGATTTTTCCAAAAAAATTAAGTGGCGTAGAGACTAGACTTAGTAAGCTTCATTTTGTTAATTAAGTTCAAATACAATAGAACTTGTTTTCATGACCTAAATTTAATCAAAGTAGAAAAAACATAGAAATCCAAAATACACTACATGGTCAACCGTTTTTACTACTCTTTTTGTAGATGGAATTCCATGTAAAATCCAAAAATAGATTGAATGGTCTTAATTTAACCCTTTAACGTCCAAATCTACCATTATTTCAAAAATGTGTTGTAAAATGTTTGATGAATCACAAAAATGGAGTTGATATACAATGAAAAGTTTCAAATCTTAATGTGTAGATCACATTTGTATAGTTGGATTTATCGTATTTTTATTACTATTTTTAAATTAATTTTGCAAAGTTTTTTTGAATTTCATGTTAAAATCCCAAATTAACATTTTTCTATTTTAAAAAAAATTATTAAAAAAATTTATAACAAATTTGGAATATCATGAGATAGTATAATTTCCATTATTTGATTCTTCTTATTTTGAAGATCTATACCGTACAAATGGTAGTCAACTAACACAAGAATCAAGGGGAATTTCAATGGATGAAAAACTATACGGAATGTAGTATTGATGGCTTAAAATTTGTTCATCGTTCATTATATAGATGCAAGTGTGTGAGGGTTAATTTGAAAAGTTAGCATGACCAACAAAAATCCTTCACAAAAAGAATTGGATAAAAACAATCTATGTAGCTCCCCAGACGTTTAGGGGTTAATTGGACATTTGGATAAATTCATACTCCCTTTGTTTTGAAACAAAAGCACCTTCAGAAATACAAATACATAAAGAGATACAAATACATTAAGAAATCAAAGGTGCTTTTTATTTCGGAACAGAGGGAGCAATATTTTATAATTGAAATTTTTCCTTACACTTACGGCCTCCTTATATGTCGACCCGATGGGTCTTTGATTTGTTGCAAGGAAGTTGTTCACATACATACCTTTGTGTAAACGAGCTATAAAGAGAATCCAATATTGCAAACGTGAATGTTATAGTATACTAAATTTTGAACAATGTGGAAAAAAAATTCAACTTGAAATGCATTGTTGTTTGTAAGTGAGTGGATTTCAAAGTTGATCGACTCAAATATTCAGTTTTGTAGCCACTTTGAAAACCACTTAACCCTTAAGCGTCCATACCACAATTACCAGTCAAACCTCATCAATTCCTCACATTTTAAAATACATAATATTTTTTGGTATTTCTCTCTTATAAATTATTGTTAAATCGATTTACAATGATCTTTTCATAATTATTTAAATAAAAATGAATTTCATAGCATTTTTCAAAGGGTTTCTTGTAAAAATCATAGTAATTACAAAAATGCTTAAAATAGTATGAATTTTAAGAAAAAATGTAAATAGTAGTGATGAACAACAAGGTGTAGGTGGCATGCTTCTTGAGCTTAATAAAAAAAGAAATTCGTTAGAAAAATGTATTCTACAATGTATATTGAAATTTTAGGGTTTTAAGCTTTAAAGTGCTATAAAAAACACAATTTTATCAATTTTGAAAAATGGCAAATCAAACTAGAAAGTAGAAGACAACCCCCACACTTTTTTAGTTGGGACCATTTTCATTTGAAATGAAGAACTAGGTGAAAATCAGCATTTGATAAAATAAAAAAACATCAAAAGATGGCCCCACAGGGCTCTTTACACGCTTAGGGGCTAAAAGAATTTCTAATGCATATTTTTTCAAGCCACTGCCATAGTGCCATTTTTTTACATTTAAAAATCATTTTCATAAAAAAAATTAATATATGGACATACGTATGTGAAAATAGAACAAATTGCATAACTATTGATTTGAATAGTATTTGCCTGTTTGGAGAATTTTTATGGAACCAAGGATATGAGACCTCATTGATAATCAAAAGTAGTTTGTAGGTTGCAATCAGTTATTGCTACATCACTTTGTACATTCTTCGAGATATGTAAATAAATATCAAAATTTTGGAAAATGAATTCAAGAAGTCGAAGGAACTTGCAACTTTTCTGTATAGCTATAGTATAGTATGTTGAACTTTTTGTACGAGAAAACATTTGAAAATTTCACATATTAGATTGAAGAATAAAAGATTTACAAATGCTATAATAACAAAGCATATAAGTTTTTGACTACGTGAAAGAGAGTAGGGAGCACCAAGTAATGAAGGAAGGAAAGGAGTGACGAGAAGGAGGAGCTTGAGAAAGAGAATGAAAAGCTGGAGAAAGAGAAGGAAGGGCCTCATGAGGAGGAGCACGATGAGGACCAGGGTCTCAAGAACAAAATTGAAGATCTGAAAGAGAAAATAGTAAGAGGACAAGGATCAAGAGAAGGAGAATACCCTACGTCGTAGTCGGTTTCGACATTAATTAATTACTTTTTAAGTGCCACATGCCATCTTGTGATTGGTTAAGGGTGACGTGGACCTCTCAAAATCTGATGTGGAAATTCAATTTCGACACCTGGCTGTCCGAAACCGACCACAACGTACGGTAGCCCATGAGCACCCATGAACCCTAATATTACGAACAGAAACCATAAGGTTCTTTAGCCCTTTGTGGTACTCACCTCCCAATCTAGCCATATTCTCTCAAGGAATAGCATGCGGGATTCCAAAATACGAGATTATGTTAGATTAGTTAAGCTCAACTAAGGTTGAGTTGATTGCCTCTCGCCAATGATAGTCCATTTAGTCCATGCTCCCTGACACTTTCTGGATTTTTATAAAAAAATAATGTAGAACCTTGATGATTTCCAGATTCTTTATAAAAAAAACTACTATAGATCCACAGATCGAGAAGGGTGTGATCTCCCAACTGCTAAAGAATCTTATGACTGTTTCAAACAAGCAGCTACTTTATGAGAGGCTTTCTCCCTTTACAAACCAACCAGAGGCTCTAATTTTCTTTTCCGGAATTAGGGTACAGTTTTCAAGTTGTAGCAAGTAGTCTAGCAAGTCGTCTAGATAAGATCCTCCTCAAACTTTCTCACTTCACGTAGCTTGGGTTGAAGCAAAGAGTGGAATGAGGGTGAGAATGCATATATAATATACCGTTGTATGCCCATTATTGACAGCCCAGTGGCATGGTCAACTTCAGGAGAAGTTTTGTGTAACACTCATGTTGAGAGATTATTATGCTCTGTATCAATGAACGATTCTCTGCAAATGTTACCGTGGACAGCAAGAACATAATTTTCTCACTTGCATTTTCTGACAGTTAATAATCACAACTGTCAATTCACTTCTGCCGGTATCTTATCCAAAGCATGAGATTCATGAGTCTGACAATTCCCCTTAGGTAGTAAAAATAAACTCTTCTATATACTGTATGTATCTAGAACCAAACTCTGGTCATGATATGTGGGCCTTTGGTGTGCATATTGATCATTCACATACGCTATGTGATCAATAGTTGCAGATGATGCAAAAAAGAAAAGGATGTGCATGTAGGCCCACGGTCTACATACCTTCATAGATACAGACTGCTCATCTTCTTCACAAATGACCTTGATTACAGTTATTCCATCAGCATGGAAACTGCATCAACTAATAATTATATAACTTTAGTTCAAGTTTGCCTTGACTGCAGCCATGTGCTTGATGAGATCAACCACTCGGTTGCTGCAAACAACAGTGCATGTAAGTCAGTGAAAAAAGTGGACTATGTACAAATCAGGCTTTAGTAAGCTGAATATCCACAACATTGATAAGCACTAGAAGTGGGAGAATGGTACCTGTAGCCCCATTCGTTGTCATACCAGGAGACCAGCTTCACAAACCGATCGTTCAAAGCAATTCCTGCTTTGGCATCAAAGATGCTAGACCTGCAAACACAACAACGATCATAACATTATTTATCTTATGGATTTATTACACTTCTAGTAGATTAATTATAATGTCAAGGAAATTGACCATCAATGAAAACACACCTTGGATCACCCACAAAATCTGTGGATACTACATCATCTTCAGTGTAACCCAAGATGCCCTTCATGGATCCCTCTGAGGCAGCCCTGCATACCCAACAGAAGAAAAAATAATGATGTAAGCCAACAATATGTTTCCAAGCTGAAGCATTTAACCCCCAATGGACCCTGAGATGCTACATTTTTTCACTTTATATACAATAATTTAAGCTTGTACAAATTATAGGATACGTTTTTTTTCCAAACTCCATCGTCTTGTTAAATGCTGTAATGAATTTCTTCTAGATTTGGAAAACACGACAAGTACATGCACCCAAAAATGGAGAGAGCGTTTGTTTACTTCATGGCTGCCTTGATGTCTTCGTATGAAGCAGGCTTCTCCAGTCGTGCAGTAAGGTCCACCACTGAAACATTAGGAGTAGGCACTCGGAAAGACATTCCAGTGAGTTTTCCATTTAGTACGGGAAGCACCTTACCCACCGCCTGCAAAGACAATGCTTAATTTATTGAACTCTCATGCTGTAATGTTATCAATTGAAGTAATAATGCAACATAAATCAACAACTTTATATATTATATGTTGATCTACCGTACACCAAATTTTAATAGTTTTTGGTAGTCCAAAAGTATTAAAATATGGATGTCATCAGTGCTGAATAAGCAAAAAAAAACCCTACATTATGAAGAATTGTTTTGCATAGTATGAAGAATTTTTGCGAAGTCCTAAATAAGAAGGCACCTTTGGCTCTTTTTTATTGTGAATGCACCTACCTTTCTCACTCGGTAAATAGTACAAGATCATTCTCAGGATAATGATATGAAGGATCATTTTTAGTTTTTTTACCTTGGCCGCTCCTGTCGAGCTGGGAATGATATTTTGGCCTGCACCTCGACCACCGCGCCAATCTTTTCCAGAGGGACCATCTACAGTCTTCTGTGTAGCTGCCAGTAGTTACACTCGCTCTTAGTTCAGTTAATTAATTTCTGTTAACCCGTAATTAAGATCAACAGGCCCTCATGTTTTATCACTCACATGAGTACTTTCTTTTGCTCAAAAAAAAAAAAAAAAAAAATCTTTTATGGGTAAAAGTACCACATGATATCAACATAATGGTCAAGTGAAGAGCAATGGTCTTCATACCAGTTGTAGCGTGAATTGTGGTCATGAGCCCTTCAATAATGCCAAACTCATCATGGACGACCTGGTAGCATACAACCATACATTAGCATCTGCACTACTGTACGGGAGGATCAAATTCGACACCCCGAATTTCCACGTCAGATTTCGAAAGGTCCACGTCACCCTAAACCAACCACGACATGCCACGTGACACTTTTAAACCGAGTCGAAACTGAGGGTAGACCAACCGCGCATAACTGAAAAGAAAAAAATACAAGCAGAAAACAAGTGGTTTTCACCTTGGCAAGTGGTGCAAGACAATTAGTGGTGCAGCTAGCATTGGAAACAATGTTGAGGTCATCCGTGTACTTCTCTTCATTGACACCCATAACAAACATGGGTGCATCAGCCGATGGCGCAGAGATGACCACTTTCTTTGCTCCACCCTGCACTCAATCAAATACACGGAAACATCAAAACCTTCCACTCGGTAAATTTAATCAAATACCAGAAATAAATAATAAATAAAATCATTCTGATACCTTGAAATGAGCCTCTGCTTTGCTGGCAGCAGTGAAGACTCCAGTTGATTCCACAATGTAGTCCGCACCCACATCACCCCAGGGAATATCAGCAGGGTCCCTGTCCAAAAATAAACAGCAGCGTCACAAAACTCTGTGCAAGGGAAAAATAAATGAATAATAATTGTTGAATAAAAAAATTAAATGAAATACTAAAACTATCTTTTGAGGTATAGTTACCTGCATCCAAAGACTTTAATAGTCTGGGAACCAACTTGAAGAGTCTTGTCGTCAACAGCATGCACCTCGCTCTTGATGATTCCATGTGTGGAATCATACTTCAACATGTAAGCCAAGTACTTGGTTTCAATGAAGGGATCATTCATAGCTACAACTTCCACATCTTCTATCCCCAAGATGGCCCGAAGCACCAGTCGCCCAATTCTTCCCGCACCTGACCGTGACAGTCACAACCCGTTTCAAAAATCATGAAAATTGAACATTTGCCGGCATAATTACTCTTAAAAGCTCTCTGAAATCTTACCCAGATAGCAATTTTGAGCAATTTTGAGTAGGTCATATGTGGAATTCTTTTTGTTCAAGTTTGTTTTGTTTTTTTGGACCAACACATGCAATGTTCTTCACTGATTCCGGTGATATAAAATTTGGTCCCATCTGAATTGTATTTTTTCACAGTAGGACTGATTGAATTTGTCATTTTAAAACCATGAATCTTGGGTCCTTTGGGGGTTAAAGAATAACACTCTAATGTCTTCAGAAAAGTGAAGGACTCACCGTTGATTCCAATGCGAATTTTTTCCTTACTGCCAGACTCTGCAAGAAATACACCAGCTTATTAGTAATAGGGCTCCTTTTTTCTCATATCAAAGAGCAATGTAAAGAAACTGGCAAGCTCTCAATATGTCATAAACAACAAACAGGAACAACAGAGTGTAAGAACCAACAGAGGCTATGGTGAAGAGTGAACTTACCTGCTTTGACCTCAACACCTTCCATCCCCAACACGGCCCTCACAGAAACTGACCTGGGGACAGACCTGCAGTCCCAAGCTCCATAATGAAAATTTTACACAAAACTCTTTGTCCATCACACGCCAAATAGCCTCAAATGATTCAAGGCAAAAAAATTGAATGCGTCAAAAAACCAGCCATAAAATTCAAGAAACACCGGCGATTTTTAAGAAATTAAAACACGTCACACCAATTGTGAAGATTGGAGGGGCGTGTCGAATAATAAAAAACACCACTCTACATAATCAAAACCTGACCCGACCTGGTGATAGAAGGAGCTCTGGACGCCTTCAAGCTCTTCACGGATCCCAGGAAGCAATCGTCGTCAAAGCTGACATTCCTTCTTTGAGCGAACACCTGTCACACAAATTCTCTTTATAAGATCACCAATATCATAAGGAGGAGGAGACTGCTCAGATCGAGTCTTCACAAGGTAGGCACGAATTCAAAATTACAGAGAGTTCTGAAGGAGACGAACCCCTGAAGTGGAAGCCGAAACATGGCCTCTGATAGACGACGACGAAGAATTTGAAGAAGCAGAGATGTTGCTGCTGCTGAGAGCAACACCACAAGACTGAATCATCGTTGCAGAAGCCATTCAGCTCTGCACCATCGAGACCCACAACACCACCTTGCAAGGTTATGAAAAATATAAATCATCACCATCTTACCCTTAAAATTAAATTTGTTAGATCCCTTGAATCCCACAAGGTTCAAACAAGGAACACAAACACCAGCAGCTCAACAAATTTGGCAAATTGGGTCCCTAAACATCATCGAAGGACGGACCCAAGCTAACTCGGTTCTCATGCTAACGAAGCCTGACTACCAACATGCACTAGCCCCTGCACCCCCACTATCAACTCAGAAAGCAAATTGGTTGCCGAAAAACAGCTACTGAAACAAACAGGAAAACTCGGCTTCGATTCTCATGCAAACGATCGAGAAAGGCAAATTAACAGTCCTGCATATAGCTAGGGACACTAGTACTGACTCCATTGAAAAGCTAGAAAGGAGAAGAGTATGAAAGGGCGATCGGCCACTCACAACAGAGAGAGCAGGACAGCAACAGACAAGGGAACTTGAGAGCTTCAATTGGAGGTTTGGCGATGGCGTCGATGGAAAGGCCGGAGCTTGGGAATCGACGGGAGGCCGTGAGAGGACAGACCTTTCGATTGATTGAGGGAGGGAGGGAGGGAGGGAGGGAGGAAGACGACGGACTGGGGCGGGCAGCGGGCAGGAGTGGAAAAAGGAATATGGGGTTAGTTGGCACGATGCAGGCTTGTTCGGTCAGCACTCGACATGACCCGCCACTTGGAAACTGTGTGTCATGAGTCCTGACAAAAGGAAAGGGAAAGGGATCAAATGCGGCGACCCAGATGCATGACATTCAGTAGCCCTCATACCCACTGCCTTTCTTTCATGCACTCTGCTCATCACCTTAAGCTTCCACTTGTTCACTTAGCTACTGATGAAATATTCTTGGATGTGGAATGTTCCACACCATCTATTGTAGAGCCCAAGGCAGAGATAGTGCATGCTACTGAATGTTATGTGCCCTTTCCATAACATTCAATAGCCTTCGAGAAGGCTATCTATTTAGTTTCATTTACCTTTAACCCCTAAATGTCACAGCGTCCAGAAACTAGACGACTAACAGATTCAAACCCTTCTCACGTTCTCATCAATGCTTGGATGAAAGTCATTCAATTTTTTGAAGATTCTTCACAAGTTGTTGTCTTATTTAACGGATGGATTTAGTCATACTTGATTACATATTTTTCTAAAATTACAAATGTAGAAGTATATCAAGTCGTTGACCAAGCCAAAATTGCATTGACTATAGTTCAAAAGTGGCCTTGCAAAAATGAGGTCATAGATTTAAGAAACACAAAAATTTCAAAGAATCACCACGTTTAAGAGTATCTCATTTCAAATTCATTCCAACAAATTTTACTCAAAAAATATTTAAATTTTGTTTGTAATCGAATTTAGAAGGAATTTTTTATTTTAACTTTCAAATTTTATAATTAAATATTGGTGATAGTATTAGTGAATCGAACCGTACAGATGGAATCTAAAATTCAAAATCTAGAACTTTCATTTGTATATCAATTCCAAAATATTCTTCTAAATAGACAATACGTTATGATGATTTTTCTCAAATTGTCAATTCCAGGGACACCCTGGTACGTTTAGGGGTTAAAGATGGAGTGACCAATGATTTGGAATTGAATGGGCTATTGAATCAAATAAAAAATTACATGACACACTGAGAGAGTGCTTTCGATTATTGTTGACCATGGTTAGTTGCTCTTGTTTAATGCCACATGTCCTCATAGCTACTAATGTGATGTGGAATATTCCACATCATTTTGTTGGAAAGAAGGCAGCAGTCACAAAGGCTACTAAATGTTATGTCATTTTGAGCTTGGAAAGTCATCCAAAAAAAGAAAAAAGAAAAAAAAACAATTTCCACACGTTATACCCTACGTTCGAGTCAATTTCGTAAATAATGAAGAAAATTTTGAAACATGTTCAAATTTTGATAAAATTGTAGTCCAATATCCAAAAAACAAAGAAAATTTTATTTGAATGACTTTAGTTCTTTGTGAAATTCGAAACATCATAATTAGTAAATTTTCCAAAATTTTGAAGATTAAAAACTGACATTTCGTAGAGGTCTGAAATTGCCCTAAGACTATGATAAGGTTTATTTTATTTTTTAAATTACATGCATATTGAAAGGATATTTTTAGTGTATCTCTATATTCAAAAAAATCACTCCAATTTAGATTTGAAAATGATAATGATGATGATAGTTCTTAATGATTCATTACTACATGTATAGTATGCTTAAATAATGTATTTCAAGTGTTTTTTATGAAGAAATAAACACTAATTTTTCTATTTGTGGAGTGTTAGCTCATTGTGTACAAAAATAAAATGCATAGCTCATTGTATGAAAATTTTCAGGAGCTGTCCGTAGTTAGGTTTTTACCTTTGCATGATTGTATCTTTTGATCTATACATCACCTACGTACGCAAATTACCATCCCATCTTCGTTACAAAGAGTATAATCACCACAAAACAATCTCAAAAATTGAGGATCAATACTCATTCCACACTAAGTTGACCGAACTTGGAAAATCAACCTTGGTCCTTTAGAGGTTAACAAGCTAGTCTTTATCACAAGAAGTTTTGCTAGATGGAATTATGAGCACAGTCTGCAATAAACTAGTCATGCGTGATTTTCTTCCAACGTAATCTACATTAAAAGACAACACCTTTCAAGCCTTGTGCATCTTCAAGCCAACACATAAAACATGAAACTTATGAATAAATCCTCGGTGATATGATTTCAAAGCGTGTTCATAAAAAAAATCTTTCATTGATGCATAAGTGCTCAATAAAACTTTGAAGCCACAAAAAAGCATTTTTGTAAAAAAATGTTATTGGATTTTATAGAATCAGTTGAATAGACAATAAACCTTAATAATTTTGTCTCGTTAAAGATCTTCACATCGAGAAATCGTTGATGCAACATTAGGTGCTACGTCCGAGCTCCGGAAAGCCATCATGACCTTGGCCTTCGGGACTTCGGTGGCAAGAGGGACAAAGGGGGTAGGAGATATTTTAATCTTTTTTGGGCATAAAAAGAACACCCCCTTAAAATTTTAGAGGTCCCTATGAATTTATTTATTTTCAGATGCAAAGGGACATCCTTTGACTACGGCACCCCTACCACTCCCCCTTCGCCTTTGTAAAGATCATTTGTATATATAAAAAAAGGCGCTTGCAAGAATGCATACTACGGTCAACCAATTTTTTTGTCCGGGTGCACTAAGCCACTAATCTTTAAAAATCAATGAAGACAAATGTAACAACAATTTTTAGAATTCAAAAGATTTCTCACCTTCCAAAAACATTTAAGAATCCTAAAAAATTCAAATTTCTTAAAAATCTTTGTTACATTTGTCTTAATTGATTTCTAAAGTTTAGTACTCTAGTGCACCGGGACAAAAAAATTGGTTGACCCTAGTGTGCATTCACTATTTCAATGGCAAGGAACACGACTTGGTAAGATTACACATGCCATGCACCTATACTGTTAACTCCCAAACTTGTCTTGGGTCTCAATACCATGTGATTTTCACACTTAGCTCCTCTGAAGACAACTATGTATGTATTGAGAGACACCGCCACTACAAAATGTGACACTACAAGTGCCACTTGGGATCAAAATGGATGATTAGTAGACACAAATGTTGCCAAAAGAATAAATTCTAGTATACCACTTCTATTGTCCTCTATAAAACCTTCAACTACCACTACATCAGGAATTTCGGACCCCACTGATTTCGCACGATTTCAGTGCGTTTATCGTTGAATACTGATTCCGCACGTCATACGTGCATTTAGAAATGTCATTATGGTACGGAAGTGACATGCATTACTAGCACTACTAGAAAATATGTGTTCAAAACAACAAAAAATCAACAGAGAATTGTTGATAATGGGAGTTGATTTGGACAAGTTGATTTGGACATCTTTCAACAGAGATATGTTGTTCGATTTTTGTTGTTTTGGTCAAAAAAATTCAACTACACAAAAATAATAATTCTACTACCCAAAATAAAAATTTCAGCTTCCCATACCATAATTTTTTGGCTGCCCGGACGAAATTTTTGGCTGCCCAGACGAAAATTTCCGGCTACCCAAACAGAAATTTTCAACTGCTCGGAAAAAAATTGCCGCTGCCCGGGCCCTAATATCCAACTGCTCGAGCCACAATTTCCGGTTGCCAAGACTACCATATCCTAACATCTCCACCACCGGGTTTGATCACGAGACCTCCTACATGATGACTACAAGATCTTACCAACACACCATTGGTGAGTTGCTTTGTGCCACAACCGATTACTTAAGGTAGAGGGTGCTAATTCCGTGCATGGTCGAAAACCGTGCCTGGGTCCAGGCAGTCAAACCGACCAGGTTTGCGCTGAAACCCGTGCGGCCTGGCAGAAGCCCACCACTAGCTCCAGTTGGGAACGAAATTACTTAAATCAAGGATGCGCTGACTGCGGTTGCTACATGCTTTTGGCATCCAAGTGCACGTCAATCTTGATCTGATCTGACATTACTGATAATATTAGTGTGCAAGTAATTGTTCATAATGAGACACCAATGCACTCTCTACCGAGCGGCAGCTTCCAAACACGGTGGTTGGTTTTGCAGCTGGCTTAAAACGGTGGTGCTTTCATTGTACGCCGCAATTGTGTGCATGGGTGTGCATCATGAGTCGCAGTGGAGTGGAAAAGTTATCTGACACTAACAACATTGCTAATGACAGCAAACGAATTAAGGTGATAAAAGCCTGGCCTCCACATTCACCATTACACTTCCTCATCTGCATGCAGGCTGATCGTCAGGAGTTGCATCGAAGTCATGGTATCACCTTCAAGGCCATCGGCGTCATGGATGCAATTCAGCAACGATGGTGTGCATGGCGAAGAGCACATGGAAGAGGCTGTAGACAGTTTAGACTCCGATCAGGACCGGTCCGACGCAGATGTGCACTCTGACTCCGAACTCAGTAGTCCGGATGGTACCTCCGATGAGCTACAGCTTGCCTGCACCGGCAACTCCAGTCGAGATGGCGGTAGCAATCAATTGCAACTTGACTGCACTGTGGATTCGAGGCGGAGTGCATTTGAGCGGTACTCCGTTGAGGATCCGCTTGAGACTGATCGGCATCCGCAGAGAGCTGATTGTGATCGACGTGATCGTCGTCGAGGTGATCGTCTTCGAGGTGATCGTCTTCGACCTGATCGTCTTCGAGCCACCGGTACACAGCCTCGACGTGAAGAAGGTGACGGCCTTCCTTCTCGCGGACAGTCTCCGCATGGAGGATCGGGGAGGCCTGTCCGAATGAAGAAAAACGGCAATTGGACGGCAGAGTCCCTTCGGCGAGCGATTAGCGACATCGATGAGGGTGTACCTATTCGCGCAGCATCACGCAATCACGGAATCCTTGCATCGAGCTTGAGAGATCATCTGATGGGGCGCACAGTAGGGCGGCACCGGGGACGTCCTGGGGTCCTATCGTCTGAAGAGGAAGGACTCCTAGTCCAATGGGTTTCGAAGATGCAGGACATTGGGCACCCGGTCACTATAACTCAATGTCGCCTCAAGGTTGCTGAGATCACGCAGTTTCGAGCCACTCCGTTCCAAAACGGTGTCTCAGGTCAAGGTTGGGTGAAGTGGTTTAGGAGGAGGCATCCCGAGTTGACATTGCGTCACTCACAAGGACTCGAAGCAGGTCGAGCTCGTGGTTTGTGCCCTGACAGTGTTGCTTCATTCTATGCAAATTTGTCACTATTGTATGATACTCATGGATATGGTGCTCACCAGGTGTGGAATTGTGACGAATCGGGTGCACAAGCTGGCCGCAACGGAGGAGGATTGGTTTTGGCAAAAACAGGGTCACGATGTGTGCACACTGTTATGCCTGATCAACGCGAATGGCTTAGTGTCCTTGCATGCATGAATGCAGCGGGCGATTATATTCCAAACTTCTATATCTTCAAAGGTAAGCGATTTGGTAGGAATTTCATTGAGAAATGTGAGGTAGGTGCTACGATGGCAATGCAGCTACGTGCCTGGATGACCGGCATTTTGTTTTCTAAATGGCTCTCTCATTTCATTGAGGCTGTAAAGCAAAAGGGAGGTATTTCAAGTAGTTGTAGGCACTTGCTAATTCTTGACGGCCACAATAGCCATGTCACCTTAGATGCTGTGAGACAGGCTAGAGATGCGGGTCTGGACATGCTCACGCTGCCCTCCCACACATCTCACGCACTTCAGCCCCTTGATGTCTCCATATTTAAGCCTTTTAAGACTGCATTTCGAATGTACCGGGATGTTTGGTCTTTGAGTCACAAAGGTCACCCTGCAACGAAAGAGGTACTTGCACAATGGGTATCTTTGTCTCTGAAGAAAGCCATGACTCAGCATAACATCAAGAAGGGATTTGAGGCATGCGGGATTTGGCCCCTCAACAACACAAAAATGGATGGAAGGATGCAACCCAGTGAATGCTTCCGCGTTGCAGAGGAGGAGGCAATTTTTCCCGAAGGAGTTGAGCGCGTGCAGCAGGAGTTGGCAGGGTTGGTAATCCAAGAAGTCACAGGCGACCTCGTCATCCCGGAGACGCAACCCGACATGAGCCCGCCCCGGCAGTACTTCGTCGCAAAGGCCGTCGACGATGACGGCAACCTCCAGTTACCCGCCTCCGACGTCACAAGAGCTCCAGCAGAGTGCACTGATCTCCACAGCAATACGCCAAATTGTGATGAACCGTCGATCATGCAATTTCTGTCTCTCCCCGAACATGTGCAACCTGCTCCCCGCCCCCGTAGCGATCAGCCCATCGTGGACCACTCCCGCAGCATCATCCTAACGACTGACGACTACCTCGATATGATGGCGGAAAAGACCGCACGCAAGAACAGAGTTGTGGAGGAGAGGGAGAAGAGGCGCTGCGAAGCGGAAGGCTCAAAACGGCGACGAGAAGCACAGAAGTCGGAAGCTGCTGCAGAGAAGATCAAGCGCCGGGAGGATCGCGAGAGGAAAAAAGCCTACGATGCGATGTGGACGCCAGCTGCTTGTGCTGCCGCTGGAGATCGCCTCCACGCCTTCATCAACCAAGCTGTACCGCGCCAGGAGAGAGAACATGCGTGCCCTCTCCACCCCCCTCTGCAGAGAGAACATGCGGATTGCGATCCAGCGTCGACGATGCAAGAAGGCTGGCGTTTCTACCGAGCACTTATTAGCCCTCATCGAGCCGCTGTGCGTGCATTGTGCACCCGTGGTGAGCGGTTTTAGATCTTGACAGAGTCGACCGTTTCTCCAAGTGGGTGGCTCCTGCGACGATGCAACGGGCAGCACAGTGTGCGGCGTCAGCGGTTTCTGGAGAACAGGAGCGCAGAGAACGGACAACGCGATAGCGGTAGCTGAGTGCACAGCTGGCCAGATTGCCAGGCCATCAAGTTGCATGTATCGGGTGGTTCCATGGTACATGCTTGCGGCATGGGCGGATTTGCTCATCTGCCTGGCCGATATAGTATTTCTTATTACGCACAATTAGCATCATCAGGGCACATGTAGGGGGGTTGTTGTTACCTTCACTTCAATGATTTTTCATTACACAATCGGTGCTCTGAATTTAATGTGCACAATCTGGAACGGCTGGTCTTCCTCTTGCAAATGCTTCAGATTTTTGCCCCGTTTTTTTTCAGTAATATACACACATGAATCGCTTAAATGCACGGTTTTAGCACCCTCTACCTTATTGTTCTTATAAATGCCGACATCAAAAATTTGGACTTTTGACAATTTCAGTAAACTTTGAAGGCTTGTTTCTCCTTCATACGGTGTCCGATTTTAATAAACATTATTGGAAAAGTTGTGTTTTAAAGTCTAGTATTAGTGGCAAATTTTTTGCTTTGATCCAATATGTTGTGAAGTTTTTAGACATTTTAATAGAAGGGGTTTCAACAAAAATAACTTTTGTCTTTGATACCCAAAAAATATGTGTTTAGAAAATTTTACAATTTTTTTATAGATATAGAAAAAAGCCTGCCTAATCCACTTCAAAAAAATTTGAAAAAGAAAAAGTTTTTGACATCGCTAAAAATATCCAAAGTCTGCTGTGGAAAAAAAAACAGCTCCCAGCCATCAAAATTTCGTCGAAAAAAAATATTTTTGGAATTTTTTGAAATTTTTTGTACATATAGAAAAAAGCCTGCCTAATCCACTGCAAAAAGAAAAATTGAAAAGAAATAATTTTTGACATCGCTAAAAATATCCAAAGTCTGCTGTAGAAAAAAAACAGCTCCCAGCCATCAAAATTTAGTCGAAAAAAATATATTTTTTGAATTTTCCGAAAGTTTTTCTAGGTACAGAGAAAAGCCTGTCTGATCCAATGCAAAAAAAAGTGAAGAAAAAATGTTTTTGACATTGCTAAAAATATCCAAAGTCTACTGTAGAAATAAAAACAGCTCCCAGCCATCAAAATTTCGTTGAAAAAAAAAGATTTCTGGAATTTTTGAAACTTTTTGTAAGTACAATTAAAATCCTACCTGATCCACTCCCCAAAAAAAATTTGAAAAAACATTTTTTTTGTTATTTTTGTAATTAAAATTAATTTGAATTTTTTATAATCTTTTAATAAAATAATAATATTAAGTATTACAAAAATGTTTACAAAATGTTTTTATAATGCTCAAAAATTATTTTAAAACTGTTTTATTTTATTTTTATTTTGTTTTATATTAAGAATGTATTAACAAAATATTAAAGAATTATTATCCAACCTGATGTGGCCGATATGCTGCCAGAGATCCACATGAGATTTCATTTTTTATTTTTTATTTTTCATTTTATTTTTAAAATTATTTGATTTTTCTAATATTAATTTATTTTATTAATTTATATGCATGAGAATTCGCGGTTTTGATGAGGCTTTAGATTTCCTCTAATGTTACAGAAAGTTAAAAATTTGCAAAAAAAGCACTTATAGTGCACAAATCAACAAAAATGAGTGAAAAAGGCACTTACAGTGCACGGACCAACAGAAATCAGGCGACTTCTGTTGTTGCATTTACAGAAAGTTAGAAATCAGTGAAAAAGGCACTTACAGTGCACGGACCAACAGAAATCAGGCGACTTCTGTTGTTGCATTTACAGAAAGTTAGAAATCAGTGAAAAAGGCACTTACAGTGCACGGACCAACAGAAATGAGTTGATTTTCTGTTGATTTGGTCGTGATTTTCTAGTAGTGTAGGATGTCGATGCAATGTCCTTTCAATGATTATGAAATAAATGTTGTTTTCGCACGAAAGTTGTGCTTGACGGAATCTGTGCGTTAATCGTGTATCTACATTACATGGCTAATAAGACACGGATAACATGCGGTTTTAGTTAATGCGGATTTAGTATCGTATACGTATCATATTAACGCCTTTTATTATATCCGTGCGATTTCAGTATCTATTATAATGCAAATTATTGTCGTACGACATCCGTGTAGTTATCGTACAAGTTTTCAATTTGAGAATGAGTGACTTATATTTCTCGACGTCACTCGCGTTCAAGGATGTGTTTTCGCACTACAGTAGCATGTCATACTTCTCGACAAAAAAAGTTTATAGTGTTTTAAAACTATTGATTTATTGATGAAATATAATAAATAGAGAAAATATCAAAAATATTTTAATATTCTCTTTTGGAATCTTTTGGAATCTTTTGGAATCTTTTAAAATATTTTATATTACTTTGGAATATTTTGGAATATTCCAAGAATTTTTTAAAATTATCCTTACGGTCTCCTTCCCAAAACATTTTTAGATCTTCATTTATAGAATTTAGAAGCAATGAACATTAAAATTTCAATGAAATTACATTTTATATTTTTAGAATTCAAAATTTGGTATTATTGGTTATCATTGTACTTTTCATCATGGGAGAAAAAAAATTGTACAGAAAAAGACAACATTACTTTTTCAAAATAGTAAAATTTGTAACAGGAGACAATGTAGAGGTGTTGTTTTTTTGAAAGTTTCCCTAGGTGGACTTTAACTTGGATTGGCACGATTCAAATTGGGTTGAAAGCATACTTGATTTTCTATTAGAAAATAATTATAATTTGATTTAATTTTTAATTTTTTTAGTCTCGGGCAACTCATAAGGGGGCATCTACCAAAACATGATCTCTCGAAGCATTGCAAGTTAAATTGAGTTTAAAATCAGACTTTCTTTGAACCCAATTTGAGCAACTGTTCAAAAAATAAAATTGCAAGAGCTTTTAATTGCTTGCTACAACATTCAAACCATTGAATTTTTTTTCTAGGTATAGAAAAAAGCTTGTATAATGGAGTGCAAAAAAAAATTGGAATAGAAAGAGTTTTTTACATTGCTAAAAACATCTAAAGTCTATTGAAAATTAAATTACAATTAACAGCCTTTAAGATTTTGGCAAAACAAAAAAACAGTTCAAAAACTTTGAATTTTTTTTTAGATATAGAAAAATGCTTGCATGATCTATTGAAGAAAAAATTGGAATTTCTTTTTTACATTGCAAAAAAGCATCCAAAGTCTACTTAAAAAAAAATAGCTCACAACCACCATGATTTTGGCAAAAAATAAATAAATTCATAATATTCTGAAAAAAATCCTAGATATAGAAAAAGTCTTGCATAATCTAGTGCAAAAAAAAATTTGGAAAAAAAGTTTTTTCACCTTGTTAAAAACATTCAAAGTCCGCTGAAAAAAAAAAAACAGCTCACAGCCATGATCTGCCATCACGATTTTGGCCAAAAATAAATAAAATCAAAATATTCTGAAATTCTTTCAAGATATAGAAAAAGGCCTGCGTGTTGTAGTGCAAAAAAAAATTTGAAAAAAGAATTACATATACATGGCAAAAAAATTGCCAATGGTTACATTCCTTTATAATTATCAAAAGAGTTCGAGTGCTTGCATCAAGACTTTAAGGTGGTTTGGTGGTTTAAAGCATGGTTTGTAGTTGGGAGGTCTCAAATTCAATTCCTACCACCGGCAATAGAGCTTGGAAAACCATGGTGGGCCCCACCGCGGGTTCGGGCAGCGCGAGTAGTTGTCCGGGCAGCCCGAAATAATGTTCGGGTAGAGAAAATATATATATATATATATTTTTAATAAAATTATTTTGACCAAATTTAGATATAGAAAGAAAAAAAATCTAGATATAGAAAAGATGATGTCGCACGAAAAACACATTGAATCAATGTGGCTTTAAACACGATTATGACACGACATTTGACAACTGTACAAAGTGAAGAATTCGCACGTTTTCAATAGATGTATCAATCGTGTCGAATCAGTACTATATCCGCTTGTACGATCATGATGTCATATTAGTGCAGTTGCGATGAATGACGCAACAATGCGGAATCAGTGCGAAAAATACACGCACCCATGAAATATCGGAAATCGCACTGAAATCGTGCGAAATCAGTGGGGTCCGAAATTCCTGATGTACATCATCATCTTAGAAAGAACCTCCTACATTGTGTACTTCGACAACGTCATCATATAAAGAAACCTCAATATTACATTATAATCAAACTCACACCTGATTCTATGAGCATACAAATATAGGTTCTAAGCTTGACGACGGGGGCATTTAGCACATGAACTGCATTCTTATAGAGTCAGGTGTGAGTTTGATTACAATGTAGTAGATGACTTCGTTGTCAAAGTTCACAATGTAAAAGGCTCTTCCTCTGATGATGCATGATGTTGTGGTAATTGAAAGTTATGCAATTCATGGTAGTGGTAGTGGTATACCAAAGTTTATTCCTGTGGCAACAAATGTGTCTCATGATCATGCATTTTGATCCCCAATGGCGTGATAGTCGAGGTGGTAGTATCACCTTTTATAGTGGTATTGTCACCTTTCATAATAGTAGTATCATATGTAGTAGTGGTCTTCATTCTTATGGCACTCGACTATGAGGAGGGTTTTTTTTGTAATAAAACATTTGGACTCAGGTCTAATGCCCCGAGGTTTTTATAGTAATGTGGCTATGTGGTGTTGTTATTATTTTTTACAAAACATTAATTAATACAAATTCCTATCACACTTTCCTCCCATCTGCTATAGTGAATGGGAGGAGGTGTGATGAGGGAGGTATTAATTAATTAACCCTTTGCACTGGACCTTTATTATAAAAATAAATTAAAAGTACAGATCCCAATGGTACGCTACTACCACTTAAAATGAACTCTAAGAGTATAACAAATGCTCAACTATCCAATTATAAATGATAAACTCCAACCTAAGAGAATCATTCATCACCCAAGCTCAATTTTATGACTATCAATTTAATCCAAGACTTTACTCCTACTTTCAGCGTTTTGTCTTTGGTAAAATTCTACTTTGATTCTCTAAAGTAATAGTCGAGGCTCATTGCATACAAGGTTGTTTGCATGGTAATGTCAAGGCTCATAAATAATGTTGTTGAAAGCATTTATTTTTGAAAAATATCAATTCATCCATCAAAATTAAAAGAAATGATTTTGAAATGTTAGAAAATTTATACACCCTCTCAATCAAATGAGTTACAATAACTTGTTTTTTAATTTCCAAACATAAAAAATGACCTTTAAAGTAAGATGTTAAATAATTTTTGAAATAACAAACCAAATAACCTCTCGAACCCCACCTACTTTATTGTTCATTCAAACTATAAACATACATCTCAAAGTCACGAGATACAAGAGTATTATATCCCACAACTCAAGTACAAGTAGATAGACACATGGAGTAACCGTATCCAAGAACCTTTGATATACAACCTATAGTAAAGAATATAGTGAATGAGATTTACGGAAAAGATGGAAAATACCATACTCCAAGGTGTACCTTGACTTTGACTTCTACCAACTCCAACCCTTCACATCCCATCCAACTGCAATCAAGTTGCAATCATCTTCAACCCTTTACACTCCAAGCAACTCTAACCTTTTGGACTCTAACCAACTCCATCTTTTAATTTGTACACTATAGCTTTTCTAAGGATATAACGCATATCCTATTTACAAAAATCATGTCACACTCATAAAAAGAACATATGAATGTCTACATTATTTCTATATGGATACCCTATAATACATTGTAGTTATGGTAGTTAAAAAAACAAATATAGATTTTTTATCATGAAAATTGATGTAAAGAATTTGGATTTTTTAGACAATGTAGGAAGTTATAAATTATTTGATCAAATGATAGAAATGATATACAAATGATCAAATGGGTATACAATGATCAATTGCAATGAGTCATCATAAAAAAATTGTGAAAATTCAACTAATTGCAAAAACTCCATTCATAACAAAAATGCCTTAGAAATAGGATTGCATTGGTGAAAGGTGCTAAAACTACTAAACCTTTAACCCCCTAAATGCTTATAGCCCTCTTTAGATTTGGATAATTGCAAAGATGCATTATAAAATGCGATTAAGAAGGATATTTTGAACTTGATGTATGAATAAAAGTTGTGCATTATGAATTTTAGATTCTATTCATATGGTTAGATCTGTAATTGCAATCACCAATATTTTGTATAAAATTTGAAATGTAAAATTCAAAATTCTTCTTGTAATTCCATTACAAATAAGATATTGTCAATGTGTGGATGAAATTTGTTGTGATGAGTTGAAATGTAATACTCTAAGTGTTGTGATTTTTGGAGATTTTTGGTTGCTCAACTTTATGAGTTGATTTTTTCAAGAGCACTTTTGATTTGTTTTGAACTAAGATCTTAGAAGTTTTTGGTGGAATTGTGTGGCATGAAATGAGGCATAAATTTTCATAAATCATCCCCTTTCTAATCGGATCACACATGCATAAAGCTATCTTGCTATAAAATTTTGTAGTATTTTTTTTTCTTGCAAAAGTGCATGATAGGTGAGAAAACAAATTTCAATTCTATATAGCAAGCCAAGAACGCATGGTTAGGCAATTACATAACATTTTAAAGCCCTAGACTTTGTACCCCTACTAAAGTTTCCAAGATTTTTTCCAATGCTCTTGGATGCTCTTTGTTTTCACATCTTAAGTTGTCTTACTTGCTTGACTATTACTAGATTCCCTCATTTAATGGCAAGTGTCATCTTTCACTCTATGTTCCAAGGAAAGATATTGTATCAGTAAAAAGCTAACTAAGCAGTAAGCGGTGTAGTACCCTACTGCTTAAGAATGTTATGTAGGGGTTAAAAGACATACTAGGCTAGTGGGTTCCAAATGAGCTCCAAATTGATGTTTTTAGCAAATAAAATAAAAATAAAATTTCCCCCTCCAAAATTTCCCAACTCATCTATTGGACTTGTTTATTTCTTAAAATAGTCAATATTAAGTGAGTCATATACACATTAAAAAAATTGCATACGATGAAGTCAACTAAATGCCTAATTCCATGAGGTTTTGTCCAATTATGTTATTTTTTTTCCAAAGTGTGTTAAATGATTTTTTTTTTGTTATGGTCTTTTAAATTTCTAATTTTTAAGTTCATCATGTCATGAAAAACCAAAAAATGGTCTTAGGAGCACTTTTCAATGACCTCCTTTAAGTAATGATAAAATTGCTAATTTGATCAATTAAGGTAATAAATTACATATTTTGCTTCATTACATGATCTACACTGTAGTGTACTAGATTTTTTTTTCAAAAATATGAAAAGAAATTTATGAAATTGAACCTCAAAAATGAGAAAGACTGCTTATTATTTAACCCCTAATTGCCTAATAGACCATATTTGGTCGATTCAAAATTTCAAAGTGTAAAAAAAGTTTAGCCCACTTTAAACGTCCATAACTTTTGCAAAAATAAAAAAATTTGAGCGTCATTTTTTCCCCTTGTATATATTGAAACTAAGCAACTTTTCCAAAAATAAATTTTGAAAAAATGTTTAATGATTTTCCTCTAAAGCCCTCAAAGTGACAACATCTCAAATTGTGACAATTTTGAAAATATGCCCGGAATGGAATCTTTAGGTTTTCTATCAAATAAGATTAGTTTTAACATGAACAAGGTAACAACCATATAAAACCAATGTTTTTGACCTTTCATACTTGATTCCAAGTCAAAATTACTAAACGTGTATTTTTTTATGAATTTTCAAAGAAAAATCTTATATATAGATTATTAAAAAATTCATAGCATTTTTCCAAAAATTATTCATATGGATGTTGTCTTACTACTGTGCTCTACATATTTAAAAAAGAAATTGAAGCTCATAAAAGTTGAGTAAGATGGACATTATAACACATCTAGCGTTTCAAGAAAACCCTTGGGTACCGAGGGATTAACCTTTAAATGTCAAGAGGGCCTGGGTGGAGCAACACAGAAGGCATCTAAATTTTCAGAGGAAAAAAAAAAAAAAAAAAAACGAAAAAAATGGCTTTGTTGGCCAACACTGTAGCACGTTTCAAGAAACGACTTGAGCTGCCCCAACCGCAACTCCTGTTCATTTTGATAACTTTGATTGCTTGCCAATGATTCCACAATCTCTCAAATGAGGCGCAAATTGGGAATCTAGGTCGCTTTTTTAGTAGCTTTCCAACGCACTAATCTTCACTTGATTTGGATGAGAAAATCCACTTTTTTCTTCATCATTCTCTCTTAAATAGGCCCATGGGGCTTGCTTTGACGTTTAAGGGTTAAGGGTTAAGAGCATGGCCACCCATGCCCTCCCAGAGTCTCTCACACTCAAGAAGTAGATGAAAAGTGCCTAGGGCCCTTCAAAAATACCTTTTAACTCTCAATCCTAGCGTGTTAGAAATTGGGCCTTCAAATCACTATTTAGTTAACTATATCCTCACATTCTACTTGTGATTGGTCCATTGACTATTTGATGCGCACTTTTGATATGTGAGGGGCGTGCAAGGGTGGGGGAGTGTGAGTGCAAGGGCCCTTCAAATATAGATGAATAATTTCAGCGAGTTAGTCCTAGCGTGCATGGGTGGGAATGCTCTAACTGAAGTCTTCTCTACTTCCACCTGGCTCAAGAAAGCAACGAGGGGGCGTTGGGCCGTTGAAAGTCCACAGACGAAGCTTTCCATTCGCACTCATCCAATAGGCCTAATAATACTTTTGCATCCATTATTATAAAATATCAACCCTAAACAGCGCTCCCAAAGATTCCCCTCATGTCCACGCTCGCCTCTCCTACCTACCTCCTAGGCCGTCCCACCAGGTCGCAAAACCAGGGCCCCCGTGGGTCAGTCGGTACTGGGATGATACCCTGGACGGCCCGCATCAAACTGCCCTTTCATCCATTCGGGCGGGCGTTTGATTCCGACGGACGACATCCCAACTTCATTCATCCGCTCGTCTTTCTTTGGCAGCGGCGGGGGTTCTTGAGCGCTGCAGTCTCCTCTTGCTTCCATTGTATTCTGCTTTGCTTGCTTGCTGCGGCCGCTCTTCCTTGACAATCGTGCTTCCCATCGCCCTTCTGCCGATCGCTTGATCATTGTAAGCGCCCGATCAAGCCTTTATGCGATCCTCTTCTTTTCCTATCATTTCGTTTCTTTTTTCGATCAGCGTTTGCATTGTTTTGGTGAGGTGTGTCGTTAAGTTTAATGTTCTAGCTCGATCGTTATTCCCTATTTGATGTCGCGTGGATCGTGTTATTGCGTTATGTCTTTTACTTATTCTTTGCAGTAGTCGATGTCGTAATGCATTTTTTATTTATTTCGTTTTGGTGTTAAGTTCGTGAGAAGAGGCGGCTTGGTTTTTGTCCCGGGGGCGGCGTCGTGCTGATCGTGTTTCGTTTTATTTTATAATAGCTTTGAGTTGAATGTCAAGGAAGTGTCGTATTGATCTGAGCTCTGTTATGACTGTTTTAATGTTTTAATGCTTTGACTACGGTAGGTCGTTATGTTTCTGCTTGTAAGAAGAGGTGGCTTGGTGATGGATCGTGTTCGTGTGTGGCTTCGCCTTCATTTTTTGTCTACAGTTGTCTTGAGTGTCCTTGTGGAAGCAGGGAAGTCAGATATTGATGTTAACTCTGTATCTGACGATATTTTAATGCATTTTCAAAGTTAAGTAGGTTATTCTGTTTTATAGGTCGTTAAGTTCGTTAAATGAGGTGGCTTGGTTGTAGTCCAAGGTTTCATCCGTTAGTGCGCGATGATGTCTATATTTGTTGTCTACCTGAGTGGGTTTCTCGTAGAAATAGGGTGTTCGATAATTTTAATGTTTTCGATTAGCGTTTGTTTTGGTACATTTGTGAAGGTAGGTTGTATGAGGTTACTTGGTAGTTTTCCGGGGTTTGATCCATTGCCAAAACCCGTAGATAGTGATACTGCGTGGTGTATTTACAGGGGTCTTGCGTGAATTTCGAAAGTGTGGTATGGATATTTTTGACAATGTTTGAGTGGTTACTGGTGCAGAGCTGATCGACAGCAGGAGAAATGGCTTCCGCTATGATGATCCAGTCCTCTTCTGCCCTCGGCAGTACCTCCCTTCAGGCTTCCTCCACCAGAGGCTCCGTTTCGGCGTCCTCCTCAGGGGTACTGACCATTCCTCCTCAGGGATTGTGTCACTTGGTTGTGCAGCATTCGTATACGACTATTGAAATATCAGTAGTTATTTATTATCGGTGATGTGCTGTGTTGGTAACATACTGTACTCAGTTTAGCGGTGTTACAATATGTTTTTTTCTTCTGTAATATCAATATTCTCAGAGCTTCGTACCGATGTTAACCATGTTTATGAAAGGGTTATTAGATCCGATTTGGATGCAATCTTTCAATCGTTTGATTTTAACCAATAAGTTCTTCTTTGACAGGCTTTCGCTCAGAGGAGGAATGTCAGTTTCTCTGCTGAGGAGTCCTTCGTAGGATCTGTCAAGAGCTTGAAGGCGTCGGGCGCCCCCATCACGAGGTAGGCTGCCTTCTTTGGCTTGTTCGAGCTTACATGTGTATAGGAATGGATCTCGTGATTGAGGACTCTCTTATGTTATAGAATTTGTACTCATGGAGGTTCTTGTTTGGGCCCTCCGTTCATTGCTAGCACCTGTTAAGTTATGGCGGATCGGCCTAAAAGCATAAGTTATTGATGTGACTCATTTCGAATGAGCCGTCCATTTTGTCTCAATTATTGTTGTCAACTAGACAAGAAAATTAACAGTGATCATGGGATTGCAGGTCGGTTTCCAAGTCTGCTGCAGTGAGGGCAACCCTAGCTGAGTTCCCCTCCAAAACAGCAAGTAAGCTTATGTCCTTAAAATTATCGTTAAGGATTGCATATGCATGTATTACCGTGTACCAAATTGTATTTGAAAATTCAATTCGTAAGGTGTCTCATCTCCAAAACACTTATTTAATATTTTAACTTGGAAAACATTGTTTCTATGATTTCAGAGTCAGGCAGTGGCGAGAAGATCCGCATCGGTATCAACGGTGAGCTTTGTTCTCTTTATAGTGCAAGAATGCGATTTCAGAGAGTAATCTCTTCGATTGAAGTATTAGAATGAGATTGTTAAGAGGCCTTGGGGGCTAATTTTTGTTTTTGTTTTGGTAAGTAGATTGTATCTAGAACTTGGCTGTTATGCCTCTAACTCTCAATGTGGAAGACCCAATTACTGATATGCCATCGCCTTGTGTGCCAGGCTGTGGAAGAATTGGAAGGCTCGTTCTTCGTGTCATCCTCGGAAGGGACGATGTGGAGGTTGTTGCCGTTAACGACCCTTTCATCGATACCAAGTACATGGTATGTAAACTTATTGCGCTTCCAGATTCTCTATCCCTTGCATCCGTACACTTTCATTGGTTTCCTATGGGGATGATTCTGACGCGATATTTTTTTTCAGGCATACATGTTGAAGTACGACTCCACGCACGGAGTCCTTAAGACCGACGTGCATGCAGTGGACGAGAAGACTCTGCAAGTTGGATCCCAAACTATCAAGGTCTTCGGATGCAGGTATGAGCCGCATTCCCATGTGTCATGGTTACAGAATAAGTTCTGTCTAAAGCATCAGTTCCGGAGCTGCCGGTTTTTCTTTGGGTTGGTTCTGACGTAAGAGATGTTGTGACTTTCTTATGTAGGGACCCCGCCGATATCCCATGGGGGGAAGCCGGTGCTGATTACGTGGTGGAGTCCACCGGTGTTTTCACTGCTGTGGCCGGTGCCTCGAAGCACTTCAAGGGTGGAGCCAAGAAGGTGGTCATCTCCGCGCCCTCTGGCGATGCTCCCATGTTTGTGATGGGCGTGAACCAGAACGCATATAAGGACGACATGAACATCGTTTCCAACGCAAGTTGCACGACCAATTGCCTCGCTCCCCTTGCAAAGGTTATCCAGGACAACTTCGGTATTGAGGAGGGACTCATGACCACCGTGCACGCCACCACCGGTAAGAAGCAACGTCCACATGGAAACTGTTTTCTATGTGTAGGCCACAGATGGAATTGTGAGTTGAATAATGAAAGGATGCTGATTTGCTAGTTGCAATGTGATTGTGTGCAGCCACCCAGAAGACCGTGGATGGGCCATCTGGAAAGGATTGGCGCGGAGGACGTGGAGCTGGGCAGAACATCATTCCCAGCTCGACGGGAGCAGCCAAGGTACTTTCCGTCTGTACAAACTGGTCACCAAAATTGTCCTAAGTGGCTTGTTTATACATCGATTCTTTGATACTGATGCAGACAGCCTTGTTCGATTAATAATTTTTTCTTTCGACTGTAACCTAATATTTACATCTAGTCATGGTTGCATCGGTGCTGGGGTGTCAATTCTGATTATGAAGGTTTTGGCAGGCCGTCGGAAAGGTATTGCCTGAGCTGAACGGAAAGTTGACTGGTATGGCATTCCGTGTGCCCACCCCGAACGTGTCAGTGGTGGATCTTACAGTGCGTCTTGAGAGACCTGGATCTTACGACGACATCAAGGCAGCCATTAAGTGAGTCTTTCGATGTGAGCAGAAGTATAGTGGTTGTTCCAGAGGAGCAAATGAATTTTGTATTTCATGATGCTCTGTTGCATTGAATGTGCATTGTCTAATTGAATATACATTGGCTTGGATTTTGTGTTGAAGGGCCGCGTCTGAGGGACCCATGAACGGCATTTTGGGTTACACGGAAGACGATGTTGTCTCGAACGACTTCGTTGGTGACGCAAGGTATGTCGAATTTGCGTATTTAATTTCAATTGGTATTTCAATTTCAAGGAATCCAATTTTCAATTTAGGCATTCGTTTACTGGAAGGATTTGGGAATTTGTTGCAGGTCGAGCATTTTCGATGCCAAGGCAGGAATTGCTTTGAGCGACAAGTTCGTGAAGTTGGTGTCGTGGTACGACAACGAGTGGGGCTACAGGTAATTGTGGGAGATATGTGTCCTGGTTTTGAAGTTTGAAGTTTTCTGAAATTGTTTTTAGTGTTTATGGTGTGATACTGTTTTCAGAATCTTATGGCTGTTTTTCTGTTGCAGCAACCGTGTGGTCGACCTTATCTTGCACATGGCTGGAGTGAAGGCCAACCTGAACTAGAGTGCTTCTTGCCATCTATTTACACGCAGTTTCCATAGGGGTTATCACAGGACTTGCATGGGGGTCATTCAGATAAGAGTTGAGGGTCAATAATAGCAGAGAGACTTTCCGATGGCTTTTAGGATCAGTAGCTATTGAGACCGGATGAGGAAAGGGCAGTCATTATGATGCTGACTCCATGAAAGATGTTATCGAGGCGGGTGTTCCATTTTGTTAGAGTTAGGGTTCAGAGTTCCATGCGTGGAAGCAGGCCTGCAATTGAATTTGCCCTTGTACTCGCTTAAGAAATCAATAATCGTTTATTGAACGTTTTCACCAATTATTCATCTTCGAGTGTTGGTTACTGAGGTGGTTTCTCGGGTGGTATAATAGGAATTGTTTTCTTCGTGAGCTCTGTTTTGTTGGCTGAGTTAAAAATTTGAGAATTAGTTTGCAACGAAATTCTGGTGAGAATTCATTCAAAAGATGATCGACTCGATGTTGTGCAGAATTTGTTGCGATGTCGATTGTGGTGCGTTTTGTATCGCTGGGTTGTGCCTCCGAAGTCCTTGATGGTGCTTGTGGAGCATGTAGTAGTAAGCCTTGATCCTTTCCTCTTTTCAATTCTTCAATTCTTGTACATTGCGTGCAATTCAGATGGATAATGTGCAAATGCCTGTTACGAACGTATTTGTATTTTCCTCCTAACCCTCAATTGTGTTCGCCTGTTTGCTTTAAATGTGATCGTAATTCTTCATTTCATAACATCTCTTGGTTCGACATTTCGTTTTCTGCGAATGGCAAATTGTTGAGATAAAGTACTTGCAATCTTGTGGGAAAAGTTTTGTGAATGTGCATGGGACTATCGTTCAGTAGATTCACGTCGAATGGGGTAAACTTTACTTATGGTGAAACAGGCCTATAATATAGGTCTACTGATAGTGCAGTGAATGTCAGCCTTTTGACAGGTGAAAGGTCGACACCCCCTCATATCAGCACGGTTCCTCACTTCCCTGAGTAACTTATTGACCCTTCAATACCTCGTTCCGTTGGGATGATAAATTTTGTTTATATTGTCGAAGTACGGACTCAGCAATTATTCTGCCGAAGCCCAGCTGGTGACGAATTCCGTAGCAAGCTCTCTGGATATCTTTGACTTGTATTGCAGACCATGACTTCTGGAGGATCAACAGGACATGTGAAGGACAGTGCTTTCTCGAGAATCAGTCCCCTTGGATAGGTGAGCAATGCCATATCCCAGGCACAGTAAGTCTGCGTAGTTCAAATTCAACCGAGCTTCGTGTGAGATCGCTATGGAAGAAGAAGAGATAGAGGAAGAGCTAACAATAGAATCGGTTCCTAAAAAGGAGCCCAAGGAGGAGATCAGATCTACCAGCCCAACGGCGAGCTTAGAAGTGGCCCAACTGAAGAGAGAGGTCCGGTCGCTACGGTACGAGAACGACTCGCTTCGCAGGGAGTTGGACACCTCCAGGGAAAGCATGCGAGTGGCCAACAACGCATGCCAAAGCCTCCGCGAGCACCTGCGAGCGGTGGTGGACAAGTACACGGCTGACCAGGGGCAGAGCGAGTTGGAGCTCCAGGGCTTGGATCAACAGGCCAAACTAATCATCGAACGGATCCAAACGGTGGCAGCCAGACTGGAAGAGGATAACGCCTTGCTGGTGGAAAAGCTCCGAGAAGCCATCAAATAGGTAGCTAGCTCTCATACTGTTTGTTGGGTAGAAAGAATCTTCTTTTGGTTTTCTGTTGAATGTCACCCACTCTCTCTAGTGGGAAGCATATGCTACCTTTATGCTTGTCCGTCATGTGTGGAAACAGACCACTGCAAGATATGACCAGACATGCGAGGTGTTGTCAGCATTGTCACAAATACTTGAATTTTTCGTGCAAAACTTACCACACTGCACATGTATAGAACATGACAAACTCTGGAAATTGCTTCAGTGAAATTTTGAGTCATGCTTGGAGAGTAAACCATTGCATGGATTTGAAACCCGTGTAAGCTAAGGATTGAGCTGTAGAATGTATGCCAGAGAACAATCCGTGCATGCACTTACAATTGGTGTAAGTTATGTACGTTAATGTACGCTAGAGACTAAACCGTTGCATGCAATTGAAATTGATGTTAGCTAAGGTTTAAGTAACAAGAACGTAAGTCATTGCATGCAGTTGAAGCCAGTGTAAGCTCAGCCTTGATTGGTAAATTTTTTGAATTCTTAACAAGGGATTTAAGGCACTTCATTTTGTAGCCCCATCAATGTAAAGTAAATGAGATTGAGACTTGTGCCCTCATGTAAAATTGCCTCACTTTGACAAAGACACTTGATGGAGTGGCTTACCCTACACATTAAGTAGTCGTTATCTTGGATCACTATTAATTTTTGATGCGCACAAAGCCTATCACATGTACATCTTTTTAAAATGTGAACTTGTCAAAAACCTGTCACATGTATATATTTGAAGATTTGAACTCATAAAAAACAATCACTATTGGGATAGGCTCCCATACTGTTGCAAAAATAAAGTGGATAAGAATAGAGTACGGTATACTGCTTTCGAGAAAAAACAGGCAAAACAATACCCGCAACATGGTTGAAAGTCACCTCATGACAGACATGCCTCAATTATCCAGCCATGAAGTTACGTACTAAATTTCTAGAGTGTAGAAACTTCATTATTGTGTGAGGTTGTTATCAAGATTGTTACAAAGTTGTAGGCTTTGGACAATGAATTGTGTACTTGTCTGTCTTTGAAACAATTACCATGTTCTATAGCATCATGATTATCCCTCCTTATTATGACATGTTTGGAAAGCCTTACCTTCAAGGTCGCAGGCATGGATTACGTTAGTCACATAAATGACTTGTCACATATGTATTGCTTGAAACAATAATATTGTCATATTATGAAGTGTCATTGTATGAAGGATATTAGACTGTTTGAAAGTGAAGTGCAGCGTTTTCTTTTTTGACTACATTTCGCCAGATTTCTCTACAAATTATGGTATTTTTATTTTTTTAAGGAAAAAAATGAGAAAATTTTGAATTTTTTTGTCAGATTTTCTCTTTATTTTTTGTGAAGATAGCCAGATTTTGTGAAGAAAACTACCGAAATATGAAGAAATTCCATCAAAATATGATTGTAAGCTTAAGATTTTGCCAAACATTCTTTCCCAGTTAACCCTTAAACGTCAAGGTAAGCCCCATGGGCTTATTTAAAAGAGAATAATCAAGAAAAAAGTAGATTTTCTCAACCAAATCAAGCGTGGATTGGTGCGTTGGAAAGCTACTGAAAAAGCGATCTAGATTGCAAATTTGCGCCTCATTTTAGAGATTGTGGAATCGTTGGTAAGCAATCAAAGTTATGAAATTGAACAAGTTTTTGAGGTTGGGGCAACTGAGATGCTGCAGTGCTACAGTGCTGGCCAGCAGTGTCCCGCAGAGCAGTTTTTTTCGTTTTTGCATTTTTTTCGTTTTTTTTTTTTTTTTTCTCTCCGAAAATTTAAATGCCTTCCGGGCTGCCCCGCCCAGGCCCTCTTGACGTTTAAGGGTTAAGCTTCAAGAAAGAAAAACAGGAAAAACACTGGTGAGGTGTTTTAAAGCTTGTGTACAGTACTTGACAACCCATGTGGTGTGTCAAGTGAGATAGTGATGATGAGGAAAGGAAATTAATTATCTGGGGACAAAAAATGTCATTCTGGTCCAATGAATGCAATGTCTTCTTTGCTGATGCCAATAAACAACAAGAGATGTGACTCTCAAGGGAACAAAACTTTGGATCAGGGTTTTTTTTTTGGGGGGTTTTTGGGTCATTTGATTTTAGGTTACAAAGCCTAAAATGTTGAATGAGGTGGCTTTTTGGCCCCTTACTTTTAATTTTTTAATTTGAAAAAATTGGTGACAAATTTTTGTTTTTTCATACATCCTAATTTTTTCATCTAACTTATTGGCCTTTCGCAAAACCCTTCATAAATCGTGTCTTTTCCATTCAACATCTTGACCTTTTTCATTCATTCTAGCTCGTGTGGCTCATGAAGTCCCATTCTAGCTTGCAACGGACACGTGCCACTGACTTGTTGGCTACATGAGATGCCATTTTGCTCATTATGTTCCCATATGGTGATTTTTCCGGTGGATTTCTAAAGCAAATTGACTTTAATATAATAATAATAATAATAATAATAATAATAATAATAATGATAATGATGATGATGATAAAAACCTGCTTTGGATTGATTTGTCCATAAGCCAATGTCTGTGTTTCTTCTTTTCCTTTTTATAAACTGTTTTTTTGGGGTAGAAAAATGTTAGCATTCAAAGTGAGCAACAGTCACATATGTTGCGGTGTTGTGTTCGTGGATTGGTGAAGTACAGACAATGAAATGGACATCTTACTCACTGCTTATGGTTGTCGTTTGTCAATCATGAAAATGTTATCCAACTCTCTACTTATGAGACAAGTGGCCCTCAGTAGGACAAGTATGTACCCGCCTTTCTAGTTGTCCAAAGAGTGAGACCCGTTGCATTAAGTCCAATTTTTGACTTGAGTTGGAGCGCACACAATTTCAGTTGCTCTTTTGTTTTGTGCTTTCCCATACATGTACGGGATGAACTCCCATCAATCTCCACTAGTGTTAACCCCTGAAGGAGGTTGTCTCTGTTCATACGGTGCGCATATAGGGAAGAACATTCGCATACAAGGAAGAACATTCGCATACGAGGAAGAATATTCGCATACGAGGAAGAATATTCGCATACAAGGAAGAATATTTGCATACAAGGAAGAATATTCGCATACAGGTGGCGTTTATTGTAGCATAACGTGTCCTATGGGGTCAAAAAAATTGTCAACCTTGTAAGAACTACAAGACACATTGCTATAATTTTTTTGATTTTTTAAATTATTTTTTAACGGAAGATCGTGAAAGAATCTCTTGTACAAATGTGGTAGTGAGAAACAATAGAGCACATTGAGGTTGTTGCATACTTTAGGGGTTAATTTTTGACGACACCAAGTCTGGTGCATGTACTTCTTTTAAGATGTGGATTCGTTAAAAACCTGTCATATGTATATCTACCAAGATTTGAACCTGTCAAAAACAATCCCTAATCCTTTAGCGCACCAGCATCCGTATATTGAATGACGAACAGATTAAAGTTGTTCGAATCTCATCCAGATTGGACATTTTTCATCTACCAAAATTACCCTTGGTTCTTGAGCAAGTTGACTATGCTTTGAACGGTTTGGATCTTCAAAATATGTTATTATGATTTTTAGAAAAATAACACAATCGGTTTATGTCAAGTTTCATTCTTAGTTCAAAAAGTGAGACCTCAAACATGATTTTTCAAAATAAGTAAAATCAAATAATGGAAACCATACCATCTCGTAGCGCATGTTACCCAATTTCATTACAATTTTTTGAAATTTTTTTGTGTTAATTTGGGATTTTAAATTGAATTTCAAGAGAAAACCTTTAAGAATAGATAATAAATAAATTAAAAATAATAAATAATATGATAAATCCAACCGTACAGATGTGATCTTCACATTGACATTTACAACTTCGCTTTGTACATCAACTCCATTTTTGGTTTTCATCAAATATTTAATAACGCTTCTTTGAAAACAGTGTTGAATCGGGACGTTCAAGGGCTAATCATCACCATTTTTGTGTGTGTGAACTTTCCTTTGTCCTTTTCAATTAGAGCCAATATCAACAGCGGGATTTTTCTTTTTCTTTTAACAATTTTATTTTTGAAAACAATTGATTCAATAGTAGATTTTAGAATAGTTTAGGAAGAAAATGAAATATTGAAAATAGTGCATTCAATGTTGCGAGCTTCAAATATTGAAACTGAAAAATCTATAAGAGGGGACATATTGATGGTACTTTTAAACCCTGTCTTTTCTCAAATTTTTAATGAAGATAAGTTTTAAAACTTGTAGATGAATTTCCAATCACAAAATATGAAGATGAGTTTCCAACATTGCATATTGTTGTACACTTCTTTGAGGTGCCAATCTTCAACATTGGAAGTCATTAACCCCTAACTGTCCCGGCGTCCATATTTTGGACATTTTTTGGGTTTCTTTCACTTTTGAAGAGCTTGAACTTTTCATATAGTGTTTGATTTCAATAAAATTTTGGGACAAACCCCCCACATCATGTTTAGTTTGAGTGGTAAAAATTTCATATCAATCCAAGATGTATTGAGTTTTTGGGAATCGTTTGAAAATAAGGGATCTTTTTTTCGGACAGATTTTGTGCATTTTGATGGCTGCAGCTTCGGGGGCTTGTATCTCCTTCATCCAATGTCCAATATCAATAAAATAATTCGGGTTGTATTTCCCTTGAAGTCTAGTTATCATGGTAAAATTTTCATGTCAATCCATGTTGTTCTGAATGTTTGGGAGTCATTTTAGTGCACGGGTCTATTTTGGACACTTTTTGCTTTTTGGGTTAAATGGGGCACTTTGCGGACTACTTTTTGACATCGGAAGGCCATTTTAGGACACATCAAAAAAAAATCATGAGCTTTTTTTGGTACCAACATGTTTATATGATGATTTTGAAGCATTTTATAGGTTAAAGTTTTTTCATTTGAGTATCTTTGAAAACAAATTTCACCTCTAATGTGTTGCTAGGAAAATTCCAGCATCCTTTATTCACACTAAAACATTATGATCTTGCAATCTATGTGCCCAAATGACTTCAAATTTGATCCACATCATCTGCAAACATGTATACTACAATATTGTACAGTTGAGATTTAGACCTATAACACATCATTTAGACCTACATTTAGACCTACATTTAGACCTACAACACATCAAAAGCAATGATGTTTTTAAGCCCAAAAAAGCTAGGGACAGTTAGGGATTAAAGAGCGCGAGTATGCCACATGGAAAATGATGAGAACCTCGAATGATGGAAGTGGCTACTCGAAACCTATTGATACATGTGCACAAACTAGCACCCATCAATATTTACAATTAAATTTTCAGCAAAGTTTTTGGTTACGTAGTTTGAGTGGCTATGAGTTCCCTCACAATTTATTAAATAAAACCCCATTCGAGCCGTGTCTGAGTTGGTGTAATCATAGAAGTGCTCGACCAATGTGCACCATTCAGCTCTCCAAACGACAATTTTTCTGCATCACTGTTTTTGTGTCATTTGGAGCCTCAATTACACAATATTTATAAACCTATTTGAGCGGTGCCCGAGTAGGTGTCATCATAGACAAGTTCTCGATGTGTATTCACCTACTCCGCCAAATAAAAGGATGTCATCAATAGTTTGACAGCGATTGTCATATGTTGGAGATATGTTGTGTGTGGACGGTGGAAAAGATCAGAAATGCAAACGGCACGATTGCTATTTCCTGCCATGAGGACCATGGTACAGTACCTCTTGTAAGGAAGTTGTACTACTCTTCATAGTGATGTCCTTTCCTTGAAGTCCAAAAAAACCAATAATTTTTTTGCAAAGTTGTGTCGTTTTTTCTTTGGCCGGGTGTCAAAAAGAAAATCCAAGTACGAAATTGAGTCTGTGTCAGGCTGACAGTGTAAGATGGCCCATAAAAGAAGAACCATTATAATAAATTTTCTCATCTAAAAGCAAATGAATGCTTATTAGAGCAGGGTTTTGCAAGAAGCCCGCCATGTGCAAGGCATGACAAGCAAAGATATCCATGGCGGGCGGGGTGTCTTGTAACAGATCAACTTAACATTCAGAAGCCTTCATTGGCTCTGCCTTGCTCTTGAGGAGAATGTGCAGCATATTTTGCATTATCATCCAAGAACAATTAGTAGCTACCCATGTTTTCTTACATATGGAGGTTTTGGAAAACTAGAAGGGAAGGTAACCATGCATGGTCTTTGTTGACACATCCCAAAATGTCCCTCGTTTTTAAAGAGAGCAACATTCTAAGTAATAATACTTTAAACCCAAGAATGTTATGGTGCATGGCTAACCAATAGGAAATGGGCAACTTGAATTAAAGAATTCTTTGAACAGTGCACCACTTCTTTTGTCCCTCCATTGACAATGGTTTATGACCTTCCTGCTTCCTTCCCCATCTTCCCCACTCTTTGAAAAATGAAAAATAAAGGGTTGCACTTAATGCACTACATGGATAGAAATCACAAGATACACTACAAATCACATGATGGATGAAAAGGCAGTGGCTGAATGCTACTGAATGTTATAATGTGAATTTCAATAGCTTCAAATTACCCCATGTGTGATAAACAGTCCCATGCAGATTATATGAGGGCCTTGAGGGAGGAAAAGAAAATTAAAACTGTTCTGTGATGGCCTACAGACAGCATCTTCTTGCTCTAGTCATATTCTTGCTTTTGTATTAGTTGACAAACTCCGGACTAATGCAGTTGAAAAGAGTTCGGCAAACTGCTTCTGGGTTTTCACCGAGCCTGCCACCTGGGTTCCCATTTTTGCACCCAGGGCTTACCCTACAGTAGTAGGAACATTGCCCACCTAGACTAGAGAAGCATGTTAAAAAGATCCACAACTACATTACCTAAATCGTTGTGCAAAATTGTAGGGAAGGATTTAAAGAGAGTTAAATTGATAATATGACTTCTCTTTATGATCTTTCGCACATCCATCCCAATAGACTTCTTTTTGTTCAAATTGATTTGTGTTTTGAAATGCATCTCGTTGACTCCAGTGATATATAAAAAGACCTTGTTTTCATTGAAATTCATGGATTGAGCTTAATCTCGTGATCAAAGAAGGAATATATCGACTGTGATGCAAAGCTATGGATTAAGTGAGTGTAGAGGGAGTATTTTGATTGCCGGAAAGTGTATAAATGATCAAAGTCCATGACAATAAGCCATTATCAGCATGATCAAAATCCATGATCCGAATGAACAAAATCCATAGATTAAGTTGCGAACATTGTTTACAATGCCATGAAGTACTTGTCAAACGCGGGTGAAGCTCAATTGCTCGCAGTGAATGAGTACAATTAGAAATCGTGGTTTTATTTTGGGACATAATTTAACCCCTAAACGTCCAACCGTACAGAAACATGACGATGTACAGAATCAAACACAATTTTCTCATCCATCATTGACTTTTTGCAGTGTGAATTTTTTACTATATATTTTATGGGAAGTTAACTTATGCATGTGTGATTCAATTAGAAAAGGGATTATTTGTGAATTTTTATGCCTCATTTCATGTTGTAATGATTCACCCAAAATTTCAAAGTTTTTAGTGTAAAAGTGCTCTTAAAAAAGTCAACTCATCAAATTAAGCACCCAAATAATCTCCAAAAATCACTACACTTAGAGTATTACATTTCAACCAATCACAAAAAAATTCATCCGTAGATTGTCAATATCTTATTCGTAATTGAATTATAAAATAATTTTGAATTTCACGTTTCAAATTTCATACAAAATTATTGGTAATAGCAATCATAGATCTAACCGTATGGATAGAATCTAAAATTCATAATGTACAACTTTTATTCATATATCAAGTTCAAAATATCCCTCTTAGTTACATTTTGTAAGACATTTTTGAAATTCTCCAAATCTCGAGAGGCGTGAGGACATTTAGGAGTTAACCTTTAAACGTCTAGAGGGCCTGGGTGGGGAAAAAAAACAAAAAAAATGAAAAAATGGCTCTGCTGGCCAGCATTGTTGTGGCACTGTAGCACTTTTCAAGGAACGACCTTTGCTGCCCCAACCTCAACTCATGTTGATTTTTATAACTTTGATTGCTTGCCAATGACTCTACAATCTGCCAAATGAGGGGCAAATTTGCAATTTAGATCGCTTTTTCAGTAGCTTTTCAACACACCAATCCTTGCTTCATTTGGTTGAGAAAATCTACTTTTTCTGAATTGTTCCTTTATAAAAAACCCCTGGGGCTTTTTTGACGTTTAAGGGTTAACCCCTAACCGCCCAACCATACATATTTTGCATGATATATGGATTTGAAGTCCGTTTTTTCATCCATCATGTACTTTTTGCAGTGTGGATTTTTTATTGAAACTTTTATGGGAAGTTAGCTCTGTGCATGTGTGATCCGATTAGAAAGGGGACGATTTGTGAAATTTTTATGCCTCATTTCATGTTGTAGTGTTCTACCCAAAATTTCGAAGATTTTAGTCTAAAAGTGCTCTTGAAAAAGTCAACTACTAAAATTAAGCCACCAAAAAATCTCCAAAAATCATCACACTTAGAGTATTACATTTCAACCCATCACAACAAATTTCATTATTAGATTGTCAAAATCTTATTTGTAATCATGTTACAAAAGAGTTTTAAATTTTAAGTTTTAAATTTTATATACAAATATTGGTGATAGCAATCGCAAATCTAACTGTATGGATAGAATCCTAAATGCATAATGTACAACTTTTATTCATTCATCAATTTAAAAATATCCCTCTTAGTTGCAATTTATAATGCCTCTTTGGAAAACTGCCAAATCTCAAAAGGGTGAGAACGTTTAGGGGTTAACCCCTAACTGCCTAAGTGTTCATTTTTTGGATGATGTATAGATTTCATCCAAATTTTCTCATCCGTCATGCACTTTTTGCAGTGTGGAATTTTTACAGTAGATTCTATGGGAATTTAGCTTCATGCATATGTGATCTGATTAGAAAGGGAATTGTGAATTTGTGAAATTTTTATGCCTCATTTCATGTTGTAGTGATTCACCCAAAATTTTGAAGATTTCAGTGTAAAAGTGCTCTAAAAAAAAGTCAACTCATAAAATTAAGCAATCAAAAAATCTCCAAAAATCACTACACTTAGAGTATTACATTTCAACCAATCACAAAAAATTTCATCCGTAGATTGTCAATATCTTATTCGTAATTGAATTATAAAATAATTTTGAATTTCACGTTTCAAATTTCATACAAAATTATTGGTAATAGCAATCATAGATCTAACCGTATGGATAGAATCTAAAATTCATAATGTACAACTTTTATTCATATATCAAGTTCAAAATATCCCTCTAGGTTGCATTATATAATGCATCTTTGCAAAACTGCCAAATTTGAAGAAGGCTCTAGGCATTTAGGGGTCAAGTGGATATCATGGTCTTTTTGAGGGACGGAAGGAGTACTGTACATTGGTTACAAAGGGGTGATATGAAAGAATTATCTAAGTGTAGGCCCAATTTCTCCCCCAAATTTAGCATGATTTGGATTAAAGCCCAAAGAGGACTCTGACAACGAAGCGAATATACCGTGACCGTTAGTTACAACATCCAACGTCCTTCAATAATGGGGATAGTCCAGGATTTTCTACGCCTATCACAGTTCTCTACAGTCCACGAGGGCGAAAAAATACGTACATTTTCTAGGGAGAGAAATTTAGCCTGACTAGTAAGTAGGGCATTAGTAACATCGGCAGACAAATGTCAGTGTGACAACTGATGACGCCATTACTGTAGTCAGTTGATTCATCAGTAACTTATCGTCAGCCTGACAAATGTCAGTAAGACAACTGATGACGTCGTGAATTGAGGAGCATTTTTTTCTTGCTGCCCTGGTGCCCAGATGACAACCTGGCTGCCCGTGGAGGTAATACGTGGATGATAAATGGATCTGGGCGTTTTCATCCACAGTCACCCCGTGCTGGAATCAGTGGCCTTCTTTGAGGGCTTTCTTCGGGATCGAGAAAACAGAATGTGAATATTCCCTATTTTTATTATTTTTATTTTTATTTTTATTATTTTCCCATTGCTCGGCAGCTCCTCTGGAAACACAGCCAAAAGGTTGGGAATAACTTAATCGTTTTAGAAGATATTGGGACTTCCCATCATGAGTGTGAGTGCCTGCAGGATTATATTCTAAACTCCCTTTTTGAAAATCAGGGCCCCATGATCGTGCATGATCATTGGACATTTGTGCCCATTTGTTCCATTCTTATATCATCTCCAGGGTTTCAATAATCATTTCTTACCAAAGCTTTCATCCTAATACTTTTGAAGTTTGTGAAGACTGTGATGTGAAAGAATGCCACATTTGCACTCAATGAAAAGTGCATATCAAGTGATGGTTGAGTGGGTCATAAACCAACACTTTAACCCCTAAGGGTCCCTAGCTTTTTTGGCTTAAAATCATCATCGCTTTTGATGTGTTATAGGTCTAAATGTAAATGAGGTATAGAAATCTCAACCGTACAATCTTGTAACATACATGTTGTAGATCATGTGGATCAATTTTGGGGTCATTTGGCCATATAGATTGCAAGATCATAGTGTTTTAGTGCTAAAAAAGGATGCTGAAATTTTCCTAACAACATAGATAGAGGTGAAATTCGTTTTCAAAATTACTCAAATGAAAAAACTTTCAACTATAAAGTAGTTCAAAATCAACATATAAACACATTGGTACCAAAAAAGCCTCTTGAAAAAATTTAATGTGCCCTAAAATAGCCTTGCAATGTCAAAAAGTAGCCCGAAAAGTGACCCATTTGAACCAAAAAGCAAAAAGTGTCCAAACTAGACCCGTGCACTAAAATGACTCCCAAACATTCATAACAATGTGGATTGACTTGAAAATTTTACCATGATAACTAGACTTCAAGGGGAATTCAACCCAACAAGTTTTATTGAAAATGGACATGGGATGAAGGAGATACAAGCCCCCGAAGTTGCTATCATCAAAATTCACATAACTGTCCAAAAAAAGATACCTACTTTCAAATGATCACCAAAAATTCAATTCATCTTGGATTGATCTGAAATTTTTACCACACATTCCATACATCAGAGTTATCCGTAAAATAAAGGGTTGATTAGGCCTTAGTTTGACTAAAATTTGGAGAAACGAAAACTATTGAGAGAAGTTCTACGAAATCAAAAGAATGGATGAGTGGGGACGGTCTAGGTATATATAGCGAGAATCTATTGTCAGAAAAGGGGCTAGCAATGACCTTCTTCATGTGTGAAGGTGAATAATAGAAACTTGTCTGAGAAGTTTTTTAGCACCGATTTTGGTGCTTTCAAAGTTTGCGTCCACAGTTTTCTTTTTAGTGCCCGACACATGTTCTTTTTTGAGGATTAATGTCACTATTCACTCAAACTACAGTCCACTCACCCACTTTTGACGGACTTTACGGATAACTCTATCATGCGGGGAGTTTTTTCAAAATTTCAGAAAAATCAAACACGTTTTGCAAAAGTTACAGCTCTTCGAAGGTGAATGTCCCTCAAAAACGTCCAAAATATGGACGCCGGGACGCTTAGGGGTTAAGCATTGCAGTAATCTGAGGTGCAATGTGATAATTAGAATGAATTAGCAAATTGGTTCTAAATGTACCCCAAGTTCAATCATAATTTTTGAAGTTATATTGGATAAGTTATGAATTTTCAAAGTCAAAGGTCTAGGTTGTTTATTTATGACATTAGACTTGAGTTGACATTGACAGTGAATATGCCTTGAAGGATCATAAAATAACTTTGAATAAACATAGTTCCTACCAATGAGGTGCCTCCAAGTAATGCTTCAAAATCAACAATCACTAAACTATTTTAGTGATTGTTAGTTTTTGGCACAGTGAAGTGCCATTCATGAAATAATTATAAAAATCAGCTTATGGTCGGCATCGGTTGTCGGCCCACTCACCTTAATGGCATTGATGAATTAGTTGTTTTCATGTGTTTACAACTTGTCACATAGATAGAAACTCCGGACCTCTTTCAAGGCCGGTGTGAATAGAGTGTCTGTTCGTCTTGACAATGAGCCAATGCCCACCGGACAAAAGGCCACCGGTGCAAGACTACTCTCCCCTTCCGAGAATAGACACTTTAGTGACCAGTAACTAGTACGAGTAACAAATAACAACCTTAAACGAGTGTTAAATTCAGCTAGGGTAGAATTTGAAATTTGTTTTGTTGGTGGTCGCCAAGTCATGGTTCCTAGGTTGGTTGGTGAAGGACGTTGTATTACATTTATATGGTCCAGGTTCGATTCCCGTTGAGTCTGTCTGAGCAGTATTGTGATATTCATGATTTGGTGTTGCTAGTGAGTTATCATAGGCAAGAAAGTTGTAACAACCAACCGGTCCCGTCCCACCTTCCTGAGACAAGTGTTTATGTTGAGCTAATCAAAAAAATACAAAAAGAAATAAGTAGTGGTCTTAACCATTGCCCCCCTTTTCATGCTCATTTATTCCTTAAGTTTTATTCTATTGGTAGTGGTTGGTTATTTTCTATTTTTCTTTTATGTAATATAATTGATCCAGCATGATGTATAGCGACGGTGTTTATTTCTTTGAATGTGTGTTTAATAGAGGTTTCTAGTAGTTTGAATTTTGTTTCAAGGAGTTTCATTGAGGGCGTATGCATTGTTCCTCTAGCTCATGCCGTGATGACTATAAGTGGGTCTACTTTCCAGCCACAATTTGGCACATGTGGAAGTTGTTTAATAAGATGTATACACACTCCAAAGGATGGGAAATTTCAAAGTGTGTCATTATAGAGGGTTGAGTTAATTGAGTTATCTGTAAAGGCTTTACACGGCAGCTTGTTTGTTGCACGGTGTTTTTACTCTTCAAATAAGATTCATTGCTATTGTCAGTCACAAGCAATCAATCGCCTTGTTTTGGGAGAACATGAGGTTGGTGTGGGGGCACTTGGAGACTCCTCCATAGCAACTCAAGTGTGGCTTGGGGAGTTTCTTTAACATTGGGAAAGTATGAGGTTCGAATCTCTCTGGCATCATAGAGTGCGATGATTGGTCTGCAAAAACGAAGACAAAACTTGTTTTTGCCACCTTTAAAATTCAAAAAGCAATAATGCTTTGTTTTTCTTCTTTTAGTAATGTTTTGCTAGACTTTGCATTTAAATTTAATGAATGGGGGGAATCAAAATTGACCAATCGAAATTGACACTTGATTGGTTGAATTTCAAAACTTCAAGATTCTCTTTTTAAAATTCTAGTGACGACCTTAGGTTGAAGCTAGTTTAGTTGAATCTTGGTGACTATAGGTTCTATTTGTGAATTCCCAACGCTTATAAGGTATGTAAGCGAGTCGGCGAGCTGTCCATTGAGAGTTCTAGGGTAGGGTTTTTTTGGTTTTTATGATGTAACTTTTTTATGATGTAACCTAACCTTTCACATCCTTGGATGGTCTTCCCATGACTATTTCATTCTGTCATGGAAGACCGTCATGTGAAGTAACCTAGTATTTCACTTTCATTTTCATGACCTTTCATATCATCACTAGTCAAGCGGAGAGAAGCAAAGCGCTAATATCTTATTTTAAAAGTGACACATGTCATATCTTAATTGGTTCAAGAATATTGAACAGATATAACAACCGATGTATCTAAAGCCCATAATTGAACGATTTCAAAATCGAAGGAGATTATTCATGGTTTCTCTTCAAACCTTTGATTGAGTATACAATATAGAGAAAAGTTTCATTACTACTAGACGCCATAAGTTTTTAGCACAAAATTCAAGAGACATGTATGTAATTTAGTATGTGCCTTGGCTAGGTGAACTATTATTATACCTCCAATATACTGACTTTATTCAAGTTGATGGGGATTATTCTTCTTCTTCAGGCTTTCAGTACAGAAATCATGGATTCCCAAACACCTCAGCTGCCCATGCCTGGCAGGATGCAATTCTGTTACTGATCCAAATGCGTCCACATGTGATGAAATATGCCAAAGAGTGAGGATAAGGCTCACGGAAAACACCCATGCAGTGAGCCGGAATGAAAAGCATGGGCCTCTAACATCTGTTATTAGATGATGATTGTGTGTGTTCTTTGAGTTTTAATTTTTTTAATTGGCTCTGGACCCAAGGGTAGGAGACATTAGAGTTCATCCGAAAACAGAAACTGGTTTTCAAGTGGACTTCAAGTGGACTTCTCTTCGTATAATTATAATTTCTGACAATTATTGTTCATGAACACAACTGAACTTCTGACGGCCGCTTCACACTATGGCTGTCCAAGTGGAGAGGCCTCTAGTGTGAAGGGTCAAGAGGTCGAATTCTTGGTTTTTTGCAATCCGATTGGTGGAAATCGACGGCCTCTCGACCTTCGGCCATAGTGTGAAGCGGTCCTAAGGTTGGATATCCTAAAACCACCAACTTAAGAAATATGACCTCATTTTAACAAGGTTATTTATGAGATATATTTTTCATTCATTTGGAAGAAGATTTCTCACGGAATGCAAAAAATTTCGCAATTTTATTCCCAATATTCATATTGATACAAATTTTCGAAGTGAAAAGAACTTCCTGACCTAAATCAGACATCTAGGTTTCCCCATGACCACACCATGTGGTATTAAATTTCACTCATAATGATACCCAAAACCACCAACTACTTCTTTGCAATGCTTGGCATGCCATTGATTTACTTGAATAGTGAAATTGGTGGTTTTGAGTCTCAACTGTGGTGGCCCCAAAGAAACTCTACATGTCATAGTTAGGTGATGGTTTTAGGACATCCAACCTTAATAATCATACCGCTAGCCCAAAGAGCACCTTGGAGAAGAGTTTATAAATGCCTCAACAAGCTACATCTAATAATATCTTGCCCAAAGACATAAAATCGATCACAGGAGCAACCCTCACCAATCTCAACTTGGAGGATCTCATTCTTCCTAGTTGCCAAATATCATCGTGAATGAAGAGTTTATCAATGCGTCAACAAGGTACATCTACAATGAAGTGAGAAAGTTTGAGTATGTTCTTTTGTAAATGCATTAGTATAGTGTAACACGCGCATAGAGCCTTGCACCACATATATTTTGAAAGAAGAAATTTTGCAATTTTTTGAAAGTATAGGTCTTGCATGTTTAATATAAATGAAACATGTAGAAATTATACAATTTCAATGTGTTATACATACATACATACATACATACACACATATACATACGTTAAAAATTGGAGGTCACGCACCAGTTTGCGACCCTACTCTATAAAGGACATGCCATTGTGCATTGTACAAAGCGCTCTGTACTTTAAAATCTTCAATCCTTTTAGGTTTTCAATTTCTTTAGTTTCTAAGTTTTATAGTGTCTAACCTTGAGAAATGTGAGTAGTCCTAACCACTAATCTTGTGTCCTATGGGCATCAAATCAAGGGTGGGTCGAACAAATACTTTATTCGCGTTGGCTTTGAATGAAGTCCAGAGTTCTTCTATCTATCTCCATATGCATACACACATACACAATATACGGCTATCTTCTTCCACGTAAAACATGCCAAAAATGGATTAGTTTCTATCTCTCGCCAAATGTATGAGATGACAAGGTACTAAAATTTTCTTCTACAATGCAAAGAATAAAGTATCTAGTTTGTTTTTAAAAAACATGTCACACTACACCTACAATACAACCACATTAGTATAGGTGAAGGGCAGGGTTGGTTAAGAAACATTCCAATAATTATACCAATTTTTTTGAAGAATGATTCTTCGAATGTTTTTTGCATGGTGAAAAAGAGAACCTTAAAGAATATTCACAAACTTTCCATACCGGTATGCATAACCTTATTTTTTCAGTCTTTTTTAATAAATATTCCGCATGATCCTGCGGGCGCTCCACCTAAGGTATGAAATACGCTACAAAGCCAAAGATGCTAGTTATGAACAGAGGGGTTCCATGATGATTGTGGTGTGGGCCTGGTGGTGGCTGTTCTCATGAATTTTTGTTACTGCAGGATTCGAGAGTAGGGCATCTGTTATGTAACAGCCATGCCAGCTGGATGAGCAAAGGCCATGTGTCTGCTATGGCCCAAAACATTCATAGGAGGGACCCTGCACATGACATTCCCAAAAAATGCTTGAGGTGGCTGGAGGCCATCAAATACATATAGTCTTAATTTTGGAGGACCCCGCCTTCTTTTGCAATCTAATGAAGCGTACGTGTCACCGTATAATCTTGACCATGTCAATGTGACAGTGGACCCAGTTTTGTTACATACTTGTTTTCAACCATGTACAAAGTACAATGTGCACGCATGCTCCCCACAAAAGGTTGCACATGAAAATACTCCCTTGGTTCCGAAATGAAAAGTAGCTTTGGAACAAAGGGAGTACGTGTTGGGCCAACCTTGTTTTTAATGAAATATTTCAAGCACGCAGTGTTTTAACGAATTCATCAAACCAAGGTTGCTTGTGCAGCACTTGGAACCATGGTTTAATCTGGAATAATAATAAGCTTATCATGATAGCGTATGAACCAAGTGCGGAAGCTTCAAGGTGACCACACACATTCCCCACACACATTCCATGATTGGCATCATGATCCCACCAGATTTTTAATTTTTAGTTTAACAAATTAAACAAGAAGGTGACCTGGACAGCTTCTCAAATGTGCTTCGCCAGGTGGTACTGGATGACTGTGCTTTTAATGAAAAAGTATTAAAGTTTTTCACAAGAATCATTTTGGGGAAAGCGGCCTAGTTTGCAGACACTAAATGAACTTCATCAGCAACTCATTCATAACTGTCCAAATAATAAGCGGCATCATGCTCACCTCAGGTCCGTCGGCAGATTGGAATAAATGGTAGATTTGACCGGTTCTCAAATGTACTCCAGTTGTTCATTTGAGACTCTCCAAAAATCAATGCCCATTGTACAGTACTGGCTGGCGACGAACCCAAAAAGAGAGAGGAAACTTGGGTCTGAAGTCTGAAGTTTGGGCTTGAACTGACAAAGAATATGCCAAGGGTTTCTCCGGATCTTCACCGTAGCACGGAACCTGCACTTTTTCTCCCTGCCCGTGCTCCTACTGCCCGCCAACCATTCTTTCTTGGGAACCAAGAGTTAGAACGGAGCCAGCGAACGGCTAGCAGTAGATGAAGTTATGGATGGGGATTTTTTATTTTTTATTTTTTATTTTTATTTTTATTTTTGTTTTTTGAGGATGGGGATATTTTGGTTGCGACATAAATTGTAAAATACCCAAGCAACACAAAAATTGACAGCAAGGCTGAGAGAACAGTGGAGTGTTGTCCTTGCTTTCCTCATCAGTTTTTTTTTTTTTTTTTTTTTTTTCCCTCTTCCCTGCCCCCGCCAGTCACGCCTATAATTATCCCATCCGCCTGCAGGGCAGCTGTATTTCCTCTGAACCTTCTAGCAGCTCTCACACCGTCCTGCTCAGCTCATGAGCTCGCAACTCCCATCTCTCACATAGTTATCACGTTTGATGCCTTCACTCTGATGCTTTGTGCTCATTCCGAATCCTCCTTTTTGTTGCTTGCTAAATCTCAGGCTGTGGGGTCTAGATCTCCGCATCACCGAAGCTTCGGTCACTCTGTGTTTTTGAGGCTTGTGCACGTTGGAGTATAAACAACTGGGTGCAAGCTGGGTAGAGCATTTTGAAAGCCAAGACCTTCTTGAGGAGAAGTGGTGTGCGCTGCAAGTTTCTTTAGGTAAAGAAATGGTGTTTCTTGTCACGGTATGAACAAGTTCTTGACCAGCGGAGAAGATTTTGGACCTCTTACCTCCCTTTCTTTCTGAGAGTGTTATATTTGGCTGGCGTGCATTCAAGAAAACGAGACAACACTTAAAGATGGATGTCTACAAGTCGAACTCCGGTGACCCTTGAGAGCCTCGCATCGTCTTCTTCTTCTTCACAACTGGTCAGTTGCGACACCCTCTCTCACCGAACTCTTTGCATTTGTCTATTTGGGTAGGGTAGACACGCATAAATCCGAGGTGTACATTTTCGGGGGTGTCGTGCACGCATTGTTGCTCTTGATATTCATTCAATCAGTACCAAGGTTTCTGCAACTTCGCGTTGAAGACAAGAGTATAGTCTTTCCAATTGAGCCTTTTTTTGCGTGTGTCCATAGTGTAGTGAACGTGGTGCTCTACAATGCGTATTACTGCAATGATTTAAGACCGTCATTTTTAACGACAGTTCAATTACTGCTGCGAAGCACTGTTGGATTATGCAGGAGTGAGCTAATTAGAGGTGTATTAGAATCAAGCGCTTAGTTTTACTCGACCGCCGTGAGAAGCTGACAACTTTTCCTTTAGATACCCAAACTGCCATGGCCGAAGTCGTTCCTTGGAGCCCACTTGATCAGCAGATCACGGACACGGTGCTCCAACACAAGAGTGAAGATTTGAAAGACCTGTACACGCTCGGACGCAAGTTGGGTGAGGGTCAATTCGGAATCACCTACCTATGCACGGAGAAGGCAACGGGTCTCAAATACGCATGCAAGTGCATCCCGAAGCGGAAGCTGATCTCTGAGGAGGAGATTGAGAATGTGGGCCGGGAGGTCGAGGTCATGTACCATCTGGCCGGGCACCCTAACGTGGTGGCCATCAAGGGCGCCTACGAGGACGAAACCATGGTCTACTTGGTGATGGAGCTTTGCGAGGGCGGGGAGCTTTTCGACCGCATCATCGAGCGCGGCACTTACACCGAAGCCAAAGCCGCTGATCTAACACGCACCATCGTGGGCGTCGTGGAGGCTTGTCACAACAGCGGCGTCGTGCACCGCGACTTGAAGCCCGAGAATTTCTTGTTCGTCTCCAAACACGAAGACTCTGTGCTCAAAGCTGCAGATTTCGGCTCGTCCCGGTTTTTTGAACCCGGGGACGTCTTCACAGAGATTGTTGGCAGCCCATTTTACGTCGCGCCGGAGGTTCTGGACCGGAACTATGGACCTGAAGCTGACATTTGGAGCGCTGGGGTCATTCTCTACATTTTGTTGAGCGGCGTGCCTCCGTTCTGGGCTGAAACTGTGCAAGGCATCTTTGAGGAGGTCATGAAAGGCGAGCCGCCCAGCTTTGCAGCAGACCCATGGCCTAACATCTCAGAAGGTGCCAAGGATCTCATTCGCAAGATGCTCAACCCAGACCCGCGAAAACGTTGCACAGCCTCTGAGGTTCTCAAGCATCCTTGGATTCGTGAAGATGGCGTTGCCCTGCACAAACCGATTGCGAATGTTCAGTTCCGGTTGAAGCAGTTTGCTGCAATGAACAAGCTGAAGAAACTCGCTATCCGAATCATCGCTGAGAAGCTGTCTGAGGAGGAGATTGCGGGTTTGAAAGAGATTTTCAGCGAGATGGACAGTGATCGCGACGGTGCGATTTCGTTCGAGGAGCTCAAAGAAGGGCTGCTGAAAGCGGGGACGACTCTGAAAGAAGCCGAGATTTTTGATCTCATGGACGCTGCTGATGTCGACCAGGATGGCATTATTGACTACGGGGAGTTTCTCGCTGCGACTCTGAGCTTGAATCATATCGAGCTGGAGGAGAATCTGTTCGCTGCGTTTCAGTACTTTGACAAGGATGGCAGTGGGCATATCACCATGGATGAGGTCCTTGCGGTTTGCCATGAATTTAACATGGAAGACGTGCGGATTGAAGATCTGATTCATGAAGTGGATGTGGATCATGATGGGACGATTGACTACAAGATGTTCGTTACCATGATGCGCAAGGGGAATGGTGGAGTCGGACATCAAACCTTGCGGTGCACTCTGGGTATTACCGACATCCTCACGCATGATTAATCCTAAACCTGTTATGATTTTGTACTTTTAGTTCCGGGCTTCACAATTTTGTTGAGCAGGAACATCACCGTATTACTGGGGTTCAGGGACACTGACCCACACAGTTGCTTAGTGAAAAAAGAAGAAAATTTTGACCATTACGTGGACGAGGAACACCGTTTCCAGATGATCCAGAAACTGGAAACCCTTGGTTCTGTTCACTACATAACCCTTGCAAGGGTGTGGTGCAAGAAGCTCACCCTCGAAACGAGTTGGATACTTTTTTTTTCTACACTCCAACTTGAGAGGTGACGGCTGTTTTTTTGTTGATACGCGAGAAGACGATGGTTCTGCTGCAAATTTTTCATCTTGCAGGCAGAAGAAGAGCAGCCGTGGTTACTTACTACGCGGATCATATGAATGTGCATAGAAGGAGAGTCATCATAGAATGGCATGCATAAGTTTATTATTGTTTTGCTGCGAGGGAGACGAATGCTAAGCAAGGATAGCAGCAGCTTCAGACCTCTTATTTGTCTGGCTCTTTCAGACGTAGCAAAGTTTTTCTGTGGGCAGGTAGTGTGAATTTTATTTGTGTGCAAGGTAGCTATCCCCACCTCCTAGATAGTGTTGTACAATAGGACCATAAATAGGACCATATATACCAGTTTGTATTTTGTGCAGGGTGGTCTTCTTTGACGAGATCCATATCCTGTTTTGTACCTACAAAAAAAAAACTAAATTTTGTTTACCAGCCTCATGGGGCTGAACTGCACATCTCTTTTTGCCATGAGCTAATTTTCAGTTGTCTGTACATCTGTTGCTCTATCAATTGCTAGTATATACCTAGTAAAGGTACTCAAGGTTCATTGCATAGTATATACCTATAACTCGAGTTCTTCCATTCTGTGCAACTTATACTACAGCTCTTTTCATCTGATACATTCCATTTTGTCTACACATTCAAGGTGGCAGGCATGGATTAGTTACAGAAATGACTGGTTACATGTATATTGCTTGAAACAATAATATCGTCATGTTATGTAGTGTCATTGTATGGAGGGTACACTGTAGCAAGTAGAAAAAGACCATCAAAGTGCTTAGAGCATCGAGAGCTCTGGTGCACATTCACCCACAATAGGTTAGGTAAAGGACACTGCTGTTTTGATCAAGTTGAGAAATTCAGTTGAGTTTGTAAACTCAACCTCGTGTGCACGGGCAGTGTCAAAAGGACTATCATCGGGGTAGTTTAACAACTAAAGGAGGTTGCCCTTGTTCATACGGTGTGCATATAGGGAAGAGCATTTGCATATATGTGGCTTTTACTGGAGCATAATGTATCCTATGGGGCCAATTTTTTTTGTGAGCCTTGTAAGAACTACAAGACAAGTTACTATTAAAGAATTAGAATTTTTTCTTGTGGAGAAAATGGTGAAAGAATTTCTTGTAAAAATGTGGTAGTGAGAAACGGTAAAGCACATTGAGGTTGTTGCATGCATTAGGGGGTTAAGAACACTTCAATCCTCGATTTTTGAACGCGTGATTTTAGGTGCACATCGTTTAGAGCCCAGGAGAAACACACATCATTGCTGTTGTTGTCATAAGTGTAAGCTGAAAAATCAACTAACTAAAATTACTTAAAGCATTCACACCCATGCACGCTAGAGCTGACTCGCTGAAATTATTCATTTACATTTGAAGAGCCCTTGCACTTACACTCCCCCATCCTTGCACGCCCCTCACACATCAAAAGTGCACATCAAATAATCAATGAACCAATCACAAGTAGAATGTGGATATATAGTTCACTATATAGTGATTTGAAGGGTCATTTCTTAACATGCTAGGATTGAGAGTCAAGAGGTATTTTTGAAGGGCCCTTGGCACTTTTCATCTACTTCTTGAGTGTGAGAGACTCTGGGAAGGTATGGGTGCATCAGGAATTTCCGACCCCACTGATTCTGCACTGATTCAGTGCGTTTATCGTAAAACACTGATTCCGCACGTCATACGTGCATTTAGAAGTGTCGTTACAGTACGGAAGTGACATGCATTACTAAGATGTCGATGCAGTGTCTTTTCCGTGATTATCAAAAAAGTATTGTTTCTGCACGGAAGTCGTGCTTGACGGAATCCGTGCGTTAATCGTGTATCTACTTCACATGACTGATAAGACACGGATAACGTGCAATTTTAGTTAATGCGAATTCAGTATCGTATACGTATCATATTAATGCCTTTTGTTATATTCGTGCGATTTCAGTATCTATTATAATGCAAATCATTGTCGTACGACATCCGTGTACAATATTTTAATATATTTTTTGGAATCTTTTGGAATATTTCAAAATATTTTATATTATTTTGGAATATTTTGGAATATTCCAAGAATATTCTTTAAATTATACTTCCGGTTTAATTTCCCAAAACATTTTTAGATCTACATTTATAGAGTTTAGAAGCAATACACATTAAAATTTCAAAGAGATAACATTTTATATTTTTAGAATTCAAATTTGGTATTATTGGTTATCATTGTACTTTTCATCATAGGAGCAAAAAAAAATAGCTCACAACCACCACGATTTTGGCAAAAAATAAAAAAATTCAAAAAATAATGAAAAAAATCTTAGATATAGAAAACGTCCTGCATAATCTAGTGCAAAAAAAAAATTGGAAAAAAAGTATTTTTCACATAGTTAAAAACATTCAAAGTCCGCTGAAAAAAAAAAAACAGCTCACAGCCCTGAATCCCTGATCTGCCATCACGATTTTGGCAAAAATTTTAAAAATTCAAAAAATTATGAAAAAAATCCTAGATATAGGAAATGTCCTGAATAATCTAGTGCAAAAAAAAAATTGGAAAAAAAGTTTTTTTCACATAGTTAAAAACATTCAAAGTCCGCTGGAAAAAGAAGTTCGATAATTACCAAAAGAGTTCCATTCTATGCATGAAGAGCTTGAGGTGGTTTGGTGGTTGGGAACTTGATTGGCAACCGGAAGGTTGAGAGTTCAAATCCCACCGTTGGCGATATAGAGCTTGGGAAGCCCAAGCTATGGTGGGCCCCACCGCATGTGCGGGCAATTTCCGTGTAATTGAAGTGGGTAGCGAGGAAAGTAATTATTTTATATTTTCTATTATTTTATTTTATTTTATATTTTTTAATAATATTATTTTGATCAAATTTAGATATAAAAAGAAAAGAAAATCTAGATATGGAAAAGATGATGTCGCACGAAAAACGCACTGAATCAGTGTAGTTTTAAAGACGATTAAAACACGACATTTGACAACTATAAACAGTGCTGAATTCATACGTTTTCAATGGATGTATCAATCGTGTCAAATCAGTACTATATCCGCTTGTACGAACATCGTGTCATATCAGTGTAGTTGCGATGAATGACGCAACGATGCGGAATCAGTGCGAAAATCGTACGAACCCTTGAAATATCGGAAATCGCACTGAATCAGTGCAGAATCAGTGGGGTCCGAAATTCCTGATGTGGCCATCAGAGGGAACCTTCACAGTTTGACCCCGGGGCCAAACTTGGGGTTGGGGGTAAAAGTGAGGGATTTTTACCCTGGGGCAGTTTTTTTTTGCCCCCATGCCGATCAAAAGCACCATGGTTTTACCCCAGTAAATCATGTTTTACTCTAGTAAAGGTTCCAGAAAGGGAGTCAAAGTTTGACCCCCAACTCCCAATCTACACATTTGGACACACTGCTAAATGGGGTAAAAAACTGAGGCCAAACCATCCACTTTTTACCCCGGCAAAAATGTTTGGGATCCCTAAATGCATGCTCTTAGTTTGTATTTCATGTCAAGAGAAACCAAACAGCTTTCTACATGTCAATCAGAAATGCAAGGAGCCAGACGGTGACTACACCAAAAGTGATACAATGTGACCGGATATTCATCTCATTTTAACCTTTTGACGTGCCAACGTCCATATTCTAAACGCTAGATGATTTCTGACGCGTCCCTTCACCATATACAGTGATGTTTTTCATCCATCCAAAATTCTCTTGATTCTTGTGCTAATTGACTACCATTTGTACAATATGGATCTTCAAAATAAGATAATGTGAATTTTTGAAAAATAACAAAAGTGGTTTATGTCAAGTTTCATTCTTAGTTCAAAAAGTGAGACGTTAAACATGATTTTCCATAATAAGTAGAATCAAATAATGGAAACCATACCATCTTGTAGTGCATGTTATTCCAATTTCATTACAATATTTTGTGATTTTTTTTGTGTTAATTTTGGATTTTAAATTGAATTTCAAGAGAAAACTTTGCAAAATTAATTTAAAAATGTTAATAATAAATATGATGAATCCAACCGTACAGATGTTATCTTCATATTGACATTTACAACTTTGCTTTGTACATCAACTCCATTTTTATTTTTCATAACGAATCTTTGAAAACAGTGTTGAATTGGGACGTTAAAGGGTTAAGTTTATCAAACCAGCCGTTTTATGCACAAAAATCTCCCGGTTTTAACCCCTAAACGCTGGTACCCCCTCCCGACCTCTTTCTGGCTGGAAAATGATGCTTAAGAAAAATCAAGATTTGCAGATACTTAAGAAAAATCTAGATATGAAAATCTGTTACAACAGTAACACAGGATCCAACCGTATGATGAAAATCGTCCGAAGCTTCGCGCCAACTCAAGCGACGGTCACAGCCTTCACCTGAAAGAGAAACGTCTGACTGGCTTTCTGCAGCTGATAATACTCTCCACTCTTGGTCAAGATTTCACATACTTTGATTCTGTGAGCTCTAGCAATTTGTAAATTGATGCAATTGCAATTCGGATTCCCACACAATATTGCAAACTCAGTCAGATATCTAAAAAATATTCGCGTTCAAATCTACCTCACCATCTGTGAGCTTGGGACTAGGAAAATCAGCATCGACCCAATATGGATTGAATCAGCTTTTAGGGGTTAACCCTTTAGTGCCTAGGGTACTGTAGCAGACAGCTCTGGATTTCAGTGGGTTTTTTCACTGTGGTTGAGACTACCAAAAATAGAATGGGTTAATTAGAAAGTAACCGTACAATTCTATTCTCAACTCGAGAGCACACATTTTATTAAAATTTGAGAATCATCCGATGGTGGGATCGGAAGATTATAGTGTGTATTTGAACTGTATAATGCACGCTCAAAAACGAGATTTTGGGGGGTGTGTGGCTTCAAAGTTAAATAGAATTTGAGGTAAATTTTCAAAAATAAAAGCAAAGAAGTTCAGCTATGCCCTATGTTAACACCTCTCCGTTGCAATCTTTCATTTCAAAAATAGACTCACACATAATTATTGTGAGATTTATAAGTGAAAGTGACTTGTCCATGTACGGTTTAGGACAAAATTTTATACGTTGAAAATTGACAGGAGTGGGTACATTAGTCAAGATTGGATTACACACACTAATGGAAGATGAAGAAGAGAACACAATCCAAAAAAATAAAACAAGATAACAAACTTCCAAACACAAGAAATACTACACAATACATATGTTGTATTTGTAAGTATTTACTGTATTTTCTAGTATTTGCAGTATTTTGCGTTCTGTTGATAGGTATTTTGATAGTTGTACAATTCCAAATTGAAAATTTCTTTTTCTGGAAGGTGCGTAATGTATGTGCGCAAATCTGAACTTCAAAACTGAAGTTCCAATTCTTCACGGATTCTCTGCTATTTGCATTTCGGACGTTGTAGTGACCATAATGTGGTTTGCTAGGCACTAAAGGGTTAAATGTCAATTCCCTTCTACTTTTGAAGGTTCGGTTATATATAAATAAATTAAAAAAAGAGTTTAAGCTATGCCTGAATCTACATGTGAACGTAACATTCTTTAGCTAGTACTGCAGCACACCTTTTTGCTTGTGCAAAGAAGCAACATATGAACAAGGAGTTGATAATGTGGAACATGTAGAAACTATTTAAAAGAAAAAGTTTGTTGAGCTGCCAAGCCGTCATTAGGTAGAGATGGCTTTATTTCTCCAAAAGATTACAATTCTTGCAAGGACTCCGACATGTGATGATGATTCCCAACGGTGAACAATGGGGATGCTACAGAATGTTATGAAGCTGAGACGTGAATCTCACATGTGAGTAGAACGTTACAAGCATTTTGAGGCCTCCATAGGCTGCGAGGCCAAAATTTGGTCATGTCAGATTGGATTTATTGTTAAAAAAAGTTTTTTCAATAATATTTTCAAATAATAATAATTTAACAATGTTTTTAATTTTATATATATATATATATATATATATATATATATATATATATATATATATATATATATACATATATACATATACATATACATACATACACTTCTTGTGCATGAAGGTGTTGGTTGGGCACAACCCTTTAGAGGTCTCAATTTTTTTATAATGTTACCAATTGTTTTAGTGTATCACATAGACTCTGCTAGAACTCAATAAAAATTGCATCATCTGTAGAAACGCTACTTAACCCTTTAGTGCCCAGGTAACCACTAAGTGGTCACTAGATCACCAAAAAATGAAATGTTGTAAAATCTGTGAACCATCTCAGTCCGGTGTCTGAAGTTCAGACGTGTAACTTTTGATTCTACAGATGATGCAAAAAGAAAATTTGGAATCTGACTTTCTTAGATATCCAAATACCCATGTACAAAACACCAAAATACTACAAATACATCAAAATACAGCAAATACTTACAAATACAACATATGTACTATGTTGTATTTCTAATGTTTGGAAGTTTGTTATCTCGTTGTTTTTTTTTGGATTGTGTTCTCTTATTCATGTTCCATTAGTGTATGTAATCCGATCTTGATCAATGTACCAACTCCTTTGTGATTTTAACGTATAAATTATTGTCCTAAATTGTACATGGTCACTCTTACTTATAAAATTCACAATAATTATGTATGAGTCTGTTCTTGATATGAAAGATTGCAATGGAGAGGTGGTGGCACAGGTCATTGCTAAACATCTTCACTTTCATATTTGAAAATTTAACCCAAATTCTAATTAACGTTGAAGTCACACACCCCCAAAATCTCATTTTTGAGTGTGCATTATACGGTTCAAAGACACACTATGATCTTCTAATCCAACGGTCCAATTTTATCAAGATTTAACTGACACTTGTTTCATTAAGCTATGAATACTATCCCAAATTTCATCAGAGGAAGTTCTTAAAAATATCACCCAAAAACTGTGGTTTCTCCAAAACCACCCTAGGTACTAAAGGGTGAAAGTCATCTTGTGTGTATATGGGCACAATCGAATCAAGTTTTCAAAATTCAATTGGATAATAGAATGAGCGATGAAAGTTCTTGAGTCGCCATTTTGCTTCATTGCATTGTAGTCTCAAAAGCAATTAGTCAAACTCAACTTGTGGTAAGGCTTAAAGTTAACCCTAAATGACACAGGAATAAGGGCAGAACCTAGATGTGTTATAAAATGTTACTTTTGCAACTTCAATGAAGTTTGGTCCCAAAGAGAAAGTGAGAAGCATGATGTTTAGTAATTATTTTTACGATCAAACTTTCAAAAAATGTTTTAGATACTTATTTAATGAATTTAGAAGCATTTACCATTTAATTTTCACCAAATTTTAATTTTAGAATTTGAAATTTGGTATGATTGGTTAAAAGTAGACATTCTATTTTAAAATTTTAAAAGCATTTTTTTCAAAAGAGAGAACATCATTAATTTCCCCAAATAGTAAAATTTATAACAAGAAGAATTAACCCCTAAGTGACCGATCGACCATTTTCTGGTCGTAGCCCAAACAACAATGACTGCCCATTGTCATGAAATGATATTTTGAGTTTTGATTTTTTGTCGAAATTGGGGTAGAGATCATGATCTAGTTTTGTTTGATGCATTTTGTTTGCGATATTGAGGTTCACTAAGGACTTTTTCAAAGACAAAGACCTCAATATTGTCCTAGTGTTATAAAACTTACTATTTTGGGAAAGTGATAATGTTCTCTCTTTTTAAAATTTTGCCATCTATCATTTTAGAATAGACTTTCTAGTTTTAACCAATCACACCAAATTTTATTTATTTATTTTTAATTTTTTTTTTTTGAAGAATATTCAACGATAAATGCTTCTAAATTCATTAAATGAGTATCTAAAATATTTTTTGAAAGTTTGACCATATGAATAATTACCAAATGTCATGCTTTTCATTTTCTCATTTGGATCAAACTTCATCAAAGTTGCAGAAGTAACATTTTATAACAGATTTAGGTTTTGCCCTTACCCCCTTTGTCATTTAGGGGTTAACTCGGATTGATGTGATTCAAATTGGGTTAGAAAGTAGACTTGAGTTTCTATTTGAATTTATTTTTATTTTTTATAAAAATATTGTTTTCATCCATGGACAACCCGTAAAAATGGGCAGTGACCACAAAATGGTCGTTCGGTCACTTAGGCGCTAAGACATGAGACCTAGGTACAACTATTCTCAAATTTCCTCACAACCTCAATAATGTCATAAAACATGCAGAATTTTAGCTAAACCCTAAAATTCTACCAAGGTTCTGTTAAACAACCTCTTTTATTGCACAATAATGAGAACTTGGTTGTATCTTCTTCTTCTTTTCTTTTTTTCCTTTTTTAATTTTTTGATTTTTTGATTTTAATTTTAATTTAGTTTAATTTACCCTTTAACCCCTAAAGGACCAGGTGGACACATTGTGCCCAAGAATAATTTCATTACTTTAATAACTTGTTTGGATTTCATAATTTTGACTCAATGTTAACTAGAGAATTGAAAATGTTCGTTTCAAGAACACAAAAATCCTTCAAGATTTGCAATAACATTGATTGATTCATCTAGAAAAAATTAAAACGTCAACGTAGGTGAACTTGGGACATAGTAGTTAGGGCGGTTGATGACTTGAAGGGCGGTTGATGACTTGAAGGGCGTTTTCACACTTGGACGTCACATTCGTTAAAAAAAGAAGTGATTAATATGTAAAATATTTGCCATTACTGCATCATTAACACTATAAAATAATTACGGAAAATATTTAAATATATTTTAAATGGAATCTTTTCAAAATAATTGGAATCTTTTCTACATATTTTATATTATTTTGGAATATTTTGGAATATTTTGGAATATTCCAAATATATATTTGAATTCTTTAAAACATTTTTGCAATGTAAAAATTAATAACAATCACAAACACCGGCTCAACGAGTCACCAACGAGTCACCAACAAGTCAATTCACCCAAACATAAATCTTTGAGAATCGATCATTGTTGTTGTATTTAGTTTTAGAATACCATTTTTTGTGGGCACCTAGATATAGTACATCTTTGTATGCTCCTAAACTTTCAAACGCTAATCATGGTTTAAATTTATGAGAAAGTTTGCAATGAATGACCTATTGGTTTTATTCAAAATTTTCAGAAATCAACTTATAATCAAACCTTATAATCATGTAATATATACGGTAGATTGTTCTGAAAATTGATGTACAGTCTCATGACTAAGTCCTTTTTGAACTTCAATGGTGAAGTTTTCTACATGAATACCAATCAAGAGATACAATTGCCTTTCTGAAAGCATCACGAGAAAGTGATAAAATTTTAAGAATGAGAATGGTCCTTTAGGGGTTAACCCCCAAAGAACTAGGAGGACACATTGTGTTCAAGAATAATTTCATTACTTTAGTAACTTATTTGGATTCCATAATTTTAACTCAATGTTAATTAGAGAATTGTAAATGTTCGTTACAAGAACACAAAAACCCTTTAGAATGTGCAATTACATTGATCTATTGGCTGGGAAAAAACTAAAATGTCAATGTAGGTGAATTTGGGACATGGTACACTGAAATCACCATATATTGTGGCCCACGGTATTTATGAGAGGCTTTACTAATAAAAAAAATTCAAAATATTGTCGTAAAATCCATCCAAATTGAATGAAATTTGTTTGAATTGGATGAAAATATGTTGAAATGGATGAAAATGTGTCTAAATGGATGAATGTACCTACGCCATTCACCCACCCACAGTATATGGTGATTTCAGTGTAGTTAGGGGGGTTGATGACCTAGAGGGCGTTTTTACACTAGGGCGTCAGATTTGTCAAAAAAAGGTGTACAATATGTAAAACATTTGTCATTACTGTGTCATAAACACTATATAATAATTACGGAATTTTTTTAAATATATATAAAATGAAATCTTTTTATAATTTTTGGAATATTTTCTACATATTTTAAATTATTTTGGAATATTTTGGACTAATTCCAAAAATATTTTTGAAATATTTACACATTTTATGCAATGTAAGAATTAATAACAATCATAAACACCAGTTCAACAAATCACCAACAAGTCACTTCACCCAAACATAAATATTTTGGAATCAATCATTGTTGTTGTATTTAGTTTTAAAACACCACTTTTTGTAAGCACCTAGACACAATACATCTTTGTATGCTCTTGAAATTTCAAATGCTAATCATGGTTTTAAAATTTATAAGAATGTTTGTTGTGAATGACTTGTTGATTTTGCTCCAAAATTTCAGAAAAAAAAAAATCATGATCAAACCTTATAATCATGTAATATATACAGTAGATTGTCCTGAAAATTGATATATATATAGTCTCACGACTAAGTCTTCTTTAAGCTTTAGCGTTGAAATTTTCTACATGAACACTAATTGAGGGATACAATTGCGTTCTTGAAAGCATTACGAGAAATGATAAAATTTTAAGGATGATCATGATCCTTAGGGTTAAGGATTTTTAAACATCAAAACTAATATAATACATATGAATTTTTTAGGTAGTGTAGGAAGTTTAAAATAATTTATTTTCATAATTGAACTTTAAAAAAATTGATTGTTGATTATTTAAACAAATATGCAAACAACAAAATTGAGTTGGTACCTCTCAATAGAGGAAATCCGATGACGATATGGCCTACAAGGCTTTTTGTTCTATTCAATAACCTCATTTATATAAAGTAGCAAGTGATTGGATTGACAATGGTCATACTTGTACTGCAAGACACTGAAGACCTTAGTGGCACAGTTCATAAATCTTTGAAGTTTCTTCACCTCTTGAAATATGTAAGTTTTTTTGTGGATTCCATGAAAATTTCAAGGGCCAAATTCAATGAAGTTTTCTCTAATGAATTGACCCTCTATATAAAGTCATGTAATTGTAATTGTGTGGAATAGCTAAATATGACCTGGAAACAAGAATTCGATTGGTGAATGCGTGTAAATTGCATGTGGGTTTACAACCATGAGGAGACAATTTGAGTGCATTGCAATGGCACTTAGTATAAAATGGAATTGGGGTGAGAACAAAATAACGCCCCTCTACGTTAGGTCTTGTTCACACGACCATAAATTTAAACAAATAGCTGCATTCCATTGGTTCTTTATTGATTTTGAGTTTCAGATGAGTGGAAGTTGTTTATGCCAAGAGAGATGAGTCTCCTCACTTTTGAATTATGATATTACTTTGATATAATGACATAGCAAAATGAGAGCTACTTCAAGAGCTTGTAGAAAGTGGAAAATTTCGCTTTAAAATCCAAAAGTTGAGGAACTTTACACTTTTGTGCTCTAGAATATCCTCTTTGAAACAAGCCAAGGGAAGGTGAAGAGCTTATTCCGGTCCTATGAATCATGCCTTACAATTGAATAGGGGTGTTAGAGTGCGAATATTTGCTCTAGCTTTTGAGCGCGCTTTTGCAACGAGGACGTAGCTCCTGTTTCCTTGAAGGGCGGTGGGGAAACCTCACAATTTCAATTCTTAAGTATATGACAACTGGTTTAGTGAGGGTCTCACCGTTGTGACCGTGGATCGCAGATGCCAAACATAGAGGAACCATGTTGCAGAATTAGAGTCTTCTTCAAATGCAACATAAGGTTCTTGATACCTTGATGGACCATACCCTTTACATTGTAGCAATACTGTAAAGAACTACTAATAAAATAGTCCAACTCTCCAACCATCTTCACTTGGACCAACTGAAGTTAGAGAAAATTCTTTGTGATTCTTCCAATCCCCTGACAGATGCTCCTAATGTCCAGGTGTAATCCCCACCTACTTAAGAACCTTATGAAGTATTACCAACTACTATGTTCTAGCTTAGATTTCCTATGACACGTGGACTTGCATGGTCTTCAAATAAAACAATTCCAGCTTGGATTCCCAATGACATGTGAAATTGAATTACATAAGCATATTCAAACAAGCGGCTAGTCGCATAGTCTTTACCTTGGTATTTATCCCAGATTTACTTTTACAACTTTTTTTTACTTTCCAGGTGCGTAACTCCTCGCAACTCCTAAAAACAAAACGTTTCTTCCCTCCTAGGGCATAGACAATAAAAGCAGAAAGGATGACACAACTGATTGCAATTACTGGCACCTCTAATTAACTCCACCAATGCCGCGCAAGGTTTTTTTTGAGTTGTAGTAGTGCTCCATGCATACCACTGTTTTTTTTCTTGACGATTTTAAACTAGTGGCAGCTGCCAAAAGCTAAAAACCGCCAGGAAAAAAAAATAAAACACAAATGCATGCAGCGGAGGGTGGTCCGTCCAAATTTAGACCATTGTGACTGTGCCACAACATTGGAGTCTGGCACCCAAGTAGTCAGAAAAGAAACCCTGATGCCACATGTCACTTGTAGCAGACAGGCAGGCATCTCCCAAAGTCCTCTTACCTCAGTCTTTATATGAATTCCCAAGCACGTGAGTGTACTCATCTGCCACAATGGCGGCAGCCACGAGGATGACGCCTTCATTGGTAACTCCTTGAATTGCTTGCTAATCATATTCAGTGTGTCCTGTTGTGGCGGACCTCATGCATGGAACTTACACTAGATGGAAAGTTTTGATGTCAATGGGGGAATTTCATGATCCAGGTTGGCGGCCATAGTTAAGGATGCGTTCCCCAAGGCAGTTTTGAGAGCTGAGCTGAACCTCATATCTATATTCGTACTAGATTTTAGAGGCTCAAGGTTCCAGTTGGCCACCTCAAAACACTGCTTTTTTGAAGTTGAAAGTACCAGTTTTGAGAGTTTCAAAATGCTCTAAAAATCTGGTATTTTGACGCATTCAATGACCATAGTGACAAGTTTTGATTTGAGTGTTTGGGTTGGTGAGTGAGAAGAGGATTATTAGTTTGCATAGGGCTCCTTGCGTTTGAATGATCAACCAAAAAGTTAAGGCATTAGTGGATGAGTTTCTGATTCAACCGAATTATGTTTGAACGAATAACCTTAAATTGTAACCTCTGGATTGGATAATTGGATTGTCAAAGGTTGTCCCTAGAGTTCATTTGTGCATGCATTATATTCTGAACTTGAAGGTCGGCAGTGATATATGACTGACTGACTGGATTCATGCCACAGGGGTCCCAAACATTTTTGCCGGGGTAAAAAGTGGATGGTTTGGCCTCATTTTTTACCCCATTTAGCACTATGTCCAAAAGTGTAGATTGGGAGTCGGGGGTCAAACTTTGACTCCCTTTCTGGAACCTTTACCAGGGTAAAACCATGGTGCTTTTGACCAGCATGGGGGCAAAAAAAAAACTGCCCCGAGGTAAAATCCCTCATTTACCCCCACCCCAAGTTTGGCCCTAGGGTCAAACTGTGAGGGTTCCCTGTGTGCCTAACTGTGCTAGCTGCAGGGAATGGTGTGACGAGAGTGTTCTCGATGTTGGCATTGATAGCGAGCGTGGTGGGAATGGCGTCCACCCAGGCTGGCGCTCACCACTTGCGCTTGTGGCGCACAGAGACGTTGGCTGCCGTTGCGGCCACCGCCTTGATCGCCTGGTTGCTCACGATGTTGGCCATGGGCGTGGCTTGCAAGGAGTTTCACACCAGCAGCTACCGCACCAAGAGGCTGGTAATTAGTCACACTCACTCTAAAATACGTATTGTTTGGATATCATAAGAGTTAGTTTATAATGAATTTTCAAACTTTCACTAGAGCTTGATGTGCTTGCTTTTGTCCACAAGGAACCCTTACAGTTTGAGTCCGGGGCCAAACTTGGGTGGGGGGTAAAAATGAGGGATTTTTACCCCGGGGCAGTTTTTTTTGGCCCCCACGCTCGTCAAAAGTACCATGGTTTTATCCCGATAAACCATGTTTTACCCCGGTAAAAGTTTTGGAGAGGGAGTCAAAGTTTAACCCCTGACTTCTAATCTGCACTTTTGGACACAATGCTAAATGGGGTAAAAAAATGAGACCAAACTATCCACTTTTTACCCCGGCAAAAATGTCTAGGACCCCTGTGCTCGATGCTCACACGTACAGCGGGATGATGGTTTTGGGTGAACGCAGAAAATATTGGAAGTGTTAACCCTTAAACGTCAAAGCAAGCCCCACGGGCTTGTTATAAAGGAATAGTTGAGGAAAAAAGTAGTTTTTCTCAACCAAATCAAGAGAGAATTGGTGCATTGGAAAGCTACTGAAAAAGCAATTTTAGATTCTTGATTTGCGCCTCATTTGGGAGCATGTGGAATCATCCACATGCAATCAAAGTAGTCGGAGTGAACAGGAGTTGAAGTTGGGCAGTGCGGGTCGTTTTTGAAAAAGTGCCGTAGTGCAACAGTGCCGCAGCAGTGGCTGGCCAGCAGAGCCGTTTTTTCTTCTTCTTCTTTTTTTATTTTTTTTATTTTTTTATTTTTCTCCTCAAAAAATATTAAGATACCTTCCGGGCTGCCTTGCCTAGGCCCTCTTGACGTTTAAGGGTTAATGATCATCTTGGCCTACCTGGAGCTGCTCTACCTGCTGGCCACCTATGCGGGTTCAATGACAGGTGAAGGATACGGCAATGCTCCCGGTCACCACGTTGTGAAGAACCCTCAGTATGGTACTGTAACAACTGCATCGGCAGTCTAAGTGTAACTACATTAACCCCTAAAGGACCACAACTATGTTCCTCTCCAAACACTCCAAAGTACCCCTTCTCATAAAAAGACAAATATTTTTTGATCTATGACCTTTTTGACCAATCCAACCGTAGGATATTTCAAGCAACTTGAATTTATTACAACCTACAAATTTTCAACCGTTCAGGGTTCTTCAATAGTAAAATTATAAGCTTCAAATTTAGTTGCACCTTTTTTTTGGCATGCTGCCCATATTTGAAACTTTTTGAAATGCCGAAAATGCAAAGTTCAGTCTCAAATTTGGAAAAATGAATTTGGCAATTGTGTGCATGAGGGTGTTAGCTCATTGTGTGCAAAAATTCAGATGCATAGCTCATTGTATGAAAATTTTCAGGAGTTGCCCGTAGTTAGGTTTTTCACCTTTTCATGATTGTATCTTTTGATTTATACATCACCTACATACGCAAATTACCATCCCATCTTTGTTACAAAGAATAGAATCACCACAAAAAATCTCAAGAATTGAAGATCAATACTCGTTCCACAGTGAGCTGACCGAACTTGGAAAATCAGCCTTGGTCCTTGAGGGGTTAATTGTGTAGCCTGGCTCTTTTTGTAATTTCCTCACGTCATGATGTGATTGATCGGCTCTCCGTTGCTTGGAGCTTTGTACCATAATCATTTGAATGAATCATAACTTGCTTCAATTCGTTTTTTTCTCTTCTTGTGCTTGACTTCTCAGAGTAAGGCTTTCATTATTTGAAAACTCTTGGCCAGTGTTTTTGTATTAGATAATTGACGAGCCGCGCTAAGTTATCATACATAACCAGTTGTTCACTTTTCAATCACAACCTTTGATCTTTATGATCCAAGGGCGTAGGATGCAAGTTGAAAGGAGAGAAGGTTATGAGTTGCAACTTGTGATGGCGATGGTGACGGGTTGCCAAAAGGATGGAGCCACGTTAGCGTTGAAAAGTCAACAACTGGTTATGTTTTCACCTTACATTGTACAATGGTCAGCAATGGTCGGCTTGGGGTATCCTTCTTTGGACACACTAATTAGGTTATTTTGTTCCTAAGCCTCTAAAGTTTGCCTAATTTATTCATTTTGATCAAGTAAGAAGACCCTAAAATGAAGAAAAAAAAGTCGTGCGCCTCAACATGGTTAATATGTATATTCCTACTGAGTTTTTTTTTAATTTTTAATTTTTAATTTATTTATTATTATTATTATTAGTATTATTTTTTGGATCTTTTCATAGACGTGAGAAAAAGTGCTGAATTTTGGGATTTGCAGGCATCATAGTGCACAATTTATTAAATTTGTATTACTAAAATTAATTATTTTATGCATTGGACCACTTAATGTAAGTCACATCCAAAAATGATATTAAAATAAAATTATTTGATATTCCAAATGCTTGTTTTCAAGGATTTTAGGTATAAAGGACAAAACTTACTTTTTCAACTAAAAAATTCATTAAAGATTCTTAAAATTCTTTGATTGTGATGAATTTTTTTTCTTGATACATTACAAGTGTTGGAAGCTAAAACTTCATTTCGTGAAATCTTACTTTATTATATTTAAAAGTTGAAGTCGTTTGACATAGTGCAACAAACTAACATTGTAGTTAGACAACGTTTTTGGGTACCCCAAACCAACCATTGCTTTGTAATAGTAGAGTCTTTGACGAAGGAGAGAAGTGTACATCTTCAGTGAATATGCTGCAATGCGTTCAGTAAAGTATTAGTGAAATCATGGGGTAGTTGCACACTACGGTGTCCTTCTTTTTCAGTCACGTTTGAAGTTTTCGACCCTTTTCTACCTTCTAAGCTATATAAAGGATGATTTGATGATACTTAACTTGTGAATCTATGAAAAGTGAGTAAAATATATACCTAAAAAACAAAATATGATGTCAAAATTTGAAAAAAGCGTTGCTAAATTGAAGAACATTGTGCATTTTTTTTGTGTCACAAAACGCATTTTTTTACGTATGTAGACTCTCTAAATATATTGGAATTTAGTTTTAAAACTTATTTCTACAGATTTTGGTACATAAATATGTTTTATATTGAACTGAACTTAAAATAGAATTTTTTTAGCATTTTGGCTTTTTTAAGCATGTTAGAGAAGACTAAAGTTATTTCAAATTCATCATAATAATCTAAATAAGATATTACATATGGGCCTCAAATTGGAATTACAATTTTTTTTATAAATCGCACAATATTCATTTCTCTATTTTAGTTGTGTTATGTTTAAAAATGTACTTTCATAAATTCATATTTTTTAATATATAAACTTAAAGCAAACACAAAAATGTTTATTTAGGTTGAGTATACTTCAATCTCACCAATTATCCATTTTTTTAATGTTATTTATCACCAATTAATTCTAATACATTTTCGAAAAGAGACATTTTTAACAAAATGCAAAGCACGCTAGAATGTGCAGTGTCATTTTGACATTGAAGTAGGACACCGTACCATGCAACTACCCCATGAGTTATGGTAACTATCTGTTGAATGCTTAAACCCTTAAAAGACCAAGGTTTCATGGTTTTAAAATGACAAATTCAATTAATAATATTGTGAAAAATGCAATTTACATGCAACCAAATTTGATATCACTAAAATCATGAAGAATATTGCATGTGATGTTCAAAAATTAGCTAAATTTGAATAACAGGACATAGAAATTACTCAAAATTGTTGAAAAATCATGGAGCTCAATTTAGGCTTCTTTGTTCTTCAAGGGTTAAGTAGATACCAGTTCTCATTACACCTTTAGGTTTGAATAGAGTTATCCGTAAAGTCACCAGTCCTTAAGTTTGAAGAATCTTCCATAAATTTTGCTCTAAAATATTCTTATTTTTTCACTCCAAATAGTTAAAAGGTATGGAAGATCTTGCTGGTTTATCATTGTTAGGTGTGTAAGAGCTTAGTGGTCTTAAAATTATGGAAAAAAATTTGGGCATCAAAATAGGAGCCCAAAAAAGTTTTTCATGAGTTTGAAGACCACCAAGGTCTTAACCCCTAAATGCCTAGAGCCCTCTCCAAATTCGGCAGTTTTGCAAAGATGCATTCTAAAATGCAACTTAGAGGGATATTTTGAACTTGATATATGAATAAAAGTTGTACATTATGAATTTTAGATTCTATCCATACGGTTAGATCTATGATTGCTATTACCAATAATTTTGTATAAAATTTGAAACGTGAAATTCAAAATTATTTTGTAATTCAATTACGAATAAGATATTGACAATCTACGGATGAATTTATTTGTGATTGGTTGAAATGTAATACTCTAAGTGTAGTGATTTCTGGAGATTTTTTGGTTGCTTAATTATATGAGTTGACTTTTTTTAGAGCACTTTTACACTGAAATCTTCAAAATTTTGGGTGAATCACTACAACATGAAATGAGGCATAAAAATTTCACAAATCATCCCCTTTCTAATCAGATCACATATGAATGAAGCTAACTTCCCATAGAATCTACAGTAAAAATTCCACACTGCTAAAAGTGCATGACGGATGAGAAATTATGGATGAAACCTGTACATTGTCCAAAAAATGAACGCTTAGGCAGTTAGGGGTTAAACACCTAATAATGATAGACCACCAAGATTTTTCATACCTTTTAACTATTAAGAGTATATTAAAGCAAAATTCATAGTAGATTTTTCAAACTCAAGATGACTTTACGAAAAATTCTAATGTGTAAGCTATTTTGTGCCAATTTTTTTTATAATAAAAAATGTGTAATTCAAACCAGTATTCAATATTTACAATAAGAAGTTAAGGCAATATGTGAAACAAATGATGTATTAAAATAAACCTCAAGCTATCATCATTTTAGAAGTTGATCATATGTTCGAACAAAGTATACAAGAGAATTGAATTAACACATAGTGGACGATGAACATATTCAAACTATTCTCCTAACTACATACATGGATAGTTTTCATCCATTCAATTTTTTCTTGGTTCTTGTGCTAGTTGACTATCATTAGTATGGTACGGATCTTCAAAATAAGATATTGTTATTTTCTGAAAAACAATAGACTTGGTTTGTCAAGTTTCATTCTTAGTTTAAAAAGCGAGACCTTAGACATAATTTTCCAAAATAAGTAGAATCAAATAATGGAAACTGTACCATCTCGTAGTGCATGTTATTCCAATTTCATTACAATATTTAAGAAAAAATTGTATTAATTTGAGATTTTTGATTGAATTTCAAGAGAAAACCTTGCAAAATTGATTTTAAAAATATTAATTAAAATATGATGAATCCAACTGTAGAGATGTGATCTTCACATTGACATTTTCAACTTTTCTTTGTACATCAACTCCATTTTTGTTTTTCATCAAACGTTTTATAATGAATCTTTGAAAACAATGTTGAATCGGGACGTCAAAGGGTGGGTGTGCTTTCAACACTGTTTTGGAAGGAGCTCAAAACATGTAGTTTGCAGGCAGGGTCAAGTGGTCAACATATTTGTGATGAATATTTAATTCTTTTACCAAAAAAATTTAAGGTTTGGCAGATGAAATATTGGTGAATATTCTTCAAGATTTCCTTTTTCACCAAAATAATTCAACTTTTATTTTAGAAATATTTTTGGCTTACTATGCCCTTCCTTCTAGTATTTAATACATAACCTTTTCCTAGGAGAAAAAGTTGTTCCTATAGTCGACAAATTCATAAGTTTTAGTTTTCTTTTAACCCCTAAATGCCTACAGCCCTCTCCAAATTGGGCAGTTTTGCAAAGATGCATTATAAAATGCAATTAAGAGGGATATTTGGAACTCAATGTATAAATAAAGTTGTACACTATGAATTTTAGATTCTATCCATATGGTTAAATCTATTATTGCAATCACCAATATTTTTGTAATTCAATTACAAATAAGATATTGACAATCTATAGAAGAAATTTGTTGTGATGGGTTGAAATGTAATACTCTAAGTGTAATGATTTTTGGAGATTTTTTGGTTGCTAAATTTTATGAGTTGACTTTTTCAAGAGCACTTTTGAACTAAGATCTTAGATATATTTTTGGTGAATCACTGCAACATGTGAAATGAGGCTGAAAATTTTCACAAATCATCCCCTTTCTAATTGATTCTCACATGTTTGAAGCTAACTTCCTATAAAATCTATAGTAAAAAATTCACACTACAAAAAGTGCATGACGGATGAGAAAATGTGAATGAAATTTGTACATCTTTCAAAAAAATGAACATTTAGGCAGTTAAGGGTTTAATATGCAGAATTTGCTTATGCTTTGTTGTAATGCGGCTGAAATCTATACAAGCTTAAGGTAACATAACATTATTAACATTTGGGGTGTCTTTGTACTTGACAATGTATATGAGCTATGTGTAGCTTAACTCCTAAACCAAAACTGCTTAATGTATAGAAAAGAAACAAATTTTGATCATGATGCAGCAAGTTTTTCATCCACATATGGTTTTCATACAATTCTTTAGGTGATTGCTGACCAGTAATTGAATGGTTTTGATAAAAAAATAAAAAAATAGAGAATTTTTATGCTTGATAAATTACATTTATTTCTCACCAAACTTTTCAAAGAATTTTGTTCTAAATTCGCCTTACTAAAACCAATTTATAGATATACGAAATATTCAAAATATTCAAAAAAATTATATATATATATATATATATAGGTGTTTTCACGCTAGGTTGTCATAGTTCTCAACAAAAAAAGTTTTTAACGTTGTAAAGCATTTGCATTAATGACATAATATAATAAATAGGGAAAATACCAAAAATATTTTAATATAGTAGAAATGGAATCTTTTGGAATCTTTTGGAATCTTTTTTTAATTATATTATTTTGGAACCTTTTGGAATATTTTTGCTAATATTATTTAATCCGCTTGCAAACCATGTCAAATGCATATTCCAGCCACACTACAAGCTCCATTTTAATTAGTTAACCAAGCTCACAAGAATTTTTGGGGGAATTCGCCATTTAACCCCTAACCGCCCAACCATGCATATTTTGCATGATGTACGGATTTGAACTCCGATTTCTCATCCATCATGCACTTTTTGCAGTGTGGATTTTTTACTGAAACTTTTATGGGAAGTTAGCTTCGTGCATGTGTGATCCGATTAGAAAGGGGATGATTTGTGAAACTTTAATGCCTCATTTCATGTTGTAGTGTTCCACCCAAAATTTCGAAGATTTTAGTCTAAAAGTGCTCTTGAAAAAGTCAACTACTAAAATTAAGCAACCAAAAAATCTCCAAAAATCAGTACATTTAGAGTATTACATTTCAACCCAATCCAAAAAATTTCAAGATTAGATTGTCAATATCTTATTCGTAATCATATTACAAAAGAGCTCTAAATTTTAAATTAAAAAATTTATACACAAATATTGGTGATAGCAATTGCAAATCTAACTGTATGTATAGAATCTAAAATTAATAATGTACAACTTTTATTCATTCATCAAGTTGAAAATATCCCTCTTAGTTGCATTTTATAATGCATTTTTGAAAAACTGCCTAATCTGAAAAGGGTGAGATTGTTTAAGGGTTAAGGGGCGTTTAATGTATAGGAACAAAAATTATCGTCATAAACCTCTAATACCCACCTTTCTTACATAATCTTTTGGAATCTTTTTTGAATACTACGATATACCTTTATGTTATGGGAATCAAGGAAAATTATTGCCATCACTATATCTTCAATGAAACGTATCAATTAAGGCAATAAAGTATTTATACTACAACATCACTGAATGCAATGTATTACATTTTGGTCCAAATACTATTTTATTTTATTATTTTAATTATTAATATACATACAATCCTAGAATACCTTTTCACTGTGGTTAACTTTTTGCCAAAAAACTAACTTCAATGACCAATAGAAAACAAATACCGCCACATTTCGCTTGTTATGCGATGTCACACTACATATTTTGAACGCCCTACCATGAAAACACCCATTTAGAGTACACTCCAATCTCTTTATAATGTCCTTCTCTGTAATGATTTTCTAAAATATCCTGCATACTTATGACACTATCATTGAGTGTAGTACACTTGTTACACATTCAAACTATGTCATAGTACTTCCTCTAGTGCTGGCTTGCTCTCCTTGTTGTTTCTTTCTGTTCACTTTGTCCGTGTCAGTCCCTCCCCCAGGCCACCTGTGGCTGGGGTGGTCCTTCGTTCTTTTGCAATGGAATTACTTTCATTTGTTTCAAAAAAAAAAAAAAACTATGTCATAGTGAAAAAGTTAGGACCTAAGGTGGTCAAATTAAATAGATTTGAGTGAACCGCATTTCAAACTTGTTCTAGTAGATTATACTATTTAACAAAAGACTCCTCGTACTAGATAGATACCGAAGAGTGTAATAAGGGGGAATTGCAGAGAAACTCAAGGAGAAATACCATTCCATTTAAGGTTGACTTTATAGTTGGGACCTGATCCACTTGGAAGTCGGCCCAATTGACATGGACATTTGGATTTCCAAATGCAAATCCTTTGAAGTTTGAACCCAAGTAAGGGCCTAATTTTACAATAATTAACTTGCTTTTATGAAATGAGCCTTGAAATGTAAAACAAACCACATTAATGTTAAAGCAACAACTCTTCAAACGCTCTTAATTTACAAATTGTTGGGAAGTAGAAAACACGCTTAGGTTTTTTAGAAAACCAAGACAATTTCCAAAAAAATTGAGTGGTTTATACTCATTTGACAAAAAATTGATTAAAATATTGAAGATCAAAGTTGAATTGTTTTTCTCATTGTGATAAGGAAAAGTCAAAATAAATGGTCTTGGATTTATGGTAAGAGGAGTCTATGAGTGTCTTGTTCGGTGTCTTGTATAGTGCTACTACTGGTTTAATTTAACTCTTTAACCCCTAACCGTCCCGACGTCCATATTTTGGACGTTTTTTGGGATACATTCACCTTTGAAGAGCTGTAACTTTTTCAAAAAGTCTCCGATTTTGATGAAATTTTGGAAAAACAAACCACATGATGTATGGAATGTGTGGTAAGAATTTCAGATCAATCCAAGATGTATTGAATTTTTGGTGATCATTTGAAAGTAGGTATCTTTTTTTTGGACATTTTTTGTGCATTTTGATGGCTGCAACTTCGGGGGCTTGTATCTCCTTCATCATATGTCCGTTTTCAATAAAACACACATTCAAAGCAATAAATACCATTGCCATACAATACGCTGGATCAATCCTTTTACACAAAAGACGTATAGAAAACAATCAACCGATACCAACAGAATAGTACAACAAAAGGGGGAGGGTAGAGGTGAAAACCACTGCTAGCCACTCTTTTCAAACAACTAGCTCAACACAAACATTTGTCTCAGGGGATAGGTAGGGCCGGTTGGTTGGTACGACTTTCCTGCCATGATAACTCACTAGCAGCACCAAGCCATGTGTATCACACCACTCCTCAAACGAGCCCAATAAGACTCGAACCCGGACCACATAAATGTGATACAACGCCCTTCACCAACCAACCAAGAACTCATGACTTGGTGATAATAACTAACTAAAAACATACCTTTATACAAACTAACACCCAACCATCATTACTTTGTTATTGTCTTGTGTTACTGTTTCTGTTACTTTGTTTTGGTTACTATAGTGTCCATCCTCGAAAGGGGAGAGTAGTAATGTTCCAATGTCTCTTTGTCCGGTGGGCACCGGGTCATTGACATTATGAACGGACACTTTATTCACGCCGGCCTGTCAATAGGGTCGGAGTTTCTATCTATCTATCTATCCGTTTTCAATAAGAATTATTGGGTTGAATTCCCCTTGAAGTCTGGTTATCATGGTACAAGTTTAATGTCAATCCATGTTGTTCTGAATCTTTGGGAGTCATTTTAGTGCACGGGTCTAGTTTGGACACGTTTTGCTTTTTGGGTCAAATCGGTCACTTTTTGGGCTACTTTTTGACATTGCAAGCACATCAAAAAAATTCATGAGTTTTTTTTGGTACGAATGTGTTTATATGATGGTTTTGAACTACTTTATAGTTCAAAGTTTTTTCATTTGAGTAAATTTGAAAACAAATTTCCCCTTTAACTGTGTTGCTAGGAAAATTTCAGCATCCTTTTTTTACACTAAAACACTATGATCTTGCAATCTATATGGCCAAATGACCCCAAAATTCATCAACATTATCTACAACATGTATATTACAAGATTGTACAGTTGAGATTCCTATACCTCACTTACATTTAGACCTATAACACATCAAAAGCAATGATAATTTTAAGCCCAAAAAAGCTAGGGACGCTTAGAGGTTAATGCTTTCGACTGTTTATAAGTAGTTTTCATTCATTTTGCATTGAGTTTTCATTCATTTAAAAGGTTCTATGAAACTTCAAAAGATATTTCTAATACTAAAATCAAATTTGTTTTTGCAACTCTACAATAAAAAACTCTACATATATATTTTCAAATGATAAAAAATCAAAATGCTCATATACGTCTACAATTTTTTTACATACTATAAATAATTGGTTTTACGATATAAAACACATCGATTTTTTTTAGTGAATTTATTATATCATGATGATGCTAGATCACAATTTCAACTTATCATATTGAACCCCTAAACGTCCCAGGGTGTCCCCAAACTGACAGTTTGAAAAAAATCATTGTAAAGTGCTATCTAGGAGAATATTTCGGAATTGTTATACAGTACCTCACAAAACTGTTCCAATGCTGTAAATATCTTCTTTTGGTTGACTGTGGATGCTACATGGCAATTGCAAATGCCCATGTGGCATTGCAATAAGCTTCTAATCTACGTTAGGAAGCCACATGTAAAACCAATGACATGCATGACTATCTATACGTGACAATTGTAGGGTTCAAAGCCATCTGATTCACTGGAACAGTTTTGTGAGTGCACTCTTCAAAAACTAAATGTTTACAAAAGCTTGTCAATCTTGATGGACCTTCAACTCTTTGTTGTAGAACTTTGTTCCAGTGTGTGTATAGACCATTTTCCTACAGTTTTTTGTACTTTGTTGTTCTTGCTTCCAAGTAGAAAAGATGGTGTCTGCATTATCTTCTCAAAAAAAGTCAGACGTTCTTTCTATGTTGCAAAGAGGGTGCACTATAAGAGAAGTGTCAAGGAGTTTGCATGTGGGTGTTGGAACTGTGCAGAGGCTCCGACAAAAGTGTGTTTTCAATGTAGAATCATCACATGGAGGTAGACCAAGAAAGATGACTCCTGCAATGGAACGGTCTTGTGTATTGAATATGACTAGAGGTAAGCTTAGTACTGCAGTAGAGGCTACAAAAAATGTGCAAGAGGCATTTGGGATGCAAGTGTGTGTTGAAACAGTGAGACGTGTTTTACGTAGAGGTGGTTTACAATCACAAGTGAAGCAGAAAAAACCACGTCTTTCAGTCAAGAATATCAAAGCACGTTTAGACTTTGCAAGAGCCCATCTAGATTGGACTATAGATGATTGGAGTTGTGTCATTTTCTCTGATGAGTCTAAAATCAACTTATTCTGCTCTGATGGAATCTCTTGGTGTTGGAGTCGTGATCCACATGAGTTGTCAACACGCACTGTTACAGAGACAGTAAAGCATGGTGGTGGTGGAATCATGATTTGGGGTAGTATGACCATTTATGGGCCAGGACTAGTGTACAAAGTTGAAGGCCGCCTCAATCAACATGGATATCGTCAGATTTTAGAGCAGACAATAGATGGTACAATTAGAAAATATGGATTAGATGCTACACAAGTCATTTTTCAGCAAGATAATGCTTCCGTTCACACCACAAAAATGATGCAAGAATGGTTTTCAAGGCAAAGTTTTAGTCTTCTAACGTGGCCTGCCCAATCCCCTGATTTAAATCCAATAGAACATCTATGGGCCATCCTCAAAAGGAGATTGAATCAATATGATTCACCTCCAAAAGGAATGATAGAATTATGGGAACGTGTAGTACAAGTCTTCTCTTCTATTACTGCACATGATTGTAGAAGACTTATAGAAAGTATGCCCAAAAGGATTGAAGCTGTAATAGCTTCAAAAGGAAGATGGACAAAGTATTAGCTAGTTTACTTAGAGCACTCACAAAACTGTACCAATGTATATACTAGTTTTTAACTTTCATTTTTCCTTCAATGATATTTGATTTAGTTAGATTTTTTTTACAAATGTGTACTAGATTGGATGTAATATATGCCTCAAACTACTACTTGAAAGTTTGGACATCCATTTATCTTACACATACTTTTGAATCTAGAAGTTCCAATCATTGGAACAGTTTTGTGAGGTACTGTACAAATGAAAGTTGTAGATATTGAATTTTAGGTTCCATCCCTACGATTAGATTCACCAATGCCATCACTGATATTTTATTATGAAATTTCAAAGTTATAATTAAAAATTCCTTCTAAATTTGATTACAAACAAAATATTCATATTTTTTGAGTAAAGTTTGTTGGAATGGATTCAGAATGAGATACTCTTGAAATGGTGATTTTTTGAAAATTTTGTGTTACTTCAATTTATGACCTCATTTTAGCAAGCCCACTTTTGAACTAAAGTCAATGCAATTTTGGCTTGGTCAACTGCTTGACATACTTCCACATTTGTAATTTAACCCTTTAACGTCCCGATTCAACATTGTTTTCAAATAAGCGTTATAAAATGTTTGATGGAAACCAAAAATGGGGTTGATGGTCAAAGCAAAGTTGTAAATGTCAATGTGAAGATCACATCTGTACGGTTGGATTTATTCTATTTTTATTTAATATTTTTAAATTAATTTTGCAAGGTTTTCTTTTGAAATTCAATTTTAAATCCCAAATTAGCACAATTTAAAAAAAAAATATGGTAATGAAATTGGAATAACATGCACTACGAGATGGTATGGTTTCCATTATTTGATTCTACTTATTTTGGAAAATCATATTTAAGATCCCACTTTTTGAACAAAGAATGAAACTTGACATAAACCAATTCTGTTGTTTTTCTAAAAATCACAATAACCTATTTTGAAGATCCAAACCGTACAGAGGATAATCAACTTGCTGATGAACCAAAAGAAATTTTGGTGAATGAAAATTGTCTAATTTTGGATGAGAATCCAACAGTTTCAATCTGTGCGTCGTCCACATAGTGGACACTGGCGTGTTAAAGGGTTAAAAAATAAATGTACTCTAGTAACACCAAACCCAACCAGTAGATAGAACAACAACTTCATAAAGTATTTTCAAAAAATTGAATGAGTTTCATCGATGAAGTAATGTGAGTGTAGTGTGAGTTGGAATCTGTTCGTCGTCTAAAAACTGGACGCTGGACGTTTAGGGGTTAAGTTATGATTCCTAAAAACACAACCTCATTTTTTTAACAAAATTTTAAATTTAATGCTTTTAAATTGATTTGACAAAGATCTATATTGCTTTTTGCACAAGTAATTTCAAATTATTACAATGAATACAAATATTTTATATATCTACTTCCAAAAGTTATAAAAGTGGTATATTAAAGCACATTTTAATTTTGTCCAAAATCCCCAAAAACTTAGGAGTTAACTAAAAGCCCAATTTCAGTTTCATGCTGTTTTTTAACAATGTTGAGTAAGTCTTAAATAGACTTCCTTTTATTCAAAGTCATTTATTTATTACCAAAACATGCAATATTCTTCCCTAATATAAAATCTGATCCCATTTGCATTATATTCTTTGCAACATGATCAATTTAATTTGTCATTTTAAAACCATGAATACTTGGTCACCTTTAGGGGTTAAAGGAACACACCGACCTCCCACCTGAGATCGATACCCGGTGCGAGCCACTAAGATAGATACCCGGAACCGTACTTTACACGAGCTTCAAGCGGTCGTTGGAAAGGACTCCACCTCAGCACACGGCACTACTCTGTCCGCCACGTACCACCCTGGCTCCGTCGCTTTATCCAAAATCTATGAATCCTCAAGTCTACGAATCCCCAAATCTACCACCACGAGCAAGCTATTTCGAGTCTCCAAGTGAACCTTCAGTTTCGATAATTCTAGAAGACGTCTCCCTTTGATGCCAAACATCAAGCTCGCTTCCGCCACAGCCAGCCTGCAATCCACACACAATCAATTCATCCAGTTTGAAAGAGGTTTGGCGATGGCGGCCATGGCGTCGTTGGCGCCCATGACCACGCCCCAGGCCCTGGCCAATTTGCAAGCAGAGGCTCCCCCGGTGCAATTCTCGCGGTTTAAGGCGGGGGTTTTCTTGCGGGGGTCTAAGATGGAGAGGCGGTTTGGCGTGCGTGGGTTTAATGGAAATGAGGGAGGGCAGGATCATTTGGCCATGCCTGCTTTCGACGTGCCTAACATTTCTATCAGGTCCTCTGTCGTGGTGATGAAGAAAGGGTATGGTGCTTTTGGAGGCGGTGGTGCGACGTTGGAGAAGTCGAAGCTGGACTTGTCGCAGTCCACGTCTAGGGTTAAGCAGGAGGTAAATAGCGATTCACCAGGGTTTTTGTGTGGTTAGGGTTTGGATTTTTTCGGTGAGCAGGGCCACCTAAGGCTGGAAAAATACTGACTGGCAGTTCTATTAAACACTGCCTGGATCTGCTTTGTTTGAATTGCTTGAATTCTGAAATTTATCAGTCAGTCATGGCAAGCCACGCAGCCCTAATTGGAGAATTACACTAGAACCTCGCAAGCAGTGCTCTTTTTTTGTTTGTTTCTCCAATTACAAAAATGTATATTTTTTTACCCTAGTTTGGAGCCTGTGTGGCCCTGGGCATGTATGAGGTGAACGGGAGAATGTCCGAGGTTTTGGACTTGTGGATACTATTGAGTGATTAGGGTTTGCGTTGATTCGCCCGTGATTTGCAGGTGGAGCTTGGAGGGGGTGGTGGAGGTATTGGAAATAAAAATTTCAATGGAGGTGGTGATGGAGGTGATGACGATGGCGATGACGATGACTACTTTGGTGAAGATGATGGTGATGACGATGGTGACAACAAGGGACTATTTGGAAGGCGTGTGGTAGTTCCCGAGGTGTGTGTTTTGTCAGGATATTGATCAATCTGAACTCGTTATTATCACTCTCCTCAATATGACATTCCAATATCTACAAAGAATTTTTGCTTTTCTGTACACATGTAATTGGCCACGTTCCGCATGTCAAGTTCTGAACTCATGTACGTTGGTTACCACAAAGGTTGTATAAAAAGTTTTTTGGATTTGGAAGATTTTATAATGAGTTTCATTGTTAGATTCGCCCATTGAATTTCGGTGGTGGTGGTGATGGTACATGCACAGATGTTTGATCGAAAGTATGTGGAAGCTATCCTTCAGGAGTGGTTCAAGACCGTCAGCGACTTGCCTGCAGGTATTCGGCAGGCTGTTGAATTGGTGAGTTGAAAGTGGCTAGCTCTCTCTTTCAGCAGTCATAATGTATTAACGTAATCATGTCCTGATCTGCTAGGTTTGTAAATTTTTCATAAGACGTAATCTACCATAGTCAAGACTTGTAGGCCGTGGTTGATGATTGAAAATGTATCGAAAAACCACGCTTGCAGATTGGCTTTTGTATCAAAATCACAGTTTTTGCGTTCTATTGAAACAGGGTTTGATCAGCTCGGCCCAGATGACGAGGTATTGGTCAGTTAATGCGAGACCGACTATTACAAGGACACTCTCTCGGATGGCCCCTCAGTCAGTTTCAAGAGCTTTTATTGGACGGTAAGATTTTGCTACTTACTTTTTTTCTCAGCTCTGATGATTGCATTGCCAAACTCTGATGACTCCTTTTATTAGAGCATCTTGCATGTGCGTATCTAGTCACAATTGGTGGTTACTCCTGAAGAGGTCAAAACAGATTGGCATTGGGTTACTGGTATTACTACTTTGTAGGAGCATGTATTTTGTGTTGATCTGAAGTATTCCTGCTAGGGTGAGTGTGGAGTTAAATCTGCTTCTGATTGGATTCGTTTGCTGACCATCTCTGAAATTTTTATTTATCTGTGAATGAACAGCATCCTTGCGGATCCTGGCTTTCTGTACAAGCTGGCATTTGATGAAATAGTCACAATCAGTAACGCTGTTTGGTGGGAGTTCCAGCACAGAGGCGAGAGGTAAGCATCGCAGTTGCTAAAGTAGCAGTTGGTCTTGGTTATCAAGTATGGATGTTATTAGTTGATTAAGATAGTTTAGTGGACTGTGCGACATTCCCTATTTTAAATAGTTTGCAAACTCTGAATATCAGTATATGAAACGAGGAGAAAAACATCCTACTCTTAGACCCAATACATTGAGATAATTGCACTGAGTCCTTTAGTTTACTGATTCTTGCGGTTTGTGCTAGCAGGATAAAGCAAGAGTGGGATGTTGCTGCTGTGAATGTGTTGACTTTGGTTGCGAGCACAGCAGCTATGAATTGGGCGCTAGCCCCTAGCCGATCCTACGGTTCAACATTCAAATATGAGTTCCAGAATTCTCTTCAAAAGCTCCCAAACCACGTATTTGACAAGAGCTATCCTCTTCGAGAATTTGATATGCCGAAGCGAGTTTTTAGTTTCTTCTACAAAGCTGCACAGCTTAGTCTGGTTGGCATGGTAACTGGGTCCGCTGGAGCAGGTCTAGCCAGTGTTATGCCTTCAGCGAGAAATAAGGAGTAAGATTCTACTTGTCCTCTGAAATATAACATTTGACTAGATATGCATAGAATCACTATGTTTGTTGATAATTTATGCTGATCGAGCATGCCATTTGTTAATTCTGAGGATTGATCAGTGATGTGTTTTATGTAACAGATTATCAGTCCCAGTCCCTTCAGTGAGCACAAGTGCGTCTAGTTATGGAGCATTTATGGGACTATCAGGTAATCTGAGGTATCAATTACTTTTTGGAGCGGAAAGGCTCATGCAAGACCATTTCCAGCACTTGGGAGTGGTCATCTTCTTCTCTGCAGCACTCAGGTATGCTCTGTGCTTTACCTGATGACTCTTTAAATTGGTATATTGTTTGAGGGTGTAAACCTGTAAACAAAGGATTGCTTGTAAATATTATCCTCACGATAATCAAAGGCTGGATTAAAGTTTAAAATCAATGCAATCGTTAACTGAGCACATGACGTAATTGGTAGCTCAGTCTTATTGTTGCTGGACAAGAGAAACTCAATCAGAATTGTTGTTGTTGCAGGGCTCTTAATATCCAAATTGGTGACGTGACAAGACTAGCGTTTTTGGGTCAAGGGGAGTTGCCAGTGGTCCATGCTGATGGAACTCTTTCACAAGCATACCGTCGGCCTTCAAAGTCCTTGGAGTCGATAACAGGGTGGGCTATCCCTGCCAAGGGTCTTATCACTGGCCTCTTTGATGGCCAAAAGGACCAAAACAAGCAACGTCAAACTCCTAATGTCTTCGCCAAGAGGAAAGTCAAGCGCAAAGTAACCGCGAAGAGCAGGTGATTTTCAAGTCTTAGTATCTTAGGTGAGGATCAGGACAATGACCACTCGAGCTGTTTTACAAGAGCGCTCACTTGCCATATGTAGAGATCAAGAGTTGCTAGTTTTCCTTTTTTTTGGGTTCATGAAGCCTCTTCGTCAAAAATGAATGAAGATGTGCTCTGTATTTTGGTTATATGAGACATTGTTTGAGACAGGATTGAGTCAACCAGTGAGATATTAAGAATCCAGACCCAGGTTGGTAACCTTTTGTGCTGAGATTCTCTTCAGAACAAGCTTTTTTAATCCTGGAAAAATCATTTGCAAATGATGATGTAACATGAAGATTGGCAACTCGTATGCCTTGGGGACATTGCTCCTCAAAGACGGCCAATGACAAATTTATTCTGTTGTTCAGTAATACTGTCTTTTGAAAAACGTACTGGCTGTAATCTTCCTAAACAGCAGTCTGATTGTATCGTTTGGCTTCATCGTTGGAACGACATTTGTGAGTGCAAGGTAGACTGCCCCATTTTAGGGTTTGCGGTTTACGGTTTAGGCGATGCTCATAACATTCAGTCCCTGCCTTGGCTCTATAGTAGATGGTGTGTGGAATATTCCACACCCAACAATACTTCATCAGTAGCTAAGTGGACAGGTGGAGGCTCAAGCTGATGAGCAAAGTGCATGAAAGAAAGGTAGTGGGCATGAAGGCTATTGAATGTTATGCTTGGGAAATTTTGAAAATCGAAACGAGACTGAAATTTTGAAACTTTAAAAATTGAAACGAGACAATTAAGGTTCATGAATAAAAATGAAATAAACAATTCGTTTTTAAATAAAATGTAATTTATATGAATTTTGAAAGTGAAGATATTCATACTCCATTTGTGACATGTAGGTGGTGTTTTTTTACACAAAAATGATCTTAGAAGCTCCAATTCCATGCATCTTCCCCATTTCCGTCTATATCTTTGAATAGCATTCATTTCAGCTACTAAAATGAATGCCATTCAAAGATAAAGAAGGAAATGGAGAAGTGGTGGTTATGGGGAGTTCTACCTTACTATTGATAGTATTCAATTGTATAAATGTAAGCTTAGCTTAATCAAGCAAGTGTTGGTTAAACCTTGGTAAGATTGAACTCTTGAATTGAAAGATTATAATATGTCTTTGAACTGTATAATTCACATTCAAAAATGAGATTTTGGAGGGTGTGAATTCAAAATTGAATAGAATTTGGGTTAATTTTCAAAAATGAAACTGAAGAGGTTCAACAGTGATCTATGTCAACACCCCTCTATTTGCAATCTTTCATGTTAACCATTTAGTGCCCATAAGACCACTATTTAGCCATTGCTTGATGTTTTTATGATATAGCTCCAAATATGTTGTGAATGGGACTAGGTTGTCTGAAGACTGGAAGAAGGGGAATGCCATGTGCATCTTATGCAAAAATAATTTTTTGATTTGGAGTTGTGAAGCTATCAAAATACCTATGTACACAAAAATACAACAAATACTTACAAATACAACACATGTACTATGTGGTATTTTTTGTGTTTGGAAGTTTGTTATCTTGTTAGTTTGTCAACAAGTGCTCGTTAAACTTTGGTAAGATCGGATTGTTGGATTGGAAGATCATAATATGTCTTTGAACTGTATAATGCACACTCAAAAATGAGATATTGAGGGCGTGTGACTTCAAAGTTAAATAGAATTTGGGTTAAATTTTCAAAAATGAAAGTGAAGAGGTTCAACAATGATCTATGTCATCACCTCTCCATTGCAATCTTTCAAGTCAACCCTTTAGTGCTCAGAAGACCACTATTTGGTCAGTGCTGATGTTTTTTAAATAGCTTCACATCTGTTGTGAATGGAATTGATTGTCTGATGAAGAATAGAAAAAGGGGTGTGCCATGTGCATCTTATGCAATTTTTTTTTGATTTGGAGTTGTGAAGCTATCAAAATACCTATGTACAAAACATCAAAATACTACAAATACCTCAAAATACAACAAATACTCACAAATACAACACATATACTATGCAGTATTTCTTGTGTTTGGAAGCTTGTTATTTTGTTTTTTTTTATGGATTGTGTTCTTTTGTTCATGTTCCATTAGTGTATGTATTCCAATCTTGATCAATGTACCTACTCCTTTCATATTTTAACGTATAAATTTTGTCCTAAACCGTATATGGATAAGTCACTGTTATTTATAAAATTTACAATAATTATGTGTGAGTCCGTTCTTGACATGAAAGACTACAATGGAGAGGTTGACATAGATCATTGTTGAATATCCTCACATTCATTTTTGAAAATTTAATCCAAAATCTATTTAACTTTGAAATCACACACCCCTCTAAAAACGTATCAATTTTTGAGTGTGCATTATATAGTTCAAAGACATATTATGATCTTCCAATCCAACAATCCAATCTTATCGAGGTTCAACTAGCACTTGATTGATTAAAATATGCTTACATTTATATGGTTGGATATTAATAATAGTATCCCTAATTTTAACATAAGTTTTTAAAAAATCACCAAAAAAACTGTGGTTTCTCAAAAACCACCCCGGGTACTAAAGAGTCAAAAACAGACTCACACATAATTGCATTTATACGTAAGGTACATGTGGTTATGCTTACATTCAATTGTATAAATGTAAGCATAACCCCATTTTCTCGTGTGTTCTTTGTGTTCCATGTACTTTTGCTTTTGCTTTATCCATAATTTAATTCAATTTATGGTGACAAAATTTGATTGAAAATCTATAACTTTTACATTTTAAGTCCAAAAGCTGCGAAACAACTTTGGCGCACCCCTACCTCGGGTGGGTCACTCTTCATATATTTTGGGTATCACGTGCGGCAAGGGGGTGTTTTTTGGGGGGCTATTTACCTCCTAGCTGAAATTAAAAGGACCCCTATGATTACTTAATGGGAAAAAATGGCCTATATTATGGACTCTATCATTTTTTATAAAACGGTGACCAATGCAATTTTTTATATGCTATCTTCCTTGTAAAGGCTTAAATATAATCTAAAAGTAACATGACTTTAAAAATTTGAGAAAAATGGCCTCAAGAAAATGACCAGAACTTAACCTTTTTTCATACATTCTGGAAAATGTGCACTTCTAGACCTACTTTTCGTCCACCGCGCAGCTGACCGCCCTTTCCTACCAATTGTGCTCCAGCTGTTTCCCCCCCCCCCCCCCCCCCCCCAAACAAACTGTACTTAGTTTAATACCTTGGATCCCATTCGCAATTCCCTAAATTACATGTCCTAAAATCATAATGGACCAAAATTGTGGTGTACCTAAATTATTTATAATGGCCTGTACTCTTTCATTGCATTCTATCTTATTTGTAATATTTTTATAAATTCTTATAAATTTTACTTATGATGAATAAAACCCATGCTATTTTCTGCTGCACGTTGTTTGTAAAATGCAGTAAGTGACCCACCCGAGACCCCTACTTGTCGAGAGCTTCTCGACGATGCCAAAAATGACTTCAAAAAACCCCATAATCTGTTTTTCATAATTTAGTTCAATTCATTGTGACGAAATTCAATTAAAAGTCTATAACTTTCACACCGTAGATCCAAACGCAATTAAACAAACTCTGTGCACCCCTCCTTATTGAGAGCTTTTTGACGGTACCAAGAACGAGGCTGGGGATCGCACGATTGAAGAGATCTCAACATAACAAACAAAACAAAACAAAACAAAACAAAACAAACAAACAAACAACATCTCTTAATATATAGATGTCTTATATATGCTCTTCAAAGTTGAAGCTCAAAAAAGTAAAAGAAACCTCATTTTAGAATACATTCATGTATTGCCCAAAACTTCTAGGCATTTAGGGGTTAAGGCATAACTTAAGCAATGCCTACAACTTCCTTTCATTATAATTAATTATATTATTTTGTGGTTACTTTTTTTCATTGTAATTTTTATTTTTATGTTTTTATTGGAATTGACTAATCTTTAATGTAGTTTTAGCTTGTATGTCTAGAGCAAATTGTTCCACATTATTTGTTATCATCTTTCAAAGTTTATTATACTTATGTGAAAAAGTAGCAAAGAGTTTGATTGGGAACAAAATGCAAAAACTCATTTTCAAAAAGTACAAAATTATTTTTCTCATTTTTTTTTAATTAATAAAGATCCAAAAGAGGTGCCAACAATACCAAGAGCACTAGGATTTGGTCCCTCTCTTGATGCATTCATGCCCCAATTTATTCTAGCATTTGAAAATAAAAATAAAAATAGACATTTAGTTCAACATATCTCAATAAGAAGGTTGTCAATAAATATATAAAGTCTATCGTTTAGTACAAGATCCCGAAGACGAGGAGAAGAAGATATATTATAAATAGAGATTACGGGTATAAAGACGGATTTTTTAACCCCTAAACGCCTGAACAACCAAAATCTAGTTGATTTTATTTTTTCATCATCCATAATTTTCATCCATTTGAATTTTTTCATCCGTATTTTTCTGATGTTGGACATTGTTGATGAATCAATCAAATGGTATATAGAAAATTTCAAATTAAGATGATTATGAATTTTAGTGCTTCATGAAAGCCAAAATCATCAATACCGTGTAGTGTATTCACAATTTCATTTGTTTTTGTAACTGAAATACAATTTTGACCATCGAGATGATATTTTTTAATTCAAGCTGAACTAAAAAAATTGTAGCTTACAAAGTCTAGCTTTCACTCCATTTTGAAATTTTGAAAAATTCCTAATATTGAATGATTTATAGCAATTACAAGATCAGTTCTATTACCATGGCTCCTCAATGGTATTCCATAGTTTTAGGTTTTTCCTTTATATTTCCAAATTTAGAATTTTTTTTGAGCACAAGAAACAACTTGATGTTTTCATAGTGATGTACACATTTGGAAAAAAAAATCATATTTTTTAATATATTTCGAAATTGATATGAATTTTCTTTACTTTTCTTACTTCCAAAAATCATAATAATTTAAATTTTGCATTAATAATTTTGAAAAAATTACAGATTACAGTTGACATTTGGTCTCATGTAGGAAAAATATGATAATTGTGGTGAAATATAGCTTACAAGGGTGAATGCATGGTTTGGTGTCTCACTTTTGATGTCACAGAGGATTATTCACTATGGTGCCTTCATTAAAACATTTATAAAAAATAGAATATGAAGAATTTTGGCATGAGAATTTGTATACACATTTTGGCCTTGATATTCGTCTATAAAAATAGTTTTCTTTTGGAAATGGCATCATCATAAAGAAATTAAGGACTTTTTAGTTATAGAATAGTCTCGAGAATAGTGACTGTGACAAGCTGCCAACATTTCACATATGGACTTTTTTTAATAAAGGTTGTTGAAAATGTTTGTTAGTGAGTCATTACTTAATGTGCTAAATCATGAGAAACTCAAAAATATACTTTTATAAGATAACACATAATTTATCATGTACTTGTGGACTTTTTTGTGGTAAAAACTAGGTGTTGTTTTTGAATGTCTATTAAAGCATGGAAATAGATTTTTTCAGCACAACATATTTTTTAGCATGTTAAGATATCTAAGCTTTAGGTGGGCTTGCACTTGTATAGACTTAATTTTTATGTAAGTTATTTTTATATTTAGTTATATTCAAGTGAAATTATCAGTTTTTTTATAAAATATTATTAGAAAATATGTATGAAAGTTAATAGATTTTTTTTTAAAGTGGTTGAGTTCTATATATTACAAAGAATTTATGAAAAATAAATAAATAAATATATTCAACATTATATGTAAAATATGATATGGACTTTTAGGGAATGTACGTATGCCACTATTGAGCCACCAAAGCATGCATTTACCCACAATCCAAAGTTTTTTACCAAGGTGATAGGCCCAGGAATTTAGGGTTAAACAAGTCACATAGAAAAGAAGTTTACGCTAATATTCTTATATGTTTAGTGTTTACTTGGTAGCATTTAATACAAATTATATACACTAATTCCAATGACGACTATAGGTCAGAGCTGGTATAGAAAAATGGTATTGACAACTATAGGTTCCATTTGTGGATTTCCAACGGTTGTAGGGTTTGTAAGTGAGCCTGCCATCCATGAGCCGACAGTTGACAATTCTAGGGTAGGGTTTTCTATGATGTAACCTTTTTATGATTAACCTAGCCTTTTACATCCTTGAATGATCTTCTCATGATTGTTCCATTCCGCCCTCAAAGATCATTATGTGAAGTAATTTAGCATTTCAAATCTTATTCAATTTCATGGTGGTGTGGAGAGAAGCGGAGCCCTAGTTTCATTTAACCTTGCTTATGTCATTCAATAAATAATATTATTGAATGAACAATAAAATAATATGAAATATGAAATATCTAAACATATATTCTGAAAATGACAAGGTAAATTTGAAATTTGAAATTCCTAAAGTTTACTTGATCTAAGTGGACCATAATCATAAAAATTTAATTTTTACCAAAATTTGGATAAACTAGTTGATGATAGGAATAGAATTGAATAGAAATTAATTAATTTTTTTTGAGATTTGAACAAAAACTTACACAATTTGCACATGACTTGTTCAAAAAAAAAATTAAAAATGTATATATTTATGTATTTTAGACTAAAATAAAAAGCAACATTTGAATTTGTTCTCAACAATCATTTGCACATAAATTCATTATTTTATTCCATTTTTGTTTTCCCTAAGGATCCAAAAAGTCTCAAAATAATAATAATAATAATAATAATAATAAATAAATAAAAAATATAATGGTGCCTATAGCAATCCCATTTTTCAGTCGCCACCCTTATTTCTTTGCTCTTCATCTCCTTTGATATATTTGTAAGATCAACTCATTCACTCATTTTGAGCATGAGCTTAAAACTCTAATGACATTGGTGCAATGACAAATAAAGATCATGTGAACAAATGTAAATCATGTCATTCATTTTTAAATATGATGATCAAATTCTTTTAATCCATATTAAATTGTACAAAGCTCGGGGAGTTCACTCAATGTATTTTATGTGTATCACGTGCGAACAAATCTTTGACCCCCTATATTACATTGTAAATAGTCAATCAAACAACTTGAAAAAATTATAGGACGTTTTTTTATGTTGAAAGTTTATATTGTGAATTTTTGGGAATTTTCTTTATTCAAATTAATTTCTTACAAATTTTTGAAGTAAATAAATACATTATACAACTAATTTTTGTATTTTAAAGCTAGTTTCAATTGTGTTTTTAAAATTGGTTTTGAATTTAATTGAAATAAGAGTTTTCTAAAATAAAAGATACAATGATTATGTGACCACACTAAAAAATTTGGAGTTAAATCAAACTTTATAAAAAAGTATATAGGAGGTTAAAAATCACTTGTTCGCACGTTTTTACGTAATATTTGGAAGTAACCTCCCCGAGGTACAAAGTCAACCATATGATTGATAATCAAGCAAGCTATGAAGATTATGTAATTGGCAAAGTTCAACAAGCATGACTAGATTACTTTGCATAAATTTCTGTAATCTCTTCACATTTGGATTGGTGCAATGAGTGATCAAACTATCTCTGTTGTGAAAAAAGTTAAAGGTGTGATTCGTAGTTTATTGGAATGCATTGATTTACTATGGATGTTGGAAGTTAAGAAACAAAAAGGGAATCTTGACGAAGAAAGCAAAAAGCTTCAATCTGCTACAAAAGCGATGCAAGACAAGCTAACTGAGCTTGCTGGAGGAATCAAGCTTGATAGTGGTGACACAATTGCCTCTGGAAAAGAGCTTGATATGGGAAATTTTGATAAAGATAAGGCAAAATCTGATGCATTGGAAAATTTCAACACCATTCCTTTTGACATGAATCCTTTTTATTAATGGATTATGTACATAGCCAACATTTAGAAGTTAAATTCTTAATTCAAGACACCTTCACGTAATTATACTCATTCATATCATGTCATATTCTATGTTTATATTAGAATTAGAGTTTTATTTGTGTGCCGTTATTAAAAAATAATTGTTATTAGATTCAAATTAGGATATTTTAGTTCTCAAAATTTGAGAATAGGCACCATGATGATAGTTATTCAAATGTGATTTTCATGTATTCCTTGTCCTAAGAGTTAATTGCATTAGGATTCTATGCTAAATGTTAATTTTGTTAGGATTTCAAATTGTCAAAATGATAATTGAATAAGTTGAGATGGCATCAACATCTATGGAAATAAATAAGAGAAGAAAGGTGGCAAATGCTTATGATCTTCACTTTTGGACAACATTGAAGTTGCGGATTTGTTTTATTAGCATTGGTGCACAAGAAATTTGTATTCTTTCGTATATTAGCAATGAACCTAATTCCAAAAGAATGAAATTTCAATAGTATAGCATGACTAAGTTTGATATTTTTACTATAAATGTTTCTAAGCAACTTAGAATTAAAACCTTGAACTTTTGCAACAACAAAACTTCGGATCGGCTTCACTAGCATTAAACTTTAAACACTCGAGGAGGTCCCCCACCCAAAACTGCTCATTTTGGTCATTTTAGTTGATCTCTAAATAATTTTCAAAACCCTTTTTCACTTTCCAACTATAGGAATCCTATACTCCTAGGCCTTGTAAACTATCCCCTAAATTTTTAAATCATTTGACTGTACAAATGTCAAGATAATAGCAAATGAAGTTGAAATTTTGCAATTTCAGGGCCCCGAAGAATTTGGGCAGCCTTGCTTTGATGGGCTCCCAAACCAAAAAAAAGGAAAGAAGTTGAAATGATGTGCCATTTTTGACCATCCTCAAGATGAGGTAGTTAACAAGATGCATGACTCAATTTGACAAGATGTTCAATTCATTAGCATTTTTTCAAAGACCTTGTAATGGGTGGGGTACACTACTAGAAATGACAGTCCGAAATGATTTTGCAGAAATTGTCTTCATGTCCCCTTTGATTCAAGCGCACCTCCTTGATTGGAAAATGGTTTACGTGGTAGGCGGTGTCCCTTGTGAGCCAGTCATGGTGGACCAGTGTCCCATATGCCGAATTGCGGTGGACCACCGGCTTGCATGATGGAGCTCAACCGTCCTATATGACTAGTGAATTGTTGGTGCGCCGTCCGAAATAAATCTGACTCAGCGTGTCCCATATGACTGGTTGTTCGATGAGACTTGATTTTCGAGACTAGTCGTGAAGGACAAAATGGTCCCTTATGACCCAATTTTGTCCCATGTGGTTAATCATTTTGGACCGCATTTTCTACTGGTGGTACAAAGGAAAGCAAGAGATTTTGGCTAAATTGGATTATCCTTTCAACTCTTGTCTAATTGGAAGAGCCGACAACTCATGGCATGCAACCCATGTGAATTGAACAAAATTTTCTTTGAGGTGCCCAATGAATCTCATTGGTTTAGATTTTTTGGCAAGCCTATCCGAAGTGTTGAAGCTGATTTCAACATTGAGGTGTTTCACTTTGAAAAATTCCCCTAAGTGGAGTTTTGATTGTATGCATATAATTTCAATTTCATTGGAAAAAAGACTCAATTACATATGACATCAAATTTTTATTTTGAAAAATAAAATAAAATTTGGGCCTAGGTAGCCCGAGAAAATGGACAGCAACCAAAAAATGGTCGATTGGGAGCTTAGGGTTAAATCAATTTTGAAAAAATCATTAAAATTGCACCTTCTATATGTTAAATATGGAACTAGATGAAATTTTGGTCACTTTGTTGGTACATTATACATTAAAACTTCATAAAACCATTTTTGGGTTTGGGTGTTGTTTTGAATTATAAATACATAAGAATAATCAAAATTGTTATAATAGATTCCAAAAGATAATGTTTCATCATTGAAATTATAACAGATCATATACTACAAAAAATAACTGACCTAAAGTACTATGTATACATTTACACTTTGAGAAAAAATAGAATAATCCAAATTTTACAAATAATTTTCACAATGATGTTTGGAAAATCATTTAAAGACAAGGATTCAATTAAATTTTGTTGTAAAAAAGTCTTTATTAATGAAAAAGATAGGTTCACCATTAAAAACTTAAAAAATTCAATATGTTTTTCAAAATTTTGTTTAATCATTATTTTCCACTTATAAATAATGAATGTAAACATTACTTCTAAATTTTTGTCTTTGAAAATTCAATTAATATACATAGAGATGTAGAGTATTTATTAAAGAAATTTCATCTACCTTGTGCTTTGATTTGTTACAATCTAATTCTAGGATAATTAAATGTGAAAACTAGAACTAACATAGAAGTTGTGTGCTTTGTCAAGATTTTGACTCCCATTTTTGACACATGCATTCAATGGAATTGAAGTAATCTTTGAATTATGGGGATTTGACAAATAAAAAATGAAAACAACAGGGGCCAAACACATCGAGGTGCAAAAATCAAGTTGATTCCTTGTTTTGTCTCAAAGTTGCAATGGTGGAACCAAAACTTTACTTTGGAAAAGCAATCAACTTAATACTAGCAAATTTATTGTGTTGTCATTCCAAAGAAGATACAAAGTCAAACAAGCATATAAATAAAATTCAAAAAAAGAATTGACATGTGCTCAAAATAGAGGTCAACAAGAGAAAAATACACTATGATTGACTTCTAGATTAACTTTAATGAACTACAATAGTTAACTTTACTATTGCATTAGGTTAACCCTCAAACATTTAGGGATTAAAGAATACCAAACATAGTTAATTAAGGTAATGGCACCCTATTCATGACATGTGACTATTTGTGACACCTACCACGCCCTCATTTGTGCCATTAACTTATTCTTTCAGTGCCACTTTTGAAAACAATATGGAAATGGGATGTCAATGTAACACGAGTGGAAAAGAATGGAGATTTAGGAGAATGAACCAATTTTGTAAGATCAATATAGAAAACTATTCAAATCATGTGGCCATTTTGTATTAAAAATATGTCTATTTAACCCTTAAAGGACATACTAAGCCCCACGGGATTACTTTTTTTGGGGAAAATCTTGCTCATAACTTCTACTCTGTTGAATCAAATGGGGTTTCTTAAATGCCAAAACAAATATATTTAAGGCATCTATACTTCTTTGAAATAGAACCAAATAAAATTAAAAAGAGAATCATACTTAAAATGAAGTTTGAAAGAGATTTTGGGTCTGGGAATCAAGAAAGCCATATTCTTTAAGGGTTAATATAAAGCCTTGTGATAGAAATGACCAAGGGCAATGATCATTATAGACTACTTTTTGGTACATAGGAATATCCCAACTAATAAACATCTTATTTGCATATCTTGAAATGTTTGCCTAATATTACAAACAAATATAGGATGTTTGCCTAATATGGGACACTAATGGAACGTTTAGAATTTCTTGCAACACCCAAGTTATATACTTTGTTGTACAAAGTATATAACTATGCCACAAATAGGGCATACTACCTTGGTACCTACATAGGTTCAAGTTTTGGAGCTTACTATTGCCGTCAGATTTAGTGCATGGATGGAAAAGCTTTTCATTGGTATAGGACATAGGTATATAGGCAAGGTAAACCTAGTTTTTGTTTCTTTTATTAATTCAAATTTCATACCCTGCAAATCACGTTTGCTTGTGAGTGATGATAACTTTAACCCTTAAATGTCTGGGGAGGCCAAAACTTGGCTTAGGAATGTAACTCACTATTCAATTCCAATTGCTACGTGGATTGTTTTCATCCAATTATTTTCGTGAAGGATTTTTGTTGATCATGGTACCTCTTCAAGTTAAATTCAGATCATTCAAGCTATTTTTGGATATTACATGGGGTCCCAATTACAAATAGAGTAGTAAAAATGGTTGACTATGTAGTGTGTTTTGGGTTTTTATGTTTTTTCTACTAGAATTAATTTGGGCCATGGAAATGGGTTCTATTGCATTTGAGCTTAACTAATAAAATGAAGCTTACTAAGTCTAATTTCTATTCCACTTTGAATTTTTGGAAAAATCTAAAAATTGAGTGTTTTATTAGAGTTACAAGTTCAACATGTATTACCATGGTGTAGCAAAAAAATTTAAATTTAGATACATGGATGATTTTTATCCACTGTAATGTTCTTCATTGTAAGTTATACCTTTGGTAAAAATCATAACCCTTTCAAATCATAACCCTTAACTGCGTGAGCGTTCATTTTTTGGACGATGTACAAATTTCATCCATGTTTTCTCATCCATCATGCACTTTTAGCAGAGTGGATTTTTTATTGTAGATTTTATGGGAAGTTAGCTTCATGCATATGTGAACCAATTAGAAAGGGGATGATTTGTGAAAATTTTATGCCTCATTTCATGTTGCAATGATTCAACAAAAAATTTGAAGATTTTAGTCTAAATGCGCTCTTGAAAAAGTCAACTCATAAAATTAAGCAACCAAAAAATCTCCAAAAATCACTACACTTAGAGTATTACATTTCAACCAATCACAACAGATTTCATCCACAAATTGTCAATATCTTATATGTAATCAAATTACAAAAGAATTTTGAATTTTGAGTTTCAAATTTTATACAAAAATATTGGTGATAGCAATCATAGATCTAACCATATGGATAGAATCAAAAATTCATAATGTACAACTTTTATTCATACATCAAGTTCAAAACATCCCTCTGAGTTGCATTTTATGATGCATCTTTGCAAAACTGCTGAATTTGGAGAGGGCTCTAGGCATTTAGGGGTTAAGTAGCATGGCTGGAGTAGGGACCTTGAAGGTTGCAGGCGCTCTGTAGCAGTTTCATACAGGCCCACTTCCGGTCAAAGAGTTGGTGCATTCAGAACGACAGCAAATAATGCTACTGCACATTGAACTCTACTAGTCTACTCATCCAGCAACATTTCCCTGCAACTCCGTCAACACTGAGTCTGTCCACGCCAATACCAATCGATGCTATCCAATATATTGCTGAGAAAAACAGTCTACATTCTGAGATAATCCCGTAGCTGTTCCAGATTTCGGTCAAGCTGCCCAAATACAAGGGAATATCCCAGCTAATAAACATCTTGCTTGCCTGTTTTACCCTTTACTGGCGTGCTGAGCTCCAGCTAGAAAGTTCACAAGGAGGAATGAAAGAATAAACCACGATGAATGTTTGTATACAATAAAATGACACAAGATGGTAAGATTGATGAACCAAATGGTGGCTAAGGACTCTCGCTGGGGATTTAAGACAAGGCATTGTAATCTAATTCGCAGTGCAGATGACTAGAGTTCCAATCAGCAATGAGATACTGATCTGCGGATTTTGGTTGTTGATGAGCACATGGTAAAAGCATTCAACGCATGAGCGGTATGAGAAAATATTCCGCATAGAATAGCTGCACAAAACCATGAGCTTTGTTAGATGTAAACTCACGCCATGCGTTAGTGACGACCATGTAATTTGGTAGAGCAAGGGCTACCGTTCATGCTCTCCTGCCATGCACTTTATGAGCATCCACAGAATGAATCACAACAATTGTTAGAGAAAAGGAGAAAAGAAGAAAATAGACCGATTACTCACCTTCCAAATGAACATGTACCATGTGGTTATGGATGCTCTACTTTTCAGGTCCACGCTTTGAGATCTAGACCACAATATTGTAGCAAGTGCAATATGGCCCAACACCTGCAGATATGATGGAGAAGGACCACCAAACCGTAAACACCCAGCAATGACTCCAGCTCAAGCAGTTTTTAAGCTATTATCAGGGAAATGCTACAGCAGGGACTGGAAACATACGAAGTTTCTGGCAATGAAACCATAATTTAGACCAAAGCACAATTACTAGAGAGGGGAACCTGCATTTCATACCATAGCAACCCTGCTCCAAACAACCGTGGATGTGACACCAACGACACAAGCTGATGCATATGCTGCCTGAAGTAGTCCAACGCATATCCAGAAAACCTAAAGAACAAGCCCACCAAAAATTGACTTCAACACTCAGACAACAAGCAATGAGAAACCGAGTTTCGTTTATCATTAGCCTGCTCAGTAAGGAGGCACCATCTTCGTTCTTGGACTCGAAACAAAATGTTCACTTTCAAACCCACCTTTTTCTGCCCTACTCTGACAGTGAAGGTGCGTACACCAAAAATCTTATCTCCTTCTATGTCTGGAATGTCCTGCAAGGTCACCATGCATAATTGAAACAGATTATTACATTTGCCAAGCTGTCAGAAGATCAAACTTTTGTCGTAAAGTAGAGTATCAACAACCACAACACTAAACTTTCCCAACCCTCTTTCTTTGAAAACACTCTTTCATAATCTCATGTGCACGAAACAAGTGAACTATACTGCATACCTTGGCAAGAGCAATGACAATGGAAAAAAAGCTCATGAAGCCCATTGTAAACCACAGTGGTCTCGTCAAAGCTGCTGTTCTGCCGAATACAGAGGCCTGCATACACAAATATGTATTAAACTGCCAAACTTTGCATGAATTGTAAAAACCGAGTGAATAGATTAACTGTAAAGTGTCAGCTGCTTCCGGTTTATAAATTCAGCAATCGTTTAAGTCCAGAATCACGTCACTCACGCCTAACATCAAATATGTCTATCGTGTCAGGTTCCTCTCTGACAATCTATTGCCAAATAGCAGCGATCTACAGTCTTTGGGTCCAATCAAACCTGCATATGTAGGTAGAACCCAAGCTGTACAACAACAGCTCTCACGGCCAAAATACAGGATGCTGCAGCAACTGCAGACCTCTTCCATCTTAGAAGTGGAACCTGAAAAAGGATACAATGAAAGATAAGTTCACCATTTTTTGGACCTCTTATATCGCATGAATATCCTTCGTCTTTCGTCATAAATGAGATTGCCTATAAGCATGCATGTGCAACCGATTAAGGTATATAACACAAGGAGTATTAAGAAGGTCAATTTACTGCCTTGGGCTGATATCATGCTTCAAGGTCATAGAGTGATGGAAGTAGCAACTCACATCAGCTGAATAAGCAGTACCAAGAACGAAGCTCACAGACAACGCCCAAAGTAGAGGAGTTGATTTAACGATTACTCCCATCCCGAAACTCTGCGACAAACATTAGCTTTAAGTGAAAGACTACATGCGAAATTGTAGCCGAATGGATCCAGAATGTTTGCAGCAAATCCTTGTCAGCAAAGCCGAACAGATCCAAGAACATCATGCATGTTCAGCCCGAGAACTCAGTGCCACAGTCCATGTCATTAACATATCCAAGCCAGTCAAACCGGATTCAACAAATTGCATCGTAAATGAATAAACTTACCAACGCTGCAGAGATGGTCACCAACGCAATCCCAGTGTTTAGAGAGAATTCACCAGACGCCAACGGCAGATATGGTTTATTCACCTACAAAAATAAATTCAACGTTAGTCGTTACAGATTGAGTGTATATAATTGAGTTAGTAAAGATAGTATCAATAATCTTAAAGGTTTTATGGAAGTTGTTGTAAACGGCATCTAGAGAAATAACTTCTAAATATTCATGAACAGTAAGAATTCCAATGATATAGATTGAATTCAAACGACCATCTTGCCATCTTGTAACTGTAGCCATGAAATCTTGTCATTTCTCTGCATACTTTTTAGTCAATCATCTATGGTATGCGTCCTGTTCAATTTGTACACTTACATACCTTATCAATGTCGATGTCAAATATTTGATTTAGTCCAACTATGTACACGTTCATCAAAAGTGCAGGAATCACTGCCTGCAAAAACGTGAGATAAAACTAAGGCCACTGAGGATTGGCATGTATGTTTGACGAGCAACATGAACCAAAAAAAGGAATTTCTCCAGTTGACCAGCAAGTCATCAAGCCCTAGCAATTTCATGTCCGGCCTGCATGTCAAACGCCACAACGAAATTGCCTTGAAGAATTTTACTCCTTCAGACACAGTTAAGGTATGCTTTACGAAGAAATTACTCTTCTTGGGGCTCAGAAAATTTGCTACTTGCCTGAAGCAGCCCAACCAAAAAGGTTATGGAGATGTCAGCTGGACTTTGAATAGCCAGCATCGATACTGAAATCACACTCAATGCCTGTCAACAAAAGTTCAGTTCAGTAATCCTATACACCTTTCTCCACTTTAAAGTAGATATGTTCACATGGTTGACAACGGACGATCTTTGCTGAAATCATAAACCGGATTGTTAGCTGAATCATAAGCTGAATCGTGCGTTAAAAACCAATGAAATATTCTCCGCTCCCTGTTGATCACGATCTCCGTGACCGAGACACAGATAAAGCACCACTGCAAGCCTAGCACAGTTTAACAACTAACAGTAAAAATCCACTCACCGAGCCAATAATGGTGTGAGGACGAGAGAATCTGTAGAAAGCATCAAACCAGCCAACACCTGCCTGCACCAGGTTTCCAGCATCTTCATCAAAAGAGTCCACATCCACGTCCAGGGGCCTCGCAGTTGCTGAGATAAAGCAGTGAGATTTTTTTTCTATGCCACGATTTGCTCTCTTGTCCGCATTTCGGAGAAGCCTAGCAAGTGGTTCACCATAGTGTGCGCCAAATAGCCTACCTGAAGACCGTAGGCCACGGGGATTTGGTGGAGATGGCAAATAGCGGGGTTTCTGTCTTACCCCTGCTTCACAGTCGTATACAACTACAATGTCAAATTCGAAGAGCATCATCAATATGCACAAACAAATGCTGGATAACTTGAAAATTGTCAATTCATAACGAAGGAAAATTCTGAACGTGTTACACGCCCTATCTCAGATAACTCTGCCGCAAATAGCTGTTTGACTACAGCACCTGCCACGCCATTATACGACTATTTAACAACGTAGGACGACGACCGTGAGAGACACAAGGAATCAAACTCAAGGAAACGTATTCTAAAGAGCAGGTATCTACAAAGAAGCAGAATTCAAAGACAGTATTCCCGCCTTGCTAAAGAACAATGCTAAGAGCAAGTTCGAGTCTGCTTACCACAAACCAGCAAAGAAGCAACCAGTTCTAATGCAACAACTAAAATGAATCTAAAGTCCACAACCATCTGAAGTCCAAACTATAATCTTTCATAAGAAAAACTGCATTGTTGTTTTCAACTACCGGTAATCCTTCCACAATGGCTCACTTAATTGACTGCAACCTTGTAAACTTTCATATTCTTTATCACTGTTCAAACATCCTTTCATGCTAAGAAACAAAGCCGGACACTAGCTGCGAGCACCGTATGAAACTGAATACTGATCAACATTGATCACCACCGTATTAAACATCCCTAGAAAGTCCCAGACTTCCACTGCATGGTGACCTCTGACAGAGTCAAGAAGTTATCTCTCCAGGGTTTTAGCCATTGGACGGGCACGTTTTGCACAAAACGCAATCCGCCGAGACATTGTAGATTCTTTACATTTAGGTCGATCAGCAACCAAACGAGGCGTATCAAACACAAGAAAATGATGAAGCAACTCACATTGCAAGCACGTCACTTGATGAGTTGATTGAAAAGTGGCAGAGGATTGTTGAGCTTTAAATCTCGGCCTCTGAATACTGTGTACAAGACCTCCATTGGAATACAGTGCCGCTGAGTGAAAGGTTTCCATCATGAGGAAGCTACAAGACTCTCGTAATAGTTGCTATCTCCAATATTCAGTCTGTCAAAGTGCGCTCCTCGTGGCTTCCGACATTGAGGATTCAAGTATTCATTGCCGACCGGCGCACTTCTGTATACTGAACCCGACAAGTGCGCCGCAATTCAACAATCCTTTGACATTGTCTTCCAGAATCAATCGGTTTCACGTTTTCTCCAGAATATGCTTCACCAGATAACGTGCATGTCGAACAATAATTCAAGAGCACTCTTCTCCACTACGTGATCGATTTCTTTGTCGACAAATTACCGCGTCGCTCGGGATTCACGCACAACAGTCGAAGACCTCTCCTGTAAGTTACACTCCCTCCGCATGTGCATGTGCATGTACAACAGACTGATAGGAAGCTACCAAAGCCACTACAAACAGTACGAAAGAAAAGGAAAGGAAAAGACGATTATAAAATAAATGCGCAATGAACATGCCGTGAACACACTCCTCGGACTGGCTCCTAAGAAACGGGCGTGATAGCCAAGAAGAACGGAACGCCGGCTCTTGTGCGAAGTGCTGGCTCCAGCAAAAGCCTGGACCAAACGACTGCCAACGGGAGTGGAATTACAGTACTTTCACGGGACGCAGAAACCGAGGGAGCAGCGGGCAGGCTACGGCGATCGAGAGTAGGACAGTAAGCAAAGGGAGAGGTGGCTATGGCGAGGGGAAGGTTGCTGTGGGAGCTCCACGTTGCAACAGGCCAGTGCTAGACGAAGCATCTCTAGACCTAAACTTACGGCCGGTTCGCACTCGCTCCTTGCTGGAGCTTTCCTGGTACAACTAATCCTGAGTTTAATCCTGAGTTCTGAGATTTTTGTTGCAATTATTTGAAAGCAGAATTATGTTCAGAGTTTTTCTGGGCCGTGAACCCACTCGCCTTTTTCAAGGTGAAGTCGCGAAGAATCTCAAGGACTTTTTCTGAATAAGTTACTATATGAAATTATTCAAAGATCGTCTAAAGTTCAAGGCCAGGGAGCAGCGTTGGAGAAGCTCTTAGGGCTTAGAGCAGCTCCACCGCAGCCCTCCAGAGTCTCTGGCACTCCAGAACTAGATGAAAAGTGCCAAGGGCCCTTCCAAAATGCCTCTTGACTCTGGATCCTAGCGTGTTAAGAAATGGCCCTTCAAATCACTATTTAGTTGACTATATCCCCACATTCTACTTGTGATTGGTCCATTGACTATTTGATGTGCACTTTTGATGTATGAGGGGCCTCCAAGGGTGGGGGAGTGTAAGTGCAAGGGCTCTTCAAATGTAAATGAATAATTTCAGCGAGTTATCTCTAGCATGTAGGAGTGGGGATGCTCTTACTCACATGTGAGTCCCATTCCAAATTGACTTCAAGGTAGAAACCATCAAAGTAAGTAATTTAGCATATCCTACCCTCGGGTTAGATTCATTAGCCATGTCCAATACAAAGTGAATTATTTTTAGGGTTATTTTTCATTCATTAAGTGAAATTATATTTTCTTCAAATTTCATTCTTGTGATATCTGATATTTCCCCGTGACTTTTGATCATAGGCTTTGTTTGTTACACCTCATTGAGCTTTTCATTAGAAAGTGTTGTAATTTGTACTTGGGTAAGTTGTTTGCAAGTATCTTGAATTTTTATGAATTTAGATTATTTTCATTAATATTTTCTATGCTATTCAATTATATCACCTTATAATTTTGGAAAATTTTAGTACATGCCATTTTTTATTATTTTTTGGATTATCTTTTAGCAAATCTGATTAGAGCGTAGGGTACTTGGGGGCATTTTTTTCAAGGTTGAATATTTTATAGTATCAACAATCGAAAATGATTAGTGTAAAATTGCTCTTAAAAAAGTCAACTCATAAAATTAAGCAACCAAAACATCTCCAAAAATCACTACACTTAGAGTATTACATTTCAACCAATCACAACAATTTTCATGTACAAATTGTCAATATCTTATTCGTAATCAAATTACAAAAGAATTTTCAATTTCAAGTTTTAAATTTTATACAAAAATATTGGTGATAGCAATCGCAAATCTAACCGTATAGATAGAACCTAAAATTTATAATGCACAACTTTTATTCATACATCAAGTGCAAAAAATCCCTTTGAGTTGCATTTTATGATGCATCTTTGCAAAACTGCCGAATTTGGAGAGGGGTGAGGACGTTTTGGGGTTAAGCTTTAAAGATGTGGATGTTGGTAACCAAAAGTGTGACATAAAAGAGCTCTAAGTAGCCAAAGGCTTGACATAAAAAAAATTATAAGTAACCGAAGGCATGACATGAAAAGAGTTCTAAGTGTAGAGACTGTCTCAAAAGACAGAGGTCCAACCAACTAGTTTTCAGAATTGGTATTGATGTTGATGTAGATACATTGACATTCAAAATAAATTCAGACTTTGCAACATTTGCATTCAAAACATGATGATACAAGAATGAGTGATCAAACCTTAAAAGTGCAAACACAATAATTGTAGGTTGTCTATTTCTTATATAAGGAGGTCATGGGTTTCATTTCTTTCACTCAGGTTATTCTCCTTTAGTGTGATTTATTCATTCTTACTTTCTTGCACCTCAACTTTCAAGTTCTTTAGTCTTTGGTCCGGAATGACCTTAAACTACCTAGGTGATAGCTAGGAGGTGGGCTCCCCTTAGGAGTGCTTAGTAGCACCAAAGAGGGCGGCGGTTCGATTCCGGTCGGATGCACGTCGTAAGGGCTAATACTTCCGAGCTTGATAGGAACTCCGTGCATTACGGGGATGGCTTCCGGGCCTCATGTTACGGTGGGGGCGTCGCTCTTAGTAGGAAATGATTAGGAGCATTGGGTCTTGTCCAGATATTGTAGGAAGAAAAATCCAAAAAAATCACCCGCGGGGGAGTACTGGAATCATGCTCTCTTCGTTCGCAGTGTGATGTTTGTAACACAGAATTCGCTATTCACGCACTTGGCAATATAATCATGCACTTGGTCCCCGAGCGCATAATTTTTCTTGTGTAACATTTTTTTTTAAAAACCGACAATTATTGTCTTTCTTCAATCCCTTACGTTGTAAACAAATTATTATTTTTATTATTTTTATTCTTATCTTTATCTTTTCTTTTATATTTTCTTTTATCTTTTCTTTTTTATCTTGATTTCTTTCTTGTCCTCTTTCTTGTCTCCCTCTTGTCTTTCTTCTTGTCTTCTTTTTGTCTTTTTTCTTGTCTTCCTTTTTGTCTTCGTTGTTTTTTCCTTCTTCTACTTTTTCTTCAAATGGGCATGCTGAACCCTAAAAAATGGAAGCAAGCCAACAAAAGAATTTTTTATGTTTTTTTTAATTTTTTAATTTTTTAATTTCTTTAAATTTCTTTTTTTGTGGCCGTGGGTGCTACTGATCCCTAAATGGCAGCCGCCCAAAAAAAACAAAAAAAACAAAAAAAAAAAAAAAAAAACTTTTTTTTTTTGACTTTTTTTGACTTTTTCAAAAATTTCTATTTTTAGGCGCTGGGGTGCGCGGCCGCGCACCCTAAAGCCCTCTCATCTTCCTCATTTCTATCTTCATCTCCCTCTCCATCCCTCCCCTCTCCTCATATATACCGTAACACCATAGCAAGTTCGCCACCTAGCAAACGAATATTTTTTTTTTTTGAAAAAATAAGGTTCGCCTCTCAAAAACTGAATTTCTCAATTTTCGTTTTCTTAGCAAAAAATCAGTAAAAATGACCTTAATTAGCTTAGAAATAACAAAATATTGCAAAAACTAATTTATTCTATTTTCGTTTTTCTGTCTTCAGAATTTTCTAATTTTTACGTTTTTTATTTTTAGAATTATTTTTGGACGAATCTGCTATGGTACTACGGTATAGGGGAGAGGAGAGGAGAAGGGATGGAGAGGGAAATGAAGATAGGAATGGAGAAGGGATGGAGAGAAGAAGGAGAAGGGATGGAGAGAAGAAGGAGAAGGGATGGAGAGAAGAAGGAGAAGGGATGGAGAGAAGAAGGAGAAGGGATGGAGAGAAGAAGGAGAAGGGATGGAGAGAAGAAGGAGACGGGATGGAGAGAAGAAGGAGACGGGATGGAGAGAAGAAGGAGAAGGGACGGAGAGAAGAAGGAGAAGGGATGGAGAAGGAATGGAGAGAAGAAGGAGAAGGGATGGAGAGAAGAAGGAGAAGGGATGGAGAAGGGATGGAGAGGGAGATGAAGATAGGAATGGAGAAGAGATGGAGAGGGAGATGAAGATAGAAATGAGGGAGATGAGAGGGCTTTAGGGTGCGCGGCCGCGCACCCCAGCGCCTAAAAATAGAAATTTTTGAAAAAGTCAAAAAAAGTAATTTTTTTTTTTTTTTGGTGGGCGGCTGCCATTTAGGGTTCAGCAACACCCCACGGCCAATTTTTTTATTTATTTTTATTTTGTTTTTTGTTTTGGGCAGCTGCCATTTTGGGGTTCAACAGCACCCCACGGCCAAAAAAAAAAAAAAAATTTTTTTTTTTTTTTTTTTTTTTTTTTTTTTTTTTTTTTTTTCATTTTTGTTGGCTTGCTTCCATTGTTTAGGGTTCAGCACCCCCAACTGAAGAAAAAGTAGAAGAAGAAAAAGACAACGAAGACAAAAAGAAAGACAAGAAGAAAGACAAAAAGAAGACAAGAAGAAAGACAAGAGGGAGACAAGAAAGAAGACAAGAAAGAAATCAAGATAAAAAAGAAAAGATAAAGATAAGAATAAAAAATAATTAAATTAATTATTTTGTTTACAATGTAAGGGATTGAAGAAAGACAACATTGATGTTTTTTAGAGAAATATTTAACCAACTTTTTTTAAAGTCAAATATGCTTATGAAATGAGCGCACTTGGCCAAGTGCATAAATAGCGAATTGCGTGTTTTGTAATTTGTTGTTGTGCAATGGAAATAAAGCATCCATTTGTTTAAAATAAAATAAAAAGTTCTTTAGTCTTTTTTCTTTTTGCATTTATTCACTTTCCGGAATGGAAGAGGTTTAGGTTAATACTGACTTGGAAGGAACTCCATGATGAAGGGAACAAAGGTTTGGAGGTTTTGGGGTTTTAATTACTCTCTATTCCACTAAAAAAACCATATTTTCATTTGTAATGTACAAAGGAAAACATAGGTTTTTAATGGGATAGAGGGAATACTATATAAGAAAACCATTTTTTTCATTTTTTTCACTCTTTTTCTTCTTTGGTGTGGTTTAGGTGACATTCGATTTGACAATTGAATGTCCAGATTGAATTTGAGAGTTCGGGATGAGGATCATCGTTCATGGTGAGGGAGGTTTTTGGAAAAAATAAAATAAAATAAATTTCATTTTTCATGAGAACAATTTGACAACTTTGTGTTATTGAGAGATTATAAGGTTCATGAAGTGCAGGTATATAGGTTACTGGATTCATAGTTTCATACTTGAAAATTTGGTCTGACAAGTGAGGCTGAAAAACGAAATCCTTGTAAAATGAGAAAAGGTAGTTCTACATGTGTTAGTACTTCCTACTTGTGCATAGGTTCCGCCCAGTACTGTACAAACCAGAAGTCGATGAGACCCTGCAATGATGGATGCAGGGGCCATGTTGTAGCAGCTACCGGTACTCCCATTGAGACATCCCGGAATCCCAGCCACAGATTGAAAGGAAGCTGGTGCGTCACTTGCAGAATGTGTCCGCACTTGTCCTCGAAAATGCAATAGAAATAAAGTGACCACGTGGTTCGCATTCAACAACCTTTTACATTAGGGGTATCACACCTCTTTTTTTCCATTCTCAATCTTCACAGAATGCGTATGTGGCACTTTCTCCTTGAATTGTGGAGGACACATTCTCTAAAGATTGACAAGTTTCATTCTTCTTCTCTGGAGGTGAAGAATGGGCGTGAAGGTTGAGAAGTTGTGAAGAAGTTTGAGAAGCCATGACCATTCTCATTCTTCACACGGCCTCAAGGGGAGTCACCTTCTTCATGGAGAATGGTCAGGATTGGCTCCACGATTATCTCCCAAGCAACTCAATCTTCAGAGAATCAAACTTCTCAGAGCAGGTGTGACACTCCCTATTCTAGGAATCTGTGAAGCCAGAAAGTGGTCCTTAAAATATATATTTTTTAAATGGAAGAATATTACAAATGTTGTGAAAGTCGACATTTCCATGAGCAGTTATTGATTATATAACGCAAGGTGGTGCACGCACACATGCTTCCCACAATAGTTTTATCGTTGGAATGTGCATGAATACACATCATGCACACAAGCATGCCACAATGGTTCTGCCGAACGAACTGAAGTGCCAAACTCTGGGCCAACCTAGTTAGTTTATATGGTCAAAATACACATCATTATCTTATACAGTATACAGTAGATGTGCTTAAAAACGTAACTTGATCTGTAGCACATACTGGTATACAAGTTGTGCCCAGACTGCTTTAGTTAAATCTTGAAATTCTTTCACCATATTGATACATTGAAACCCCATGGATCCCTGGATCAAAACCCTAGGAGAACACAACAACCCGCCCAAAAGCCCTGAGGATGTAAAGGATTAACAGGGACAACAAACAGGACCACAATATGTTGATAACTGCAAACGGATGTCATGCCAACATGATTTGAGCACTGAGAATGGACTCTTACACAAAATGTGATATGTTATGATATCATGTTAGTATGACTGGGCCACACATGAATTAAAGGACTCTAATATGAAATGTTGAGAAGACTACACTGACTGCAAATGACTCCTACATGTCTGTCAATGAGCCCTAGTAAACAGCTGAACTTATAACTTTAGGTATGGTAGGGTGCAGGAGGTTGCTAGAATTGGTAAGACTGCGGTTTGCTACAATGATGATTTGTCAGATGAGATAAACAACACCATGATCCTAACACAACCAATTTTCCAAAACCCGAGGTGTTGGATTGCATAGAGCAGAGAAATTCATGTCTGGACCTTCTGTGACGTCCACAACTACCTACAGTCTTCTATTAAAAGTGTTGAAAGAGCAAAATCAATCATCTGAAAAAATGGATTTGAAAAACCAAGGTGCACAAATTAACTTTTACCCTACCTCCTGTTATAACAAAAAGAAAACTAGAGGGTTTCTTGATAGCCCCTGTTTTGATGTAAAAGATTTTGTGAAAAATATACCTGGGGCTTATGCACACTTCTAAAACCAGGTCCGGAGCTTCCTGGTTAAATCCTTTGTCTCAACTTGATCTATCTTTGATGCGAAAATGAAGTCATTCTCACTCAAGCCCCCTGCATACCCAAATAGAGATGGTTAGCTTGACCAGAGTCAAACCTCACCCATGCAAACTGCTTTTCTTGCTCTACGAAGTTGAAAGTACAGCAGAGAAACAATGTAAATAGTGCCTCAATAAAATCTATCAGCAAAAATTAATTCAGCGCCCGGATTGCAGCATCTTTTTAGTAGGCAGGCAGAGGAGTCCAGACCTATCGACGGCGTCCAGACCTCGACTCGAACTTTGTTGTTTTCCAAAGTTTGAATATCATGTTGGTAGTTCTCAGCGTCTGCGACCCTGGCTATGCGGGCGTACAACTCATTTACCGAATCAGTATCTTTTAAATTCCAGTCACACTGAAGCTTCAACCCTGCTTCACTTGAGCCCAGATTCACAAGTCTCCATCCTACAACCTGCTCAAATCAAACGCCAATTTTTAAAAAATGAGTCCATATGTCCCATGAACAAAAGCATCCTATAAATGACAGAACCCTAGCTAAACCCTAAAGGACGAAGAAGCCCGAATTGGGCCTTGTGTTTTTTTTAAGCAGTTTTGATTAGATCCTATGTGGACTTCTTGTTCAAATTTGTTTGATTTTTGACCAACACGTGCAATGTTCTTCACTAATTCCGGTGACATAAAATTTGGTCCCATCTGATTAATATTTTTTGCAACATGATCAATTGAATTTGTCATTTTAAAACCATGAATCCTTCATCTTAACGATCAATTTTCGTATTCCAGAATCAACAATGCGTCCTTGGCGGATTTCGACATAAAGGAATGCATTGAATAGAAAAAAGATGCTCATTCTGGAAACTCGTGTTAAATCCTTATGTGCAAACTTGACTGTCTTTCCTGCTGATCCAGGCCAATATAATGCTAACCGTAGACGAAAATAATTGAGAAAAGGGCTAAGCTAAACTTCATTACAGAATGTGCAAAGATGCGAGGTTCATGTAACAACAAACTGAGGATACAACAAGAAGGAGGACGTCAATTTACCTTACGAAGCAAAGCCTTTGCCTCAGCTTCAGTAAGAGGAGCTGCCCCCTCTGGAAGAGTTTTAATTGCTTTCTCAGAAAGACTCAGAACAGTCAATGTCGGAACTAAAATATGATGTTCAGTAGATTCATTACCGAGTGTCTTATCACCAAAGTTGCTTGCCAACTCCTCTGCAGATCCAAAACCAAACCAGGATTTAAGGTAACTTCTGTTGCAGTTCCAGTTTAAAAAAAAACCTAGCCTATTAAAAACATCATCGAAAAGGATGGTTCATGCCGACGACAAACACCAATGCCATTCCAGCTCCTCTCCACAGGCAAATCTTAACGTTTTAAGACTCTTCTCACATAGTAGGGGTTGTCACACCTCTTCCGAGAAGTTTGATTCTCTGGAGATGGAGAACCTTGGGAGAGAAACCTGGAGCCAATCGTGGCCATTCTCCAAGAAGATGTGACTCCCCTTGAGGCCGCGTGAAGAATGAGAATGGACACGGATTGTTAATCTTCTCCACAGCTTCTCAATCGTCACACCCATTCTTCACTTCCGGAGGAGAAGAATGGAGAAGAATGAAACTTCTCAATCTTCAGAGAATGGGTCCTCCACAATTCAAGGAGAAAGTGCCTCGTACGCATTCTCTGAAGATTGAGAATGGAAAGAAAGAGGTGTGTTTCCTTCTTCTTCTCACAGTTTAATTCCATTATCTAAATGTATAACAATTTAGCGCTATTCACGAAGTGAAAGCTATAGAGCTCTAAAAGCTCAAAATGACTCTTAAGGAACCTAGGAAGACCTATTACTCCATATCGCCATCAAACAGAGGCTGATTGAGAAAGAAAAATCACAAAACCTAATATCCTGTTGGAGCAAAGTCAATTTCATGAGACGAAACAGACCGAAAATCATACAGCTGTGGCTCATGAAACTCTGACTGCCAATGCAAAGCTACTACTGCCAGAGAAGGAGCACGAGAATCTCTCGAAATTTCGGTCGCGCGAACCTGGAAAGGGGTCGCGAGCTCCAAAGTCGCCCAAATTCCCGCTCGCGCGCACCACCAATCCATGGCGTGCGGGGTTGGTTCTCCTTCCAAGTCGAGGGGCAACCAACTTGGAGCTGCAGCAGCTACGAGAACGGTCCGAGACTTGGTGCTGAGGTTGAGCCAAACTACTGAGGACCGCGTGCACGTGCGTGGAGGAGAACGCCATCGCCATCTTCCTGTTGAAAGCTTCAAGAAAACAGGACAAAGCTCGTCAAAGTGTTCGCGTTTCTCAAAGCTCGCCTTATCTGAATGGGTGGCTCATTCCATGTGGAACTGGGCTTCGCCTTATCTGAATGCGTGGCTGATTCCATGTGGAACTGGGCTTCGCCTTCTCTGAACGGGTGGCTGATTCCCTGTGGAACTGAGCTCCTTTGTTCCAGAATCTTCCACAGATAACAGAGTGCAATTCATCTTCTAGAGAATCTTTATTGTGCATAAAGACTGTAGTCCAAGAAGAAGTTGAGGCAAGAATTGAAAGTTCTTATTGGTTTGAAGCAAATCTTGGCCCAACTTCCTTCAAGGGCTAAGGACTCTAAATTCTTTTTTTCATAGTATGATCAATTTAATTGATACATACTATGAAAAAAAAGAATTTAGATGGGACCAAATTGTATATTACAATAACCAATGCAAAACATTACATGGGGTTGTCAAAAAAAAATTAAAAACTGAAGAAAAGAAAGTCTCCATATGACCTACTCAAAATTGTTGAAAAGAAAATGTCATAAATTAACCCCTAAGCGTGGAAGGAGCCCTGTGGGGCCATGTTTGATTTTCACCTAGTTCCTAATTTCAAATGAAATGGTCCCAACTAAGAAAGTGTGGAAGCTATCTTCTACTTTCTAGTTCAATTTACCGTAATCTACCCCTAGGTTGGGCAAAAAATAATTATTTACTGCATATTCTATCATGTCCATAATTTATAGGAGGTTTTTACCTAAAATCTCAAAAATTTAGGAACTACAATGCCTAAAATCTCATAAATTACACCATGAATGTGACAACGTAAGATGTTAAGTAAAATTCAAGATTTTCCCTAAACCGTTGTAATTTGCACTAGATGAATGATTTCCAACGGTTTTTGATAGCAGTGCCTAAAATCTTGCAAATTACTCATAAAGAATGCTTACGTTTTTCAAAATTTTCCTACGGATCTGGCTAAAATTTTCGGCACATTAAAATAATTGTTAGGCACCTTTTTGCCCAACCTAGGGGTAGAGTATGATACTATTCTTCAAATTTGTCAAAATTGCGTTGTTTACAGCATTTTAAAGCTCAGAACTCTAGAATTCCAATATACAATGGAGATTTTTTTTTCAATGGAATTTCTTTTTATGTAAGCTCCAGAAGCATGCCACCTACACCTTGTTGTTCATCACTATTTTTTACATTTTTCCTAAACATTTAATATTATTTTAGGTATTTTTGTAATTACTATGACTATTACAAAAGAAAAACTTTGAAAAGTCTTATTAAATTCATTTTTATTTAAATAATTATTAAAAAAATCAACATAAATCGGTTTAACAATAAATTACACGAGAAAAATAACAAAAAATATAATATATTTTTAAATGTAAGAAATTGATGAGATTTGACTAGGTAAATGTAGTGTGAACACTTAAAAGGTTAAGCCACTCCCGAGGGCATCACCACATATGAAGTCCGAGGTAGTTAGTTTAACGGACGTTAAGCCAAAGTTAACCCCTAACTGCCTAACTAGGCGTTTTTGGCTTGATGTACAAAATTGAAATTTGTTTCCCCATCTGTCATGCACTTTTTGCAAGTAAACAAAATACTACAAAATTCTATGGCAAGATAGATTCATGCACGTGTGATTTGATTTTTGAAAATTATATGCTTCATTTCATGCCACACATTTCCACCAAAAATTTCTAAGATCTTAGTTCAAAACAAATCAAAAGTGCTCTTGAAAAAATCAACTCATAAAATTAAGCAACCAAAAAATCTCCAAAATCACTACACTTAGAGTTTTACATTTCGACCTATCACATAAAACTCATCCACAAGTTGTCAATATCTTATTGATAATCAAATTATAAAAGAATTTTGAATTTCACGTTTCAAATTTTATACAAAAATATTGGTGATTGCAATCACAAGTCTATCAGTATGGATAGAATCTAAAATCCATAATGTACAACTTTTATGCATACATCAAGTTCGAAATATCCCTCTTAGTCACATTTTATAATGCATCTTTGCAACTCTCCAAATTTAGAGAGGTCTGAAGGCATTTAGGGGTTAACACAATGCTTTGAATTTTTTCTTAGCTCATTCCAATATGTGTAGAGAATATCTGCTATTGTGTACACATGTGATTCGACACTTTCTACATGCCAAGTTTTGAATTCATATAAGTTGGTTACCAAAGGAGTGATATACATATGGACACCAAAAGAAGTGGGCATTTTTTCTTGAACTAGGCTAGGATTATATATTGAAATTGAGTTCATTTCCACACTTAGTCATTATTTAGAATACGAAAGAATCTTTCTACCACTATCTTCATTATTCTCTCCATCATGATAATAGTTCTATGTAAACTTGGATATAAATTTTTCTTAATCCCTAAACGCCCACAAAAAAAGCCCTTGTAGAGGCTTCGATCTTTCTTCCACTAAGCACTGGCGGATGCTTACCACGGTAAGAGCTACGTCTGTGATATGTCTTGAGTTTGGAGTGAATTTGGCTTCCACTGGAACAAATGCAACTTCAAACAGCTACTCCAAGTGCCTCAAATCGTGTTTCCTCTCAGGTACCAAAACCTACACAATCCCTCCGTTAGGGATTACGCTACACAATCCCTCCGTCGAATCAATGGTGCATCGCTAAGGGAGTTTTTCATGCTCTAAACGCTCGAGGAATCTTAGCACATTTTGGAGTTTTTGTGAAGAAACTAGGATACCATTTTGTTTCTCTCATTTCCATCATGCGGATATGTGCAGATACGTGAGATTTCATCCTGCAATTTGCAAAAGCCCAAAAATGGAACAATCTCTTTAGAGTTTAGGGTGAGAAATTGCTAGATTGTTATCGCTTTTGGACTGTGTTGTGGAGGTGGTGCGGAAGAAGAAGGACCAACGCACAATTGTACCGCCGCTCCAAAATTCAAGCTATCTGCTCAACCTAATGATCATGATATGTTCCTTGATTATTGGCAGCAACTTACCTCAACAAAAACACAAACAATGTCAGTGTAGTGAAAGCCTTGATCTGTGCGGGATTTTATTCGTACATTGTACGAGTGTTGCACCCAGAGAAGACATATGTGCAAACAGAAGGGGGAGCTATAGTGAAAACTGATGGTGCCTACGAGCTCTGTTTCTTCACCAAGGAACATGGTTGGGTGTATCTCCATCCCTCAAGTGTGAATTGCCCTGTGGGCATCTTTGAGAGCCCCTGCCGCTGTAAACCGAGAAAGTGAAGACATCTATGGTTTTCCTTCGAGAGAATACCATGATCTCGACCTATGCTCTGTTTCTCTTCGACAATGAAATCTGAATGAAGCACAAGCGGCAATCCATCACTATTGACGATTGGCTCCAGTTCGAGCCCCAGATTGCATTGCAGTTCTGGTTCACAAGTTGACTCCACCCTCTTAGACAAAAGCCAGCATCCCTCCTGTTGGACTGCTATTGAGAGGAAGGGTGCAATTGTGAACTGTCGGATCCGACAATTGCAAATGTATTGACAATGATTTTGCACAGAACGAGTGGCTTTGAGTTTCTAAATCCATCTTTAGAAGAAAACAATGTGAGTGCTTCTTTTTGAGTTTTGGGGTTTCTAGCACTCCCAGTCTCTTTAATATCAATCTTTGTAATATCACATGATTTGTTCTCTCTCACCCACTTTGCACACACTTTGTTTTCCAAAAGAAGTTGTGATAATAAAAAGCTAGACAATTGTGGAAAGGGTTAGCCAACTAACTTTAGTTATTTCACTTTAACCCCTAAAGACGGGGGGTGTTGAACTTAGCTCTTGTTTTCTTGACTAGCTCTTGTAGCAAGCTCAACTCCTCATTGGTGTGGGGTAATTTTGACGATCGGCACTGTTGAAATTAAAGAAGACTTACATAGTTTTTTTATGAAAAAAAGATCAACAAAATCGCATAATTTTTAGAAAATGCCACCGTTGAGAAGATTGATGGAACTTGTTTGGGGTATTTTGTACACATGCTGAAGTCGCATTGTTCAAAAATGCTCCAAAAATTCTGAAATTTTTACTGTGAGTAGAAATCATCATTTTAAACATGTACAAAAAATTTCAAGTAATTTGGAGGTGTGAAGAGGAAGATATAAGGGTCTGAAGTGACGCCTAGATACCCTTTGTACAACTCAAAAAAATCACCAAAAATCGCTCACTTGATGAATTTCCGATCAAGAAGTACCTACAGATTTGGCTCAAAAAGAGCCAGGGTCTCTTTGTTGCTCATCCTACAAATCAAAGCCCAAGAACCCGAATTTCCTCACTTTCTAGTTCTAGAAGCCGCGTGGGGGCCTTACGGTCCTTTAGGGGTTAACATGCAACAATATTGATTGTTACATTGTTAGAGAGCTTTGTATAATCATGTGCACATTGGATGTTTAGACTATGATCATAAACCAGATTGGCATGTGCATTAGATAGGTGAATAATGGTAATTAGGGTTGTGTGAATCCGTTTTCAGATGGCACAAGGATCAGTGGTGGATCTTCCTCTTTGGTTAGCTCAAAACCTAATTCAACGACAAATTGTAAATGTGAAGTTCTCAGTCTCTTTAACCCCTAAAGGACCAGGACCGTATTCTCACAAAAAACCATGAAAAACGCAGCATTTGGAAGTTGCAGAAGAAATCATATGTTTTTTAGTTTTTTCATCATTTAACCGTAAGATCTAATACCCAACTTGAATTTTCATGAGAACACAAAATTTGAGAGCAAAATGACCATTAGATTCTTAGATTATAAGGATCAAAGTTGCAAAAGAAGATTTTTTGGGGTTCAATCCGGTGACAAATTTGAAATTTAGAAATTAATATCTTTTTTTTGAATAGGTTAGAAATTCAATGAATGGCAAGGCCATGTTAACAATTGAGTTAAGTCTTCAAATATAAAATATTGTAAGAAAAAAGCTCATATTAATTTTTTCATAAAACAATTACTAGAAGTGGGTACAAAGTGAAAGGAAAAAGAAAATCATTAATAAGTTTGACATGGAATTGTAAAATGTCAATCTTAACGGTGAGAATGTTGTACTTGGAAATCTTCACCTAGTGCCTTTTATTTCATTAAAAAATATTGAAAATTGAGTTTAGAAATGAGCTTCAAAGTTTTTTTTGTCCAAACTGCCCAAAAAACAAATCTCCTCATAACTTTTATCCCATTGCTCAAAATGGGTAGATTTAAAGCTTCATTTGTAGATAAAGATCAACCAATCATGAATCAAAAAAGAAATTTTGAAAAAGAGTAAAAAATAAAAAAATTCTTGCTGCCCGATCTCGCTTCAAAAACTTCAAATGCTTATAACTTTTGCAAGACTTATCGGAATGACATGAAACGAAGTGCGACATGTAGAGTGTAGTTTTTGGAAGCTACACTGAAATTTTCATTGAAAATTTTAAAAGTATGAGGTCCCTGGAGGCTGCCCAAAAAGTGGAACGACCAGAATATGGTCGCTCAAAAATTTAGGGGTTAACACAATGTATGTTGTCTGTTTAGAGTTTAGATGTTTTGGCGTGATGCTCTAACAAATCGATGCTAAAAGCGAGTTGCTGGTATAAGTAACTGATTGGTCCGATCATCACCAAGAATTGCATCCAAACAACAATCTTTCGAATTCAATCATTGTTGTATTAATTTGGTTTTAGAACACCGTTTTTTGTGAGCACCTACATACAATACATCTTTGTATGCCTCAGAAATTACAAACGCTAATCATAGTTCTAGAATTTATGATAATTTTTGTAGTGAATGACTTGTTAATTTTGCTCAAGAATTTTAGAAAACAATTAATGATCAAACTTTATAATCATGTAATCCATATGGTAGATTGTCTTGAAAATTGATATATAGTCTCATGACTAGGTCTTCTTTAACCCCTAAACGTACCAACCCTTTGAACAGAAGTAGATATTAGTATGGCTCAAATGTACGTGAGGTGTACATGAGAAGACCATTGCAAGCATAAAATCTACCCAACAAATTAGACATACTTGTAGTTGGAGGCCTCTCCAATATTATTCAACAACTCCCCATCACAAGAGATTTATAGTAATTGGTAGAGAATTTAATAGGCTTTCAAAGGTGACTTGGATGAAAATCATCCGAGGTTGTATGAGAAAGTTACAAGGCTTCGAATCTGTTCGTGGTCCAGTTTCTGGACGCTGGGACGTTTAGGGGTTAAGCTTCAACGATGAAATTTTCTACATAAACACCAATTGAGAGATATACCTGCGTTCTTGAAAGCATCACAAAAAGTGATAATATTTCAAGGATGAGCATGGTTGTTTAGGGGTTAAAGGATGGTCTTCCGATCGGTTCAAAAAATGCTATGCATAAGAAATGAATCTCACACGGCATCATGCATCTACTTCCATTTGGTGTTTAGAATATTGTTAAGAATAGGTTGTTAATTTTTTTTTGGATTTTGAGATAAAATCACATTGAGCCACGAAAAGGTTGGGCCAAAAGTGAACATCAAATCCACCACACAAGCCTGTCAAACATTTTCTAAGGACTCACTTGGTTTTTTCTCTTGGTAGAAGATTACTAAACTTGTATGGAGTACGATTTTACATGTGTACTTTCCAAGTGCGCATAGATTGTTTTTTAATTATGTATGATTGTTGACTTTGTTGCTTGAAGGTATTGCTATTTGTTTCAAGTTTGGAGTAAGTTACAAGAAGGAGATCGGTCATAGGATCGCAGATTGAAACTGAGGATGCTTCCGGATTTCGATTCCTGTAATTTTAGGGTTTCATTCTTGCTGGTGTCGGATGTGTCGATGCACTTGCTCCTCCATGAGACTTGCCCTCGCATCTGGGTTCTGTTTAGCTCACGCTTCGTGTAGAGCACGATGTTGAGTATCATTTAAATAACTTGGTTCGAGAAGGGTGTATATCTTGGAGCACTCGGTATACCTGGGTGTGCCTTCCGACCATAGCTCAGTTGGTAGAGCGGAGGACTGTAGAGTTGCCGAGATCCTTAGGTCACTGGTTCGAATCCGGTTGGTCGGAACCCCTTTTAGCCCGTATGTCTACTTCCAAAATTTTGTAAATCTCTAGCAGAATTGGTGATAAGGCTTTGGTTTAGGGTTTGCCTAGAAATGTCGGCTTCAATGTTCACGTCGCCAAGGCTATGAGTTTGCACACCCGCCGATGCCTTGTCCTTTCTCAAAATCACTCAATTTCGAGTGACTATTACACAACTATATAATGGGTAGGGTTTGGATTTTAGGGTTTAGGATTTAGCCTAGAAATGGCAGCTTTGATGTTCACAATGCAAACGCTGTGATGAGGCTGCACACCCACCAACGGCTTAAACTCACACAACAGATATTTTCTTCTGAAGTTTCTCAAATTTTTCACTCGCCATTTGTGCATGACAAAGAAATGTAAGAAGCGTGTTGTGATTGTTGATTGTGCATGTTATGAGAGTAAGCTTCAGGTGTCCAGAGTGTTTTTATGATGCACGTGCAACATTTATTCAAGTTTTAGGTCCAATTCTTCCATCTATCATAACATTTAGTAGCTTGTTGTGGCTATCCCCACAGTAGATGGTGCAGCATATTTTGCACATAAGATTCTTAATACCTTGCTTGACCACACCCTTTACACTATAGCAACATTGTAGAGAAACTGCTAATAAAATAATTCAACTCTCCAACCCTCTTCGCTTTGACCAACTAAAGTTAGAGAAAATTCTCTATGATTCCTCCAATTCTCTATGACGGATGCTTGGGATTTGGAGGTGAGCATCACTGCTACTCAAGAACCTGCACCCAACAAGACCACATCAATAGCTAAGAGGACAAGTGGAGTCCCAAGATGATGCATGAAGGAAAGGCAGAGAACATGAAGGCTACTGAATGTTAGGATATGAACGATGGTTCCAGAATCAATGGCTGCCCTCTAACTTTCGCCATGTGCAGTATAGCTTCAAGCCCTTTGGTTGCAGAGTTTCTTTGTACACAAGATGCTTGAGGTTGTGCAATCTGTGGCTTGGGAGAGACAGACCAGACAGGCAATATTATAAAGAGTCGAAAAGGTTATGAGGTATGGAGCTCTGAATAGGGTTGATAGAATGTTTATTGATCAGTCTGGTCAACCTCATGATGTTATGTGCTTTATGCTGGGGGATGCTTCATTCTGCTGCACTGAATGAGATGATTTCATTGTTGAGTAGCAGTTAGGGTGCCACTTGTTTTCATGCCACTTGTTTCGTTTTTCGATATGGCAGAATATTTATGAAGACAGACAGTGTAGTGCTGGAGTGAGACAGTCTGTAAGACACCTTTGTGGTACGTTTAGACAGACAGTGCTCATGAAAATGCTCTGCTGCTTCTGTTTCTTTAAGCTAATGCTAAGAGCATCGGCACTGTACAACTGATAGCAGGAGATTCTCTGAAAATTGGATGAAAAGTGCTTGTATTAATGCTGAAAATTAAGGGCTGGTGAGAGAGCCACGGAATATGAGCAAGATATAGTGATAACTGAATACTGTACCCTGAAGACAGGGTCGGCAGCTCCTACCAAATTTCATTTTTTTCCAAATTGATGCAAATATTCTTTAAAGTTCTCTTTTTTATCATAGAAAATATTTTTTTTTGAAAAAATTATTTCCTATAAATTTGGGCATCTCTTTATATAATTATTTTTTGTCGACCTTGCCTTCCACAATATGGTACGCCCCTTTATAGCTAATTTAAAGAAGGGCTCGGTATCCTAAATTGATGAACTATGATGATTACCATGTATAGTGACCGTGATTGGTTCACGTACTATATAGAGGGACACATAGTGGTTCAAGGGTGTGGAGACAATAGCTTGTGACATCAAATTTTGAATGTGATGGTTGTGGTCAAGGAGGTGAATTGAAGGGAAAGAGGTGTGGATGCTCTAATCCGATGAAAGATGATCATGTTGGGAAGACTATGGACTGTGCAATTTGAAGCTAATTTATCTTCTATCTTTCTTTTTCTTTTTCATTTCGTTTCGTTTTAACCAATGGAGGGAACCCATTGCATAAAAAAGGCTAGAGGTATAAAGATACGACTGTGAAAACACAAAATCCGCCAACCAAAGAGCCATGCTTTGTATGGCACATGCCACCCACACTAAAGCCTAGGTTGCATGCAGTAAAACATGGACCACCCGGCCTCATGTCAAAGGGTGCAGGGTGGCATGAGGGCGGCAAGCCTTGGCTTTATTATTTGTGGACAACCTAGGCTTTAACACAAGTGGCATGCGCCATACAAAACATGGCTCTTTTGGTCCACCCTAGCCGTGACCAAGTCCACTGCCAGCAGGAAGGGGTGCATGGGTTAACCTATCCCAGTTACACAGTTTTTACTACAAATGATCTTGAGGTCATCCCTCGAGCAGATCATGGAAAATTTGTCCCACTTAAAGTCAAACTAATCCAAAGTCTTTGGAAGGGAGCCACGGCACCTGGTGAATTACAACCAACATTGGGACCATGCTGATCTGCCCCACAGTCAACTAAACTTGACCAGATGAATAGCGCGACACCCTTGTGATGCCACTGTACCTCCGGGAAAATGGCTTGGTTAGGGTTGACTGTCCTATTACCAACCACTTAAGCAATCTGACCTATATTTGGCAGTGGTAAATCCGGAAAAAAATTATGACCGCGTTCGAAATAGGATTTCATGAGGATTGCAAAAAATTGCAACTTATAATTTGCATTTCTCAATTTTATACAAAATTCCAAAGTGAAAAGTAACCTGCGACCCAAAACTGGTCACTAGGTTTCTCCATTTCCACACCATGTGGTGCTAACTTTCACTCATAATGATACCCAAAACCACCAACTATTTCTTCGCAATGCTTGGCGTGCCATTGGTCTACTTGAATAGTGAAATTGGTGGTTTTGGGTCTCAACTGTGGTGGCCCCAAGAAAAGTCTACATCTCATATTTGGGGCAGTGGTTGGTAATAGGACAACCAACCCTAGAGCATGCCTAGCAGCAGCAATTTTCTTGACCCAACGTCAAGATAAAGGGCAGTTGCTCTCTAGTTCACCCCAGCAACAGTGACGCCAACCCCAAGATGATACCCAACGCCATTAAATTTGATTTCTCCACGCCAAACACTACTGTCTTGGCGGGTGCTTTTTTTCTTGCACTAAACTTAATTAAGAGTTGTAGGGGATCCAGTAGCCAGCAGTTGACTGATAGCATGATGGGGCGTAGTTTACAATGCTCTAACAACATGGAATAAGGTGCTGGCTACAATAGAATATTGGGTGCTGCTGGGACAAGCATGCAGACCCCTCCCCCTATGCTCATGTTCTCCCAATTTAAAATGGCGTTGTACCCATGAATTCATCAAAACTGTTGGGCTTGCTCTTACCAATATGTTGAGCAGGGACATTGAACAATTTCTCTGTTTGGCTATATTATCCCTCACTCCATTAATGCAGGCCCCTGGTCCTGCTTGGAGCAGTTGCATAATAAGTAACATTAGAGCAAGCCCAACAGTTTGTCATTGTGCACCAAGTCCACATCCAAGATGGTGTGTGAGAATTGAGAACTTCACCAGCAACAACCACCAAGTGTGCTTAGAATAGAGCACATCAATCAATTTTAAACTCCTAGTTTTGTCACTACTTGGGACAGTCATAATGGCGGAGAATAAATTTACTAAACTAAAGTTCATAAAGTGGGAGCATGGACTTGTCAGAGAATGGAACAAATTGCTTGATGCAAGAATCACCTCTCGCCATATGGGCAATATTTGGTGGGCAAATATCAAACTCCACGCCATAAAAGGTACTTTATCATCCGTAAATAGCGTTAGTGAGTGGAAAATGGGTGCTACTGGGCATGCTCTTATCCTCTTTAGTGCTTGCCATTTCTGCAACTAAAGAATATAAAAAATCCTAAGAGTGGTATCGTACGAGTCTACAGAAGTAGGGCTTGGTTAACCCCTAAACGTTCAACCGTCCAGAAAGTGGACGATGTACAAAATCAAATACAGTTTTCACATTCGTCATTGACTTTTTGCACCATGGATTTTTTACTATATATTTATGGAAAGTTAGCTTCATGCACATGTAACCCGATTAGAAAGGGGATGATTTGTGAAATTTTTATGCTTCATTTCATGTTGTAGTGATTCACCCAAGATTTCCAAGATTTGTGTAAAAGTGCTCTTAAAAAAGTCAATTCATAAAATTAAGCAACCAAAAAATCTCCAAAAATCACTACAATTAGAGTATTACATTTCAACCAATCACAACAAATTTCATGTACAAATTGTCAATATCTTATTCGTAATCAAATTATAAAAGAATTTTCAATTTCAAGTTTCAAATTTTATACAAAAATATTGGTGACAGCAACCGAAAATCTAACCATATACATAGAATCTAAAATTGATATTGTAAAGCTTTTATTCATAAATCAAGTGCAAAATATCATGCTTAGTTTCATTTTATGATGCATCTTTGCAAAACTACCGAATTTAGAGAGGGGTGAGGACGTTTAGGGGTTAAACGCAGATCAAGATGTGACCTATTCATAGGGGAAGCAGAATGGAATTTCCAGAAAGGGAGGTACGATGTTTCAAATACCCCTGATTGCGAAATTATGTATTTGGTATTCGTTAGTTCTAAATGTTCATCTATTGAGGCAAAACGCTGAATCTGTGACACTCGTGCTAGTACAGTATTACCACAGTTTCACAGTCTATCCTAACTATGCCGTGGATGAAGTACGCAGACGAATTGTGGATACTTAAACCTCTCTGATTGCACTCCTATAACTTATATCCTAAGAATCTCTCATGTTGTGTGCACATCCTATTAAATTACACGATCCCACATGTCAAGTTGTGAACAAATATTACAGTGCATTTAAAAGCTCATTTGTTCCTTCAAGATACTGCAATCAGAACATATGCAGGATTACATAAATCCCACATGACTATCAAGTTGTGAACACATTTTAGAGTGCAATTAGAAACCCAATTATCCCAAAGATAGTGCAATTACAGAGGGTTGATTGTATTGTACTAAATGCTCCTGGGTATTGACATTCTATCGATCGAAAAACCAATTGAAAGTTTCTAGCTTTGACAGATGCTTAGGAATCAGTGGTTGTGACAGATTATCTAATTTTCTTGTACTGGAGCTTATACTCACAAAAAACTATGCCAAAAAAACCGCAGTCGAAATCGGCTGCGGTTCTTTTAACTAGCATGATCTATAATCGCTAAATGACTGCAAATTTGTTCTTTTTGGTTTTGCAACTACAATTTTATGAATTTCGGGACGTGTAATACACCATTGGAAAGGTTTCAAAAATACCTTTCCAACGGCAGATTACACGTCCCAAAATTCTCAAAATTGCAGTCGCAAAACGAAAATGAAAAATTTGTTGTCATTTAGCGATTTCAGATTAGTCTGGTCAAAAACACCATAGCCGATTTCGACTACGGTTTTTTTGGCATAGTTTTCTACTAGTGCCAGGATGGCTTTCCATGTAGAGCCTGAACCCGCAAACTAATGTTATGCAAAGCATGGTTGCCCAAAATTCAAGGTCCTTCATTAATACTTCTATCATGTGGCATTGTAATTATGTTTCGTGTAGTAGGCCCTTCTGGATAAAGTTTCAGCTATCAACAGCCTGGTAAACCAAGAATGCAAGACCATAACACATGTATGTGAACCCTTAAATGCGCAGATGTATGTTTGAAGGAAGTGAATACAAGGAGGTCTTTTTGGTAATGCCAATAAGTTAATGCCCCAAAAATGACTTTTTGAACCTGAATTTTTTTGCCACACACGCGTATGGAACAATGAGATGTGGGAATTTTGGTAGAATTTTGTGAGATGATTTAGTACAACTGCCATCCACAGAGTACATGCATTCTAGAGGAATATCTACACTGGTATTTATACAAATATGTATAAACAACCATTCATCAGGCCACAAAATCTACAAAAATATTCCATTTATTTTTTTGAAAAGTCCACAATTCTCTACATTACAATGCACAGAAATTTGATGTTCAACATCCAATTCAATTCAGCCATTAGCCACAAGTTTTTCACAATATGAGCTGAACCATGGACCACTATGGTCCACCTGCACACTTAAGGGTTAACTTGAATGACTATCAATGCATCAACCTTGGTGTTGATATGCCATCACACATGCAGGTTCAGGTTCTACATAAAAAGCCGTCTTTACGCGCTAGATGGCATGGGCATGACTTTTTTGTATGTTTTCATTATGATACTGCAGCATGCAGGAGGTCGACCTTGCAATAGAGTGCCAGTTTAGAAGATCGTTACCATATTGAACATGTCGAGCTGCTGATGATTCATAGACTGTCAAAGATGATTCATAGACTCTCAAAGCTAGAAAGAAGGCAGTGGTCCTCATCAATTAAAGTGTTTCCCAAATACCATCAGACTGCAGGCAAGCAAGCTCTCTGCAGGTGCTGCTTTTTACCAAGGTCTGACTTACAGTGATCATTGCCTGCGTGGAATTAAGGAACTCTCTTGGAGTCGGACTTTTTGCAGCACTACTGTACGGAGTCTCACATGGCCGCTTCCTCCACAAGGATTGCCCGCCCGCCAGCCAGCCAGCCAGCGTGGGTGCACTCTTACTACACTTTTCATTCTAAGTAGTTGGGGAACCGCAGTAAAAAGAGCTTCTCTTCTCCGTTGCTTGAAGTTGCACTCTAATTTGAGGATTTTGAGATCTCTAAGGGTTTGAGCAACTTTAGGCGAGTTGTTGTCGGTCACTCAAGTTGTCGTCGGTCACTCAATTTGTTGTCAGTCACTCAAGTTGTTGTCTCAGAGATGCAGTTGGCACTTACGACAACAAGGAAACAACTACAGTCCACTCTACATAAATGTTACTCTTATAAATGTTAGTGGATGAACTGAATTAACCTGAAGGACCAACCATCCCTTTTTTGGACGATGTACAGATTTCATCCACTTTTTCTCATCCATCATGCACTTTTTGCAAGGAAAAGAAATACTACAAAATTTTATAGCAAGATAGTTTCATGCATGTGTGATTCAATTAGAAAGGGGATGATTTGTGAAATTTTTATGTCTCTTGTTGGAGTGATTCACCTAAAATTTCAATGATTTGTCTAAATGTGCTCATGAGAAAATAAACTCAAAATCACTACACTTAGAGTATTACATTTCAACCCATCACAACAAATTTCATCTACAAATTGTCAATGTCTTATTTGTAATTGAATTACAAAATATTTTTGAACTTCAAGTTTCAATTTTTTTACAATATTACTGGTCATAGCAATCGCAAATCTAACCATATGGATAGAATCTAATATTTATAATGTACATCCTTTATTCAAACATCAAGTTTAGAATATCCCTCTTAGTTGCATTTTATGATGCATCTTTGCAAAACTGTCGAATTTGGAGAGGGGTGACGACGTTTAGGGATTAAACGACATTTTAGGTCCTCACTCAGCAACCCAAGGATATCTACAAGAATGTGGATTATATATTTAGGCCATGCATGGGTGCATGACCAATCACAACAAAGAAACAAGTACACAAGGAATCAATTAGGAACTTGGACAAGAATCAAATGATCCTACAATACCTTTGATTTAAACATTGCGAACAAGTATGAATTCAAAGAATTTGTTGTTGCAACTAAGTACATCAGATGCCTCACCTTGTTGTGCATCCAATGGTCTATGTCTAAAAGGAGTTGAGTAGTGCTCCTACTAGAAACAAGATTCCTGGGAAATTAAGCCCGAGGGGCTTAGAAAGACGTTTTTAAAAGAATTCAATACATTCACACTTTGGATGAATAAAAACAAGGATTCTCAATATCGATCATTATCTTAGAGCATGCCCACCATTGAAGCTGGTATCCCTATTTCCAAACTTCATATACGAGTCCTAACCTAAGTGTTGCCAAACAACGAGGGAATCTTGTTAGTATCCTCAAAAAAATACTAGCCACGAGCACTTTAGCTCGCAAAAAGTCTTTCCAAGTCAAATTGGAACCTCGATTTTAGCAAGAAATGTGAGGACAATAGTCACTCGTGGGAATGTTCTTATTTACAACTATTCAAAAATAGAAAATTTACGATTTTTTTAGTACAAAAATAGTCTATGTGAATTATTGATTTAGAGTAAGTGAACATCTTGTTATATTTTGATCATCATCATTATTATTGTGATGCATTGACATTCTTATTGTTCATAATATTTTAAAATTAAATAAGCAAACACAACATTCTCATGGCATAAATCTTTTTGACAAGTTGAAATTACCAAGCAAATGGATACCAACTGCTGCTCACAATTCCATGAAACAAGTATGTCACTTGAGGCTGATGGAATCTGTACGGCCTTCCAGGCTGTATAAGGCCCAATTACTTTGTTGACCCCTTTGCTAAAGGAGACATAAGTAAAATTTGATTCCAATTGGAAGGTGTGCAGTCTAGGAAGGAAAATTCCCATCAATTGCTAGTTAACCCACTTTACAATGGCTTTTAGTCATGTGTGACGCAAATGAGCATATCCAAACTCCGCTCTCAATTTTTAAGCGTTTGGGAGATGTCCCTTTTCCAAACTCATGACCGACCTTCCACTGATTGCATGAAATCGGCCACTCAACATTGTTGTCTTCTGAATTTCCCCAGTCATGTTTAAGTTGCTACCTGTAATCAGTAAAGCAAATGTCAATTAACCCCTGACCCAGTCAATAATTAATGGCCACCTGCCTATAAAACACTTCCTCTATAATGTGAAGAATTAGTGGCTTTTTGTTCCCGAATACTAAGAGATACTGTTGACCGTTGACTGAAAGAAAAGGTGGAATCTCGAATTTGAAATGCTGATTATGAAAATGAACATGATTCATGCACAGCCTCTTGGTGGCATGCAATTGATGTCTCTGAGATCCATAAGTTTTTTTTTTTTTTTTTAAACAAATGGCAACCCGCTTAACCCCTAAAAGCCCGAGGGGTATTGCACAAAACATAGATGTGTTATAATATGTGCCTTCCATATGTTTGATGAAGTTTGGTTCAATAAACAAAATGTAGAGTATCATCTCTACAAATTATCCGTACAGTCAAACTTCCAAAATTAACTTTAGATCATTTTTTAATGAATTTAAAAGCATTAACCTTTGAGAATTTGTATAAATTATAATTTTCAATTTTAGAGTTCAAAATTTAGTATGATTGGTTAAAGTTGGGCTATCTATTGTAAACTTCAAAAAAGCAAAAGAAATGATGGAGGGATCATCATTACTTTCCCCAAATAGCAAATTTTATAACACTAAGACAATGTTGAGGTGATCTACTTTGAAAATTTCTCCCAGGTGGAGTTTAACTCGGATTGCCAAAATTCAAATTGGGTTGGAAAGTAGACTTGATGTAGTATTTTAAAATATTTTTTATTTTTTCAAAAAAATACTTTTTTGTTCCGGGCAGCCCGTTAGATTCGGGCAGCGACCAAAAAATGGTCGTTTGAGTGCTTAGGGGTTAACCCCTAAACGTTCTCACCCTTTTCAGATTTGGCACTTTTTCAAAGATGCATTATAAAATGCAACTAAGAGGGATATTTTCAACTTGATGAATGAATAAAAGTTGTACATTATGAATTTTAGATTCTATCCATACGGTTAGATTTGCGATCGCTATCACCAATATTTGTGTGTAAATTTTCAAACTTAAAATTTAGAGCTCTTTTGTAACATGATTATGAATAAGATATTGACAATCTAATAATGAAATTTTTTGGGATGGGTTGAAATGTAATACTCTAAGTGCAGTGATTTTTGGAGATTTTTTGGTTGCTTAATTTTAGTAGTTGACTTTTTCAAGAGCATTTTTAGACTAAAATCTTTGAAATTTTGGGTGGAACACTACAACATGCAATGAAGCATAAAAACTTCAAAAATTATCCCCTTTCTAATCGGATCACACGTGCATGAATCTAACTTCCTATAAAAGTTGGCACTTCCTGAAATCAAGGTTGTTGTTTTTCAGAGACCCGCTCTCACTTTTATTAAAGAAGAATCACCAGAGATTGAACAGTCAACTGGTTGTCTATTTTCTGTAAGAGCGGTGTCGGGTGCTTCATGGGGAGTAGCTCTAATCCCTAAAAGTCCTCACATGTTTTGTAAAAGTCAAAAGCCCTACGATCTGCATACTTGGAATAATTATCACATTCAATCGTTTATAATTTTCCATAGTTAGTCATCAACATTATGGAGGTATGACAAAAATTTCAACATGATTGGAAGATTTGAAATATTTACAAATTTAATCATTTAAACAAGATAAAAATTCAAAATAAATATATCTTTGTCAAATTTAATATCAACAATATATTTAAAGTAGATAAAAGTTATAATTAAAAGTAGTTTTAAAAAAAATCAAGTAAAAAAAAGTGAAGAAATTAATAGAGACACATGATTGGAGCATCTTTAGAAAGCCCTTTGTATTTTGGACACTCAAATTTCAAATTTCTTGATGTTGTAAAATCTTTCAATGAAGTCTATTCTTCAATTCCAACGGTCAAAAGATGTATCATAACTCAACTTAAACATCTAATGAAAACACTAACTCCAACAAAATTAAAATACTTGATTTTTTGGGTCTTTGATCAAAAACCATCCAAAAAATGAATGGTTGGTCCTTTAGGGATTAATTAGCAAGTCACCAATACCAAAGCAGTCTGCACAAACACTAACCATCGATAGGGGCAACTCAACATTAAGACCTACATGAAGGGATTAAATCTAGGTTTATCTAATTTTTAGTGGAGAGTCATGGCTCTACATTTTGCAAAGGCAAAGGAAGGCAGTCATTGCTTGTCAAAGCATCCCAAGATCCTCATTCGATGTGGAGAGAGCCTTTGGATAAGTTGCAGAGTTTTAATCCAATTGCCTCCATAAGAGACTCCTAAATAAGATGCTCACGCTTATGGGATTGCCGAAATGCATAATATATCTATAACCTAGAGTTTGCTTCTTGTGACACCTCAATCACTATGGGGTGAAATAATTTTCTCCAATGTTAAAATTATCCGAAAATAGAGCCATCTAACCTCCCTTTTTGCTCTACTTCTAATCTCCCATTTGAACTATGCTTAGGTGATTCTTTAGTGCCAAAGGTATTGTTCATTGTCCTTGCTATTTTTCAAGTGTTCTTTTTTCTTTCTTTCTTTCAAATGATGTCGAACACAATAGAAAAATTAAGCATATTTTTAAAGCATACCAATCCACTACCATTCCATATGCGCTTGGTTAGCAAAAATAACAAAAGAATCCAACAATGCATGGCTGAGATTATAATAGTGAACATGAGATTTTCCCTTTGTTTTTGAAAATGAGATTTTTATTTTAAAAAGAATCGCCATACAAAAAAAAAAAAATCTAAAATTATGACATTCATTTTAAGAAATATCTTATGTTGATCTTGTCCTTCACCTGTGGTATAAAGGTTCAAAGTTTTATTAGTAAATGACCTAAAATGGACATGAATTCTTATGTTTACCATTAAACATCCTTGGCCCTTTGGAAGGGCAGCCCGAACATCTACAAAACTTCATACAGATTCAACTATATGATTGTGATCTAGTATAGGTCATAGTTTACGACTTTTTTTTAAAAGTCATCATTAAATTATTTTTACACGTTGCACTTTTTAAAACATTTTTACATTTTTACATTTTTTATTATTGAAAAATAATACGGATTACAAAGTATCAAGCAAACATGCACTTTCACAAGAAATTTGTTGATTTTGTTCCAAAGACAGAGACTACCCAAGAACTTCCACTTTTTGAAAGTCCACTTCCTATTGAGTACCCTTGTCCACACTTCCTACTAGAGAATGATTCCAAATATATCTTTTCACACAACCCTAAGTTAAGAATTTTTAAATTTTGCAAGCAATATATTGTCTTAATAGGATATATATTATCTTGTACTCCTAGTAGTATATCGTATATTATCTACATGTTTATATAACTCCAATGATATAAATTTAATTTCAAATCTTTTTTTAAACTTTACAAAAAATATAAAGAAGATTGGAATAGAACCTCATATTTATATTGTCCTTGTTAGTTTTGACAGAATCATGTTTGTATGTATATACATTTGCAAATACTATACCCGGCGTCCCGGCTGCCAGAGTTGATATGTTATGCCAAATAATTATAATTTTAGGAAAATTATTTTTCAACAAATGCCAAATTTTGTAACATTCTTCAAAACTCTTTTTTTCACCGTATAAAAAAGTGTAGGTGGATGCGGCTCAACAGGCGAGTAGTTAGGAAAGTCATAAATTATAAGTTGACGACGAGGTTATATCATCACATTATTAAGCCTTAGACTTTCTACCCCTACTATAGTTTCCAAGATTATCTCCAATGCTCTTGGATACTCTTTTCTTCACATCTTAACCCTTAAGCATGCAAGGAGCCCCGTGGAGCGATGTTTTGATCGTTTCTCAGTTAAACACTGATTTCCACCTAGTTCCAAATGAAAATGAAAATTTCAAATGAAAATGGTCCCAACTAAAAAAGTGTGGGGGCTACCTTCTACTTTCTAGTCAAATTTACCGTTCTTCAAAATTGTTAAAATTGCGATTTTTATAGCACTTTAAAGTCCAAAACCCTAAAATTCAAATATACAATGCTGAAAACGTTTTTCTATTGAATTTCTTTTTTATGTAAGCTCAAGAAGCATGCCACCTACACCTTGTTGTTCATCACTATTATTTACATTTTTCTTAAAAAATTCATACTATTCTAAGCTTTTTGTAATTACTATGATTTACACAAGAATCAAACTTTGAAATATCTTATAATCTTTTTTTTCATTTAGACAATTATGAAAAAATCAGGATAAATCGGTTTAACAATACCTTGTATGAGAAAAATACCAAAAAATATAATATATTTTAAAATGTGAGGACTTGATGCGGTTTGACTAGATAATTGTAATGTGGACGCTTAAGGGTTAACTAAGTTTTGCTTGTTTGATTCTTAATAAATTCCCTCACACAATGCCAAATGTCCTCTCTCACCATAGTTCTAAGAAAAGTTATTGTATCTGTAAAATTCGATCAAAGCAATAGGGAGTTTGGAACTCTGCTGTTATAACATGTTACGTGAATTCCTACATGAAAAATTCTCCTAACGAATAACATGTTTTGAGAGCAGAGGCATATGAAAAATAATTTATTGTTTCCTTTTAATTGTAAACCCCAACTACTGTACCAGGCCGTTGTGATCGACAAGGCATGCTAAATAATTAAAAAGAATTGCCCAATTGTTGTGGATATTCTCTAATATTTTGTGGATTTTTTAAGATTCTTTTTTTCACCATAGAAAATAGATTTTTTTGAAAAATAAATTCCTAAAGATTTGGGATTCTCTTTTTATGATTATTTTTTGCTAACCTTGACGACCGAGTACGGTACACTTTGGTTCTTGTCATACATCATCCAAGACACCAACTCGGTCGTCATGGTCGGCAAATCATGCAAATAATTATTATTTTTGGAAGTTATCTTTTCAACAAATGCCAAATATTGTTAATATTATTCAAGATTCTTTATTTCATCATACAAAAAAGATTTTTTCGGAAAAGAGAATTTCCTAAAGATTTGGGCTTCTTGTTTTTACGATTATTTTTTGTCAATCCTAACGATTAACTACAATAGCTTCTCCTTACACCATTAGGAACCTTTTTACAGTGCCCTTAATAAAAATATTATTGCACCTTTGTACCACCACTCACAAAATTGCATGTACAGTGCCCCTAAGAAAAGATTATCGCCCCTTCGTACCACCACTCACAAAATTGCATGTATAGTAATACGAAATCAACTTCTTTAAAAATACTCAATCAATACCTCAAGGAGACAACATTTTGAGCAATTATACTAAGTTTTACTTTCTAAAATTGGAATGCTTAATTTTGGTGAATTTTTTAAGAGTTTATGTAGAACTTCAAAACTAGGAATTCATTTTAAAATCATCATTGATAGATTTTAGACCTGTAATTGGATACATGTATAGATAAGCTAAAAGTAAACATCTTTCAAGTTAGAAGAAAGTTCCCAAAAATTATACATTTTCACATAAATCTAGTGAAAGAAAGATTGTCGCTTACTACATATGCCTAATCAAAGCTCTACAACAATTGCATGCAAAATGATACTAAATCGTTTTTTTTCTAAAATAATCAATGAAGACTTCATAAAGAATTTTTTTTGATCAATCATTCAAATTTTTACTTTCCAGAAATTGAATGTTGATTTTTGGTGAACTTAAAAGAATAATTTGGTGTTCAATCTTAGAAAATCATTTAAAAATCATCATTGATAGATTTTGAACATCTAATTAGACATGTGTATAAATAACTTAGAAATAAACATCTTTATGGAATGAACTTTTAAAAAAAGTTGTAGAATTACATATGACTACTCAATATTCTACAACTATTTGACTGTTAAGGCTTCTCACTTACATTGAAATGATCTAATAACTACAAAATTCTATCAATCTACCAACGTGTATGTCTACCTTTTGCCTTGATCACTGCTTCCAATCTAAAAGGCATAGATCGGCACACCTTGAGAAGATTTTGAGCTTTGTTTGCAGAAACAACCATATTTAAATTCAAAACATTCCAAAAAAATCCAATATTTTGATAGAAAATAAAAGCCACAATAAAAATTCACATGGTAAAAAAATCATTAAAATATACTTTTGTTTGGAAAATATAGCGAGTGAAAGTGCTATAGAATATATCATAGATTTTGACCCACAAGGCTTGTAAATGCAACAGAATGCACAATATTTAGATTTTTCTAAATTTAAAAATTAGATTATAAACTAGGGTTAAAAAGCTTTACTTATGAAAATTCTTATTGGGAGATTTTGAATGATCATGAAGATATGTTGTTGTTTTTTTAAGTACAAAATTTATGGGTTTAGCAGAGAGGGGACAATGTTTTCTAAGGGGCATCGTACACCACCATTCTTAGGCGGAGAGATTTTTAAAAAGAAAAATGGAAAATATCAAATTTTTCGGAAATTATGATTTTATTTTAAAATTATTATGGTAAAAAAGAATTTTACAAAAACTTTGTGGATATTTTATCCGTTCAAAACACACATTTCATTAAAATTGGACTACTGGACTGGAAAAGTGATGGGGAGTGCACCCCTTCTCAATAGAGATAGGTCCCCAATTTTTCTACAATGCTCTTATTCGTGCTCTTTCACATATAAAAACATTGTAGAAAAATTGGGGACCTATCTCTGTTGAGAAGGAGAGCATTCCCCATCACTTTTCCCGTCCAGTAGTCCAATTCTAATGAAATGTGCGCTTCAACCTTATTTTCAAAAGAAAATTAAATATTCAACATACATGGACCAACCATGCCCTCTACCTATGATCAAACATAAAAATTACCCTCTAAGCACCTAACTATGACACTTTATCTTGAAATAGCTATGACTTACGTTTTGAGATGAAGATAATTTCTAGAATGTGTCACAAATAGGTGCTTCTACCTTATGTGTGGTAGTTTGTTGAGTGTTTAAATTTCATATGTGTTACACAACTTCACCCCTTGTTTACACAACTTTGACACTTTCTTTTTATTTTCTCAAAGAAAAATGCTACATGTTAAAAGTTACCAATTCTTCATAACACCCTTTGTACATACATCTAGTTATGTGTTAAAATAGAATAGAGAAAGAAGAGATTTTAGATTTAGTAGGCCAACTTGATGATGACGACAACAATATGGAGAATGAGAGTGTAAAGAATGAGCCTTTTATCTCAAGTATCCAATTTAGTATTGCAAAAGATTATCTTTACGTTCTTTAAAAATATCTTGAACAAAGATCATATTACATAACTTGCTTCATCAAAGCTGATTACATTTGTAGAAAAGGAGCTTGAAAAGATGCGTATATTGAGTAGAGCTCAACATACCACACTTAATTCTTATTACCTAATTGATTGAAAATAAACACATATTTGATTTTATTACGTCAACATTAATATTTATTTTCATGCGACTGTTGGCCAAGCCTTGTAAATGTTGATTTGATTCTTGCATACGCTCATAGTTGTTATGTTTCTAAGTGTCATTGAAAATGATAATAATTTTTTTGCTATTTATTACATATTCAAATGCTATATCTATTAGAAATCGTCTACTCTTGACTAAGTAACCTATACACAAGGTAGTTTGTAACCTTTCCATACATTTAATAGGGAATATGCACTTGCAATACATCCTGACAAGTAAAGGTTCATTGATATTAGTTCAATGACTCTCCCTCATTTTATTTTATTTTAAATTGATACAAAAGGAAGATTTATTCTATTGTGAAGCACCACAAAAAATACCACATAGGCTATTGTTTATGCCACTCTAAAGAATTACAAACATCACACAAAACCCCGATAGGCCTCTTCTTGACTTGACTCCAAGGCTTTGTAAAAAGTAATTTTCACATAATTCAACATACTTTCATTGCTTAATTTCTCATTGTTTAACATCATCATTTAACATTTGTAACAAGCAAACTGATCTAAAAAATAACTTTTCAATTGTCAATCACTAATGTTTATTTATTCTTAACTTATGAAGAAATCTTCTAGAAGAATATATTGCTTTGAAAAACACTAGTGTAAAAGTATCACTCAAAAATTGATGCGGAACTCCAAGCTTCTCTAGAAAATCAATTGAAGACTAATCAATATACAAGTGTCTCTTCTATCCCATCTTTGTAGCAAAGACACTCTTGCGAAATGTTTTGACTAAACTGACCCTCTTCAATGGCTAATTGCGATGGTCCTGAGTCATACACTCTAAATAAATGCAACCTTGTATTTTTGGTTGATTAGAGTTCTAGACACCAATCCATCAAGGTTTGAAGTTAGTAGGACAAGTTCATGTTACTTTTCAACTACAAGCCTATGAAGGATCTTATATTTGAAACTATCTTATTTTATTTTTAAAACAAAATAGAATTGTGTACAATACATATTTAGATTTAATTTGGCAAATGAAATCAAATGTTCCAACATTTTTGCATTAGGTAATGCCAATTCAATTTTGTCTTTGCTCTATTGGGGGATTTGGAAGAAGTCTATTGCTTATGAATACAACATTGGTGACTCCATTTGTGCTCGGTAGACTTAACGTTCACTCCAAGAAGGTTTGGACTTGGGCGCGCGAGAAAGACTGGTGGTGCATGTGGGAAGACTGACAGCGTCGACAATTACAGTATTGACCTTGGAATTGGACAAGGGAGGACGACAACAAAGATTTAGACCCAAAAGATCTCCTTACTACCACCACGACCACCCCCCTCTCATTTCATGTGATTATGCCGCTCCTCTCCCATTTAGATGGGCGCTCATCTTTCCTTTCGTGTGCAATTACCTGTAAGTATAAAATATAAACAAATTGGCGCGACCAAAGGGTCTTTTAACCCCTAACCACCTAACCAAGCATATTTTGCTTGATGTACAGAAGCAAATTCGGTTTTCTCATTCATCATGCATTCTTTGTAGGGTGCATTTTTTACTACAAATTTTATGGGAAGTTAGCTTCATGAACGTGTGAACCAAGTAGAATGGGGATGCTTTGTGAAATTTTTATGCCTCATTTCATATGGCAGTGATTCACTAAAAAATTATAAGATCTTAGTTCCAAAGTGCTATTGGAAAAACAACTCATAAAATTAAGTAACCAAAAAAATTCCAAAAATCACTACATTTGGAGTATTGCGTTTCAACCCATCACAATGAATTACATTCACAAATTGTCAATATCTTATTTGTAATTGAATTACAAAAGAATTTTTAATTTTAAGTTTCAAATTTTATACCAAAATATTGGTGACTACAATCCTAGTTCTAATCGTATGGATAGAATCTAAAATTCACAACATACAACTTTTATTCATACATCAAGTTCAAAATATCCCTCTTCATTGCAATTTATAATGCACCTTTGCAATTTTCCAAAACTAGAGACGGTTGTAGACATTAAGGAGTTAAGGGGGGCGGGGAAGAGGGGTTTATATAATTTTTTGTTTAATATTTTACTATACCCTAGGTATCATTACATATTCTTAGTTTTTTTTTCTATTTTAATATACCTTGTGTTTAGTTATAAATTGGATTTAGAATGTTCTTTGGGCATGCTATATTTTTAATAATTTTTAGATTATGACATGGTAGTGCATATGGTTTATGGTGCTAAATGTCATAAATAAAAAACAAGCCCTAGGAGATTTTCAAAGCTTTGACCTTGATCAAAACCTAGCGCTCTAACAGAGCAACCACTCACACTAAACAACAGCTTCTCAAACCCTGCAAAACCACCCCTCCCTTCTAATAAAAAAGACACACAACCTTCACCTTTGATCATAGTGAGACCTTCGCTGTAGCTGTGACCGCAACACAATAAGCTCTGGTACAGACAACGCATTCGACGGTTCCGTGCGCATCTTCTCGCTCAACTCCACCTCCATAAACCATCACTTCGACAACGACTCCGATTGGCAAGGTACGTTCTATGCAAATACTTCGTCTCTGTCCCTATGTTGTCAATCACTTTCGCGTAGGCAGAACTGCATCCAAGTCCAAAAACGCGAGGCGCACCGCACGGTCTCCTCACATGCGCCCCTCTACAATTTGCACACAGCTCCAAGGTAGCAAAGAAGCTCCATCATCTGCGCCCCATCTCCCAATGCGAAGCGCCAATCATCAGCAGGATCGAGTAACACCATGGGGAAGTACACCTGTAAAAACAAGTTCACCTAGTTTGCCATAGTGATTCACAAGAGCGCAAGGGGAGTAAAAGAGGAATGCAAAAGGAGAGGAAAAAGAGCACAAGACGAGCAAAAGAGGAGCGCAAATGAATCCCCTGAGAATGTGTAGTTTCTATCATAATGGCAAGACATCAATCTTAATTGATATTCATTCTTTAAAATAACACTTTTCAACACAGTAGGGCGGCCCTTCTCTCAAAATGAAGTACCAATGTATGTGAGCATTGTATTTTGTTTCATAAATTACATAAAAGAATGTTATATCACTTGCATATGTCAAATCTAAAAAGAATTGAGATGTGATAGCCGTATGACAACTGCTCTCTGTCAAATCTAGAAAGTATTGAGATGTAATAGCCGTTTGACAACTGTTCTGTCTTGCAATAATTTGTCATGCCCATGACTCATAACGTAGAATTGTCACCAGCACATTGATGTAGGGTATATTTACTTTAGACACTGTCTTGAATTGACACTGTCTTGAATTGACCGTGTCAGGTCATACCAGTTGACAGGTGTTGGACAGTCCACAATCTAAAAATCTTCCTTTTCAAAAAAATCTACCTTGACAATTGACAAATTTTTATAGTGTATATTAGATTGTTGTATTTACAAATAACATAAAGACTCTACTTTCATAAAAAAATTAAATAAATTTTTATTCAAACATACTTTAAAATTTAAAATAACTTTATGTGATTATTTTATTGTCCTTGCGCTTATAATTCACTTGCAGTTCTATTTTGAAATGTTACTTTCAAAACAATTTGCTGAAAAGTCCATTTTTATAAATAATGTTTTTCACATATGTCATATATAAGTCACGAAGTCCAAATGCCATAATTTTTATAAATGGTCACCTTCATTTCAAGTTTTTTTCCAAAGGACTTTATTTAACATGGAGATTAAAGTTACTACCAATGAAGCTACGTAATGTAAGTCTATTGATATCTTTTTTGGGTTTTAGAGAAGGATGAGCTCTCACAATCACTCAAGAAGATTGTAAAAAAACAAAATTGCATTCAATTGCAAAAGTGAATACATCAACAATTTCCCTAGTCAAGAATCTTTACCCCATGGAAGACTCAAGACATCAAACGGTGAATGTCTAATTGCATTTTTAAATATGAGAAAAATTAAATATAACATACTAGTATGTAATAGAGAGTGGATTTGCCACAAGATGAAAGTACCAATTGACATCCATTTAACAATTTTGCCTTCATGTACTAATAATATATGTTTATGTTCTAGAATATATTCCATGGCCACAATTCCACCCTAATGTACCAATAGTGTATATTTGTGTCCTAGCATATATACCACCGCCTCAAATCCACCCTCGTGTACCAATAGCGTATATTTTGTGTTCTAGAATGTACACCACATTATATGACAACAAAGTTGAGAGATCCATTTCGTAATATATATATTCATCTTATTCATAAGATTCCTAAGCGAGTAGTGCATCACACCCTTTTCTCGTGCAAAGAATTGGCCTTGATCCAATTAGAATCATTGCACCTTGCACCTTGTCAAGGATTCAAGGGAATTGTTACAATCTTTAACTTCAGATGGACTCGTCATATGACTTAGTTTTCAAATTTTTATTGTTTTGTCCTTTTTCCACCTCACAAATATTGTCTAGAATGATGATTCTTCTTAGGAGGAGAAGGGTGTGACTCTTAACCTACTGAAAAATGTTATGTTTAGGATCCATTTCAGTAAATAGGAATTTGTTGTCCTATCTCTCTATTTGCACTGTAGTTGAGTTGTATTATACCCAACCGTAAAGGTCAACAAAAAATAATTCTAAAAAGAGAAACCCAAATCTGTAGGAAATCATGTTTTCAATTTTTTTTAAATAAAATTTTAAGATGAACAAGATAGTCTTTGAAAATATTCATAGAATCTTCCAAAAAATCCACTGAGACCGCTTGGACAAAAATAATAATAATTTGCCAAGAGCTCCTGACCCTGATGGCTGGGTACATTATACAGAAACCCGCCAACAGTTGCGAAAGAGACAGGCTTCTAAAGCCTGGCGAATTTGAGAGCTTTCTCTGTGCTCCGCGAGTTTACACGAAACAGGAGAGTCATCAAAGCATCATTCGAAGTAAAGTGGCCTACAGTTTGTTTCTAAAAAATTAAAAAATTAAAAAACTTGAAGAAGAAAAACAGAAAACATCTGTAGTAGTATATGATACAGAGATGGACATCATGTGCTCATCACTGGTTATGATGGAGCAAGGTTGTAAGAGAGCCAGGGATGCACATAGAAATTTAAGGAAATCCAATGAATGTTTGCACAACACTCGTGGGGCAGTCAGATGTTTGGTGCACATGGGAATATCAAAACACTGTTACGGTAGACATACAGTACCCATTACCATCCATTTAACAAATTTTCCTAAATGTACCAGGGGTGTATACTTGTGTTTTAGAATGTACGCTTTCAATACATGAGGGTGGTAATGGGCATCATGTCCACCTTTAGTAGCCTTGCACTTTCATCAAGCTTTGCCATAGAACAACGGTTAAGATGTCCTACCCTATTCTCGATAAAATATGAATTAATTATGAATTTTCAAAGTGGTCTGCCATGTTTAACCTATTTGTGCTACTAGATACCTCCCGTAAGCGCCCAAGAAAAGTAAGGGGTTTTAACCAATAGAAACCTGCAAATAGCAAGTGAGAATGTTGGTGATGGAGCAACTAGGGGCAGAAGTGGGGGGTTGAAATAAATGGCGGGTTTGAGTCACTAGCGGGTACGGGGTGAGTTACCTTATATGGTTTCACTGAATGTGTTTACAAATATATAGTTTAGGTTTCCCATATATGACCTAAAAACACTACTCTAAATAGTGTATTTAGTGTGAGATACACTAATTTACATAAACATGTTGTAAGTTTTTACTGTTGACCAATTTTTTTACCCTCTATATTGGTCAAGATGGGGATCTTTCAATAGTATTGGAAACAATGTCTTTGGTAAAAAAAATTGTCGAGAGTAAAAATCTATAACATTTTCAAATCTTATAATTATCTCACACTAAATACACTATTTAGTGTAGTTTTGATCCATATATGAGGTAAAACCCATCCTGAGGTTGACACAGTCTGCAAGAGGCATTACAGTGACAGGGACCTGAATTTCTAAGTATAACAAGTGGCTAGTCGCGAAGTCTCTGCCTTAGTATTGACCCCAATTTTATTTTTACGGCTTCTTTTTACTGTTCAGGCACGTAACTCCTGATAACTCCTCAAAAACAAAGCGTTTCTGTAGTCTCTCCCCTGGAAGGACAGAGACAATAAAACTCAGCTCCATATATTGATCTATTCGTTCCACACATTTATATTCCAATAATCCAGAGCAAGTGCGGCACCACATGTTTCACTCCTTCATACATATTCTGCCCATGCCTTCAAAACATTGTTCAACCCAATGATGTAAATAATTAGTTCCAAGGCTGATATGGGTTAGCATCTTGATATGGAAAATGGAAATCCTTCGGTGAACATAACATGCAGCACCTTGTCTTACTTAGATTTAAAATGAATTATAGGCCATGGTCTATGCTCACACAGAACATGTTGTTAAAGAAAATCAATTAACTACTTGCAATAAATTAACTCATAACATTCAGCAGCATGCATTGTCTTTGCCTTGGCTCTATAGTAGATAGTGTGGAATATTACACAGCCAATAGTACCTCATCAGTAGCTAAGTAGACAGATGAAGGTTCAAGGTAATGAGGAGAGTGCATGAAGGAAAGGCAGCAGGCATGAAGGCTACTGAATGTTATGCTAGGAGGAAATCAGAGCCCGTTATGTGCACCTGGTTTTGCTTGCCTTTTTGCCTTTGTTCTCTTTTCTCATGATTAGGAAATTTTTGCAATTTTTCATTTTTCAAGCAAGCGGCACAAGTGAAACAAATATGTTTTATCACTTTCATGTAGATTTGGAGCAAACCATCATAAATGGATGAAAATGAGTCAAAATGGTTGATTTGTTGGTGATAAATAAATGCACTTTTGTTCAAAATAAGCACTTTCTACAAATAGTTTGGTTGTATTTTGCCATCTAGAGAATTGTTGTTTATGATGCCAAATTTAATTACACTATTGTGCTTAACTATACAATAGTATAAAACATATATGTAAACATAAATTTGGACACTAAATGAATCTTGATAAATACAAGCATTGTTCTCATCCATGCCTATGATTTTCATCCCAAATTTTGTGGAATAAGCTCAAAGTCCTATTTATAATATTGTGTGAAGATCAAAATATTTTTAGCAAATTTTAATGAATTTGGTATCTACGGAAAAAAATCTATTTTTAGTGTGTGGCGTTGAAAGGGTTAATATGCTGGTGCTTGATTTCAAGTGGGAACCTGCTCTTGAGGCATGAGCTTCAATGGCAAGAGTGCCGTAGCGTCACAGAATTAGATTTGACGGTAAAACGTGTTGAAGAAAATGCTCCCTCACAACAGTTAACGAATGCTTGACCTGCTCCACCCGACATTCAGGCAAGGGCAAGTTGCCTGAATGTTCCAGGGAAGGTACAACCGGCGATATTCATATTCGTCAGACGATTCTGTATGAATCCAAGTACACCACTTAACTCACTCCTGTAGGCACTGGTCTGCATGAGCTCACCTGTTGATTAACAAGCTCGCGGATCTGCAGCATCGATCTCCCGATGCAAATCTGTTGGAAAAGAGAATCGTCAGCGCACACTGCAACAAAAAAACACAAATGAAAAGAAAAGAAAGCACGTACACCCTAAGGGAAAATTTATTAGCGAAAGTGCTTGCAACAAGCGATGGTTCAAAACCACATGGAAATAATAACAATTTAATTATGTACATGTAAGTCTACTTCTCTGTGACGCTCACGCATATGTGAATACTCCGGATGGGAAGTACTCCTGAAGAGCTTATTTGCAGAAAAAGCACACCTATCTCAAATCGGACACATTCAGCTTCATTGTTTCCCCATTTACCTTGCTTACTAACTTACTTGCAGCCAGTCGAGTCCATAACGTCTATTGTAAACTAGAATACGTATGGCTGGAGGTTGAGCAAAAATTATTCGGTTTGATGTTACATGAATTGCAACAGCAGGGACCTGTATCTTATAAATCTCTATCTCTAAAAATTTGTATGTGCAAGCTGCACGAAAAACGCAATGTATTCGTGCTCTCACGATGAGACAGCCTCTACGACGAAAAAATTAATTTAGCTTGAAGACGAAGATCGGAAGATGGATAGGTAGCTATGTATAGCATAATGAGGGTAAGGAGTACGTCATGGCGATTGGAAACCGAAATGACCGCAGGTCAATTCACGGCCATTCCCACCACGGTAGTCCCTTCTCATCCTCCAACTGCGACAAAATGTAATTACAAGAGTCGTCTTGGAAGGAGCCATCCTCAGGCTTCACGGAAATGATGCGCGAGCAATCGAGAGGAGGGAGCATTTGGTCGCAGAGGTTGTCGCTCTGGAAATGAATGATGGCATTGGAGTCGATCTCTGCATACAAATTGATAGGGACGACGAGCGGGGCCGGGCCGCCACTGTCCATCGTGCGAGGGCTGTCCACATTCAGTATTTCGCTGGAAGCACTGCCGGAGCTTATTGTCTCCCGGCTCGAACCTTCCCCAGAACCTTCTCCGGAACCTTCCTCCTTACACACCTCGTTGGTGCCATTCGTAAGCTCGGGGAGCATTTCCTGCTTTACAGACTCATCCGACGGTGTTTTCGATTTCTTGTCTTTCTCTGGTAGATCGCTGATGACGGCCTGTGCGGTTTGCAGCTTTCCCGTCAGGCAGTCAATCTGTCAAGACAACCAAAAAGAATCGAAATTAAATTCAGCTGCGAAGCACGCAACGATTACGGAACGATGAGCTCAAGATTTCCATTGGATGCAATGTGACACGAATACAGAGTAGGTTCAACAAATATCGAACTTCGCGAGAGTTTTACGAATTTTTATCAATGGTTAGAAGTGGAAGAGTCGCGGTGTGATTAAAGCCTCTCACCTCGATCTGAAGCTTCTGCTTCTCCTCGAGGACTGCATCGAAATCAGTTTTCAGGCGGTTGTAATCGGCGGTGAGGACGTCGTAATCCCGTTCCAACTGTTTGGTTTTCCAGCGTGCGCGGCGGTTCTGGAACCACACCGCCACTTGTCTCGGCATAAGCCCGAGATCCTTTGCAAGCTGCATTTTCCTCTCCGGCTCAAGCTTATTCTCTATCTCGAAGCTCTTCTCGAGTGACCGGACTTGATCAAACGAAAGTCGTCTCTTCTTCTCCACACTGTGTTGTGTGCAGTCATCGCCGGTATCCTCTTCCCCTGGATCTTCACCCGTCGACGTTTCGAACATGGGAGAGAAAAAGCGCTTTTGACCACAACTGGCCACGGCATCCTCTAAGCCTCCACCTGCGCGTTGCACTGCACAATGCGTGACCAAAGAAGATCAGTTAGAGAAACGAGATTGCCAGCACATTCCATTTTACTGTGACAAAAACAGAGAGCAATTCTGACTCATATCATACACAAAAAAAATCGTGTTCTAAAAACCTCTCTTCCTGCAAGTTACTCCTGCGTTAGAACACGATTTGCACGTTCAATGCGGGGACTCCTATTCACAAATGAAAATTAGTTTCAGATTCAAAGTAATGTAGTGTTGAGATTCCCAACAGAAAGAGAGAATATATATACATTTATCCCGTCTGTGCACTGTGATAACTAACCTTGAAGCGCAACAGGAGAACAAGAAGCAAGCATGGCAACCAAGGACACGTCGTTCGAGCTCTCGTTTCGCACTAGCATGACATTGGAACCACTGTAGCCTCGGTTCGCCATCTCTGACCAGGCAGTGGCACTCGTCGTGAGATACACAGCCGCAGGCAACTCTACTGACTGACTAATAGTACTCGAACACGTTTGCGTATCCCAACATTGCCGTGCCGACGAGTCCCCGCATTGAATCTGTGTTTCCAGCGTCGCTGCTAACAACACCTCTCCTCTACAGCAATCCACAGATCTCCACTCACCAAAACCAAACCCCGTCTATCACAAAAAATCTCCCCCACTATCTTTCGAAAAATAAAAAATAAAAAATCACTGCATCTCCAAGACTCCTATCTCTCCCCCTCTCTACCTCTCTCCCTCTCTCCCTCACACACACAGAATTCAGAGCGCTCTAACTGTGGAGCGCACGAACAGAGAGCCTTCAGTACAGTGCTGAGCAGCTCAGAGTGGTTTCCAAACAAGTGAGGCGCAGCTCTAAATACATAAGCGAGAAAAGCCAAAGAGCAAAAGCTCCGCGCGCATGGTGGCCCCCGCGCTCGCGTTTCCTCACAAAATTCAATTACCGGTAATTCACTCAGGGCTCACTCGCCGTATGCAATTTCACTAATATTCTCCCGCGAGTACTACTCTCCTCATCAACGCGGTTTTATGAAATCAATGTGGAAGGGGATATACTAATAAGCAGTCGTGATGTTTCTCCAGCATAGCCCCGTCTCTAATCGCTGCTTCTTACCACCGACACGCTCTCCGGCCCCGCCTCATCACTCGCTTTGACTAAATCCGCTGCTTCAGACGGTACACTGTACAGCAGTTGAGGCCATGGACGATCGTTGGATCTTCTTGTCGTCGTCCGTCTGGCACAGTGGAGACCGTTCTGCCATAGCCATATCTCTGTGAATTAACTTACTTACCAGAATCAAACAAACAAACGAATAAATGATTTTTTACTTGCGACGGAGTTTTCTACAAGTACCGTACTCCATCACCACCGTCGTCGTCGTCTCCGACATCGCTGTAAGCTTCAATCAATACGTGCAGAGACGGAATTAAAGTAATCCTGACAGAATGAAGCTCTCGTGCAGCAGCACGGCCCCTTGGTGAAGAATGTGGAAGAATAGAACTTCGTTCCATGGCCGTTGTACCCGACCAAGATGACTTGATCTTCGTAGTACAAATCATCACTTGATTGCTTTAATCTCCATTAACAGTAATTTCAGGTACTGCAAATCTCTTACCTGGCAGAAAATGAGCAAATTTTTACACCAAATCTTCACAATGAATTCTTTTTGTTCAAGTGTAAAAAAGGGAAGTTTTCTTATTTCTATTTCTCCTTGGTGACTTGTGAGTGGTTCATCATTTATAAATGGGCATGTGTAATAAATATTGCTGGAGAAGTACAAAGTTTAACCTTTAACCCCTAAGTGTCCAAACGACCATTTTTGCTGCCATTTTTTTACAGGTTGCCCAAGATGAAAATTATATTTTTATAAAAAATAAAAAATATTTTCAAATCGGAAATTAAGTCTACTTTCCAACCCAATTTGAGTCATGTCAACTCTAGTTTAACTCCACCGAGGATAATTTTTCAAAGACAAAGACCTCAATATTGTTTTACAATTATAAAACTTACTATTACGGGAAATTAATGATATTTTCTCCTTTAAAAAAATTGCCATCGACCATTGAAGAAAAAATTGTTTAGTTTTAACCAATCGTACCAAATTTCAAGCTCTAAAAATAAAATTTGTAATTTGGGGGAATATTCAACGATGAATGCTTCTAAATTCATTAAATGAGTATTTAAAACATTTTTTGAAAGTTTGACAGTATAGATAATTACTAAACGTTGTGCTACTCATTTTCTCTTTTGGACCAAACTTCATCAAAGTTGCAGAAGTAATATTTTATAACACATTTAGGTTTTGCCCTTACCTCCTCTGTCCTTTAGGGTTAATTGCCTAATCGTCCATTTTTTGACAAAGTACACATTTCATCCACGTTTTCTCATCTGTCATGCACTTTTTGCAGTGTGAATCTTTTAATATAGATTTTATGGGAAGTGAGCTTCATGCATGTGAGAATTAATTTGAAAGGGGATGATTTGTGAAATTTTTATGCCTCATTTCATGTTGCAGTGATCCATCAAAAAATTTGAAGATTTTAGTCTAAATGTGCTCTTGAAAAAATCAACTCATAAAAGTAAGCAACCAAAAAATCTCCAAAAATCACTACAGTTAGAGTATTACATTTCAACCCATCACAACAAATTATATCCATAGATTGTCAATATCTTATTCAAAATTGAATTACAAAAGAATTTTGAATTCTAAGTTTCAAGTTCCATTCAAAAATATTGGTGATTGCAATCATAGATTTAACTTTATAGAAAGAATCTAAAATGCACAAGATTCATAATGCACAGCTTTTATTCATACATCAAGTTCAAAATATCCTTCTTAATTGCATTTTAAAATGCATTTTTGCAAAAGCAACCCAATTTGAAGAGGGTTGTAGGCATTTAGGAGTTAAGACATGTGTTATATATCTTGGTTACCCCTAAATGTTCTAGCGTCTAGCTACTGGAAAAATTTAAAGCCTTGTAACTTTCTCATACAATCTTGAATGGTTTTCATTCAGGTTATCTTTGCAAGCCTATTAATCCTTTGACGCGCATGTGTCCACATAGTGGACGATGAACAAAATTCAAATTGTTCTTTTTACTACAAACATGGACAATTTTCATCTATCCAAATTTCTCTTGATTATGTGCTACTTGACTATCATTTGTATTGTATGGATCTTCAAAATAAGATATTGTGATTTTTTGAAAAACAACACAATTGGTTTATGTCAAGTTTCATTTTTAGTTCAAAAAGTGAGACCTTAAACATGATTTTCCAAAATAAGTAGAATCAAATAATGAAAATCATACCATCTCATAATGCATGTTATTCCAAATTTATTACTACAATTTTTATCTTTATTTTGGTTGATTTGGGATTTTAAATTGAATTTCAAAAGAAAATCTTCAAATTTTAATAGAAATTTATTAGTAAAACTTATAATAAATTCAATTGTATATATGTGATCTTCACATTGACATTTACAACTTAGCTTTGTATATTAACTCTATTTTTGTTATTCATCAAACATTTTATAATGCATCTTTGAAAATAGTGTTGAATTGGGACATTAAAGGGTTAGAATCTCTACCAATTAATGCAAATCAATTATGATAGGGAGATGATGATAATATTGGAGAGGCCTCCAAATGCAAGTATGTCAAATTTGTTGGATAGATTTTATACTTGCAATGATCCTCTCATGTACACCTCATATACATCTAAGCCATGCTATTATCTATTCTTGAGGCTAGTATCTACTTCTGTTCAAAGGATCTGTACATTTAGGGGTTAAGGTTGTTTTATGTAGCTCTCACTGCCATACTGTAATAATTGTAATGCTTATCAAAAGACCATTGTGAATAAAAGTTTGTTGAAAGTCATGATGTTCATTACTCCCTCTGTTTCATAATAAGAGTCCAATTTGTTGAAAAAACTAAGATTTAAAATGGAAATAGAGCACATGTTGAAAGGGATGAAATGCAATGGCAACTTTTAGAACCGTGTGCCTCGATGGAAAGGGATGAAAAACGTAGAAAGTCAATGTAGGAAGGCAACACAATGAATATGAGCTCTTAACTCCTAAGCGTGCAAGGAGCCCCTTGGGGTCATGTTTGATCGTTTTTCAGTCAAACACTGATTTTCACCTAGTTCCAAATTTCAAATTTCAAATGGTCCCAACTTAAAAAGTGTGGGAACTATCTTCTAATTTCAGGTCCAATTTACCATTCTTCAAAATTGTTTAAATTGCTTTTTTTCACAGGACCATAAAGCTCATAATCCTAAAAATTCAATATACACTGCAAAAAAAATTTAATTCTATCAAATTTCTTTTTATGTAAGCTCAAGAAGCATGCCACCTACACCTTCTTGTTCATTACTATTATTTACATTTTTCCTAAAAAATTCATACTATTCAAAGCATTTTTGTAATTACTATGGTTTTTACAAGAAAAAACTTGAATTTTTTTATATTTTATATTTTTATTTAAATAATTATGGAAAAAAACAAGGCAAATTGGTTTAACAATACCTTATATGAGAGAAATACCTGAAAAATATATTATATTTTAAAATGTGAGGACTTGATGAGGTTTGACTGGGTAATTGTAGTATGAACGCTTAAGGGTTAAAAAAATGTAAAATACAAATTTTTAATTAATTTTGTATTGATGTTCAATTGCCATCGTTGAAACTTCTAAATAATTTATTTTAAATTGTCAGGATGTAAAACGAACTACTTTTGGTCATGTGGACACTTGGAAGTTAATCACAGAAGGGGGAAAATAAACGAATTACTGGCAAGCTTGAGCAAACCGGTTGTTGACTTTTCAACGCTAACGTGGCTCCATCCCATTGGCAACTTGTCACCAACGCCATCTCAAGTTGCAACTCATAACCTTCTATTCTTTCAACTTGCATCCTATGCCCTTGGATCATGAAGATCAAGGGTTATGATTGAAAAGTGAACAACCAATTATGTATGATAACTTACTCATCACTACCGCGGCTCATCGGTTATCTAATAAATTACTATGTATAAATATCTTAGTATCAATTTTTTCCATGTATGGAAACCCAATCAAAGTGAACCCTTGGATGCAGCAGTAAAAACTTCCGGATGAAATCGCCAAAATCAATCTGTGAAAAGACAAGAGTCGCCAGAATTTGGATGAATTTTTTCATTTCATAGCCCGTAATAGAATGGATGAATGTGCAAATGGTTGATGAAAACACTGATATTTCTATCAATTTTCTTCAACCACCAGAAAAAAACAGAATTTGTTGGATGGTGAATCATTATGAATCTAAGGGCAGGTTTCCATGCAGGACCATCAATCTAAGGGTGGGATGCTTGAGATGAAAATTATTTTCCTATATAAACCTGCCCTCATTCCTGGTATTCTTTTTTCACCGACAAAATTCAAGGCAGGATTCCGGCAGTGGTATTGGCCCTAATGCCCGAATGGGCTTAGAGCACTCTAGATACGGCTCTGGTTATGGAAAATTGAATGAGACTGAGTTGGTGAACAATTTATTTGACCCGTGACACTGGGTAATCCACTAAAAACCAGTCAGGGCCCTCAAAATCACTCTTGCTAGTGTATCTTCTCTTCTTAATTGCACATCATGATTGCACAATCCATGCGGGATGATTTACGAGTGGCTCACTTAGTATTTTCAAGAGTCTAATTGAGTGATGTTGGTGGGGAACTACATAGTGAAGTGTGACTTTTTGGATGACCTTCATAGTGCAATACAAAGTGCTAGTGGAGATGCTCTTATAGTTAGTTGAAGGGGTTTGCAAACCCTGTTGTGGACCAATTATGCCCCCATGGATTAACCCCTAAAGGACTAGGGATTCATGATTTATTGATTTTAAAATGACAAATTCAATTGATCATATTGTGAAAAACATATTCTAGATGAAAGATCAAATTTTATATCACTGGAATCAATGAAGAACGTTGCATCTGTTGGTCAAACAACAAATAAATTTGAACAAAAAGAAATCCACGTAGTGCCTACTCAAAATTGCTAAAAATAACATGAGACCCAATTTGGCCTTCTTGGTCCTTTAGGGGTTGAAGGAGTACCAATATAAAGTTATATTTTTTAAAGGGACCATGCAAGTTCCGTCCTGTTGGGAGGTTTAACCCCTAGACGTCAGAGCGTTCAGAAAATGAACGACTAACAGATTCAAACCCTTCTCACGTTCTCATCAATGCTTGGATGAAAGTCATCCAATTTTTTGGAGATTCTTCATCAAGTTGTTGTCCTATCTAACGGTTGGATTTAGTCATACTTGATTGCATATTTTTCTAAAATTACAAATGTAGAAGTATGTCAAGTCGTTGACCAAGCCAAAATTGCATTGACTGTAGTTCAAAAGTGGCCTTGCAAAAATGAGGTCATAGATTTAAGAAACACAAAAATTTCAAAGAATCACCACGTTTAAGAGTATCTCATTTCAAATTCATTCCAACAAATTTTACTCAAAAAATATTGAAATTTTGTTTGAAATTGAATTTAAAAGGAATTTCTAATTTTAACTTTCAAATTTTATAATTAAATATTGGTGATAGTATTAGTGAATCAAACAGTACAGATTCAAAATCTAGAACTTTCATTTGTATATCAATTCTAAAATATTCTTCTAAATAGTAGTTTATGATGATTTTTCTCAAATTGTCAATTCCAGGGACACCCTGCTACGTTTAAGGGTTAATATGTACCACTTATTTCATTATGATTCAATATGATTGCCATTTATGCTCAATTCCAAATTTAGTGCAGATTCATGGTAGGGCCGGCCCCGCTAGGCAGCTGTGAATATAATATTCACTATTCGAAACGAGTTGTGCAGTTGACAAGGTACTGTTTTGTATTCTCCACAGAAAAAGTGCAAAAGCAAATAGTGTGGGCTCTAAATTGTCGTGCCAAAAATACATTGTGGATTACAACATCTTCGTATTTCTTTTAGATTCATAGATTTCTTCCACATATGTGGATTTTAGATTATTCAGATCAGCGTACAGTTGCCCTTATGAACTCACCAAAAGGTGATTAGGATTTGTATGTTCATGAACTTTGAACAGGGTCTTGGCTAGGGTCACCACACCTAAGAGCGTCTCCACCATTGGCAGTAAAGCTAACGTCAACACCAAAATGGATGTAAAGTAGGCCGATTACTCTAAGGAAGAATCCCCATGAGAGACCCGAGCCCACTCTGCAGAGAGAGAATAAACTAATTTTACACCATGCATTGGATTAGAGGACGGGTGCTAGTGCAATTGAACAGGTTTGGCACTTCCTCAAACCAAGGCTGTTGTTTTTCACAGACCGGCTCTATTTTTATTAAAGTAAAATCATAGGAGATTGAACAATGAACCGATTGTCTATTTTTTGTAAGAGCGGGGCTGGGTGCTTCATGGGGAGGAGGTGTAAATAACCATAGTCCACATGGCCAAATAATGGGAGTCAAGAGGGGACACCAAGAGTATATTTAGTTGGATCTTGGTTTGAGATAATGCAATCATGGGGTTGTTTGTCTATTAGTGTGTATGTGGTGGCTTGTGAGTGGTCCACCAGCCAAAAGTAGCGTTTGTAGGTGAATGTTTGGCGTAAATGAGTGGGTGAGTACATATTTTAGCATGATGATAAATATGGCGTTGGTGTCACCTTTATTACCAAGGCTGGAGATGCTCTAAGAGCATCGCCACTCTTGTGGACTCTTCAGCCCAACAAGGGGGGCTAGCGGGGGTTGTGTCGTGGCTATTTATGGTAGGACCAAACAACCCCCGGTGTATAAGACACCTAAGCTTTGCCAAAGCTCCTTCATTCACCCAACATATCTCTATCGATTGAATGTCCTTAAATGAATTGTCGGCTTCATCTACCAAAATAGTATCCGTCGTGCTCATGGATCTCCAAAAAGTCAGACCAGGTGCATATAAGGAGCTCCTTGGTCCCTGCAAACTGTTGTACAAGGAAGGAAATGTAATGGGACCGGCCAACAAAGAGACGCCAGCATGCGAATGGGTGGGTAAGCAGACCAGACACCAACACTTACTAAGCCACTTTTTGCAAAGGGTAGCGATGCTCTAATTTTTTTTGAATAAGTATCAAAGGCCAAATTGGTTTTGGTTGTAATATAGGCCTATTTTTTGTTGGATTCAATTTGAACTAATAATTTTTGAATTAACGAAATTGGTCATGAATTAAGTTTGGTGAATCAGGGTTTTCACATTTACAAATGGTTTGGTTGATTTATTTTCCAACTCTTGTTCTTAATCCCAGCTGTTTGGGATATTTTACTAAACCTATGTTGATGATGAGGGTATGAATTAGGTTGTACCTTGAATAAGTTTGGTGTGACACTTTTATGAGCATAGTTCGGAATATTATTAAATTGTCTTAGTTTTGTAGGGTCATGTTGACAATCAAAAGAGGATTTCATGCATCTTAACGAGGGCTTTTTAATTTTGGCTTTTTATAGTCAGATGCTAAAGTCATGGCAAAATTGCAATGGTTTAAATATAAAGAGACCAGTCTCCCTTTCTTTCATGGTGTAATGTTACAGTGCAATAAAATTAAAATTATAAAATTATAAAATTATAAAATTATAAAATTATAAAATTATAATATAATATAATATAATATAATAAAAAAATTGATCTTAACATGTATATTCTGGACAATGTATAAGGAAAATATAAGTTTTAAAAGTCTTTATTATGGTGTATCCAAAATCATCCCTAAATTCACACATTCAAAATGTGTAAATTTTAAACAAAAACTTTGATAGGTTGATCTTGGATAAGGGTACATAGCAATTAACTGGTTATTTTAGAATGCTTTTTTACCAAGTTTCTTAGGCTCAACTTGTTTTCCATGCTATTAGTTTAATGAAAGATTCTAATTGATAGCATTTTAATTTCTAAACAACATTGCGAGCCTAAAGGCCATTGTCAAAAACAAATATTGAATAACAATAAGTTCTTGGAAATTTTTAGTCCTTTGGAAAAATCATACCAAAATCCCAATATACACTACATGCAAAAATTTCCATTGTTATCTCTATTTTTGCTAAAGCTATAATTCTATTTTTAGCATCTTGATCACTACTATGATTTTTTCAAAGAAAAGAAAAGAAAATGTAAAAATTACACCAAAAAAAAAATCAAAATTTTGAAATACATGTTTCAATATCAAAATCAAACATAGGATACCTTGTCTTTTTAGAATTAATCATTTTTTAAATATAATTCAAAAGAAATGTTTACTACAATGTAACTTTCCCTATAAATTGTAAACCCACCAATGCCTATAATATATATACTATAGACTACATATAATATATACCTAGAAAAAATAAAATATCTCAGCCAATATAAAAAATCACGGTACAGTTATATTCTTACTAAATATTTTGAAGAATTTCAATTTATTTTAAAAAAAACTTTAAATACATATGCATGAAAAATTCACATATTGTCTATTTCCAAGAAAAGTAACATAATTTAATCTATTTGTATCATTGTCATGTGAATTTTGGTGTGGAGTCTGAAATAAACATACCCTCAATTTAGATTGATTACAAAAAGAAGTAGGAGTTCTACAAGTATTTAAATACAACCAAAGGGGGTGATTTACTCTATGTGTATATTTTATATGTGCATTAGTGTAAATAACTTAGCCATTAAAAATAGAAGCAAGTTTACACTCTCGTGCCTACGCACATTTGAAAAGTACACATAGAATTGCTATCCTCACTACAAGATACAAGATATTGTGTACATAATGACTTTTCCTATTTAAATTTCAAAACCAAACTTTATTCCTCTTGAATTCTTCTAGGTTCAATTCTTTATGAAGTTCTCTTTATAGCCATGACAATGTGCAACGGTTCTGACACAATATGAAGTTTAATCTCATTGTATAAAGTTTAAACCCACTCTATTTAAATTTTGAATTTTGCAAGGTTGTTATGTATTTTTATGAAATGGTAACTTTACACCAAAGTTCTTTTGGCTTCACTCAAAATAAATGAATTCTTTTGCATTTAGTGAAATGAATTATTCTCTTGTACGAATAGGAAACCTTGTGCAAAGCTGGGCAACAATCATAAAATGGTCTCTTTGGTCAGCGGAGGTTAATTTCTAAACATATTTGGCATCAATTGTGTTGTCGATTGTTTGGCATCAATTATTAATAGAATAAAAATCTATGACAATTTTTGTTAAATGTTAGTGTTTATTGCATGTCAGATTTATGAGTTTGGTGAGGTTTGAGGAATATTATATGCTAGTTCATCTAACATTTCAAAAAAATATTCAAAATTCACAAATAGATGTTACTAGTGACTTGTAGAAAATCATAGTGTGGGTTGTTATAGGGTTATGACATCATCACAAATTATTGTTGAAGATGTGTAGTATCTATAACTCCAAAAGTGTCCATGGTGGGCAAAATGAAGTCTTCCATTATGTCTCTCCTTTGTTACGGCTTGAAAGTGTTTATAATTGATAGCAAGTAGGGCAACATGCAACATTTTCACTCTTCATTACGTTGTTAAAGTGTCTACATCTAATAGCAAGTATGGCAGTATGCAACATTTTTTAGATTAGTTAAATTGTACAAGTGTCTACATTTGACAACATGTATTAAATGATGCAACATTTTTCACTTATGTCACATCCTTAAAGTGACTAAAGCGAACAAATTTGACAAACACAATGGATTTTCTAAAAAATAATAAAGTACCAGAGATAATCCTATTAATAGTGACATAGGAACTAAAAATAAAAATCTATTTAGATATTTTATAATCTAAAAATGTTATATTTCCTAAAATTTTGGCCCTTAATTCACACTTACAAAACATGGCCACTTGTTTAAATAAGCCCACTTTAGTAAAAATGGAGCACTTTAATGGAGCACATAGTTACCAGTGATTTTGAAGGATCGCACTAAAAAAAGATTGGCACATATCCTTGATAAAATTGAGTATTGTAGTGACGGTGTGGTTTTTTAATTAATTAATTAACTAGTTCAAAGGTAATGTTGAACATGAGGTCTATGTGGCAACTTGTAGGCACATCCATGTATAAAATGCTCAGAAATTCAAAAAATTCACCAAAGTGCGCAACAATTCACAAAAATCACAAGAATGCAATAGTGTTGAAAAAAACGCAGTTGGTCATTCTCATCGTGTTCATTGAGACAGGTCGAATTTCTTCATTTCTATCATTGCCAACTAAAGAGTATTCCCCTCCTTGTTCGCGTTGATATAGAGAAAACAACTCAAAATAAACATGTGGGGGACTAAATACCACACCAAATGAAAAACAAAGTTTTGAAACCAAGTTCCTTGCCAAGTCTCGTCGCCAACAACGACAAAACAATAACAAAGGTAAAACAAAATCGACAATATTTCTTTTTCAAACAAACAAAATACCAAAATTGATAAGATCAAGCAAGCCAAAGGAGAATGGGCATCTGAGCGTGCCACTCCCGATTGACGCCTTTTGCAATTAAGAGATCAACAACGACATCAAAATGGGGTTTTGAATACCCAAAAAGGATAATCCCACACCAAACACTGCTCCAACGTGCGCCTAAAGATTTGCACCATCACAACATCACGTGCACTTGGATCACTAGCTCCAACAAAAAATACATTGCTTAGATAGTGAGAAAAACCAAACCACGCAGAAGAAACAACAATACACACGCACAAACGTGAAAGAACTTTAGGATTACAACCTTAGTTCATCCTCATTAATTGCCATTCATTCACTTTCATTATCATTCGTTCCCTCATTCGTCCCACGTTCATTTATATTCGTCCCACGTACCCCTCTTCTGCCATCCAACATTAATTAATTAATTCTTACGACCAGAAATCGAATTTTGATGTATAGTGACTAGTCAATTTCTAGAAGGTTCTCTAAAATAATGATTTTTATATTGAGCACATGTATAACCTTAATATTTTTAAAGTGGGTATTATCAGTTTTACACAGCTCTTGTGCCCCACAACCCTTCATTTTTTCCCTAAACATTTTTGGGGCCACTTTACATTTCTTGAATTTTTTTTCCCAAATTGTCCTCCTTAACCACCTCTACTTTGCGGAAAATTCTATTGGGGCAATTAGTTTTCATAGATTTCCAACTGATTTCTTTTTAAAAAAAATGAAAATGAAATAAATTTATAGTATTGATTTTGACTATATAAATTTGATTAAGGTTACTAACCCTTTAAGGACCACGCATCCAAACAGTGGATGCTTTTTTGGTCAAATCCAATTTCGACCTTGAAGATGAATATTTTTGCTACAACTTTCAATTAAGAAAATGAAGTTTATCGAGTCTAGTTTAAACTTCACTTTTCTGATCTTACAAATTTCAAGTATTGAGTAAATTTATTTCTGTTGCAAGCTATGTAGGTCAAGCTTTGAATTACACTGCATAGAATGTTCACCTATTGAATTTCAAATTTCTATGGAAAATACATCATATGATTCTCCATTATAAATTGCACATGTTCCAAAAAATCTATATTTTTGAAGCTATTCTGTAATTAATATGAAAATTTTGAAGTATTTGATCTAAAAATTTGTAAAAAGTTTCTTTTGTATTAGAAAAATCTGAAAATTTTAGGACTAATAGGAAACATACAATTTCATGGATGAAAAATATCACAAAATATATTTTGATAAATCTTGAAGGCTAAATTGTGTATGAAAGTGTAGTTTGATTCTTCTATAAAGGATTGGGACATTAAAGGGTTTATAACTGCTAGTTATATAGTATTGAAATATGAATAAATAGTGAATGAATATTTTTATAACATCAAATTAAATATTGAATACATGAAACGACACAATGGGATATATACCCTGAAACTTGAGTGGTATCTGAACACCTCGATTGAGAAGATCCCGGATCTTCGAGTCTCCATAGTCGACTCCGGTAATCCCAACCATGAAAAGGGTGTTGCGGCATGATCTCAATTCCCTCCCTGGAACAACAAACAATGGTCCCATCTCGGCTAGCAGCCAATTGCTCCTAATGATTTGCTGACATACAACTTAGACCCCAATGATTAGACCTGATTTAATACGTCATGGTGACTCTAAATCTACTCTAGTACCACGAGAGGAAGTATTTTTTGAAGATGTGTGCCACCTGCTAATGTCCCAACTTGCATCATTTGTTAGAGACAAGCCGACCTCCGTGTTAGCGCCACAGTTTGGGTTCCATAGCATCAACGATTCTGCTTCAAAGTCTAAACCACTACTAGTGTCACAACCCTCAGTACTCTCTCCCTTTTTCTCTTAACATAATCAAAGCAGGTAGCTGGGACATCGGGTCCTATGGGGAGTATCGAAACCAACCCTTCATTTCTAGCCTAAATACGTGCAACATGCTAGATAAAGGCTAAGGCCATCAAACAATCACATCACAAACTTAAGAAGTTATGTTTTTGCAATGTTTTACGTATGTTGTTGAGATGAACATGGGTGATTACGTTCGACATACGTTTTACGTATGTTTGTCGTAGAAAAAGCGTAAGAAGGACATATTACAAACATGTAAATTTTATCATGATAAGTTTTTTCATGTTTGTAATATGTCGTTCCTACGTTTTTTATACAATAAACATATGTAAAACATATGTCGAACATAATCACCCCTGTTCATCTCAACAACATACATAAAACATTGCAAAATATGACTTGCCAAGTTTGTGATGGCAGTCTTCCCTATACAATGTTCGGGGCTTCCGAAGGCCTAATCCATTGAATAACAGAGACGTCCAATCTCTTATGGGTGGTCCATGAAGTTAAACCTTCTATTCCTAAATGCTGACGCATTGAATGAGGATGTGGTTGTGGACAAGATCCAATCCTATTTCAAGAATTGTCGACCATCTTTGGTATTCGTGGCACTACAAAAGTATGAGCTACATAGATCATCACTACCGCTAGTGGAGCCAATGTAGCGCCACACGCGCCATTTGTTTCAATTTGGAGGCATTAGTGGGCTATAGCAGGCTATAGCTACAACCCTTTAGATCTTGGAACAATGTGTGGTGGTAATATTACTTTGTTGCATTTGAGATGGACACATAGCGTGGGTGCCTTGGATTCCTTCTCTAATATCCGTGTCAATTGGCTGATACTATAGGACTTACCAGGAGAGAATATGGCCTAGCTAGCCAATATTTACACACCTAATAACTCATAAGCTAGATACTTGATGTATGAGGCTTTAGCCCCAGATAATCTAAACACCTCCCGGTGGATGGTTATGGGAGACTTTAATATTGTGGAAAATATGGCGGACAAAACAAGACGAAATTCTACGTTGGTGCCCTATAGGAAAAGATTGTCGTTTGAAGCCAAGAAGAATTATCTTCACATAGTATATAACCTTTTGAGCTGCAGACAGTTTAAAGTTCTCTTTTACAACAACCGGTCTCAAGCAGCTCGAGTGCTTGTCTAGTTAGACTGCTAGTTGTACTTGTTTGTTTCTACCACTAACGCCATAGATGAAGTACTTTTCAGCTACTGCATTTGAGGTAATCTAACAAGCTTGGATCATCATCCCTTTTCTGCATCGGTACAATTAGAGGAACAACCAAAAAGAACACTCAATGGAAAATGAGCTCAATGTGGTTCAATGAAGCCTCCTAAGACATTCAAAACAATTTTGGAAAGAGGCATTTGAATTACCTGGGAGACTCCATATATACTGCTAGGACAAAGAACATTAGAAGGGAATAGAAGGCACTACCTTTGTAGAAATTGGTAGTTTTATAGTATTTTAGCAGTAAAAATGAGGCCATCTATAAAATGAAATAAATGGGACTATATGTAGAGTGCCATAAATAGTCAAGTAGCACAAACATGTTCCTACTCAAACATAGATTGTTTTGTGTTTTAAAGACAATCTATTTTTAAAAAATTACAAAGATTATCAAAAAGACATGTTTCTACTTGCAGATACTTCAAATAAAATTTGTTGATAAATGTATGAAAAATAATAATAGCATTTTGCATTTTTTTCAATATTTTCTAATTTTTGTGATGGTAAAGTTGACTATCTTAGTCTATTCTATGTTCCGTTAAAACCTCTTACAACATAACATGGGTTTTCATTTATAAGTGTCCTCTTCCATCATCAAAATATGCACCCTTGTTGTAGCTTGAATGAAAGTTGTCCATTTTCTAATGGCCATTATAGCTAAGGAGTCTCTCCTAGCAAGATTGGGGCTACAAGTACTTAAACTTGAATTCAATTTTTCAAAATTTACCACATGACCCCTAAAATAAATAAACAAATAAACATATAATGAATATACTTTAGAATAATAGATGCATATCCAATTGTAAATAAAAACTCTATTATGTTGTAGATGGGTTGAGATATTAGGGCATACAAAAGAGCTAAAGGAGCCTAACTAGAATCATGTTAAATGACAGTGAAGATATTGTTGCGAAGTGGTTCTGTTAACTATTTCACATGGGCTTACATTCTTTAAGGTCATTATGTTCAAACTAATTTACATAATAACTTACAATTGTAATAAAAAAATTGAATATTATTCTATATCTATGTTGTAGATGTTTTTTAAAGTAATATAGTGATACTTTGGATTGACCATATAGGGAGATTTCACCTTCTTTTGTATCAAATTTATGCGTGTATGCCTAGATACGTACACATCAAATCTAACAAACTTCTAAAAGAAGATAGAATTAACCATTAACTCTTAAGTGACCAAACGACCATTTTATGGTCACTGCCTTTATTTTACGGGCTAACTAAGATGAAAATATATATTTTATAAAAAACAAAAAATATTTTAAATAGGAAATCAAGTCTACTTTCCAATCCAATCTGAATCATGTCAATCCGAATTAAACTCCACCAAAGAGAATTTTTCAAAGACAAACACCTCAATATTGTCCTAGTGTTATAAAATTTACTATTTCAGGAATCTAATGATGTTTTCTCCTTTGAAAAAAATTGCTTTTTTGAATTTTAGAATAGAATGTCTAGTTTAAACCAATCATACCAAATTTTTAGTTTTTAATTATAATTTGTAATTTTGTTGAATATTAAATAGTAAATGCTTCTAAATCCATTAAATGATTGTCTAAAATATTTTTTGAAACTTTGACCATACTGATAATTACTAAACATCATACTTCTCATTTTCTCTTTTGGACCAAACTTCATCAAAATTGCAGAAGTAACATTTTATAGCACATCTAGGTTTTGCCTTTACTCCCTCTATCATTTAGGTGTTAAAAGATAAGCAATTCTTCTCATTTTTGAGGGTCATTTTCACAACTTTTCTTTCATTCTTTTGATAAATTTATTTTTGTAGATTATAGTGTACACCAGAATGAAGCACAATGTGTGATTTATTACTTTGTATGATTAAATTAGCAAACGAATTCATTGCTCCAAAGGTCATCAAAAAGTGCTTAGAAGACCATTTTTTGGTTTTTCCTCAATTTGGATGACGGGATAAACCTAAAATTAGAAATTAGAAAGGCCAAAACAAAGAAATAGTCATTTGACATTCTTAAAAAAATAACATGATTGGAAAAACCTCAAAAATTATGCATGATCAAAGATTAGTTGACTTTAGGATACGCAATTTTTTTGGTGTGTATATCTCACTTAGGGCCGCTTCACACTATGACAAAAAGTCGAGAGTCCATCGAATTCCACCAATCGCATTGCAAGAAAGTCGTTGGTTTACAATATGATTGGTAGAATTCGATGAACTCTCGACTTTTGGCCATAGTGTGAAGTAGCCATGAATATAGGCTATTTCAAAAAATAAACAATTCTAATAGATGAGTTGGGAAATTTTGAGGGGGGATGATTTTTTAATTTTTTTTGCCACTAACATCATTTTGGAGCTCATCTAGGAACTCGTCAGCCTTGAGTGGGCCAATATGTCCTTTAAGGGTTCAGACGAAACGGGCAAGGGCTCTATGGATTTTGGAACAAAATTAGATTTTGCAGTGAAGGCTTTGCTAGGGTATGGCCTTTGTGGTGACATAACAATAACTAAAGGTATATGCACCTAATTATGACACTTTAACCCCTAAATGACAGGGGTATTGGACATAATGTAAATATGTTATAATATGTGACCTCTTTATCTTCCATAAAGTTTGGTCCAATAGTAAAAATGAAAAACATCATGTTTTGAAATTATCCGTACTGATAAATTTTCAAAAATAGTTTTGGATCTTTTACATAATGAATTTAGAAGCATTTACCTTCAAAATTTTATCAATATTACAATTTTTATTTTTAGAATTTGAAATTTCATATGATTGGTTAAAACTAGACATTCTAATATAAAATTAAAAAAATATTAATTTTCAAAGGAGAGAACATCATTACTTTCCTCAAATAGTAAATTTTATAACATTAGGACAATGTTGAGGTCTTTGTCTTTGAAAAATTCTCCTTGGTAGATTATAACTCAAATTGACATAATTCAAAACAGGTTGAAGAGTAGACTTGATTTCCTATTTGAAAATGTTTTTTATTTTTTATAAGAAAAAATTTACGTCCCAAGAAGCTGGTAAAATTAGGATAGCGACCATAAAATGGTCATTTTTTAAAGGATTTATATCTCAAACGGTTGATGACCACATTCAAAAAATTAAAACATAAGTAGGAAAGAAAATGCATTAGTTAAGGAATGGGGCCTTTAGAAGCTCCTACTCTTTGATATGTTGAAATCAAATCTAAAGATTTATTTTTATTTTACTTTATTTTTATTTTTAAAAATATATTAAAAAAATCATATTTGATTTTAGCATAGCACAAAGCCCCATCCATCAACAAATGTGTTTCTTTTGTGCTGAGAACAGTAATTCCAACGTGGCAAAGAAAATATTCCAAAAAACTATTGGATGACATTATGATGAGAGACAAACAATAATTTACGAAAAAATTGGAAACAAAAAGAATTTAAAATGACTATGGACATTAACTTTTAATCCTTAACCTCTAAACGTACCAGGGTGTCCGTGGAATTGACAATTTGAGAAAAAGCATCATAAACTACTATTTAGAAGAATATTTTGGAATTGATACACAAATGAAAGTTCTAGATTTTGAATTTTAGATTCCATCCGTACGGTTCGAGTCACTAATTCTATCACCAATATTTAATTATAAATTTTGAAAGTTAAAATTAAAAATTCCTTCTAAATTCGATTACAAACAAAATTTTAATATTTTTTGAGTAAAATTTGTTGGAATGAATTTGAAATGAGATACTCTTAAACGTTTTGATTCTTTGAAATTTTTGTGTTTCTTAAATCTATGACCTCATTTTTGCAAGGCCACTTTTGAACTACAGTCAATGCAATTTTGGCTTGGTCAATGACTTGACATACTTCTACATTTGTAATTTCAGAAAAATATGTAATCAAGTATGACTAAATCCAACCGTTAGATAGGACAACAACTTGGCGAGGAATCTACAAAAAATTGGATGACTTTCATCCAAGCATTGATGAGAACGTGAGAAGGGTTTGAATCTGTTAGTCGTCCACTTTCTGAACGCTCTGACGTTTAGGGGTTAAAGGACCAAGCAACTCCTGGTAGGTCTTTTTGGGTCTAAACATTGTCTTTTGAGCTCCAAAATGATGTTTTTAGCAAAAAAATTAAAAATAATCTCCTCCAAAATTTCCCAATTCATCTATTGGAGTTGTTTATTTTTTAAAATAGTCAATATTAAGTGAGATATCACATACAAATTAAAAAAATTGCATATTCTAAAGTCACCTAAACTTTGATCATGCAAAATTCTATGAACTTTGTCCAATCATGTTATTTTTTTTTCAAAGAGTGTCAAATGAATATTTCTTTTTTTTGGTCTTTCCAATTTCTAATTTTAGGTTCATCCTGTCATCCAAATTGAGGAAAAACCAAAAAATGGTCTCATGAGCACTTTTTGATGACCTACTTTAGAGCAATGATTTTCTTTTCTAATTTAATCATACAAGGTAATAAATTGCACAATTCGCTTCATTTTGGTGTACACTACAATTTACAAAAAGAAATTTCTCAAAAATACAAAAGGACATTGTGAAAATGATCTTAAAAAATAAGAATGAATGCATGTATTTTAAGGGTCAAGACCAGAGAGTTTAGGATGTTGTTGAAATTAATTTGTAGTGCAACAAGTTAGACAAAATACGATTTCACTAAGATTCAATTCCACTATAGTAGTAGAAAGGACGGTTTTTGGCACCAAAGAATACACTACTAGAGAAATGGGGTTCCTAATCCGCACAAAATCAACAGAAATTCTGTTGGTTCTGTGCGGGTTAGGAACAGTTGATTCCGGAAAATCAACAGGAACTTGTTGGTTCCAAGAGAAAACTTGTTGGTTTTGTGCAGATGACTAAATGTTTGCTACGTTAAACCCATTCTTTGTTGGTTCCAACAGATGTGTGTTGGTTTTGTCTTGGTTTTTACGCACTCTCTAGTAGTGATAGTATCACAGTATGGTGTCCAAAGCCCATATTGACACTAGCTTGGTGCCAATATGGGCCTTAGGGATCATATATATTCCTAGTGTCCAAGTACGATTTTTCTACTAACTTAGTCATGCCACATTTTTTGTTGTTTGTGATCTCACGGAGAGACCCCTCCACTGCCACATAATTTATACTAGTGTGATCATGTGCCATTGGCCCAAATGTTCACTGTGTTCCACGTCCCATGTTCCATATACGTTCCCCAAGTTCATGTGCGTTCCCCATGCTCCCATATTTTTTCTTTTGCTTTTGATTTTTAGAATGATTTATCATATTTTTTATCCAATTTATTTCATATGTCCCCCATATTCCCCGTGCTACCCCTATTCCATGTGCTTCCCGTTTTCCCTATGTTCCTCGTGCGTTCTCCGTGTTTTTTTTGTTGTTTTATTTTTAGAATAATTTATTTATAACTTGATCCAATTTATGGTAACAAAATTCGATTAAAAATCCATAACTTTCACAGCGTAGGTCCAAAAGATATGAAACAACTTCAGTGCACCCCTACTCGCCCAAAGCTTTCTGACGATGCCAACAATGACATTAAGAAACTCCAATCTTCCCTTTTCATAATTTAATTCAATTTATGGTCACAAAAATGACTAAAAAACGAGCTCAAATTTATGTAACTCACACACCGTACATTCAAATGCGACGAAACTACTCCCATGCACCCCTTTTCGTTGAGAGCTTTCCAATGGTATATAGGACGTGGCCGGCCGATGCAAGCTCTTTGAGATCTCAACATTACATCCAAACAAAACAAAACAAAACAAACAAACTACCTTCCTTAATATATAGATTTGTAGTGGCAATCAATTCAAAAATTAACTTTCTATTCATATGTCTCTTCTGTGAAGGTGATGTGGCCTTTCTTTGGCAAATAGTTACACGTCACTCTATATTAAGAAATTTGTTATGTCCCCTATTTGATAACCAATATACTGAGGGGCGGTTCATACTATGGCTAAAGGTCGAGAGTTTGTCGAATTCCACTAATCAATTTCAAGAAAGTCGAAAGTTGGCCTCTAGGTCTTCACACTAAAGACTTAAATATAAAGGTTGTCTCCTTCTAAAGTGCCTATATATGGCAGAAAATTTTGTGAGTTTTTGCACCAATGCAACAAACTCTCAAGGGAGAATTGGGTAGACCGAGAGTAGAAATCTAATTCTCCCTCGACAAACTAGAGTACGACGGCCTCATGCCATAGTGTGAACCAATGCTAAATTTGGAACTTGGCACATGAAAATTGTCATGACCTTTATTGGTATTTTTATTGATGGATAGATGAATAATTGGTGAATGAATTACATTGGAGTTAGAAAGTTTTAAGATCTAAGCATAATATTAAAATAACTTCAAGATTTGTGCAAAAAAGTTAAATATTTCCAAAATCTATAGATTGCAATTAAACAACTCTAAAATTTATGCATTGAATTTAAATATTTATGCACTCAAATGAAACAACTTTAAGATTTGTGCACTAGAGTAAACAACTTGCAAATATAAACACTAGGCTTAAACAACTTTAGGTCTCTACATTGGAATTGGACAACTTCAAAAAAAGAATGACAAGTGTTCTTCAATCAACAACTCCAACATGATGACATGTGCACCAAGAAAATAAAACTTCTTTCAAGAATGTCTAAATATTGTACTTTATAGCACTAAATTTTTTGAGGCTATTGGATTTATATATCATGAGAATATAAGGTGAAATACAATTATAGTTTTTGGATTTGTGTCCCAAAGCAAAAGATGAAACATGATTAAGGATTATAATTTTCGAATGTATGCCTTAACCCCTAAAGGACATAGAGGCCTAAAAGTAGCATTTCTTTAGTCAAACTTAGTTTTCAATCTGAAAAAAGTCCTTTTTCTAGTTTAGTTGAACCAACAAAGTAAAGATAATCAAGTCTAGTTTCTATTCCACTTTACGATTCATCAAAAGTCCAAATATTGAATCTTTTATAGCAATTACCAATTCAATGGGACAAGAGCCAATTTGTTCTTCAACATAGTTTTCCTATCAAATTTTTCAAATTAAAAACTTTATGTAACTTTTAAATATACCAAAGTGATTTTAATTGTGATCTACAACCAAGATAAGATTTTCATAAATTTTGGATACTCATTGTAATTAATATGATTTTTCAAAGACACGAAGCTTAAGAAAATCATAACTATTTCAATTTCCAAGAGAAATTTATGAAAATTTCAAGATGTATAGTAAACATATAGGTTCATTTAGAAATATTTTTCTCAAATTCAAAACGAGAATTGAGCTACATATCAAAATCTAACTACATTGAGAAGGATCCCATTGACTACATTGTTTAGGGGTAAAAAAAATCAAGGAATGAAACATGATTCTGACTCTTGGACCTTTGCCTTCATTGGAAGAAATGAAAATGTTTAAAACTTTTGAATCCGTGCATTGGTTGGAAGAGGTAAATATGGTTATGGAAGAGATGATTGCTTAATTCTTGACTCGGTTGAAAAAGATTAACAAATTTATGATTTTGGACCACCTTTGCCTCATTTAGAAGGGATGAAACATGGTTGTGTTTGTTGGACTAATTGTGGCTTGGTTGGAAGGAATGAACATGGTTATGACTTTTGAATTTATGCCTTGGTTGAAAGACATGAAATACAATCATGATTTTGGACCTATTCGTCGGTTGGTTGAGATGATAGTTTTTAAAGCTGTACCCAAGTAGGAAAGGACTGTAAAAACTAATGATAAAAAAAGAATTAGATGGGCAATGGTCTGATATGGGTACTCCAAAAAGCCCTTTGAACTCTAAAATCAGCCTCTAAGGCAACTTTGAATAAGTCCCTCTTTAAAACAAAATAAAAATTGAATCGACTGGATGTGCTTTTGATTTCCTACACTCATGCAGTACACAAAAAAAAATCACATAAAAATTGAAGAGGTTCAAAAATTTTAAAAGAGACTTTTTGTACAAAAATCAGAATTTGTCCTAGATGCTTAAAGAAATTCAAAACATTTGTTTAAAATATCCAATGGCGTCATTTTGGTACCAATTTTTGATGTGAAGTACATTTAGATATGGGTTATTTGAAATGGTTAATTTGAACAATTTAAAATATTATTTATTTTGTACTACAATGCTTGCAAATGCTAATTTTTGGCAATTTTTCAAGCAAAGCATAAATACATAAAAACTAAAATATTCAATTGAAAATTTGGACTTGAATTAAAGTATTTCATATCATCTAGGTATGAATTTTTTAAATTAAAAATCGTTAATTTTATTTATTTGAAATGGACAAATTTTTCAAAATTTCAAAATATCAAAATTTCAAACATATAGTTGATTTTTCAAATTTTGACAAATTTGTTCATTTCAATTGACTAAAACTATAAATAAAAATATCCACACCTAGGTGACATGAAACACTTTAATTCAAGTTCAAAATTTTAATTGGATGTTTTAATTTTCAAGTATTTATGCTTTGCTTAAAAAATTACCAAAAATTAGCATTTGCAGGCATTGTAATACAAAATAAATAATATTTTTAATCGTTCAAATTAACCATTTCAAATAACACATATCTAAATGTACTTCACATCAAAAATTGGTACCAAAATGACATCATTGGATATTTTAAACAAATGTTTTGAATTTCTTTAAACAGGTAGGACAAATTCTGATTTTTGTACAAAAAGTCTCGTTTAAAACCTTTAAACCTCTTCAATTTTTATGTGAGTTTTTTTTTTTTTTTTTTTTTTTTTTTTTTTTTTTTTTTTTTTTTTTTTTTTTTTGTACTGCATGAGTGTAGGAAATCAAAAGCACATCCGGTCGATTCATTTTTTATTTTGTTTTAAAGAGGGACTCATTCAAAGTTGCCATAGGGGCTGATTTTAGAGTTCAAAGGGCTTTTTGGGGTACCCATATCAGACCATTGCCCGGATAGACAAGACTTGGACTAAATGAAGCTTCAAAAGGTGAAGGGATGGAAAACCTTGACAATGATGATATCTTCTAATAATATGCATAAGTGAATGTACATACACAGAACTTGAAGAGATATTGTCTTTTGAGTAAATGTGTTATCTTTTTATAATTGGAAAGAAGAGCCTTTAATTCAAACCCTTGAGATTTTTCAGAGGCTCATGCTTTGTATTTATGTCGAACATCTTGTTGTTAAGATCTATATGTATATGGTTTACATTTTTGGTTGAAAATTTTAATTGGAGATTGTGGAAGTGTCCAATCCGATGTGTATAGAATAGCAAAATTTAATATTTTGAAGAGCGTGATGATAACAAATTAATAATATATAATGCAAGATTTGGTGACATTTCAAAGAATTCCAATACTAATGAAACACGCAATTTGCTATTTACGCACTAGGCCATATAATCATGCACTTGGCCCCCATACGCATAATTTTTTTGGTTTAATTTCTTTTTTTAAAAACGAGGATTTTTGTCTTTCTGCAATTGCTTACATTGTAACGAACAATTTTTTAATGTATTTTTTATTTTTCTTTTTCTTTTTTCTTTTATCTTGTCTTCTTTCTTGTCTTCCTCTTGTCTTTCTTCTTGTCTTCCTTCTTGTCTTTCTTCTTGTCTTTTCTTTTCCTCTATTTTTTCTTCAGCTGTGGTTGCTGAATCCTAAATGGCAGCTGCAAAAATAATTTATAATAATAATAATAATTATATATATATATATATTCTTCTTTCTTTACTTTTTTTGGCTATGAGGTGCTATTGAACCCTACACAGCGGCCGCCCACAAAAAATTAAAATTTTAAAAAAACATCTTTTTTATTTTTAGCCCTTAGGTGCGTGGCCGCACACCCAAACTCCCTCTTTTACTCCCCCCCCCCCCCCCCCTCCCCCCCTCTATCCTCTCCTTTTTTTATCTCCTTCCCCTCTCGTCATATATATAGGGTAGAGGAGAGAGGGGAGGGAGTGGGAGAGGGAGTGAGAGAGGAAGTGGGAGAGCGAGTGAGAGAGGGAGTAGGAGAAGGAATAAGAAAGACTTTCTCCTCTCACCTATATATATAAGGAGGAAGGAGGGAGATGGAGAGGGGAGGGAGATGGCGAGGGAGAGGAGAGAAGAGATGGAAATGGAGAAGGAGAGAAGAGAGAAGAGGGAGTGAGAGGGCCTTTGGATGCACGGCCGCGCACCCATCGGCTAAAAATAGAAAAATATCATTTTATTTTTTATTTTTTATTTTTTTTGGTGGCCTATGTGTAGGATTCAACAGCACCCAACCAAAACAAAAATTTGCTTCGCAGCCGCCGTTTAGGGTTTAGCAGCCACAATTAAAGCAAAAATAGAAGAAAAAAAAACAAGAAAAAAGACAAGAAAAAAGACAAGAAAGAAAACAAGATAAAAGAAAAGATTAAAGATAAGATTAAAGATAAGATAAAGATAAGAATAAAAAATAAATAAAAGAATTGTTTGTTTACAATGTAAGTGATTGTAGAAAGACAAAAATCAATGTTTTTTAAAGAACTTTTTAGCAATTTTTTTTAATTCCAAATATGCTTATGAAATGAGCGCACTTGGCCAAGTGCATATAGCAAATTCCGTGTTAGTGCCGGTGTGAATAAAGAGACTATTTATTAAGTCGATTTATTCACTATTTTTTATTTTTTATTTTTATTGTAGTAAAAAATTGGCTATGTTGAATTTGTTTTTGAAAAGGTAAATCCAAAAATAATAATTTAACCTCTAAATTTTTCTCACATTTTGTGGCCCAAAATTGCTTCAATATAGCTCTTTTCAAATAACTAATTCTTTTTATTATCTTTAATTCATTTTTAACAAATTGATATGTAAAATTATTTAGTTGATTTTTGGAAAACCATCCACCAAATTTAGAGTTGAAAACCACACTAGTTGCAAGATCATTATGATGAAAACTCAAAAACACATTTTTTTTCAACTCTTCCATACACAAAAGAATAAATAAATAACCATTTTTTTCAATCTTTCAAAAATGATATAAATTTTATTTTAGAAAAGTGAGTTGAAATTTCACAGAAAAAATCAAAAGAAGTGAAAACTTAATATTTGTTTTAATGATATACATTAATATGTAAAGGATCAAAGTGCTTGTAGTGGAATTTTTAAAACTTTAGGTAAGTTAATACGATTTTTGGTATTGTTTTTTTGAGTATTTTTTGAAAGTTTTAGAGAGGTCTTATGAATCAACATCTAAAGAGTGGTTGAATTTCAATAAACTATGACTAAAGAGTCAAAATTTATAAAGTTTTTTTTTGGGTGAAAATCTTCATTTTAAACAATCAAGAAAGACATAATATATATAGTATATATATAGTATGATTTTTAAATCTATTTCTGCATCAATAGTTTTGGTCCATTTGTTATTTCATCAGTGAGTAAAAAGATATGACTTCAAGTTTGCGGAGAACTTGAGCATCATTTACAAGAACGAACATATAATGTTTATTTTGTAGCCTTAAAATTTAGAGATCTTTTTAATTTTTGATTTTTTTTCTCTACTTTTAAAGCTTAGTATCATCTACTTTGCATTTTATATTATTAGTGTGGTCTTCATAAATTCAATTGAAACCAAATATAACTTTAAAAAAAATCCAAATGAAAGTTTATTGTTGTTGCCAGTATTTTGTTCAAAACTTAAAACCTTCATGGTTTATTCAATGATTATTGAAATCACATGAAACAAAGCCTAACATTTAGATCTTGACTTAGAGTGTCCATTGGAGCTTTTAAAAGTCCAAAAATATACACCAAAAAATTCCTATGGGCTGTCCAAAACGCTAAAGTTCACATTTTGGCCTTGAAATCTTTAACCTCTAAGCTCCCAAGAGACTATTTTGTGGTTGCTGACCATATTTTTGGGCTGCCCAGGCCTCAAAAAGTAACTCATTATCAAAACAAAAAATACTATGTCATAGGTAAACAAGTCTTCTTTCTAACCCAATTGGAATTATGTTCATCCGATCAAAAATCCACTTAGGGGAATTTTTCAAAGTAAAACACCTCAATGTTGAAAAAGCAGTTTCAACACTTCGGGTAGGCTTGCCAAAAAATTTAAGCCAATGAGATTCATTGAGCACCTCAAAGGAACTTTTGTTCAACTCACATGGGTTGCATGCCATGAGTTGTGGGCTCTTCGACTACTAGAGAAATGGGGTTCCTAACCCGCACAAAATCAACAGAAATTTTGTTGGTTCTGTGTTGGTTAGGAACATTTGATTCCGGAAAATCAACAGGAACTTGTTGGTTCCAAGAGGAAAATCAACAGGAACTTGTTGGTTACAAGAGAAAACTTGTTGGTTCTGTGCAGATGACTAAATGTTTGCTACGTTAAACCCATTATCTGTTGGTTTCAACAGATGTGTCTTGGTTTTGTCTTGGTTTTTACGCACTCTCTAGTAGTGTTTAATTCCAATTGGAGGATAATTGAAGGGATAATCTGATTTAGCCAAAATCTCTTGCTTTTTTTCATACCCCCACTCATTACAAGGTCTCTGAAAAAATGAACATCTTGTCATGACAATTTGAGTCATGCATCTTGTTAACTACCTCATCTTGAGAATGGTCAAAAATGGCACATCATTTCAACTTTTTTTTGGGTTTGAAAGCCCACTAAACCAAGGTTGCCCGGATTTTTCTGGGTCTGAAATTTTAAAATCTTAACTTCATTTTCTATTATCTTGACATGCATACAGTCAAATGTTTTGAAAATTTTAGGAATGATTTATAAGGCCTAGGAGTACAAGATCCCACGGTTGAAATGTGAAAAAAGCTTTGAAAAGTATTCAAAGATCATCAACGAAAATGTCTAAAATGAGGCAATTTTGGGTGGGGACCCCCATCAGGCATTTAGGGGTTAAGCATGAAGAACTCATTTAAAGAAAATGTTTTTGGGACTCAAAAAGTAACCAGAAACAAGTTTAGGTTCAATTTGGATTTTTGAAATAAGGTATATAATCAAATTTTATTAAGATTTCTCATTTTCAATACCAACAAAAATCCCATATTTTTCCTAATTTTAGATCTAAAACCATCATACGTGTGATGAATGATGAATGTACTATGTACAAAATGGTAGAAACAGAAGTTAAAAAGGTTGATAAACAACTACTGAAAGGCCATCGATGAAATAGTGAAATTGAAGAAATAGGCTTAGTGAATTCATTTAGTTTTGGACCAACCAAATAATGTTTTCCAAAAGACCAAGTACAATAGATTAAAACATTTTAATTTGGGTTATTCTTTAAAGCTCTGTCCTAGTCAATATGGTTTTATTTTTGTGATATTGGGTAGGCAAAATGAAACTTTACAATTTGAAATCATCGCATACATTTCTTACAGTATTTTCTGCTTGTCATGCTCTACATGCCAAGCTCTGTTTCATGTCATTTTGATAAATATCGTAAAAGTTCTGAGGTTTTCTTCATAGTCAATATGGAAATCATAATTTAAAAAAATCAAATGATTTTAGTTGAAAAAAGCCATATCTACATAGAAAGCCTTTTTTAAATTATTCTAATGAATTCAAAGTTATGAGGAGTTCTAACCCCTTAATCCCTACCTGCTTAATCAACCTTTTTTTTTATTTTTATTGATGTACAAAATCGAATGTCATTATCTCATCTGTCATGTAATTTTTGCAAGTAAAAAAATATTACAAAATTCTATGGGAAGTTAACTTCATGTATGTGTGAACCAATTAGAAAAGGGATGACTTGTGAAATTTTTATGCCTCATTTCATGCCACATTATTCAACCAAATATTTCTAAGATCTTAGTTCAAAATGAATAAAAAAACTGTGCTCTTGAAAAAATCAACTCATAAAATTAAGGAACCAAAAAACTTCCAAAAATCACTACACTTAGAATATTACATTTCAACGCATCACAACAAATTTCATTCACAGACTGTCAATATCTTATTCATAATTGAATTACAAAAGAATTTTAAATTTTAAGTTTCAAATTTTATACAAAAATGTTTGTGATTGCAATCATAGATTTAACTGTATGGATAGAATCTAAAACTCATAATGTACAACTTTTGTTCATACATTAAGTTCAAAATATCTTGGGGCAAGCACTTACTACTACTTTGTGTATACACGTGCAGCCAACATGAATTTTATTGTGAGGTATTGTGTTAAATTTATGTTTTTTCATACCCTTTAACTAGAAAAAATATCAATATATTAATATACCCTATGGTTCCTTTAAAATTTAAAAACTTTCTATTTCAAGGTACTGTATATATATAATGGGGCTAATATTTTTTATACATCATTTTTTAGATTGTCCAAACCCTTCTTTATTTCTAACACTTTTTTCAAAAAAATTGCTTGAACAAATATAAAATACCTTATATTTTTCTTGCGCGCCGTTTTTTAATTTTTGCTAGTGCCCGCCCTAGACCAAATAATCCTCATAGTTACATTTTATAATGCACCTTTGCGTTTCTCCAAATCTTAAGAGGGTTGTAGGCATTTAGGGGTTAAAGATTGGGGATGTATTGCTAAAAACGTAAAGTTGTATTATAAAATTCAATTTATAAAAATAGTTCAATGATGACTTTCAAACAAAAGTTCTAAACAATGACCTATAAATCATATTCATGATTAAAGATTGATCATTGCAGTAATCAATATTCGTTGATGAAATTTGAAACTTGTAAATTCTTTTAAGACTGATTATAAATTGAATATTAGTGATTTTCACGAGACTTTTTTTGTAAAGTTAAAAATGTCAAGTTCTAACTATAGTGATTGAAAATAATAATAATATTAATAAATTATTTAAAATTTTAAGTCTATTTTTGAAATGTCAATTTTTGAAAATCCAAAATTTAAAATAAAAAGGTTGGTTTTTGAATCTAAAAAGTTAGCTTTTAAAATGAAACATACTTGTATTTTTTACATATAAGGTCAAAATGGCATTTTTGAGAATGTGCCTAGGTCAAACTCAATTTGGCCCTCAATATACTCATTTGAGCACTAGTTTAATGCCCAAATTGACTTGTGGCACTATGCTCTTGCACTATAGCATGGTGTCCAAGTACGGCTTTTCTACTAGTAAAACTTCCTTCTATACACTAATAAAAAGGTGGTATTTGGCACCAAGGAATAGTTTTAGAGCATGGTGCCCAAAGTTCATATGGGCTTGCTCTAACACTATTCCTCGGTGCCCTAGTGTGGTTTTTTATACTAGTGGTAATAACACAATGTGGTAGAACACTACAATGATAGCCCAAAAATTTTATGGATGAAAAACATACACCATGTGTGAGTTGTTGTCATTCTCTCCTAGTTGTCTTCTACTTTTAAGATGTCAAGGTCTTTAAAACTTAAACATTTTTACACTAATGTCAGAAGATCAAAGCTAATCAAGTTAAGCAAAGAATTATATAGATGAAATCATCAAGAAATCAAATCAAAAAAATAAATTAGTGTGGATTTAGGATTAAAAAAATTGCAACAATTGTGGACCAAATGAAACGCATCAAACAACTTTAGGGGTTAAAAATTTAGTTTAATTTAATATGCCTAAATTTTTATGAAGTTTCAATCATATAATATTCTACTATATATTTGGACTAATGAGGAGTAGAAATCTAATGATCACTAGAAATAAAATGAAGTATGTGTTAGGCTCACTCAAAGTTCATTTTTCATTTTCCATTGTTTGCATTTGCAATACAATTTTAGGCTAAAAAAAATTTAACCCAATTAGTGCAATAGTTTAAGTAGTGTAAAAACCCTTTACAATAATTTGTATAAATTATGAATGATTTTGGACTAATTGGGTTGTCGTTTGGATGAAAGTCGAATGATAATGACACTGTTTGAGATAGTATGAAAATAGTGTAACCCACTATATCTTCATATCACTCTAACTTCAAGTGTTGTAAATTTCTATACAAGTTCAAAATCATTCAAATTCACAAAATTATGGAATAAGTCAATTAGGGTGCTCAGTTGGTGTTATTAGTGCATGGCAACTAGGCAAAATATTGAATTAAACTTTGTAGCAAGTATATGATTTTTCATTTTTCATTTTCTTACATGTCATGCTAATATCTTTGTAATATGAATGAAAATTATGCTACAAAAGTATGTAATAAAATTATGAGTTGAAGAATGAAAATTTGAATTTGCAATTAACGTATACCCTCAAATACACAAGTTACAATGGAACTTTGTCGATCAAACAAAACGAAGGTGAAAATGGAAAATAAATATATCTATAAAACTCATATCTTGATGTCCATCCTTTACAGTTTACACACAATTGAGTTGTAATTTTGTACTTTTAAAAAACATCTTAGAAAAACGCTACATATTATAATCACAAAAAATAGGTAATCAAGTGATTATGGATGCACATGCCTTATACCAACAATTCAACTTCATTTTATGCATTGTATGTAAATAATCTTTGTAACTCAATAAGTTCATAAGTTTTCTTTGATGTTTAATTTATTTTAGAAACTGATCGTAATTTAAAATGAACCATTTGGTCATAACACACTTTTCATCAGATTTGTGAATTAGCACATGTTGGAAAGATAAATTTGATGTGCTTGGCAGATACTCAAACGTATATCATTGTATACAATCCTCGGATCCCTGTCATCTTAATCAGATATAGCTTGGAACGCTATTTCTTTTACAATAATGAAGATTGAAAAAATATCCAACTTTAAATACTAACTAGTTTGAGCATGACCACTTAAAACTTTGTTTTTAATCAAAAATAGTATACTTCAAAAACCTACAAAATATTAATAAAAGCTTCTTGCAAAGATTTACTATTGAGAAGAAATTGATATAAATACAGATGTATGTATTTTAAAGAAAATAATTATTTGAAATACAATAATTTTAAATGAAAAAATGGGAATATTTTTGCAAGCCGTAAAAAGCTTACTCAATCAAGTGTTAAAAATTTGCCTGCCACCTCCACACATTCTCCTACATTTTTCTAAAACTACACGCCAATCTGTATCATGCAATTCAATCTTGCACAATGATGCTTACATCGCAGCATCTAAAGTCTTTAACCCCTAAACGTTCTCACCCTTTTCAGATTTGGCAGTTTTTCAAAGATGCATTATAAAATGCAACTAAGAGGGATATTTTCAACTTGATGAATGAATAAAAGTTGTACATTATGAATTTTAGATTCTATCCATACGGTTATATTTGCGATTGCTATCACCAATATTTGTGTATAAATTTTCAAACATAAAATTTAGAGCTCTTTTGTAATATGATTACGAATAAGATATTGACAATCTAATAATGAAATTTTTTGGGATGGGTTGAAATGTAATATTCTAAGTGTAGTGATTTTTGGAGATTTTTTGGTTGCTTAATTTTAGTAGTTGACTTTTCAAGAGCACTTTTAGACTAAAATCTTCGATATTTTGGGTGGAACACTACAACATGAAATGAGGCATAAAAATTTCACAAATCATCCCCTTTCTAATCGGATCACACATGCACGAAGCTAACTTCCCATAAAAGTTTCGGTAAAAAATCCACACTGCAAAAAGTGCATGATGGATGAGAAATAGGAGTTCAAATCCGTACATCATGCAAAATATGCATAGTTGGACGGTTAGGGGTTAACCCTTAAACGTACCACTCCTTTGTAGGAAAGTCAAACTACACAATTTCGCCTTCAAGATTTATCAAAATATATTTTGTAATATTTTTCATGCATGGAATTGAATGTTTCCTATCAGTCTTGAAATTTTCAGATTTTTCTGATTTAATATGGCCCTTTTAACAAATTTTTGAGTCAAATACTTCAAAAAATAATTTTTATTACAAAAAAGCTTCAAAAAATTAATATATTTTTGGGAGCAGGTACAAATTACAATGGAGAATCACATGATATGTTTTCCATAGAGAATTTTTATTTAAATTTTGAAATTCGAAAGGTGAACATCCTATGTAGTGTAATTCAAACCTTGAGCTACAAAGCTTGCACAAGCAATAAAATACTCAATAATTGGAATTTTTAAGATTTGAAAAGTGGAGTTCAAACTAGACTTAATAAACTTCATTTTCTTAGTTGGGTCTATTAGCAACAAAAGTAGTCTTCAAGATCAAAATTGGGTTTGACCAACAAACGTCCAGAAACTGGATGCCTGGACGTTTAGGGGTTAAGCAATTGCAAAAGCACTCTTGATCATATTGTGAAGTGAAAAACTTCTTTCAAAAATGGCTATAATGAGAGGTATAACAAGCACCTTCTACTATAATAACATAAGGTAAGAAAAATTGTATGCAACTCTTTTAAGCACTCACAAGATGATTGTGTTTTATACATAAATTGCTTAGCATACACATGCTTGAAAGTCTCAACAAGCTCCAAAACCTCACCTATGCAAATATCTCGATCCTTTGGCTTAACCCCTAAATGCCTAGAGCCCTCTCCAAATTCGGCAGTTTTGCAAAGATGCATTATAAAATGCAACCTAGAGGGATATTTTGAACTTGATATATGAATAAAAGTTGTACATTATGAATTTTAGATTCTATCCATACGGTTAGATCTATAATTGCTATTACCAATAATTTTGTATGAAATTTGAAACGTGAAATTCAAAATTATTTTGTAATTCAATTACGAATAAGATATTGACAATCCACGGATGAAATTTGTTGTGATTGGTTGAAATGTAATACTCTAAATGTAGTGATTTTTGGAGATTTTTTGGTTGCTTAATTTTATGAGTTGACTTTTTTTAGAGCATTTTAACACTGAAATCTTCAAAAATTTGGGTGAATCACTACAACATAAAATGAGGCATAAAAATTTCACAAATCATCCCCTCTCTAATCGGATCACATGTGCATGAAGCTAACTTCCCATAGAATCTACAGTAAAAATTCCACACTGCAAAAAGTGCATGACGGATGAGAATCTACGGATGAAATATGTACATCATCCAAAAAATGGACGCTCAGGCAATTAGGGGTTAACCTCTAACTGCCCAAGCGTCCATTTTTTGGACAATGTATAGATTTCATCCAATTTTTCTCATTTGTCGTGAACTTTTTGTAGTCAGGAATTTTTACTATAGATTTTATGGGAAGTTAGCTTCATACATGTGTGAACCGATTAGAAAGGGGATGATTTGTGAAAATTTTATGCCTCATTTCATATTTCAGTGATTCACCAAAAATTTCTAAAATCTTAGTTCAAAAATATTCAAAAGTGCTCTTGAAAAAGTCAACTCATAGAATCAAGCAACCAAAAAATCTCCAAAATCATTACACTTAGAGTATTACATTTCAACTCATCATAACAAATTTCATCGACAAATTGTCAATATCTTGATTGTGATCGATTACAAAATAATTCTGAATTTTAAGTTTCAAAATTTATGCAAAATATTGGTGATAGCAACCATAGATCTATCCGCGTGGATAGAATCTAAAATTCATAATGCACAACTTATATTCATACATCAAGTTCAAAATATCCCTCTTAGCTCGGGGGGTGCACTCTACATTATGTTTGAGAATCACATGTGTTCATGACCCCCTCTAAAAACCCCCATGTATACGAGGGGTTATATGTATTAAATCCTTTGTATACAGATCTATTTTGTCCTAAATATATGTTTAATGTAAGTATACATCAATATTTTCACCTCTAAATATGTTTATTGTATGTATACGTAATACGACAATGTTCGAATTAATACCCCTTCTGTGCACTCACGTATACTTGTACGTGTTTAGTATAGTACACCCCCGAGCCTCTTAGTTGCATTTTATAATGCATCTTTGTAAAATTGCCCAATCTGGATAAGGTTGTGGGCATTTAGGGGCTAAAACTAAACTTTTCCATAAAATCAATCAAGTAATCTATGTGTTACTTTTATCATGTCCTCTTCAACTGCAAAGTAGTGTTGAGAGTTGGCCTAGGGGATGAACCATACAAAAGTATCAGAAATGGCATGGATTAAAAATATAGGATCCCAATTATTTTTCACCTGAAGTTTCTTATTTATTATAATATGTTATGAAGTAGAATAGGGATGAAAAATAAATAGCAAATGTTCCAAGAATATATCCCTTGTCGGAAAAGGGTATTTAGAGGGAAGCTATGAAATAATACAAGTAGTCCTAAAATATTCATCAAAATTGAGAATATTCTTGGTATATTCTAAAGATATTTTCAAAGTAATCTATAAATATAATCATTTGGGGTTATTTTTAACTAATTATTTTTAAAGTTTCATCTCAAATTGAATTAAATGACCCCTTTCCTTCCTTTCATGCAATTTTCAAGTTTTTCATGCAATGACTCCGATGAGATGTAGCTGCGCGGCCACGACTTCTAACTTGGCAAATAATGTTTGGACATGAGGCTAGTATGAGGCCATAGCTTCTAACTTTGGTAGTTGGACCTTTGCAATTTTGTTAAATATTTTATTCCCTCATGACTTACTATTGCTCGTTGGCATCCCAGTTGGTATTAGTAGAAAAGTGATCTTGGAGCACCAAACAATAGTGTCGGAGCTCAGTGCATAAGGCCACTATTACACTAAGCTTAGAGCATGCCAGAGAGCTCTAAACCAAACATGTGGACTAAACAATAATTTGAGGACCATTTTTAATTTAGAGGAATGTTAAACTTGACGTAGCCCAACAACACTCCTTGTGCAAACACCAAGACAACTTAAAAGAGAATTCTATGAAGAGAACTTGATAGCCTCAACGCATGCGTCTGTGAATAGTCTTCGAGTCCATTATCAAACCATTGACTAGACAAAGCTAGATTCTTGCTTGGTGTGAGTATTTTGCTTGCACCAAAGCTTCTACATATGACGGGGACAATACAAACTTTCCTCCCAAATACCATTTTTTGGCGTTAACTAGGTTGTTGCTAGAGCGGAGTTTGGAGCAAATGCAGTTGGCTACACCAAATTGTGGCATTGTCATGTGGAATTTCCATTCTGTTGGGCATGCTCTTAGTGCCAATAGTGACCCTAAAACCAAACTCTCACACTATTGCTTGGTGCCCAAAAATGAATTTTCTACAACATTGAAGTGATTATCTAATATGGTCTAAAGTATTTATTATAAGGACATACTAATTAATAGTGGTGGCATTGTACCATTCGTGATGTGTAACAGTGGCATTGTTAGGTTGGGCATACTAAATAACCATTTTCATGTCGTGCTACTAGTTCTAACGAACTGTACTTCATATTCTTGTTATTTTGGTAGCAACACTACAATTTTGAATATTCACAACATTTTATTAATATTTTATTTTATTTTATTTTTGGGTACAAATGGAACGTTTTTTTAATTCCATTGCAAGAGAAAAGTACAACAGCCAAGCTCGCAAGCCCGCCGGTCACCACATTTTATTTTATTTTTTTATTTTATTTTTTTTCTAGTTTTAAACCGTAATCAAAGAAGAACCCAAGAGGCGGGTGGCTGGAGTTCCAATCTACTTGGCTGTCCATCCTCGCACCTAGTTGTAGAAAAAACATCAAGTGCTATTGAATTTATGAAGATAATTGACCCCTAAAAGCCCGAGGGGTATTATACAAAACATAAATGTGTTATAATATGTGCCTTCCATATGTTTGATGAAGTTTGGTTCAATAGACAAAATGTAGGGCATCATTTGTACAAATTATTCGTATAGTCAAACTTCCAAAAAACTTCAAATATTTTTTTAATGAATTTAAAAGCATTAACCTAACAAACCAATTCTTTTGTTTAAAAAAAAAATCACAATATCTTATTTTGAAGATCCATACTATACAAATGATAGTCAACTAGCACAAGAACCAAGAGAATTTTGGATGAATGAAAAATGTGGCTATTCATTGTTCAAAAACTGGTTTACAATCTGTCCAACGTCCACTATATAGACGCAGGCGCGCTAAAGGCTTAAATTTCCTTGGGAAACCAAAGAATTTGACAAAATCTGACTATTGATGTTTAGCTTGACAAAGTATATATGCTGTTGTTGTGAAAATGAAAGCTTAGTCACACATGAGGATTTGTGGACGGAGTGCTTGTTGCCCTGGTTTCTGTGTGTTTATTGTCTCTGCCCCACCAGGAGAAAGACTATGAAAACGCTTCGTTTGCAAGGAGTTACATGGCTGAACAATATAAACAAGTCATAAAAGTGAATCTAGAGTAAATACTAAGGCAGAGACTATGCGATGACTAGCCGCATGTGGTTTTATATTGGGTTGGGTTGCATGCAGTGCACTTGTTTGTAACTTACATACCACAACTGAAAATTTGGACCGTTCCCATGATTCTGAAGAATATTGATGATGCCTTGGTAATCATCATGTCTTGACAGCCTTCAAATAATTCACAAGTGCAAAGCAAATCGAGGGGCCTATGTCAATATCTGTACACCTTTGTGGTTGACGCCTTATAGGCATGTGAGTGGACCGAAGGTACCTGGAATATAAGGCATTTTTAATTTTTAATTTTATTTTTCCAATGCTCTCATACTGTATCATGAACATGCTTGTGTGCTTACATGCAGGAACTTGCTACTGTAGTACACACTTGCTGGAGCTCACGTACTTGAGGTATACAGTAGGGGGCTTAACCCTTAACCCTTCATGTTAAACCTTGCTCTAAAGTGCATGTTCAACATGAAACTTTCACAAATCATATTTAAATCATAAAAATAGTTTAAACACCATTATTATTTTATTCAAAAAAATAAAAATAAAAAATAAAAAATCAATCAATCGTGAACAAGGTTATCAAAATATATCAGGTGGAGAACAAGGTCAACATAAACTGTTTCTTAAAAAAGAATGCAAAAATCATTTTCTCAAATTTGTTTTTGGTATGGTGAAGAAGAGAACCTTGGATGATATTTATGAATACTCCATCTGTTAAAACCTTATTTTTCAAAAATAAAAATAAAATCAGCACAAATGTCCCAACCCCGCCCTCCTCGCTTTGTTACAATTAGTCTCTGAAATTTTCTTTCTTCACTGTTCTAACAAGCCATGCCGAAGTTACAAAGGCGACAAAAAGAACAGGTTCATTTTGCGGCGCACAGGATGCGTCCATGATGATTGGTTGATGAATCTAAAATTTATCCTATTCCATGTAAAGTTCACTTCCAACTCAGTTTGCTCAAGGCTTCCATATTGTCCCAGGTCGGAGGGTACCCATATAGTACCACTAGGATAATTCGAACTGTAGCCAACTAGCCATTTGTGGCTACTAAGGTCAATATACTGCCTAAAACCACCAGCACTCAATTCACTGCCCTCATGTATCGATGGCGTACATTCTAGAACACAAACATATACGTTGTTAAATGGATGGCATTGTTAACCCTTAAAGGTCCAGAGAGCCCTTTCCGACCAGTATTATACAACAATATTCAATTTTATTTGACATGGTGCCACACCTTCTATGGGTTTAAGATTCAAAGTGAAGTTAAAATTCAGGTTGACATGATTTTAATGAGCTATTGGGGTCTCAATTTGGAACTTTCTATTTACAACAAATGTCAAATATATGCCAACGTATTCTACTATCCCCATCAGCCCTTTAAGGGTTAAATGGATGGTAATGGTTATGTATACCTTACATGCATTAGGAGAAACACCGTTGGCATAAACTAGCAAAAAGATCCATGAGAATATCCCACATGATGAACTAGATTAGTTGTGGGTCTTTATTGGGCATGCTTCTTTAGTCTACGCAGGTGGTGTTTCTACTAGTGTTGTGAAGTTAGTTGTCTGTGTGAGCTTAACCCTTAAATGCCTAGAGCCCTCTCCAAATTCGGCAATTTTGAAGAGATGCATTATAAAATGCAACTAAGAGGGATATTTTGAATTTGATGTATGAATAAAAGTTGTATATTATGAATTTTAGATTCTATCCATACGATTAGATCTATGATTGCTATCACCAATATTTTTGTATAAAATTTGAAAATCAAAATTGAAAATTCTTTTGTAAGTTGATTACAAATAATTTATTGACAATTTGTAGATGAAATTTGTTGTGATTGGTTGAAATATAATACTCTAAGTGTAATGATTTTTGGAGATTTTTTGGTTGCTTAATTTTATGAGTTGACTTTTTTAAGAGCACTTTTACACAATTTTTTTTGAAATTTTGGATGAATCACTACAACATGAAATGAGGCATAAAAATTTCACAAATCATCCCCTTTCTAATAGGATCACACATGTATGAAGCTAACTTCCCATAAAATCTATAGTAAAAAAACCCACATTGCAAAAGTGCCAAACGGATGAGAAAACATGGATGAAATCTATACATCGTCCAAAAAATGGACGCTCAGGCAGTTAAGGGTTAATGAGCAGCCATAGTCTTTGAACCTCGAGCAAATTGCCTCGTGGACATCATAAACAACATGAGAGTGAAATTTTTTGCCTTGTTCTTACCCAAATCACTAATTGCGACAGGATTTTTTATTTTTATTTTTGGCTTTTTAGAGCCAATTTTCTTTAGAAATTCACTTGGAGAATCAACATATGGAAACATAATGAGAGAAATCCCACCTTATGTAGCCACCAAGGCATTGGCACCCATCCATTTTACGCAAAGTTGATATTTGAGCCACACGCAGTGAATGAAAAGGCCAAGGTGTTGGATGAAAAAAACACGCTCTTTGAAGGGTTTCACAAAAGGTCAATATGTTGAATGAAAAAGGTAGGATATATGGAAAAAATAGATATTTATCTCCAGGTTTTTCAAATAAACCACCTCATTCACTTGCATGCCAGTTTTTTTAACCTAAAGACTCAAAAACCAAAAAAAACCCTGAATTGCGATCACTTGGACACTCCTACGATCCCACCCCGCGATCTCTTACACACCCATTCCAGCAGTGCATAGAAGACGTTGCAATGTAAGTTACACATAGAGGATTTTGTTCCCAGGAGACTTGAAATGATTTGTGCAATAGAGCAAGTAGTATAGCCGTAATCATTTTTCACTCTTATTTGAAATACCACACTGAATGAAAAGATAGCTAGCCAGGATGTCACAAGCCAGTAACTTACATGTGCTGCAGACGGACTGAGGGTGCCAGCCAGGTAATATTCAGCACATATACATCACTCACTACAGTATATTATTTTCACAAAACTAGTATTAAAATAGAGGCCTTTATATCTACTCTCTGAAAAAGCACTCCTTCTGAAACTGTCAATTATGACTTGTTCATGATATACAAGGCGTGACAAAATGCCAAATTTAAAAGCTTGCATAAGTCCAATAAAAAAACAAAAAAAATCTCACATAGTTTTGACGTAAGCTCGCATAAGTCCAATAAAAAAAACAAAAAAAATCTCACATAGTTTTGACGTAAGCTCGCATAAGTCCAATAAAAAAACAAAAAAAATCTCATATAGTTTTGACGTGGTCGTGTGAAAGATCGCCATTTGGTTGAATTTATTGAGGCTCTCCAGGGTTGTGATGTGATTGTTCTGCTTCTTAACCCTTTAGTGCCTAGCAAGCCAAATTATGGTCACTGCAACGTCGGAAATGCAAATAACAGAGAATCCGTGAAGAATTGGAAATTCAGTTCTGAAGTTCAGATTTGCGCACATACATTACGCACCTTCCAGAAAAAGAAATTTTCAATTTGGAATTGTACAACTATCAAAATACCTATCAACAGAACGCAAAAATACTGCACATACTTGAAAATACAGTAAATACTTACAAATACAGCATATGTATTGTGTAGTATTTATTGTGTTTGGAAGTTTGTTATCTTGTTTTATTTTTTTGGATTGTGTTCTCTTCTTCATCTTCCATTAGTGTGTGTAATCCGATCTTGACTAATGTACCCACTCCTGTCAATTTTCAACGTATAAAATTTTGTCCTAAACCGTACATGGACAAGTCACTTTCACTTATAAATCTCACAATAATTATGTGTGAGTCTATTTTTGATATGAAAGATTGCAACGGAGAGGTGTTGACATAGGGCATAGCTGAACTTCTTTGCTTTTATTTTTGAAAATTTACCTCAAATTCTATTTAACTTTGAAGTCACACACCCCCCAAAATCTCGTTTTTGAGCGTGCATTATACAGTTCAAATGCATACTATAATCTTCCGATCCCACCATCGGATGATTCTCAAATTTTAATAAAATGTGTGCTCTCGAGTTGAGAATAGAATTGTACGGTTACTTTCTAATTTAACCCATTCTATTTTTGGTAGTCTCAACCACAGTGGAAAAACCCACTGAAATCCAGAGTTGTCTGCTACAGTACCCTAGGCACTAAAGGGTCAACCCTTTAGTGCCTAGGTAACCAGTAAGTGGTCACTAAATCACCAAAAAATGAAATGTTGTAAAATCTGTGAACTATCTTAGTTTGGTGTTGGAAGTTCAGAAGTGTAACTTTTGATTATGCAGATGATGCAAAAAGAAATTTTGAAATCTGACTTTCTTAGATATCCAAATACCTATGTTCAAAACACCAAAATACTGCAAATACCTCAAAATACAGCAAATACTTACAAATACAACACATGTACTATGCGGTATTTCTTGTATTTGAAAGTTTGTTATCTTGTATTTATTTTTGGATTGTGTTCTCTTGTTCATGTTCCATCAATGTATGTATTCCGATCTTGATCAATGTACCAAATCCTTTCTTATTTTAACGTATAAATTTTGTCTTAAACCGTACATAGATAAGTCACTCTCACTTATAAAATTCACAATAATTATGTGTGAGTCAGTTCTTGACATAAAAGATTGCAATGGAGAGGTGTTGACATAGGTCATTGCTGAACTGCTTCACTTTCATTTTTGAAAATTTAACCAAAATTCTATTTAACTTTGAAGTCACACAGCCCCCAAAATCTCATTTTGGAGTGTGCATTATATGGTTCAAAGACATACTATAATCTTCCAATCCAACGGTATGATCTGACCAACATTTAACCAAAACTTGTTTCATTAAGCTATGCTTATATTGATACGGTTGAATACTATTGATAGCATTCCTAATTTCAAGAGAGAAAGTTTAAAAAAAATATCACCCATAAAACTGTGGTTTCTCCAGAACCACCCTAGTCACTAAAGGGTTAATCCCTAAATGACAGAGGGGGTAAGGGCAAAACCTAGATGTGTTATAAAATGTTACTTCTGCAACTTTGATGAAGTTTGGTCCAAAAGAGAAAATGAGAAGCATGATGTTTAGTAATTATCCGTACGGTCAAAGTTCCAAAAATAGTTTTAGATACTCATTTAATGAATTTAAGAGCGTTTACCATTTAAAATTCACCAAAATTATAAAATTTATTTTTAGAATTTGAAATGTGGTATGATTGGTTAAAACTAGACATTTTGTTCTAAAACTTAATAAGGCAAAATTTTCAAATGAGCGAACATCATTAGTTTCCCGAAATAGTAAGTTTTATAACACTAGGACAATATTGAGGTCTTTGTCTTTGAAAAATTCCTTAATGAACCTCAATGTTGCAAATGAAATGTATCAAAAAGCATTTGAACATGATCTCCACCCCCAATTTAAACAAAAAATCAAAACTTGAAAAATGTCAATTTTTGCCCATGGGCAGTCACTGATGTTCGGGTTGCGATAATTACTAAACATCATACTTCTCATTTTCTCTTTTGGACCAAACTTCATCAAAGTTGCAAAAGTAACATTTTATAACACATCGATGTTTTGCCCTTACCCCCTCTGTCATTTAGGGGTTAATGGATCCATCTCGTTTGAATCCCAAAAAACAAAACAGAAAAAAAAAAGGGGGTTGTATAATACAACATACAAATTTTGGCTCCACTTGAACATGTATGTTCACAACATTTTTTGTGAGTTTTATTTATTTATATTTCATTCAGGAAGCATTCTTGTCAGAATGAAAATTTGTCTGAAGCAGCATGTCATACCGTATTTGTGATGGCGTTCAATTTTCGTCATCCAATATTATCAATCCCTGTGCAAAAGCATTAGCTCTGGAAAAGGTTCTTTTTTTTGTTTGTTTCCAGGGCTCTCGCTGTCTGGAACTCAACCATGAATATTTTGGCCTTAAAATCCTATTGGAAGAAGGTTTATCTTGCGACCCGTCTGATCACAATTATTCATGGCACTGCTCACAAAACCCATGAGGTTCTTGAGCCTCCCTGCTGTTCAACTTGGAATCTCAAGCATCTGCTGGAGAAATCACACAGAATTTTCTCAGACTTGAGCTTGGTCCAAGCAAGAGGGTTGGAGAGTTGGATTATTTTATTAGCAGTTTCTCTACAGTGCTGCTACAGTGTAAAGGGTGTGATCCAACAAGGTGTTAAGAATGTTATGCTAGCTCACAAAACCAACTCTCATATATTACAAGTACCAAATTGCATGCAAAAGCTTTTTCGATCCTTAGAGGCAGTTCACAGTAAGGCCGAGGGTCAAGAGTCTGCCAAATTCCATCCAAATTCCACCAATCAGATTGCAAAAAGTCGGAAATTGGCCTATGAGGCTTCACACTAGAGGCCAAAGTCCAAAATCCATCGCTCTCTAAAGTGTCGCTACATGGCATCACTTTCTGTGAGTTTAGGCGCCAAAGCCTCTTGGAAAAAAACTGAGTTGACCAATAATGGAAACCCAATTATTCCTTGAGAGACCGGTGATTTTTTATTTTACTATATATTTCTAACCCAAGACTTTGGACTCTAGACATGAATTGGATTTGGATTGCGACACCATCTCGCCAAAACGTGAACTGGTTCTAAAGGTTCCATTAACCCTTTAGTGCCCATGAGACCACATTGTGGTCATTGACGTGTCAAAAATGCAAATAACAGAGAATCCATAAACAATTGGATTTTGAATTGTGATGTTCAGAGTTGGAGACTTATAAAATACATCTTCTAAAAAAATAAAATTTCAATTTGGAGCTGTGCAACTATCAAAATACCTATAAACAAAACATGAAAATACTGCAAATACTTGAAAATACAGTAAATACTTACAAATACAGCACATGTACTATGCGGTATTTCTTGTGTTTGGAAGTTTGTTATCTTGTTTTATTCTTTTGGATTGTGTTCTCTTGTTCATGTTCCATTAGAGTATGTATTCCGATCTTGATCAATGTACCAACTCCTTACATATTTTAACGTATAATTTTTTGAATAAACCGTACATGGACAAGTCACTATCACTTGTAAAATTCACAATAATTATGTGTGAGTCAATTCTTAACATGAAAGATTGCAATGGAGAGGTGTTGACATAGGTCATTGTTGAACCTCTTCAGTTTTATTTTTGAAAATTTAACCCGAATTCTATTTAACTTTGAAGCTGCACATCCTCCAAAATCTCATTTTTGAGTGTGCATTATACGATTCAAAGACATACTATAATCTTCCAATCCAACGGTCCGATCTTACCAAGATTTAACCGACACTTGTTTCATTAAGCTATGCTTACATTTATACAGTTGAATACTATTAATAGTATCCCTAATTTCAACAAAATAAGTTTTAAAAAACATCACCCAAAAAACTATGGTTTCTCCGAAACCACCCTAGGCACTAAAGGGTTAAGACCTTGTCCATCACTAAAGCCAAATTTTCAACCACATATGTGGTTTTCATCCCAATACATTATTCAGTACATTTAGATGTATCGGAACTAAATAATGTGTCATTTGGATACCGTATGTAAATGGGAACTAAAAATTGTGTCATCTACATATTGGGTATCCAAATGACACACTGTTTTGTACAGTGCCCCTAAGAAAACATTGTCGCCTCTTACTAAACTCATAAATTTTGTACTAAAAAAAAACAATAGATCTTCATGATCATTCAAGATTTCTCAATAGGAATTTTAGTAAGTGAAGCTTATCAACTCTAGTTTATAGTCTACATTTTAAATTTAGATTTTTTTTAATATTGTGCATTCTATTGCATTTACAGGCCTTTTGGATCAAGATCTATGCTATATTCTACACACTTTCACTCGCTATATTTTCCCATAAAAAAATATTATAATGATTTTTTTTACCATGTGGATTTTTACTATGACTTCAACTTTCTATTAAAATATTGAAATTACTTGGAATGTTTTGAATTTTAAATATGGTTGTTTCTGCAAACAAAGCTCAAAAATCTTCTCAAGTAGTGCCGATCTATGCCATCTACATTGGAAGCAGTGATCAAGGCAAAGTGTAGACATATGTGTTGGTAGATTGATAGAATTTTGTAGTCATTAGATCATTTCAATGTAAGTAAGAAGCCTTATCAATTTTGAGTAGTCATATGTAGTAAAAAACACTCTTTAGTTTATTATATTTATATGTAATTCTACAACTTTTTATAAAACATTCTTGCTAAAAAGATGTTTATTTCTAAGTTTTTTATACATATGTCCAATTAGACGTTCAAAATCTATCGATGATGATTTTTAAATGATTTTCTAAGATCAAACACCAAAAGACCTTTTAAAAGTTCACCAAAAATCAACATTTTATTTTTGGAAAATAAAAATTTGTATGAGTGATCAAAATGTTTTCTTCCTGAAGTCTTGATTGAATATTTTAGAAAAAATAAATTATGTATCACTTTACATGCAATAGTTGTAGAGCTTTGATTACTCATATGTAGTAGGCAACAATCTTTATTTTACTGGATTTATATGAAATTGTATAATTTTTTGGAACTTTCTTGTAACTATAAATATGTTTATTTCTAGATTTTATATCATGTATCCAATTAGAAATTTAAAATCTACCAATGATGATTTTAAATGAATTTCTAAGTTTGAACTCTATAAACTCTTTAAAATTCATCAAAATTCAACATTCTAATTTTGGAAAGTAAAACTTAGTGTGATTGATCAAAATGTTGTCTCCTTGAGGCATCGATTGAGTGTTTTTTAAAAAGTCGATTTAGTATGATTATACATGCAATTTCATGAGTAGTGGTACAAAGGGGCGACAATCTTTTCTTAGGGGCACTGTATAGTCGGGTACAACATGCTTACGAATTTTTCAATCAGTGTTCATTAGAAAGTTCAACAATTTTTAGGAAGCTCTAGCATGCTCAAAAATGAACCGATTTTGAAACCACAAATTGCATTGGAATTGCAACGAAGCATGCTTCAACCTCATAATAAGTGAAAAAAGAATTATTTAAAATAAGAAAACAATTTGGATTTCTTTTATACACTATCTATCATTTCATAGTGAACCTGTGGAAGATAGTCAAAGATTTTTTGCATTAAGGTAAAGAACAAGTAAGAAATCATTCAAGTAGTTCAAGTAGTGTGGGATCAAGTATCTCTAAAGCAATTGTGAAGGTTCGTTTTTAATATGTGCCATTAAATACAAGTTGTGATTTTCACAAATGGTGGCAGCACTAAATGGTAGATAGTATATAGAAAACATCAGATTTTTTGTATGATTTTCAATTACATATGTGTATTTGTAATGATGATAAAGTAAACTTTAGTGTAATTCCAATGCAAATTACAATTTGAAACTCCGTTCATTTTTTAGCATACAGGGGCCTTCCAAAGTTCCCACAAATCTCAACTGGATCCAAAATTCGTAACCATCTTGTACCCAACTGTACATCCAACAAGTACATGTAGTATCGGAAAATACATCTAGATCATAAATGTTCATTTTTATTTAGTGACAATTTCAACTCTTAGTTTGACATTGCCAACTTACTTTCACATTACAAAATTACATAGAAAAAGAATTATGACCATCACACTATCCTATGTTGTGGTCAGTTTTGACATAAATTCAATTTTTGTCAAAAGTGTCAAGTATCGTCTTGTGATTGGTTTAAGATGAAGTAGACCTCTCAAATTCTGATGTGGAAATTCAATTTTGACACCATGTTGTAAGAATGACCGGCACTTACTATGGTTTGGTTGTTAATTGAGAGGTGTTATCAAAGTTTCGACACCATTTTATCCAAATGACCCTCACGTAGTATAGATTGGTTGTAAATTGAGACGCTATATCAGAGAAGTCAAACACTAAACCCACTTTCTATTGTTAGATTGGTCAAATCTTTATACTCCGTATTCTCTTATTGGTAATTGAAAGAGGATTTCAAAGCATCACCCCAAAGAATGTGTCATTTGGATACCATATGTAACTGTTATGAAGGTTTAATTCATTTTTTCTTATGGTATATGTTTTAAAGTAACTGTTAACCAAGCTTTTAACCCCTAAATGCCTAGAGCCCTCGCCAAATTCGGCAGTTTTGCAAAGATGCATTATAAAATGCAACCTAGAGGGATATTTTGAACTTGATATATGAATAAAAGTTGTACATTATGAATTTTAGATTCTATCCATACGGTTAGATCTATAATTGCTATTACCAATAATTTTGTATGAAATTTGAAACGTGAAATTCAAAATTATTTTGTAATTCAATTACGAATAAGATATTGACAATCCACGGATGAAATTCATTGTCATTGGTTGAAATGTAATACTCTAAGTGTAGTGATTTTTGGAGATTTTTTGGTTGCTTAATTTTATGAGTTGACTTTTTTTAGAGCACTTTTATACTGAAATCTTCAAAATTTTGGGTGAATCACTACAACATGAAATGAGGCATAAAAATTTCACAAATCATCCCTTTTCTAATCGGATCACATATGCATGAAGCTAACTTCCCATAGAGTCTACAGTAAAAATTCCACACTGCTATAAGTGCATGACGGATGAGAAATTATGGATGAAATTTGTACATCGTCCAAAAAATGGACGCTTAGGCAGTGAGGGGTTAACAATAGCTACATATTGCAAACACTTGATTAGTTTTGAAAGGCTTGAACATAGCTCACACCAACAACATATTAGTTCAAATAGACTAGGGTATGGGCAATATTGATTCTAGAGGATAGTGAAAGGTCATAACTAAATGTCATAGACACAATATTTATAGTTCAACCCTACTACTACAAAAAATAGAGAAAATATAACTTTATGATATATTTATACACATAGATTTGATATTGGGATGTCAATAAATATAATAAATCTTTCAAATGCAAAGCATCTGAAACCTAAATACCTATAACCCTCTTCAGATTTGAAGAATTGCAAAGATACTTAATAAAATGCAACTAAGAGAGATATTCTAAACTTGATGTATGAATAAAAGTTGTACATTATGAATTTTAGATTATACCCACACAATTGAATCTATGATTGCAATCATCAATATTTTGTATAAAATTTGAATTATAAATTTCAAAATTCTTTTGTAATTTGATTACGAATAAGATATTGACAATTTGTGAATGAAATTTGATGGGTTGAAATGTAATACTCTAAGTGTAGTGATTTTTGGAGATTTGTTGGCTGCTTAATTTCACGAGTTGATTTTTTCGAGAGCACCTTTGATTCATTTTGAACTAAGATCTTAGAATTTTTTGGTGGAAAAATAGTGACACGAAATGAAGCATAATTTTTTCACAAATTATACCCTTTCTAATCGTATCGCACATACATGAAGCTAACTTCCCATAGAATTTTGAAATAATTGTTTTACTTGCAAACTGTGCATGACTGATGAGAAAACGGAATTCAATTCTGTACATCAGTCAAAAAACGATTGGTTAGGTAGTCAAGGGTTAAGATGCAAAAATGGCTTTTGTTGTAACACAATGGGAATAAGCTTTTTTGCCCTCAACTCTACTAAGAAGTTCCAAATTCCATTTCAATCTGTAGTATGTAGTTTGATTGAATTTGACGCAAGATTTGAGGTTATTCGAAGGATTTTTGTTTTTTTTTATTTTTTATTTTTTTTTTCTCTTCCCCTTGCACTTTCGATGAATGCAATAGGACTATCAAAAGTATTGCCGAAAGAATTTCAAATTTTTCTTGGTCTGAAAAAAAGGTGTAATTTCTCAAAATTGCCTTTGTTGTCAAAGTGTATATGCGAACTTTTATTCATTTTTTTCAATCTTGTTTGAGGATTCATTTTGGGATGATTGTTTTTTTTAATGCATATAGTATCATGTGATGTCAATTTTGGGGTCATAGTATCACACATAGTAAATTTCTCTTGAAACTATGATGTGCGCATTGATGTTTCCAGCAATCAAATTTTTTAAATCCATCTCCAACATCCTTTAACCCCTAAATGTCAGAGCGTCCAGAAAGTGGACGACTAACAGATTCAAACCCTTCTGACGTTCTCATCAATGCTTGGATGAAAGTCATCCAATTTTTTGGAGATTCTTCACCAAGTTGTTGTCCTATCTAACGGTTGGATTTAGTCATACTTGATTACATATTTTTCTAAAATTACAAATGTAGAAGTATGTCAAGTCGTTGACCAAGCCAAAATTGCATTGACTGTAGTTCAAAAGTGGCCTTGCAAAAATGAGGTCATAGATTTAAGAAACACAAAAATTTCAAAGAATCACCATGTTTAAGAGTATCTCATTTCAAATTCATTCCAACAAATTTTACTCAAAAAATATTAAAATTTTGTTTGTAATCGAATTTAGAAGGAATTTTTAATTTTAACTTTCAAATTTTATAATTAAATATTGGTGATAGTATTAGTGAATCAAACCGTACAGATGGAATCTAAAATTCAAAATCTAGAACTTTCATTTGTATATCAATTCCAAAATATTCTTCTAAATAGACAGTCCTTTATGATGATTTTTCTCAAATTGTCAATTCCAGGGACACCTTGGTACGTTTAGAGGTTAACTCTTTAACGTCCTGATTCAACACTGTTTTCAAAAAAGCGTTATAAAATGTTTGATGAAAACCAAAAATGGGGTTGATGGTCAAAGCAAAGTTGTAAATGTCAATGTGAATATCACATTTGTACGGTTGGATTTATTCTATTTTTATTTAATATTTTAAACTAATTTTGCAAGGTTTTCTCTTGAAATTCAATTTTAAATCCCAAATTAGCACCAAATTTTAAAAAAATATGGTAATGAATTTGGAATAACATGCACTACGAGATGGTATAGTTTCCATTATTTGATACTACTTACTTTGGAAAATCATATTTAAGGTCCCACTTTTTGAACTAAGAATGAAACTTGACATAAACTAATTCTGTTGTTTTTCTAAAAATCATAATAACCTATTTTGAAGATCCAAATTGTACAAAGGATAGTCAACTTACTCAAGAACCAAGAGAAATTTTGGTGGATGAAAATTGTCCAATTTGGATGGAAATCTAGCAATTTCAATCTGTGCGTCGTCCACATAGTGGACGCTAGCGCGTTAAAGGGTTAATTACAACAATTAATGATTATGTAAAAAAAAAAATCATCACCACAATTGGAATTTTTGTTTTTGAAAAGTGATTGAAATTGCATGAAAATAAAATGGTGACAATAGAGTTATCCCTAAAGTCAAAGCTAAGTAGCTTGTCTCTTGACCAGAGTTTTTGACCATTGTCCATCTCTAACATGAAGCACTTGCTTGCTTGGTGTGGGTGAGCATGTGCTTGGTGTGGGGGTACGTGGAGATTCTCCCTTGGGAACTCGTGTGAGGTATGGGGGAGCTTCTTTAGCATTGGGGATGTTCAAGGTTCAAATGTCTCTGACAAAGAGCGTTGTTATTGGTCAAAACTAAAGGAGCCAAAACTCGTTTTTGCCGCTTTTCAACCCGGGGAGTGCACTTGAAGTTAAGACTAGGAATCACGTGAGTGCGTACTTTTGACCCCCCTATGTACATACTAAAAATCACCTAAAAATTGTAAAAAAAATATGCAGTTGTTAAACACAATCTAAAGTTCTTGTTGTATAAATTTCAAAAAATAATCACTGGTACATATTTTTAAATTGATTTTTGAAGCAAAAAACAACACATTTTAGTGCAAACTTCTATCATTTCTTTTATAGGATTTTAGAAACATTTGGTCCTGAAATTTATACCAAATGATAGATATATATGTAATGATTTAGCCCCTAAAAAATCTTAATTTAAAAACTATTTTAAGGCCAAGTATTGTAGGGGGTATGCCATTAAAACGCACTCACGTGTATTTCTAATCTTCACTTTAAATGCACTCCCCGGGCTTTTCAAGCTAAATTTTTTGTCTTTCCTCTTGTGGAATTTTTTTGCTCAACTTTACAGATAACTCTAATGCATCACAAAGAACGGCTAGAATCAAGAGACAAACACACATTTCTTCCAAAGCCTTACTGGCAATGTCCGTAATCGGGTACTGTACTACTACATACAGTACCATTCCTCGCGGCTTATATGATATGCGCAGGGTGCAAACTTTTCACAATAATTGTCCTAGGCATGAGAATCATGAGCTTTATGATTCTCCAAACAGCTAGAGACAAACGCATGCACAACACTAGGCCTTATATACCAATGGTGTTTATTTTTAATAGTTAAATTCTCTAAAGAGATGGAGCACATACCATATTATGCAAATCATCTTTCCCCGTACAGTATATTCGTTGAAAAGCATTAAAAAGAGAAATCAAAAACCAAATCAAACAATTTCACTGGCTGAGGAATTGTTTCATACTTTTCCGAAGACCAAAATGTGATACTCATGTTTGGGTGATAAAAAGACAATAATCAAACGGGAAGTGCCCCCATTTACATGCAAGTGTTCCATCTCAATGCTCAAAGAGACTCGCTTTGCGCAAAGTAGTTTCCCCATTCTCATGGTTTCCCCATTTCTATGGATAGCTGTTCCAACACAAATTAATTAAAAATTTCAGGAATTTGTCACGTGTCGCTTTTTTGATTGGATGTGACATCTGAAAGAATCGACGTGACAGGCCAAAAAACTGACGTCATTTCCAAAGAATGCTGGAACTAAGGTTGAGGTACCTAAAACCACCAACTTAAGCAATCTGACCTATATTTAGCAATTCAAAAATTCACCCAAAAATATTCTAGTCTTCAAAATAGGATTTCATGATGAATGCAAAAATTTGCATCATGAAATTTGCAATTCTCAATTTTATAGAAAATCTCAAAGTGCAAAGTAATGTATGACCCATTTCTAACTCTGAATCTCCTATGAGCAACAATGCTGATCCTAAATTTTGCTCACCATCAAACCCAAAACCGTATTCTATGATTGTCAGATTTCACCCACTAGCAAGGTGACCAGTAAGCAAATTAGTCCTCCAAATCTGGACTGACAATACGCTTTTAGATCTCCTCCTGGTTGGTGGGGGGTGGTGGTTTTGGGGGCTGTGGTGGTTTTAGGTACCTCAACCTTACTATCAGCTTACACTAGTCTAAAAATTGAGAAAATGTATAGTACTTGAAAAAGTCAGAAAGTAAACAATTTTTGGAAAATTCATTTAGATTTTCATAGCTTCTTCGTACCATGTGTGAATCAAACGTGTATTAGTGCGTTGGAATGCTCTATGAATCAGGTACAAGACCCACAAGTTTTTTTTGTCGTTTATCTAATAATAGAAAACACATACTCATCAGCTGAAAGCCATTGGAATCGGGAACCAATGCTATTTCTGCACTGTATTCAGGATGAATCAAGAGTTTGTTTTACATTGACTTTAAAAATGATCGATGAAGGCAGTTGTCGGGGAATCCGGAATTTGTGATGTCACCACATTTTTATCAGTACTATGACCAGTACCGCTCAGTGTTCATGCACAATAGAGTACTCTAAGAAAGTGCTGATTTCCGGACAAAATAATTGATCAGGGTTTGGTAGCGGGCAGCTCACACATATGTATATCATATTTCACGCCGCTCCTAAGCCTCAAGTTCAAAGTGGAGTAAGTTACAAGGATCTGTGTGTGCCCATGTCGTATGTGCACCCTTACTTGGAGCAAAAAGATTGCATTACTTAGACAGCTCATCTTCCTTCCTAACTTTCCATGAACCTCTTTGTACAACAGGCACTACAAAAAACACATAATTTATATTATTTTGTTACAAAGACAATGATAATGTCGTTCACGAGCAAACGTTGTGAATAACCACCACTTTCATTGAGGATATTTTTCAGTAGCCAGTTGTCAAGATCGGGAAAAATAATAATTATAAGAGGAGAAGCTTGAATTTTTACTCATTAGAAGAATTTTGAGGGCTGGAAAGGGTTGCAAGTTGGTGCAGAACTTGCATGCAAAAAAATTAATTAATTAAAATCACGTAAAAATAAATTTAATTTAAAAAAAACTCAAACTTTGGCCACGTCAAATTTGACTTTTTATTTATAACAATAATACAAGTTTATTTATTATTTAATATTATTATTTTTTCCTTTGCATGCAAATTTTGCACCAACTCGCAGCCCTTTCCAACCCTCAAAATTCTTCTAATGCTAGTAGAAACACTACTCACGTAGACTAGAGAAGCTCGAATCTTGACTCTAGTAGAAACACTGCGCATGTAAATTAGAGAAGCATGCCCAAATAGACTCACAATTAGTTTAGTTCGTCATGAGGGTCTTCTCATTAGTCTTTTCACGAGTCTGTACTCGGGTGGTGTTAATATTAGCATTAGGAAACTATTTTTCAAATAAATCCATTTTCTATAGTGAATATGTGAATCTTGAAGAATATTCACAAAATTTGACATTTGTTGAAAAGAAATTTTCCTAAAAAATAACTCTTTGACATAACCTGCAGACCCATATGACCAGGTATGGTAATTACCAACAATATGCTTGGAGCTTCTGGAAGTGCTTTTGTTGAACCAAAAAAACCCCAAAGATTTGATAGTTTTAAAAATTTATGAAAACTGTACTTGTAGGATTTTCAATTGAACATCTTTTGAATCGCGTGAGATAGAAAACAAACCAATATTGGCAATTTGAAAAATTATAATGTTTAATTGCATTGGGGATACATTCTAAACAATTTCTAACAGTGATGTAAAGCCTTTTAATGTTCCTTTTAACACCCTAAACCAAAAATTGAGATTTGTACAAATTTGAGATAACCCAATTTGTCAATTTAGTCAATTCAATCTGATGGTTGTTTTTGGGTTACACGGTGCAATTAATTGAGTATAATGATATCATATGCAAAAAGGTTTCAACTTTCCTTCATTTATTTAATGTATTGTGCATTCTACTGAAGACTCCATGTCAAGAAAACCATTGTAACCAAAGGTATGTGTAGAAAAAATAAATTAAAAAATAGTTGAGTTACATGTTCGATGCTTCTATGTGGTGCTAGTTTTGGTTCTAATAAAACTCCTAGTATTTCACATGATGATGTTTATATTTGGGTTGACAGATATGTTATATGAAAGGTAAAAGATAATGTGGATGACATCCACATGGCTAGAACGATTGAACGATGAAGAAAGTCTTACTATTAAAGATGGTAGTTTGTTTGTTTGTTTGTTTTGTTATGTCTGTATGTAACGTTGGGATTTCCTGTACATGGTGCTTGCCAACCGCGTTTTTGGCACCGTCGGAAGCCTTTGACGAGGAGACGAGGAGGGGTGCACATTGAGTTCATTTTGTCTTGTTTGGATTTACATGGTGAAAGTTATGGATTCTTAATTGAATTTCGTAACCATTAATTGAATTAAATTATGGATAAATTATTCTAAAAATTAAAATTAAAAACACATGGAACATGGGGAACACGAGGAGCACAATAAGGTACAAGAATATAGGGAGCACAAGAGCGCACGAGAATACGGGGAACACTGGGAGCATAGAGAATATGTGGAACACGGAGAACATTTGGGCCAACAACACAAAGCTACATTAATCTATTCATTAAGTAAGGTAATCATTTGTTTAATTTGTTTGTTTTGTTTCGTATGCTATGTTGAAATCTCCTAAATCGTACGCCCGCCGGCCATGTTCTTGGTATCGTCAAAAAGCTTTGAATGAGAAGGGGTGCACCAAAGTCGTTTTGTAGCTTTTGGACCTATAGTATGAAAGTTATGGATTTTTAATCAAATTTCGTCACCACAAAATGAAATAAATCACATAAGGTTATTTAGTAGTTAGTGGAGTCTACCCATTTCAACAGTAGCACTGTAGACGTTTCAACAATGTCTCACCACCGAACTTCTTTAGCTAAAGATGATGTGGACTTTGCTATAATTCGAGGATCTGCTACCATGATTCCGGAATAGTGGCTAGATCTTTATTTTTATATATATATATATTTATATATATATATATATATTTATATATATATATATTTATATATATATATTTATATATAGTTCTAGTACATATTCATAAGGTTCTTTAGCAATTAGTGGAGTCCACCCTTTTCAACAATAGCACAAGAAGCTTTAACATTCAATACAATGTCTCACCGCCCAATCTTGAGTTAAAGATATTGTGGACTTACCCATGATTCCAAACCTGCTACATTGATTCGGGAATAGTGGCCAAGATTCTGAGGTTAACAGTAAAAACCTCATGTTGGCAAATCCAACATGGTTTTTTTTAGGTGTTTAAATTATAAGTAGCAAATGTTGTTGGTGTAGGAGAACTGTTCATCAGATCTTTAGAAGTGTAAGTAGGATTTACAAAGATGTCGTATTTCAAAGAAATTCGTGCACAGAATTGAATCCTACGTTTGTGTTTTTGCAATTCACAATTGTTTCAAAATAAATCTGAACTCAATGATATAGAATGCATTTAAAAGTTGAGGGAATTAGCATTCAAAGCTTATAGGTTTCTAGAGCATATCTCTCTAATTGTTGTGAAGGGAAAGATAGTGCAAAAATTCCCTGATCCATTTCTCCCCTTCATACAAAATACTACACTTTATGACTCAGGGAGATTTTACATGCATATGTAAAAATGTATCCCGTACATTGACAATTTGTACAATACATATTTGCAATCTATGTACTGTTGCTAATTATTTTTGGAAAGCTTTTGTGCATGGCTGCAGGGTGCAGGAATGGTTCTGTACTTCTACAACCAGGTGTGACTTTGGTCCTAAAAGCCAGACTCGCAGAATTAAAGGTACGGTTGGGAGTTAAATGTCATCAAGCGCAAAAGAGGGTAAGAGTAAAGAGAGCTGATTGCACACGGTAGTTCGTTGCTAACCAATACTGTATTATTATAAGTGACGCAAAGGTCAAGAAACAGTGGACCAAAAGTATACATCTACGCTCCACTATAATTACCCCTCCTGTTCATTCCTTTTTCGGCTGCAGGAACATCAAAGAGCAAAATGACCGCTTGAAGAGGACAATCCACGTTTATGCATTGACATGACTTACCAACTACTGTACTGAAATGGGTGCATGGACGGAGTCTAGACAAGTGTTTGTAAAACTGGCTAAGTTGAGCTTTCTTTTTCTACCAAATCGTTGTCCAACTACAAGAGCAAAGAAAATCTGAGCAACTTTTGAAGTGATTTTCAAATCTAGACTTTACAGCTAAGGATTCAAACCCATTTAATGATTGACCCTGGACAGTGGAATTACCTTCAGCTATGACAGGGTGAATAACAGCCCTTGTTCAGTCAGCGAAAGAGTCCACCCCACGATTTTGTAAAACCGTATGAAATCACTAAAATCAATAGAGTAAGAAATCGGCTTACCATATATTTATGGAACTGAGTCCTGTAGAGAAGTTCAACAGCCATACAAAATGGGTATCCCAATGTGTACTCACATCCACAGTAAGAAATCGGCTTACCATATATTTATGGAACTGAGTCCTATAGAAAAGTTCAACAGCCATACAAAATGGATATCCCAATGTGTACTCACATCCACATCCACACATCAGGAACTTCAAGGCATGTGAACATGGTGCCATGATGGTGCATTGAGATGCAATTAAGATAATTTGGTGCCAACCTCCATACCAACCTAGTATGGATAAAATGACATTAAAATGACTTGTATGCGGCCTTTGGTGTCAAAATGGCACCAAAATAGTTTGGCCCAACTTTTCTGATGCAATAATAGACCTTGAAAATCTTTAGATCACATTACCATAACAGCAATCATGATGTTTATTAATTTTCAACGCTATTTCAAAAAAACAAAAAACAACAGGAAGTAAAGCTTACCAGAACCTGTCGATTAGTTGGGCAATTTTAGGTTGATCCCTAATTTTTTGTGACAAGGTCAATTTTGACACAATTAACAATATCTCTATTGTCAACATTTTAAAGTGTCAGTAATGTTAAATAACATGCCATATGACACTGAAGTATGTAAACAAATGCTTCCTAAACGTTGAACACTAAATTGTTTAATAAGTATGACTTCAACACATGTAAACTATGCTACAGTTGCTTGTAGCCACCTTGGCTTACCATTTGTTGTACATAAAATTGTATAACCTATATAGAAAAGTGCAGGAGGCATATCATGACACTTCCCTTCAAATAGTGAATTTAAATTAGTGTGAGTGTTGGTAAATGCTCGTGATCGAAGTACTGCTCGGAAAGCAGGACTCGCATATTGAATAAAAACCAAACTGTCTTTCAAATGTACAGTTATGTTTACTGTAAAGCTAATCGTTCCGGTGATGTCTTTTCCAGAAAATCTTATATAGTAGCATCAGTTTGCTTTTGTCCAAAACTCACTATTGTTTTGCTATCCAGCACAAATATTTCAGGAACTCTACCTAAACTAGTGTGTACGATTTTTTTTTTAAAGTCCTAAGAACGTGGCACATACCGAATGTTATTATCATCACAGATAGCCTGCACAAGAAGCAGTCGAGAATGTAAGACGACGCTAAATACTCAAACAGCATATACAAAAGAATGCTACCATGTCAACAATTAGGGGATATAATAAGCAACTGCATAAGAACCCAGATAATAAACCAGCAGTACCTGCATTTCTTCAGAGAGTTCACCAGTGACAGTGAGCGCGTAGCAACCAGGAACAAATTTACCTGAACAAAAGAGGAAGCATTGTATGTTAGATCTAGTTCCAGCATGAGGTCATTCAATATATATTTGCAAGATTTCAGCCAGGGACGGTCTTGTGCAGATAGTCAAATGTCACGGGAAAACCTCAGGACATATTTCTCCTTTTATACACTCAGAACTCTTTTTATATCACCCCTTCCGTAACCAACGTACATAAGCTCAGTACTTGGCATGTGGAAAGCGTCCAATCAGATGTGTACACAATAGCAAATATTCTGTGTAGATACTGGAATGTGATATTGGAGAGTGTGATAATAACGTGTTCAGAGTGTACTTCCAGCAACAGAAGGGAACTTGTACTTCAGTCTCACCAGTTACATGGCATTTTAGTCAATTCTGAAACACTTCTAAAACACTCTTGACCAAAACAAGAACATTTGAACTTGTAATAACAGCAGGTTTTCGTAAACGTCTGTCACTAACCAAAGTCTCAGAGTCCATTTAACGTCAAAAGATTAAGTCACACATGTCTCTACAGTGATGAGGCTCAAGCAAGCAAGCAACAGAGCCTCGTATAAGCACAAAGTGGTAAGCGCAGACGATGACCCTCCCTGTTAGTTCCCATGCATAAATTAGACTGTCTAGTATATGGACACAATGTAGCAAAAGTACAGTAGTCACATACTTATACGAAGCCATCGAGCTGCCCAGCTGCTTGTAGGATCCATACATGAGATTACCCTGCACAAGATATAACATGCATAAGCTGGAGTTCTACAGAGATCGTAACCTACCTCGCTTACAGGGACCGGATTAGTATAGACGACCTACAGGTTCTATAGAGTATGGAAGGCAACAAAGTCCTACCCTATTGAATTTATTAACCCCTAAACGTCCCTTGGACTCCATATGTATGAAAACCGTATATTTTCTCTTATAATATGTCTTGTGTACTGAAACACAATGATGTACTCAAATGCTTTGTACACTCAAATATGTTGGGTGTAGTGAAATACAGTAACATTCACCTGCTTGTACACAAAAATACATGGCCGCAGTGAAACTTCACATCGTTTAGAGATTAAAACCAAAGTTCAATGAGATCAACCCCTAGGGGACCTTTGTTTTTTCAAATCATTAGACCATAGACAGAATGGCCTGCACAGTCTAGCAGGCATTCTGGCCATGTCACAAACCATAGTAGGGTTTGAGGTAGGGTTTGAGATATATGAATGTCTTCCAAGAGCACCCCTGAGCTGCGGGAGTCTTCAGGCATTGGGCCTGGAGGAAGAACCCTATACTATGTTGGATTTCCTCCTTTAGGTACTCTAGCACAAATTAGCCCTCTTTGTTCTCTCTTTGAATACGAACTAACCCTCTTACACACAAGTACATTTTTGTTTAACTCACAGATAAATACACATAACACACAACTTATCAATGAAAACTGACAAGACTACTCACCCGGCGAAATTGGGAGTCGTGCACTCCACGACACGATCGTGATCTTTATCCATGTTGAAGAACATACAATTCTCACATCCATTTTCCTTGAACTGAGGTTTGCAACAGAAATGAAAAGCAACGTTAGAATATACCTTCCAAAACCCTGAAATACCACTCACTAATCCAAATTTAATATGAGCTTTTCCGGCGCTCAATGGTATCCTGGCATCCTAGCATCGAAAATTTCTAACCCGACTAGCAGGTTTAACATCCAGCAAAAACCCTAGAACAAGGTGAAAAAAACCCTAATGCGCACCCGTCTTCGTATGCGCAAATTGAAAGAGCCAAGTGAAATGAAAAAAGAAGAAGGAGGCGTGAACCAAACCTGTTCGTAGGTTTTCATGAGAGAGCACCGCAAACACACACGGAGCTCGCGCCCAAAGCTGGTGGGCACCTGCGCAGAACTCGCCATCTACCTTCTCAAACCGCCCTACAGCAATCAAATTGGAAACGCTCCGAGGTTGTTGTTGTTCTCTGACTAAGTGCGATGAGTTAGTCGATTGCGAAGAGTCGGTAGGCGATCAGCTCTGCGAGGCGAAACGGAGCAGATGGAAGAAACGCCAGCCCTGGTACAATAGACAAATCTACAGCGCCGGTTGTGTATCTACAGTACCGGTCGTAGAACCCACCAGTGTGGCCGGTATCTCTATTGCCGAACCTCGTGTTTCTGAGCCTCGTGTTTCCGTGCCTCGTATTACCGAGCCTCGTATTTCCGTGCCTAGTATACTGGCGGGCTTGGTGGGCTTGGCGGGGTTGACGCATTTGAACATATTTCTGCATCCCCGCTCGAGGGCAATAGCCCGAGTGCCGGTGTAGGAATATGGGGAAATGTACGTGTTAACAAATGTTTTATTTTTCTCAAAAACAAGGTCTGGTAAATGGGATATTTGAGAATACTATTTCAAGATTCTCTTTTTTACCATAGTTTTTTTTTGAAAAAAAAAAATTTCAAATTTTGTATAATTAATTTTTAGAAATATTTTTATCAATCCTACCTATCATCTACGGTACCAATCCAAATTTATTCCAACAAAAAGAAGTTTGGATGGTACTATCTAGGGAAAAAAGATACTAGCTTCAAGTGCTTTGATTGGCAAAAAATCGTCCAATGTGACATGGGATCTCAATTTTATTTTATTTTTAAATTGAGGATAGCAACCATTGGTGGAAATGTCTTAGAGCAATCTCACTACAGTAGTTGATGTCAGTGTTCTTATTTTTATTCATTTTTGCTTATGACCTCGTACAGAAGGTTCAATTTTTAATTTTACAATACTAGTGGTGTGAATGCTCGTAGGGTCTTTTTGCACCCACTCCAACTCTTCTTGTAGAACTCAAGAAGATTCAATACATGAGATCTAGTGAAAATGAGAACCGGCCTCCAAATGTACATTTGAGTTGGGAACATTAACAAATATTTTATAAAGAAAATTTTAAAAACAAGAGCAAATTATTATAAATCCAAAGGTATTGAATTTTTATAAATTAATTAATTTATAATGCCTAATCAAAAATCAAATAATGCTTTGAATAGTAAGTTCGATAGGTGAGGAGAGGTTGCAAACCAAAATTCAAAGAAGGATGCAGAGGAAAGGGTTATGGGAGTTGCAACAAGTAAACGGAGGTACTAAAAATTTCCATGCAAATCACCCAACTCACATTGGAAGTTGTCCATGTGAACACCTCCTTAGGATGAGACAAAAATGGAGTCAATATGGTAGAAGAGAGGGACAAAGCCATGGTGGATAATAATTGTAGATGTAGTGGCTAAAACATTTCTTTACCCTACAAGTGCTAAGCATAGAACGAGACCTTTTGTCAAGGATACAAAAATCATAATACAAAAAATACAAAACTCCCAAGATTGCTTTCAACAATGTAGAAAGAACTTAAATTCATAACTAGAACATGATACAAGAACAATGCGACACCATCAATTGTTCCACTACTTGCGTTAGCGAGACTTAAGAACCCCTCATCTCACCTCTTATTTATATTAGTGTTTTTTCGGGGAAGTCACTTAGTGTGAATTTTGGGATACATGAGTGAACACAAAGGTATTTAATGGAGGGGGCTATGAAATAATTTGAATATTATACTATTTATAGTATATATAGGGTGTATTCATAGTATATTCTAGGAATATTCATAAAACATCCTCAATTTGGTTTTAAACCAACCTATATTAGTTCTAAAAAATTATAAATTTTATCTCAGATTAATAAAAGACACCCTCAATTTTTGTTCTCTCATGGTATTTAAATTTTTGACAGTGACTTCTTGAGGGGTGTCAGAACAGTCGGTAGAAGCTTCTAAAGCTCATATCTAAAACCTATGAGCTTATGTAGAATCTTCCTTGTTTATCGTACTTTTAGAATAATTTCGTCTTTTTTTGAACGAACAATTAATTAATTTTTAAATATAGTTTTTTCTCGAATATTCTCTAAAACATGTTTTTTCCCTTTAAATTTTTTAAATAATAATAATTTCCCAACATTATGTTTCTATTTTTAGAATCATTTAAAAGCGAAGCTGCCATAAAAGTACGACATCTTTATTAAACGATTTATGTAGATTTAGAAGATTATGGAAGCTTTTGGAAGACAATAAGAGGATTCTATAAGACTAATGCGGTAGTGGTTTTATGAAGCTCAAATAAGGTTCAAAGCCGAGAAGATACTAGAAACTATGGAAGATTCTCATATTTGTACATTAAGAAAAATTTGGTCATTTGATATTGTAAAGATAAATGTAATGTCCATTTGTTGCTCATGAAATAAAATGTTTTAAAAAAAATCCGTACTGTATTTTAATAGAGTGACATAATATCAATTTGAATTTTATTTTTTCACTTGGAACTATAGATTGATAGTATAAAATCTAAAAGACCATAGCATAGCTATTACATTATTAAGACATATGATAATATGTACTCCAATGAGTCACCATTCCTTAAAAATAATAACCTTTTATTCTTATTTATCCACGTTAAAACTTTTTATTCTAATTCCACTTCATTAATTTTTTTATTAAATGCGATTTTTGCTCCGTGTTTTCAAATGGATCACTTTTATCCCATTCAGTGGACGGCACATGTCAAGCTAGTCTAATTACAATACATAAAATAAATTTAAAAGTGAAAAATGTAAAAGAATTAAAGATGTAGAAAATAAAAATGTAAAAGTAAAATAAAATAAAAACAAAATCAAATACATAAGAACATCAAGGCAACAAGAAACATATTTATCATTCTTCATTGAAGAATGAAGTGTATTCATTCAATTATTTATACTTATATTGAAAATCTTAGAAACAACCTCTAAGTTGATTGATTCATGTCAAATACTTTTCATAACAAATATTAAAGGTTGTAAAGGGTTAATTTAAAAAAATTAACATTGTTGTGATGGTATACGCTCCACGAAGACCTAGATTTGTAACGTGCACTTGTTGGTTTCATTGTTTTGGAGGAAGACAAGTTTTGAAAGCTACGCATGACAAACATAAAGTACATGATGAGAGATGTGCATGTATTCAAGGAAAACATCTTCAATGAAAGACATGGAGATGATGCACCACCTCCTCATGATGTATAACAAGTTGAAGGAGACATTGGTACAAATGAAAACTAGAAGATACAAATAATAGGGCGGATGATGATGCGAGTGATGATGTGGATGACAACAACGAAACCAATGATATACCGTAGTACCATAGCAAGTTCGCCAAATAATAATTCAAAAAAAAAAAAACGTAAAAAATTGGAAATTATGAGGACAAAAGAACGAAAATAGAATAAATTATTTTTGGATATATTTTTCTATTTATAAGCTAGTTTGGGCCATTTTGGACTATTTCAATCATTTTTTTTCTTAGAAACAAAAATCAAGAAATTCATTTATGAAGAACAAATTTTATTTTTCAAAAAATATTAACTATTTGTTTGTGGAGTGGCGACCTTGCTATGGTACTACGGTAGCAGATGACATGATAGATACTATGGCAGATGACATTATAGATGTCATAACGGATGCTATACACTATTATATACACTATAGCATACACTATATTGAGATACTATACACAATTTACCAACCGCAACTGAAATTGGTTGCGGTTCGTTTGTTGTAGTCGCTAAACGACTGCAAAACTTTCTTTCGCGATTTTGAAAATTTTGGAACATATATTATACCGTTGAAAAGGTATTTTCATGACCTCTTCAACGGTATATTACACGCTTGGAAGTTCTCAAAATCACGGTTACAAATCGAAAAAGAAATTTCTGCAGTCGTTTAGCAACTATAGCAAACGGTGGTCAAACGAACCGCAACCAATTTCAGCTGTGGTTTTTTTTACCAAGTTTTTGCAGACGACATGGCAGGTGATGTGCGGGAAGACCCGGTAGGTGGCATGGCGGGAGACCCGGTAGATGACATAATGGGCGACGAGGTGGATAGTCAATCCTTGAATGCTATAAAACATGTATATATATATTAAAATGCAAGATGATTGGGATTCTTTCAATTGTCCAATCTCTTGTCAAGATTCTATTATATGCTCTATTTATTTCATGGACTAGCCCTTAACTGCATGAGCGTCCAATTTTGGACGATGTATAGATTTCATCCATGTTCTCTCATCCGTCATGCACTTTTTGCAGTGTGAATTTTTAGTGTAGATTTTATAGGAAGTTAGCTTCATGCATGTGTGATCTAAAAAGGGGATGGTTTTTGAATTCTTATGCCTCATTTCATGTTGTAGTGATTCACCCAAAATTTCAAAGATTTCCATATTAAAGTGCTTTTAAAAAAGTCAACTCATAAAATTAAGCAACCAAAAAATCTTTAAAAATCACTACACCTAGAGTATTACATTTCAACCAATCACAACAAATTTCATCCAAAGATTGTCAATATCTTATTTGTAATTGAATTACAAAAGAATTTTGAATTTTGAGTTTCAAAATTTATATAAAAATATCGTGATAGCAATCATAGATCTAACTGTATGGATAAAATCTAAAATTTATGATGTAAAATTTTTCTTCATACATCAAGTTCAAAATATCCCTCTTAGTTGCATTTCATAATGCGTCTTTGCAAAACTGCCCAATTTGGAGAAGGCTCTAGGCATATAGGGGTTAACCCCTAACTGCCTAAGCGTCCATTTTTTGGACGATGTACAAATTTCATCCATAATTTCTCATCCGTCATGCACTTTTTGCAGTGTGGAATTTTTACTGTAGATTCTATGGGAAGTTAGCTTCATGCACATGTGATCCGATTAGAAAGGGGATGATTTGTGAAATTTGTATGCCTCATTTCATGTTGTAGTGATTCACCCAAAATTTTGAAGATTTAATTGTAAAAGTGCTCTAAAAAAAGTCAACTCATAAAATCAAGCAACCAAAAAATCTCCAAAAATCACTACACTTAGAGTATTACATTTCAAACAATCACAAAAAAATTCATCCATAGATTGTCAATATCTTATTCGTGATTGAATTACAAAATAATTTTGAATTTCACATTTCAAATTTTATACAAAATTATTAGTAATTGCAATCATAGATCTAACCGTATGGATAGAATCTAAAATTCATAATGTACAACTTTTATTCGTATATCAAGTTTAAAATATCCCTCTAGGTTGCATTTTATAATGCATCTTTGCAAAACTGCCGAATTTGGAGAGGGCTCTAGGCATTTAGGGGTTAACATTTGAAAACTCTCATGCAAAAGATCAAATTTTGAAGCCATTTTTAGATACATGGCTGAAGAGTGAAAAGGAAAATTGAATGAAGGACAAGCTATCACTACATGAAAAAAATTAACGAAGATGTATAAAAAGAGAGGAATGGTAAATCCTAAGAGGTATCGAATGTATGTTGGTTCAAGTGAAGAAAATGCACACAATGCCATCATCCTTGTCCCTAGCGATGAAGACACATACCAAGGTGATGACGTTGTCAAATGTCTATAGATGCGATCCACCTAAAATTCAAAGAGATTGTCATGTCCATGCTGAAACTTGCACAATGTGCAATAATATGAGGAAAAAGATGATTCCAATAGATTAGGACGGCTTTTCATGGAGAGCCTGAACCTTCATAGCGATGTCATCCACAATTACTTGCTTGACAGAACATGTTTTAGGAGGTGTAGCTTAAATTAACTAAGTGCCTTGGAAGTTGTAACATATTGAGTTGTCAAGTGTTTATAGTATATGTCAGAACTTTTGGATAAAGTTTCTAAGCTTCCGGTCTTGTTTTCTCCACTTTGCAATATTGAAAGTCAATTCCCAACCTGCACCTCAATTATTCTTCCTACCTTCTAAACATGTTAGAAGGTACCCACATGATGTCACCATGAGGTTCAGGCTCTCCATACAAAGCCAGTCTTAGGGCCGCTTCACACTATGGCCGAAGGTCGAGAGGCCGTCGATTTCCATCAATCGGATTGCAAAAAGTCAAGAATTCGGCCTCTCGACTCTTCACACTAAAGGCCAAAGTCCAAAGGCCGCCGCCCTTCAAAATGCCTACATGGAAACACTTTTTGACCAAGGTTGACAGACTCTCGAAGGAAGTTTGGGTCAAACGGGAATAGAAACCCAAACTATGGTCGAGAGGCTGTAGATTTTTTTTCATAAAAAATCACAACTATATTTTATTGCCTATTTTCAACCTATTTCTTTGGACTCTCGACAAAGTTTGGACACTCAATCCCACGGCCTCTCGACTTGAACGGCCATAGTGTGAAGCGGCCCTTACTTGCCCATTGCAAGTCAGTTGAAAAAATATTATGCGTTCCAAATCGTACTGTTTAAGTTTATGGAAGAACAACGACCGCTGGATGGGACCGTCTATGTTCTCACGGATGAGGATGCAAGGAATGGATGAACAGAAGGGACGCGGCGACCGACTTTTGGAGGATGCGGATGAGAGAATGTGGATGAATAAACAACTTTCTCATCTAGGGGACGGATGAGGGTCTTGACGAGACTCCTTCCTTCTTCCCCAGCCCGACGTTGCCAGCCTTGTGTCTGACCACGTAGTCTTATTTTTTCCCTCCGTTGTTGTCGCCCTTGTGCTCTGATACCGCTCTTCGTTGTTCTCTCTTGTTGTCTGCCATATCCACGAAGCATCAGCTTTTCTCTTCTGCCGCATCAAAAAACATTTGCCTCAACTTATTATTGTTCTATTCTGTGTTTTCGAGACCAAGGCGGACTCCTTTTTCTGGCGTGCCGCGTTTTTTCCTGCTCCGTTTGCCGGTTGGTTACCGACCCCGACCTAATCAATCGGCCGTTCCCGTATCCCGCGTGACTGGTTTCTAGGTTTCTTCTCCGAGTATTTGGTCGAGGATTATTGGTTAGGGTTTTCTGGCGATCGAGGTTGGAGGTACAGGTGTTGGTATCAAGGCTAGGGTTTCGGTATCGACGAGGAGTTGCGTGTGGGAGAGTTTTTGGTAGACATCATGACGAGCGCGCTGGACATGTCGTTGGACGACCTTATTAAGACGAACAAGAGTGCCACCCGCGGTGGGAGGGGTGGTGGTGGTGGCCGAGGCGCGGGAGCTGCGCCTCGGCGTGGAGGAGCGACGGCTGCTGCTGCTGCTGCTGGTGGAGGCTATCCCGGAGGCAAAACTTCAGGGCCAGCCCGCAGACAAGTAGGCCGGGCAACCTCCCGGCCAACGCCTTACGCGAGCGCAAAGGCAAGAAAAGCGGCATTCCCTTATTATTCACCTATTCACTTATTCACATAGTGGCCATGGCAAGAGTCATTAGGGATAAGGGCAAAAAAAAAAAACAGTTCAAAAATTATCAGGCACAAAGAGACGTGAGGATTTGAGTGAGAAAAGTGATATGAGCAACGGGCCAAGCTTGTATAAGGAAGCCGTATGGGGAGCAGGGTTTGGTGTTTTGGATGTCAAAAATGGAAGGGTGGATTTCTGTTGGAGGCCTTGTGGACGTGCTGTGCCTGTAGTTCATCTTCGGCTGGAATGCTGGGGGCCTACTTTGATGTATTCCATTCCATCAACGCTTTCACACGTTCATATTGAGCTTCTCTACTGTGACGCACTTGTCCTGGGAGGAGGTATCCATATCTTAAATTTTCAGGATGTGGCTCGCCTCTTCTGCCAGCGTTTGTAGTAGTACTTATTTTCTGTTGTGTACTCTTCATGTTGGTGGGTTTGGCGTGTGTCTTTGAAGAGAGCGTTTGTTTGTTTGTTTGTTTGTTTGTTCGTGTGAGCGTTTTGTTTTGCTGATAGATTTCCTGGGTGGTGCGAACCTCCAATCATGTGTTCTGTTTTTGTGAACAGCCAGTACGCCGCAGCGCTCCTGATTCCGCATGGCAGCATGACATGTACGACAACTTCGCTGGAGTTGTACCTGCGGGCGGTAGAGGAATGGGTGGAGGTGGTATTGAGACAGGGACCAAATTGTACATTTCCAACCTTGACTATGGAGTCTCAAATGATGATATCAAGGTAAGCTTACACCCTACTATTATTATAAGGTTAAGAAAACGTTGTGAGATTTTCGTAATGCTGCTTCTAATGTGTTGTGCCAGTTGTTGACAATCGTAGGCACGATGGTGTTGGAATTGTTGTATTTGGAGAACAAATAGTCTACTACAGATTGCGTTGTTGTCTGTTAGGTCTCTGCCGGCTCCTACCTGTATGCTTATTTTGTTATCCTTTAATACATGGCTGCAGTCTTTATTACACATTTAGCTCATCCAAGTTTGCACCTTGCATTGCCACCTTTAAATCCATCATTTAGGGCTCTGTGTTATATGTTGCAATTTTGATTCTTACATCATTTTTTTCCTTGATCCAACCAGGAACTGTTTTCGGAAGTTGGTGACTTGAAGAGATGCTCCATCAATTATGATCGAAGTGGTCGCTCTAAGGTGAGATATCTTTGGCATCATGTTCTCTACTATTTGCATGATCTTGTAGAAAATACAAGTGGTCAATTATTTTCTTACCGTTTAAAAAACATCCAAGTAGAGCTTCACAATTTTAGCAGCTACAGCACAGGAAATCTCGTTGGGTTCTTCTCTCTTTAAATATTGTCTGTGATTGCGTATCATCAGGGAACTGCGGAGGTGGTATTCACAAGGAAACCCGATGCTGTTGCTGCAGTGAAGAGATATAACAATGTCCAGCTGGATGGAAAGCCTATGAAGATCGAGATGATTGGCACCAATCTTAACTCTGCTCCTGGTGCAGTTGTCCGATCCAATGGAGCCATGACGATTGTTGCTGGTCGAGGGCGTACCGTCTCTTCACAAGCGTAAGTTTGCGTTTCTCGCACTTCAAATTACCTGTGCGTTTGCCGGCCATCAGGTTTAGACCAGGCATAATCCAGTGTTTAAAATATGTTACTCTTGTAGATAAGCTTGTGATGCACACTGTCTGCTCCGCTGCTCCACTGTTGGTTTAGATGTGGATGCCGTTGGATGGTCAAATTTCTGAGAAACTTTGTGTCCTAGATTGAGCAGATTACTTTGAGCTGGGAGCTTCTTCATTTCAAATGTGTAATCTAGGTTTTCTAGTTGCTTACTTTTCTTCGTTTGGGGATCACCCTCATAGTTCTGCTAAAAATTTATTACCAAATTATTGTAATATATGCTGTCTGATACTTCCCTTTCCCAGCTTATGGAATAGCTTTTTATTAAACATGTTTTTTCCACAGTATGCCTTTTGCCCGAGGTCCAGGATCTGACCGAGGCAGAGGTGCCGGTAGTGCATTTCGGGGACGTGGTGGAGGAAGAAGTGGCGGCAGAGGTGCTGGAGGCAGGGGCGGAGGCCGAGGTGGTGGTGCCCCTGCTGTAGAGAAGACCGTGGAGGACCTGGATGCTGATTTAGAAACATATCATGCAGAAGCTATGCAGACAAATTAAAGCAACGCAAGCTAAGGCCAGGCCATTCGTTTGTCTGATTGAATCGGCCGTTCGGCTGGTCCTTGAAAGCTGGCGCATGGCATCCACCTCAGATTCTAGTTATCAGTAGCAGCAGATTGTAGGGTGTGGTTTTTGAGCGTAGCAATTACATTATGTTGACTTCAGCATAGCTAGTGTAGTGATCCCAGCGACATTTTATCCTCGTCTCTAGTTTTGCTTCGGTTGTGACATGAAGCAATGTCTCGTGTTATTGGCTCATGTAGATGATACAGCTCCCTGGTACCCTGAGCTTCATCTAGTACTCAGGTATGTAGAGGTTATGGTTTTGATGCAGTTTGTAACTGAACTTTAGGATCTTGTTCTCATGTGATCACCTGAGTACCTCAATGCTCTGAAACTTTTCCACTTATGCATGCGACAGTCAATGTTTCACAATAATCGGTACTTCAACAAGATTTTTGTACCTCAGAAATTTGTGGTATTGACATATGACAAAGAGTTGCATGTAGAAAGTTGTCGAGATTGTATTTCTCTCTAACTTGCGATGGAGTTGCCAACTGTTCGCTACCAGAGGCAGGTATTAGAAACCCGTGAAAGTATCATTTGCGGATATTATTATTTACTGCTGTGGTGATGGTGCAATTATGTCTGCTACTCTATTACCCTACACTATGGTCAGATTCGTTAATTCAGAATAATTCAAAAAATAAACAAAAATGACATGTACTGAAATTTTCAGAAATTATAAGATGGTATAATTGAATAGTGTAGAAAATATCAATGTAAATAATTTAAATTCGTAAAAAATCAAGATTCTTGCAAATAACCTACCCAACTTCAAATTACAACATTTTTCATAAAAAAATCATCACAAATTGCAAAAGGAGAATGAAATCCAAAACTTTTAGCAATGAAAAGTTCAATGAGGTGTAACAAAATAAAGCTTAGGATCAAAAGTCACAGGGAAATATTAGATATCGTAAAGAATGAAATTTGAAGAAATCATAGTTTCACTTAATGAATAAAAAATAACCCTAAAAAATTGGCTCCGTATTGGGCCTAATGAATCTGACCCGAGGGTATGGTATGTTCAGTTAAAATGACATTGTTAATGAATTCTTTGACTGACATAGATGAGTGGAGGTACTTTTCGTACGTGCTGGTGTACATTCCGGGGTCCAAGACTCCAAGTGCATTTCCGTGTGTGAAAATTAGTGAAAAATTGGTTTGCAGATAAATATTAACTTATGTACTGTATCAAATAAGTCAGAGGCAGCTGTTATACTAGTTTATTGTCCATGCATATGTACTATACAGAGCTATGATTGCAAGTAACCTACTGTACAAGAAACTTATTCCTCACTACACTCTTTAGGCTCTTCAGGATGTCTTTATCACACCTCAATGTCATCATTACCAAAAAAAAAAAAAACTAATCGGGCAAGGACACAAAAGCATAACATTCAGTAGCTTTCATGCCAACTGCCTTTCCTTCATGCACTCTGCTCATCACCTTGAGCCTCCACCTGTTCACTTAGCTACTGATGAAGTACTATTAGGTGTGGAATATTCCACACCATCTACTGTAGAGCCAAAGTAGGGACAATGCATGCTACTAAATGTTATGGGGGGCATAACATTCAGAAGCCTCTGTGACTACTGCCTTCTCTCAACAGAATGATGTGGAATATCTCACATCATTTCATCCCCCCAATGAAATGATGTGGGATATTCCACATCACATTAGTAGCTATAGGGGCAGGTGGCATTAAGCAAGAGCAATCAATCATGGAGAATAGTAATCAAAAGCACTCACTCAATCACAATTCAACAGTGTTTTGTAAATGTTTATTTGATTCAATAGTGCATTCAATTACAAATCATTGGTCACTCTATATATAAAGGTGGATGAAACTAAAAGGCACCCTCTTGAAAGGCTGCTGAATGTTATGGGTGTGAGTTCATGTGCTTGTAGGGTGAAAGCACGAAAAAGTGTACCACCTCTAACTATTATGACCATTCAACAATGCAAGGTTCAAAAATACATTATAAATTTGAATTTCGTAAAAAATTAAATAACAATAAAATAAAACACCTATTGTTTTATAAAGTCTACCAAATTTTTTTTAGAAAATGATCTTCAATAAGTAGTTATAATTTTTTTATTGATGTAGAGGTGGCCAGAATTGAAAAAGTAGTTACGTACAATCAACAAAGTTGATATAAAACAAGCAAAATGTATATCAAAACATATTTTTTTCTACTTTCTTTTTGGACAAGGACCTCAATTCTATCATTATCTCAAAGTTCATAAAAATCATATTTATGTTGAGTGTATTTAAGGCCATCAATTTTCCAACCAAGATTGGATTTAGGCATTCATTTTCAAACACTACTTTTTGTAAACTTTTTTGAAGATTTTGTTTTGAAAATTTGGGTTCAAGTACCTATAAGAACTCTAGAGGGCTTCATGAAATTAAAACCAAAATACAATATATTTTGATATAAATTTATGGCCTTTGACCAAAACAATTATGATTTTAGTATAGCAGACTAACTTTTTGGTACAGTTTTTCGTGCTTTCACCCTGTAATTGTTTATCCCCAAATGTGAAGATAATGGAAAGTAAACAAGGAGAGTAAGAGTATCATAATCACATAGGAGGTCCAATGCATGCTTATTGAATAATTTAATTTTTGGAAAGATTCTATTTAGCACTTGCCATATTTGCAAATATTTTTCAAGATTACTATTATTTGTCAACCTTGCTCTTGAGCTATGGTAGTTATAGATACAGAAAGTACATTTAGTGCGTGTGGTACTAATTCCTAAAGCACGCACTATTTTGTAAAATCTCAAAATTAGTGAGGGCTGAAATTTTTATTGGGTGACTAAAAATCTTCATATCACCCTAATTTTACACCATAATGATATTTAGTATCACCTTCACAAATTTCCCACATGCACTATAAACCCTCCCTCACTAAATGGAATAATTAGTGTAGTTGTTTCAAGCATATATGTGACCAAAATTCTACTTGTAAATAAATAAGAACTTCTATTTACTTTAGCCTCAATGAAGCAGTCGGTGGCAATGGAAATGCATCCTAAAATCCCCATGATCGGGCTCTAAGATAATTACATCTAATTATGACATTTATAAATGGAATATCGTCCTTATTATTAATTTGACCACTTCTAACCCCTAAATGCCCATGGAATTAAGAACATAACTTGGAAGTGTTATAAAATGCTACTTTTGTAACACTCTTTTTGGTTAACTCTAATATTGCCAAGAAGGAAGTCATTAATGGGTCTGTATGGTCGGAGGATGGGGTCGAACTGAACGCTCCGTGTTATGTGGTGAGGGGAGAAGAAGATCTGGCAAAGGAGTTAGGCGCAGGGAGCCTCGCCCACGCTTCTACGCAAGGATGACGTTGTGATTGGAGAAATGTGTGTGATGTGCAAGCACTATGTTGGCTAGAGATGGGCTGGGACATCATTCAAGCAAGTGCTGGTGTGTAGTTTGGACACGCTGGAGTGTCTATTCTCTCAGATCTGTACACAGATTTAGATCCAATCGGTAACAGGATGCTTAGGGTGAGTGTTGCACCAAAGATTTAGCGGTAAGTGTTGGGCCAAATGATGAAGAGTGTTGCATCATATTACTTAGAGTAGGTTGGGCTACTCTTTCAACATCAACAATTACTTGACTAGTCCAACATTGCATTGCACATCACAAGACAGATCTACAATCACAAGTTTTCCTCGCCCGGATCTGATTCCCCCGAGCCACACCAACCAGTACTCTCTTGACGCAAATGATATCAAACAGGCTTGCAATCTCTCCAAGTATTCTCTTCATTTATTGATTTTGCTTATATATTACGTATATCAATGCTACATGCCATGTTGCACTTGCTTTCTGCAATTTATCTCATGTTCCCTATCTCCACACAACTTCCGCAACTTATCTCATATCCCCTTGTACATCTTGCTTTAGATCTGATAAAATCCTGCTAGTGTGTATGTCTACGCTGACGCAGGGTTGTCTAGACAATGAGCCAAATGCCAAGACGTTATGCGCCACAAGACAAGACCCACACCGAATCTGCATTGCGGATGCTCCAACAACGGACCATTACAACATCAAAGTACACACCAAACCCTTCTCCATCAAACGCCCATTCTGACAGCTCCAACCCTGCCATCCCAACTCTACAACAACCAAAACTAGCATTACAAAAACAACAAAATTCTTTGCTCATGTAAGATTATTTCTCACTACTACTTGCTGTTTCTCAGGCAAAAATGGAGCCAAACCATCAACGGAGCAGCAGGTACCAAATCAGCCAAATGTACCAGAAACAAAGATTGTAACAGGAGCAACACGAATAACATGCAACAGCATGCAGCACGCAGCACGCCAGAGCAGCAGAATGCACCAACAACAACAGTACAACAAAGAATCCGTTGCTATGGAAGAGGAGAAATGGCAGAGAAGATGTACCTGTACGATGCAAAAACCGAGATGGAAGCATCACAAGGTCAGCGACATGGATATGGAGCTAACATTCAACAGAAAAATCCAGCAAGGTCAATCAGAGCACCTGCAATCCAAAACCCAAGTAAGTGAAACTATCATTTTGTGTCAAAGGGATTGCTGCACTGACAATAATTGTGTTTGCAAAACACACAAGCAAAGAAACTCAGATTGCAGGTAGCCACTACAGAAGAATTTGCTACATCACAAGCAACAACAAAGGCAACTTCAACATTGCCCTAGCAACGACAACAACGCATCGACAACAACCACCACGAAATTTTGTTATCCCTGTCGATTCAACAATGACAGAAGAACAACTGCAAAGAAAAAAGTCAAGAATTTCTCTCACAATGGCGACCGCAGGAATCGTGCTGCTGATGGTGATGGTGTTGGTAGCTTCGCAATGAACATTCCTCCACTCGAGGTCCATGCCCGGCGCAAGGAAACAATCGCTGATGCAACCAACAGTACTCGAAGCCAACTGCAGCAACCGAAGCAGAAAAAGTAGAGAGCAGCAAAAACCTCCAAAGACAAAATTGAATTCCGCGTGGTAGCTACAACAATCAGCGAGATAGCGGGAGTAACAAAAACAAGGACCACCATCGAAGATCAAGAGGGCAACGAAACAACATGGACAGGGGCCGATGCCGGATTATGGAGCGCTGCCAAAACATGGGTCGCTGCTGAATCAGGTCGGAGCGCCGAAAACATGGGTCGCTGCTGAAACATGGACAAGGGCCGAAGCCGGAACATGGAGTGATGCAGAATGGGTCGCTGTTGCATTAGGATGGAGCGACGCTGCAACCACAGGAACCGACGCCGGATCATGCGCTCTCGGAGGAGTCGGAGCAGGGGCCGCCGCTGTTGCAGAAACGAGGGTCGCTGCTGAGATAGCCCGGAGCGCTGAATCAACAGGAGCTGCTCCAACAGGGGCTGCTTCAACATGAGCTGCTGAACGAACTGCGAAGGCCAGCACCAACATTGCGAAAACTAAGGTAAGCTCCCTAAACCAAAAATTTATGTTATTTGGAATTATAGAGCCCAACATCAACAGGAGCCAGACAAACGTCGGGCCCAGAAACCCTAATCAGCGGACAACGCCTCCAAGCTCCCGACCCCATTTCACAGAGACACGGAACAAGCACATGAAAGGAGACAAGGAAAGCAATAAATAGAAGACTTGCAAAGCACCTCCCAAGCTGCGGAAACCATGCCAAACTTTGTCCTCTGCCGAAATTTTCACACCTATAGAATCCTCTTGTTGCAGAATTAGACGCTTCACAGACACCGCAACAACCTGGAATAGAGAAAAGTGGCTACACAAGACGTGCATGCTCTGCTCCATCGGCTCTCATACAGCTAATAGAGATAAGAAGGATTGGACCAAGCCCAAATTCAGCAACAGAGGACGAGGAAGCCCAATTATTACTCTAACGCATCTTTCAAAAGAGTCCCAAATATGGGAAAGCAAAAGACCACCCCACGTTGTGCTTGACCACAAGATGCGCGCCACCTTCCATCTACCAAAACAACCACAGAGATTACTGAAGGCACGTCACACCAACAACCCCAAAGACCAAATCAAGCCTGGTTCCAAACGGCAAAGTCAAAAAGGCTTCTGTAAAAGCCTGACCCTCCACCACCGCAAACCTCCAGCTGGAGGAAAACGACCCATTTTCAAAAACTCTACAACCCCAATTAGAGAAAAATCCCAGATTGACAAAACCAAGCCACGCCAAACACGCACCTGACACAAGAGACAATACAAGACCTCTCCGCAATCCCAGCATCTCACGTCAGCCAAACTTGATGGAAACGGCTTTTCCAATAACGCCAATCTTCGACCCTCAACCCTACCATCCATCATATAAACCTCCCAGGTTCTTTCACTCTTCATCTCTCTCTGCTTTGCAAAACTCACACTTTCACGTCTCCCAACTTGTATTGGTGCACCTCATCTCACCTTCCTATCATGTCTACTCACTGCCTAAAGGTCTCCTCAGACCACAATCTCTAGCCTGCCCTTTGTCTGCACAACAATCTCCTTGCTCCCAAATCTCCCTCCAATTAGTTTATCACCTCCTTTACTCACAGGCTCTTACCCCATTAGCCCATCACCCCCAACACTACCAACAGCGCCCTGGAGAGTAGAGAATGCGTGGTGCAGAAGAAGTTGCAGTGCAACAATGAGGTGACAACAAAGAGGACGATACAACAGGAAGCAGAGGAAGAAACGCCCAAGTCCATCAACCTAGGAGACGCTCCAACAGAAGACCCACAAAGCACTCAACCAAAGTTAAACAAGGTTCTTTTCTTTCTTTTAACCCTCACGTTAGATTTCTTAGAAATTATATGCAAATCACTAAGGCTTATTATGCAAACCTTATTTTGTATGTCCTAAAATTCATAAAAGAGGACCCGGCCTTGGTATGGACGTGTAATGAATGTATGTTCAATTCTTCTAAAAATCTTCCTTTGAATATCCATGTGGTCTAGACTTATTATTGGAGCAACTGTTGGTTGGGTTATTGCATGACTGCGAATGTTTTAGACAACAATCTAGCTTGGAACTATACCACTTGTAATTATTTGTACAACAATAATGACCAAAATTTAGCTATTTGCATGTATGATACCGTACCAGGAAGGCAGGGTCGGCACTTTTGTGTCGAATAATTAATAAAAGTTCAAAAAGTGGAGGTAGGCACTTTCAAAAACAATTATTAAAAATTCGGCTATTAATAACTAACACTGAATTTTACTAGCGGCTAAACATTTTCTTTTGTTTTTTGTCTACAATTTTTGTTGAATTCATTTTTGTTGATTTCGACAAAATACTTGATAAATTTATTTATTTTTTCGACATTTTTTTGGGGAATTATTTTCTGCCGACCCTGCCTTCCTAGTACGGTATAGTTACCATCGTTAATACAAACTTACCTCCCACAGCTTATTACTTAATCAACACCAATTTTTTTGGGAGTATTAAGCACAACTACCCTCAAAATATCTCCTTCTTAAAAATCATACTCCACTCGGCCCTACAAATTAAATTGTGGGGAAGAGCAGATTTTGAGATGATAAGGAGAAACTCTACTCTTCAAATAAATTTCAAAATTTTGACCCAAATCTTTTCTATTTTCAGAATGTCTCAGCGGCCCACAAGCTCCACCTCTTCTCAAAGATACAAAGAAAAACTCCTAGCTTTAGAAAATGATCCCAATGTTGAAATGTTTGTAACTCAAAAACGTTCCTTCTCTTCATCTCAAGTCACCTCAAGCCAAAAGAAGGCTAAGGGCAAACCAAACTCTGGTTTGAAACGCCCTTCCTTTTGGCTTGGGTACCAAGCTATGAACTGGACAAATAGAGGAAAATGACTCCCCATGGATAGCCATGAACCAATAGCTACCTTAGTAAAAAATGGGATGAGTGAGAATGAAGCTCAACAATGTCAATTAGCTACATCCTCTTTTCCTTTTGTCATTCAAGAGGAATGGCCTGACTCTAGAGAGGATGGAAAGGAAGGCCAACACTTCAACCTCACACAGATCCCATCTGATGTTGAGGTTGACAAGTTTGGCTTGTCCTTGGATTACCAAATCGCAATTCTCTTTGAAATGGGAGAAAATGAATGAGAAAAAGAAATAATTATGACATTGGTAGAGTTAAGACTCAATGAAATGAACATTGAGCATGGAGATGTAATTGGAGAGCCCATTGCCCTTATGTGCTACCACAAAACCACAAAGTGGAGTGGAGTGATCAAGTTACACTTGAAAACCCCTCAAATTGATGGTGTGGTACTTCTCCAAGGGCTCCACCCTTTCATCCTCCAGCTTGGTGACAATAAGCTAAAGAGAGGAAAAATTTGTAAGATGTATGACTTCCTTGCTTTGAACAACTTACTATCAGTCAAAATTACAAGCGAGGAGCTAGAATTCCAAGAGTGGTATGAGCTATACGAGAAAATAGTAGAAGAGAGTTTTAAGAGGGGAACTGAATACGATATAACCAACATTCAAAAGAAGAAAGAAAACCTTTTTGCTTGGGTAGTAGCATCCTCACCGGAACAAGCCAAAAAGATGAAGGAACACAAGATCACCTACAACAACGAGATCTTGGAGGGAAAACTTGCGGACCGATCACGCGTATCGGTGGACGACATTGCAAAGAAGAATGCTCTCATTCTCATAGCCAGAAACCTCAACAAAGTGAAGAGTATAGAAGAAATTGAGAAGAGCATCGAAGCACACATGAGACCCAAGAATGCAGTCAACTTCTTCTTCAAACGAGATGACAAGAATGACAAACATCTTGGATCTTGCAACATCCAATGCCTCAATGCAACGGTGTACAAAACATTTGTCAAGAAACCTACAAAACTTCTTGGCAAACATTTAGAGTTTACTCCACATCCTAAAAATCTTGATGGAGCAAATGCACCTAGTACAACATAACTCACTAGATTAGGGTTTAGTGATGTGAACACTGCCTTTGCAAATACCATAGAAGCACTAGGGAACATTCCTTCAAAAGAGAATCCTCAAAAAGATCTCATGAAAGAGATAGTCGGAATTAGAGAGGAAATTACCACCATGAAGAAAGATCTTCGTAGTGAGCAACAACAAATTGCCGAAAGAGCCGCCGAGAAATCAACATCAACCCTCAACACACAAATGACACTTCTTAAAAGACAACTTGCCACAACCATGTAAGCTCTTGACATGACAAGAGCATCCACATCCATCGAAGGCAACATGGACACGTCAAACTAGCTTGGACAAACAACGCGGCGGTGAAAACATCTCCAATTCAACAAGTATATATATATACTAAAATGATAAAAAACAATAAAAAGAAGAAAAATCTAGAATTCAAAAAAATATATACGGTATTTATAAATACTACAATAAAGTATAGCAGAAAACCAAAAAAAATAAAATAATAATTAAAGAACCTACTACCCAACACACTACAAATAACCAAAAAACACAAAATCTACCTATAGTGTTTTTCAATACAATAAAAAAATCCCAGAATCATACAAAAAAACATCCAAATAATAATAAAAAACCAAAAACCAAAGCACAAATACCAATACATATACAAACCAACCATAAATTATAAAGCCCAACAATTATATTTAAACAAACTATCAACACAAAAATCTCCACAAAATCTAATAGACACCTCCTGAAAACACCACAAAACCAAAAAAATACAATACCTAAAACATAATACTAGCCCTACTAAACAAACAAACCTAAAACGAGCTCGGCCTCCCGGCCTCGCCAAATTTTTTTATTGTTATAACAAAATAATAACACACCGTAAAATTAATAAAATAACATCCCGCCTACTCTACAACCCACTAAAAGAAACCATAAACACACTAATAACAAAAAACTCTAAAAAACAGCAAAAAAATACACAAAATTCTAACAAAAACGCAAAAGTACAGCAAAAAACATACAATACAAACAATCAACACTCAAACCCCACAACAAACCTCAAATCCGCAAAAACTCATACTTTAAACACTATTTACAAAAATATAGACAACTTTAACAAACAAAACAATGAACCACTAAACCTACAAACTATGTTTAACAAATACCATCACTCCCACAAACACAAAAGATTTAAAAACAAACCGGTCCCACTACACCTACTTTTATTATGTGGAGACATTGAAACTGATCCAAGACCCATGCCAGACATACTCGCAACACATCCATCTACACACAAACGACGTTGTAAAACATACTTCAAACCATGCACAATTAAACTTCAACCAGAATACCAACATTTAGCAAAACAATTCTCACCCGCATTAAAAATAATGCACCCAAACCACCAAGAAACAACTACAAACTATCCACACCTCTCTCGATACATCTCCCAAAACCTAGACCACCCGCCACCTCAAATACTACACGCACTCATTACAACAATTAGCCCAACATTAGAAACATGCGACCATATGCTAATTCAAATACCAGACCCTGACTGGACGACAACACTTTTACAAAGAATGTCTCTATTGCAAAACCCACCTGAAAGACACATCTTAACATCACACCCATATATACAATTTATAAACACAAATGAAAATATAATCAACCCGCAGAATACCATTCACAAAGAAATATACAAATTCATCAAGCAACACAACGAACCATTAAACCTTCAAACAATGATCAACAAATTCCCTTTCCTACCAGTAGAACTACTCAAAGAAACAATAAAATGCAACAAATCATTACACGAATACTCTCACCCCCCTCCACTACCCAATATACCTTTCCATCAAAACCAAGAAATACAAACAATAAACCACAATACATACATCATTACTTGGAATGCCTCATCTTTAAACACAGCACTCCCAAGCCTTCAAAACCTACTTTCTAACACACCAAATAAACCAGCAATAATCACAATACAAGAAACTAAAATAACTGCAACAAAATCCACCAAATATACACAAAACCTATTCCCTAAACACAAACTAATATTTAATAACACACGCCCTAACAAGATGTATTCAACAAAGAAGGCCATACACCCCTGCAAGAGGGGACTCCTCACACTCGTAAATAAAAAATACCGTACCCTGGTAACATTACTAAAATCCCTACCACAACAGAAATATCACCATACTTACAAATAATAAAAATCAATAACAAACCCCTACAACCATGGTTAATTATACATATGTACATGCCCTCACACATAGAAGACACCCATTGTATACCAATAATTCAACAAAATATAACACAACAAATTACGACACATCCAAACCACACACATATATATATATACACACACACACACACACACACACACACACAGATATATATATATATATATATATATATATATATATATATATATATATATATATATATATATATATATATATATATATATATATATATATGTGGGGACTTTAACAGAGACATAACCCTTATAGGACGACAAAACAAACTCAATACAACCCCACTCTGGGCAGAAGACATAGAATGACGTACATTCACAAACAACCTCCAACTAACATACATCCCAACAAACAGTCCATTCACCAGATAAGGCGGTCAAAACTATAACCAAACCAGTTTAATTGATGGATACTACATCAAAACACCAAATAATACTTCATACACATCAACCACCGACAATGACCATAACTTAAACTCAGACCACTCGCCAGTCACACTGCATATACCACCAAATACACTAGTAGCACGGCCCACATCAATAACAACAAACAAACCACCAAGAATTTTAAACCCCATCCCACAAGAGAATATTGAAAAATTCAAAACAATTTTTTTTGATGTAAACGCATTTCAAATAAATGATCTCACCACAATACTAATGAATGACCAACTAACAGACAACCAATGGCAAACATCATGTACAAAATTAGATCATATGATACAAAAAATATCAGACAAAATCCAAGAAACCTATAGTGCACCACCTCTTCCATCATTAACAAATCGCACCTCTCTACAAGGAGGCTTCCTATCAAGAAAACTCCAAAAAAAATGGAAAAATCACCTATCTACTTACCACCTAATCAGAAAAACAATTTACATAACAAAAAACATACCAAACTGGCAAACACACCCAATAATAGAAGACTTAAAGTATCAAATTAAACACTCTGATTCTATATCAAATTTCAACTGGAAGAGCCTTGGTGAAGAGGTCGGCCAACTGATCAAAAGTCGGAATGTATTGAATGTCAATATCGCTAACGCGCTGGTGTTTTCGAAGGAAATGATACACAATATCAATGTGTTTCGTTCTACGATGGAACTCCAGATTGTGGACTAGGCGGATAGTGGTCTAATTATCAAAGGAAAGGCGGGTGGCATGAGGTTGGCCAAACCGTAAGTTCGAAAGCAGACGTCGGTGCCAAATGATATCTTTGATCGTGGAGCCAGCTGCGATGTACTCAGATTCGGTGGTAGACGTAGCCACACAATTTTGCTTCCGACTACACCATGCAACTGGAGCTCCAGTAAGTAAAAGGATCGTGCCGGTACGGGATTTCCGATCTGTAATATCGCCAGCATAATTGGCATCCCCGTAGCCTTTGAGTAAAAGAGGACCATCGTGATTCCCAAAACAAAGAGCCAAATTGAGGGTACCTGCAAGGTAGCGAAAAATGCGAGTAACAACCTGGTAGTGTAATCGCTGTGGGTTTGTTGAGAATTGAGTCACCGTACTGACGGCATAGCTGATGTCGAGATGACTGAGAGTTTGAACAAAAAGTAGGCAACCAACAGCAGCAAAGTAGAGAAATGGTGGCTGGAAAGGCTCACTATTGTAGTCAAGCTTGACGTTTGGGTCGGCCGGAGTGCTGAGAAGAGTACAATTGGTGAATCCAAAACGTGCTAAAATGCGGCGAAGGTAGATGGCTTGATAAATGAAAATTCTTCCTTCAATCGGTAGCCGGTAGATGTGAAGTCCAACGTAGAGGTCAGCACACGAACGAGTGATAGCAAAATGCTCCTCCATGTATTGCACAAGCTCCTCTAAACGGGTTGGTGATGAGCAACAAACAAGACCGTCATCAACAAAAAGTGTAACAATAAGCTTGGGCTCCGCTTGCGATATGTACGTACGCATGGATCAGCTTCTGTGGGGGTAAGATCAAATTTGATGAGGAAGTCATCAAGGGTCTTGTTCTAAATATGGCCAGATTGCTTAAGGCCATATAAGCTCTTGAGTAAAAGGCAAACGAGCTGGGAGTCGGTGGAGCTGGTGACTTCAAAACCTTGAGGTTGCACCATGTAGATAACTGTGTCAAGGATGCCATGGAGAAATGCAGTTTGAATATCAAACTGGACAATTTCCATTTTCTGTTGAGATGCAATAGCAAGAACAGTCCTAATGGATTCATAATTTACGACGGGACTGAAAGTCTGGTCGTAATCTACACCGTGCTGTTGTGTGAAACCCTTGGTAACAAGGCGTGCTTTAAACTTTGCCACGGATCTATCAGAGTGTGTTTTAACTCGGTAAACCCATTTGCACTTCACAGGTTTACAATCATGGGGCAGAGGCATAAGACGCCAAGTGCTATTTTTGAGTAAAGAATCATACTCGGCTTTCATTGCTGCACACCATTCGGAGGACTCATAGCTGGCAATGGCCTTTGCGTACGTATCAGGGTCGTCATGAATGTGTGTACTGGCCACTAGGCCCACAAAAGCAGGAGGCACGATGTAGTCCCACAGGTGGGAAGGCGCACTGTGAACGCGCGTGGGCCGAGGCGAGTGAGCTCGAGGTGCTGGCAAGATGCGTGGTGGAGCATCAGCAGATTCCAGGGCGTCGTGGCAGTCAGACGTGGTATCTAGCACAATGACAGGCAAACCAGCAAAGGTCGTGATGTGTAGTGGAGTCAATTGGGAGTCTCCAGTTGTACTAGCTGTTGCATTGGGCGCCGCGACATCTTGGAAAGAAAATAATCCCGAAAAGACTTCGGGCGTGGCTTGACCAGGAATAGACAGCTCGTCAAAAATAACGTCACTCTTCACGAGCATTTTCTGTCGCTTGGCGTCCCAAAGTCGATATGCCTTGGTGTCAGTACAGTAGCCAACAAAAATAGTTTTGATGCTCTTGGGGTCTAGCTTTTATCTGTTCACCTTTGGGATGTGAGCATACGCGATACAGCCAAAAATGCGTAGATGAGAAACTGTAGGGACGTGGCCCGTCCAAAGCTCATAAGGAGTTTTGTGTGATCTTGTTTGAGATGCTGTGCGGTTGAGGAGATAAGCAACAGTTTGGGTCGCTTCTCCCCAGATGATGAGGTTGAGTTGCTTAGTATGGAGTATGATTTGTACACATTCAACCAATGTGCGATTCTTGCGCTCCGCGCACATGTTCTGCTCTGGAGTGTATGGATTTGTCAGCTCGTGGCAAATACTTGAGTCAGTGAGGAACTTTACAAACTCTCTGCCCAAAAACTCGCCGCCTCTGTCACTTCTAATCTTTTGAATGCGATTTCCGGTTTGCTAAGGTACAAGCTTACAGAGTGTCTTGAAACGGTCCAAAACGTTTGACTTGTGTTCGATACAGTAGACGAACCGGTAGTCGGAGAAGTCGTACTTAAAGAGAACAAAGTAGCGGGCTTGGCCTAGCGAGTCTTGACTCATAGGACTGCATACATCCGTGTGAAAGAAAAGGCCGGGTTTCTCAGCTCTTGGTGATGATCGTATTTTGGGAAAAGGTTGTCTAGCACTTTTTCCAATAGCGCATCCCTCACATGGAGTATCTGGCATTGTATGTTGCAGTAATGTCATGCCTTGGACAATATTGTGTGTATGCATGTGCACAAGCATCGCATGGTTTACATGGCCAAAAAGCTGACGCCAGAGAGTAAGATGTCGTGCAAGTGTATCACCATGTCTTGAGGCGGGTCTTCTTGTGTTAGTGTCATGTGTTGTGGCGACATGCGCAGCAGTGTTGAGCGATTGACGATGAGCGCCAGCTTGTAGAGCTTATTGACGCGGGTACCCATCAATACCACCTTGCCTCGTCCTTCGTTGCTCGTGAGAAAACAAGTGCGTCGTGTGTAAGTTGTGATGAACCCTTTGTTAGTTGTTTGTCCCACCGAGAAAAGATTCTTGCGCAGTTTAGGGACGTAAAGCACGCGATGGATATTTCGTGGTTTGCAGGAACCGTTAAGTTTGCATTGAATCTGGATGCATCCCACTCCGCGTACCTTGAGGCACCGATTGTTCGTAATCCTGACAGGCCATCGTCCTTGTGGCACAGGTCTAAAAGAAGCAAACCATTCCAAACGATCAGTCATATGATCCGTAGCTCCTTCGTCCATGTACCAAGCATCGTCGTCTGAACATTTGTCTACGTGAACCATGAAAGCTGAGCTCTCGCCCTCATCAAAGTCCTCGGTGATAACTACGTGCGCTTCACTCTTCCTGGTTTCAACATACTTGCTGTTTGTCTTCTCGTTGGGCTTGTCAGAGTCACCATCCTTTTTGCCATCGGGGCACTCACGTTTCCAGTGTCCATGCTTCCCACAACATCGACACTTGGTTTTCTTTTTGAGCTCGGTAATCTTGGCTGCATGCTTTCGCTTCTCTTCTGCTGAAAGAAGTCTTCGGCCAGAACTGGATCCTTGGCTGCGGCTAGAGAAAAAGGCTTTTTCTTCTTCATTTTCCATGAACTCCTGGACTTTATTTCGACTTTACTCCTTGAGCAGTCGTAGCGTCAGAGACTCAATGGTTTGCTCGACGCGTGGGACAATGTCCCAGGCCGAATGCAGGTGGCGAAACCGCGGCGGTAACGTACTTAGGATCTTGCAAATCACGGCCTGATCTGATACAGTCTCTCCCAAGTTGTTTAAGAGGTTCTTAGTGGCGTTTTGCTCGTATATTGTGCACAAACGACGCCACATTTGGTTAGCAGTGCGACAGTTCATGAGTCTATGTATAAGTTTGCTATCGATGGCAGAAATCAAGAAAGACTGGCAAGCGGCATCTTTGTCGAACCAGTCTTCTTCCTGAGCAAAAGACTCTCTCGGAGTGGTTCCATCAACAATGCCTAGCATCTTGCGGGCACATAATAAAATGCACATTTGGAATTTCCAAACAGGGAAATTGTCTCCTAAGAGCTTCTCGATATGTGTGAGGTTTCCTAGATCATGTCTCGAAGATTGCGTGATAGGTGGCAGGGTCCGACTGCAAATGGACCCATCAAAAATATCCTCTTCTTGTACTGGAATAGGTCGTGTGTGAGGAGGTCTCTCAGAGATCTCTTCGCCCATTTTGGAAGAAACAAAAAGTACAAGTGAGGATCTGAGAAAATAAGTAAATAAAACTCTTAGTTTTTATTACACTTTTTAATCTAGTTTAGTACAGAAAAGATGAAGAAAAAACAAAGGTAATTAGATACCAGCTAATAGAATCTTAGCACCCTAGGTCAATCTCAGCTCCCGAGGTCGGTACTGCGGTGACCGGCTATAGAATATTGGAGCGAATACTATAGAAAAACCATAGTATCTATTTAAACACCTTTTACATGTTTAATCTACAAAATAAAAATAAAAAACGAGCTAAGACCTTCTCAATCAATTTCTGTGACCAGACTACAGAAGCATTGTATCTTGCATTTAAATGATACAGTGTAGGCGTGGGCCCATAACCTATAGGAAATATAAAAGAGAGACAATAGATTCAGATGCTTGTACATACAGTGTTTCACTACAAAGAGACTCGTATATAGATTGAATGATCATTGAGAGTACAAGGAGGAACTTCAAGCATCATCTGCTTAAGAGAGTTGTCTGTAACAGTCAAGCATGGATTTGTAACAGACTAATCATCGCCTCTTAACAAACTGATTCTATATCAAAAGTACTCAAGCAATATTTTTCAGATCTTTTAAGTGCCCAACGTCCAGCTGGACTTAGGCCATGTCATCATACTTCTAAATGGAGCTTCAAGAGGTTCAAAGCATAAATCTTGCCGCTTGTTGCCAGAGGTTAAAAAAAAATTAAAAAATGGTAGTCCAACCACTCCACATTATAACCAACCAGCTTTACAAAATCCTCCAAAAATGCAAAAAAGACTTTAAACCTTCACTTCCGCGCATAAGGAGTCAGCCATGTCTTCCACCCTACTAGCATCTCCACGGACGCACCTCTTAATAGCGGCATCAGCCCCCATTCTTGCTGCAACTGTGATCGGAACTCAAGAAGCTCTAGCATAGAGAACGCACTCAATGGCCCCATGCGCATCTTCTCGCTCAACTTCGGGTCCACCACTCATCACTTCGACAACAACTCCATGTTAGCAAGGTATTTGCGACGCGAATACCTCGCCTCTTTCCTCCTTATTGTCAGCCGCTTCCATGCAGCCAAAGCAGTCTCGAAGTCGGAAAACACGAGGCGTAGCGCATGGTCTCCGCAGTCTCATTAAATGTCCCCCTCCTCCACAATTTGTATACGGCTGCAAGGCGGGGAAGAAGCTCCATTATCTGCGCCCCATCTCCTAATGCAAAGCGCCAATCATTGGCAAGATCGCGCAACACCACGGGGAAGTACACCTGCAAAAACAGGTTCACCTAGTCTACCATATTGATTCATAAGAGGACAAAGGGAGCGAAAGAAGAATGCAAAAGGAGAGAAAAAAGAGTACAAGATGAGCAAAAGAGTACAAGATGAGCAAAAGAGGAGCACAAAGGAACCCCATGAGAATGAGTAGTTTCTAATATAATGGCAAGACATTAATCTTGATTGATATTCATTATTTGAAATAACACTTTTCAACTCGGTTGGGCCCTTCTCTCTAAGAAAAATACCAGTGTATGTGAGTATTTTATTTTATTTCATTAATTACACAAAAGAATGTTATATCACCTACATCTATTAAATCCAAAAAGAATTGAGATGTGATTGTCTTATGACAACTTGTCTCTGGCTTGTAATAATTTGTCATGCCCATGTCTCATGACATATAATTGTCACCAACACATTGATGTAGGTTGTATTTACTTTAGACAATGACTTGAATTGACACTGTCAAGTCACACTAGTTGTTGCAAAATTCACGTTATAAAAATCTTCCTTTCCAAAAAAAATCTACCTTGATAGTTGACAAATTTTTATAGTGTATATTACTTGGGGAAGTCACTTAGTGTAAATTTTGGGTACATATGAGCGAACAAAAGATATTTAATGGGGGGCTATGAAATAATTGGAATATTCTACTATTTATAGTATATTTAGGATATATTTTCATATATATTCTGGGAATATTCCTAAAATATTCCCAAATTGGTTTTAAATTCCCTATATTACTTCTATAAATTTATAATTTTTATCTCAAATGAGTAAAAGACATCATATATTTGTTCTCTCATAGTTATCTAAATTCTTGACAGTGACTTCCCCGGGGGTATATTACAATGTTGTATTTACAAATAACATAAAGAGTCTCCTTTCATAAAATAATTAAATGTACAATTTTATTCAAGCATAGTTCATTCAATCCACCATAGTGATTCACAAGAGCGCGAATGAACCCCTGAGAATGTGTAGAATTTCCATTAGAACAAGAAGACATCAATCTCAATTGCTATTCATTCTTTGAAATAATAGTTCTCAATCCGGTTGGGCCATTCTCTCTAAGTGAAATACTAGTGTATGTGAGTATTTTATTTTATTCCATAAATTACATAAAAGAATGTTTTATCTCCTTCATCTGTCAAATCTAAAAGGAAGTGAGATGTAATAGCTGTATGACAACTGCTCTGTGTTAAACTTGAAAAGAATTGAGATGTAATAGCCGTATGACAACTGCTCTCTGTCGAATCTAAAAAGAATTGAGATGTGATCTAAAAAGAATTGAGGTGTGATCTAAAAAGAATTGAGATGTGATAGCCATATGACAATTGCTCTCTGTCAAATCCAAAAAGACTTGAGGTGTGATAGCCGTATGACAACTGTGCTCTTTGTCAAGTCTAAAAAGAATTGAGATGTGATAGCCGTATGGCAACTACTATTTGTCTTGTAATAAATTTTCATGCCCATGACTCATGATATATAATTGTCACCAACACATGGATGTAGGTTATATTTAATTTAGACATTGTCTTGAATTGACAGAGTCAAATCACACCAGTTGTTGGACAATCCACGTTATGAAGATCTTCTTTTGCAAAAAATCTACCTTCACAATTGGCATTTTTTTTTCGTGTATATTAAATTTTTGTATTATATTAAATTTTAAAAAATAAATTTAAATAACTTTATGTGATCACTTTATTGTCCTCGTGCTTATAATTCACTTGTAGTTCTATTTTGAAATGTTACTTTCAAAACAATTTGATGAAAAATCCATTTCTATAAAGAATATTTTTTCACATATGTCATATATAAGTCACTAACTCCACATGCCATAACCTTTATAAATGGTCACCTTCATTTCACGTTTTTTTTTTAAATGTCTTTATTTAACATGGAGATTAGAGGAACTACCAATGAAGCTATGTCATGTCAGCCTTTTGATATCAATTTTTGGTTTTAGAGAAGGGTGAGCTCTCACAATCACTCAAGAATATTATAAAAGAATAATTACATTCAATTGCAAAAGTGCATACATCAATAATCTCCATTGTCAAGAATAAGTACCCATGGAAGACTCAAGACATCAAACGGTGAATGCCTAATTGCATTTTTAAATATGAGAAATGAAAAAGAAAATCTAGTATTATGTAGTAGAGAGTGGATTTTCCCACAAGATAAAAGGTATCAATTGTTATCCATTTAAAAAAATTGCCTTCATGTACTAATAATGTATGTTTATGTTTTAGAATATATTCCATGGCCACAATTCCACCCTCATGTACCAATAGTGTATAGTTTGTGTTCTAGACTATACACCACCGTTATATGACGACGGAGTTGAGGGATCCGTTTGGTAGTATATATGTTCACCTTATTCATAATACGTTCATCCTTATCCCGTGCAAAGAATTGGCCTTGATCCTCATAATCGTTGCACCTTGTCAAGGAATCAAGGGAATCGTTACAATCATCAACTTAAAAATGGACTCATTATATAACTTATTTTTCAAAATTTTATAGTCTTTTCCACTTTCCACGTCACATATACTATCTAGGATGTTGATTCCTCCAGAGAGAAGGGTGTGACTCTTAACCTACTAAAGAATGTTATGTTTAGGATCCATTTCAGTAAATAGGAATCTGACTGTCCTATGTCTCTGTTTGCACTTTAGTTGAGATGTACCGTACCCAACCGTAAAGGGTCAACAAAAAAATAATTCTAAAAAGCGAAACCCAAATCTTTACGAAATCATGTTTCAAATAATTCTATTTTTTTAGAGATGAACAAGAAAATCTTTAAAAAAATCCACTGAGAACATTTGGACAAAAGAACAAATTATTTGCCAAGAGCTCCCAACCCTGATGGCCGGGTACAGTATACAGAAACCCGCCAACAGTTGCGAAAGAGACAGGCTTCTTAAAGCCTGGCAAATTTGAGAGCTTTCTCTGTGCTCCGCGAGTTTACACGAAACAGGAGAGTCATCAAAGCATCATTCGAAGTAAAGTGGCCTACGGTTTGTTTCTAAAAAATTAAAAAATTAAAAAACTTGAAGAAGGAAAACAGAAAACATCTGTAGTAGTATATGATGCAGAGATGGACATCATGTGCTCATCACTGGTTATGATGGAGCAAGGTTGTAAGAGAGCCAGGGATGCACATAGAAATTTAAGGAAATCCAATGAATGTTTGCACAACACTCGTGGGGCAGTCAGATGTTTGGTGCACATGGGAATATCAAAACACCGTCAAGTCCCAAATGTACCAGAGGTGTACATTTGTGTTCTAAAATGTACACTTTGAGTACATGAGGGTGGAATCAATTGGGTTTTGGGTGGTAATGGGCATCATGTCTACCTTACTAAGCCTTGCACTTTCATCAAGCTTGCCATAGAACAATGGTTAGCCCCTAAACGTACCGACCCTTTGATATTAGCATGGCTCAGATGTACATGAGAGGACCATTGCAAGCATAAAATCTACTCAACAAATTTGACATACTTGCACTTGGAGGCCTCTCTGATATTATCAACATCTCTCCATCACAAGAGATTTATTGTAATTAGTAGAGAATTTAATAGGCTTGTAAAGGTGACTTGAATGAAAGTCATCAGAGATTGAATGAGAAAGTTACAAAGCTTTGAATTTGTTTGTGGTACAGTTGTTGGACGTTGGGACGTTCAAAGTTAAGCTATCCTATCCTATGCTTGATAAAATATAAATTAGTTATGAATTTTCAAAGTGGTTTGCTATTTTTAGCCTACTGTTTGTGCCACTAGTAATTATCTCCCATAAACACCTAAGAAAAGTAAGGGGTCTTAACCAATAGCTAGTGAGATGTTGGTGATGGAGCAAATAGGAGCGGAAATGGGGGGTTGGAGTAGATGGCATGTTTTTGGGTCAATGGCGGGTACATAAACATTGAATTAGGAATTTCTGCTCTTGGAGGTATGACAATGCACTTGTCGCCCGTTGAATAGAAATGGACCTCTTTTGAAGTTGCAGGAGGGTATAATTTTAGTACTCGTAGATTTTACGGGCCAAGAATTGACGAAGTGCTAAAGTGGGAATATTAAAGGTTTCAACTTACTCCAATCATGCAAATTTGGTCACACATGCATTAAATGTTTGCACTGGTATTTCATTTTATTACAAAACATTGTATTAAGGGGGTAGTGAAAAATGGATAAAGTTATCTGCATTTTCTACCAAAACGTCAAGTCGTTCAAAGCACCCGTGCACAATCAACCGAGTAATACACGTTGCGCTATACTATATGGCTATTGCTATTATGTAATGCAGCTCATAGTACCCTGTGTCTCATACGATGTACAAAACCTATTAATATGCATTTAAGTCATTATGCAAACGATCATTGTTCATTTCTTCCAATTAAAGTGCAATATACTCCATCAAATGCGATTTTACCTCTGTTTGATCTTTGCCTCTGTCAGCTCGCCGTGCACTCGTACATTATTCTCTTGTACAAGCCCACCCCTTGTTCTTACCAGCACGTTTTCTCTCATGAGAATATAGCCGCGTCTTTGACAACCCATCCATGTCCCTCACCAAATGGCTCCCACAATGCTTCCATGCAATTTGTATACCTTGCTCTACTAGATCCCCGCTCGTCTTGCATTTCCCGTCCTCTCATGGGTGAATACCACACAACTTTCATCTTCACAGTCCATTTGCTTTGTCCAAACTCCAACACCTTCCCCACATAGAACAATAAATTCAATATATGTGGCATTGACATTGTAGTCCCAAAATTCATGGAATGCAAATGGCATTCCCTCATTACTTAAAAAAAAAGGATCCAAATGCATAATCTTTGGGTCCAGTTTTCAAAAGCATGTTACTCTACACTGCGGTATTATATTTGTACATTCTAATACTATATTTATTTCCTTCATGATAAATCAAAAAACTAAAAATGTAGGATACCAAAATAAATTAGAGTATAAACAAATGTTTGAAGAAAAGGAAGAAAAAAATTAGAAGAGAAGAGAAGAGAGAAATTTAAATTTAGATTAATTATTCGGTTAAAATTGAAATTTCAAAAAAGACCTAGGAGAAACAAATTATTTTACTTAAAAACAAAAAATACCAAGAAAATAAATAGGAAAAAAAAACGACAAAACAATAAAAAAATAAAAATAAACCTCCCCCCCAAAAAAAATAAAAAATAAAAAATAAAAACACTACAAAAAATAAAAACTAAAAAGGACCAAAGAAAAAAAAAATTAAAAAAATTAAAAAATTAAAAAATAAAAATTAAAAAAATAAAAATTAAATTAAAATTAAATAAAAAATACAATAAAACAAACGCAAGCCCGGCCTTGGCTGGCCAAGCCTTGGCTGGTTGGCCAAGGGCTTTGGCTGGCCCTTGCATAACCCGGGGAACTCCTTGACTTAGATTTGTTGAATGCAATTTTCAAGCCCAAATTTGAGCCTCTATAGCTTCGAAGCCTCCTATATTTAATGTTCAGTGCTATGAATTCAAAGCATGAGCTACTAAATTTTATTTAATTTCCAGAAAATTCTATTCAATGTGGATTATTTAAGTTTCACTTTTTAACATAAATTGTGAGACAATTGTACATGTCTCAATATTTAAGTTTCAGTACTAGTGGTGTGACATGTACATGGAGTGATTACTGGTACAAAATCTACAACGCTATCGTTTACATAGGCCTTGGCAGATCATCGTGTGACGCTTGGAGTTGATGGAGTATACCATGACCTCGAGGGAGTGAAGTATCTTCATTTGGAAGAAGAGAGTAACTACACATTTAAGCAGGTTGCCTCCATTTTAGAGGGTGACTTAAACGTGGGTAGCATTCCCACTCTGGTAGCAAAAGCGATGGTCATGAGAGCGTTGGATTATGTTGATCCCGGGACCTCTTCAGAGATTAGAAAACTACTCGAGGAGCAACAGTTCGAGAGGGAGACATGAGAGGAAGTAGAAACTCAATCCTTTGAGGTGATTTGTGAGACTCAGGAGGTGAAGCAGTAGTACAAATAGCGAAAGTAGTCAAGGGAGAACCCTTTAATGTAGTAGGATAGTGCAAATATTAGTTACTTTGTAGTGTGTGCCATCATTTTTATATGAAATGAAACGTTTTGTTTTGATTTTCTATCAAATAGTAATAAACCAATATTACACATTATGTTCACTTTTCTTTTAATACATGGAAAATTTGATATGAATGAATATGTTGTCATTTAAAAAATGAGAATATATGAAATTTCAAGGGGGTAAAATTTCAAAAAAGTGCAAACTTTGCACCATCGTGGACATTGAACAATGCACTTGGCCAAGCGCAAAAATTGCTAATACGGTGTTCATAACAGGTTACCTTATATGGGTTTCACTAAATATATTTACAAATACTAAATGTGCACACCAAGTTTGCACTTAAAAAATATATTTAACTCCTTTTTTTGTGCAAAATTACATGAAGAGGAGGTTGATGATTGCCAATTCCCTTCAATGCATAGCATAAGGTAAACCATCCTTCTGTGCCACTTTGTACTCAATATATATATATATATATATATATATATATATATATATATATATATATATATATATATATATATATATATCATGTACTATACTACACTAAATAGTATATTTAGTGTGAGGCACAGTAATTGCGAACATCACTCTAAATATCAAAAAACCTACTTTTGTAAGAACACTAAATGTGAATTCTCACACTATTTATGAAGAATAGTAAGTTTTTGACATTGTGATCTTTTGAGATATGGATATTTAGTGTGAGTAAGGAATGAAACTTGAGAGGAAAGTTTAGATGGGGAAACTGAAATTTTAGAAATGGAATGAATGAAATTGGATGATAACTGAAATCATAGAAAGTAAAGCAAGGAACAAGTATTTCAAAATGGAGCAAATTTTTTTGAAAGAAGGAATAACAAAATGGAGGAAAATTGTAAATGAGAATGGAAAACAATGTAGAATAAATGCAAATGATTTTGAGAGATATTGAGAATGCAAATGAAAGATAATAGGACATAGAGAATGAGGAAACAAAATGAAATATATAAGAAAGTGAACATTGAATAACAAAATGAGATTGCTACAATCTGCTCTTGAAAATTAGATTGCTACAATGTGCCCTAGAAAATACGGTTCATGCTTTGCTACAAGAAGTTGAAGATGTGGAAATAATTGGTTTACATTCCAAATTCCATCAACTCCAAGTGACATTCCTGAACGGATCATGGCCTTTCTTGCATATGACATATTGTTAGGATCAAGCTCCCTGTTAACATCGTCCACGCTATCTGATGCCAATTGTAAAAAAAATTGCTTACCGGGATTTGTAAGCTTACCAGACCATTGACCATCAGCCCGAGCTTGATTCTACCAAGCATTTGTAGCAATGAGCTCGGTTTTTTTGGCCTCCCATCGTTTGATCCAAGCATCCTTGATTTTCGAAATAATGAAGGTGTCTGCTGGTTGACAGAGATGGGTAGAACAAGGCGGAAGGTACTTCAAAAGTGCTCGTTTAGCTGTGAGAATAGCTGTCAATGCCGGAGTTGTGTTGTGGCTGCTACAATTGTCAACCCAGATGCATTTTTGTCGTCCATGTATATCAGGCTGAAAAGACCTAGGGTCGGCAAAAAATGCTGGAAAGAGGGATTGGTCCATCCAGCCTTTCGGACTTGTCCTGTAGCAAACACCTGGGACATTGTCTTCGAGACCGCGGATGGGGTAATTACCTCCCGGATTTGTGAATATGAGCATGGGTGTCTCGATCATAGATCGGCGCCCTCCTGAAATTCGAACGACCATGGTCATGGAATTTTCTCCAGAAACAACTACAGCGTACTTGACTGTCGTATCTCCTCTGAATCCCAAAGTTTGGCCATTGTCCATATTAACCACAAAATGTGTTTCGTCAACATTTTCCATCAAGTTCTCGTCAAACAGTCCATCTCGAAATCCTCTATGCAGCACACCCAAATAGTGTGTTGTTTGTCTCTCAATCTGAAGTTCCTTTTCGGGACTACAAATTAACCGACCACGTTGGGTAAGTAGGACTAAACTATAAGTATGCATGAATTGTTGCGCCCAACTAGGGGTAATTCTGTTTGAGAGAAGTACATTGTCTTTCGGGTCTCTAGAGTGGATAGTGTAGGGTGAGGTAGGATCAAAGAGAATTGTTTATGCTAACTCAGTCAATAATCTAGCGGAAAATTTGACACCGGCTTTTTGTAAATGTTCGAAAGCAAGAAGAAGTTGAGGGTAAACCCACTGTACCCACGCGGACCGTTTGGGGCCACGTCCGGAAACCGCCTTTGTTCGTAGCACTTTGTTCGGGTGCATACATATTGGAATGACTCAACGGGCTCCTTTCCTTCTGGACAGAATTGAGCTCGCATATTCCACCAACGGCCAACACGTATAAGGTTTGCATGGCGCGTCGCTTGAAAATGATTTGGAAATGCGGCAACAATGCGCATGTAAAGGCCTGGAAATCCATGGAGTGAGTCGTCTAGCACCATCCAAGTGATTACGGTTTTGCGACTTGAGAGAGTGGACACTTGCTGCAGTGGTCGAGAAGGGCGTCCTTGGTTCTCCATCTACAAGAAATCGGACGGAATTATTTGTTTCGACGGAAAACTGAAATTACATCTACTCGGTCTACTAGACTTTTGGATGACGGACAGATGCCATCCATCCAGGCGCGCGGATACATATCCCATAACCTTCGGTGAAAGGTAGACTGGATCAGTGTACATGCCCCCCCCCCCCCCCCCCCCCCCGAATTCTGAAATGAGGCGCAGGGACAGAAATCGAGAATCACAGCAACAAAAATCAACCCAATCGGAGTGGAAATCGACAGCAACACATTCCTAGTGAGTCAAGGGACTCAAGTGCGCTGCGGAATTCTCCGAGGTCACGTTACAAGGGACTCAAGTCCGATCCACACATCGGAGAATCCGAGAGCAATTCGACAATTCAACAATTCAACGCATTTCACAACAATTCAACACCAACGAGACAAGCACCTGTTTCGACAGCCGAAGAAGCAGCGACGGGCGAACAGCTCCAAGCGACGGGCGGACAGCTCCAAGCGACGGGCAAAACAAATGTGAATAGGAATGTGTACAAAGCTAGAAGAAGCTGATAAGTGCAATTGGCGGCTAGGTCGAAAGATCTGAAGAGAGGTGGCGACGCATGCAGCCACCAACACTAATTGCCCACAAATTGATAATTAGTGTTCAACAAGTAGTAGGGGTAAGCACATTATTCATCACCTCACACTAAATATACTATTTAGTGTAATCCAAATTCTATGAAATCTAGCTTGCATTCAAAATGTTGCTCAAATACATTTACATAAATATTTTCAATTGAAAAATAATAAATTTGGCATTGTGATGGCTTGTTAAAAATTGCTAAAAACTCAAAATGAACTTCAAAGTGAGAAAAATTAAAATTAAAAATTAAAAATTAAAAATTAAATTTACTGCAAAAATTTCAAAATTTGATATAACTTTAGAACTAATATGTTGATTTTGTAGGAGGTGTATTAGACCTCTCCCTCTCTTCATGTTCTGCCTTTAATTCATCAAAGGTTTTTTTTGTATGTCCTTGATATCTAATATCACTATCATCTTCAGAGAACCTTTTCTTTCCTGCATTGGTATTTAATTTCACCCTTAATAGTTGTTTACATATTTATCCATTTTTCACTACATAAAAATGAGACTAAATAAAGACTATTAGCCTTCCAAATTGGAGTTTTTATTTTTACTTGTGTATTTAAAAGTTAATCCTTTAGTATCTAAATGGACAAAAGTCTTTTATATCTATAAGAATTGAAATGAATCATTTAATAAAAAAATTGGAAGGTTGTAAAATATACCATTGAATAGTACGATATGTTTAAGAGGTTAATATTATCAGATATATCCTTCTAAAAGTGCATTTTTTAATTTTTAATTTATGCACTATGGGATTAATTCTTTAAGGACCATAAAGCTATATTTGGCCTCATGCTTTTCAAAGAATTTAGAGGAGCTCATATAGTTAGTTATTTTAAAAATTGCAATTTTTAACCAAAACATGTAATGGGGTGAAATAAAAAAATCATCGATCAATCAAAATGATAATTTAAAACCATGGATTTTTGGTGTTTAGGGCATTACCAACCATGTCTGTATTTGCCCTTGAAAACAAGGTTCTGATCTATGTATAGAGTTTATTTCCATAGAAACATGTATGGATTAATTTTATTTTATTTTTTAAAAACTAAACCATTTTCAAGTTTCTGTAACTGTTTTTGAAAAAAACATTCCTATTCACAAATGACATCTTATTTTCAGATACAAATATGGATGGTTAGGGATTACCAACCATGTCTATCTATATTTGAAAATGAGATGTCAATTCCAATATAGAAATAATTCTTTAGTAACAAATAGTTTTCAATAGCAATACTAAAATTTGATAGTAGCCCTATTAATTTTTTATTTTTTAAATGACTTCTATATTTGTTTCTGAAAAATTATTGCAAAACAATTTCTATACAGGGACTAGCACCTTGTTTTCAGATACAGATAAAGACATGGCTGGTAATACATGGAAGGGTTAAAAAGTAACAAGCGTTAATCCTTGAAGGATTGAATTGGGGTTCATGTTTTTTCAACAATTTTGAGTAAGTTCTATGTAGTCTTCATGTTATTCAAATTTATTTGTTTTTTTTATCAATACACACAATATTCTTCATTGATTTTAGTGATAAAAAAATTGGGTTCCCTATAAACTTTATTTTTCACAACATGATTGATTGAATTTGTCATTTTAAAACCATGAAACCTTGGTCGTTTAGGGGTTAAAAAGGTTTTTACTTGGTGGAGCTTCCTTGAGCTTGGCTTCTTGCAGCTCCTTCAAATAAGTCATCTTCTTGTCCAATTGTTGTTCCACCACCCCATAGCCACGAATCAAGCTTTGAAACCCTAAACCCCAAACCCTAAAAAAAGAGGATGCACATCTCCAGAATCACACACGAAAACGAGGTTCGCCTTACTGTGAGCAACAGAATCAGTCTGTTTTCAACCCCGAGCATGGTGTCCATTTGTCTCGTGAAGCCCCTTTCCGCCTACAAGTGAAGGAAACTTGACTTGTTAATGCATATTGGATGTGGTGGAATCCAATTTTCAAATTCACCGAGGCAATTAAATTCCTAATGGTTTCGAATTTACGAGTCCTTCACTCCCAGTGTGGAGCTTGTCCACGAGCTTCTTGGTGCCTTCCACGAGGAGTATGAGCGGGTATGAGTTTTTGCGGCTTTTAGTGTCATCGGAGACTTGATGGATGGCATCTTCCGTATGGTCGACGAGCTTGTGCACTTCATTGATCAGTAAGGATTCTCTCCTCTGGTATGCCTGTAGATCGAGTTTAGGGTTTTGAGGTTTACGCGGACACAGTACAAGAAAAAGCAACAAGAAACATGAACACACAACTCGCCCTCTTCAAGAAACAACTCGAAGCAACAATGGAATGCATCAACATGACCGCCTCTGAATCTAGGGCACCAGCCATGGAAGGAAACGTGGACACGTCAAACTAGCTTTGACAAACATCACGACATTAACACCAAACCAACCATCTCAAGTATATCTATATACTATAGTAAAGAAAAAAACAAAATCTAAACTAATGACAATGTCATTTTTAGACTTGAGCTTCATTCTTGTAACCGTGACACTGTATAGCTTGTATACTGTAGTTCCCTTTCAAATTAACAAGCAATCTCTGAGTCAACCAGAGAGAGTTTGATGAGTGGCTTTTGACATATTGAATTTTGATGTACTTAACCCTTAACTGCCTAAGTGTCCATTTTTGGACGATGTACAGATTTCATCCATGTTTTCTCATCCGTCATGCACTTTTGGCAGTGTGGATATTTTACTATAGATTTTATGGGAAGTTAGCTTCATGCATGTGTGATCCAATTAGAACGGGATGATTTGTGAGTAATTTATGCCTCATTTCATGTTGTAGTGATTCACCCAAAATTTTGAAGATTTCAGTGTAACAATACTCATAAAAAAGTCAACTCATAAAATTAAGCAACCAAAAAATCTCCAAAAATCAATACACTTAGACTATTACATTTCAACGAATCACAACAAATTTCATCCACAAATTGTCAATATCTTAATCGTAATCAAATTGCAAAAGAATTTTGAATTTTGAGTTTCAAATTTTATACAAAAATATCGGTGATAGTAATCATAGATCTAACTGTATGGATAGAATCTAAAACTCATATGTACAAATTTTATTCATACATCAAGTTCAAAATACCCCTCTTAGTTGCATTTTATAATGCATCTTTACAAAACTGTCGAATTTGGAGAGGGCTCTAGGCATTTAGGGGTTAAACAAAAATGTCACTTGGCATGGCCAAAACTTGGCATCTATGGAACTCGTAGCAACTTACACAACTCCAATTTGATAAGTTGTTCATGAGATATTTTTGGTGAGAGTTCGTTAGATCGGGCCTATTGGACCTAGAATTTACGGCATTGGTTATGAATTTGAGAACTAATGAGATATGGGAATAGACACTGTGGTGCACATGGGTTAATCCTTTCACAACCGCCCCATCTGTGTCCCTCAATTAAACCCAACATTCAGCAAGCCATACAATCTACAAAAAAATAAAATTTTCAATGAATTTTTTTCGGTGATTCTTCATCATATTACTCAGCTTCCTTGAAATTTTCTAAATTCTTAAGACTTTTTGAATTTTCTATGAAAAATAGTGTGTATTGGACTTGTTTCGTTTTGGTCTTAAAAGGGTTAAATATGATGCAAAGATTAAATAAGATTCCAATTTGCATTGAATTGAGTCATTGACATGACATGATTCGACCTAAACTCAATTTTTGAGGCATGACCCACTCGATAATGTGCTCAACTTTGGAGGGCTATATTTATGAATACAATGAAGCTTTCATTGTATTCCAAACTGCTTTCACTTTCTAATATGGTACATAATCCAATTATGTAAATCACTCTCAATTTCCAGATTCAACCAAGTTTGTTGGAACCATCAAAATCAATCATTTGACTCAAAGATTGCTTGTTAAGCTCTTTGTTTTCAGATTTAAGTTTGACACTTTTTTTATTTATTTTAATTTTAGTAATTATGATAAAAACTCAAAAAATAATTTCCAAGAAATTTAAAAGATAATCTGATTTGTGAAAGGCAAATACAATACATTAACAGAGTGAAGCATACTTTACCTTTTTTGAGTAAGATAGATTATTTTAAAATACATGAGAGCCACGTCTATTGAATTTGTTAGTTTTTTTTAGGGTTTGGGGTTTATATATTATTACCTTGGGAATTTCTGCCGTATTGGTCAATTGTGAAAGACTGGTTTGGAGATCCTTCACCACGTTTTCTAGATAGACGGTTTGCTTCTGTTGAAACAAGTACTGAGTGTACATGCTTGTCATAGCGTCAACATCCATTACCATTTTGATTTTTCGGATTGCTCATAGCATCTTTATCTGCAATTCTTCGCTTATTTGTTCCTTCTTGCCAACAAACCATTGCTTAAGCAACTGCATGACATAAATCACTCATTACGAGAGTTTTAGTAATTGTTCTAAACAATAGAGTTATCCATAAAGTCAGCCCAAAGAGGAGATAAATTGAAAACTCAAGGTATTTTCTTGCAGATTTCCTCTTCACTCTCAAGGGCTGCTAAAATTAGTTCTATGTTGTGATTGAAAACATGCTAAAACATGACCAGTTGTGTCAAGGCGCATTAACCTCGTGGTCACCCCAATGCAACATAAAGCTTTCCCAAGGCTAGCCTACACTATTCATGAGTTCCCTTCATGTTCGCCCATCACAAAGCCCATGTTCTCCCACACCAAAAGGGAATCAAGTGAACTGTTAATGTCAAGCTTGCAACTGACACAAATAAATTTAGATGGCAAACAAAGCATAGAAATCAAGAAAGAAGGGTTGCCTTTACAGATAACTCTAATGTGCTACTAGTGTTTTAAGGAATTGTTTGCAGGAACTTTTAGACAACATTGTATGGAAAATCTTTGCCATGCTTTATGGTCATAGTGATTATACGAAGGATTCCCAAAATTATGGGAAAGATTCTCTTTATGACACTATCTAAAAGTTCCTTTTAATAGAGCGATCAAAAGCCTCACCTACTTCATCAAGCTCCATCTTTGCTGCCATTCGTGAATTCTTGGCATCAAATACAACCATCTTTAGTTGCATCATCTGATGATTCTTGATGTTGATGACATTCCCAGGCTTTCCAACTGCCATTTACAAACCAACCCAGTTGAGTAATAAAATGGAATGCACAACCATACCAGTTTCCAAAACTTTGTTAAAGGTGAGAAATCTTCGATAGTGACTAAATCAGTTCTAAAGCAGTTTTCTGTGTGTTAAATGAATGAAATGTTAACGTGCACTGAGAGGTCTGTGGTCCAAGGGACTGGCGGACACGGAAATGAGCACCCTATGATCGGTGTTAAGTGGCATGCTTTAAAAATTTACTGATTAGCGTGCAACAATGAGATGTGGAAAAATGAATGGGCCCCTTTCTTGTACCTGGCTGTTGAAGTTCTCCTTCTCCTCTCGCATGGGCTTCAAGAGGTTTTCAAAGTGCCTTTCCACAAGCTGGGTGTCCTTGGTCTTACGAAACGTACGCACCAGCCTTGCATCCAACAGGCGGATCCTCTCCATTGTAGGTGTATTGGGGTCCAGCACATCTGCACAGTCTATCTCTGCACACCAAGTGTCGGTGATTTGTTTTTGCAGCTGCAACAATATTACATCGAGTAAGCAAAATCATCCTTCATTTTGCATTCCTTCAAAATCATAACCTTATTCTATGGAGTTCATAATCAAGCGTTCGATATGGAGAGTATGGTTATATCTCATGATTTTGGACTCTTTGATTGAGACAGGATCTGATCATTGAGGTTATGCCCACTAATGTAAAAGTAGAACCTCATTGTGGAGTAACCTATGAAATAGTGACACAATTGCTTGTACACATGATTTGGCATTATGGATTAACATCCGTTGCCATGTCTGTGGCATAGCATGTATATCCAAAACCATCCCTACACCTGTTCTTGAGTTATAGAGTTGCTTTCAAACTATCTCTATTAAGTGCATTAAACCATCTTCATACTTTACTACCATTGGTTACAATTTGGATTTTATAGGTATTGGTTTCACGACAAGTCATATGAGACGATTTCAATGATCTAGGCAAACTCTACTTTGAAAACTCGTAACAATTATATGGCTTATTCAAAAATTCTACTATTTTATGTTTTTCAATCAATTTCTCAATTTCTAATGCTACTAAATATTTTACCTTGAAGAAAGTATCTTCAACTATGATGAATTGCTTACATAACATTCTTAAACAGGCCATTGTCACACCTGTGGCATCTAAAGAATCTGCATCTACAATGCCTTGAAATCACAAGCATCTTGGAAGATCTACAATAACTTCAGATGGGCCAGGCAACAAGGGTTGAAGTTGAATTATTTTATTAGAACTTTACACTGTAGCAGCACTGTAGAGAAAGGGTGTGGTTCAACAAGGGCTGAAGAATGTTATGTAAAAGGCTGAATTGCTTCTGACCGGTCTTAGTGGTTCCACCTTATTTCTCATAACAAGACTCTACTTTCTTTCCTTTGTGGCATTGACTGTAACGGATTAATTGAACTGTGAAGTTGATGATAATAGTTGTTGCTACTGGCTTGCCTGCAATTGCAGAGAAACAGACTTGGCCCTTTCCGCATCAAAGCCTGCTCGTAAAGACTTGGCCTGTTTTCGCATCGCCCCCAGACCCGCAGCTTCCTTACGAGCGGCCAGCTCTTTGGCCTCCAGAAGCGCCAGCGCGGAATGCAGGAGCATGTTGGTGGTTCGAGCTGCTCTGATCAGCATGCGGTTCCGCCTCAGCTTGATTTGCGATGCCTCGTAGTAAGCTCTCCCAATCACCCCTGCCGAACAAAACATAACCACAAATCTCTCCCAGATTCAGAATCTCTTTCATCTTCTGGAACTATACTGTCGGAGGCTTCATAAGTACAAATCAACGCCCATTCCACTCTGCTGTGGAGATATTGGCTGGACCTAACATTTTGATTTTATTTTCCAATGAAATTGGAGCAAAGTGCAACGTTGTTTGAATCATAAAATTTGGATGCTTGATGAATTAGATATTAATGTGTAGGGTTCTAAAAGCGTCTCCTGCCTTAAACGTACAGCATATGTGCCTTGAAGAATTCAGTATCATCCCATTGACTAGGGCTTGCTTTTAGCACATGGACGGTTTTTGAGTAATAGTTGGTCTACTTGAACATGTGTCATTTCTCTAAACAATTCTCATTCATAATTCTGGAGGTGAGGGATTACCGCAGCGATTGATTTTGAATTCGAGCTCAATGGCCCTCTCTTTGAGCATGTTGGTCCTCTTCGCTTCTAACGCCATCTCTGCAACAGAGCTAGATATCAAGACGTGTCAACTTTGCGATTCTGGCTGAGGTTTGTTACCAAATTGGGCACAATTGAGGGCCAGCTCTGATAACAGAGCTGAATGTGTCGACCTGTGATGGTATTAGTGCTCTGGAGAAGGATTGATTCGCATACTTGGCTTCTGTACGTGGACCTCAGCCTTTTTGTGATACAGAGGATTTATTAAAAGCACGTCAGCTGCGTTGTTGAAGGGAGTATGAAGTGCAAATTTTCAGTGCCTGAGCATATCATGTTGAAACAGTGAAAAACTGGATGCTCTCAAGCCTGTCCAACAAAGCTGCACAATGCTACTTGTAATCACTAGATCATGAGCTGATAAATGACTTGGTTCTTGTTTCACTTTTGTGAAGAATACAAAGGAACTTAAATGTAATGTGTAAAACACTAAATGTAGAAGTCAAAGGGAGTGACAATCTCAAATGTAATGCTTTCAACAGTAGACGTCTCTTCTCCTACCCAGCACAGGCGGTCCAGTAGTATATTCTTTTCACAAGCCCAAGAACAGGTTACTCCTACAATAATTTTTTCCATGGCTCTTTGAGCTGAGATCTGAGATTTGAGCAGGAGTTGCCGTTTCAGCTCTTTGCAAACATTACACTTCCAATCCGCCTTTTAGCCACTTGCCTCCTCTCGAATCATTCTTGGTGTAAGACATAGTTCATATGGCTTGCAGATCTTGAAATGTTACTTCAAATATTGTTACAAATCTTAACCCCCAATAGGCTATTTCTAAATGGTGTTTCAAATCCTAACCTTCAAATGATATTATAAATGTTTTAAACGTTTCACTCTTGAAGAACTTCAGAAATTGTGGTATTATATTTTGGAGGAAGCCAAGTCTTGAGAATCAAGACCTACAATCTCCTCAATACTTCAATTTGGTGCAATTTCCTAAATACCTTACATGACATTAACAATCAATTCTAAAAAGATCCATGTGCTCCTTACAAAAATAAAAACCTTGCTAGTAAGGTGTAAGTGGTCCCTCAAATTAATATCCCTCTTCAAAAATACAGAAGAGGGATATTCCATCTTTTAGAAGAGTATCCAAGAAGCCCTAACAAAAAAAATCTTTAAATTATAAAATGTTTTCCATATAGGATAAATTACTTCATCTCATGATCCCATCAATATAAGGTAATTGTGAGACTTGGGCTTCCACCCTCATGCTTTACATTGGTGAAGGTACTCAATGAAGTGACTTATCCTACATATACATCAAAATACAAAACTTGTGCCCCCCAAAAAGGTGAATTAAACAACACAATCCCTATACTTTCAACACAATTTTCTAAAACTCTTGGACTCAAAATCACCATTTGGAAATATGAATCATGAGTTTTGACACTCATATTTTTAACATCATAAAAGTGAAAGGTATAAGCAAGGACATAAACTTGGTTTATACAATACGAATTGGAGAACAACAAGTGTAGCACTTTCATAAAAAAACAGTACTCAAATATGTAAAGCAAACTCTATTTCTGATTCAGGAGAGGTTGTATCAAACCCTAATATACATCTCTAAGTCCTCGGTGCATGTTGGAGACGAAAACACAACCAGCAGTGTTCCACATCAACCAAACAGCAACTTGCTCACAATAACTATGCCATTGGCAACTATCAACGGAACTGCAACACACACACAACATTCCACTCGTTACGATGCCGATCCAACCCAAAGTTGGCCTCGAGCTAACCCTAAACCTAATAGCAATCTCCTCACCATTAAAACACTGGCGATGCAACGATGCAAACCCTAAGTATGTGCGAAAAAGGAAAAAACGATGGTGGATCTCTCACCTCGTAAGTACTGAACAGCGTGTATCAGCCCGATCAACTGAACCTTGAATGGTGACACCCTTCCGCTTCCCATGTCGCCCATGCCTAAGCCATCTGCCGAAACGCAAAAATCCGCAATCAGACACTCACAGGTCGAGCTCAGAATCTAGCCATCGAGTTTGGGCAGTAAAGAACGAGAGACTTACAGGGGGCGAGAAAGCGGTCTTCGTTGAGGATGGCCACAGCGTTGGCCATCAACAGGAAGGCCTCCATGATCTGGTACAACCCCATGGTGACCTTGCGCGCTGCGATCCCGTGAACGCTCACAGTTCACGGAGGACTTCGCGTCTCCACTTCGATATAGCGACGACGGCACTTGAGGTCGCTGGCATCTGTTTATATTATCTAGATTAATACTTTTACTTTCGCTATCACGACATCAAAGCAGCGGGGTTCTGTAACCCTCCTCATGCGGGGATGTAGCTCAGATGGTAGAGCGCTCGCTTAGCATGCGAGAGGTACGGGGATCGATACCCCGCATCTCCAAACGTTCCTGATACACACAATGTATTTTAACATGTACTTCTTACATAGTTTATATTTTTGTATATGTTGCATTTTTTATGGGCGAACAGAAGCATGGTGCTTCAGTGCTCTTCCCAAAAAGATATTAGAGCATGGTCCGTCTGATTCTGTACGTTTGTTTCGTCAACTCTTGCGTCATTTCATGCGCATGGGTACAAATTTCCACGCACGTTTCTGTATGAATCTGCAATTTCGTCACCTCATACGGATTGTCGGAGCGAGGCAGAGGATTAGCTTAGCGGCATCGAGCTTGCGCGATCAGCATATGCTATGGCACTAGCTCTCATCAATACATATATCTGTGTGATTTCTGCTGTGACTTGACATCGTGCTCTATGTTGTCTTGCTGTGGTGGAGTAGCATCGTGAGTTTTGGCTATGGCGATGAAAGGAGGTGTGGCTATGGCTATGGCGGTACTTGTTTTGTTGAGCTTTGGTGTGACGGTGGCCATGGCAGATGGTGAGTGCAGCAGTGCTTCGCCGTGTCCAGACACGTCCAATTGTTGCAGCCAGTATGACTACTGCGGGAAAGGAGATCCCTATTGCGGGAAAGGCTGTCAGAATGGCCCTTGCACTGGCGGAACACCTCCACCGACTCCACCGACTCCTCCCACCCCGCCGAGTCCTCCATCTGGTGCTGGCCTGGGCGACATCTTGACCCGAAGCTTGTACGAGGAGTTCTTTCCCGGCCATCTCGCATTCTACTCTTACGATAAGCTCATCGAGGCCGCGAAGCTGTTCCCGCAGTTCGGAACTACGGGCGATGTCGATACACGCAAGCGCGAGATCGCTGCGTTTGTGGCGCATGCCACGCACGAAACCTCAGGTTTAATTTGTTTACAAAATTTTGTACCAGTCTGGTAGGAGTAATGTCGTTTCTTCCTGATTTCTCACTGGTATACTTAGGCTGGTATGACACTCAGGTGTTGAATTCCAAAACAGTGGTGCAATATGCGTATTGATTGAAGGAATTGAACACTATTGGTGGTCACTTCCTCTCTGTTGCAGGGCTGACGAAAATCACTGAACAGACCAATGACCCCTACTGTGACCCTACCCAGGAGGGCGACTTTCCTTGTAATGGAAAGCATTTCAATGGTCGCGGCCCTCTCCAACTTTCATGGTATTACTCATCATGTTCATGCAAGTGTGAGACATAGGAGTCTCCTGTCTAGTATATGGTGAAATTGTTCATCCACATAATATTGTTCAATGTACTGTTTAGTACTGTTAATTCATCAACATTTAGGTCCTTGAAGAGATAGACGAGGTAATGTGAAAAAATGGCAAGGGATGTTATTTCCACAATGAGGGCTCTAGTTTCACATTAGCACATTACCAGACAAAACCTCAGTGGTTGGATCATGAGATATAACCATGCTCTCTATATGCAATGCTTGATTTAGAAATGGGTTGCATTGAAGTCATGTATAACATCTAATTCGCTATGTCAACAGGAACTACAATTACGGCAGAGCAGGCGACTACCTCAACTATGATCTTCTCGGCAATCCTGATCTGGTGGCAACAGACCCCCTGATCTCTTTCAAAACCAGCCTCTGGTTCTGGAACGAGTATGGAGACAGTGTGATCCCTCACATCCACGATGTCATCACTGGAAACTGGCAACCCAATAGCGGCGACCAAGCTGCCAACCGTGTTCCAGGTTTTGGCGTTACTATTGTTATTATCAACGGAGGCTTAGAGTGCAACAAAGAGAGTCCACTGGCGAACGCTCGAGTGGAGTATTTCGAGAAGTTTTGCAGCCTCTTGGGTGTGGCCCCTGGTGCTAATCTCGACTGCAAAAACATGAAACCCTTTTACAGTGTCAACCGTGCTGCAGCGTTTTAGGTGCTTTCTAGGTGAGTAATATTGTGCTCCATGAGTTCCATCTAAGTCCTGATGACTAGATGTAGGTTCATGACATGCAAGAGGATAGTGAATATCGATATTGGAGGCACCTATATACAACAGGAGGTTTTTGAACATCTCGCTAGCTTCTTCTCATACCTAGTAAGTATATCTAACTAGGAAGAAAGAAGCAATGGTTTTGTGTGCAGGCAAATAGATCATCTGGAAAGAGAACATCATGTAACGTGGACATTTTCCCAGTTTTCACGTGGTATTTAATTAACAACCTGGGTCACTTTATGAGGGGTTGCATTTGAATTACATTTGCTTCTAGGTCTTAATCACGGAAGCTAGATGATGGTCTACTTACAGTAGCAACTCAAATGAGCACCTGAATTTCTTTCAGCAGGTAACTTTATTTATTCTAAAGGAAGGAATGGAAAATTAATACCTTACGGATTCTCCCCAATTTCCTTGACCCCTAGCCAGCAAAGTGGCGTACAGAAACTCGTTCCATGTATCAGGAACTCCAGGCAGACAGAAGTGGCTGCAGTCTTGCTGACTCTTAGGGGTCGGTCCATGAACTTTGACATCTTTTGTATACAATCCTCCGTGTCCATCAGCTCTGTAGTTTGTGGACGTTGTGATGTCCATGAACTCAACAGCACTCCTCTTGGTCTTTATGTTCTGATTGATTGCATCCACAATGAGTTTATTGGTCCAAGGTGTTTCCTGCATTTCCTCTACCTCTTCGTCGGTTAGTGGCTTGACTTCTTCATCACAACGGCCTCCGGTGTTCCATGTTCCTCCTCTGCACACATGTTTCAAATGTCAATGCTTCGTAACAATATTACGCTCTTGACCTCTTTAATATCACCTTCTCCAATATGATATCCTCTGTTCTCTCCCCAAACTCTCAGGAACAGACGTATATAATTCAAAAGTCACTCTGTACTCTCACTATTACATGTCACAATTTTAATAACTGTTGTAATGTTAACAAATTTTCATATGATCATGCAGTCTACTCTCCATACAATGACACTCCATAATATGACGATATTAATGTTTCAAGTAATACACATGTGCCAAGTCATTTCTGTGATTAATCCATGCATGCCTGCCACTTTGAAGCTAGAGCTTTCCAAACATGCTGTAATAAAGAGGGACAACTGTACCTAAAATGTACTGAAGCATAACTTCGGAAAAATACTTGAGTAGTCTTAGGATCAAGATTCTGTTCCAACCACAATGTCCAAGTCCTCAAAGCAACTTGGAATGCTTCTTCAAAGCCATGGGTGGTCAACTTGTTACCCATTTGAAACCGGCCACCTCTGCACAAGAAATCCAGACACACATCTGAGCCTCCACGTGTCCACTTAGCTACTGATGACGTATTGTTGGGTGCGGAATATCTCACACCAACTACTGTAGAGCCAAGGCAGAAATAATGTATGCTACTGAATGTTATGGTATCTATTGAATATCATGTGAATAAATTATGAATTATTGGAGTTTAAAGAAGTAGGGTCCCAATCATGATCTGGGCTACTATCCTTGACCTATGAGTTAATTCCATTTACTATGAATATGATGAAAGCATCTTTGAGTGTCATAGAATCTAAAAGTTTATCTCATTTTTTATAAGTGACGTGTTTGAAACTTTGAATGACACATATTGTAAATAGGTGATTAATACATGGGATAGAAATCTCATGCAAATGGATTCCCTTACTTATTCTCACAAACTCTATTCGCCGGGAGTCTATTATAGGAAATAAACTTAAATTGAGTTGTGGGGATGCATCTTACCCACGGAAAATCTTCTCTCTTGACCACCAGTGGCCAGAGTTTAATACCAATATGTTGGCTCCAGGCCACCATTTAGGGACGCTCCATGACACTTGGTCGATTTTTAGCACGTTGGTTACATTTATTGGTGAATTCGGGGGAGGTCGTGTTTGTGGCACAAGAAAAGGATCCCTGCAATATGAACTGCTTTTCATAAGTCACAAAATATAACAAAATTGCAAGTTTTATTTTTAAATATTACATGTGGACTAAAATTTTATTTTCTAGTTACCAAATATTTTTTGTGCCACTTTAGTTGTATTCCAAAATTCATAAAATAAAATGTTGACAACAAGCTTAGATGGACTCTGTTTAGCGCAATGGAACGTTTTAGGTTTTAAGTGCATTAAGCATGGCTCTCGTAGTAGTTGCCACTATCAACTTTTATACCATCCGGTCGTGGGGGCCGACAAAAATTAATTATAATAAGAGAAGTCCAAATCTTTAAAAAAAAAATTAAAAAGTAAAACCTATTTGCTATGGTGAAAAAGAGAATGTTAAAGAATATTCACAACATTTTGACAAAAAACATTAATTATTCGACATGACCTGCCGATTGGGTACGGTACTAATACTCTGATTCCTATCACCCATTGATAATTTGATTGTCACTAACCAACCTATGTAGACCGTACTCCACTAGGGTTTGTTGTAATTCTCTTTCATATGTGTCAAAAATAAGCAACTAGTCGCGTAGTCTTTGCCTTAGTATTTACCCCAAATTTACTTTTACGACCTGTTTTTACTATCCAGCAGTGTAACTCCTGAAAACGAAGCGTTTTCATGGTCTCTCCCCTTATGGGGCAGAGACAATAAAAAGAAAGAAAAACATAAAGATTTTTTTTAAAAGAATTATAGTTGGAAACCTTGCCTGTAATACTCCACGGTGCAGTTGTAGTCTTGAAAGCGGAACACCAAGGAGCCCACATGCTTAGTGATGGGTTCCCCACTGGTTTCATAAATCCGGGATTTGTTTTGCACCCCTTCAGCAAGCATGCACAACATGGACTCCCACTGATTCCTGCCCAATGAATCCCCAACAAACACCAGCCTCTGATCTCGCAACCTCTCCAGCATATCCTGTGGGTCGAATCTGCAATAACAATAATGCACTCCCTCCAATCACCACTCAGACACACTCACCACCAAACAAAAAAGAAAAAAAACACCTCAATTATCAAGCTTCAGCAACGACAAGACACAGGCTTATTCATTGTACGGGTACACAACCACCTCATCTCCACTCTTTTCCTACTCACAGCCAACTGTACCCTCTGTAATGGGCTTCTAAATGCACTCTGACATGATGCATATATCCACAACTTCACGTGTGGAAGTTTTTCAATTTGCACACAAAATAAGATTTGTGAGGTTTTCAAAGCTGACCACTCAATCAATGTGCAATTAGAGAGCAGTTAAAAACAAGTGCGCAGTGTGTTTCCATAGTATAAACTTGAATGCCTTCTGTTTTGGAGTTGTGTATTAAGCTCTCCCCTATTCTCAATGGCAATGCCATTTCTACTAAGCACATACATTGAAAAGTTTATTTTGGTTGAGTGTAAACACCATCAACTATGTGTTCCTCAATCTTTTGTCTTCTTACAAGTAAACCTCTTGAATATACAACTAAGTTTATCAATTTCTGTAATATCACATCCTCTATTCTCTCACCAAACCCTAATGAATAATGAATAGTTTAAAACTCTGAACTTTCTATCATTCTTTGTAAAAATTGTACACAGACATAGATGTTGGGTGATATTAAAAAAGTTTGGGTATACAACAGGGTGGTTTTTCCACGTACGTACATCGACATAAATGGTTTCGCAGAGGCTACTCAAGTGCAAAATAGGGACAAATGATCAAATTTACACTGTGAAACCTACACTATGCACACTTGGAAAGTACTGACACTGACAGAACTGCTATCCTCTATAACAGGCAACCGTTTTAATTTGAAGGATATGGTCAACTGACTGACTGAGAAGTTGTAATGAAAGCTAGGTTTACTTTCAAAGGTTCCTATTTCAATTTGACCTTCTCTAACTAATTAAAATGAGAATTAATACAGACTAGATATCAAAGGTAAGAGGAGAGTGAGAGTAAGGAGGTGCAGAGAGTACGAACCTGGGCAAATCACAGGCATGGGGTTGCCAGCGGTACTTCATGAAATCAGTGTCGGGTCGGCCATTCTCCTCACACCGAAACCCTGCATCCGCAAACGGGCAGTTCCTGGATCGGTACAAAGGATAACTCTCGTCAACCACCCACCGCCCACGAGAGATCTCGCACCTCTGCTCTGTCTTCCCCTTCTTCGGCGTCGTCGTCTCATTAATATTCATACCACCTGGCATCCCTAAGACAGTCTCTGCAGATTGCAACTCCGCCTCAACCGTATCATTGAAACTGAGTCCTACAGGAGCCGCAGCTGAATAATTCCTCGGGCTCGTTGATTCCACGGACTCTACTGGGCTTGCTGATTTCGACCTTAATGCGGCATGTAATTCCTTGCTGTAGAATGACCTCACGTCGATGAACGTGCAGCACAGTAGGAATACGCCGGCGCTGCTCGCCAGCAGCAACCACATGCCTATGGCATGGCTAGGCTTTCGAAAACTGTTCAGTTTCCCACTTGATCCTCGGCTCACTAGCTTCGAAGAACCCATTAATTTATGTCGACCTAATCAAAGTTAGATTACTACAGCTGTTCTCTGGTACTTGATCTCGAGGATGACGACGACCTAGGTATCGATTCTGAAAGGGTCCTCATATATATCGAAGTTTGAAGCTTCCCGCCTTGTCGTCCTTATGCCACGATTGAATAAGTGAAAGTGTACAGAACGCCGTATGTGTTGGGTACAGCACTCGCAATCCCACGCGAAAAAAATCGTTGCGGCGGTTCAGCATGATTATCCCCAACAGCTCTCACTCACAGTTCCAATGCTTGATTGCTGCTCTCTCGTACGTTCGCATTTCTGGAAAGACAAAGACCACAACAACTGACAATGCTCAGAAACCAACTCCACGAATTAAGATTAGCTCACCTCACACCCAAAATATAATTTCTTCGATCACAGACAGTAGAGCGAATCCCGATCGATCATGGGAAGTCCTCGAAACTGAACTTGATTCGAGCAAGCAACTAGGCGTTTGATTCATTTGGGAAAAAGAAGCATCAATTTTATTCTAGTAAGGGTACAAATCATCAATCGGGTTCATCACCGACGAATCGCGCTATCATTAGGTGATGTGCTCGTATTCTGCAGTTCGGATTCTAAAATTAGATAGGAACTTCTACTACGGCGGACTATTTAAGAAACAGAGGGTTTGCTGTTGAAATCCTTTTTGCTTTTTGCAACAACAGGAGTAATGTAACTATCCCTAGCGTTAGTGAGGAGATGACATTTGATTTCAATTTCAACCACGAACAGGAATTCATGGTACTTGGACAGAGCTTCAAACCTGAGAATAAATAAAGCGGGCGTGGCGACCTCTTGAGTTGCATTCATTTTCCTCACACAATTCGCTTTCTCTCCACAACGCACTTGCAAACGAAGAACTCCAGCTTGTGTCGGTCTTGGATCATCGCTCTCAAGCTAGCATCCGGTCTCGAAGTTAACTTACAATCATAAATATATAACTGTGCGTCTGTACGATGTACTCAAACCTGGCGATGGAACTGACAGAGGTAGACTTAGACTAAAAAGCACAAGAACCTAGATTTAATTGCTCCAATCTTCATCAATTGCAGAATCTCTGTTGTAACTTTGAGAACACGCAATTGCGTCGATCTATTCCACGCGCACATCGAGTCCTTGTCCCAACTTCTCACTGCTACTGGCTCACTAATGCGCGCCGGAGTACGTGCGTCAGACTTCTCGTGCAAGCATTCCATAGATCTTCATCGATGATACCGAGACGACTAAAATAAAAAATCGATCACTGACTCTTCAGATTGAAGCTAGCACGTACACCAAAAATATATAACTGCATTCCAGACACTGATCTTCAAATCTGACTTCGTCCAAAAGCAATTATTTATTAACAAATGCCTGCACGTACCACCAAAAGCAAGTAGCATTCTTCAACTGTACAGAAATGTCTAGCTAGCTAGTCTAACTTGATGTTGATCGATCTCGATCACACCCAATGATGATAACAATAATAATGAAACTTGGTACGTACCTGGCCGGCCACAAAAATGTCAGCAGAAATAGCTCCGCTCGCTCCTGGATATATGGATGGTGAGCAATATCTAGGTGCGGCTCTTCATATGCAAATGATGCATCACCAATTGATCAATCAATCGTGGGAGATTCACTCTGTCACCATCACTGATCGAGGAATTGCAATGCAGATGACCTCTGATCATTGCTGCTAGCTTGGCTCGATCGATTCATGGCGGAATGATCAAGTTGGTGCCGATGATAAGCTCCACTCTTGATGATTATGAGAGCTCGTTTGTCTGCAGGGCTGTGGACGGAAGCTGAGGGCACGAAGAGAAAGCATGATTGGTGGCCCTGTACATTGTTGGCTTGTTGCTTTCACAGCCCATCGACAACAACGGATGTTTGCAAATAATGGCCGTGCTCTGTTAAAGTGGTCCTTTCACATTTTGTGGAGAAATCAGCCTCAGGGTGCCCGCCCTCATTTACAGTGGAAAAAAAATACACCAAAATTGTCTCTCAGATGACCCCAAAATGTTTTGAAAAAATTGCCCGAAAAGCTTCAAACCTACTTAGAACGCCCCACAACAATCTAAATGATTAAACATGTACCTGATTTTTCACTTGAATCGTGTGCCCTAATGAAATATGGTTCAAATATTTAGCATTCCAATAACATAAAAGGGCGCAAAGATGTTAAAAGGATCCATCGTGACTCTTATGACAAAGTAGCACTGGTACCCCTTGTTTTTAGAGTACCTGTCAAGTATTATTGGGGAGTAATTATCCTAAATTACTTTCACACCTGCTTTCACAACTTTCCTTTTGAAACAATAAAAATATAGCCTAATGTTTAGGTTATATGTCCCCATAAACCGTGTGGTGCCCTTCTATACATTAAACTTATTCTAAAAGTCAAGTTGTGTTTGAATAAGATACCATGTGCTTTGGTTTATTATACTCTTATTTGTTCACTCTAAATAGTTATAAAGTATAGATTGAAGAACTTAGTAGCCTCTCGTTATTAGCCATCTTTCTATTTCATAACTCTATTGTAGTGAACAATTTTCATTTAAGGGATCATATTCAAATTTTGTGATTAACCCCTAAAAGCCCAAAGGGTATTGGACAAAACATATATGTGTTATAATATGTGCCTTCCATATGTTTGATGTAGTTTGGTTCAATAAACAAAGTGTAGGGCATCATCTCTACAAATTATCCATAAAGTCAAACTTCCAAAAAAAACTTAAGATATTTTTTAATGAATTTAAAGCATTAAACTTTTAATATTTGTATAAATTATAATTTTCACTTTTAGAGTTTAAAATTTAGCATGATAAGCTAAAATTGGTTTAGCTATTTGAAACTTCAAAATGCAAAAGAAATGATGGAGGGAACATCATTATTTTCTCCAAATAGCAAATTTTATAACACTAAGACAATGTTGAGGTGATTCACTTTGAAAAATTCTCCCCAATGGGGTTTAACTCGGATTGACATAATTCAAATTGCATTGGAAAAGTAGACTTGATGTAGTATTTTAAAATATTTTAAATTTTTCAAAAATTATATTTTTGTTTCGGGCAGCCCATTCAAAACGGGCAATGACCAAAAAATGGTCTCTTAAGAGCTAAGGGGTTAAAGAGTCCAAAATCAGGTTCGAAGCATGATATCATAGCTAATTTGTTACTTGAGCATGTAACGAGACATGGCTCTTTTCTACTTCATAACATAAAGTTTGGTTCTAAGTTTGCTCACCTCAAAAATTGCCATGTAACTAATTGATAATTTAGAACCTTTCAACAAAATTTGGACATGTTGTCGTACATATATAGAAGTACAGTTGGTTTCAAAAAAATTCAATCATATTATGCCTATTACTTACTAATCAAAATTTTGATGCAAAAAGCACTTTTTATATGTGTGCATAATTTAGTGATTTCTTCAACAAGAAAATGTTCATCACTTCTAGATCATATGCTAAAAACTTCTTGAATTTTGAAACTTCTTTGAAGAAAATCATACCAAGTTTAATTTGGCCCAATTTTTTTCTTTTTCATTGTTTTAACCCTGAAATCAAAATAAAAAATCTGAATTTTTTCAAAAACATCTAAATTTGAGATCTATATATTTTCAGATTTTTATTTGGGTTTCTGGTCATTATATTGAAAAAATAAAAACTTCGGGCAAAATTTCAGTTAGTGAGATTTTCCTCAATAAAGTTACAAATTTCATGAAATTTTTAGCATATGATTTAGAAGTGATGAGCATTCTTCTCATTGAAGAAATTTTTAAATCATGCACACATATTAAAAGTTTATTTTGCATCAAAATTTCGATTGCACACTCACATGTACATGTACATGTTTATATACATACATATACATACATACATATATATATGTATATATATACTTCTTCTTTTTTTTTTCTTTTTTTTTTTTTTTTTGGAACAATGTACAAATTTCATCCACGTTTTTTCATCCATCATGCACTTTTTCCAATGTAGATTTTTACTATAGATTTTATGGGAAATTAGCTTCGTGCATGTGTGAACCCATTAGAAAGGGGATGATTTCTGAAATTTTCATGCGTCATTTCGTGTTGCAATGATTCACCAAAAAATTCTAAGATCTTAGTTCAAAATAGTTCAAAAGTGCTCTTGAAAAACTCAACTCATAAAATTAAGCAACTAAAAAATCTCCAAAAATCACTACACTTAGAGTATTACATTTCAACCTATCACAACAAATTTCATCCATAGATTGTCAATATCTTATTCATAATCGAATTTCAAAAGAATTTTGAATTTCGAGCTTGAGATTTTATACAAAATAGTGGTGATAGCAATTGTAGATCTAACCATATGAATAGAATCCAAAATTTAGAACATATAGCTTTTATTCATACATCAACTTCAAAATATCCCTCTTGGTTGCATTTTATAATGCATCTTTGTAATTCTTCAAATTTGAAGAGGGTTGTGGGCATTTAGGAGTTAAGTGAAACATTTCAACAAAAGCTAGGCCATTTGAATTTGTAGGTTTCATATAGTGTCATCTTGAAGTTGTGCAAGTATGGGGAAAAAACATTGATTATATGCAAAATTGATATTTTTAGTACATTTGCATCAAAAAAAATTGGTATTGAATTTACAAGATTTGACTAGTGTGCCATTTACATATGTGGCTGCTACAAATGTTCCAACCTACCATGCACTAAATCCCTTTTGTTGTAGTTCCTTATGCAGTTTGTGTGTAATCTCTTTTTTTTAATCCTTTGCAAAATCTACTTTCTCGTAACTTAGGGTAGGATTTTCTATGATGTGACCTAGCCTTTCACATCTTTGAATGGTCTTCTTATGATTGTTCCATTCCGTCCTCGAAGACCATTATGTGAAGTAACTAGCTTTTGAACACGTCCTTTCAATTTCATGGCCTTCCTTGTGCGGAGAGAAGCCAAACTCTAATTTTTAAAGTGGTTTTAGGGTGGTGACCTTAGATCGGAGCTAGTTTAGAAAAAATGGTATTGATGAGTATAGGTTCCACTTGTAAATTTCCAACATTTATAGGGTATGTAAGAGAGTCTACGAGCCACGAGTTGTCACTTACAGGGTAGGATTCTCTATGATATAACCTACCCTTTCACATCTTTGAATGGTCTTCCTATGCCTATTCCATTCGAAGACCATTATGTGAAATAACCTAGTCATTCACATCTTTTCCATTGCGTTAATTTATAAAGTGGTAATTCATGTTTATAATTATGATTTTGAATATTAATATATATATATATATATATATATATACAATTGATATTTGGTCACTAGTAGTGCAGAGAGAAGCGGAGCTCTAGTTTTTTCCAGTGGTTCATGTAATTTCATAGGATTTGTTTTTTGGCGATTCAATATGTTCTTGTATCATAATTCAGAATTATATAAAACACATTTTGTGCACATACTATCCAAGTGTTTTTTATTTCTTATTATGCCCTACCAACACTCGCTAAGATTGCAAGGGTCATCAATGACAAACAAAATAAAGAAACAAAAACACCTTTCTAAACATATATACTAGTATGCTTGCTATGCAAAAGTGAGGCTAGTTGAACTCACCCCGGCGTGGTCCCGAGCCATGCTACCCTCTAGCATATGTTGTTTAGAGTATCTAACAAGATGGGCTAACCCTTGTGTGGTTGGTTGTTGGGGTACTAAGTAAAAGGAGTCTTGACTGGAAGGAAATCAAAGCGTGACGGCCTCCCCAAGGTGGAGGCGGTACAAGGTCTCTACCATAGTTTTTAATGTTTGTACCTCAATGTTAATAAAAATAAAAATAAAATCTTTATTAAAAATAAAATAAATTTGTAGTAGTTCATGTAAATTCCTCTTTGGAACGAGTAAGGAATCCATTTTCACTAAAAACATCTTATTTTTAATAATTTTGAATCATTTTTAGTAGAATAAAATGTTTTTTTCAAGGGAGTGTTGAATTTTTTTTTAAAGAATTTTTATTTCATCAATGTAGCACTTTTGAGATAATATTGAATAGGTTTTCTTTTCTAATTTTGTAATGTTAAGTGACAAAAGATCTTTAAAATCTAACATTTTGGGTGAATAGAATTGGTGTGAAACTTGCTACATGCACACCTCTTCCTTGAGGGTTTTTGGATGGTATTGAAAATGCCATATTTTGGCTATTCTTTTAATTTATTAATGCCAAATTTTGAATGCCAAAAATCTATAAAATGCAATATCTTCCTCTTTATATATCAAATCTTTGTGAAACTTCTTTTATGCATATCATCTCTTTGTCTTGTTGAGTGCTTTTTAATAATACTAAGATTATCTAATATTGACTGGTTTTCTAATGTCTATGATTTATGTAATAAATATTTGAAATGTAATATCTTTTACATCGCGATTTATGCTCACTTGAAATTTGTTATGTTTACACACCCTTACCAAGGATTTTCTGGCGATACAAAACATGCCTTCATCAACTCCACACAGATGGAGATCCAAAGTACAACTCACAAAATAAACCAAGAAAAAAATTATTTTTAATATATAGACTAGTATATCATATGTCATGTTGCATCCCTAGAACCTAGTCCATACAAAATTCCCTATATTATAACCAATATTTTATTTTTGTTGTAGATTATTTTGTTGTAATTCATCAAAGATTTTTTTTATTATAGCCCATGCAAAACCACTCATTGTAATTGATGCTAAATCATCGTGTGTTAACAACGTTCTGAATTAACCAAATTGTATAATTTTGTTAAAAAATTCTTTCATTTTGAAAATACCTTATTTTTAGGCATTTATCCATTCATTTGTGATTTCAAAATATCTTCTTTCCAAACAAGTGTTGAAAAGTTTTTAGTGAACTTTTTTGTTCACTGTGACATTTTTGAAAGTGTTGAAATTAAATTTTCTAATTTCCATAAGTTTGCGTAAACCTTTCGATGCATGTATGCACATCCATCATGAGGACTTTTAGACAGTAACCTGAGACACCCAATTTTTATTTATTTTTTAATCTTGTAATTTAAGATAACAAAAGTTATTTCAAAATCATATCATTTTCTCCATATGTTAAAATTGAGTGAAACTTGCTTTGTGCTTTGTGGCTATCTCTTTGAGCGCTTTTCAATGATATAAAATAACCTTATGCTCTTGTGTTATTATGGTTGTTTTTTTGTTTTAATTTCAAATTTAACTGTATTCATTTGGTTATTATATTTTGGTTATGTTAGTGGCCGTTTCCATCTTGCTTTCTTATATTCTATATACCTTGCTGAATTCAACATTTGGTGGGTGTGTGTCTTTGCTTTATATTGGTGGTGTTGTGGTGCATGTTTTTCTTTAGTTTTTCTTAAAGAATTCTAAAGTGTTTTTTAAATCCTATTCAATGTACCTAAGTGGATTTATTTTTTATGTTTTTATCATACATTTATATTTTATGCAAAAAATCAATTTGCTTAAACAATCATTGCAAGATTCTATGTTTAAATATAGATTGACATATTGACATATTTAGAAATTACATGTGCATTTAATATTTTCATTCTAACAAAAGGCTATCATTCTATTTGAAACATATGATTAAGAATTAGTGCACTGATATAAACAAAGAATGGCATTCAACTATGGAAAATACTCAAATAAGTAAATCCAAATGATATACCGGTAATTTTCTTTTGGTAACATTATTTATAAATTTCAAGTGCACAAATGATTTTAACAGGATGATATAGCATGTTGAAAACAACTAATTTTAATCTAAGTTTCAAATTCAATATTTTTTTCAAATCAAGTCTATAATATTTTGAAATCAAACACATAAATTGAAATATTCTTGTATGTAATTTTTATTTGAATGATATTTGAAGTTATGTTTTTGTCTTTCATTTTCTACCCTAACTTCTAATATTGTATTTATACATTTTAGTTTTTGTAAGTATCTTATTTCATTTCATACATATGTTACTATAAAATTTGGATAGAATATAGATCCATTCAAGTTTAATGTTTTTTTTAAATCTAAAATAAAAAAAATTATTTTGCTAATTTTTAATGAATGGAATATGCCTTTGTACAAAAAATAAATATTAAATTCATCAAATTACTTCCAATAAATTTTCAATTTTCAATTTTTTTCAAGACAAGATTTTTTACCACATTGGACAAAAGCCTATTCAATATATGATGCAATTTCTAACTTTAAACAAAAATCATCAAATTTGTTAAACCCTATTCAATAGGCATTGCATGTTTTAACTTTTTCAAAGATAAGTTTTAATTTATCACATCTCACAAAATATATCCATGAGGTATTGTAATTTCAATATTTCTAAAAAATCACATTTTCTACTAAATAGGTAAGTCCTAAATGTTGTGGAGGAAATACATGTTCTATTCACCATGTTCAAACATTATTTTTTAGAAGGCTCAAAAGTTGTTTTTGGATATTTTCATTTGAAGTCACGAATGAATTGACTTTTTGATAACTGTATTTGCAGTACCAATACATGCTATCTTGTATTATTGGAAAATCCAAAACCACGAGTTGTTATTTTGAAAACAAAACGTATAAATGTATCTTCTATTACAAATAACTATCTAAATATCTTGTACGTCAATATTCTCTTTTTATCTAATATTTATAAGTGCAATTTTTAGATATAGAAAGTTTTACAACTTTGAACTCATTATAATGTATTGATAGCTGAAATTTTTTATCCTAAGTATCATACCAAAAACTATGTATTAAAAATAAAATTTATGATTTTATCTACTTTTCAAAACTAGTTGCTTTTTTTTTTTTTAAATTAATAAAGCTTTACTAAAGTTTTTTCAAAGTCAAATATATTTACCAATTATTATTATCATGCTTATCATCTTAGTTGTTTTTCTGAAAGTTACTTTAAAGATTTGTGAATGCAATATGTTAAAGCACATCTAAGTTTTATTTATGACCTCGTAGGTAGTTACCGGTTAAATCCACAAAAGATAATGGAGAAACCTCTGAGAAAAGAAAGGCATTATTGTAGTTTTATATTACTCGGACTTACGAGGTGAAAGATACTATAATAATTTAGAGTGATTATTATAGAATTGTTTAAAATCTAAGATTTTGAAGTATTTATTTGTCCTTGGAGTAAAAGATAAGGTCAAAGGAATGAAAGGCTATTTCAATGTATTTACTAATTATTAACCCCTAATGGCACTAAATGTCAATATTTGTAACATTGAATGACTCGTTTCTCCTTCATTTAACATCAGATTTCAATGAAAATTGTTGAGTTGGATTCCAAATTAAGTCTAGTTTATGTGGTAAAAATATTGCTTCAATCCAAGGCATCATAACATTCTTTAGCAGCCCGACTATTCACCATTGGGAATCATCATTGTTGACCATAATCATTCAACAGGAACCGTAATCTTATGGAGAATCAAAGCCATCTTTAGCTAAAGATGGTTTGGTAGCTCTACAAACTTCTGTTTTTTAATAGTTTCTACATGTTTCACATCATCAATTCCATGTCCAGATGTTGATTCTTTGCACAAGCAAAAGAGTGTGTTGCAATACTAGCTGAAGAGTGTTATGCTTGTGAAGATTAAACAAGCATTTTAGCACAAGTGGGTCTAATTTGGGACAATTTTCGCTTTGTAAAACTTGGGCCATTTTTTGACATTGCAAGGCCATTTTAGGACACATCAAATTTTTTCATGAGTTTTTTTGGATACCAATGTGCTTATATGATGATTATGAACCACTTTATTGTTTAAAGTTTTTTCATTAGAGTAGGTTTAGAAATAGAATTTCAACTATGATGTGTTGTTAGGAAAATTTCAACATCTTTTTTCAACACTAAAACATTATGATCTTGTAATATATGTGGCCAGATGACTCCAAATTTTATTCACGTCATTTTACAACACGTACACTATAAGATTTTATTGTTGAGATTTCTATACTTCGCTTACGTTTAGACCTATAATACTTCAAAATGAATGATGTTATTAAACCCCAAAAAGCAAGGGACGCTTAGGGATTAATAATTTGAAAATCCTCACTTTGATGTTTCGTTTTTCATTATTGAAAATTCTATCACACAAAAAAATTATAATTAAATTGGAAATCTTGTCACTATAATCACAAAAGATTCCAATTATAACTTGGAGGCCCTCTATTCAAGATATGGAGAAATGCTTATAAAGCACGACATAAAAACATTTGGATTTCTAAGGATTTCAAAATAATATTGAATATTGTAATTTTATCCTCCCAACTACTTTATATACTAGTAGTGCTACCTCCAATAATATGTGCTTGATTACAAGAAATGTGTTGAATTAGTAATGAACGGATAACTTATAAAATTTAAAATTTGAGATTGATCTTTTTAAAGATTTATTTCAATAATTTTTTGCATCTCCCGTTTCAAAATAATTAATAACCAAGGTAACAGTAGAATATAATAATTGGAAGTTAAGAAAATGATAAATGGATTGGAGTCACGGTGAAGTTAATGTCAAATCTTATATTAAATGTAACATACAACTTTCTATTTAGATGGTTATGTGTAATAGAAAGATACATTTATTTTAATCATTACTAAAAAAGAATTATATCTAGAATAAAATTTAAATATTAGATCCTCTTTATTGTAATAGATTATTTATACAAAGACTATACAAATAAAAAAATATAAATCAATATTTTCACAAATTTATTATTCTATGAGGTTGTAGATATGTTCTTTGTGGTATTGTATGCAAGATCTTTGATTAGTAATTTTTAAAAGTCTTGTATTTATCTTCTCAAGTATAGTAGTCAATAATTGCCAATGAGAACCTATTGGAAATCTTTTTTGGCACACACCATGTTTGATTTGTATAGACAATGATATTAAGTATACGTACTTATTTTTTGAATTTAAAACTAAAATCAATTACTTTTCTTTTAAAAAAAAGGTTGATAGCACATTAAACCATAAAGGATGAAGAACCCAAAACGGGTCGCACCAAAAATAGAAAAGGTTGTAAAACATGTTAAAAATGTCCAAATTGAATGTTTTAACCCCTAAATGTTAGAGCATCCAGAAAGTGGACGACTAACACATTCAAACCCTTCTCACGTTCTCATCAATGCTTGGATGAAAGTCATCCAATTTTTGGAGATTCTTCACCAAGTTGTTGTCCTATCTAACGGTTGGATTTAGTCATACTTGATTACATATTTTTCTAAAATTACAAATGTAGAAGTATGTCAAGTCGTTGACCAAGCCCAAATTGCATTGACTGTAGTTCAAAAGTGGCCTTGCAAAAATGAGGTCATAGATTTAAGAAACAAAAAAAATTCAAAGAATCACCACGTTTAAGAGTATCTCATTTCAAATTCATTCCAACAAATTTTACTCAAAAAATATTAAAATTTTGTTTGTAATCAAATTTAGAAGGAATTTTTAATTTTAGCTTTCAAATTTTATAATTAAATATTGGTGATAGTATTAGTGAATCAAACCGTACAGATGGAATCTAAAATTCAAAATCTAGGACTTTCATTTGTATATCAATTCCAAAATATTCTTCTAAATAGTACTTTATGATGATTTTTCTCAAATTGTCAATTCCAAGGACACCCTGGTACGTTTAGGGGTTAAAAGCTAAAACTTTTTAGAATCAAGTAGGCTATAAGAACATGTGTTTGGATCAGTGAAAATAGTTTTAATTGGTTTTATAAAAAATAAAGAAAGCTGGTGGTGAACTTGAAGTAGTCTTCAAAATTGGCAAATTTGTAAATGTTTGAAAAAATGCATGACAATGCATCAATTTTGCAAAGATGCATAAGTCATAACTAATCCTAGATTATGAATTTTAATTCAATTCTATCAAAATCAATTTCACAAATTCATCATAAATAATTAGATATATAATTTATAAGTTGTAAACTTCCAAAATTCATTAAAGAGTACAAATTAAATAATTATTTCTTAAATTTCATTGTGATTGGCTAAATTTATAAGTTGAATAAGATGCTTAAATATTCATTAGACTTCATCTCATTTAAATTGTTCACTTCATTCAATTTTGCCTACAATTATTTAAATCGGTGTTTCTACAAAATAAAAGATCCTAAATATTGGCAACTTGTGGCCATGTTATGAACATTATACTTTTATCCAATCATAATTAAATTGAAAAATATATAAGTAAATAGGTATTTTCTATGAATATTCAAAGCTTTTCTTAAGAATTGATTAAAAAAATTCTAAAGTACTTTAATGGTATTCAACTACATAGATATGATCTACAAGTTGCATGTGCATCACAACTTTCATATTGTACAAAACTTCAAAAAAGTCACGTAAGACACATTTTACAACACATTTAGTTCATGGAAAAACCCTTTGTTCTTTATGGTTAAAATTCTCAACATTGCAAGCTATTTTTAATCAAAAGTTATTTTTTCAAGACAAACAAATTTGAATATTTGATTAAATCATTGAAGCAGTGAAATCATTCCACAAAAAAAAAATATCATCGAATTATTACTAATGAATCATTCAAAATGGCTTTATAAACCAAAGTTATTGATTTAAAAAATTAAAATTGAAATATGTTATGCGAAGAATGTTCCATTGGTTATACGTTATACAACTATTTTTGTTCTTTCTACTATCACTTTAATAATTAAGGAAGAAGAATCCATTGAATAATTAAGGGTATCCTCGAGACACAATACTTCTCCCTTCTATAGTCAAATGCCGTATAGAGAGAGAGGAAAAAAATTCTGGCCCGAATGAATGAAGAGTTTGTTGGGAGAAGTGTTGCCAACTTGGCCACTAGGACTAAGTTCGTGTGTGCTACCCTCGATGCCCCTTTTCAAGGGTAGACTCTATAATCACAATACAAGTAACTAATAACCAAAATTGGTTGGAACATTGTACCACTACTAATTATTACAATTGAAGCAAGAAGGTCCATACATAATAAATGATAAATCAAATTATTATTCATATATCACCCACTCAAACCTATAAGAATACCTATAATAAAAGTTCTATAAAATTGTTCCTCATACAATAAAATATTTCATACATATATTATTTACAAATACAATCAATCAATACTAGAACTAAATTATAAACCAAGAAAGATTCACACAAAGACAACCTAACAACGTAAATAGCAATCACTCTTAATTAAAATCTAGCCCATCAACAATAAACTCAATGACCACTTCCCCAATTATAAAAGTGTTATTCAATATAAATACACCGAATAATATACCACACAACAAATACAAAAACAAATGTAAAAAATAACTACAAACTACTTTTACTGGCTATTAACTATTTAGTATGGCTACTGATTACTTTATATGTTATTAGTCTATGTCACATAGATTACTTTCAAAAAGGTGCATAAAAAATAAACCTTACTATCTATGTTCATAAACTATGGCTAAATTAAATGAAATACTCAACACTCTTTATAAATTTACACAATAGTATGGGTAAGTGTTACATCGTGTTTAACCTTTATAAGAGATTTTGAGGAAAGGAAATGCAAATCTAAAACTTTTGAGGCAAAAACAAACCTTGGTTTAACAAATTTCAAACATAAGAAAATCATTTTTACAAAGATTTCATTTTTCCTTGTCTCGACAAAAACTAATTAAGAAACCTTACACAAAAATCATCAAACATCATTTGACCAAACTAATCACACCACTGAAGAGATGACAAAAACTGTTTACTCATTACACTTGAATGAATTTCATTCAATTCTTGAACTCCGTCCTTCAACTATAACTAAATTTTCAAAAATGTTCATCATTCACCCATTGGATGTTGGCTCTCTACATAACATTGTACAATCACTTCTGTCTTTTCACGAGAAGGAAAAACTTCCTTCACAAGCAATATTTTATGTTACATTTTGCATTTTGCAAGGTGTTAACTCCTACAAGACCAAGTCTTTATGGTTTTAAAATTAAAATTTTCATTGATCATAACGTAAAAAATATGATTTTGATGGGACCAAATTTTATATCAATGAGATCATTGCGTGTATTGATAAAAAAACAAATAAACTTGAACAAAAAGAAGTTGACATAGGACCTACTCAAAACTGGTTAAAAAAACATGAGGCTCAATTTGGGCTTCTTGGGCCGTCCGTTAGGGTTAATCTGAGTCAGTGCATTCAATGGTTTTGCCAAAACAGTTGCTATTTTTACAAGCAAGGGCCGGCAAGGCATCTCTTGGCATTGATGAATAATGTTACGTGAGGGCGGGTAACCGGGGTTAGTGGGTATTTTCCACCAAGTGTCACCCGCCATTTTTTCAAACCGTTAGTGGCGCGAAACCTTGAGATTCAATCCACTCACCACTTTTGAGCTCGATCTCTCTTCGGTGAATTGCCAACGCTTCTGTGATTTGTCGGTGGTGATTGGGGTTTAGGGCTTCGGGCTGTAATGTGGTGGAAAGAAGAAGAGAATTGCAGTGGACAGCGTGGTGTGCTCACATTTGCGACCGTTCGCTTTGGAATGGCTGCTTTCGCTTCATGAAATCTCTGAATCGACTTTGAGTTTCCAAATTTTGAAATCTAGGGTTTAGTACGCGGTGCTCGATTTGGACTTGTGTGGTAGTATTTGGTCCTTGGTTGTGGGAGAGATTGATCGGACCGATTTCGAAAAATTCACGAGTACGCTGTTGGATTTGGCAGTAATTAGGTTAGAACGTGCGCTTTCGAGTGGTTCTCGCTTGAGAATGAGGAACTTCCTCCTTCATCATCTTCTACCGTTTGTGTGAATCGTGAAGGTTTGGTTTGCGCAAGTGTTTCTGGTTCGTGAAGTGGAGCTCGCGCCATGGGGAGGAAGGGCAAGAGGGTGGATGAACCCGAAGGCATGAAATCTTATTACAAGGCTGCCAAAGAGAGTGGAGATCGCGAAGAGGAGGCTCGCTGGGCGAACCAAATTGGCCATGCTTACAAAGACCGCGGCGACTATGTGGACGCCCTCACCTGGTTTCGTTTGGATTATGACATTTCTGCGAAACGGCAGCACGAAGGTCCACGCTTGAATTTGATGCCCACTTGCCAGTCTCTTGGCGAGATTTACCATCGCCTCGAAGAATATAAGGAAGCTCTGCACTACCAGGTGAAGATTTCACCAACAATTTTCGGGTTTCGCTTATCGTAATTCAGTCACTTTCTTGAGAAGCAATTTCTGATAATCCCTAACTAACCTTAATTTTCTTCGACGTAATTTCTGAGAGTTTGTCACAATCGTAGCAATTGAACAGATTTATGTTGTACTTGACTAAATGCTTAAGCTGAATCATTTAAATGGATCTATAGACAGCAAGAAAAGTGACCGCTGAAGCCTCTTTGTCGTGTCTTCTCTAGGCCATTCGCTAGCAATTCATTTACTTCTCTAAACCGATTTCACGGAGAGTTCAATATCTGTGATGCTGTGTCATTAGGAGTTTGGACTAACTCATATTACGGCTGCTAGGAACGGCATTTGGAGCTTGCTGTAGAAGCAAACGATCTGGTTGAGCAGCAAAGGGCTTATACGCAGCTGGGACGCACATACATGGACATGTTCGAGTTGAAAGATGACCTCCTGGCTCTGCCCAAAGCAAAAGATTATTTAAGCAAGGCCATGGACCTTGCTAACAAATTGAAAGATAATCCTGTGCCGGCCTCCTCAAATTTTGTAAAAGAGCTAGTTGATGCATATAACAACCTCGGTACATTGAAGATGATCACTGATGAACCGACGGAAGCACGAAGATTGCTGATGCGTGGACTCAAAATTTGTGACGAAGAAGAGGTTGGCCAGTATGATGCAACGAGGACCCGAGTGCACCATAACTTGGGGCGTCTGTATGCTGAGAAGCGCCAGTGGAGCCAAGCCATGGCACATATTCTGAAAGATATTGAGATTTGTCGAGCACTTCCGCATCCTCAAGGTGAGGTCAAAGGTTTGAACAATCTGGGTGATACTCACTTCAAACAGCGTCAATATGAAGATGCAATGAAATGCTACAACATTGCGCTTGGAATTGTTAGAAAATTGCAGGACGAGGACATGTTGATGAAAACAGTAGAGAAAAACAAAGAAGTTGTAGAGGCTGCTATACCCAAATTGGCAGTTTTGAAGGAGCATTTGGAAAAGCATAAGGAAATGCAAAGACTAGTGGAGGCAGCTCGGGGCACAGCTTCGGAGAGAAACCTTTGTCTGCAGGAGTTTAAATTTCTGAAGGAGCTCATTGGGAAAGCCTATGAACTGCAATATTGGGAAGAGGTATGAGTTCTGTTCTACCCATTTTTGTAGAGGTCGAACAAAGGGTACCTGATGAAGCAGTGTGGCGTCCTGTGTTCGTGATATAACCAGGCGATAATTTAAGCAGCAAGAGATTCTGTTAGTATCTAATTGTGTTTTCTATGACCTCATTACTTTCTAATGCTTGGTCAGGGTCAGCAGTAGTGGTCATTTGGTAAACTAATACTGTCTCTAGCTTTATGTCTTAGCCACAAAGTACAGGCTTCTTGTCGCTACAATTCACGTATGGTGGCTCCCCTGGATGGCAGCATGATGATAGCATTATTTTTGTCGAACGGTGAACTTAATTCTACGTCGATGACTTTTTTATTCGTAACCCTGGTCTGTGCAGCACTTGAAGCTTGCTAAAAGATTAAAGAAAGTAGTGGTCGCCCTTGGAGATCAAGAGAAGTTGGGAGATGCATTAGATACTGTTGGAGAATCTTACAATAATCTTTGCAATTACGAGAAAGCTAAGAAATGGCATTATAAAAGCTTCAAGGTTTGCGAGCGAGTGCATCATGAGGAGGTGGGTTGCTTCTTGGCAGATTGTAACCATATATCAGCAGGATATCTTAATCACAGATTGCCTGCCTCATCATTAGTACCTAGGCCTATCTTTTTATGTAGGTTTATATAAGTTTGAAGTCGGTGACTGTTAGGGCAGTGCACGACCTGTGCTCAGTGTTTATTTTCATTCGCTCTATGACTGTAATGTTGCTTTTGACTGAGTTGTTTCTGTGGCAGGGCCAAGCTGTCGCTTTAATCAACTACGGAAATGGTTTGGATTCCTCTGGTGATTACAAGGGTGCCTTGAAAGCTTATAAACAGGCTTATGAGTAAGAGCACTATTAATCCCAGAATTTACACATCTATTTGGAGTAATGTCAATCTGCTCGTTTTATTCCTCTAAAATTTTATGCCTGCATCTTCAGTCACATTACTAAAACGTTTTCATAACTGTTTGTTTTGACTGTTCTTGACTTGGATGGCAGCATCGTAAAACAGAGTGGAGACTCGCATCACCATAATCTTAAGATTAGTGCCCTCGAGAACATGCACTATTGCTACATTGTTCGCTTCGACAATACCAACGATGCAGGGTTAGGTGTTTTTAAGCTTAAATTTTTGGGTGCATTTCAGGAATGTTCATTGTCACGACATTATCAAGGCAGCTCGATTCCCTGCTTTATTTGAATAATAGTGATAAAAGTCAGGTTGATTGATTCTAGCTTGATATTATTGAAACTATCTGTCTTTCACTTGGTGAACGGTAGATCAAAATACGCGTCTCAAAATTGAAGTCTCCCAATTGAAGTCATCACTCCACAATTTATTGCGTAATTGTATGGTGTACATTTTATAATACGGAAGATTTGCTGGTGATATTTCAGGAATGTGGAAGCTGAGATTAATAGGCTCAAGCAGTTCAAGGAGGACCGTGAGATTGAGAAGGATGACAGTGACGATGTATGCTCAGAGACAGATGATGAAGCTGATAAAGATACTGAAACGCTGGTTATGGATGTTGATGAAGAGCTTCCGTCTGCCTGGGACACACGTAGCACTAGAACTGGCGACCCAGGAAAAATATCAGAAAGTCTCACTGGTGTGGCACGAAGATCACAACCACCAGATATTCGGAAACGATCAAGGATCGTGGTATCTGATGAAGAAAGTGAAGAATCTGCTGGAGCTGTTATTCCGAGTCCTCCTAAAAGAAAATCAACCGGATCTCGTGTCAAGATCACCAGTGCACCAAAGGTACATCCTTCAAGTGGGCGAAAAACAAAGAGACCAGACAGTGAGACCCTTAATCTTAGCTCTGATGATAATGAACCACTGGAATCCGTTCGGAAGGCATGCAGAGCTGCTGCACGCAAGAAAACAACGCCCCCCAATCATTCTAGACTAACGAAAGATAAGGATGTTCAGCATGAAGATGCCAACTCTCCCAACACCTCTAAAATTAGGAATAGTAGTTCAGCACGAGTGGTTCAACGTAGTCCTGAACTAAGTAACATGCAAGAGGATGGGAGTTGGACACTGAGTAGGTTATTGGATATGGGTAACGCTTCTCGTAGAAAAGATGAAAATTTCAATGATGAATCAAAACCTGAAGATCTGGAGGAAAGGTGTGGAAACAAAGGTGCTGGGGATATTGGTAATGTATTAGCAAGTGGTTATCCTGGTCGAGGTCCTCGAGGTTCTCAAGGCGAAGCAAGAAAATCTACTTCGAGTCACCACGATGGTGCTGCTTCACACAACAGTGACACGCAAGCCCGTTCTAGCTTGATGCAGGTGAGTTCCTATGTATTGGTGCTTAGTATCATATTATCTCAATCAATGTTCTATTCTTAAGTCAACTTCAAATAATAGGGAGTTTTGTTTTTGGGTTAAAAAATCTCGATAGTCTCCACATTTGGCTTTTTGTATCTTATTCTTTGGTAATGAACAGAAAGGTCCTGATCGGTTCTTTTGTGTGTTGTCAAGGTACCTTTAATCGTCCCTGTCAACATCAATGGACAGTCCCTGCGCGTGATCATCAAGCGTTCTGAAACAGAAACAAACAGAACAGTCGGTTGGTTGATGGAAGAGATTATTCGCCTCTACACTTGTGACAGCTCAGCAGGTAATTCTTATCAAATGATAAGACTCAAAAGTAGCAAATTTGGATAGGTTGGCAGCTATTTTAGCTTGGCTACAAAACTGTCAAGAGTTACAAAATTTATTGCAAAACAACAGGTGTGCTCAAGGATTTTCAAAATCTGCTATAGACGTGCAACATGTGCTTGCGCAACGTCGTCTTACTAAGGCTACTTCACAAGTTCCCACAAATACTCTAAGTTTTAAGCTCCTTTGGACTGGAATAGTACTGTGATGGGTAACCCCCTGGCACGTCGCTGCATACAATTTAAACTTACAGCCATGTCCTTCGGACAAGAGTTACTATTCTACTCCACTTCATGTTCTCATGTGTTGGGATGGCGGCATGAACCATTGATCATTATACTAATTTGGATAAATACGCCATGTTAACAGCAAAAAAACCAGTGGTGCAGAGGCTGGAGTTCAAAGGCAGCGTTCTTAAGCCTGTTCAGATAATTGAGGAAGTTTTGATCGATTTGACCTCTGACGACAGTGTAGATGCTATTATTCAAGGTACACTCTAAGTTCTTTGTGCTCCCAGGTGTATCGGTTCTATGACCCAAGCCTAGAAGAAGTTTTCTCCATGGAGTTCATATAGAAAGTGTCTAGTCGTTGTTGCAAAACATTGCCAGGAGTTGACTTCAATGCAGATGGCAATATGCAAACCCCAGCTGATGCATATGGCTGCCTGCCATAAGGAATTGAGGACTAATGTAGAGCATTCAAGGAACTGAAATTTAGGAATTGGGAGGATACAGGTTGGGTGACCATCCCTGTTGTGGAGCGGTATGAGGCGCACTGCATTGCTGCCAGTACTTGTGTTAACCCTGCACTTGCACTTAAGCTGAAGCTTCTCAAGGTAAATCAGCTTAACTTCTCTTGTGTATTTTTGAGGCTATGCATCCTTGGATTTGATAGAAGATTTGCTCCATGCTAAACTTGCAAATTATGTGTACAACTTTATCGCTAACTGAGTAATTGAGAACCAACTTGCTAACAGGGATCCTATGAGGAGGTTGATGCCTCTGGTTGTGACCTGCAAGATGTATCTGTTAGGCCTTTGATAGCTGCTTTGCAAGAAAATGATGCACTTTCTTCCTTAGATTTGTCCCATAATCTTCTTGGTAAGTACCTTTTATAATTCCTCGTAGATCTTTGTTTCTATTGTAGTTTAATGTTTTCTCTCATAGTGTTATGAGGTGTTGGAGTAGAAACAAAAACCATTTTTTTTTGCTCATGTCGATCCATTGTCGCTATTGGAAAAAGTTTTTTGAAACGAATTTTTGGTCTCCTACGAATATATTTTTAGACTTTGATACATAGCCTCATCCAATCTGCTCAGTGTTTAACTGCTAAGTTGCTATCCTATACAGGTAATGCGACAATGAATGCAATACAAGAGATGATAGCTGCCACCAATCAGATTGATTTAGGACTTACCCTAGACCTTCATATGAATCAGTTGGGAGCAGGTGCTCTTATGCAGGTAACCTTTCTTATTGCTACCGATTAGGTAGGGGTCATGTTGTTTTTAACTTCTTTTTGGAACGATAGATTGTGAGTGTGATTGTTCTGCTCTCTTGTAGAGAAGGTATTCAGAATGCTATCATCCCATGTGCGTCTGCTTGTTTCAAATCTACTGATGTGTCCAGCATTATGCGTCAGTGTTTCAGGGTCTTAACCTGTTTTTGAGAAAGAAAGCATGTCTTAAATGTAACGTCCACTTATTTGTATCTACGTCCTTGTCACGCTTCACCTTAACCTTGTATTTGCCCTGTGTAGATTGTTAAATGTCCTGTGACTCTGTCTCGTTTGGAAGTACTCAAGCTATCGGGTAACCGCCTCACAGATGCCGCTGGAAGGAATTTAGCAGCTATCCTGGCACAAAGTAAAGGTAAAATTTTCAGTTATTCAAACTATTTCTTACAATGCTTCTCTGCATTCAGAAATTATTCAATACAAATATTCTCAAGTTTTACTGATTTACGCTATTGGTCTCACCTATTTTGCTTAATGTTGTGTTGAATGAGTTGTCAATGTTGGAATGGCAGCTTTGGCAACTTTGGAGATTGAGGGATGTGGACTTACTACACGGTCAATACAGCAGATTAGCAGTTCCCTGCAGCCAGAGTCCTCTCTAGTAAAACTCTGCATTGGTGAGCTAGTTTTAGCTCTTCATCAATGTACTTATCTACAAAGTATTGAGAATGCTGGAAATCGTGATTGAATTTGCACTCATATTTATCAAAGTTCTGGCAAACATAGCAACCTGGATGCTCTTGTGACACAGAGTCTGTGTATTTATTATGTAATGCAGGTCACAACAACCCAATTGGAGGAAGTGCCTTATCCATCTTATTTCAAAAGCTCTCTAGGCTCCTAAGGTACACCTCTTATTATCTTTGGATGTAACCTCACGTGAGCAATTACACGTTTCTCTCTATTAGAAGTATTTCATAATATCCTCATGAATGGACGAGGAGTTCATGGCCATGGTTTGGTTGTTGTCTCCAAAGGAGATGACAACCTGGCATTATTGATACTGTATATTGCATAAACATTTCCAAGGAATAGAGCTGTGATCAAGGATATGCTTCCTCATAAGCTTTTCGTTGTATTTCAGTTTCACAGAACTTGACCTACGCGGGATTGAGCTTGACGAGAAGGGTGTGATGGCAGCTACTAAGTTAATTAAGTCCTCCTCTAGTTTCTCTATTCTCAACATGGCAGGATGTGAAATCCAAAATGTGAGTGCCATCTTTCATATTCAATGGACTTTCAGCTGTAACCATGTGGTACACATGTGTTTAGTTGTACCTGTGCGTCCATTTACATAGTATAACAGTTGTCTCACATCAAGTGTCTATATATTCTAAAGTTCAAATTGCTTGTCTACAGCATGGTGCACAGGTCATGTGCAGGGCCTTGATGGGAACCACTGTACAGCTCCTGAATATTAACATGTCCTCATGTGGATTGAGTCGAGAACCAGCTCTAGAAGTATGCCAGCAAATGGCATCCATTCATGGGCTTTCGACACTGAGCCTCAGTAATAATCAGCTTAATGAACAGGTCTGTTTATGTTTATTCTTCAGACTTTGAAGAGAAGCACCGGATTTATTGCTCATCTTGTCAATTCTATTCTCCCTTTTCAGTTTTATCAGGAACAAAGTTCGACAATAATTGGTTATAAGTGTGTACTCTTCTGTACCTGCAGGCCACAGAAGTTTTGTCACTTGCTCTACGTCAAGGAGGATGGCGATTGAAGTCTCTTAGTTTGAATAATTGTTGCATCGGTCAGAGCGGTGTCCTCCACCTTCTGCAGTCTCTTCAAGGTAAGTTCGTTATTTTGTTTTGACCTTAGTGTCATCCAGAGCCTGACCTAAACCTTACAGATATGAAGTGTCAGAACCTGGAAATTGAGTAGTTCCAACTGGCAAATCGGCTTACAGCGACTGTTCTCATTAAGCTTCAGATATATTCATTACAAAATAATACTTAGAGAAACTCAAAGATCCTTTGCCACTGATTTTCTGTTCAGTCTTAACATGCTACATTTCTACGTTACTTCAATTTATTCAAGCAACCTCCATGTCAACAGGAAGCTCAGTCCTATGGGAACTTCATATGGCTGGAAATTTCGAACTTGAGAGTAGCGGACCACAAGCCGTGACGGTCGCTCCAGAGCTTGAGCCTTCAACAAACGTGGACATCGGTAATCATGCAACCGAGCAGATTCCAGTATCTTCGAATACCGCTCTCAAATTCCATTATCTTCCCTTGGAAGGTCCTCAGGCTGATAGGACAGACCTGGAGAATCACAAAAGCGATCCAGCTCACAAGAGCCTAGAATCTGGACTGCATTCCGGTGTTAAAAGTGAGCCCATAATTGTCTGTCCATCGGATCATAATGCAGAGGATGTTGTTGAAAACCAAAATATGCACGTGGAAGAAACTCGTTACGGACATTTAGACTTCCTCAACGTTACTACTCAACTGGACGAATATTTTCTTGGCACCTTGGACGAAACAAAAGTGAAAGAGGTGTCCGTCTCAGATTCAAAAGTGGATGATCATGTGACTGAGGAGCTTGCGGGAAGGATCCGAATGGCTCGTGGGCTCCAGTGCTTGAATTTGACAGGGAATGGTCTGAGCACAGAGGTTTTGAAGCGATTGTGGGAAGCATGGTGTCATGGTGGGAGAACTGCGAAGAGAGATTTTCTGGGTCAAGCACACTTTGCTGTGCAGGATGGAAGGGAATGCACTGCCTTGATTACCGGCTGCTTAAGTTGTCAGCTAGGGGCAGGCTCTGTCCTCGATCGCTGATAGTTCTGGAAAGATTTGTAGTTTTTGTTGCAACATCAAAACTTTTGTGGGAGCAGGAATTGTGTTGTTAGTGACACAGCCCGTGCTTGTTTATTTCAGAATTTTGGGTATTTGAAGTTGTCCTGTTCATATAAAATGTGCAGATGTGGACAAGCTTCAAGATTGGAAGTTGGAAATCATGTAATGGGGCTCTTTCTCGCCTCAGGGAATCAGTGGCACGAAAGAGTTCTGTTTTTGGACAAACTACCGTATGTAGAGTATGTTGCTAACCAAAGAAACTCCGTCAAGGGGCTTACGGTATCTTAGATTTAATTGTAATTATGAAGATTTTTCGAATATTAACCATCCATCCACGAAGTGGATCATGAATGTTTTGAATAGTTCACTTCATTTAATTGATATTTGTTAACCCTTAAGTGTGCAGGTGGATCATAGTGGTCCATGGTTCAGCTCATATTGTGAAAAACTTGTGGCTAATGGCTGAATTGAACTGGATGTTGAACATCAAAGTTCTGTGCATTGTAATGTAGAGAATTGTGGACTTTTCAAAAAAATAAATGGAATATTTTTGTAGATTTTGTGGCCTGATGAATGGTTGTTTATATGTATTTGTATAAATACCAGTGTAGATATTCCTCTAGAATGCATGTACTCTGTGGATGGCAGTTGTACTAAATCATCTCACAAAATTCTACCAAAATTCCCACATCTCATTGTTCCATATGCATGTGTGGCGAAAAATTTTCAGGTTCAAAAAGTCATTTTTGGGGCATTAATTTATTGGCATTACCAAAAAGACCTCCTTGTATTCACTTCCTTCAAACGTACATCTGCGCATTTAAGGGTTAATGAAGTTTAAAGGAGGATTGTGTAATATATCAATTGAAAGACACTGAAGAATGCTCTACATGTATTGATGGTATAGATATCTTGAAGTAGTTTCAATTATTTTGGATTATTTGTATTTTTGGTTTGAACACTATTTTTGGTTCAAACACTTAAGGGTTAACTCTTAGGTGTGCAGTTTACATGGGAGTGAAGGCCATCAAAACCAAGCCATTTATATGCCAAAGTCAGCCTTGATGGCTTGGAGGTTGGCTTCAATGTTGCATTAATCTAATAATTGATTGGGGGCCATGTCTAAAGGCATGCAAGCCTAAAAGTGGAGGCCACTATGAACCCGACTATGAAAATGAAGAAGGAAATTGTAGAGAAGAGAAGCCATATGAAGATCAGTCGTTGGATTCCGACTCCATCCAATGGTTCACCCTACTCCAAGAATGATAAATTATTTCTAAATTTATAAAGAATTCAAGTTTGACAACGGCTTCAAAGTGAAGAGTTGAGTTTCCATTCTTGATAGTATGAATTCTCGGGCCGTGTCAAGTCTTGTCTTTTTTGGAATATTTTATCTTGACTACAGTTCGCTCATGTTTTGCATGTAAAGCCCGAGGGGTTGATTTGCACTATTTCGGCATCTTGATTGGTTTAGATTTCTTAAAAACGGCCCTGGGCTAGAATGTTAAGGGTCATTTCTTACACCAAATGCACCCCTACAAACTCAAACCTTCAATTAAATCAAGCATTGTAGTTATAAAACAAGAGATATGTAAATTGAAAGATTGAAAATATGAGCAAAAGTTAAATTTAGTGAAAATTTTGTAAGCGCTCGTAGGATTGCAATTGGTAGCAAGGTAGAATTCACTCAATTGAATTGTGAATAGTACTCATGTCTAAAAGGTGGAAAAAAGAAAAATACAAGATGTAACAAGGTGTCAATTAACTTCCATTTTTTAACCTCTATATCTCTTGTTGTATAACTTTAATGATTGGTTTGATTGAAGATTTGAGGTTGCGAAAGTGCAATTATACTGCAAGGCCTAAAACATATCATCAAAATTTTAAATTAACATACTTTTAGGACATGAAAGTGAAAATACAAAACGAAATAACAAGGGATGACTTTGCATTAGACTCTAAATTATTATCCAGTCAGTACAAGGGAAAAAAAATATCCCTCAACTGAAATACTGGTACCAAGGGGTAGGCAGTGTAGGTGTGATGTGGTGGGCCTCTATTGTACAGTTCTAAAAACCTACTGTAACTTATCCCCACCCCAGCCCTTGTGATTCTCATGGGCTGCCATTGGGAACGTTGGAAACACAACGTTTTTCAGCCCTTGCTAGATCACACCCTTGACACTGTAGTAACACTGCAGAGAAACTGCTAATAAATAATTTAACTCTCGAACCCTCTTTGTTTGGTATTTTCAGATATAGCTCCACATTTGTTGTGAATGGAATTTGGTTGTCTGAAGAATGGAAGAGGGGGTTCGCAATGAGCATTTATGCAAAAAGATTTTTTTGCTTTGGAGTTGAGAAGCTAGCAAAATACCTATGTACAAAACACCAAAATATTGCAAATACCTCAAAATACAGATAATACTTACAAATACATCGCATGTACTATGTGGTATTTCTTGTGTTTGGAAGTTTATTATCTTGTTTTTTTTTAAATTTTGGATTGTGTTCTCTTGTTCATGTGCCATTAGTGTATGTATTCCAATCTTGATCAATGTACCAACTCCTATCATATTTTAACATATAAATTTATTACAAAAACCGTATGTGTACTTCCTGTGTAGACTTTGAAATTCTTTGAAAAATTGAGTAAATATCGGAAAGTGATATGGAAAATTGTTTTGAGAAGGTATTCTAGCTTCGAGTCACAACTAAGTTTTTTAATTTTTATTTATTAAACTCTCGAAATGAAGTTCACAAGAGAGAGGTATATGTATGCACTCAATGGTAGTGCAAGTATGATTACAAATCTCAGGGAGGTCACTAGCATGTATTTAGTGTAACCATGTGCGTTAAGAGGGTATTTTAATGGGGGCTATCACATAAATAGAATATTTGAGGTATATTATCGAATATTATAGGTATATTCCAAATATATTCTCTAATTATTCCTTACTTGAATTTAAAGTATCCTATATTACATATAAAATTTTATAATTAGGTAGAATTTTTTCCTCCAATGAATAAAAAGGACCCTATAGTGTAACTCACGTGGTTTTCTACTTTTTGCATAGTGACCTCCCCGAGTTATGAATACAAGACATAATCTTGCAAATGAACGGTCAAATTTACATGAGCTTTAAATAGAATGCGTGAAATTGAAGTAAGCTCAATTTAGTAGTGTTGGATTCCTTTTTAACCCTTTAACGTCCTGATTCAACACCGGTTTCAAAGATTCGTTATAAAATGTTCGATGAAAAACAAAAATGGAGTAGATGTTCATGGCAAAGTTGCAAATGTGAATGTGAATATCACATCTGTACAGTTGGATTTATCATATTTTTTAATCAATTTTGCAAGGTTTTCTCTTGAAATTCAATTAACATCCCAAATTAACCCAATTTTTTTAAAAAAATATTGTAATGAAATTAGAATAACATGCATTACGAGATGGTATGGTTTCCATTATTTGATTCTACTTTTTTTGGAAAATCATGTTTAAGGTCTCACTTTTGAACTAAGAATGAAACTTGACATAAACCAATTGTGTTGTTTTTCAAAAAATCACAACATCTTGTTTTGAAGATCCATACTGTACAAATGATAGTCAACTAGCACAAGAATCAAGAGAAATTTGGATGGATAAAAAACTATACAAGGTGTAGTGTTGAGAAAGGTTGCAGTCTGTCTGTCTGTCGTCCATTATATGGACGCACTCGCGTCAAAGGGTTAAACAATCTGTTTGTGCAAAAGTGCCACTCATCCAGAAGCACCTCCTGGAGAATTCCATTACTTATCTGCATTGGCTGAACATCTTCAGTAGCAGGGGAAGTTGCTGCTTCTGGGGAACGAGCATACATTACTGTATTGCGCTGTACCTCGATCCTGTAGCAAGTCGAGCTTCCCAAAATCCCTGGACCCGTCCAGAGTAAGAAGACTACAAACTTTGTACTCTCTTTTTGCAATGAATTTTCTTGCAGTTGCAACTAACCTTTTAAAAAACCTCCCATTAAATTAAGTTTGTCATGTGCATCATCTCCTCATGACAATGATGACATTTCCAATCCCTATCCAGCCAAGCATTTTCAAAAAAGCCGGCCGGTGTTTTTTACACATGCATAACATTCAGTAGCCTTTGTAAGATAACATAACATAACATTCCATTCCAAGAGGGTGCCTTTTAGTTTCATCCGCCTTTGTATATGGAGTGACTAGTGATTTGTAATTGAATGGACTATTGAATCAAATAAACAATTACATAACAATGTTGAATTGTGATTGAGTGAGTGCTTTTTATTACTATTCACCATGGTTGATTGCTCTTGCTAAATGCCACTTGCCCTCATAGCTACTGATGTGATGTGGAATATCCCACATCATTTTATTGGGGGGATGAAATGATGTGGGATATTCCACATCATTCTGTTGGGGGAAGGCAGTAGTAACAGAGGCTACTGAATGTTATTTGTGATGGTCGCTTTTCATATGACGTTGGGTCATTTTTTTTTCTTGGGACGGATTTAAGAGCAGCTCCACTGCTGGAGGGGCCGCTGGCTCTGGAAATGAGGGAATCGCGGGCTCAAAATAGCAAAAGGCGCCCTGTGTAATTGATTTGCCCCACTGCTGCAAAAATAGTCGGCCCTCTCACAACACAAATTGGATCAAACTATAACACTACCAGCATGATTCGCCTGCATGGCATTGTGACTCGACCGCGTGGCAATGGGGAGGGTTTAGGTGGCAGTTTGACCCTAGGAGATCCTACTTGGCGGATTTAGGGTTTGCGGGGTGTGAACAACCTCCTAAACAAGGCAGATGTACATAGACTAATTTTGGTAGTTTAGGGCGAATTCGTTGGTTTCCCTTGCTAGCGGGAGTATTACAAAAGTGCGTTCTAGTTCTCCTTGACTTTCACGTGGGATTTAGGGTATGGAGGCCTGGCGTGCGTGACTCGCCGCTGCTCAAACATCTCTTCTCGAGGATGACGAAGAAGAAGAACTCAAGTTCCTTCACATAGTGCGTTTAGGGATGGCCAACGCAAGACGTCCACAAGTACGTAGCATCGTGGGCGGATCTCGACCTGGGAGATCGTCGAACATTGAGAGGTATAGGCATAAAATACACTTGCGCATGATGTCGGATTATTTTTCTGATGCTCCTGTATATGGGTCCAATTTATTCTGAAGACGGTATCGTCTGCGTCGTTCATTGTTTATAACAATCTTGGATAGGGTGTGTGCGGTTGACACCTACTTTGTCCAAAAGTCGGATGAAGTTGGACGTTTAGGCTTGTCACTGCATCAGAAGATTACTTCTGCACTACGTATGCTATGTTACGGATTATGCGTAGGTGCCACCGACAAGTACTGCAGGACTAGCAAAACTACAGCCATGGACTGCATGAAGCGGTTTTGTTTGGCAATTAGGGCAGAGTTTGAGGAACACTACTTGAGACAACCTACCTGTGCAGATTTTGACAAAAAACTCGCTATTAATTCTGCACGTGGATTTCCCGGTATGTTTGTGAGCCTGGACTGCATGCACTACGAATGGAGAAATTGTCCAGTTGTGTGGCAGGGCGATTTTGGCGACTGTGACGGAAAAAATCTATTATCTTGGAGGCCGTTGCGGATGAGAGCTTGCACATATGGCATGTTTTTTTTGGTCGTCCAGGATCCAACAATGATTTGAATGTGTTAGACCAGTCGCCACTCATCCACAACATGCTGACGTCAGAGGCTCACGACATGCATTTCGTGGTCAATGGGTGCGACTATGATCAATACTACCTTCTTACGGACGGCATCTATCCCGAGTGGTCTTGCTTTATACAAAGCATTCACTTACCGCAAGACGAAAAGCGAATTCACTTTGCGGAAAGGCAGGAGGCCGTGCGCAAGGACGTGGAGCGTTGTTTTGGTGTCTTACAAGCCCGTTTTGCCATTTTTAAAAACCCGTGTCGCCAGTGGACCATGGAAGTCATTTCCAACATCATGTTTGCATGTTGTATCATGCATAACATGATTATTGAAGATGAGGAAAATGTGGAGGGATTAGAAGACATTATCACGGATTTACATGCAAATGCGGTGCCGTTGGAGAGGGGCTTGTGTTTTATGAGTTGATGGCAAGCACAAAAGAAATAGAGAACATGGACACACACTATGGACTTAGAGGTGACCTAATTGAGCATTTGTGGGGATATGTAGGATATGTAGTGAACACCCTATTGTAGACCTAGTGAAATCGGGGGCGTTCTTGATTGCGATTCATGAACATGTCTCATCCCTACTCCCAGCCCTATGTTCAACTCTTCTCCCTATAGCAGTTGGGAGTTCATTTCATCTTCCACGTCCGTATAAACACCGGCATTGTGCCCTTCTTGCCTCTACACAAACATACAATTGAATCAATGTACACTTCATCCACCAAAACAATAACAAAAGAGGTTGAAAAACTGAAGGAATTTTTTTTATTTTCAAACTTTTTGGAAACTTTACCACACCTAAAACAAAACCTGCATGCGCCAGTGGAAAAATAAAATTTGAAAAAATAAAAATTTTGGACATAGAAATGGGTTCCCAAAGCTAAATTGCCCTCCAAAACAGCTCCCAGCCTCTCAAAAATTGCAGGAATTCTATTACTATTACTATTATTATTATTATTATTATATATTTGTTTTTTTAATTTTACCACGCCCAGAAAAAAGCCTGCATGCATCGATGGAAAAAAAATTGATTTTTTTTTTTTTTTTTTTGACCTAGAATTGGGTTTCCAAAACTGAAACCGGATTTTATTCTCCCAAACAGCTCCCAACCTCCAAAAAAAAAAAAAGTTTTAAATTTTAAATTTGACCACACGTAGATAAAAGCTTGCATCTATCATTGCAAAAATAAAAATTATTATTATTATTATTATTTTTTGCCCTATAAAAAATTTCCCAAAACTTAAAAATGATACACAAAGCAAACAACAAGGGTTTCGTTAAAAGTGCCTATTGAAATGTGCACTATTTTTTGGGATTATTTTTTAATATTTTAATCACAAATTTTGGTATGTATAAGCAATAATATTGTACTTTGGCTAGAGTCTTTTTAGATATTATTGATTGAAAATAAATCCAAAGCAAGCTATGTAAAATATATGTGTGTCATATTTATTTTGTGCTTTAAGTTTATAATCAAGAATTTTTTATAATATTAGATCAAGTAAACGGCTAAAAAACATTATTTTGTGCATCTTCAATAATTGTTCGTAAGTTTAATAGAAAATGTAACACTTACACCCTAATTTTTAGTTAAAATATTGAAAAATAAACCAATCCTAATTGGCAAGACACACCATGGAAGCACAAACATTCAAAATGATAAATTCAGAAAAAAAGAATAATGTACTTGTGTCACCTTATATTTGAATACTTAAAAACAATAAAGTCAAACAAAAAAATAAAGCATGTGTCTTATTTATGTATTTGAAGTTCTGAAATTTTAATAATTAGAACAACAACTAAAAAATATATACTAAGTTTTGAGAACCATATCCATAGTGGTAATCTTAATAAATCCATACAATCAATTAAACCAATTTTGTATTTAAATTTACATATTACAATGTATACTATAATGAGATTGAATGTGTGGTACTTTTTATGAAAATAAACTTTAAATCATAAAAAAATCTTATTGAGGCAATTCCAAGCAAACAAACTAAATTCAATTTGTTGATTATGTGTTTATACAGTAAATTCTTTGAAGGAATTTGAAAAAAGATACACCATGATAGTAAAACACAATAATATATAGTATACTCAAGTAATAAGTTATATAGTAACAAATATTCTATACTCTATATCATATCACTATAATACTATAATATATTATTAATATCAACTAAACAAATCTAGCCATCCAAAGAGTCTAAACCCAAGCCTAGAGAAAACATATCCTTGCGCACATCTGGATGTATCAATGCATTTTCTTCTTTGGAGGGGCCTTTGAAGGCCCGCTCCCTTTACTCCGCATGAGAAGTCCTCCAAAAAGACCTCCTAAAATCACACAATAACATCAACAAACAAACAAATAGTCAATATGCATGAAGAACTACGAATAATAAGAATAAGTGATCTTTACTAAAAGAGTGCGACATGTGCCACACCTCCAAAAACTCCAATTGCAAAAACACTCAAATTTATAAAAGATTCATTCTTTGTACAATCAATCAAAGAAATGCCACACCTTTCAATATAACATCAACAATAGGAGTAAAGCACGTGCATCACCCCCTCAATCCTACATAAGCAAAGAAACTTAAGTACAACTAAATTCAAAATTATACAGAAAGAGTGTGGCATGTGCCTTACCCCCTAAATTCAAGAAAAGCAACAATGCAAAAAATACATACAATCACATCAAGAATAAGAATCAAACACATTGAGTGAGACATGTGCCTCATCCCCGAAATCCCATATGAAAAATAACAACTAAAAACGTTATAAATAAAAATTAAACACAAAGGGTGCCACAACCTCACAAAAATATGAGAGTATAAACTCAATGACATCAAAAACAAAAATCAAAGACAACGGAGGAGGCATGTGCCTCACCCTTACAAAAATACAAGAGCATAAACTCAAGAACATAAAAAAAAATTTAACACAAAGGGGTGAGCCATGTGCCTCACCTTCACAAAAATATGAGAGCTTAAACTCAACGACATCAAGAACAAAAACCAAACACAAAGGGGTGAGGCATATGCCTCACCCTCACAAAATTATGAGAGCATAAATATAAGGGCATAAACTAAATGACATAAAAAAAAAATCAAACACAAAGGGGTAAGGCATGTGCCTCACCCTTACAAAAAGGTGAGAGCATAACCTCAAGGACATAAAAAAAGAACTAAACATAAAGGGTGGGGCATGTGCCTCACCCTCAGAAAAATATGTGAACCTAAATTCAATGACATCAAAAACAAAAATCAAACACAAGAGGGTGAGGCATGTGCCTCACCCTCACAAAAATATGAGAGCATAAACTCCATGACATCAAAAACAAAAATCAAACACAAGGAGGTGAGCCATGTGCCTCACCCTCAGAAAAATATGAGAGCATAAACTCAAGGACATAAAAATAAAAAAACTTAAACACAAAGGGGTGAGGCATGTGCCTCACTCTTAGAAAAATATGAGATTATAATCTCATTGACATCAAAAACATGAATCAAACACAAAGGGTGAGGCTTGTGCCTCACCTCCAAAATGTCACATGAGCAAAATCAATCAAGTACAATCAAAATTGAAATCAAACACAGCGGGGGTGAGGCATGTGCCTCACCTTCTAAATCCTACATGAGTGAAATGCATAAATACAATCAAAACGAGAACCAAACACATGGAGTGAGATATGTGGCATACATTTGGTATGTTTGCATAATGAACATAAAATGAGATTGTGATTACGATGCAAGGAGTGAGGTATGTGGTGAATTTAGAAATTTAAAATCAGATTGCAATTCAAGTAGTGAAGCATGTGCCTCACTCCAAAAAATGTTCAAATTTTATGAGGTTTAAAAGGGTGAGGCACATGCAACACCCTTTATGAGAATAATCACCTTTGTTGAAGTTAATTTCACTTAAGTTTATGAGGGTTGAGATACATGCTACACCACCTATACATGTAATTGGTTAAGTTAGGATTTTAGGGCTTACGCATGTGCCACTTCCTTTATGAATTTAATTGCTAGGCTTGCGAGTAAGACACATGCTACACCCCATATGACACTAATTAACTTTGTTAGAATTTTAAGAGGTGAGGCACATGCCACACTCCACATAACAATATTAACCTTGTTCAAATATGAAGGCATAAGGTAGGTGGGACACTCCGTAAGACAATAATTTGCCTTGATAGAAATTCAAGGGGTGAGACATGTGCCACACCCCATATAAAAATATTTTACCTAGTTAAAATCTTAAGAGGTGAGGCACATGCCACACCCCTTAAGACAATATTTTGCCTAGTTTGAATCTTAAGGGGTGAGGCACATGCCACACCCCTTATGACAATATTTTGCTTTATTTGAATCTTAAGAGGTGAGACATGTGCCACAATCCTTATAACAATATTTTGCCTAGTTTAAATCTTAAGGGGTGAGGCACATGCCACACCCCTTATAACAATATCTTGCCTAGTTTAAATCTTAAGGGGTGAGGCACATGCCACACCCCTCATGACGATATTTTGCCTAGTTTGAATCTTAAGTGGTGAGGCATATGCCATACCCCTTATACCGTAGTTTACTAGCAGGTGTGGCAGAAAATAATTCTAAATATAGATGCCTAAAATTTCGGAATATCATTGACATTTTTTTCCGAATATAATATAAATTATAATACAAAATTGCCAAAAAGTGAGAAATTGTTACCTTCCACTAGATTTTTACTTCGTTTGGAAGCATGTGTGAATTGTAGTGGAGAGAAGGTGTTGCTCTTGTAATCAAGTTCATTTACATCCGTCCACAAAGAATATGGGTTAAGAAGTAATAAGACTCTAGCTTTTGAAATGTGTCCTACACAGATTTTTGGAGTCCAATTGAACATAGAAGATGAAGTTTTATAGAAATTTGTCCAACTAACAAAAGTTGAGGAATCAAGCCTTCTTCCACCTCCAACAAGTTTTGTGTCAAAATAAGTCTTTATGCAAAAGATATAGACAAAACAAAGCAGCCGTGTAAAAGTCAAAATCAAAATGCGTTCCTAACAGTTTTTCGGAGCTCATTTGTGCATAGAAGATCAACTTTTTTGGAATTTTGTTGGTCTAAGAAAAGTTTAGAATTCAAGTAATCTTTCACCTCCAACAAATTTTATGTCATTTGAAGACTCTATGCAAAAGTTATGCGTGTTATAAAAATGAAGTCTAACTAGGTGCTTCACCTCAAAGTTTACATATCCCATATGCCTTGTTGGATACAACTCCACTCCACCTGCATAAAGCACAGAGCATTCTCCACTCTTATCTCACATCTTACTTGTCAACCAATGCAAGAGAGTTGTACATGACAATAAGCCAAATTTAAAAAAAATAAAAGAGAAAATTGACGAAAGTATTAATATACTATTTTTAGGTGCCGAACCTACTTTTTGAACTTTAATTAAATATTAGGCAGCAAGTTGCCGAACCTGTTAGTAAACTACGGTAACAATATTTTGCCTAATTTAAATCTTAAGGGGTGAGGCACATGCCACACCCCTCATGACAATATTTTGCCTAGTTTGAATCTTAAGGGGTGAGGCATATGCCATACCCCTTATAACAATATTTTGCCTAGTTTAAATCTTAAGGGGTGAGGCACATGCCACACCCCTTATAACAATATTTTGCCTAGTTTAAATCTTAAGGGGTGAGGCACATGCCACACCCCTTATAGCCCTATTTTGCCTAGTTTAAATTTTAAGGGGTGAGGCACATGCCACACCCCTTATAACAATATTTTGCCTAGTTTGAATCTTAAGGGGTGAGGCACATGCCACACCCCTTATGACAATATTTTGCCTAGTTTGAATCTTAAGGGGTGAGGCACATGCCACACCCCTTGTGACAATATTTTTCCTTATTTAAATCTTAAGAGGTGAGGCACATGCCACACCCCTCATGACGATAGTTAATTTTGTTTGCATTTAAGAAATTAAGGCATAAAGTTACATCATCTATTTTGATTATTGTTGAATTACATAAAACTTTTTTTTAACATGTTCTTACAATCATCTTGTTCTTTTTGTATGACCAGGCATTGTTTTATCTTAAAACAAATCATATGGATTGAAACTTAGGCATTCCTTTTTTTCTGGCAAAAGTGCTCTCTCTAAGTCAACAAGCTTGTGAGAACGGTATTACAAACGTTCTATGGTATCAACCAAGAATGCCAAGAGGATTACAAGATGAAGAAGGGACGTTTCACAATCGGTACACGGATTGTATACACCGTGCTTGGGAACCCTCTCGAGAACCACATGGTTGTGTTCCAATTGATTCTATTTTTACTGCTTGGGAGAATACCGTTGGGACCCAAAATTTGATTACTGTTTTGGGTGTTAGAACCGAGAGAGAGTTAAAAATTCCAAATGGTGAAAAGTTTCATTTTGAATATCACCTTAACCTTTTAGAATAGATTTGTCATATTAGCTCTATATTGTACTTTATACTTGACAATTTATACAATACGATATTGATATATAATTTTGTCAAGGTTTCATGTGAATGAGATTTTTTTATGACTAAAAATTTCTTACTATTAAGTGTGTATTTAAATATCCAAACTTTGTCATATGCAATGATGTTTTCTCAATATTAGACGTGCATGTACATACCTCAATCTTTTATCTTGTAAGTAAAATATATATTTTTTCAAATATATATTTAAATTTATAACCATATTTGAATTATCAATATAAGAAATAATTTAAAATTATAAGAAATTTCTAGCAAGGTTTTTCATATTATTGTTAACTCAACTTTTTTTATAAAAATCACAAAATTGTAATTTGATCAATAACCAAGCATAATGAACCTAAAATGTACCCATGTCTATATTCTTTATTTTTCTTACTAGGATAATTATAAAATGATCATATTTTCAATGAAATTTATAAATTTCCAAAAAATTGTTCATGTGCACTTTTACATATTGAAGTGCACTTTTAACAAAACCCTTGTTAAACATAAATGAAACACAAAGCAAACCTACACACAAATGCAACACAAAGCAATCATAAACACAAAGCAAAACATAATCAAACAAAAAGCAAAACATAATCAAACACAAATCAAACCTACACACAAAGGCAACACAAAGCAATCATAAACACAAAGCAAAACATAATCAAACACAAAGCAAAACATAATTAAACATAAAGCAAACCTACACACAAATGCAACACAAAGGAATCGTAAATACAAAGCAAAACATAATCAAACACAAAGCAAACCTACACACAAATGCAACACAAATCAATCATAAACACAAAGCAAAAACATAATCAAGCACAAAGCAAAACATAATCAAACATAAAGCAAACCTACACACAAATGCAACACAAAGCAATCATAAACACAAAGCAAAACATAATCAAACACAAAGCAAACCCTACACACAAATGTGACACAAAGCAATTATAAATGAAACACAAAGTAAACATAAACACAAATGAAACACAAATTAAGAAACCCTAACCTCTTCTCCGTCAATTCCGTAGTCTTCATTGTCCGGCTCATAGTCTTCATTTTCGGCGCCATCATCGAATGCACCTCTTACCAAACGAATTTGCCGACGAGTTTCCTCGTCCTCTTGAGCTAAAACATCCACCGCTTCTCTTTCTCTTGCCAAAATTATCCTCTCACGCTCTTCGTGGGCCGCCAACTCATGACTCTCCCGTTGTTTTCTTTCAGCTTGCCTTTTTTTTAATTTCTCCAATTCCTCTTCTTGGCGGAGTAGGAGGTACTTTTTGGCAGCCGCTCCACTCCCCGGGGCACTCATCAACAACATCATATTTTACTCCTCAAAAGATTCTGCCTTTCGTGCCGATGTTTGCGCCATCATCTTCGTCGCTTTGATGGTTGCCAATGCGCATTGATCTTGGATCTTCGTTGAGCGATGATCCTCTTTGGCTGCCTTAGTTCCACTGGGTCGATTTATGTACGTAGTGTTGACCTCTACCATCTCCTGATAACTCCCGGAATCTGGTGTGGCCGCTTGCGACGTGTGTGTTTGGGACGTGCCTGCTTGGGACTCAAAATCAGCCGACATAGATTTATATTTGGTGGAAATAGTGCTCACCCCATCCGTCCACCGAGGAAATTCGCGGACTAGCAACCAACAATGCTCGAATGCAAATTCGGTACATTTGGGAGTCTTGGTGTGATACAAGTCTTTAGCAAGGTGGATTAGGTCGGACTCGCTGATTCCACTTGTATTCATTCTTTTTATTTGATTGTAACAACCTATGAATTTAGACACGTCGTGCTTGATTATGCCCCATTTAGACTCCAATGACCGAGTTCCTCTATACCCACATGGCTTTTCTGTATCGTAATGAGAAAAAATCCTCTTCCAAAACGCATTGCCTTTCTGTTGATTTCCACAAATGGGATCTTGCGAAATAGCCAAGACAGACCTAATCAACTGTTGTTCCTCTTCGAGTACAAAATTTCTTCCCTTCAATAGGTTTGAAGAAGGCACACCACGACCCTTACGATTGCCACGACCTTGACCCCTACCTCCCCGTTTTCCAAAACCATGAAATTCAACGTCATTATTGAGGATCGGTGTGCTCACCCAATGTTGTCTTCAAAATTTGACGGCGTGTACTTTGACCTAATTTTGGTGCTTCCCAACCACGACGTTGGCTCCCAATTTCTACTTGCTCTTCAATTTCATCCCCACAACTCCGACCATTACGCACACGAGTTCTTGGCCCTTGTCCAGCGATCGCACGTCCTCAGCCTTGCAAAACACGCCCATGTTCACGCCCACGCCCTTCTGTAATTGACTCCTTCAAATTTCTTTGTCCATCACCTAAAGAAACGCAGCCTCGACCACCACGTCCCACCGACAACCCACGAATTCTTCCTGCCATTGCTAATCAATGCAAAACTCCTGAAACATTTACTACACAAATGAAGGCAAGAGGGCACGTTGAAATTTTGATGGAAGCCACTACAACAAAGAGCCGTGGTTGGAGAAGAAAGAGGCCGTGATCTACGAGCCCTCCGAAGGTAAGGCGTTGGGTCTGCCAGCTTGGCAAGGCCCCTTCATACCTGCTCACGGGCCCTTCATATAAGCAGCGGTGGAGCTACTCTAACCTCTAAATGTCACAGCGTCCAGAAACTGGACGACTAACATATTCAAATCTGTCCTACGTTCTCATCAATGCTTGGATGAAAGTCATCCAATTTTTTGGAGATACTTCACCAAGTTGTTGTCCTATCTAACGGTTGGATTTAGTCATACTTGATTACATATTTTTCTAAAATTACAAATGTAGAAGTATGTCAAGTCGTCAAAATTGCATTGACTGTAGTTCGAAAGTGGCCTTCCAAAAATGAGGTCATAGATTTAAGAAACACAAAAATTTCAAAGAATCACCACGTTTAAGAGTATCTCATTTCAAATTCATTCCAACAAATTTTACTCAAAAAATATTAAAATTTTGTTTGTAATCAAATTTAGAAGGAATTTTTAATTTTAACTTTCAAATTTTATAATTAAATATTGGTGATAGTATTAGTGAATCAAACTGTACAGATGGAATCTAAAATTCAAAATCTAGGACTTTCATTTGTATATCAATTCCATAATATTCTTCTGAATAGTACTTTATGATGATTTTTCTCAAATTGTCAATTCCAAGGACACCCTAGTACGTTTAGGGGTTAACCAAATTTAACCTCGTATTGATCTTAAGGTCAACTCAATATAATAAGATTATAACGGAGGCCATTTTTCCCATGTTTTATAGTGTTGAGGCTAAAGAGTTGAAGGGAAAAAGAGACTACAAAGAGCTGTTCATATTTGCAATCAATTGAAAGGTGACGATTGCTGAAAAACAGTAAAAAAAAATAACGATAAAATAGTTTTAAAAAAAAAATTGAAATATGGAAACAACCTCTATACGTTTTATTTTTGGTGCACCCAATTCTTTGAGTAGGGGACTTGTCAGACCTTGTCGTTTTTAATTAAAATTTTGATTCCACCTCAAGTCTTGATGTAAAGGGGTTGGAGCTGATTTTGGGATTTGGACCAATGAGAGGTGAGGATTAAAGCCCGCTTATACATCAAAACGGCCTCGACTTCATACGTAAAGTAGCTCTAAATGGACCGGCACTAATTACATATGTAATGGTAGACAATCTAACAACAACATAACAATGATGGTTGTAATTTTATATTTTTCTATGCAAATTTTGAGTACCATAATACTCCCTTTGTCTCGTGATAGATGATGCTTTTGAGAAAAAAACTAGGGCTCCGCTTCTCTCTGCACCACCATTGACGAAATGAAAGGCTATGAAATTGAATAAGACGTGAAAGGCTCTATTACTTCACATAATGGTCTTTGAAGGTGGTATGGAACAGTTATGGGTAGACCATCCAAGAATGTGAAAGGCTAGGTTACATTATGGAAAACCTTGCCCTAAAATTGTTAATTGGTGGCTCATTTACAAACCCTACAACCGTTGAAAAACCACAAGTGGAACCTATAGTCGTCAATACCATTTTTCTAAACGAGCTTCGACCTACGGTCATCACTGGAATGTCCCAAATTACTTGATGCAAATCAATTATTTAATTTGAAGATGTTGTTTCACAGATTCTACCAAAGCAAAATCACAAGACAAGTGTACAAGAAGTGTTTTTTTGTCTGTGAAGCTTGTATTTGCTCATGTGTGGATCACAAACAAGCGAAACAACATATGAGCGAGCTAAAATCAATGCTAGCTTATGTTCCTTGCATCAAATAACACACTACAATGAACATTACCATGTTGCCACATGCCACATGTACCATGTGCAATATGATATTGCTTTAATAAATAGCTACTTTGAAATAGAAACTTATTGTATTTAGAGATTTGATGAAATCATTCTAGTTTGCTTAATTTGCTGATTTTTTTCAAGAGCATCATCTATAATTATGGGACGGAAGGAGTATATATTAAGTAGAAATATGGTTCAGATATTTTTCATTTTTATCCCTATTTAGGATCATATGAAAATTTTGGTGGTCATCAAGCTAAAAAGGTGGGAAAAAAATGATGTTGCTAGCATGTATATATTATATATTGTTAAAGTCAAACACACTTCTATAGCCAATAAAAGGCTTGCACATAGTAAATTATAATTGCTTAAATGATGATATCTACATAGTTTATCTTTTTTTAGTGTACGATGCATTATTTTGTAAATTTAATGCTAATTTGAACATCATGTATTAGTGTACTTATTGAATATTAGTGTACTTATTGAATATTGTTTACTAAACTTTGGATCTTTTGTAAAACATTTATTAATCGAATGACCATTTATTAAAAAAAATCTTGACGATGGTCTCAAGGTATAATTATTCCAGTGACCACCTTAGGTTGGAGTGGTTTAGAAAAAAATGGTGTTGATGACTATAGGTTCCACTTGTGAATTCCCAACACTTATAAGGTATGTAAGCGAGTCGACGAGCCGGTGAGCCGTTAGTCGATAGTTCTAGGGTAGGGTTTTCTATGATGTAACCGAGTCTTTCACATTATTTCTTGAATGGTCTTCCTATGATTGTTCCATTCCGTCCTCGAAGACCATTATGTGGAGTAACTTAGCCTTTCACGTCTTTTCAATTTCGTGGCTTTTATGTGCGGAGAGAAGCAAAGCGCTGATTTATGAAGTGGTAGTTCATGTTTATGATTATGATTTTGAATAATCTTTTTTAATAGTTATTAACACCATGTATACAATTGCTAATTTTCCACTGGTAGTGTGGAGAGAAGCGGAGCCTTAGTATTTAATAAAGAAGTATATGTCACATTATTGTGGTATTATAGTAAATCATGAATGATACTAAAAGAAGTTCATAATAAAAACATTGAAATTTCAATGAATTTGTTGAATTTCAAATTTTACCTCTATTGACACAAGAAACAAAGTTGTAGGAATTTAAAAAATTACAATTCAAATTAGGCAAGAACCCAAAGGTACCCCCAACTACCTTTGGTCAATTATAGAGTTTTGCTTTGTCTCAAAAAATTCAATGTGTTTCAAAATTCTATCAATTTTTTTGAGGGTTGAAAAATAACTCCAAGTTAATAAAGATATCCACGGAGTACAAAAGGTGACCCCCTTTCCTCACCCTTTTTTTTTTTTGTCTTATATTAGTTGTTTGATTCTATTTGAGACTATAAGGAGCACATGGCTTGGCTTGGGTGAATTTCCCATGGGTGTAGGGGAACATGTAGTTAATGAATTGGAGCATGGGCTTGGATTGGGAGAATGAAGCCTTGCATTGAGTAGGTCCCAAGTTCAAATCCCACCAACCTCGCTTCTACTTCTCATTGGTACAAGAAAAGGTGAGGTGAAACTCTTTTCGTCTATTCTTGGTGGTAATTGCGTTTGGGTTGGAGTTTGCAAATTCTTTCCTCATAGTGAGAGGATTTTGTCGATATCTCTGATGTTATGAATTGTAACTCCCCCCATTATTAGGGTACCTTGTGGATCACTCTATGGGCTCAGTATCAGAGGCAAGAGTCACAGATATGACAGAGGACACAGATGAATGAATCCCATGGATGAATGATAATCATCCGATGGATGGAGGGTGTTTCCTGACCGACTTCTCCTTCAGCTGGCTCCTCGCCACTTCTCACGAGTTGCTGTTGTCCATTGCAATCCTGTGGCCGCCTTCGTTCTTCTTCGGAATTCGGGCTCTCCTTGGAGACCTACTAGAGAGGTCGATTACATCAAGGAAACTCACTTTGGCTTTGAGTGGAGACAATTCATTTGATTCCTGGCACCAGCAACTGATTCTCCTCTTCATTCCCCTGTCTTTTGGCGCAATAGATTCGATGCAATCGGTGTTTGGGGAATCATCCGTGAACGATTCAGAGATGCGCTGAATTAGTGGATTAAGATTCCATTACTGCTCTGTTTTGATTAGTGGAGCGCTCTCTTAAATTTCATCTCGGTGATTTGTACGTGCTCTGTTCTTCAGTGTTTTTTTTTTGGAGCTGCTTTGTGGAGGGTGGCCATCCTTCTTCTTGAGGCGGTTGCGAAACAAAACGAGGAATTTTTCGTTAGTCGATTGGTGTGTTGTGGTTTTTGGTTCGGTTTGGGGTTAGCTTTTTCATGGTTGTGGCGGTATAGACGCCAGTATGAGATGGGCACAATGGATTGCTCTGTCCTCCTTTTCGCGTGCCGCCCGATCGCTCACAAGCTCCACGGCCCCGGCCGTTTGCGGATCCCATGTACGTGTTCTTCCTTTACTTTTGATTTTGAAAACCTGTGCTTGGAATTCAAATGGTTTAGAGGATTGTAATAGCGTTGTCAATGCCGCTGTTTGAACGTCTTTAGAGTGATTGAAATCGATTGTATTTAAGGAAGTGACGCAATCATGGAATTGCGAGCTTGACCTTTGTTAGAGGTGTGTCAAGGAGCTGGAACCCTAATTGGCGAATGGAAGCTCAAGAATTGAAGTGGAAATTTTTTCAGTTTCGGGGAAGGATTGTAATCTTCGATAGATTAGAAGAATGTTCTAGGCTCCAGGTTTTGGATTCTCAATTGAGATATTTGATGACGTACTAACTTTGGACTTACTGGTACTACTAGCAGGGGTCTATAGGGGCAGCTGCAATTTTTAATAGTCAGGGGAGTGTTGCACCTTTCCATGCTTTGGCTCTTCAAGAAAAAGAAACGCAAGTGTCAGACGATGATCGTCAAGATGGCGATGTTGATTTTCTCACCAATGGAAATCTTCGTTCACAAACCTCAAGAAAAGCAACAGGCACTGAAGAAGGTATGGAGCTCTTCATTGTTGCCAGTCCTTTACCTAGTTTGTCAGTTTTTGCACTTTTTCTGGTTCAGCTGGAATTCGTAGTTCGGAATTTGTGGGAATAACTAGCTGCATTTTTTCAAGTGATGCTTACGTTTGCGTTGTTTCTCTTTTCTTTGAAGATTTTGCCGTAAGGTCGTCAGCACAATTACTCAATCAGAGAAGAGATGTTGAAGAAAGACACGGAGTATCCGACATGCTGATCGATTCTCATGGAAGGAGACATAATTATTTGAGAATCTCACTCACCGAGCGCTGCAACCTTCGCTGCAACTACTGTATGCCTGCGGAAGGTGTGGAGTTGACACCAAACGCTGAGCTGCTGTCTCAGAAAGAGATCATCCGAATTGCGAGCACTTTTGTTGCAGGTGGGGTTGACAAAATACGGCTCACAGGCGGGGAGCCAAGTATCCGATCTGACATTGAGGAAATATGCGAACACTTGAGAAGCCTTCCAGGTCTGAAACACTTGGCTATGACTTCCAACGGCATCGTTTTGTCGCGGAGACTCCCTCGATTGCAAGCGGCTGGGTTAAATCAGCTAAACATTAGTCTAGACACATTGGTGCCAGCGAAGTTCGAGCTCCTTACTAGGCGGAAAGGGCATAATAAAGTTCTCCAATCCATCGACACAGCGTTGGGGTTGGGATTCTCACCGGTGAAGGTACTGTATGACGTCTTTTTGTTGTGAACCTGTTGCCTTGCCACTCTTGCTTGAGCTTTTGCGAGTGGATTACGAAAGCAGAGATAATAGATTCACCATGAAGGGTACTCTCTGACCATGATGCTGGAAGTCGTGATAGTTCCTTATGAAGGTTAATAGTTCTGAATATTCATGAAAATTTCACATTTTTGGGCAAGTTAGGACAACTCGATCTTCTAGTGTTATGGACAGGTTTTGATTTTTCGTTTGTTTTGATTGCACAGGTAAATACAGTCATAATGAGAGGTCTCAATGACGATGAGATCCTAGATTTTGTTGAGTTGACGCGCGAGAAACCTATTAATGTCCGGTTTATAGAATTCATGCCTTTTGATGGCAATGTTTGGAATTCCAAGAAGCTGGTTTCATACATGGAGATGATGGACACGATTGTAAGTCCTTAACATCCTTTTCCATATGCAGTAGTTAATATTGTGGCAGGTTTTCAAATTATGTCCAATTAGTTGGAACTTAATCAAGATTATGATGCTTCATCATTTGTGTTGAAGGAAAATACTTTATACCGTGTTGCGGTTCGCTATTCGTTGAGATGAAATATTCTGAAATTGTATGTTGCCATTTCGAAGACTGACGCCTGGTAAGACTTGGGAATTGTGTTTCAGAAGAGAAAGTTTCCAAGTATTTACAGACTGAAAGACCATCCTACCGACACAGCTAAGAATTTCCAGGTGGAGGGGCACCAAGGCACAGTGTCGTTCATCACCTCGATGACGCAGCATTTCTGCTCGGGCTGCAATCGGTTGCGGCTCATGGCTGACGGCAACCTCAAAGTCTGCCTATTCGGTCCCTCAGAGGTAGGCCTTATACCAACATTTGTGTATATTTATAGCTATTGATGTGTGTATATTAGAGGGAAGAATCTTTGACGGATTTGGTTTGAACCACATTTAGTCTCACGATGTCGTGTGCTTGTATTGGTCTTCAGGTTAGTTTACGAGATGCAATTCGCAGTGGTATGCAGGAACCAGAATTGCAGCAGGTTATTAGTGATGCGGTATGTAAATATGTCTTAACCTACTCTCGTTCCTATTTCTGCAGTGTGTGAATTTCGGGCTGGAGGATAGTACTATAATTTTGTTTTTACACCGAGTGAAAAATCTTGGTTGAAATCCCTGCGCAACTGACTCTGATGTTCTGGTTGGGTAGGTTAAACGAAAGAAGGCCGCACATGCAGGCATGTTTGAGTTGGCACGGACACAGAATAGGCCCATGGTTCATATTGGCGGGTGATTCAGAAACCTATTTATCCTAAGGTGAGAATCATTGCTTCAGTTATAAGTTTGTCGTGAACATTAAGTTTATTGCATTGTTATTGTTGCTCACTGTCAGCTAATTTTCTGTAATGCTTACGTTAGTAGCGGTTGTATGGATGACAGGTTGGGAAGGATTATATAGAGCACTTTTTCGTCTATCAAAGACAACCGGTTTGTCAAGCACCAGAAGCTGCGATCTTCAAATATGTACGTTTCACTTCCTCTCCAATCTCTGTACATGTTACGACGTAGCATATGCTTATTGCAGGCATTTGTGCTGTATCAGTCTAACATTTGTATCTAATTTGCTGATGTATTTCAGGAGGTCAGCATCAGATATGTAGCATTGGCGTTGTTCTAACTCCTGTTTAGATATACTTGAGTACTTCACCACAATAGTTGCAAAAGCATTTTTGGTTGAAATTACTGAGTATTTAGAATAACAGTCAATCGACATGCCGTCGAGATGTATGTAATTTATCAGCTAGTGTATCGTGTTGGTAGAGTTGAATTGGGAAACTCATAGAGTCTTAATGCCTGAGCATGTTATTGTGTTCAGCCAGCTTTGCAGAGTTTTGAATGACTAGATAGCAACTGCAGTTGTTATGGAAGATTGTAACGTGACCTTGTTTGCAGAATTAGAAACCCTTGCATTCGCTTCTAACCCCTAAAACGCCCAAGCTACTAAAAAATGTCAGTAGTTAGTAGGCATTAAATCCTCCCCAGTAATTAAAATTTCTATGATTTTTTTCCTTTTTCCTTTTGTAGTTTGTCTGTCAATTTTTTAAGCTTCTCTGATTTAAAATAAAAAATAAATAGTATAATATAACAACAATTAGGGTAGACTTCAAATCAATCTTATTTTAGATTTAAGTGTAATTATTTCTCTTTTAAGGATTTTTGGCCATAATGAATATTTCAAAAGTGATAAATTAATCCATCTGCTTAATCCATCCACATGCATTCCTGGTGCCTACGCATCAGGAATTAAAGGTGTTTTTTGTCGTGTCCTCTTTTGGTACTTAAGTCCATACCACAACATGGAGCAAGTTTGGTTGCGCTTAAGTTAACCCTTTAACGCGCCTACGTCCATATAATGGATGACGAATAGATTGCAACCTTTCTCAACACTACATCCAGTACAATTTTTCATCCATCCAAATTTCTCTTGGTTCTTGTGCTAGTTGACTATCCTTTGTACGGTATGGATCTTCTTCTTCTTGTGATTTTTTGAAAAACAACACAATTGGTTTATGTTAAGTTTCATTCTTAGTTCAAAAAGTGATACCTTAAACATGATTTTCCAAAATAAGTAGAATCAAATAATGGAAATCATACCATCTCGTAGTGCATGTTATTCCAATTTCATTACAATATTTTTTAATTTTTTTGTGTTAATTTTGGATTTTTGATTGAATTTCAAGCGAAAACCTTGCAAAAATTAATAAAATATATGATGAATCCAACCGTACAGATGTGATCTTTACATTGACATATACAACTTTGCTTTGTATATCAACTTCATTTTTGTGTTTCGTCATACATTTTATAATAAATCTTTGAAAACTATGTTGAATCGGGACGTTAAAGGGTTAAAGTGGACAGTTCTCCAAATTTTTAGTGAACTTTTAAGAATTATTGTTTATAGCGTCTCTTGCGGCTTGGCCCAATATAGCCCCGGCATCGGTAGGATGATGCAAGGGGCGCAAACTCGAGGGCTTGGATAGTAGGAAGCAAAGCTAATGGGCCTCTGCATTTTGCCCCTGCAAGCTTTCTCCCTCCCACTTCATCTATGCCACCAGCTAGTCCTCTCATGAGTCTCCTTTCAAAGTCTCCTAATTCATTATTTGTTTGTTTAATTATGTGATAACTATTTGCTTTCAACAATCAATGAATGCGTTTCTTTTTAGTACCACATGGATTTCTTCCACCTTTGTGATGTCAACATTAGGACAACTTCACAAGACAATTGGATTGATTGAGTATTTGGATAGGTATTAGATGCAACAAATTTTAGTACATACCGTATCTGGCTATTGGGATCGGCAAAAAATAATTACAGAATGAGAAGTTCAAATCTTTAGAATGTTTTTTTTTAAAGACGATAATTATTTGACAGACCTGTTGACCATGATAACCGGGTACAATATATTGCTTTGCCAATGACATCATTTTGGTGTTGGGAGTCCTTTGGAATGTAGCAGTAATGCTAAAATACTAAATTATCATTCTATTTATGTTATAGTTTGATTTTTTGATTTTTTTCTTTTCATATTTCACACAATTTAACCCTTTGACGCGCTTGCATCCATATAATGGACGACGGACAGATTGCAACCTTTCTCAACAATACATCTTGTATATTTTTTCATCCATTCAAATTTCTCTTGGTTCTTGTGCTAGTTGATTATCATTTGTATAGTATGGATCTTCAAAATAAGATGTTGTCATTTTTCGAAAAACAACACAATTGGTTTATGTCAAGTTTCATTCTTAGTTCAAAAAGTGAGTCTTTATACATGATTTTCCAAAATAAGTAGAATCAAATAATGGAAATCATACCATCTTGTAGTGCATGTTATTCCAATTTCATTACAATATTTAAAAAAAAAATTGGTGTCAATTTGGGATTTTTAATTGAATTTTAAGAGAAATCTTTGCAAAAATAATTAAAAAATATTAATAACATATATGATGAATCCAACCGTATAGATGTGATTTTCACATTGACATTTACAATTTAGCTTTGTACATTAATTCCATTTTTGTTTTTCATCAAACAATTTAGAACAAATCTTTGACAACAGTGTTGAATCGGGACGTTAATCCCTAAATGCCCACGACCCTCTCCAAATTGGGTAGTTTTGCAAAGATGCATTATAAAATGCAACTAAGAGGGATGTTTTGAACTTGATGTATGAATAAAGTTGTACATTATGAATTTTAGATTCTATCCATGCGGTTAGATCTGTGATTGCTATCACCAATATTTTTGTATAAATTTTGAAACTTAAAATTCAAATTTCTTTTGTAATTCAATTATGAACAAGATATTGACAATTTGTAGATGAAATTTGTTGTGATGCGTTGAAATGTAATATTCTAAGTGTTGTGATTTTTGGATATTTTTTGATTGCTTAATTCTATGACTTTTTCAAGAGCACTTTTTGAACACTTAAATTGAACTAAGATGTTAGAATTTTTTGGTGAATCATTGCAACATGAAATGAGGCATAAATATTTCACAGATCATCTGCTTTCTAATCGGATCACACATGTGTGAAGTTAATTTCCCATAAAATCATAGTAAATAATTCACACTACAAAAAGTGCATGACGGATGAGAAAATTGAATGAAATATGTACATCATCCAAAAAAATGGACGCTAGGCAGTTTTGGGTTAAAAGGTTAACCCCTAAACGTTCTCACCCTTTTCAGATTTGGCAGTTTTTCAAAGATGCATTATAAAATGCAACTAAGAGGGATATTTTCAACTTGATGAATGAATGAAAGTTGTACATTATGAGTTTTAGATTCTATTCATATGGTTAGATTTGCGATTGCTATCACCAATATTTGTGTATAAGTTTTCAAACTTAAAATTTAGAGCTCTTTTGTAATATGATTACAAATAAGATATTGACAATCTAGTAATGAATTTTTTTGGGATGGGTTGAAATGTAATACTCTAAGTGTGGTGATTTTTGGAGATTTTTTGGTTGCTTAATTTTAGTAGTTGACTTTTTCAAGAGCACTTTTAGACTAAAATCTTCGAAATTTTGGGTGGAACACTACAACATGAAATGAGGCATAAAAATTTCACAAATCATCCCCTTTCTAATCGGATCACACATGCACGAAGCTAACTTCCCATAAAAGTTTCAGTAAAAATTCCACACCGCAAAAAGTGCATGATGGATGAGAAACCGGAGTTCAAATCCGTACATCATGCAAAATATGCATGGTTGGGCGGTTAGGGGTTAAACGATTTTGCAAAGTTGAAGGAGCAAAAGCAACACTACCTCAAAATCTTCGTGGCTGGTACATGTGTGAAGTGGCCCTTACCTTATTACAAAACCATCATCGTCACACAAGGTACAGTACAGTAGTTGGCAACAGAGTCAAATCCATTGATCACTGACACCCCGGCCTAGCAACTTACTTATTACCACAGTACTGATTTCACCAACTAACCATCCCAAAATCATCCATCTCGAATTCATCCACCCAAACCCTCATTCATCCAACGCCCCCTTCCGTCGTCTCTTTCCCTCCCTCACTCCTACTCTGTCCTTTACTGTTGCCTGCGTTTGAACATCACAACACAAAAATCCTCGCCAAAAATCCGTACCCTCACTGACTCATTGCTCTAAATTTGCACTCCGACATATCACGCATCTTCCGCATTAGCACTGTGCGCGAGATCAATCCCACTTGAAGAGAATCGAATTTGAGCTCCAGCCCTCATCCGTAATCCAGTTCCTCGCACTCCCCCATTGCTCTGCTCTTGTTTGCTCGAAGGTGACCAGTTGGATCGATCGATTGAGGTTCGAATTGGGATCCGTGCATTTAGCTTGGTGGGTCTTGCAGGTCGGATTGAAGCCCCATCGATCGAGATGGTGAAGGCCGTGCCGGATGTGGACCTGCAGGAGGTAGACGTGGTGGTGGCGGCGTTGAATCCCGACTTGCGCTATCTAACGCCATGGCGGGCGCTTCTGGAGGGATGCCATCTGATAGTGGTGCAGGGGGAGGATTTCGCAGGACCGCTGCGAGTGCCGGAAGGGTTTGACGACATGGAGGTTTACACGCGTTCCGACATGGTGAAGCTCTTAGGGCAGGAGCTTTTCCGGCAGCTCAAGCTCACGGGGAACGCGTGCCGGAGCTTCGGCTACCTGGTGGCCAAGCGGCGCTACGTCTTCACCATGGAACCCGATTGCGTGCCAGTGCTCGACCCGGAGGGCCATGTCGTCAACCCGGTGGTGGAGCACATTGTGAACCTCAAGACGCCCGCGGCGCCCTTCTTCTTCAACACGCTGTACGATCCGTTCCGCGAGGGCGCCGACTTCGTGCGCGGCTACCCGTTCAGCTTGCGCGAGGGCGTGCCCACGGCGATCTCACAGGGCTCCGTGATGAGCGATTCTTCCTCCCGGTACGTGGATGCGGTGCTCACCATTCCCAAGAACGTGCTGTACACGGCGAGCGCGACCAACCTGGCGTTTGACAGGCATCGCGTGGGGCCGCTCATGTTCCAGCCGCCTCAAATGGGTGCGGACGCCGGGGAGCTCTGGGCCGGTTTGTGTTGCAAGACCATCTGCGATTCCTATCCTTGGGGTGTCAAAGCGGGGCTGCCGTATGTTGGCCGCAACGAGAAAGCGGGTGTAGCGGGTGGCCGGAACGATGATCGGCTGGATTTGATTGCGCACTTCTTTCATACGACGCGGTTGAGTGGCAATCCGGTGGACGTCGAGGGCCGGTATCTGGAGATTGTGGAGCATGTCAAGGCCACCTTGTCGACTGTGGATCCCATCTTCTCCGAGGTTGCGTCGTCCATGCAGGCCTGGATTCTAGCTTGGAACAAGCTTGGACACCGCCCCACCGCTTGAAGAAGATGCTGTATAGTTTCAGTAAGTTCAAACACTGACATGGTTTCTTCAAGCATTTTCGCTTCAATGCTTTATTATTTTTTCAAGCGTTTCAAGCATTTTGCTTCAATTCATTTCAAGCATCTCTCTTCAAGCATTTTCACTTCAATGCTTTATTATTTTTTCAAGCATTTCTAGGGTTATAAGTCTGCGCTGCCAGAACGTGCACATTATTGCATAGAACAGAGTATTGATGATCACCAGTTTCCAAGGGAGAAAGACTTGGGTATACCGAAAGGCATCAATCCATTGTAATGGAGTTGTGGCAAACGGCTTGTGCTGAAAGAACTTTGTTTCTTAGTGAGGATGAAATGGTCACCATGTTGATGGATCACAGGTGTTGTTTGTGTGTTTGTTGTCCGAACGAGCTGTGGATCTCTTATTTGCTCCCAAATTTTGTCTACACAGTTGAGATGCAATCGGTCAAGCGTCTACTAATTTCTGATTTCTAGTAGAGATCAACATTGGATAGAAACAAGCATCTCTGCTCTTAGAGGCTCTGTAGCTTATTCATAGTGTAGCTGCCTTGTACAGTGGGGTCCAACATGGAATGGCGTTTTTGGTTTCGCAGTGAGAAAAATTTCAGTACTTCCAACTTTGAAAGCCTCCCGAGAGCTCAAATATTGGTATTTTACCACGAAAATTCTACCAGAGACTTATCTTTAAGTTAATTATATGTATGCCAAATTTCAAGGCCAAAAGATTCACACAAAAAAAGTTATTCAGAATCTACCAACATTGGTAGCTGTGGAAATGTTTTCACTGCTGCCAACTTTGACAGCCTCCCAAAGATTGAATTAATTTTTTTTTTGCCATAAAATTCTAGGAAAAACAACTTCTTTATGTTAATAACATATGATAAAAATTTCAAGGCCAAAAGATTAATACAAAAAACGATATTAACAATCTACCAACATGTGTAGTTGTGGGAAACAATGGGGGAAACTACACACATTGGTAGATTGTAAATAATTTTCTTTGTATAGATTTTTTGACCTTGAAATTTGGCATGAATGATTTTGTCATAAAGAGCATGTTGTACCAAAAATTTCATGGTAAATAGACAATTTCTCAACCGTAGGGAGGGTGTCAAAGTTGGTAGCAAAGTTTCCCCCATTGTTTCCCACAACTACACATGTTGGTAGATTGTCAATATATTTTTTGTATTAATCTTCTGGCCTTGAAATTTTTATCATATGTTATTAACATAAAGAAGTTCTTTTTCCAAGAATTTCATGGCAAAAAAAAATTAATTCAATCTTTGGGAGGTTGTCAAAGTTGGCAGCAGTGAATAACTACCAATGTTGGTAGATTTTGAATAACGTTTTTTTGGTGAATCTTTTGGCCTTGAAATTTGGCCTACATATAATTAACTTAAAGATAAGTCTCTGGTAAAATTTTCGTGGTAAAATACCAATATTTGAGCTCTCGGGAGGCTTTCAAAGTTGGCAGTACTGAAATTTTTCTCACTGCAAAACCAAAAACGCCATTCCATGTTGGACCCCACTGTACAGTACACAATATTGAAGTTTTTCTAAAAATCCTTGAGGTTCAACGTAACATTTTATATCAGTAGGGTTTCAAACCCCTTACTGCTTGGATCGAATTTTACAGATACAATAACTTTTCTTGGAACTACAGTATGCTGAGAGAGGACATTTGGCATTATATGAGGGAATTTAGTAAGAATCAAACAAGGAAAACTTACTTAAAACTTAAGTTGTGAAGAAAAGAGTATTCTAGAGCATCGTTGAGAATCTTCGAAACTTTAGTAGGGGTCGAAACTTTAGTAAGGGTGAATAATGTAATGAATCATTCAAATGTAGATGTATTATTTTAGGAGTTTTTCGTGTAAACAAAGGTCGCCATACACAATAATTCGACTGTATGAATTTTGAACTTGATGTATGAATGAAATTTGTATGTTATGAATTTTAGATTCTATCCATATGGTTAGATTTTTGATTGCTATCACTAGTATTTTGTATAAAATTTGAAACTCAAAATTCAAAATTCTTTAGTAATTTGATTATGAATAAGATATTGACAATTTGTGGATGAAATTTGTTGTGATTGGTTGAAATGTAATACTGTAAGTGTAGTAATTTTTGGAGATTTTTTGGTTGTTTAACCCTTTAACGTCCCGATTCAACACTGTTTTCAAAGAAGTGTTATAAAATGTTTGATGGAAACCAAAAATGGAGTTGATGTACAAAGATAATTTGTAAATGCCAATGTGAAGATCACATCTGTACGGTTGGATGTATCATATTTTTTATTAATAATTTTAAAATAATTTTGCAAGGTTTTCACTTGAAATTCAATTAAAAATCCGGAATTAACACAAAAAATTTGAAGAATATCAGAATGAAATTGAAATAACATGCACTACGCGATGGTATGATTTCCATTATTTGATTCTACTTATTTTGGAAAATCATGTTCAAGGTCTCACTTTTTGAACTAAGAATGAAACTTGACATAAGTCAATTGTGTTATTTTTCCAAAAATCATAATAACCTATTTTGAAGATCCACACTGTACAAAGGATAATCAACTTACACAAAAACTATATAAAAACTTGGTGGATGAAAACTGTCCACTTTGGATGGAATTCAAGCAGTTTTAATCTGTTCGTCGTCCAATATATGGACGCTGGCGCCCTAAAGGGTTAATTTTATGAGTTGACTTTTTCAAGAGCACTTTTGATTCATTTTGAATTATGATCTTCGAAATTTTTGGTGAATCATTGCAACATGAAATGAGGTATGAAAATTTCACAAATCATCCCCTTTCTAATTGGATCACACATGCATGAAATCAACTTCTCATAAAAATTTACAGTAAAGAATCTACACTGCAAAAAGTGTATGACGGATGAGAAAACATGAATGAAATTTGTACATCCTCTAAAACACGAACGCTTAGGCAGTGAAGGGTTAACCCTTTATGGTTGGTTTTCCTAAAACCACCAACTTAAGCAATCTGACCTATATTAAGCAATTAAAAAATCCACCCAAAAATATTCTAGTCTTTAGAATAGGATTTCATGAGGAATGCAAAAATTTCCATCATGAAATTTGCAATTCTCAATTTTATAGAAAATCTCAAAGTGCAAAGTAATGTGTGACCCATTTCTAACTTTGACTCTCCTATGAGCAACAATACTCGTTCTTAATTTTGCTCAACATCAAACCCAAAACTGTACACTATGATTGTCACAGTTCACCCACTAGCAAGGTGACCAGTAAGCAAATTAGTCCTCAAAATGAGGACTGACTATGCGGTTTTATATCTCTTGGAGGTTGGTGTATCTCAAGTCAACTGAACCATTTTGGGGGGTGTGGTGGTTTTAGGGCAGCACACCTTAGTGCTCACGGTATTGTAGATGGGTTCACTGGGTTTTTCTACTATGATTGATACTACGAGAAATATAATGGATTAAATTAGAAATTAACCATACAATTGTATTTTCAACTGGAGTGGAGGCATTTTGCCAAAATTAGAGAATCATCCAACGGTGGGATTGGAAGATCATAGTATGTTTTTGAACTGTATAATGCACACTCAGAAACAAGATTTTGAAATGTGTGTGACTTCAAAGTTAAATAGAATTTGGATTAACCCGTAAAGGTCCAGAGAGCCCTTTACGACCAGTATTATACACCAATATTCCATTGTATTTGACATAGTTCCACACCTCCTATAGGTTTAAGATCAAAAGTGAAGTTACAATTCACATCGACATGGATTTAATGAGCTGTAGGAGTCTCAATTTGAAACTTTCTATTTACATAAATTGTCAATAATACGCCAATGTATATACTATCCCCATCAGCCCTTTAAGGGTTAAATTTTCAAAAATGAAAGTAGAGACGTTTAGCAATGACCTATGTCAACACCTCTCCGTTGCAATCTTTCATGTCAAGAATGAACTCACACATAATTATTGTGAATTTTATAATTGAAAGTGACTTATCCATGTACAGCTTAGGAAAAACATTTATACGTTAAAATATGAAAGGAATTGGTACATGGATCAAGATCGGAATACATACACTAATGGAACATGAACAAGAGTACACAATCCAAAGAAATATAACAAAATAACAAACTTCCAAACACAAAAATTACCGCATATTACATGTGTTGTGTTTTTAAGTATTTAATGTATTTTCAAGGGTTTGCAATATTTTTGCATTTTGTTCATAGGTATTTTGATAATTGCACAATTCCATATTGAAATTTTCTTTTTCTAGAAGATGTGTATTATAAATCTCCAAATCTAAACTTCATAATGCAAAATCCAACTCTTCACAATTTTTTTGTTATTTGCATTTCCAACGCTGCACTGACCATAATATGGTTTGCTGAGCACTAAAGGCTTAATGATTGTCTTGTCCATGTTAGTATTGTGCTCCCATCACAACGCATTTCTCTACTAGTATACGTCTTGGTCTCACCACCAAATGAATAATTGAAATAGGACATTCAAAAACTTATTAAACTAGAGGAGAAGTACAAGAAAGACAATGAAATGAAGCACATCATTATTCTATCATAGCAAGTGACTAGCAAAGATTGAAGAACCTCTTTTACCATTAAGGTGGTTACCCCATTCCCAACTGGCTCCTTATTCCAACGGCTATAGTTTGGCTCTAAATCCAACGGTGGGGGACTCAGAAACCAATGTCACTTCATGGGTAGTTGGAAATGGGTTGAGTTTTGGACAAAAATAGTAGTGGGAGTAATGGTTTAGGAGGCGGAGAGGACTGGGATTAAGATAAGTTAGTACAAAGTTGAGCAACATTCATGGGAGTGGGAGGAGTGGGTTAGTGGGAGGAGTGGGTTATTGGCAGATGACGGTTGTTAATGAGATTAGTTGTAGTTGCTTAATGGTGGAACCCAAGGTGGTTTAGAGACCATGGAGGAACGCATAAGATAGCCCTCAACATCGATTTTGCGTTATTATGGTTTACAGTGCTCACATTTTCTGCGATTTAGAGTTCAGAAGCTGAGTTCATGCGACTTTATGTGCACTCTGTGTATGTTGGTTCACTGCTAAAAGTAGCCGGAGTCTTTGTTCATGTTTGCGGTTTACACTGTAATGGTTGAATGTCATCAGCCTTGTTAATGTGAGATTCGTTTACTGTGATTTGCGTTGTGAATGCGAAGTTCAGGGTTGAATGCCAAGTTATTAATTTTGTGCGATGAGAGTGATTGCCATTGAATGTGAGAGCTAGCACAAGGCGTTTAAGTCAAGTACAATTGTGAATTGGCGAGTGAAGGCCATGTTTCGGGATGGGTCAGTTGAAGCTGCAGTCCCTGCGTACACAGATCGCGCGAGCAGTAGGCATAGAATACAATTTGGGGGTGGGTATGCACAAGTCAATCACTATACACATAGGCGGTTTTACGACTTTGACCCCGCAAGGGAATTTCCTCGATATCCACACACATTCACGAGTCGGGGATTCCCATCAAGTGGTGGGTTTGGCGGTTCAAGGCAGACTGATCTGATCAGTGGAGGATTTCGGCAATGGAGTGGCGGCCTTGTGAGCGGGCGGCGGCGTCTCGAAGGCGAAGTGGATGTTGTCGACCTCGCCGCAGCCACTGAATCAGGTAACATCCCTCCAAACGAGCTCCCTTGGGACTATGGAATCAAAGTTAGTCCAGAGTACTACGAGACCCCTCCAATTAACATCAACTCAAGATTTGTTGGAGATGGCGGTTTGCCACCTAGTCGTAGCATGTGACATGAGAGACAGCCAATACCATGACCACGTGCACGTCCACCTGCAACACATAGAGCGGTTCAAATCATTAGCAACCCATGGCCAGAGGATGATGCACAAGATGTTTACAATCGCGGGTTGGACGGAGGTGGCCATAGTTCTCCGCACCCTGCAACAGAACGCCATTGACAGAATGGACCATGCCAATGATACTATGGAGATGTCGCACGTTACGAGAAGCCAACAGCCTCCTAGGTCGCGTCAAGCACTTACTGATATCACAAACACACTTGGAGAGGAGCCACTGCCATCTAGGCACTCCTTGTGATCAAGAAGACAATGCTAGGTGGACAGATGAGGACTTAAAGAAAGCAATGGCGGCATTGGATAAGGGAGCCACTGTGGGAGGAGCTGCTCGGGCTCATAACATTCCCATCAGCAGCTTTAGAGACCATGCGGTGGGCAAAACAAGAGGGCGCAAAAGAGGACGGCAAGGAGTATTAACTGAAGAGGAGGAATCAGAGTTGGTTGCTTATCTGATGGAAATGTAGCGTTTAGGCTGGCCCCTAAATGTGAACTAATTGAAATTAAAAGTAGCACAAATTTGTGAAGGGAGGAAAACGTCATTTGTCAATGGTGTCCCAGGCAACGGGTGGCTGAAGTGGTTCCGCAAGAGGCACACGGAACTATCACTGAGAACAATGCAAGGTTTTGAGCAAGCTAGGGCATTTCACTTGTGTGAGGAGAATGTAAAATCATTTTACGTGAATTTGCAAGAAGTCTACAGGGCCCATTGTTACACCCCCAACAGAATTTGGAACTGTGATGAGAGTGGGGCAAACGCATCTCGGAGCGGCAATGGACTTGTAATAGCAATAAAAGGGTGTAGGAACGTACATGCCATTGTGCTAGACGAGAGGGAGTGTCTCTCAGTTTTAGCTTGTGTAAACGCAGCGGAACAACACCTTCCAAACTTCTACATATTAAAAGGCAAGAGAATCATGCGCAACTGAATCAGGGGCTACCATGGCCATGCAACCAAAGGCATGGATGACCTCATACCTGTTTGCGAAATGGGTTGAGCACTTCATTCATTGCATTTGGAGGAGGAGCTCCATTTCACCGTCTGAAAGGCACCTCCTCATTCTTGATGGTCATAGGAGCCATGTCACGCTTGAAGTAGTATTGGCAGCTTAGAAGGCAGGATTAGATCTGCTGACATTGCCAAGTCACACGAGTCATGACTTGCAACCATTAGATTTGTCCGTTTTCAAACCATTTAAGACATATTTTTGGAAATACAAGGATGAGTGGACTATGAGCAATCGTGGAAGACATGTGGGAAAGGAAGAGCTAGTGATGTCGGTGTCGAAGAGTCTGGGCAAAGAAAAATCACCACAAAACATTAAGCAAGGGTTTAAGAAGGCAGGAATATGGTCGTATAATGATTAAGCTATTCAAGATAGATTTGGGCCAAGTCAAAACTTTGCAAGGGGGGAAGAAGAGGAAGGAGGTGATCTACAAACAGAAAGTGATTCAAGCGATGGAGAGGAGTCAGAGGGAGATGGCAACATACTTGAAGATGGCATGATCCTCGACACGCCTCCAGAGGAGTTGCTACCCCTACACCACTTCTTCATGAGAGCTGAGTATGGGGGTGATGGAGACGAAGATCGGGAGGTTGCAGCAAGTGTCGTCCAAGAAGAAGAAGTTGTACCAACGGATCTAGCTGCTGCAGATGTAGAGGAAGCGGCAGGAGCCGAGTCCAAGGTTTCACAGAGCCAGATCTCAGCCTTCTTGGAACTTCCGCAAACAATCTTGTTGCCGTGTCGGTGCCCAAGAGTGGAGGCCTCGTTGGTAGATTGGTCACAGTCGCAGCTGATGACTTCGGAAGGCTTAATTGCTGCAGCACGGAGCACGGCAACATAGATAGAGGAAATGGTGAATGCAAGAGAGCTAAAAAGGAAGGAGGCTGAGCTTGCGAAAGCAAAACGAGCAGAAGAAAAGGATCAACGACAACAAGAGAGAATGAGTAAGGCAACTGAACGGGAGGCATTGAAGGAATTTAACAAGAAGTGGACATCCAAAGCATGCAAGGCAGTGGGTGAGAGACTTTGGACCTCGATAAGGGAAGCCTTGGCCAATCCAAACGCCGCGCCAACCTATAAAGCACCATCAGCGGCATGCAACTGGAACCGCCAAATTGCCATAGCTAGAAGGAAAGCAAAGAAGGCAAGACAAGACGTACCACTTCTTCCCGAGATGCTTCCAATTTCTGGAGCCTTCCGCTTCACGGCAGCTCACAAAGGATCCATGGCTTCATGTGAAGTTGCAGAAGTAAGTTAGCATGGAGCTAGAAAATGCATCTAGTAAGAATAGAACTAGCTCAACATATATTAATAGTACATCAACATGCATATTACTATACATACACTACAGCCCATTTCACTCCTTAGTCAACTCTCGGCTGACGTCAGGGTACTAATTACAGAGAAGAGATAGGTTTTCAGAGGATTTCTTACAAATTCGTACTCCTAGTAGCCTTCCGCCTTGAAGTTGATTTCGGCATCAGGTCCAAACAGGAAAAGAGCAGCTCTGTCATACACCCTGCATCATGGATTTCATCAATTGATATATCAACAACTTACAAACTGAGGTTGGCAAACAAAGTCACGAAGCTAAGAATGTTATGCGCAAATGTACTTTGCTTAATGTTTCAACAAGGTAAGAGGCAAACTATCATTTTCCACAGCACTAGTTTTGAAGATGTTCAGCTTTCTGATCCTGGTGAACAATCAGGCCTTGAGGATTGGGATTCTTTTGTATGTATTGAACTTGCACAATTGAGTAGACCAGTGCATTTACAACCTCATAGACATGAGGGGATGGGCCTCATGGACACCATTGCCAGGGCTACATCCTGCATGATACAATATTCACAGAAGCTGTTTATGTACACAAGCATTAACCTTCAAATAAGACTTGCAATAAATTAGATTGATTCAGAAACATAAAGATTTCCTTATAATATTAGAAAAGTGTTGGTCTCAACCATAATACTTAAAAACATTTCTCCTTAAACCTACTGCAAATTCAAGCTATTTCGTAATAGAAACAAAGAACACACAAATGGAGTTATATAAAAATACCTTGGCTGGGCTAACATTGAAGAACAGATCCCTAAGTAACGCTCTGTCAAGTTCTACTGCTGTTCGTGCACTGGAAGGTCCATTCCCGTATAAAAACTTCTGTGCTTTGGGCATTAAATCGTCTACTATCTTCTCCTGTACATGTTCAATCGCTACTTAGAAAAGTATACCGACAAAAAAAACAAACATCGAATCGATCACGAACCTGATTACTAGTTCATACATGTCAATCTAAGCTATCAATTCACAAGTATCTTCAAGACTATAACAGATGAGATATCAAAGAACGGTCACCTGCCGCACAAACACATCGAATGCCCGTTGACCATTTGATATCATGGCAGCAGCCACGAAGATGGCTTTGGATATTTTACTCGGGAAGCACTCCATTGCATACGATACACATGCTCCCCCAATGTTGTGCGCTACAAGAATTACTTGCATTGTCAAAACTCAAAACCACTATAAAAAGCAACAAGGTACTTACTACATAAAAGCTTAAGCCAAACACAGCAGCATGTAATGATGTGAATTTAGTATGCTCAGAACTTACAAAAACAATGTAGAAAAGGTTTAGATTGAATGATTCTGAACGTTAGTAAACTGAATGCATAGTTACTGACCTTTTCATTGGATCCCAAGTGCTCTAAAAAGTCCAGAAAGGGCTTCACGTACACGGCCATGCTATTGATCTGATTGGGATCCGTGGAGTCTATCCCCGACCCCTTCAAGTCAATAGTTGTAGCCACCAATCCAGCTTCCTCAAGTAACTGGAGAATCCAAGCAAGTGAGACATAGGAACAAAGCCTCATCTTTATTTTATTTTATTTAGTGTCATCCATGATTTAATGTAACATTAAAACTTTGTAATATAGGAACTTAAATGATTTTTTTGGTTAAAATGTGTACCTTGAGAACACCATCAAAAAACTTTGCAATGAAAGTATTCAGGCTGTATAATTAATATTGGAAAGAGCTTTAATTTTATAGAGTGAATCCAGTTCTGTGTTATGGCAAGATAGGTTTACAGTGACATTTAGAGCAATCAGTAGAGAGAAACAAGGACATAGCAAACATAATGAAATGTATACAAGCCATGACGGAGAGATGCTGGCATACTTATTAGAAATCTTGATCGGTTCATTGAATGCCATTGCATATACAGTACAGTATGACACCGGAAGCAACACCAGCCTTGGCGGTTAATCACCCTGCACTATGTTTGCATTAATTGTCTTCAGTTAAGAATCTCAACGCAAAACCCTAATCCTTGGTTCAGTGATTGCTATACAAGAGTATCGCGCCTCCATACCACAAGAGATTGTAAAGAGAGATGAGGACAAGAAACACGGAACAGTCGAACTTACCCGAGACGCTCTTGCAAGACGACCAACTCCGTTTCCGTAGGCCTCTGTGATACTGCTCTAATTTGAGTTCCTTCCATCATCGAAGTCTGGCTCCAACAGCAACACACAACTCATCAATTGACATCCGCTTGTTCAAATGCCTCTGAAACCTAATGGTGCCAATAACAAAAAGCTCTAACCAGTCATAACATTCTTTCGATCTTTCTCCCCGTTCTTTGACGCAAGGAAAAAGTTGCACCAATGTTTCGAAGTCCATTATCACGCACATAGTTAACTAAAATTCTGAAACATAACCTAGAAATTGGCGCTGCTTTTTGTAGTAAGCATGTACTGAAGGACAATTACACAAACATGCTATACTCATACCTAATGATCGCACAACTTCGTCAGATTGGCTCGGTTTCCACAACAATCTCCAAACAAACTTCAAAACAAAATGGAATTTCTGTTGTTTTCTGAACAAAAGCAAAAACAAAAAACAGAGCAATTTGTACCTCAGTGGAAATTTCGCGAGCGGGATGAACAGACACTGCAAACACTAGGAAAATTAGTATAAAGAAAAGGAGCCTTGATGATGTCGCCATAGCCAATCCCTTCAAGCTCGCCATTTCTGAAATGACACCACTACTACAGAGACAAACGAAGAAGTGCGTCAATGCGCCGATGAGAAGGCTGATTTTCTTGAATTTGTACCTGCCATCACGACTTGTGAATAATCTGACCACCTTACAACAAATAAAATAGAACAAGAAAGGCACAACTCTTCCTCTTTCTATGCATTTAGACGTTGGAATCAAAGTATTGCTTGAAGGCGATCGCCCAAAAGATTGGCGGAGGAGAACGCATCGCTATGACGCTTCTTCGCGCAGGATCTGCATTCAGCAAGGAGGGCAGAGTTGTGAGGCGCGGGGCTCCAGCAGCAACGAGCAGGACAGAGTGTAAACGCGGGACGACCATGGCTGCTAGCGGCAGTTCAAACGCAAGGTGAGCAGGAGGACGAAGCGGAGGGTGGGCTCGGCAGGCTCATTCGTTGGTTCCGCCAGCTAATTCCGTGGAGAAGGGGATATTAAACCGTTGGTTGGAAGTCGCAAGGAATTCCAAGGTGAAGATGGCTCATGCTTACGTGGTGAGAACGGCCAGTACATTGCCAGACGGACACGTGGGAAACAGGTAGGGATAGCAGGGGTGTTGGAAATGAGTGTCAGAAGCAGTGGGACAGTGGCTTATTGGATATGGTTGATTGCATGGCATAAATGGGTCGATTCTAATTTAAAGATGGGATTGGGGAATACCTAGATGGAAATAGGCAATGCGTGGTGGAGTATGGGGTGGAAAGCGGCGGAAATAGAAGAGTCTTGGTGTTGGGAATGGAAAGGCCACCTTTGTTCATTCAGAAATTCATAACTAATTTGGAATGACTCCTAAAATTCTCAAACCACTTGCATTGGTTTTTTATGTACTTAGCACATTTGTGTAAATTTAGTCCACTGGGTTTTGCTAATTTCCCATGCAAGATCAGCTTATTCAGTTGGGAATGGGGTAACCACCTTATGGCATGATTTAAGCATCCTATATTGCACATAAAAGACGATATGATAATAATAAAATATACGTATTCTTCTTCTAGATGGTACCGATATTGCTTGGAAATTCATTAAAAAAAAAAAAATTTTAAAAAACTTCAATTTATTATTCATGCCATGGGAATTAGACCTTGGTACCTCGTAGTACATGATTGATTTTAATGTTATTGATAATATTATTTTCAAGGTTATTGAAAATGTTGGATTCAAAAAAATTACATACATAAAATGTCAAAATCTAACAGAATATTTCATATGTTAAATATAGGATCTTAAAATAATGTACAACTTCCTTTTAGGTGCTACTACCAATAACACCCGACTCTATCTAGCATAGCCTACGACACATGTCACACATTAGTAGTAGTCCTAGGTAGAGTTGCTCAGAATAGAAAGAGATAAGGAGGAGTTCTCTACAGAGATTTGGAATACAATATAAAGATTGTGTGTAGGAAAATACATTACGGGTTGTAACTGTACTGCTTAGAACCAATAGCTCCACAGCTGGTCCTGATTTCCTGGAGTAGGCTATGTGATATTTGTAAGTCGTTATTTTGAAATACCATAATAACATCATAACTAGCAGATCGATCGATGGGGTTATTCTGCAGGTTATTGTGCTTTTTGGCTCTCTTAATATAATTATAATGATATGATGTATGATGTGAAGAGTTGTAGATTTGGTAAGTGTGACGTGTGACTCAGCTTGTGGTTGTTTTGGGGTGGTTGTGTCATTTGCAATGGCCGGGCAGAGTTTGGAGTGAACGGGTAAAACTGGTAATTGGGTTCGTCTTGCCACCTACTACTACTATAGAAACACCTACGGCGATGCTGCTGGTAAGTTCCCGGCTTCATGGTGCCATCCCAACAATTAAAAACATTGCATTATTCACTCTGTCATGCCAGTCTAATCTTGGTAATTGGAGCGACAAAAAACACTGCTTCAAGAAATTGAGGTTACGTTAGCAAGGTTTAGTTTGCCTTTGGCATAATTGCCAGTTGATTTGTAGAAGTCAAGGTATTTTCGGTGCAAACTGATCATAACTACACGTAGTTTTACATTTACCCGCTTCTACAGAAATGGTGTGCCAGTTCATTTTCCAGATTTGTGTGGCCCTGGCTTCAGTTGTTGCAGCGTTGTGTGTTAATTTTCCTGACTCACCGGTCTTTCTGCAATGGGTTTAGCAGTGGTGGCACAAGTCCTGCCTGCCAAAAATTCCGTCAACCACTCCCTGTATGTTGTCTACGCTGGCTTCCATGACTACTTAGTCTTTGACTTGTATGAGAAGAAGGTGACACCAACGACAGGATTGGACTCAGTGCCTGACGTCGTGGCTGCCATCGCCACCACCATTAAGGTGATACCATTTTCATCTCCTCATTTCCACCGCAGTGATTCATTTTGCCTGAACATCCGAGTCAGAATCAACGAACAGTGAGCCAATCCAGATTTTTTGTATGTGCAATCGATTGCAAGATTTCGGAGTGTTAGCCCCCGGGGCTAATGGACCAATGGGGGCTAATCCCCCAATAATGGGGGCTAATTCCTCAAACTTTAGACGGGGCTAATGTACTTCAGCCGGGGCAAGCTGACCATTTTTTGGGCTAATGTCTTCATAAAAAAGAGTTCCCTAGTTAAGAAACCCAGTGCTACGGGAGCTAAATGGGGGGCTAACGCATGAAGTGTTAGCCCCGGCTAAGTCCTCCAAAACTTCTTGACTTCATATTAGCAAAGGCAGGTGTGGCTCACATTAGAACTATTTATTTTAGTCCTTGTCAGCATTTTGCTCATGCAATAGAGATTGCTTCACAAATGGGTTAGTTCTTCAATATTTTCGTGCTCTAGAATATTACGTGGCAATGCAATATAAGAGGGCTGACAAGTGGGTGGCCAGAGTTTGGTGGCTGCACAAGCGCAAGAGAATTTGGTTGTGAACTTGCCACCGCTAGGGTGCATTTCTGCTCTGTTAACCCTTTTCAGTGGAAGTTCTGCGGACGAGTATGATCTCGATGGCTGCCTGAAAAAAGTCAACTTGATCACCGATACACACAACAGATTGTTGGAGGATGAGATTATCAAATTAAGAGCCAAGTACCCTGCAATTTACCTCTACTACGGCGACGTGCACGGTGTCTACAGCAACATTCTCAGGCAGCCGTCAAAATACAGTAAGGCTCTTACACTGAATAGTTCCTTGTTGTGTGCATAATCAAACAAAATGTTGATCTGGCTTGGATTTGTGATCAGATGTGATGGAGCCGCTGCAGGCAGCTTGCGGCTATGGCGGAGCGTACAACTTCAATGACAAGGTGCGGTGTGGGCAAGTTAGTACAGTTGATGGCAAGCTTGTCAATTTGACCTCGATCTCCAATACGAAGGCTGCCAAGTATCTCAGCTTCGATGGCATCCACCTCTCCAACCACGGCCAACAAGGCCATCGCCAAAGCTTTTTTTGATGGCAAACACATCACGCCCATATTCAATTGCTTGCCTAATTATTCACGGTTTGATGGAAGATCCTAGATCGCCTCAAAAGAATTAGCACCACTACGGTACGACCGTTTTCTACAGTAAGTTCGTCTGTGAAAAAAATAGACATCCATATTGTGACAATGGCGTGTCTCATTTGTAATAAATTCTCGCGAAGTGCCAGATAAATTTTCAATTTGAGTAGTAGGATAGGGTTTGTGACTACGAAGGTGCAAGCACAATTTTGAACACATTGTTGCTTATCTTATTTAAATAAAGAGGAGATAGTGAGATACCTTAATTCTTGACACTCGGTAGTCTTGGCATTGAGATTATCCGAACTTTAATCACAAATCCACATGGCGTGAGACAGTGGTCTGCATCAAGATAGTTTGATATGCAATTTACGTAGCAGAAAAACAAAAGGAAATCATCACGCCCCTCAAAACAAAAGCCTAGACAGTATGGAAAAACAAAAGGCAACAGTAATTTCAGGGGTCAGCGACAGTTTTCACATTTGAGTGGTACTGGTACTCTTATTGAAAGTTTCTTCTAAGAAATATTACCTCCCAGGATTGCAAGAAATTGCAAACCATGAACTATACAATATTTACCAGCTATGGCTACCCAAGTACCCATTGGGACGTGCTACAGACGACACGGTAGTACTATCTAGTGCTTTACTGTACAGTGTTAAAGACAAGATCAAGGGTTATATTGCTCGACAGCTGAGGTTGGTGGATGCAAGCATACCAGTTGTTTCTAAGATTAGAAAAGGACTACGAGGGATTTGTTTTGTATATACCAACTTCAGTTGCAAACTGTTGTGCAAATCATCCGCCGTTACAGTGTGAAAATGACAATCAGAGTGCTATGGTTATAACTCTGTCAATAAACTTCTAAAGTGGTGTTCTCAAATCCGACATCCTTTTTGTGATTCTCAAACAGAGCCTCCAAAGCTTCTATGAATTGTCGATGAACCGCAGCTACCTGAACATCAAGGAAGTTATTGCGATAAGTTGATTATTTACGGGTCAACATCAGTAAACCCTGCGTACCGACAAAATGTATATTTCCAACCTCCAATTACAACATCTACGAATGACCTATCCATTACCCAAAAACGACACAGGTAACTAGGACTTTGAACAAGTTAACCCCAAAGGACAAATCAGCCCAAATTGGGCTTCATGTTTTTTTTTAGCAGTTTTGAGTAGGACCTATGTGGACTTCCTTCCAATCAAACTTGTTTATTTTTTGACCAACCCATGCAATGTTCTTCACTAATTCCGGTATTGTTAAATTTGGTCCCATCTGAATTATTGATTTTTCATAATATGATCGATTGAATTTTTCATTTTAAATCATGAATCCTTTGTCCTTTAGGGGTTCGGCATTCATGTACTATACAGAAAGAATAGCATTGTACCTCTTTTTGTGAAGGGTTGGCATTTTGAGTGACTGCGATGGGCTTCCCCACCACATAGTGCATGGGTGTGTAATGCCCCCACCTTGTGAAGGCCGTTACTCCTTGAGTTCCCTTCCTAGAACTCCTTACAGACCTACAAAATCCAACCAAGTGTTAGCCTCGGTGTCAAAGACCCTAGACTAAGTTTTCCCTTTCGGGGGTGACGCCGTGAGGCACCCGCCCTCACGCCGCCGGGTTAGTCCAACTCCCTAACCTACTAGTTTAAGGTTGTTGCGGACCAAGACACCTTCCTGTTTAGTCTTAGCATTGGTGGTGCCCCGAGGCATGGCGCCTCACGGCGCCACGGTCCATCCAAGGGGCCCCCATGTGGACTTGGGGTCGTTACAGGGTGTTCGGAATGGAACTGGTCCTCTGCAATAGCACCAAAAGAATAGGAATCCCAAAGGTTACTGTCCGGGTAAACAACGTTCGTCCTTCGATCAGAAATCAAGTATTAACGAATTTAAAAGCCATATGCACAAAACATGTGGAAAAGGTAGGAAGAAAGGAGGTTGGGGTGAAGCCATACCCAAATCTTCCCCAAAACACAAGAGTGTAAAGCCAATAGCTCGCAAGAGTTGATTGTACCACTTGCCTTCTGGTTTCCACCATTTGTAAGTGTTACTCTGACCACACAAGCCCTTTTCCATCAGTGTGAATTGAAGCCCACTATCACTCAGGAAAGAAAGTGGAGAAGATCACAAGCAATGGCCAGGAATAGGCCTCGAGAACCCAATTGGAAAGCGGTGATAAACCCATGTCCGGATATCAATCGCAAGCCTACCCTGCTAAACCCCTCCCAGGTATCAATGCAGGTATGGATCGCTATCCACTCCCCAGCACAGACAGCGCCCACGCCACCATTCAAATCTGCCGCGCTGCAGTTCGAGCTGCCTCTCAATCTGCTTCGAGCTTCACTACCGGCAGCCAGCAATTGAACAAATCGGCCGTAACATAGACGCCAACACTATTGTAGAAGAACAACATCAGCAATCTCTCAAACCAAATTTTCCCCGGCCCCTGCATTCACAACACAGCTGCGAGCTTTGAAAAGTTTGAAGCGAAGAAGGCGACATCATTCTGCGAGAGTGAGGGAATTCGAGGGTTGAGAGAGTGGAACTTGCATGCGCCATGGCCACCACTAGTACCACTCACTTGCTCTCCACTTCTTTCGTAACGCAGGCCGCCGCTTTACCGAGTAGTTCTTCGACGAGGTCAGGGTGCCTTGCTATCAAGAATTGTTCGGGGAAGAAGAGCCACCGCGTGAACGTTGTTGTATGCTCCACTGGAATTCCCTCTCACGTGCGGGACAGTCTGAAGATGGCCGTCATTCTGCCCATTGCTGCGTGCACCCTCCTCGCCGCGTCGTCACTGCCAGGTTCGGAGTTAATCTCACCTTCGCGTCTCGGTTGTCCATCATTTAGGGTTTCCATTCACGAATTTTGGTAACTTAAGTCGGTCTTGACTGGTTGTTTTTTCAATGGCCGTTTTCAATTCAGTGTCCATATCATTCTTGCACAACCTTAGAATCAGTGAACACTAAACCAAGAAAAGGAACCTTGGGTGCACAATCTTGAGCTCATGTTATGTTTGCAATTACGGGTGTGGTTCAATGAATGCATTTTCGAAAGCGGGCTGGTTCTTCAATATTTTAGTGCTTCGGATTCTTCCTGAGTGGAAAGGGTGGATTTAGCCCCTAAAGGACCAAGGATTCATGGTTTTAAAATGACCTATTCAATCAATCATATTGTGAAAAATCAATAATTCGGATTGGAGCAAATTTTATATCAGTGAAGAACATTCGATGTGTAGGTCAAGACACAAATAAATTTGAACAAGAGGAAGTCACTCAAAACTGCTAAAGAAATCATGAGATCTAATTCAGGCTTCTTGGTCCTTAGGGGTTAACGGCATTGCAGTTCATATTTTAGGTGGCTGCTCCTGCGTACTGAGTTTTTGAAAAGTTTATTTTCTGTTCTTAAATCTAATATGCTCTACTATGCAAGATGTTATCTTGTTCTGCTCAATCATGTTATTGTAATCACTTCTGAACATTGATGACAATGCTCCTACCAAACGTGTGAAGTCATGAATTGTCTTATGAATTTGCTTTGGCTGAAAATGACGAGGACAGATGTGAGGCATATTCAAGAGACTTCTGCCCCAATTTATGCAATTTTCTCTTGGTTATGCATGAGTGACACTATTTCACCAGTCAATGTGCAATAGAAAATTATGTAATTCAACCGGTATCGGTTTCTTCATTTTTGCTATGTTTTTTTTCCCTCTATTGACAAGCTTCCGGTTATTGCAAGTATAGATTTGTATGTCAAGGGAGCATCTACATTGCTTGTTTGCAAAACTATGTTATTCTCTGTGTTGAGGTTACAAGCAATTCGTGGAAATAAGCACCTGCAATGAGGATGGTAGCTGGAGTTGTGGGTGCTTGTACCTGTATACTCCTCTAGAAAGTTATGTTGATTCCTCACCGTCTTGATTTGATGAAAATTGTAGCCGACGCTGGGATACTGTCCGGAGCTTCCGGCATGGAATCAGTTGAGTTGCCTTCGATTCCTGAGCCCAACTTTTTGAAGAAGATTCAAGGTACGTGGCCGTATCTTTGCATTCAATGCTCTGGAAATGTTAGTGCGCTGATGGCGTCAATCCAAGGTGAAGTTGACGATTAGTGGTTGTCAGAGTTGACCTGCAGAGGAAGGCATTCCAAAACTCTGTACTATGAGGGGGCTAAGTTAGTACTTAGAGGAATGAAGAATCGCTTTGAGTCCAATATGGTAAAAAACCTGCAAAATTGCGAAGCAGGAATACGCGACCTCCTATTGAAAGGATCTGTAGGAGTGGAAGTTGGTGACCTACATTTGTAATTCCAAAAAATTCACGTCATGCAAGGAGCTCCGTGGAGATGGAGTCTGATGCAAAGCAATTTCACTTACCTTGTTTGTATGGTGTAGACGAGAAGAGAAAAATGTACGAAGGCCAGGACGAAACGTTCAGAACCTCGTCTTATCTCCAGGAGCTGCTCAAGAAATCCAAAGACAATGGTGCCATGTAATTTTCGTGTAATCTCAACTCGAGTCAGCAAAAGTTAAAATGAAGGGAGAGCTATAGGTATCACCTGTTCGTAAGAATAGGTGTGACAAAGAAGAGTAATTCCTTAGTACTATCTGCATTCAATAGGATGAGTTCTTTCGCTTCAAAAAATGATCTTCGAATTGCCCTTTTGTGCAGGCACAAAAAGGAGATTGCCGACAAGTATTGCGAGCGAGGAGCAGAGTGGGGAGTGGGCGATTGCTCACTCGTTGGCATGACTCAAGAGGAAAAGGAAGCTTTCATGAAGGTCTTGAAACAGAAGTAGAATAGGGCACTGTGAAGCATTCTTCACATCGTGTGTAGTTTTTAGCAATTGAGGGAATCTGCTTGTATATACGATTTTTCTTACAAGTAGAAGAGGAAGAGATCGGTGATGAGGAAATCAAAACATTTTTACAGAGTGTTTGGTCTGTCACATGAGATACCTGAAGCAAAAAATTCCCATCCCTGACTCATTCATTATCGTCTAGAGTCAGATCGATGTACTCGGTCTTTTCAACCTTCCTTCTCTTCTGACGCTCGCTACTTGCATCAGAGGATGGAACCACTACTTCTACTCTTCCTGATCCATTGCCTGCGTTGTGTAATTTCTCAAGTCGTCTTAGTCTTGGGAGCTCCTCCTGTTGCTCCCTCTTCCACTGGGCACGCTGATGCCGAAAAGCTGTACGCGTTTTCGTTATAATACAAGCATAGCCTCGTTGAAAACTTGCATTACCCTTGGCGCTATAACCATTCTGATACTCACCGTACCCGAAGTACTTGTTCGCAAAATTGGTGGCGTGATTGAAGTCGTTCACTCCGGTATATGTAAGACTCTCACTTGGACCCCTCAAGAATGCTTGAACATCTGGATGCCGAGGGAACTGCGCCAATGGCATGCACCACGTAAAAGGAGGCTCTGGCTGGGACAGTACTAGAATTCGCTCGTTAATCAATCTCCTTCCTATGGCTATGCCTGATAAAGCTGTCCAAATTGTATCTGAGCCAAGAAGCTTCTTAAGCAATTGTTGCTGCTTGTGTACCCGCGACTGATCCAACAAAGCTTGAATGAGGTTGTTGAGTAGTTCCTCGTTGCCAAGCCGAGAGAATGTCCAGACAAGCTCAACAATGTGAGATTCTAACAGAGTTGGGCGGTGAAAGTCTCTCGTAGTGACAACTTGACACATTCTTCTGAACAAAAAGGCACCACTAACACCATCTCCCAATTCTTGGGTCACTTCATTTGAAAACATGGCGAACACTTGAATTACCAATGAACATAACACGTCTGTGTTCAACTCGTCGAGGTCTTGCGCAAACTTGAGGCCCAACTCTGACATGCATTCCTTGAAACAGACGAGGAGCTTCCCCATGCTGACAATCATCTCACCTTGAAGTTGCTTCACAGGTGAGCCCGCGACAAACTCCAGAGTTCTCTTGGCCACCAAAAGCCCGGGCTCTTCACATCCTAACTTGTGGAGTTCCAAAGCTAGATGGGCAAAATATCGACCCTGCTCCCTCACTTGCTCCTTCCCAAGCATATTCAATACGAAAGCTCCACAATGATCCCATCCATGTGTATGCACAGCACTTGCAATGGCTGTCGACGTGTCTGCATCCACAATCCCAATCGTACAGACCTGAGATCCATAGCCTTCAGGCTTGAAAGGCTCCGACAATAACTTAAGCACACCCACTACGTCCCCCAATCCTCCTGCGTTATTGCAGATCTTCAACAGCCTCGAGCCTGCAACACGATTGCCATAACCAAAAATCTTTGCACGACTTCTTTCGCTATAGGACACTACCTCATGCAACATCGTGGCAGTACCAGGATCTCCTTCTTTTACTCTGGTTTCCAAAATATCCAAAGCACCAGCTATTCCATCCTTGCAAGCCATTGCAATTGATTTCCTCCTTGGCCAGATTACAATCATGGCCTTGTGGTACCAGTAGTCCAAAGTTGGACCTGCATTCCCAGTATGACCTTCGTATTCAACCTCATCTGGTTCTGCGTCGACGTCAAAGACGTCTTCTTGAACCTCCTCGTCAACCACAACTTCATCATCCTCGTGAATCTGCAGTGTCAAATTGCAAGGCTTATTATTGATATCAACCCAGTTACTGCATTCAGATGATTCCTCAATGATCTCGCCCATGGAATGACGATCACGATCACGATCACCATCACCATCATCATCATCATCATCTTCGTCATCATAATCATCATAATCATCATGACCATAGGTTGGTTCCGGCTCCCCAGTCTGGTGCAAAGTGTAGATACACAAATAGAGATCAAGCCATGGTCGTCCCAAATCATCCCTACAATTCTTCAGTACGTGTGCTACAGTGCGGTCGATGCCCTTCAAACCAGAGAAAGACAAATTCTTTTTAGTATACTTGTGTTGCAGTGGGATTGCCAGCTTATCAGATGGGAAAACATCTCGTGCATCCTCGCTGTTTCTCCAAGGAAGTAACGCGGCCTCAACCTCTGATAACCGAGATGAGAATCCCTTCAAGTCTCCCAATGGCATGACACTCATGACAAGATTGAAGGCCAAACATAAGCGCTTGCCACTGGTGATTCTCTGGAGCGCATGCTGGCAATCTGCATAAAATACTGTGTAGGAGAATTTTGTTGCACTGTCCAAAGAGAAGTCGAACGTCTTGGTAGCTCTACCATGGCGCACAACCAATGTGCCTCCTTCAAACCCCCCTTGTGTGGGCAACTGCAAAATTAGGGTTGCAAACATACCAGGTTCCTTCTCAGTGTCACGGTGGAGGGAGAAATGGCCATCGGCCTCGTACAACAACAGCTTGTAAAGATGAGCCTCCAGTCGTAGAGCTGCTCCATCCAGTCCTAACGCACGCACTGCCTTGTTTGCAAGTTTCCGTATTGTCTGGGATACAAAATCCTGGGACCGGGGAAATGTCACTTTGGAGGCATCAACCTGCCAAGCGAGCCGGACAGCAGGGTTTACAACAGTGGCCAAGCCACGGCCGTAAGGTGCTTGCTGGCTCACACTAAGGAGCTTCGTGAAGTCCTCGGAAGAAAGAGGGAGCTGCAATTCACCTGCTCCTTCCACATGCAAGGACTCCAAGAGGCGATTATTGTTATTACCCTGAGCAATGTCGCCACCTCCAGCGAAAGTGCCGTTGTCGCCTTCTTCGTCCTCGCTCCACAGAGCAGCATTCAAATTCTTAAAGAAACGATTCCTTTGGCTTTGAGCGTCCATCCTGGCCAGCTCCAAACTTGAATGTCATGTAGAATTCAACAAACATGAGCGGGATCCAAGCAATCGGACTGCATTGCTACCGCTTGAGCATCTCTAACTTCATTGGAGGGAGCAATTCCTTTGAGCCTGGTGAGCAAGCGACAATGCGAGGTAGAGACAGCAAGAAGTAGACAAATTCTTGGTTATGCAATGTTCAGGTAGAAGAGAGCTGAGAAAGGTCCAAAGAAAGGCAAAAGAGAATTGCACCTGAAGAATGTGGTGCTACGACAACGATGATTCTTCCAAAGTGGAGAATTAATAAGTTAGGCGATGATCCACCGTGGCTGGTCCCAAAGGAAATATATGTTGTGGCACAACGGCTGCAGCATCTCCCTAGCTGGGAGGCGAGAATTGCCCAAATGGTCGATTGCGGCGCCTGCCTGCAAGTAACATGACGAGACAAGTGACGGAGGGAGGCGCGGCAGCTGATCACAGTCTCCAAGTGAACTCCGGTGAGCAGAGCTTCATGGTGAAGCTTCACCTTCTGGCGCTCGCCACTCTCCTCTCTTACTAATACCGGTTATTCCGGCGCAGTCTTTTGGGAGATTAACGTAGACCGTCTCCTGCGGTTTTGCTAAATATGACCCTGCACCAGCATCAGCTTGCTTGCAGGGGCGCAGTCACTCGTGGCCCATTCACACCAGTCTAACTTAGTGCCACTGTTGCGTTTGCATTCCTGAAAGGATGGGAGGTAAAATGAAGAAACAAAAAAATATTCAAAACTTTGTCTTTTCATGCTGCAACTGCAATACAGTGCCGCAAGTATGAGGTAGACGTACCTTAACCCCTAAAGGACCGAAGTGTTTTTCCTCCAAAAACACTCTAATGCTGCCCTTTTTACTCCCCCATGCAAAAAATCCAAAAAAATGTTATTTTTTACCTTCTAACTGTAAGATCTTGTCCTAAACTATTTGAAAAACATACACAACAAATCTCATTGATTTTGACTGCACGGATTGCAAGATAATTGCGTTTGATGGAAAAAAACACCCCAAAAAACACATGCCCGAAAATTTCAGATGCGTTTGACCATGGCTACATCAAAAAAACCTCACTACCAAAACCTGTCGCACTTCACTTTCACATTCTATATGATGTTACTTAGTTGTGTACCAATTTTCGTTGCGTTTGGAGATGTTTAGGATGTTGAAGAACACCTTGCACTTGTTGGGGGTTTAAAAGTTCAGAAAAGACTATATGTTTTTGGAATTGCAATATTTTCGACTTTCTTTAATTAAAATACGAATCCGAGCGGTGAAACACAAGTACATTCCACCCTCTATAGAATGGCGAAAAAAATTTGAAAAAAAAATAAATCTACAAGTTTTAGAAGACATGTAGCACATTTTCTTAGAATTTTGGGGTTTAGGGGGGAAATAAAGGGTGGAGGAAGGGAATTGAAGTGCCAACCCATTCCAATGTTCATGACCCCACTAACTCTCAAGGTGTACTGCCACGTGGTAGTCCCTCATTGGACGATTTTTATTTTTTATTTTTTATTTTTATTTTTAAAATGATTTTAATTTTCAATTTTTTAAATAGTATTTTTTAATTATAAAAATTGAACTTTTAGTTTAAAATTATATTTTTCAATTTAAAATGATAATTTTCAGTTTAAAATAATAATTTTTATTTATGAAAAATTAATTTTAAATTTTAAAAAACATTATTTTTTAATTTTTTTTAATGAGTTTGGAAAATGGGGTGGTCTTCTGCCCCCAACAGTCCACCCCATTTTCCACACGCCGCCCATCTTGTTGCTCCCCCCCCTAAAATTCAACTATTTCTCTATTGCCCCGCTGCCCTTTCTACCGAAATAAACACATTTCCCCTCATAACTTTCACATACAGTGTCGGAATTCAAAAAAAATTTAAAAAATCCCCATTTTCGTGGCACATTGGGGAATCTACTATTAAATTTCCTTCAAAATTCGATTAAAAATGTGTTCACCGGAACCTACCCGATTCTCTAAATGTCCTAGTTAGGACACTTGGTCCTTTAGGGGTTAAATCACCACTACACCTAAAACCACCAACTTTTACACCCCTCTTTCATTTCAGGAAGGAAATGTAGGCTTTCATTACATGACTTATGCATCAATTGCTCAAAAGTTAAGTCATGTACCGACAACTTACATTTCCTCCCTAAAATGAAGAAAGGGTGTAGAAGTTGGTGGTTTTAGGTGTTGTGGTGGTTTAAGGTACGCTTACCTTAGTCACTTTCATTTTTTGCGTTGCGTTGCTTTGTCATGCGATAGTGTAATTCCTCTCTGCCTATTTTAGATTTTTCTATTCACCTCATATTCCTTCAAAATTATCTGACACACGCATGCGTGCAACAAAAATGTTGTATGTGAACGGGCCAACACTAGTCACCCAACGCGAGTGCGGCAGAGAATCTACATTCATCAAGTAAATTTTTAGTAACTATAGTGTGTTCATGTAATTTTTTTTTTTAACCTGACGCATGCAAGAAGTTGCTTTAACGCATTTTGGGTGCCGCAAGAAATTTGCGCTCCATCAACGCACATGTGTTGGCCAAAAGCAGGAAGAGACAAGGCTCTAACACCTCAAGAATTGTATTTTATTTCCGAAATTTACCTTGCAACATTCCAAGAACGCAACGCAAGTGCTAGAGCTTCTTGGTGTGAATAGCCATCAAACAAGGCCAGGGCTACAGCTCATGCAAACTTGCATGGGTCCCGCTGCCTCGCTTGGCCATAGCCCATGCATGCCTCCTATGGCCGGCCTCATACCCCATGCCCACTGCCATTTGCAGCATGGCCCTGCCTGCCTACGGAATACCAAAAAGGCCATGCTTTCTAGTAACCCTTAGAGCATCTCCACTCCTACACGCTAGAGATGACTCGCTGAAATTATTCATTTACATTTGAAGAGCCCTTGCACTTACACTCCCCCACCCTTGGAGGCCCCTCACACATCAAAAGTGCACATCAAATAGTCAATGGACCAATCACAAGTAGAATGTGGGGATATAGTCAACTAAATAGTGATTTAAAGGGCCATTTCTTAACACGCTAGGATCCCGAGTCAAGATGCATTTTGGAAGGGCCCTTGGCACTTTTCATCTAGTTCTGGAGTGCGAGAGACTCTGGGAGGGCTGCGGTGGAGCTGCTCTTACCACTAGAAAGATTATGAATACGGCTGGAAAGATTCCGAATACCACTAGAAAGATTCTGAATACCACTAAAAAGATTTTGAATACCGCTTGAAAGATTCTAGATGCCAGTGGAAAGATCCTGAATACCACTTGAAAGATTCTAGATGCCAGTGGAAAGATTCTGAATACCCTTGTTACCCTTACTACCCGCCTTCTCCCACCACTCCTCAGCCCCAGTATTACACTTGTGGCCTTGTAGGTGTTGAAGGATTTCTTACTTTTTGTTGAACAGAAGCTGATAAAAACAAGTGACTGGTTTTACTTGTTTCATTTAACTCTTAACCCCTAAACGTCCATGCGTCTAGTTTCTGGACGTTTGTTGGTCAAACCCAATTTTGATCTTGAAGATGGCTTTTGTTGCTAATACACCCAACTAAGAAAATGAAGTTTATTAAGTCTAGTTTGTACTCCACTTTTCAAATCTTAAAAATTCCAATTATTGAGTATTTTATTGCTTGTGCAAGCTTTGTAACTCAAGGTTTGAATTACACTACATAGGATGTTCACCTTTCGAATTTCAAAATTTAAATAAAAAATTTCTATGGAAAACATATCATGTGGTTCTCCATTGTAATTTGTACCTGCTCCCAAAAAAATATTAATTTTTTAAAGCTTTTTTGTAATAAAAAATATTTTTTGAAGTATTTGACTTAAAAATTTGTTAAAAAGGCCGTATTAAATCAAAAAAATCTGAAAATTTCAAGACTGATAGGAAACATTCAATTCCATGCATGAAAAATATTACAAAATATATTTTGATAAATCTTGAAGGCTAAATTGTGTAGTTTGACTTTCCTACAAAGGACTGGTACGTTTAAGGGTTAAACGTCCTCACCCCTCTCCAAATTTTGCAATTTTGCAAAGATGCATCATAAAATGCAATTCAAAGGGACATTGTGCACTTTGATGTATGAATAAAAGTTGTACATTATGAATTTTAGATTCTATCCATATGGTTAGATTTGTGATTGCTATCACCAATATTTTTGTATAAAATTTGAAACTTGAAATTGAAAACTCTTTTGTAATTTGATTACAAATAAGATATTGACACTTTGTACATGAAATTTGTTGTGATTGGTTGAAATGTAATACTCTAAGTGTGGTGATTTTGGGAGATTTTTTGGATGCTTAATTTTATGACTTGACTTCTTTAAGAGCATTTTTACACTGAAATCTTCAAAATTTTGGGTGAATCACTACAACATGAAATGAGGCATAAAAATTCCACAAATCATACACTTCTAATTGGGCCACATATGCATGAAGCTTACTTCCCATAAAATACATATAGTAAAAAATCCACGCTACAAAAAGTCAATGATGGATGAGAAATTTGTGTGGTTCTATACATTGTTCACATTTTGGACAGTTGTACATTTAGGGGTTAACTTCTATACATTTCTAGGATTTCATGTTTATTAACATCAAATATTTGCTTGTATAACGTGCCTCATGTATTGAAATATGATGATGTGCTCAAATTTGTTGTATACTCAAATCTAAGGGGCGGTTCATACTATGACTCAAAGTCAAGAGTGCGTCAAATTTTCACCAATCATATTACAAGAAAGCCGGAAATTGGCCTCTTGGGCTTCACACCAGAAATCAAAGTGCAAAGGCCATCGCCCATTCAAAGTGCCTTCATGACAACACTTTTTGTGACTTTTGGTGCCAATGATATGTCCTCTTAAGGGAGAATTGGGTCGGTGAAGAAGGGAAATCCAATTCTCCCTTGAGAGGTTGTCGATTTATACATACATACATACATACATACATATATATATATATATATTCATATATATATATATATGAATATATATATATATATATATATTCATATATATATATATATTCATATATATATATATTCATATATATATATATTCATATATATATATATTCATATATATATATATTCATATATATATATATTCATATATATATATATTCATATATATATATATATATATTCATATTCATATTTAGTCCAAGATTTTGGACTCTCGACATGAATTGGATTTGGTTTATGACAGCCAGGTTACAAAAGTGCAGTAGGCATAGGGTATATGGCCATGAGAGGCACGCATGGGGCTATGACTAGGCGGGGCAGGGCCCATGCAAGTTTCTATGAGCTCTAGCCCTGACCCTCAAACAAGTAAGGAGCCTTGGTTGGGAAGACCCATAGGCCTCTACATTCTATCCTCGATTCTACCCTTGTAGGTTGCCCCCCTCCAGTTCCATCTCCGCCAACTAGCCCTTCTCCCACATGTAGTGAGTTGAAAACCTCAAAATGATGCTCTAAATTTGGAAGGCCTTGACTATTTTGTGACGGCCCGATTGAACCGTTTTCCTCGTGCAGTGACTGTTGAGCATTGAAAATGACCCCTCTCCAACTCCGGGCCTTGACATTGTTGGCAGCCGCCACTCTACTGCAGTCATAGGAGATGCTCTAAGAGCATCTTTAGTGCACCCAACAAATCATTCCAGTAAATAAAAATACATCTTTTGGTTGAGATGGAATTAGAACGCGGAAGTACTACTATTAGAAGTATATTTTTAAAATATATAAAATAGATCCAAAAAAATCCAAATTTGGACATCGAATGACCAAGATATACACCATCAAAAGTTAGCTAACTTCCAAAAAATTTAGGGGGCTCTTCAAATCAAGTCTAAAAAGAAAAAAAAACCATCCCTACGCACGGTAGAAAAGATTTGCCATGCGTTGGGCTGAATTTTTCCTTTTTACACTTGATCTGAAGAGCCTCCTAAATGTTTTGGGAGTTGGTTAGCATTTGATGGAATGTTTCTAAATCATAAAATATCTAAATCCAAATTTTCTTTTGCTTTCACTATGTATTTTTCAATGCACTTTTAATGATAGTATTTTCATGTTCTAATTCCTTTTCTATTGAAAATTTTGTTTTAATATGTTGGGCATGTTTACAAGATATATTGAAGCTACTCTAAGTCATAATATAACTACTATATCATTCTATATTAATGTAAAAATTCACACATCTCCACTACACTCTCACTCCTGTATCACTCTGTTATGCATCAAGAATTTAGGACCCTATGGATTTTGAGCGATGTCCGTGCAACATCCAATATTTCATGGGTTCGTGCATTTTTCGCATGGATTCCGCACGGATTCTGCACTTTGTTAAATAATGAAAGAGTGAACGTTGAATTTGTGCGGATTTAATGCAGAATTAGCATGAAACCCGTACGGAATCCATGCAAAAAATGCACGAACCTATGAAATATCGGATGTCGCACGGAAATCGCTCAAAATCCATAGGGTCCTAAATTCTTGATGATTTGCATGGGATATTGGAAGTTGTGTACACATGTGAATGGAAAATCACCACATGTCATGTTTTCAACTAATGTAGATTGGTTGCCATAGACGTGACATAAAAGAGTTTTGAGTGTATATCGTAGGCGGAGGGTAGGGTCGGCATACTTGCACCACACACGTGCATATATATATATATATATATATACTTTTTTTTTGCAAAGCTAATTACATTTTGTATTTTTAGAAATATTTTCTACCAACCCTACCCTCCACTTGCAGTAAATGGCAATTCAAAAAAATACGCTTAAAAGGCATTCATCATGGAAAGTATGCATGTGGGTTTTCCTTGCAGAAAACAAGCTATCATCCTTTTGATCAATAGTTTTTTTTTAAGGAAATAAGGAATAAACATCTTAATTTTCAGTATGTTGGAAAAATTTGGAATCGAAGGGTACTATAAAACGTTGCAGTGCATGGCAACACTAACTAATCAAGGACACAAATTTTGTTTGTTACAAAAAAATTGCTGATTAGGGTGAAAAACGTCCCGCCTTTATGTTTGTTACAAAAAATTTGCTGATTAGTTTTTGTGGTTAAAATAATATAAATAATCTCTTGAAGTTAGTCAATTCATGGATGGATAATTCATACTTTGAGTGCATTTTGTGAAAAGATGCTTCTAGAAATCCCTTATTAACCCTTTAACGTCCTGATTCAACACTGTTTTTCAAAGATTTGTTATAAAATGTTTAATGAAAAAAAAATGGAGTTGATGTACAAAGCAAAGTCGTATATGTCAATGTGTAGACCACATCTATATAGTTGGATTTATCATTTTTTATTATTAATATTTATTAATTTATTTTTCAAGGTTTTCTTTTGAAATTCAATTAAAAATCCCAAATTTACCAAAAAAAAATTTTTTAATATTGTAGTGAAATTGGAATAACATGCATTAGGAGATGGTGTGGTTTCCATTATTTGATTCTACTTATTTTGGAAAATCATGTTTAAGGTCTCACTTTTTGAACTAAGAATGAATCTTGACATAAACCAATTGTGTTGTTTTTCAAAAATGATAATATCTTATTTTGAAGATCCATAACGTACAAATGATAGTCAACTAGCACAAGAACCTACATAACTTTGGATGAATGAAAAATTGTACAGCATGTAGTGTTGAAAAAGGTTGCAATCTGTTCGTCGTCCATTATATAGACGCATGCGCGTCAAAGAGTTAAAACAATGCTAAAACTTTTCTCTTTGTTAAAGTTTTGGTAAATTCAACTATAAGATCTTTTAATTAATTTGTTGAAGCAGGTTTATTTAATATTGATAAAGTGAAAGCTCCATCAATTGCAATAACATAGGATGAACATATGTACTATTTGTTGCATTTAGAGTAAACCTTACCTCAAATTCACCTCAAACTCACCTTAAACTCGTTTTTGAATGAAAAAGACTTCAAAACTAGTTTATAGTGAGTTCGAGAATAATCTAAAGCAAGGCCTTGCACTACCAAGGGGTATGGAACTCGTGACCTCCCCAATGCTAGAAGACAGATTCCACACGTTCCCCCAAAGCTAAGAGAACCGACCAAGGGACTATTCATGAACAATGATTGTTAGAATTTGTTATATTGGGGTGCAAAACTTACTTTACAAGTAACAAGTCAGAGGGCTTCTTTTCAGATAAGTGTAATGTTTCTAAATGTTTAGAAATGTATACGCTAGAGAACCTTCTTTGCAGCAATGTGGAAGACATGAAGGTTTTTATTTTTAACCCCTAAGCTCCCAAAAAACCATTTTCTGGTCACTGCCCATTTTCCCGAGCTGTCCAAGCCTAAAAAAAAATTTAAAATTTAAAATAAAAAATATGGTGTCATAGGTAAACAAGTCTTCTTTCCAATGCAATTGGAATTATGTTCATCTAATCAAACTCCACTTAGGGGAATTTTTCAAAGTGAAACACCTCAAAGTTTGAAAGGCAATTTCAACACTTTGGGTAGGCTTGCCAAAAAATCTAAGCCAATGAGATTCATTGGGCACCTCAAAGAAGTTGACTCCAGCCCACATGGGTTGCATGCCCTAAGTTGTGGCCTCATCCAATTGGAAGAGAGTTGAAGGGACAATCTAATTTAGCAAAAATCTCTTGCTTCCCTTCATACCTCCATCCATTACAAGGTCACTGAAAAATGCTAATGAATTGAACATCTTGTCAAATTGAGTCATGCATCTTGTTAACTACCTCATCTCGAGGATGGTCAAAAATGGCACATCATTTCAACTTTTTTTTTGGGTTTGTCCATCAAAGCAAGGCTGCCCGGATTTTTCGGGGCCTAAAATTTCAAAATCTCAACTTCATTTGCTATTATCTTGACATTTGTATGGTCAAATGTTTTGAAATTTTGAGGGATGGTTTATAAGGCTTAGGAGTACAAGATCGTATAGTTGGAATGTGAAAATAAAGGTTTTAAAACGCATTCAAAGATCATCAACGCATTCAAAGATCATCAACGAAAATGTCCAAAATGAGGCAGTTTTGGGTGGAGGACCCCCCTCGGGCGTTTAGGGGTTAAAGGCCCTTTACACAAAAGGTGAAAACATGATCTCTATCGTGAAAATATACCTTCAAAAGATGATCTCTAGATTTGTTATTTTGGGTATTCAAAAGTCTTAAGAACCATGAAAACTGAAAGTGGCAAAACATTGGCAAAATTTAGAAATAATTTTTCAAAAATGTAAAAAAAATAGGAACTATAATTAAAAAGATAACACTCACAACAAATTCCAACCTTCCATTGTCATATGACTCAAAATAGGAATAGAGCTTCTTAACCCCTAACCGTCCAACCATGCATATTTTGCATGATGTACGGATTTGAAATCCATTTTTTCATCCATCATGCACTTTTTGCAGTGTGGATTTTTTACTGAAACTTTTATGGGAAGTTAGCTTTGTGCATGTGTGATCCGATTAGAAAGGGGATAATTTGTGAAATTTTTATGCCTCATTTCATGTTGTAGTGTTCCACCCAAAATTTCAAAGATCTTAGTCTAAAAGTGCTCTTGGAAAAGTCAACTACTAAAATTAAGCAACCAAAAAATCTCCAAAAATCACTACACTTAGAGTATTACATTTCAACCCATCACAAAAATTTCATTATTAGATTGTCAATATCTTATTTGTAATCATATTACAAAAGAGTGTTAAATTTTAAGTTTTAAATTTATACACAAATATTGGTGATAGCAATCGCAAATCTAACCGTATGGATAGAATCTAAAATTCATAATGTACAACTTTTATTCATTCATCAAGTTGAAAATATCCCTCTTAGTTGCATTTTATAATTCATCTTTAGAAAACTGCCAAATCTGAAAAGGATGACAGGGCGGAACGTTTAGGGGTTAATCCTTTATCGTCACCGGTGACCAAACTTCTCATTTGGGACAAAAAATTCCAATTTAGTACCTCAATATTCCATTTTTAGCCAATATGTTGAACTAGAACCCCTATTCAAATTGCATTATTTATCTAATGGAGTTGTTCATTTGCAAAAATAGTCAATATTGAGTAAGAAAGACATTAAAAAATTGGAGCTATATCCAAAGTTAACATAAGTCCATGAGTTTATGTATGATCAAGTTGTTTTTTCCAATGTGTGTCAAATGAATTTATCTATCCATTTCATTCAATTTTCTAATTTTAGACTCGTCTAGCCATCCAAATGTAAGAAAAACATAAATAATAATAGGAAAAACATTTTGTGATGACCTACTTTAGAGCAATGAAACAAAGAGCTAAAATGGTGGCAAATTCAGCATCTTCGACTTCCTTTTGGTATTACTTATGAAAAGAAAAAAGAAAATCTCAAAGAAATTAAAATACGAAGATGAAAATGGCCCTCAAAAATGAGGAAAATCCTTCGACGTCTTAAGGGTTAAGCACCTACAAATGGGATGGCAAAAAAGTGCCCCTAATTCTACGTTCTCACAGAAAGTTTTTGACTACCCTTCTCGGTCTTCTCTGCTCCAACCACTGTGCCGATCACTATTGCATCTCCTACTTAAGCAGACCAAAACGGAAAACTAGGTGAGCCTTTTAAGCCACCAATGTCATGACACAAAAATTGAAGTGACCGTCAAAGCGTGGCAGCATGTCCCCTTATTAGATGTCTGGACTGGCTTCCTCTGCTGTAACATAGAGTACAACCTGCTCCTCGTTTTTTCGCTTCACCACCATCTTGAATGAGGTTCCCACTTTGTCTCCAAGAGCCTCCACAATCTGTCAACAATTTTGCAAGAGACTAATCACCCTCAATTTGAGTCACAAGAGCCTAAGGATATCCAAAACAGCGTTTCTATTACCCGAACACACAGCAGGCAATACATCTTCACCTTCTACAGCCAGGGACTATTGTGCCACCTGTCAGCAACGTGGCCAAACCCGAGCTACAATCTTACCAATGGAAATTAAACCGCCAACCACCCAGACACAGAAAGGCTTCCAACAGACTGGATCAACTTCACCATTATCTCAAAGGGGCAGAAAAACATATTACTGTCGTTGGTATCCATGCTTCCAACTCACAATAATTACTGTATTCCGAAATTTCACATCGCTATAGTAGTGGGAGGTTGGGGCCATGACAGTACAGTTCTCTTCCTCATCTTTCATGGGCACTTTAAAGTCAACATCTAGGACTTACATACCTGATTGATAGTGGTAACAGGAACTCCATCAAACTCAATAATAACGTCATCGTTGTGCACCCCAGCTCGAAACGCAGGAGACCCAGGGATTACCTACAAAAACCAGCACGTTTCTTTATCTAAACCGGTGCATTTTCACTACTATACACTTAGTGTTGAAAGTCACCGCCTGGCCAAAAAAACTCAATCTAAATAGTTCTTTACGTGCCAAGATCACTCAACAAGTACAAGCACAAATAGAGACTTACCTGAGAGACAAGTATGCCTGCAATTACGTTAGGAAACCCAGGCCTTCTTTCCTTGAGTTGCAAAATTCTAGGTTCCGTCAGCTCCCACATCTTCATTCCAAGCCAAGGCCGTATGACGTGCCTGAACTAATAAAGGTAATCATATCATAAAATGCTTCAAATTGTTCATGATAGCAATCCCCAACACAGTCAATGTAATTCTCAAAAGCAGGTCGGCAATGTGACTGAAGTACTTGACATGGAAGTCACAAATTAAAAACTTCCGGTGATGGAGCATTGCAGGCTGACCTGCGCTTCTTGAGCTGGTCCACTATTTTAATTGCTGAATCGATTGGTATAGCAAAACTGACACCATCAGCTGCCAGAGCCTTCATTGTGTTGATGCCAATCACTTCGCCATCAAGATTTAGCAATGGTCCTCCCGAGTTACCCTGACACAACGGCGGAAGAGTTAACTTTATATATTACATTCCTGATTTATGACAAGTTTTGCACCCACCTGCGTTTGATCATATTAAACTATCTATAACGGTAACAATGTATACTGTTACAAGATTTAGTAAACTCTCCTTCACCAGATGGGTTATGCCACGTATAAGAATCACCGCAATGGAAGACTCTACAAGACCACAGTGTACCTGATTGATTGCAGCATCAGTTTGAATATACCCAGTTCCAACTCCTTCAAGTCCAATTTCTGCACTCTTCCGATCGACACAACTACAAACAACAGCAGTACAGATTTCCTGAATTAAGATTTAGCTGAACAACATATGGGTAGTCATATTATTCTGGACTACATCTAAATTTTTTGTAAGCTGGACATCGGCAAGTTCTGCCATTACAGTTCATCAAACTATGATTCATGATATATAATAAGTAATACATCTTCCAAAGAGTTTGCAGGGTTTGGCTGCTAGGTTCCATACAAATGAAAATAGGACACTTAATCACATTGAGTAGTGTGTCACGACGCTTGGACATATTCTAACCGAGTCATTTCGATACGGGGTGGAAACAAAAATATTATGTTTCAGGCATTATCTTCTGTTACAGCATCTGCAGTAGTCAATAATAAGAGAAGGACATCACTACCTGATAATACCAGCTGTTACTGTATTTTGTAGATGAAGAGGACTACCCAAAGCAACCACCCACTCACCCGGCCTGAGATCTTTGCTCGTACCAAGCTTCACTACCGGTAGTGGCCTGGATGAGTTCACTTTGATCACAGCCAAATCCGATAACGAGTCAAAGCTGATCACCTCACCTTCGAAATTCCGGCCATCTTGCAAAGTCACAACCAACTACACGGGCATCAGAGGTAGATGGTAATTACCATAATTGGAATGGAATCGATAAAGAGAGAGACTCATGTTGGTTGACTTTACAATGACCTGGCTTCAAACAGCAGAATAGCAACTCATATTAGCCCAAGGATAGCATTGCAACAAAAAGTCACAGGTACATTGGAAACCTGGTCACTCACAGGTCCAAGTCATACATGCTCACCGAGCCTTTGGAGAGACCACGCCGTTCATTCGCAACAACATGCGCATTTGTCAATATAGTACCATCTGACTGAATAATAAACCCAGAGCCTGCTGTTTCTCCAAAAATAGCATTCCTCCTCCCTGCACTCCCACAAAAGTTCCACATCACAATCCAATTCTTCGTCATTCTATCGATATCTTAAATAATTGGAGGTTCAGGAAATGGCAGCCCCTCAGTGTGAGGAACCATCATTGGTGAACTAAATTGAAAAGCGTTAATTGAAATCTAAGGCTAGCATAAAGAAGGGATCATCTTAAAATGAAGCAGGAGAGATACCAAAAAAGCAGAGACGTATACAAAGGTGATTGAAAACTCGCCTATGGAAACTTTGACGTTAACAACAGCAGGTGCGGCCCTTGCTGCAGCATCGGCAATAGCGAACCGATTCAAGCAACCCCCTCGTGACGATGGACATTCAGCCGAAGAATCCTTTGCCGCTGATTCTGGCTGCCTGGCTCCAGGCAGAGGGAATGCATTGGAGACCCTCACAATCGGAGTCCAACTCTCGAGGTTACATCCTTCACAACAAGATACACAAAGCCAAATCACAGTCATTAACCCTTAAAGGACCAAGAAGCCCAAATTGGACCTCATGTTTTTTTTTAGCAGTTTTGAGTAGGTCCTACGTGAATTTCTTTTTGTTCAAATTTATTTATTTTTTGACCAATATATGCAATGCTCTTCACAAATTTATTTATTGACCAATATATGCAATGCTCTTCACTGATTCTAGTGATGTGAAATTTAGCCTCATCTAAATTATATTTTTCACAATATAATCAATTAAATTTAACATTTTAGAACCATGAATCCTTGGTTAATGCGTCCTTGAAATGCGGTGCTACCAAAAGTAAGAGAAATACAAAGATGTAAAATATACAAGCAGCTTCCGGTTGCGTAGATCTTATTTACCGTGGTGACCAGTCAGGGTACTCGGAGCTTCATCACACCCTCCAGACGAACCATCCTGTGTTGCAACACCTTCACCAACATGGTGTCTCTCATTCCTCCCTGATTATCAAGGTCCCACAATTCACCTATATCATGACATCGCCTCAGCTTTCAGTTCACCAATTGATTGCACTGCGTAGCTACAAAAACTTTGAACGAAAACTAAAAAGCTCCTGAAGGACAATTGAGGACCCCATTGTCATACATACCGTGGAACTGCTCTGTGCAAAGGGCTCCTGAGGTTGTGCAGAACACCAAGCCTGCCACCGCCATGGACCTCAGCCCAAACTGAGTTGTTCCGAATCTGGAGCCAGGGACCATTTCTCCTGATAAATGCAAATGCGTGGATGGAGCACCCTGGAATTCAACTCTTATGCATTAGTGTAGTGAACGTTTGCTAGCGATGCTGGTTATTAAAGGAATAAAAGAAAAAAATTAAACAAGAATCCCAATATCACACGAGAACTGATTTCCTGTTCTGACCTAAATTCAATATATTGCATCTTGTAAAACCTCATTACAGACGCACTTCAAATCGTCTTGTAAGGACTCAAAAGGTTTGAAAAGAACGTGCATCGTTCAGTTCTCGTAATTCAATATGATAAAACAAAACCAAAAACTAAAAACTTACGCACATTTGACAACTTGCCGAGAAACCTCAGCCCCTGCCTCAAATTCGACGACCACCGTACCGCCATCCTCGTACAGAACTCCTTTTCGATGGTCTTCCGACAGCCAACTCCTCCTCTGCTGGACTTTCAAATTGAAGCTACCATTCTCCGCGCTCAACCCTAATTAGGGTTTCATTCCTTTCACAATGGCTTCTGCTGCAACAAACACGATTCTCGACCTCGCCACCAATTCACAGCAACCGCAACAAAACTCGTCACTCACTCCAGGGTGATAAAAAACGAAAATCTCGGAACCCTAAAACCTGCCAGAGCTTCTCTAAACCTCGACTTCTCTGAACAAAAGATATTTCGCTAATTCTGGTCGCTAGAACCTCATCCTGACCTCATTGTTTCAAGTAAGCTCCAATGGCCCTTTGCCCGGTGGACACTAGGTCATTGTCATTACGGACACACTTTATTCACTCCGATCTTGAAAGAGGACCGGAGTTCCTATCCCTTTCAACTAAGCTTAACCCCTAAATGCCTAGAGCCCTCTCCAGATTTGGCAGTTTTGCAAAGATGTATTATAAAATGTAACCTAGAGGGGTATTTTGAACTTGATATATGAATAAAAGTTGTACATTATGAATTTTAGATTCTATCCATATGGTTAGATCTATGATTGCTATTACCAATAATTTTGTATAAAATTTGAAACGTGAAATTCAAAATTATTTTGTAATTCAATTATAAATAAGATATTGACAATCTACGGATGAAATTCTTTGTGATTGGTTGAAATGTAATACTCTAAGTGTAGTGATTTTTGGAGATTTTTTGGTTGCTTAAATTTATGAGTTGACTTTTTTTAGAGCACTTTTACGCTGAAATCTTCAAAATTTTGGGTGAATCACTACAACATGAAATGAGGCATAAAATTTTCACAAATCATTTCCTTTCTAATCGGATTACATATGCATGAAGCTAACTTCCTATAGAATCTAATAAAAATTCCACACTGCAAAAAATGCATGACGGATGAGAAATTATGGATGAAATCTGTACATTGTCCAAAAAAATGGACGCTCAGGCAGTTAGGGGTTAAAGAATACATCTAATCTAATCCAACTTACCACTAAGAATACCCACATCCTCTTCTCCATCTCTTCACGCAAGGATTTGATGGAAACGATATACAGGTATGGTTTGTAAAATGTCTTTCCAAATCACTCAAATCAGGACCTTGATTTTTAGCAAGAAATTTGAGGAAATTTGTCACTTGTGGAAATGTTGTTATAACACCCATTATCCATAACATTATAGAGCAGTTCAGGGTGTCTTCCTTTGGAACTGGATCAAATGAGTATCTTTTAATGTGATCCAGTTTTCACCTTCTACACTAGATCGTACCACTGGCAAAAGGTGGTTCTCTCTACAAGAGCCATGTCTAGAATTTCAGTTGTCCCATTTTTGTAGGTCCCCATGGTAATTCAATTGTTGGAAGTTGACATTGCCCATGCTTATAGCCATGCTCATGAAGACAATGACCCTGGATGCAGGTAACCTCTCAATTATAAAAAACTGGAGGACTTTATGAACTGCTCTATTATTTTATGTCCTCTTCAGTCCGACTCAAATTAATAACGAAAATTCGAACTAATTGTGGAATTAGAAGAAGGTCCTAGTCGGGATAATTGAGATAACTTGTAGTAATTGTGGTAATGTAGATATAGTGTGACCTACACTAAAAAAAACTTATCCAAATTTCCATAAAACTACCATGCCCAATTTGAATAAAATATTCTAATATCACTATTTTAACTATTTCTAAAATATAATATTATAATATAAATAAAATAACAATATTTTATTATTGTATCCTCAAACTAATTTGGACAATAGATACCAAAATTAACCCGAGGATTTGTAAAAGAACTCGAACTCACACTAAAGAGGATAATCAGTGTAGCCATTTATGTACTTGCGTATAACAAAAAAAAAGTGAAGTATTCATTCCTAAATGTTCATGTACTCAATTTTGTGAATATATGAACTTTAAAAATAAAAATAAAAGCATTTTAGGGTATGGTGAAACCAAACGAGATTAACAATTATAAAATAATGATAATGATATATATAATTTTAAATTTAAAAAATGCCGCAATAGATCTAGCTTGCTACGAAGTCTAGATTGGTTGTTTAGGGGGGCATGAATTTATGGTTCAAGGTGCATGTACCTTAGAGCCAAGTTCCATGGTGGGTTCCATGGGTGAAGTATCTCACAAAAAACAAGCTTTTGGGACTTCGGGGGACCAAGTTCCACAATTCAAAGTGAGCTTTTGAGAAAAAAAAGTGGTGGAGAAGTTGTCATGAAGTACAAAGGTTCTCAAGCCCAAGACTTCATGGTAACTTCTTCCTAACCAATGAAATTTGTTCATATTTCATCTCACCCAATCAAATATGTTTATGTTTCACCTCAAACAAGTCAATGGAACGAGCACAACTTCATGACCGGGTATGAGACGAACCCAAATTCCACTTTTCCCCTCCTCTTGCCTACTTCCATGGACAACTTCTCAAACCCATGGAACTTGCATTACAAGCAGAGGCATCGTTTCTCACTATGGAGGATCCTGTTCATTGTCGCTTTTCACTGTACATGCTTGTCCTACATGACGAACTGCACTCACCAAATCCCACCAAAAAAATTGGTGAGTCCGAAGTGCGGGGCCGTTCTCCTTGTGGTTGGCTCCTACTTGATTCTGTACTCAGGGAAGGCCCCAGATAAAGGCACTTTCTGCTGGGAAGTTTGAAGGGAAGCCCGGAAAGCAGTGATGATACAAGAAGTATGGTACCACTTGAAGAGGGCATGGGTTCTGTGGTCCTACCCCATGTCCCCGAACACAAGGTTTACATGCTAAAAGCGACAAAATATTGCGCACATGTTCAATTTCCAGATTCTCAGTTACATACTGACATAAGTCATAGCTGAAGACATTGGAAACTCATACACTTCACCTCCACTAGTAGACAAGGTAAGCATGCCCAAAAAGACACAACTGGTCTAGTTTGTCATATCAGTACATTCAAACACAATTACATTAGAAAAGTCGGGCCAAACTATTTTGATACCATTTTGACACCAAAGGCCGCATACATGTCATTTTAGTGTCATTTTATCCATACTAGGTTGGTATGGAGGTTGGCACCAAATTATCTTAATTGCATTTCAATGCACCATCATGGCACCATGTTCACATGCCTTGAAGTTCCTCATGTTAGTACATTCAGTAGCCTTCACTGGCCCTACCTTGCTCTTGAGGAGAATGTGCAATATATTTTGCATTATCATCCAAGAACAATCATTAGCTACCCATGTTTACTCACATATGGAGGTTTTGAAAAACTAAAAGAAAAGGTAACCATGCATGGTCTTTGCTGACACGTCCCGAGATTCCCTTACTTTTAACCCCTAAAGGACCAGGACCGTATTCTCACAAAAAACCATGAAAAACGCAGCATTTGGAAGTTGCAGAAGAAATCATATGTTTTTTAGTTTTTTCATCATTTAACCGTAAGATCTAATACCCAACTTGAATTTTCATGTGAGCACAAAATTTGAGAGCAAAATGACCATTAGATTCTTAGATTATAAGGATCAAAGTTGCAAAAGAAGATTTTTTGGGGTTCAATCCGGTGACAAATTTTGAACTTTAGAAATTAATATCTTTTTTTTGAATGGGTTAGAAATTCATTGAATGGCAAGGCCATGTTAACAATTGAGTTAAGTCTTCAAATATAAAATCTTGTAAGAAAAAAGCTCATATTAATTTTTTCATAAAACAATTACTAGAAGTGGGTACAAAGTGAAAGGAAAAAGAAAATCATTAATAAGTTTGACATGGAATTGTAAAATGTCAATCTTAACGGTGAGAATGTCGTACTTGGAAATCTTCACCTAGTGCCTTTTATTTCATTCAAAAATATTGAAAATTGAGTTTAGAAATGAGCTTCAGAGTTTTTTTTGTCCAAACTGCCCAAAAAACAGATCTCCTCATAACTTTTATCCCATTGCTCAAAATGGGTAGATTTAAAGCTTCATTTGTAGATAAAGATCAACCAATCATGAATCAAAAAAGAATTTTGAAAAAGAGTAAAAAATAAAAAAATTCTTGCTGCCCGATCTCGCTTCAAAAACTTCAAATGCTTTTGACTTTTGCAATACTTATCGGAATGACATGAAACGAAGTGCGACATGTAGAGTGTAGTTTTTGGAAGCTACAAACACGCAATTCGCTATTTATGCACTTGGTCAAGTGTGTTCATTTCATGAGCAAATCTTGCTTAAAATTTTTTGTGTAAAAAGTTCTCTAAAAAACAACCATTTTTTTTTGTACAACCCTTTTTTTTTTTTTTTTTTTTGTCTTTGGTGCGGGGGAAGGATTTGCGGCTGCCACAAGAGGAATGAAAAAAAATAGAAGAAAAAGAAGAAGACAAGAAGGAAGACAAGAAGGAAAAGAAATTGAAGACAAGAAAGAAATAAGATAAATGAAACAAGATAAAGAAAAGATAAAATAAAAAATAAAATAAAAGATAAAGATAAAAGATAAAGATAAGAATAAAAATTAAATTAAATAATTGTTTGTTTACAATGAAAGTAATTGTAGAACGACAAAAATGGTTGTTTTTTAGACAGTTTTTTAGACAATATTTTTAATGCTTCCGGGGACCAAGTGCATGATTATATGGCCAAGTGCGTAAATAGCGAATTGCGTGTTTACACTGAAATTTTCATTGAAAATTTTAAAAGTATGAGGTCCCTAGAGGCTGCCCAAAAAGTGGAATGACCAGAATATGGTCGCTCAGAATTTTAGGGGTTAAAGAGAGCAACATTATAAACAATGATACTTTAACCCGAGAATGTTATGGTGCATGGCTAACCAATAGAAAATGGACAACCACAAGAAAAAATTCCTTGAAGATTGCACCACTCCTTCTATCCCTCCATTGACAGTGGTTTATGACCTTTATGCTTCCTTTCTTGTCCTCCCTGCTCTCTGAAAAATGAAAAATAAAGGGTTGTACTTAATCCTTTGACGCGCTTGCATCCTAATAACAAATGACGAACGGATTGTAACCTTTCTCAACATTACATCATGTACAGTTTTTCATCCATCCAAGTTTCTCTTGGTTCTTGTCCTAGTTGACTATCATTTGTACAGATGGATCTTCAAAATAAGATATTGTGATATTTTTAATTATAACAGAATTGGTTTATGTCAAGTTTCATTCTTGGTTCAAAAAGTGAGACCTTAAACATGATTTTTCAAAATAAGTAGAATCAAATAATGGAAATCATACCATCTCGTAGTCTCGGGAGAGGCAATCCTTGAAAAAAATAAGGATATAGGTGCAAACACTCGGTAATTAATGGGGGGGGGGGATATTACTTTGTGTCCGTCATTTATTTCGCACCCTACCATTACGTAATTTTCTAATGTGGTTCATTAAAGGGGGGCCAAACGTTAATTCTAATTCCCAATTGCAATAAATATATTGTATGCTATATTACTCCAAATCATTTGAGCTACTTAAAGGATGAGAATGTGGTGTAGGCTTTAGAGTTTTGGGTACTTCCTAAACACGCACTAAATTGCGCTACCTCAAGAGATTGGTCAATTGCACACACATCCAATGCAAGAATTGGATGAAACAACACAAGTGCACACACATTCAATGCAAACAAAAGATGAAACATCATAAGTGCACATCACAAATCATTTGCAGCGTAGAATGTATCACATTTAATGTTTTCACAAACACAATCACAAACAATACATTGTGCATCCAGTTTAGTGCAAGTTATGACAACAATATTGAATGTTGAGGGTTAGAACCTAGAGCACCAAACGTACGTAATCATTATTGAAGGTAGAGAAGATTGCACAAGGCACACACACAAACACAAGGAATGCGTAGAAAGAGATGATCTTTACTCAAAGGCCTTCCACCTTAAGTAGTGTACACTAGGAGGTCACCATGGACAAACCATATGGGATAACTCATCACAAGGACACTCTAGAGATCAGCCCATGCCTAACCCCTCCTCCCACACACCATTATTTAGCACCCGTACGTCTTTGGCTTCTAGCAATACTACGTTGCATCAATTACCTCAATACTCCCACTTTGCGTAGAGCCAAAGCCTCTAAGTCCAAATGCTATTACTAATCGTTGGTGTCGGTCTCTACAAAGACCCTTTGTGAGCACATCCGCCACCATGTGCTCCGTTGGGCAATACTCCAAATGTATAATTCCCAATTCCAACTTCTCCCGAATGAAGTGGTATTGCACATCAATGTGCTTCGTGCGTGAATGATGTGTAGGGTTCTTTGCAAGTGAAATGCACCCTTGGTTGTCACACATAATCGTTGTAGCCTCACCTTGTGTGCAACCCACATCCACCATTAGTTGCCTCAACCAAATGGCCTCCTTCGTGGCATGGCTCGTAGCCATGTACTCGGCCTCCACCGTTGATGTCGCCGTCGTTTGTTGCCGCTTGCTATTCCACGACACCGCTCCCGATCCGACCTTGAACATGTAGCCCGTTGTCGATCTTCGATCGCTCGTGTCTCCCGCGTAGTCCGCGTCACAATAGCCGCTCAACACAATGTCTTTGCCTCCAAGACACAACTTCACATCGCTTGTGCCCCTCAAATAACGCATGATCCTCTTGACCGTCATCCAATGCATCGAGCCCGGTCTCGCCATGTGTTGACTCACCACGCTAATTGGATACGCAAGGTCGGGCCGTGTCGCAATCATCGCATACATCAACGACCCCACCGCTTGCTTGTATGGCACCTCCGCCATCGATTTAGCCTCCATCGCATACTCCTCCTCCGAAAGCTTGACGAGCTTGGAGTTTGCATCCAATGGTGTTGCCACGGGCTTACAATCCTCCATCCCGAATCTCTTGAGCACGTCCATCACATACTTGCCTTGACTCATGGTGATAGTGCGTGTAGCCCTATCACGCACAAACTCAACACCAAGACAAAAGTGCAATTCTCCAAGATCACTCATCTCGTACTCTCTCTCAAGCATGCCTTTTAATGCATTCATTAAACTCATGAGGCTTGCAAGAATGATCAAATCATCAACATATATGATCACAATCACCACATGTTGCCCCTCTTGCATGAAGTAGAGACTATGATCCGCAATGCTCCTAGTAAACCCGTGTGCAAGCAAGAACGTGTCAATCTTTTGGTACCACGCTCTTGGAGATTGTTTCAACCCATACAATGATTTTTGCAACTTACAAACAAGGTGCTCATTACCTTGTTGCACAAACCCCTCAGGTTTCACCATGTAGATATCCTCCTCCAAATCGCCATTCAAAAATGCGGTCTTCACATCCATTTGATGCATCTCCAAGTCCAAGGCCGCTCCAATGGCAAGAATGCATCGAATGGTGGTGAACTTGGCCACGGGAGCAAATGTCTCGTGAAAGTCCACCCCATGCACTTGCGCGAACCCCTTGGCTACTAATCTTGCCTTGTGACGCACAACAATACCCGAAACATCCCTCTTTCTCCGAAACACCCATTTGCAACCAATGGGGTTGCGATCCTTTGGAATGGGAGTTAATTGCCACGTACCGTTAGCAATTAGAGAGTCGTACTCCTCTTGCATGGCGCGCTCCCACTTGACCGCATCCTCACCTTGCATGGCTTCTCGAATGGTCAATGGACCATCCGATAATACCACATTCGCATGCTCGTCCTCCACTTGAGGGAAGATGTGGTTCTTCCACCATTCTCCAGGTGGCTTGCGCGATCTCTCGGGGTACCGCCGCTCGCTTGAAGAAACTTGCTCCTCTTGCGTGCCCTTTGCGCCATTCTTGGCCTTTGAGCTCGATGGCGCTTCAACAACCTCCGTGTCGCCAGCTTCGTCATCACCGTCATCATCACCTACATCAACAACACTAGGAGACTTGGAGGGTGTGTCCACCAAAACGTCTCCACTACTCCCACTTGGACCAACCTCCAAAGGAGCCTCCATCGTAGACTCCTCACAAAATGTCACATCACGTGACTGAATGATCTTCCTCGTGTCCACCGACATGAGTCTATACGCCTTGGTACCTTCACAATACCCAAGAAACACACATTTCAAGGCCTTAGCCTCGAGTTTCGTCCTCCGTTCGTCGGGAACCTTCGCATATGCAATGCATCCGAAGATGCGCATGTGTGCAACACATGGTTGCCTCCCACTCCACGCTTGCTCCGGCGTCATGCCTTCAACCGCGCTTGTTGGACACCGATTGCGTGTGTATACCGCATTCACCACCGCTTCCGCCCAAAGATCCAACTTCAAGTTTTGAGCGTGCAACATGCTCCTCGCCATCTCTACAATGGTGCGATTTGCGCGCTCCGCAACTCCATTTTGTTGAGGCGTGTACGGGGCCGAAGTTTGGCGTGCGATGCCTTCATTCTTCAAAAGCTCGTCAAATTTCTTGGACATGTACTCGCCGCCATTGTCCGACCGAAACACCTTGATCTTCAACTCGGATTGGTTCTCCACCAATGTCTTGAACTCCTTGAACTTCTCAAAGCACTCACTCTTGGCTTTGATAGGGTAGAGCCATATCTTCCTTGAAAAATCATCGATGAAGGTCACAAAGTACTTGCAACCTCCCATCGATGTGGTCTTCATGGGGCCACACACATCCGAATGCACGATCTCCAAAACTTTTGTGGCCCGTGTCGCCCCTTCACCCGCAAATGGCAACCGTTGTTGCTTGCCTTCAATGCAACCTTCACACGTGAATGTAGAAGCATCCACTTTCAATTGATGAAGGTCCATACCGCTTACCATGCCGCGTAGTGTCTTCACACTCTTGATGTTCAAATGGCCAAGTCGACGATGCCACAACGCCAACTTGTCGTCCTTCAAGTTTGAATGCGCCAACGCCGCCGATTCCTTCGAATGCACCTTGGAGAACTTGATGTGGTACAAGCCCTCGTGTTCTTCAATGATGGCCACCTCATCTCGACTCGGTGACAACACATAACACCCCTTATCACTAAACTCTACTCTCAAGTGCTTTGCCACTAGTTGCCTCACCGATAGTAAATTTGCCGTTAGCTTGGGAACGTGGAGGACATCTTTGATAGTGATTGTCTTCACACGACCCCTCACCTCGGTGTCTACAACAATTTGGCCCTTGCCAACGGCCTCAAGCACCGTATCATCTCCCAAAATCACTCTCCTTGGATTAATGAGAGCATACGAATGAAAACAAGTTTTTTTTGTGGTGACATGTGGCTTGTAGCCCCCGAATCAACAATCCAATCACTCGTACTACCATTGCACGATACATTGCTTGCCATGTTTACATACTCATCACCAACCTCAATCCAATCACTCATGCTTGCATCACCCTCGATACCATCACTCATGCTTGCATCACCCTCGATGCCATCGCTCATGCTTGCCTCATATCTAGCCGTAAATGCGTACTCATCATCGTCACGAGTTTTAGTGTTGTTTGCACTCTCCCCTTTCTCATCCCTCTTGCGTTTGAAGCAAAATTTGGCAATGTGGCCCTTCTTACCACAATAGAAGCACACCTTGTCGCTTGAGCTCCCACCGCCTCCATTCTTGGATTGCTTCGCCACGAGTGCCGCTCCATCTTCTCGAGACTCGTTCTCCTTTCGCCGCGAAAGCTCGTGCAACAACCGTGAGGTCACATAGTCCAATGTGAGCTCCGTAATGGGTCTTGACTCCATCGCCACGATGAGGTACTCGTATGATGATGGAAGGCTCTCCAAAAGTGTCATCACGATGTCACCATCCGTAACCGACACGTCGCAACCGTTGAGTTGATCCGCGAGAGCTTTGACCTTGTTGATGTGCGCCAACATGTCATCTTCTTCACCCATCTTGATGGTGAAGAACTTGCGCCTCAAAAACAAAATGTTGGCCAATGTTTTCGCTTCGTGAATGTTGCAAAGCTTGGACCATGCTTCCGCGGGTGTCTTGTACGAACGAATGTGCGCAAGTTGCGAATCCGCGAGGTTGAGTGCCAAAATGGCAAATGCCTTCTTCTCCCTCCTCGTGTACGCTTGCATGATCCTAGGATCCGTAGAAGAGAAAGGAGGTTCCTCACTACCCTCGACAATCTCCCACAACTCCTTCTCGGCCATCACCATCTCCATTTTGAACTTCCACAAGTGGAAATTCACCCCATCGAACTTGTCCACGACCTTGGGACCCTCACCCTCAAAAGATGCCATGATCCTCACTTACGTATGCCTCCCCACACAAATGAAACCTCAAACTCAAACACACAACTTTGTTTTTGTGATTTTTTTGCTTTGATATTGCACCTTTGTGCACCCAATGGGTTTAAAACAACCCCAAACACTAGATCAGCACTTTTGTGCTCCACACACGCCTCCCAACACTCAAATGTGAGAACCCTCACCCAAAAATGCAAAGAGGCTCACCAAAACCCCTCAATCACTCAATGGAGCTCAAAACAACTCCAAATGCTTCAATACGACGCCTTAGTGTCCCCAAACACTCAATGCACGTCAATGACACCTTTGTGTCCTTCAAGAGCACTCACTCAATGCACATGAACTCACACAAGTCCCTCAAAACCCCAATCGCATTGAAATTGCTCAAAACCGCACCTTTGTGCACAAACTAGCTCCAAATGAAAATTTGAGCACCCCAAGAGCATGAAACACATGCAACACCTCAAAGCAAGTGCCTAATCACTAGGATCAGATGGTAGACCCTCCACGAGAGCCTTCACACCTCACAAATCACTTGCATTTACTCAAATGCTCACAATTGAACCAAACGAAGTTCCACTCGCAACGAAGAGATAGAAGAAAGAAAAGAAGGAGATCAAGGGAAGAAATTGACCAAAGAGAGTGCTCCAACATGTAACTTCAGCCCATGCACACCTCCAAGAAACACCAACGCTTCAACAAGCTCCAAAACCTCCAACAATGCTCCAAAACCGCCCGTTGCGCACCGACCTCAAAATACTTGCACAAATGCAATCTAATACTCATGAAACACACATGAGTGGGCCCATAACCTATTGAAGGTAGAGAAGATTGCACAAGGCACACACACAAACACAAGGAATGCGTAGAAAGAGATGATCTTTACTCAAAGGCCTTCCACCTTAAGTAGTGTACACTAGGAGGTCACCATGGACAAACCATATGGGATAACTCATCACAAGGACACTCTAGAGATCAGCCCATGCCTAACCCCTCCTCCCACACACCATTATTTAGCACCCGTACGTCTTTGGCTTCTAGCAATACTACGTTGCATCAATTACCTCAATAATCATAACTTGTAAAGAAAACCTAAATCACAAACAAAAACAAAAAGGGGGCCATAGAATGTAGCGAGTTCTAGGATGTAATGGCAGCAGAAGAAGCAATAGTAGGAGCAAGTAGGAGTAGTAGAAAAAGCAGCATTGATTTAGGGTCAGCAGCGGTTCCCACAATACGAGCAGCACCAACAAAAAGAGAGGCAACATGAATGCCAAGAACAACAGCAGTAGCAGCATCAATAGAAGCTACAACAACAAGAGCAACATCACCAGGAACCAAAACAGCAGGGGGGGCATCAGCAGCAGCAAGAGCAACATAAGTACCATTAGCACCTTCAGCAGTAGCACGTGGAAGTGCAAGGGTTTAGATCCAGTCTGATGGTGTGATCCACACCCTCGCCATGCTACCTTCTAGTTTAGCTCGATTTCGAACGTAGCCTTTGAGTGTCTTCAAATATCTCTCAATAGGGTACATCCATCGTGTATGAACGAGTCCATAGATTTCCACTTCCTCCACGAGGTGCAACACCAAGTGGCTCATAATGTCAAAGAATGACGGTGGGAACTCCTTCTCCAACATGCATAATGCGATGGCCGCTTCGCACCTCATATCTTCTATAGCCTTGGGATCGATGGACTTGGCACATATCCTCCGGAATACTCGGCTCAACATTATTATTGCCGTCCGAACTTCCTTCGCCAATGTAGTGCGCACACACAGTAGCAACACCTGCTGGAGGAGGACATGGTAGTCATGTGATTTAAGGCCTTTGATTTGTCCATCCGTGTTCACACGCTTCTTTAGCTGCCCGACGTACTGAGAGGGGGTTCGCACGGAACGCACTTGGTCTACAAAGACCTGACGCTCTACTTTTGTAAGAACGTATGATGACCGACGTAATATGACGCTGCCTTGTTTCTTTCCGCGTACGAGCCATAGATGTTTGCGTATACCCGCTTCTTTCATATCGAGACGGGCTCCAAGGATGTCCTTCTCTCTGAATATGGTCTTCATAATATTCTCGGCAATGTTTTTTTCACAGTGCATGACATCCAACGTGTGTCGGATTAGAAGATCCTGTACAGTGACTCCACAGAGTCACATATTAGATTCCATGAACGCACATCATCGTTGTGTGCAGTCACATTCCGCGTCACATCACTGCATTGAGTCCTAAACTGGATTCCAAGAATCAGAATAGCACTGTGCACAGTCATATTCTAGGGCAAATCACTGCATTCAGTCAGAATTTAGAGTCCACGCATGACAACATCACTGTGTACAGTCATGTCACATCAGGAATTTCGGACCCCACTGATTCTGCACTGATTCAGTGCGATTTCCGATATTTCAAGGGTTCGTACGATTTTCGCACTGATTCCGCATCGTTGCGTCATTCATCGCAACTACACTGATATGACACGATGTTCGTACAAGCGGATATAGTACTGATTCGACACGATTGATACATCCATTGAAAACGTATGAATTCAGCACTCTTTATACTCGTCAAATGTCGTGTTTTAATCGTCTTTAAAACTACACTGATTCAGTGCGTTTTTCGTGCGACATCATCTTTTCCATATCTAGATTTTATTTTCTTTCTATATCTAAATTTGATCAAATTAATATTATTAAAAAATATATAATAAAATAAAATAATAAATAAAAATAAAATAATTATTTTCCTCGCTACCCACTTCAACTACACGGAAATTGCCGGAACGCACGGTGGGGCCCACCATAGCTTCCCAAGCTCTATTGCCAACGGTGGGATTTGAACTCACGACCTCCCGGTTGCCGATGAAGCTCCAAACCGGAAAGTCCCCACCGGGGTTAAAGTAAAAGAAAAATACATGCGTAAAAACGCTATTTTGGCCCGGGGCCTGGACTCGACTAGTGAAACCCTATTCTGAGACGTTCATCCTCGTATCTGTCGTTTGTTGTCTTGCTTGGTTCCGTTGGAGCATTGTGCCTCGTTCTTTGTCGTGCCCGGGAACGCGATGGCTCCTGCTTCGAAGATGTCGTTGCTCCTCCGTGTCGATACTTCCGTGTGATTGCTGTGCATTGCACCGCTGCGCCGTATGGCCGTTCCTCCATGTCGATTGCTGCTCCGTTGCTGTAGTCCGAGCTGTGCTCCGTGGTCCATCGTTGCTGTAGACGCTGCTTTCGATCCTTCGTGGTTGCTGTCGGACGCTACTTCGGGAGCTGCTCCGGGCGCTGCTTCAGGTCTGTAACTCGTACAGGAGTTTCTTGTGCGGGGCAGGGAGCTGGATCGGTTGCAGCTCGATCTTCCTGGTGCGCCTGTCTTGCTCCAGGTACGCTGTTCCGATCATCTCGTGTTTTTTTTTTTTTTTTTTTTTCCCCTCCTCCTCCGATTGATTCTCTGTGCATGTAGTCTGGAACGGGAAGGGAGCTGCTGGGTCGGTGTAGATCTGCTGCTTCTGGTCCCGCTTCCAGGTACGTGCGTCCGATCTGCTCAATTTTTTATTTATTTTTTGTTTTCCCCCTCCTCCAATTGACTCTCTGCGCCGGTGCAGTCTGGATCGGGGAGGGAGCGGCTGAATTGGTGAGGAGCCCTGCTGCTTTCAGGTACGGCTTCCAATCTGCTCGTTTTTTTTTTTGTCTTTCTGCGCTCCAGCTTTATCTGCAGACAGAACGGCTACTGGAAGAAGGAGCCGGGGATGTAACCGGTCCACTGCAGAGAGGGGAGGATCTGTCACTCCCTGTTTTTTTTTTTTTTCTTAACCAGGTGTCCTACCCTCTAAGCTACCTTGCTAGATCCGCTATTGTTTTGGGAGCCTGTTGTAATCCTAACTCGCATGTAGTACTATATAACCTCTATGCCATACCATGGGTCCTGCTGGTGCTGTGTTCGACGATGTTGATGGCTGCTGTTGCGTGTGAAGGTGCCAGTCAGGAGGGGTGGCGAGGGCCAAGGTAGAAATAACCTCTCCCGTTTGCCATCCAAGTGTGGAAGTTGGCTTGGTCAAGGTGTTGGCCCGTTTGTGCGTAGATCTCCAGCGCCGTGAGTCCGGGAAAATTAGGTGAACTTCTGGCCGCCCTCATCACTCCTGGTAGGTCCTCTCTTGTAAATGGAAGCTGTTGAGTACGGGACATTACCTCGTAGGCTGCTTGTTCTGAGCGTTGGTGGTCCTGGGTTGCTTCGTGTAGTTGGTGCCTTTCCTCTTCTTGCTCTGCTAGTATATGTTGTCTATTTCTTGTTGCAAGTCGTCTTCAATAATTTTGGCTGTTCTGGGGCTCGTCTGTGGGAAAGAGTAGGCCATGTAATTCGGGAAACGTAATTGGTATGGTGTTGTGTGCTCTTGCTCCGTCTCTGTCGTTCCATGGGAGTTTGCTGGTGTTAGGTCTTGATGTGCTGTGGGTTCGTCCGGTGGTCTTGTGTGTTCTTCTGCTTCTTGTTGAGTCTGTTGTTCTCGAACCGCCATGTCATCTATAATCTCTTGTAGATACTGATCTACTGCTTGGTCTAGGTCTCTATCATCCTCTGAATTGTATGAGACGCTGTCTGAAGAGATGGATCGCGTAGGAATCGCTGCTTGGGTTTGAGGGACCTCCGTGGCTAAGTGCTCAGGTAAGAATATAGCTGGGGGAATAGTTTGCCATTTTGGTTTGTTTCCTGTATGTACAAAAGTGTTGTCAGCGTACTAAACCAGTTCGAATGCTGCTGTTAGGGTTTCTCTTCGCTTAGTGCCTCTTTTTTGTCTGAAGATGCTTGCCCAACTCTCCATTGCCACGTGGATGGTAGTTTGCCAGGCATAGTACAAAACCTTAGCCATACTGAATGGTTCGTCATTAAGTTCCTGAGAGCATTTTTGTACCCAAATGTTCCAGAGAATGCTAACTCTGAGTATGTCCCATGAGGTGTTCGTAGTCACTAGACTCTTCTTAGCGGAATCCCACGGTATGTCGTCTTGAATGGTGTTGAGTCCTGGGGTATGGAGTGGTCCTAGTAAAATCGTCTTCGAGTTGTCGCAGTCATTGGGTAGGCTAGCGGATTCTCGTAATAAACCATATTGTTTCCAGGCTGTCACTACTTTAGGGCAAGAATGTAGAGCATGTTCGGTAGTTTCAATGATCGGGGATTGACACAATCTACAAAGTCCGTCCCATTTTGCTTTGTGTCGCCATGTGCCAATGGTAGTCCCTCGGCCAGTGCGAGCCAATTCATCGCTGAAATCTTCTTCGGGATCCAGGAATGCCAAATACGTTGCATTAGTTGTCTTGTTTGGTTTGCTTTGAAGCCATGTGTCCAAAGCTGCTTGAGTATGTTGAGTCTTGAGGAAATCTTTGAAAGACCAACTTTGTATCCTAGCTTGGTAGAGTAGTCAAAAAATGGGCAGGCCTTGATGCTCCCATGTTTCTTCCAGCTCCAATCAGCGGGGTCCCAAGCTAGATCAGCTAGTGGAGTTCTTCCAAATAGCCATGGTTTGAAGGGGTAACCTTGCCAGACTTCGGGGTTGTAATCTGCAAATTTGTCTGCTGAGCCTAGTGTAGTAATAATGCGTACTATAGCTGGGTTGCCTGGTGGTAATTCCTCCACCCTTTCTGAGACTTGAATGAGTTGTTCTGATGCTTGTCTGTCAAATCTAATACCAAAGTATGTTCCTTCTGTGTGATGGTGAAGGTGATAAACTCTGTTGACTGGTCCGTCTAAGTCTAATGTGACCCACTCCTGTTGTGGGATTGGGTGGGGTTCCGTAAGGGTCCAAGGAATACTGTTGAGGATTTCCCTTCGCTGCGCTGGGACTGACCGGGATCTAGTTCGTCGTTTGAGGTCCTCTGTTGTTCTCCAGTCGTGTAGTTCCGGGTTCCATAAGTCATGTACTGTCCAAACATTGTTTCTCTGCCAAGTATGATAGTTTGTTGCTGCTTCTAGGCCAAAAGGTATCCCAATTGGACTGCGTAGAAGCGACTTGCCAAAGATGGGCTGACGAGAAATGGTTGTTCGTGTTGCAGGTGCTGTCTGCGTTAGTCCTCCTCTTGTGGATGTCCAGGCTTTGAAAATCGCGCGCCAGAGTGGTGAGCTTTTCAGCGGGGCAGATGGAGCTGTCATTATCCAATGTAAGTTTTGAACCCATCTACCTCCTGTCATTCTGGTTTGTTCTAAGTTATATCTCATAAAAACCTTCCATGGTTCATAGCCTGGCTGAAGAGCTCTAACAATAAGTTTAGTCAAGAGTGCGTCTGCTTGCATGGTCGGGTCGATAATCTTCACTCCTCCTTCCGTGATGGGTTGAATCACTAAGTCCCATCTGATCTTGGCTCTGGTTTGCTTACCTAGCTTAGCTCCCCACACATAGTTCCTCACAATCCCTCGAACCTTTTTGAATGTGCCTGATGAAACACTGGCACATGAACAAAGGTACCAAATAGTTGCTAGAATGACCTGATTTGCGACTAGAATTCTACCTGCAAGGGAGAGATTTCGCGGACTCCACTTGTTCAGCTGTCTTGTGATCATCATGGTGACCTTGTTGTTGCGTTCCTCCGGTAGCATCTTGTATCCCAATGGGAAACCTAGGTAAGTCGTGCATTCTGTTGGGTTGAGCCACTTCATCCCGGGGTCGTTTCTCCAATGCTAGTCTCTTGCCTTAAGTGAGGCCCAGATGCCGACTGTTTTTCTCCAGTTTACCTTGGCTCCTGAAGCCTCACAAAATTTTCCAAGCACTGCCATAGCTATGTTCAGATTGTCCTCCGTGCCACGTAGCAGTAGATTTGTGTCATCTGCAAACATCATATTAGAAACCGTTGAGTTGTCCGGGAGCCGGATTCCTTGTACACCTCGTCGTTCATCGTCTAGCATGTGAGCCAAAACATTGGCTATTAGGATGTATAAATATGGAGCTAACGGGCATCCTTGGCGGACTGATCGTTCCAGTTTGATTGAGGGGCTGAGTTCTCCATTGAAACTAACCACTGATGTAGCTTCCTGATAAAGTGTCATGACCATGGCTATCCAGTGTGGGTCAAAGCCCATATGGGACATTGTGGCCTCTAAAAAGGTCCAGCTCACTCTGTCGTAGGCCTTCTCAAAGTCGAGTAGAATCATTGTTAGGTCTTGGTTGCTTTCCTCGGCCCATTCCATTGCTTCAAAGGCCATTAATACGTTGTCAAAGATGCATCTGCCTTTGACAAAGGTAGTCTGAGAGTGTTTTATCCAGATAGGTAGCATTTCTATCATCCTGTTCGCATAGATTTTGGCGATAATTTTGTATGCTGATCCAAGAAGAGACATGGGTCTGAAGTTGGTGATGAATGATATGTCCCCGGGTTTGGGAAGCATAACAATCTTGCTAATGTTCAATGCTTCAATGAGAGTGTTGCTTTCGATTACCTCATTGACGAACAAAAGCAGGTCTTGATTGATGTCGTCGTATAAAGCTTGAAAGAATTCCGTGGGAATTCCGTCTTTCCCTGGTGCTTTCCAGGTTGGAAGGTCCTTGATTGCCGTGTGAAGTTCCAGCTCGTGCACCGGTGCGGTCAGTTTGGCGTTTTGTTCTTCTGTCACGCATTTAGGCACGCTGGTGAAGCAGTCTTGTCTAGCTGCTTGATTGTTCTCCACTTGTTGGTCTTTGGTGTATAATTTCTTGTAGAATTGTGAAGCATACACCTTCATTTCTTCTTGCGTGTTGAGGATCTTCCCGTTGTCGTTGAGTTCGCGGATTAGAATGGGTTTCCTTTGTCTGTTCATTTTGAGGAAGAAGTCTCTATTGCACCTGTCTCCTATGGAGGTCCACTGTGATGATTGTTTGTCGTATTGTCGTGCTAACCGTCCTTGTCGAATTCTGTGTAGGTCTGCCTGTGCTTCATTTAGCTTGGCTCGAGCTGCTTCGTCGAACCAATTGTTTTGGAGTTCTGTTTCCGCCGAGTAGACATCCTTGAATTCCTCCTCGAAGGCAGTTTGCCATTGTTTCCTTTGTTTTTTTGTTTCTTCGTCGATGGTTTTTTTGACGGCGTCCAGTGCTGCTGCAACTCGGCTGCTGATAGAGAGGTGAGTATTTTTGTCCATGGTGTCTCTCCATGCTTGAAGTAGTATCTCCTTCCCAGGGTCTGATTTGAGTAATTGTCGGTTGAAAGCCGCTGAGTGTAGTAGGCGGACAGAAGTTTGTCGGATCTTCATGAAAATTGGAGAATGGTCTGATAGGTGTGACAAGGATTTCCATATGCCATTCGTGCCTCCTATATCTGCTATTAAGCTTGAAACGTAGAATCTGTCTAAGCGGGAGCAGATCATGTCCGCTGAGTTGCGGCGATTGTTCCACGTGAATTTCTTTTGCCCTATACGTCTAAATTCATCTGAGAGAAATGAATCTTGTAAGCTAAAATGTAGAAGGAGCTGGTTCCATGCACGTACCTCTGCGTTACCTCGTCCCGTACTGTCGGTTCCGCCTAGTTTGTCTTCTAGTTGTTCGATCATGTTGAAGTTGCCACCAATTATCCATTCTGCTTGAGGTAGGTGGTAGTGCCTGATTGTGTTCCAGAGTTGAGCACGAGAGCCCGTGTAGTTATGGGCATACACGTTCATCACTCCTATTATGAGGTTCTGGGTAAATCTAAAAGTGATGAATTGAACTCGTCCAGGAACTATTATACCATGGTCTATAACCAGTGATGCCACTTTGGGGGATACTAAGAGTCCAGTACCTCCTTTGAAACTATCTTTTGCGGCGGAATATTGAGCATCATTCTAGAAAGTATGTCCTCTAAGAAGGTCTAGTGAACGCGAGTGTTTATGGCACTCTTTAAGGGAAAGCTTATGCTCTTGAAGTAAGATGATATCTGGCTTAGGTTTCGTCTGTCTAAAAAAGTCTTTGATGTCGCGGCGTTTCCTAGCTCCTGCCGCGCCCCGTCCCAAACTTTGGACGTTGAAGGAGGCTAAACTTAATTGATCATTCTTCATGGTCTGATCTACTGGGGTTCTCGTCATCTTCCTCTTCCGACTGAATGATGTCTTCCACTGGATTCCACTCATAGTTTTGAGGGGCAAGAAGAGCTGTGGGTAAGTCGGGTCCTATCATATACTTTAAATCCCCGGTGGATAGGTTCCATCTTTGGAGGATGTCCTGTGATGAAAGGAGTTGAGAATGTAGGGATTCTGAGATAGATGACCATTTCCATGCATCTTGGATTTTAAGGGTGAAAATCTCCTCGTTGAATGGGATGAGCACTGTCCAGATGGAAAGGCATGAGTCTTGGCTGATTGCGCGGAAGTCGTATCTCCATAAAGCGTCTGACCATTGAGTTAGCGGATTCCTCTTGGTGTGTTTTAATGCTACTACTCGTCTCAAAGATAGCATTGTCTCGTCGGTCATGTGTTCTTGCGCGGAAGTAGTGGTCCAAATGCATCTATGTGGTCTTACGGTGAGTAGGAAGGAAAGGATGGGGGCACCCCAACTGCTTCTATAGTCACTCAATATTTCTTTGACTCCTGTTGGGCTTTCTCTAAAAAACATTGGAGTGATTATGGCTGCATGTTCCGTGACCTCTGGTAGCTCGTCTGCTTTCAAGACCTGCCAGAACGGAAGAGGGATTCTCGAGGACCTGTACCCCGTTTCCCCTTGGGCTACTGAATTGCTTGGTAGGTCAGATTTGGTTTGTGTGGGGATCCAAACGAACTTTGGTGCCGTTTTGGCTGTCTTTGTGTCTTTGGTGGATTGGGTCGCGATGGGTTCCGAATCTGAGGATGGCTTCGTGATTTCGGATTGATTTCTAGGTTTAGGTCTCCATTCTTGCTTCCATTCTAAGGCACGTTGGCTGCGTGGGCGTGGTCTCGTAGGGTACCGTGGTCCGCTTGGTGTGTGTGTCCCTGACTTCTGTTCCAGGGGCTGCTCCCTATTAGGGTTTGGGTAGCGATTAGAGGTGTTGTGCTACTGGTCTCTCCCCGAATGGTCTTCATACCTGATGGGTGCTTTCATTTTCTTAGCTTTGTCGTTGGCTTGTCGTTCCTTGATAGGGAGCCTGGGATGGGGGCATTTACTCACTGTGTGCTCAAATGACCTACATCTGCCGCACTGAGTGGGAAGACCGCTGTATTCCATCAGATGCTTCGTTTCTCCTTTTCCGTCGATTCTTGGGAGGATAATGGCTTTCGGGAGCTCCTCAACATTGTCCGTTAAGATTCTGATTCTGGGTCCTGAGAGCTTAGACCTAAATGTATCGACGCTTTCAACTTCTAGAACTTGTGTAAATGTTGAAAGAATCTCCCTAAGGTATCGTTCAGTCCTGAGCATCGGGAGGAGGCCTACTACTTGGGCCCATAGCGCCACTCCTCTTGTCATTGGGTTGAATCCTTCTCGTTCAAAGTATGGGGACCATTCCGAAAATGTGATTTCTAACCTTTCTAGCTCGTAATATTTGTTCTGCAGGGTCTCTTGGCATCCCGCCGGATTGTCAAATTCGATTTCAAAGCAATTGCTGGCTCGGATTGTCACTTTCCGGAAGGATCGATGGAGGTGTGTGCGTGCCCAGATGGTGATTTGGCGAGTGCCAGGGTTCTTGCCTATGTAGTGCCCGAGCATTGTGATGCTTTTCACTCTCTCTAATTCTTCGCGCAGGGGTGCCAAGGTGGCTGGGGTGATATGGATTCGTCTGGTCACTAATTGATCTTCTAGGGCCTCCGGGTCAGGTGCGGTTTCATTGGATGTCGTAGTTTCAGTGGGTGTGATTTCTGGTGCTCCTTGTGCCGGGAAGACCGCCTCTTCTATTGTCTGCTCTGGCTTATCTTCTTTGCAGATGTAATGTTTTCGTAGAAATCTTTTGAGTTCGGGTGCCACTCGAAGGATGAGTTTCTCTACCTCCTCCGCCTCCGTAAGGGTATGGGTTAGTCCTAGGTTTTTGTGGGCTGCAAGGAATGCCTCTCCTGCTGCTCTATTATCTAGTACTTGTTTACGAAGAGTTTCAAAGATCTCCTCATCTGAAATGTCAAATGAGTAAAAGTTGAGGGTGGGGGCTACCTGTATCCCTCTTACTGTTGGAGTCTCTTGAGCCTCGGGTTGTTGCAATTGTTGTTCTAGCTCTGCTAGTTCAGGTGCCTCTACCCCTATTTGGGATGGTACTGTGAAAATCGGAAAAGCAAGGGGCTCAGTGATTACCTGATTGGCCGACATTTGACATGGAGTGTGGGGAATTCCTTCCGCCGTGCGCGTGCCACTGGGTTGCGCTGGTTGAGTGTTCGGTGAGAGCTCCTTTGTTGTTGGGGTTGTTGGTCTCCTTGACTTGAATGTCTGTCTCTCCTCCGAATCCATCGAGCTCACTAGTTCCTTTTTCTTGCCACTGGACCTAGTGTTATACTTGTGGGCAGTTTGTGTTGCCTGCCCCTCCACTATCCCTCTTCTATCTGTCTCGGTTGGCCTTGCGCCAGTAGCAAAGGTAGAGAGTCTACCCGTGCCGGTCTGAGCTCTGGCCCGGCCAGCTAATCGTTCTCTCTCCATTCTCACTCGAAAGGTTCGATACTAAATGCAAAATGCTCCTCGAAGAAAACACAATGCGACACTGACAAGAACAGAAGTAGAAGATGATTCTGGGCTAAGCAATCTGGTTCCCTATAAAAGTGGATCTGGCGCCCTAGTGCGGCTCCGCGAATTGCGGAGCCGCCCCCGGAGGATCCTGGAGGGTACTATGATACCACTCCGATGAAGCTCCAAACCACCAAACCACCTCAAACTCTTCATGCATAGAAAGGAATTCTTTTGGTAATTATAAAAGAATGAAACCATTGGCTATTTTTTGCCATGTGTATATAATTCTTTTTTCAAATTTTTTTTTTGCACTACAACATGCAGGGCTTTTCCTACATCTACAAATTTTTTCAGAATATTTTGAGTTTGTTTTTTTTTTTGCCAAAATTAAGATGGCAGATCATGGCTGTGAGCTGTTTTTTTTTTTTCAGCGGACTTTGATTGTTTTTAACTATGTGAAAAAAACTTTTTTTCCAACTCTTTTTTTGCATTAGATTATGCAAGACTTTTTCTATATCTAGGGTTTTTTTCATAATTTTTTTAATTTTTTAATTTTTTGCCAAAATCGTGATGGCAGATCATGGCTGTGAGCTGTTCTTTTCTTTTCAGCGGACTTTGAATGTTTTTAACTATGTGAAAAAAACTATTTTTCCAAATTTTTTTTGCACTAGATTATGCAAGACGTTTTCTATATCTAGGATTTTTTTCATAATATTTTGAATTTTTTTATTTTTTGCCAAAATCGTGGTGGTTGTGAGCTATTTTTTTTTGCTCCTATGATGAAAAGTACAATGATAACCAATAATACCAAATTTGAATTCTTAAAATATAAAATGTTATTTCTTTGAAATTTTAATGTGTATTGCTTCTAAACTCTATAAATGTAGATCTAAAAATGTTTTGGGAAATTAAACCGTAAGTATAATTAAAAGAAGATTCTTGGAGTATTCCAACATATTCCAAAATAATATAAAATATTTTGAAATATTCCAAAAGATTCCAAAAGATTCCAAAAATATATTAAAATATTGTACACGGATGTCGTACGAAAATAATTTGCATTATAATAGATACTGAAATCGTACGAATATAGTAAATGGCATTAATATGATACGTATACGATACTGAATCCGCATTAACTAAAACCGCATGTTATCCGTGTCTTATTAGCCATGTAATGTAGATACACGATTAACGCACGGATTCCGTCAAGCACGACTTTCGTGCGGAAACAACACTTTTTTGATAATCATTGAAAAGACACTGCATCGACACTCTAGTAATGCATGTCACTTCCGTACCGTAACGACACTTCTAAATGCACGTATGACGTGCGGAATCAGTGTTTAACGATAAACGCATTGAATCAGTGCAGAATCAGTGGGGTCGGAAATTCCTGATGCACTGTACAAGACTGCGTTAGATACACGTATTTTCCAATAGGAAAGGTCAAAAAGACATGTCCTTCTCTTCACTCCGTGTTCATGTACAGGGTCCGGCGTTTGTCGTCCTTCGTTTGCGTGGATCTTGCTTGTCCACTCTTGTCGAGCATTCGCAAACGCCAAGTGCTCTCGACCGCTCATCCTTCGTGGTGGAGGTCTCATGTCGGGTTGGCCATCAAAATTGGCCCTTTGTCGCCTCCATTGGTGCGCCATCGGCAAATGCCGTCTATGCCCAAGGTATACATTCTTCTTCAATGCTTTCGGGCGCCGAGTTACTACGTTGGGGCCACACACGGGACACGCCTTGTGTCCTTTCGTGACTTGGCCAGAAATCAATCCGTATGCCGGAAAATTGTTCACTGTCCACAATAGCATACCTCGTAGCTTGAATGTTTTGTCGCCGGAGTTTTTTTGCGATCAATCCACGCAATCGGTCCCTTCCCATAGCTCTTGCAGCTCCTCCATTAATGGTGCCAGGTACACATCCACATTCTTGTCCGTCACACTTTATTTTCCGGATATTAGTAGCGTGAGCATCATAAAGAAGTTTTTGGTCACTAGTCAAAGGGGGAGATTGTAGTTTAGCATGACCACGGGCCACGTGGAGTGGCTAAGACTTTGGTTCCGGAATGGGTTCACACCATCTAGTGCCACGCCTAGCCTAACGTTACGTCCTTCTTTCGCAAACTCCGGCCATCTACTATTCAGGTGATTCCATGCCTTTGAGTCAACCACGGATCTCATCACCTTGTCCTTGCTCTTTCCGTCCACGTGCCACTTCATGAGCTCCGCTAGCCGTGTGCAACTGTACATTCTTCGCAAACGAGGGATCAACGGAAAATGTCTCAATACTTTGATCGATATTGTTTTGGAGTTGTCTACGTACCGGGATTTGTGACATATTGGGCACTCCGTTGCATCCTCCAATTCTTTCCGAAATAAACAACACCCATCTCTACACACATGTATGGAATTTTAGGACAACCCCAATTTCATCAACAAACACTTCGCTTCGTGAAATGTTTTTGGAAGCGTGTTGCCCTTGGGCAATATTGACTCCTGCAATAACTTCAACAACTCGTCCACAAAGTTGTTTGGTACGCCAAAAGTGGTGCAACAAACAAGTATCATGAGTGTGGAGGTGAGACGGTTGGAGGAGCTCCCTGCATAAAGCGGAGTCTTTGCTTCGCGTAAAAGGGTATCCACGACTATGCCACTAGGGTCCTTGATGTTCATCGCTGTCCCGCTTGATTCCATAGGGTCGTTATTGTCCTCCATTTCGTCATCGCTACCTTCGTTGTCACTCGGTGGAAGCCATAGTCCCCGACCGGCGGCACTTCATTGAACTCAACATCAACTCCGTCATGTATGGAAGGGTTGGTATCGTACCCCCCTAAGTTGACATTGTCATACTTGTTGAAGCACTCTGCCACCATGCGTAAAACATCTATTTCCCCAGCTTCTCCGCCGTCAATGCGGGGACTAGACTGAGGTTAGCTACCTTGCCCACTGCTTGGTGCATTAGGGGTCAAGTTCTGTGAACCGTCGAGACGGTCCACTTTAGTGGAAAACCGTTACCGCTATAGTTTTGATGCATTTTGTATTTTATATTTGTCTAACCGGGACATTTTAGCCGATTAGACTAATTCCCGGCTTTGTGTACATTTGATTTGGTTTTGATTGCCCAATTTTAGGATTCCCTTTTGCCTAGGTAATTTTGGGTATTTATTTATTTCTAACTATTTAACCGTTGGATTTTGGGCGTTTGAGCCATTTGTCCTATTATTTTATTCTATTGTTCGGATCTATTATTGTGGCTTATTATTCTAATCCATTCCTTTAGTCTAATTTATTAGTCCATTAGTTTATCTCGCTCTATTCTTTTGGATTATTAATTTAGTCTTTTATTTGCCTATTGTTTTGGTCTATGGTTTTAGCCTATTCTTTCAGTCTATTATTTATTCTATTGGTTTAGTCTATTATTTAGTCTACTATTTTAGTTCACTAATTTAGTCTATTGTTTTAGTTTATTCTTTTAGCTTTTAACTTTGATCTATTCTTTGGTCTATTGCTTTATTCTATTATTCTATCCTATCTTCTTATTCTATCTATTTAGCCAATTATTTATTCTATTATTTTAGCCTATTATTTATCCTATCTTTCTAGCCTATTAATTATCCCACTCTTATAGCCTATTATTTATTCTATCTTTTTAGCCTACGATTTATTCTATCTTTTTATCCTATTACTTATTCTATTAATTTAGCCTATTATTTATTCTATCTTTTTTAGCCTATTCTTTAGTCTATTTTTTGGATTCATTATTTTAGTCTTTTGATTGCCTATTATTTTAGTTCATTATTTTAGCTAATTTATTAGTCTACTCTTTTAGCTTATTTTAGTTATTCTTTTTTGTTTATTATAGTAGTTTTTTAATTGCCTATTATTCTAGTTTTATCTTATTGGCCTATTGTGGGGTTTATTATTTAGTGTATTATGTTAGTGGATTAGATTAGTGAGTTATTTGGACTTATGGGGCTAATGGGGTTAGTATTTTCCTTGTGAGCTAATGGGGGAAATTAGGACTCCCGGTTAAGTGGAAGTTTTGGGAGATAAGATGGAAATTAGCAAGTGGATGAATTTCGCTTGCTTTGGATGGATGTAGTTTTGGGTGGGATTTTGAATCCCATCCCTATCGCAAAGGTTCGCCAGTTAGTTAGAGTGTGTGCGCTTGGTGTTTAGAGAGAGACGTGAGCTTCTAGATCTAGATCTAGTTTTGTGAGTTTTGAATTCTTGGAGAATAGTTTTGGGAAAATCATAAAATAATAGTGTAGTCTTGGAAAGAAGAAAGGGGGTGTAGAAAAAATTATAAAGAATTGGTGTGAAGGTTTTTGGGAGACTACTGTAGAGATTGGTTTGTAGGAGCTGAGTATTTGGAGGCGAACGAAGACAAAGGTGGACAGAGGCGGCCAGCTGCGGAGCTCTTGGCGACTGAAGAAGCTGGCGACGGCGGACTGGGCTGAATCTTTGCGGGAGAATTGGCAGAGGTCCACGAACGAGACCTTGAGGCGGGCGCAACATCAACGGCGAGCTCATCGCTGTGGGCAAGGCGGCTGCAGCGGAATTCAAGGCAACATCGAAGGGCGGATCTTCAACGACGGAGGAGATTCAGCGACGGAGGAGATTCAGCGACGGAGCAGAGTACCGGCGGGCGGAGGCGGCGACGCGGCCAGTCCAGCAGGCGCAGAAGGGCAGCAGCTCCGGCATCCAGGCGAATAGAGCGCACGAGGAGCAGAGCGCACAGGAGCGCACATGAGCAGAGTCAGCAACGAGGAGCAAGCAGTCTAGGAGCAGCGGATACGGAACTGAAACCGGCGAGGTGAACAAGGAGATCACGGATAGAAGGGCGAGCAGCCTAATCGGCGGGTGCGAGGAGGACGAGGACCATGATCGGCTGAGGCGGAGTTCACAACAAGGGCAGCGGTGACGGCAATCCGAGAGTGGGAGACAGTTCGAGGTAGCAACGACCAACATCGACAGGAGCTGTGGCTTAAGTGAAGGCCCGATCGCTATAGCCGGAGTGCAGCAAAGAGAACACGCCATCTCTCCCTCTCCGTGTGACATTACGGAGGGAGACAGGGTGATATTACAGAGGGAGCTATCCCTCCTTCCTATCATTCATTTTTTGGGATTTTGTGTGGATTTGTTTAGGCCTAGTAAGGCTAGGATGGTTGAGATAAACCTTATTACTTGAAGATTGGTAATTTTAATTGCCTAAAAAATATTGTGTGTATTTCTTTATTTGTTCAAATGTTGTCAATTGTGTTTGTTTGGACTTTGTTGTTGCATTGTGGTGATGTATTGAGGTTTAGTGTTCAAAAATCCCGGTGCATGGCATAGCGCGGAAGCGCTGCTGAATTTTCACCAGGATTTTGTTCTCCATTCCATTACAAAAACTAGTTCAATTGTGTCAAAAAATATTAGAGTTCTTTGTGCTTGTGGATCTTGTGTTGCTTACAACTCCCAATTGAGGTGTTGTAGCATTGGGAGTGGTTGTGTGGTGTATTGGGCTATTTTAATCCAATTTTTGGCCCATTTTAGGTCTAGAAATAGTGCTGCCATTTTAGGTGAGGGTGCAAATTCACCTCATCTAACCATTTTTTACTTCAATTTTAGCCCATTTTCAAGTACTTGGTACTTATAAACAAATTGAGGTGAAATTTAAGCACTTGTAGGCAAATTTTGGATCAAATTGTGTGTGGTAAGGGTGCTGTAATTTTGTGTGCTTAAGTGCCAAAACCCTAATTAGAGGGTTTAACCCACAAAATTAATCCATTTTAGTGTACTATGTGCCTAGGGAAATTGGTGGGGCTTGTGGATTGATTATATGTGTGTTGATTGATCATTTCAATCTCTTATATGTGCTGTAATCTTTGTGTTTAACCCCTAACTGCCTAAGCGTCCATTTTTTGGACGATGTACAGATTTCATCTAAAATTTCTCATCCGTCATGCACTTTTTGCAGTGTGGAATTTTTACAGTAGATTCTATGGGAAGTTAGCTTCACGCATATGTGATCCGATTAGAAAGGGTATGATTTGTGAATTTTTTATGCTTCATTTCATGTTGTAGTGATTCACCCAAAATTTTGAAGATTTCAGTGTATAAGTGCTCTAAAAAAAGTCAACTCATAAAATTAAGCAACCAAAAATTCTCCAAAAATCACTACACTTAGAGTATTACATTTCAACCAATCACAAAGAATTTCATCCGTAGATTGTCAATATCTTATTCGTAATTGAATTATAAAATAATTTTGAATTTCACGTTTCAAATTTCATACAAAATTATTGGTAATAGCAATCATAGATCTAACCGTATGGATAGAATCTAAAATTCATAATGTACAGCTTTTATTCATATATCAAGTTCAAAATATCCCTCTAAGTTGCATTTTATAATGCATCTTTGCAAAACTGCCAAATTTGGAGAGGGCTCTAGGCATTTAGGGGTTAAGTCCCAAAACCCTAATTAGAGAGCCTAACTCCCAAATTTAAGCCCATTTTAGAGCACTAAGTGCCTAGGGTAAGTTGCGGAAGGCTTATGGTTATTTAGGTGTTTGTTAATGGTCCAATTCAACCTTTTAGATGTGCTGTAATTTCTTGGCATTCACCCATTTTGGCCACTTCTTACCATGTTTTATCATTTTAACTTAGAAAATTCCCACACAAACACCTAGGTAGAAAAGGAGTCTATTACTTGTATGTTTGATACACCCACCACTCGGCCGGACAATATGACATTTTGACCGGCAACGGTCAAAGTGCTCATAAGTTGAAGGGGCTGTACTCGTCCTGCAATTCCAGGGACAACACATTGGATGTCACATTTAACTTTCTGATGATACACTATTTCATGCATTTCCTATTGAAGGTTCTCATTGTTATTGCATCCACCTGCGCCCCAAGTGTGTCCATGTCGTTTAGTCTTGTCCACACATGGAGTGACTCATCGTAGACATGATACGCAACATATGACTGGCTAAATTTGTATTACAGTGATAAGGAGTGACTGACTGTAGTCATTTTGAACAAACGTGACTGACACTAGTCACATTACAGTGATAAGCACTGACTGTCTGTAGTCATTTTGGACAATAAGTATACGTTCACAATTCACATTACAGTGATAAGCAGTGATTGTCTATAGTCATTTTGGAAAAAATCTGACTGACACTAAACATATTACAAAGACAGTCACTGACTGTAATCTTGCCGTTTAGGCCGCAGCTAGTGTTTTATTGCTTTTAGTCATTTACCATACACTGCTCAGATTAAGAGTGTAATGCGCATAGAGTTCTTCTCCAGCCATGATGTCCCTTGTTGCTATGGTAATTACATATCCCCATTCCTCGGGGTTCCACGGTTTAGGCAACATGCGATACTCCCACACGACATAGCCTATTTCAGAGCGCCCGATGGAACTATTAATGAATCTAGCGACATTCCCTTTCTCTACATCTCCGTCGATGTAGAGGTCCGACTCCGTGCGCATCACATACGATTTCATTCGGAGTTGTGCCTTGCTCAAGGTTTTGAATTCCGCCGAGGTGTACTGTGTTCCTACAAAAGGAAGCACTTCCTCACCCTCTTTGGCGGGTTGCATTGCAAATAGACCCCAATCCATTAAGCGGTATTTGGACACTTTCACTTGCTAATCTCTTTTCCAATATACGAATGAAGTTAGCTTTGGAATAGGCCCGTCGCACCATTGTCCATCATACACGTTTGACCGCCACTTCTACAATCGAGTAACTCTCGCGGATGTCACTGTGGGTATGGCGTTCTCGGAGGACTGTGTTTGACTTAGAAACGTTGTCAGTGATGTCAAACATACGGCACTTACTATCGGTCTACAGCGGGCCTACATAATTCATGAACACAGATTTTTAAACCCTGGCACCGTACGTAGGACCACGCCGCTTTGCTTACTGACGAATGGATGGTTGAAATCACTTACCAAAATCGAAGCTGTGAAAACCGGGTCCCTTCTTCTAGTGCGAAGATGCTTCCGAATCGTGGCTCGATCGAGGACTTTCCCTCCTGCACATTCCATGCATGGGCATGGGTACTTCGTTAATCGCATGGAGTCCGCTTGAATCTCTTCCTCTTGCCATAATTGTAGATGCTTCAAGCGCTCCTGCTCCCCTTCTTCCATCCTATGGAAAGAACTCGAGCACACCTTTAGGATGATATGGTGCTTTGAGGCATATACAATACTATTCTGATACACACTAAAGGGGGGTGCTATCAATATACTCATGCATACCACTGAGCGTAGGAAATATTACAGGAGGGAGTCATTCAAGACTACAGAGTCATATAGATGACTAGAGGGCGTCATTTTGATGACTCTAGAGTGTTGTATAACTCTTGAATGTCACATACATCACTCCACTTAGTCATTTTAGGAATTTTTTTGTATGCTTTATTCCTTGTTTTATATAACAATTGATTGAAATATATTGGTGATGGATTTTAAAAGTTGATTGTGCAAATATGAAGAAAACAGTAGTGGGCACCCCAAATTACAATCACACATTAATATAGGGCTGCTCAATCCTTTAGAGGATGAAGTTCTATTTACAACCTTATTAAAAAAAATTAATCAAGTTTTTTTTTGCACAATGCGTTTGATTGATTGTATGTCCATCGGATACAAATATTGTGAGCCACCGAGATGGCTCACACCCCAAGCTACTCCTTTTTATTATTAAATCGATCTTTTTAGTATTTGCATTGAGCCTAAAAAGCATTGATTGTAGTATTTGGATGTTTTCATATATTTTATGATTGCTTTAGTATTAAATTGAGTATTATTTAGTTAGTGCAAAATAAGGAGAAATTCCCATCAATTAGATTGTTAATTGATGTGAAATTATAGAAATTAGGGTAATTAGAGTGTTAGTTGTTGAATTAGTGTAGGCAATGCCCAATTAGTGTGGGCAGCGCGTAGATGAAGATGAAGATGAAGATGAAGATGAAGATTTTGGATAAAGGCCATGGTTGAGACTCCTAGGGGGTCGTTCAAACCATGAGGGTAGAGTTTTTTTTGGTGAATGAGAGTTTTTCTCCCCGTTTTTTGGAGCTTAGGATTAGGAAGAGATCATTTATTGAATATCTGGGGGTAGGAAGAGAGTTAGGGGCTGAGATATTGACGGGTAGTAGATCTTCCTGTAGGCTTTCCAAAGACCCAAGACTTGATCAAATTGGAGCAAGGACAAGGATGAGACGGCCGTTTTAGTGCGAGGATGTCAACTGCCGCCTCCGATTGAGACTGCCAACTTCAACGGACGAGATCAAGACAATGGTGAAGCCAACGATGCTGAAATTTTGATGATTGGTAGATCATCCTGCAGGCTTTTCAAAGACCCACGACTTGATCAAATTGGAGCAAGGACGAGGATGGGACAACCGTTTTAGTGCGAGGATGTCTACTGCCTTGTTGGTGGGGAAGGATTGGAACCCTCATCAAGGTGTCCTCAACTCCATCTTGTTTGTATTCATTTTTCAGTGTGATTTTGATTGCATAAAAGACTATCGCATTGTGGATTGGTGCTTGTTAGGAGAGTGTGATTTATATTAATCATTTGTGTGATTGAATGCTTAATTAATTGTTGCATGATCCTTTGTTTGCGTGCTCTTTTGTTATTGCAATTTCCGGTGGTTTTGGGGGTACGCGGAAGCGCTGCCCAAATTTTCCCAAAAAACCCTATTTTGTTTGGAATTGTGTTGTTTAAAGTGCAAAGGTTCTTTATAAGGTTTAGGGTGTTTTTGCTCCAAAGAACCTAGTTTACATCTTCATGGTACAAGTGAATGCCATGCACAAAGAGGCGAAGATTTAGGGTCCAGTTCTACCATTTGTAACATCAACGCAGGCTGAATTCTATCGCTTGCTTGACACCTTGTTCGTCTCTTGTAGGGGGCGTGATTCTTCTGATAAGTCTAGGTCGTGGGCGGTGGACCCTCCTCGAAAGAAGAGCAAAATGTCTTCACAAGGATCAATAACTTACACAGTGAGAATGTCACATGGTTTAGTAATGTACGTAGTGAGAATGTCACAGGGATCAATAATGTACACAGTGAGAATGTCACATGGTTCAGTAATGTATCCTGAGAAGGTCGCAGGGACTAGTCACAATCCAACTGAATATAACAGATTATAGTCATGAATGCGCAGCATCTGTATTACAGGGTCATGTAGTGAATTAATGAGGTTTGTGCAAAATAGTTGTGTAACCCAGTGTGATTGAGGTGGTGCACACAGGATGACGAAGAGAACCTCAAGGAACCTGCAGCAAAGAGGAAGCGGGAAGACAAAGCTAATGGATGTTGGATGTATATATTGGTGAGGAACGAGACTGGTTTAGCAAGATAGAAACTATGTTTAAGATTGAACGGTCTTTGGTTTTGTATGGAGAGTTTCACTACCAAATACAAATGAACCTTGATGCATTTCTCTAATCCCACGTATGTGTCTTCCATTGCCTCCCACGTATGTGTCCTCCATTGTATGATTCTGATATATAGTACTAATGTGACTCTCAATAAGCCAAAACATCACTCTACGCAGTCATAGGACCACATACATGGCAACAACATTGTCACTACTGCGAGTCATGTAATGTTCTCACTCCCTCCAATACTGTGACTGAAACCAGTCATCTACCCTTTGCACTCTTGTCGAACATTACTAGAGGTCTTGAATACATGACTGCCAGCAGTCACAGCGTTAGCTCAAATACGACTATGCACAGTCATATTCCACGTCAGCCAAAAACATAACTACTAGTCACATTCCACGTCAGCGACATTATGAGCCAAAATATGACTCCACAGAGTCACATTCCACATCAGCCAAAAATTTGACAGGCAGTCACATTCCACGTGGAGGTGACACGTTAGCAAGAATATAACTCCACAGAGTCACATTCCACGTCAGCAGAAAATATGACTCCACAGAGTCACATGCCACGTCGGATTTTGGCCTCGGCTGCCCGGGCAGACCACGAAAAATCAAGGACAAGGGGCCGGTCAAGTTGGCGGCTGGAGATGCTGACGTGGCACGTACATGGAACCCAAGTATACGTTTTGAGTCGTATTTATTCATATGACTAGGTGTCCGAAGCGACTCGTCGGTAATGAGCCCGCCTTGTCACCGCGCGCGTCACATTCCACGTCAGCAGAAAATATGACGCGCAGTCACAAAACCTGATTTTTTGACTGCGCGCAGTCATAAATGCAGTCATTCTCGTAGTCATAAAAGTCCCGATCTGACGTAGTGGGAACCTATTAATCCACACCCTATAGTATTTAGAATACACCCATTGACAATTTACATACACTATAGTATAACTAATCACTTTATAATTTTCAGCCCCAATGGTTTTTGGCACCCTACGTTTGTTCTCACCTATATTTCTACTTCTACTGCTTACTGCACCCCCCGGGCTCGTAGTACATGTTATTCCAAATTCAATACAAGATTTTTTTAATTTGTTTTGGTTAATTTGGGATTTTTAATTGAATTTCAAAAGAAAATCTTGAAATTCTAATTACAATTTATTAATTAAAAATAATAATAAATTCAACCGTACATATGTGATCTTCACATTGACATTTACAACTTAGTTTTGTACATCAACTCTGTTTTTGTTATTCATCAAACATTTTATAATGCATCTTCAAAATCAGTGTTGAATAGGGACATTAAAAGGTTGATGCACTATATGGATGGAAATCACATGATGCACTACAAATCACTAGATGGATGAAAAAGCAAAGTGACTAAATGTTACTGAATGTTATGGTGGGGTATTTTTGTGGATCATTTCTCTAGTCTCAAGATTTCTACTAGTGCTATCTAAGAGCATCATGACCTTTTCTCTCCAAATCTACACATATTGAATTTTCAATCTATACTTGAAGAGGACTTCAACTTCAATTCCCTCATCCTCACATATCAAGTGTGATTGTCAAATAGTTAAATGAACCAACCACAAGTAAAATATAAAATGAGGTTACATTATATGAGTAATTCATCATAAAAAATTAACTAAATTTAATTTTAAAAGGTAGTTGGATATGGTACAAGCAATAGGATACTCTGATGCTTTTGGATGCTCTTTTCTTCACATCTTAAGTAAATTTTTTTTGTTTCATTCTTACTAAATTCTCTCATACAATGCCAAATGTCCTCTCTCACCATAGTTCCAAGAAAAGTTATTGTATCTATAAAATTTGATCCAAGCAGTAGGAGGCTTGGAATCCTATTGTTATAAAATGTTACGTGCATGGTGTTTTAAAGAGTCTAGCTTATTTTTCATCCACTTTAGCTATGCATCAAATCCTTGTTATTGAAGGGCAACATTGCTCTAATGATACTACCTCGAGGCCAATGGACAAACGAGTTTCTAAATGTACTTCAAGTAGTCTCTCCCATGTCATTTTAATGTTTTATATGACATTTTATAAAATACTTTGTTAATTTTTTTTTTATCATTTTTTTTTTTTTTTATCATTTTTTTTTTGCCATGGAAAATGATTCATAATGTAATAAATGGAGTTTTATTATGATAGATTCAAATTCAAAAGCATCATTGTGATTTACTATAGTAAATAAAACTCTGTCATTCAAACTTATATTTTAATTGCTAATCTAATTATAAAACACACCAAATACTATTGATGCTTTTTATACGGTTTCTTTCCAATTAGAGGTGATTAACCCTTTGCTTCCACCTCTTGGTTGCAATGCTTTGGTGCATTGGGAGCAAAGTGTGCTTGCACATTAAATTAAATTCACAGCTTGTAAGTGATCATGTGGCATAGATTAACTATATAGATGCATAAAAAATCATCTATGTAGTCTGATGAATTCATTAGAACAATCAAGTGGGAAGCAAAGGGTTAAGGTCATTAAAAATTTCATTGGATTTTTTTGGTCATAGCTCTTGACCAAATACCATGATCTAATTGTCTTGATTCTTGGACAAAAATATTAAAATTAAAATTAAATTGTTATTGTAGTTAGGCATACATTGTCAATGTAGTTAGGCTCACTCTCTATTTGGTGCATGGTCATTCCTCCTGGTCCAAGACCTTTTTTGATCATCTTTATGAAGTGTGTCTATGAGAATAACTCGTTTTTGATGGTCACCGCTCTATAAATTGGTCCCAAGTAGGAAAAAATATCTAGGAAATGAAAACCCCAAAAAAATTGCCCTGAATTAAGCAACTATGATCTTGCTACATTGAAATCACTATATACTATGGATGAATAATTGTTGTGGGTGCATTCATCCATTTGAACAAATCTTCATCAAATTTAGATGAATTTTACCACAGTATTTTGAAATTTTAATTATTAAAGTAAAGCCTCTCGTAAATACCGGGGGCCACAATATATAGTGATTTTAGTGTAGCCAGTGCCCAATTGCCCATGCTGCAAGGGAATGTAAGGGACACCATGATAAGTTAGCCTGTAAGGGCCGCTTCACACTATAGCCGTCCAAGTCGAGAGGCCGTGGGATTGAGTGGCAAACTTTGTTGAGAGTCCAAAGAAATGGGCTGAAAATAGGCAATACCATATAGTTTTCATTTTTATGAAAAGAAATCGACGGCCTCTCCACTATAGTTTGGATTTCCATTCCTGTCCGACCTAAACTTCCTTTCGAGAGGCCGTCACCTTGGTCAAAAAGTGTTGCCATGTAAGCATTTTGGAGGGCAACGGCCTTTGGACTTTGGCCTTTAGTGTGAAGGGTCGAGAGGCCAAACTCTTGGTTTCTTGCTATCCGATTGGTGGAAATCGGCCTCTCGACCTTCGGCCATAGTGTGAAGCGGCCCCTAAGTTTTGTTTGGCAAAGGAAGAATGTTCAAGACAACAATCATGGTCTGAAATTATACTACAGGCCCGGTACATTTCCACTCATTTTGTACATTTCAGGATACAGCTTTTTTGTCTAAGCTTATTAATTGCTGAACATCAATAAAATTTGTTACAGTGATGTGCTTGTGCAGTACAATACTGTAGTTCAGTTGAGACTCTTTACAGTGGCCCACATGGCTTAAGGTATGTTCTTACCTGGTGTTACGCAGAGATTTTAGAGCCGGTTTTATGGCCAAAGCAAGGTCAGCGCTTCACACCAACGGTGGTTGTTATCCTCCGAGCCTACGTGGTTGCCCATGTGGCAGGGAGATAATACTCGTGTTAGTTCAGAAAGAGCTATAGTGTCTCCAGATAACTAGGGGACCACAAGCAGCTTGTACATAATGTTGAATTCAAGAAAAACGGAGATTCTAGAACTTCTCGGGTGGTGCTATCTAATGTCACTCGAAATGGTCCATTAACAAAGAGCGGTCTCGGTTTTAGTCTCAGTTCACAGAACATGGCAACTTCGCAAAAACGTCGGGACTGAAGGCAAGCCGGAAATTGCTTAAAGAGTGTGAATTTGAACTCATGTACCTGCATTGTGCCTATTGATCTTCATCGTGCTTGATTGTTGTGAGCAGGTTTGTTCTCCTCGCCTCCATTGCCTAATTATGTGCAGTACGTTGCTTGCTGCGATTAGCTGCAGTTGCTAGGATTCTTGGTTCTTGCCATGCAGTTCCAACTTTGATAAAAAAAAAAATTATTAACATGGATTTAGTGCATAGTTAGACTTCAATTCCTAGACTGCGTTTCCAACACTAGATTCAATTTGCTTCATTTACAAGCATGCATTTACTTAAGTGGCTTGATTTCCTATAGTGGATTCCCAATTTATAGCACACTCAAAAATACGATTATACTTCAGAGTTGTTGCACACCTTTAGCAAGTGAAGCTCAGCATTGTCCTCTTGAACTTGGATTCTCGCCCCAGTTGCAAGTTGCCACCCCTCTAATGACAATTTCAACAAAGCATGTAGATCGCGAAAGCTAACCCCCGAAAGCTACTCCAAATTTGTGAACGCCCTCCTGAAATGAAATCTGAAGTACACAACAACACCCTCGAAAACCTCCTAATGCATAGCCGATTATTGATTTTGCAATTCAGAGCGTGGCGGAGTAATTAAGTAGAGATCAAACAACACAGAAAAAAAAACAGACAATGTGTGCTCAACACAAGCACCACAGATAATTAGCCCATTGAGGAAGAAAAGCAGGTAAGTGAGGACGATGTCTTGCCGCTGAGATGCAGACAGTGCGGGCCCCACCTAGATGCGAGTTTTAAAGCAAAGCTGGTGTGAACATAGGGTAATTATGAATGATTAAATGACGACGTGGCGGTCTAATTGAATAACACCCCTCGTATATGTGAACAAGGCATATGTATATAACACCGTATTATCCGGAAATTATATGTTGAGACCCCTTTTAGTGGCATAAGTGTGAATACAACCCATTTGAGTGGCATACCTGAACATTAAAGATAATACCACGCTCTTATATAAGAAGAAGAAGAGTAACTCTGGCCCGTAGGGCCAGCGTGAATGAAGAGTCTGTTGGGGGTAGGGCTATCAACCTGATCACCAGGACCAAGAGGACGCGGGCTACCCTTGATGCCCTCTTTCGAGGGTAGGCTCTATAGTCACTTTAGGGACCGGATTTGGGTGTGAGGATGGGATTGGGTGTTGAAATATAGAGGTGTATTGATGTGTATATATGTGTGTATATATGTATGTGTATGGATATATGTATATGTGTGTGTGTGTATATGCACATATATATATATATATATATATATATATATATATATATATATATATATATATATGTATAGAGAGTTGTATGTAAATGTATGCGTGGGTATAGAAATGCGAAGAGAAATAAATGGAGAGTGTACGTATGGAGGTGTGGTTATGTGAGAGTGGGTAGTGGTTGTCTGTTTTCGATCCGTCTTTTGGTGAGGATGATGTGTTGGAGACTGTTAATAGCATTGGTGTGTATAGCTTTAAGTGCTGTATTTATAAGGCCTTGGTTGATTGAGAAGTGGAGTTGGTTGGTTAATATGTGTTTGATGTTTGCATGGATTGCCCCTCTAGCTCCGGCAGTGAGTACAATTATTGGAGCTACTGTCCAGCCTTGGTTAGCAATGTCTCGAAGGAGGGGTGCATATTTATCGGTTTTGTTGGTGATAGTTTCAGGGGGGAATCTATCGTGGCCATAGGTAAATTAATGTATTGTATGATTATGGATGGGTGTGGTTCTGTGGGATGGGGTGAGCTCTGGGGGTGATTAAGGACTAGGAGAATGTCAGGGCGAAATCTGGCATTGCATTGGCATGGGGATGTGGGGCATGTGCAAGGTAGGAGCCATGGTGGGACTGTGTTTTGGGGTGGTTGGTTTAGATGTGTCCCAGCGTTGACTAGATTGAAGCAGCGTGTAGAGGTGCTGCTTATGAACATTTTATGGAGTTCCCAAACTGCATTGTTATGGCGTTTGATGCGAATTTTATGGATGTTTGGTTCGGGGCATGAAAGTAGGAGATGTGGCCATGTGTCTATGGATTGGGCTTGGCAAATAGGGCATATGATGGATGGATGTCTGGTGGGCCAAAAGAGGTGTTTGCGAGCATTGCCCATGTATTGTTCGTAACGGAATTTTAGGAGTTGTGTAATTTGTGAGTCCGAGATTGCTGTGTTTAGCCAAAAATTGTTGAATTTGTTGTGTCAATTTCTTCATTGTTTATCCATTTGTCAATGTATTTGAAGTGTATGGCGGTTTCTTTTTGTTGTTTTAGTTCTTGGTCTTGGAGGAATTTTTGGAAGTTACGAATGGGATCTTTGAATGGTTGGCCTGGTTGACGTTCTATGTTACGGTGGAGCCAATATGGGGAGCTGTGTGCATGGTGGTATGGTTCAGTCATGGGAACTACGGGATAGGTGGCCCCGGTTTTTGCAAGGGCATCTGCTTGCTCATTGCTAGAGATATTTTTATGTGCTCTGACTTTGTGCAGGTATGTAGGTGTATGGTTTTGTTGGAGGAGGTGGAGGATTTCTTGGAGGATTAGTTTGTCAGGGTGATTGTTTTGTAGAGAGGGGTGGTGAATTTGGGTGTTGATGAGGTATAAAGAGTTGAGGCTATCAGTAAAAATGTAGATTGGGTCTGTTTGGTTTTGTGCAATTTTGAGAGTTTCATAGATTGCAAAAAGTTCAGCACGAAGGCAGTTTTGGAGGCCTGGAAGTCTGTATTTGTTAGCTATTTGGAGTGCGTTGTTGTATATACCATAGCCGGCTTTGTCTCCACCGCCATTATTATCTGGGGGAATAAATGAGCCATCTGTGTAGTAACAGTTGGAAGGGAATTTGGGGTTTGTAAGGATATTAAATGGGGGGGAATGTGTAGTAAGTGTGGGGGAGTGGTCATGGGTGGGATAATTGGGAGAATTGGTCCATTGGAGGTGGGGGTTTACCGGGGCATGGCTGGTGGTGATTTGAGGATTACGGGTGAATGGTACTTCTTGGAGATCAAGAATTGTGGCTAGACCGTTTCGGAAGAGTATTTTGAATAAGGGATCTGGGAATCGAGTTTGGATGCGGTGGATACATAAGATGTGTATGGCGGAAGGTTCTTTGAGTTTGGTGTTTGGTGAGCGGGGGTCTGGTGGTATTAGTGGGGTGTCATATGTGAGAATGTCTGGTTGGAAGTATGTGATAACTTGTGTATCAGGGTATTTGTGAATGTGTGGGGTAGGGTTGGTGTACCAGGTGGGATCAGGGATCAATAGAATTGTGTAATGGGAGCTATGTTCTTGTGCAGCCAGGCGGGCCCAATGTATAGCTTTGGTTGCGAGTTCCGGGGTGGGTGGGTGTGCTATGCCTACGGTCTGCCATTTTTGCGTGAAGGCCGGGCCCAGGGATCCGAAGATGATATCTCAGGGGTATGGGGAGTTATATTGGTAAATTTGTGTTGGGCATGTGATGGGTAATGAGAAGTATGAGTGTTGGATTCCAAAAGTGTCAATGAGGTATTTGAGGATCGTGTTGTTGATATGGTATTGACTTTGTTTATGTGTTTCTGCTGAGGAAATAGTAGCATTGTATCGTTGATATAAGGAGAGGACTTCGGATTCGAAGTTTTGGAGGGGTGGGAATAGCGGGGAGGTCTGGCTTTTGAATTTGGTGTATTGGATCCAAAGCCATTCTAGTCGGGGGATGGGTATTGTGATTATGAATTTGCCAGTGGCATCAAATAAGTTGGCAGTGAGGTCTTGTTTGTGGATGGTGGGTTTATTGGTGTGAATGTCTTTGTCCGGGTTACATTCGGTTATGGATATGTGTACATGTTGGAGCTCTTGGGGGGTGATTATGTGTCTATTGTCTTTGGATTGGGCTTGATGGAAATGTTTGGAGATTATAGTGGTGTAATGTATGTTTTGAGTGTGGGTGAAATGTTGTTGGAGTTTAGTTATATTATATGTCGTGATGGCCCCTTTATCATAGGAGAAGACGTCTTTTTCCAAAAGCCAACATGTGTAGTAGGTGTTAGGAGTATGAGACCATTCGCATTGATATTTATTGGTTTTTGATTGGATATGTGTTGAGTTGTCCATGCGATTATATGGTTTGATTTGGAGAATGCGATTGATTGGGTAGGCGGTAAGGTTATGTTTTATGTGCGGTGGTGTGGGGGTAGTGGTTGTAGGTGTGGAGGGTGGGGTTTCGGGTAGAGGGGTTGGTGTAGGAGGAGTAGAGGGTTGTGTGTGGTGGCTATCAAGTAAGTTGTAGGTGAGGTGAGATAGAGTGCAGGGTTGGGAACATGAAGGGTGGCATTGGGAGGTGTGGCAAAACATAATTTGGCAGCAGAGGAGGGCTATTTTTTGGAGTTTTGTGCAAGTTCCGTATTTGAGTTGAAATTGGGTTGGGTTGAGGAGGGTGGTACCATCAAGGTTGGATAGGTGGGTTATGGTGTGTATTCCTGTGGTATATAGTCTAGTGAGGATTTTTTCACTGGCCAGTTGATGAGAGGGCGGGAGTTTGTGTTTTGTCGCATACCATAGTCTGCCAATGGGTGTATGGATGAGGGGGAAGGATTCATCGGAACTACGAATATGTATACCATAGTGATTTAATAAAGCTATGGTGCGTGTGGTGGGGGAGTGGAGGCATGCACTGCTAGTAATGCGGTCTAATGTTGTAGATCCTTTGTGTGTTGCCATGATGTATTTTACTAGACCTTTGTAGATAGTTCCAAGCACCCCAGGGTCATTTAGGGCGTCTTTTAGTTGTTCACCGATGCATTTGAGATAGTCATTGGTGAAGGAGAATGCTTCTAGACCAAAGAGATTGTGTGGGAGTTGAGTGGTGATGTTAGGTGTGCTACGAGGTAGTTTACAAATGGATTTTGTGATAGAGATTATGAGTTTGTCTAGTTTTTTGATATTTGGTATGGAGTAGGGTACTGCATGAAAGCTGTAAGCTATACCTGGTCGAAGGACTGTGTTTACAATTTTGATCTTTTGTATGAGTGTGGCTGGTGAGGCTTTAAGTTGTTGACTTTGTTTTATGAGTTTTTGGGTAGAGATTTCTTTTTGTAAGTTCCATTTGAGAGATGGCACAAGTTGGACCCCTAGGTATTTATAGGGTTCATTTTGAGTGAGGACAGGGAGAGGGGTGTTGTTATAAGTGATGTTTTGGGATTGGACATAGGCTTTGAACGTGGTGGGGGGGAGATGGGATTTGTTGGGACATCCAGTGATTGCACATTTGGGAATACTCAGATCCATACCAGCCCACGTGTTGAATTTAAACAGTTTGTTGAGTTGTGGTTGAAGAGAATGAATATTGTTAGAGATTATAGCAAGGTCATCCGCATATGCCGCAGAGCTTTCTTGTGTAGTGGATGTTTTGAAGGTGTAACCAAGGTCATCTCGTTGGAGCCACCGGATGAGGGGTTCGAGGAAGAGGATGAAGAGGTATGGGCTTAGGGTATCCCCTTGAATTGTGCCGCGTTGGATGTGAACGGGTTTGGTGTGTCCAAAGTGTTCACCTGTGAAGATTGTAGTAGAGTTTGTGTAGATGTTGCCAACTAATTTTACTGCATCAAGAGGGTATCCTAGATCTTCCATGATAGAGAGGAGTCGGGCATGGTCGATAGATTCAAAGGCATTTTTGAAGTCTATGTATATGAGGTAGATGTCTTGATTTGTGAATTTGGAATCTTCTAGGGCAACTATGAGTTTTTGGATTTGTCTTGTGGTGCATCTTTCTTGTCGAAAGCCTTCCTGGCTACTGTGTAATATTTGGTGGGCTTCACCGTAGGTGGAGAGGATAGATGTAAGTGTACTTGTAAAGAATTTATATATGGTGTTGGCTAGTGCAATTGGCCTGTGGTTTGGGAGTTCCAACGGGTCTCCTTTTTTGTATAGGAGAATGGTGAGACTAGTTTTCCAAGATTGAGGTATTGATTTTTGTTTGTAGCATTGTAGAAAAAAGAGGTAGAGGAGAGTGTGGAAGGGTTCGGGCATATGTTTGATGGCCGCATTAGTAACCTGATCTGGGCCAGGGGCTTTTGCATTTGCCAGGTGTTTTTTGCATAAGTCGTATGTTTCTCGGGTGAAGTATGTATAGAGTGGTTGGGATGGTTTACCTCGTTTTTCTAGGAGGAAGCCATCGGTGTCGTGCCATGGATATTGTTTGACTGCGCATGTGCAGTGAGGGGGGTGGAGTTGGTTATTGGTGCAGTTTGTGGTGACGGGTTGACAGTTGATAGTTTGTTGTGCGTGTATTTCTTTTGCTATGTCTAGTAGGTGGGTGAGTATGTTGAAGTTTCTAGCTCTGATGCTGTCTAGAGGGAGGTTAGTGGTATTAGTGAAGATGGCTTTATGTATCCTTTTTGGTGTGTTGTGGAGGGCAAAACGGTAGTGGTTGATGGCTTTACGGACATTTGTGGTGGTTTGTTTAGAGACTATAGCTCGGGCTGCTTTACGGGCGGCTTTGCCTATAGTGGCAAGTGTTTTGATCCAATCTGGGATGCTCAAGGTGTGTCATTGGTGGGGGGTTGGGGGTGTTCGGGGGAAGTTTGTTTAGGATTGGATGGAGTCTCCAATGTTCATCATGTTGGATCAGATAAATTGTTTTGCGGATGGTGTGGTAGTATTGTAGCTATGTTTTCCATTGTTGTTGGAGTTTACGGGGGAGGAATCCCCCTTGTCGGGCGGTGTTGTGTGTTAGGGGTGGAGGGGGTGGGAGGGCACAGGTTGTTACGAAGGTCTCAGAAAGGTTTGAGATGATGTGGTCCATGTCAGTGATTGCTTGTTGCCATTCGGTTGGGGAAAGTAGGTGGGTTCGTAAGGTGTGTGATAAGGCATTTATTTTATCTGAGTTATGGTCTAAGAAGAGGTTTTGGAAAGCTAGTAGTTTAGAGTGGGGGACGACGTTTGGGATTCGAGGAGGTGGTGGTGGTTTGGATAATGGTTGCTTGGCAATGATAGTATTGGGAGGGATGTGTAGGGTGTCGGGAAAGTGGTCAGAGTTTAGAGATAAGGTGGTGATGGTTGTGGAGGTGTGTGTATGCGCAATATTCGTGCTAGTGTAGAACCCATCAATAAGGCTGTTGGATGTGTAGTTTTCGCCTTCTTGGCGGGTATAGTTGGTATCGGTGGGAATGTATGTGAGTTGTTGGGAGTTTGTAAATTGGCGCCATTCAAGATCTAGTGTAGTTGGGGGTGTCCAGGAAGCGTTTGTATGTCTTCCTATTAAATGGATATCGCGGTTAAAGTCTCCTAGACGGAGAATTTTATGGTTGGGTTTTTGTTGAAGGGTGTTTTGTATGGTGTCTTGTATGAGTGGGATGAGTGTCAAATCGTCTTGATGAGAGAGCATATACATGTTTATGATTAGATGGGGTGTTAGTGGGGCATTGAGGATTTCAATTATTTGTAGGTATGGGGAAATGGTATTTGGGGTGGGGATTTTGTGAATGTTGCCGGGGAATGATAGGGTGTTATGAATGAGTGTGATGAGCCCGCCACGATTGGGGGTGTATGGTAAGTAGTGTCGGCGACTACATTGGGTGGCTAGGTGGGTGTTGTTGTTAATTATTTTGTAGTTCGGGAAGAGTCTAGTGAGGTATTTATGGGATTTGGAGAGATTGGATTTGGTTTCTTGTAGAGCTATAAAGCTGGGTGGGGTAGGAGTATGTGTGATTAATTTTTGGATGGTGGGGAGAGATGTATTTAGGGAGGCTACATTCCAAGTAATGAATGTTGTTGCATCATGTGTATGTGCGGTAGTATGCGGCGTTGGTGGTGGGGGAATGGGTTGGGGGTGATGGGGGGTATATCCAGTTTGTGGTGTTAGGCATTGAAGTGCTTTTTCGAGTAGTGTTGTTGGAATTGTGGGGTATATATTTTGGAGGTTTTCAAGGGTGATATTGGGGGTTGTGGTGATGTGATGGTAGAGTTAATTATGTGTAGGTTGGGGTTAGTGTGACGGAGGGTTTCTAATGGGTAGGGAGGTCCAAAATATTTGTGTGGAGAGGGGGGAAGTTGAGGGAGTTTGTGCATAAGCTCTTGAAATTGGGATTGAGTATTGTGATTGATTTGGTGTTCACATTGGATTGGAGTAGGTGCGAGGATGATGGTAATGGCATATAGTAGAAATTTTGGGGTTTTGTATGGGGAGCAGAGGTTAGAAAGGAGAGGGAAATGTGTGTTTTGTTCTTGGTGTGCAGGGTGTGTGGGGTGTATTATGGGAAGAAACAGCTTGGATAGGTGTTTGTATTCTAATCGTAGTTTGATGGTTTTTGGGTAGAAATATTTGTCACTTATTTTCCTTTGAGAGGGGGTGATGGATTGGCAGATAGATTGAAATGTTTGGGGGCCAGGATTAGATTCTATGTCACCACAAATAAGGAGAGAGAGGTGTGGGTTTCTGTATTGTGTTTGGGATGGAGGGTGTGGGTTAAGATGAGAACGTGGTGTTGGGTTAATATGTTGAGAAAATAAGTTATTGTAGGTTATGTGAGGATGAAAATGGGCATGACTGGGTAGGGAGGGATGGATGAGGTTTTTGGAATGATTATTTGATTGAAGGTGTGTGTAGCGTATAGTAGTGTGTAGAATGAGGGAAATTAGTGTGGGCTGGTATGGTATAGGGTGTATAACATTGAGCATGTACTGTTGCTGGAGGGTCCGGGCAAGGATTGTGGGCTGGGTCTGTGAATTGTGGAGGGAGATGTAGACAGAGTGATGTGGCCATATTTGGAGAGAGCTGAGCGTAAGGGTTTGGAGGCCCGTTTTATTAATCAATGGGGAAATACAGTGAGTATGTGAGTAAGCACTAGGCGTTGAGGAAACCCTAATTCTGGCGGAGCAGAGTGTTGTGGCAGTGGCCGAGGACGGAGTGTTACGGAGTTGATCAGTCATTCGTGGGCGGCTTGATCTGAGGTGCTGAGTTTGAAGGGGATTCGAGAAGCATTTGGCTATCCTGATCCATCAGAGGAAGTGCGAGGTCGACCAAGCTGGTGTCGATTGCAGTTGTGAGACCGACGACGCGTTGAGTGAACTCCTTAAAGGCGGAGGACAGCTTGAGGATCCGATGGTGGACGGCGTTGGTGTGTGAGATGATGTTTGTCGACGCTGCAGAGATCTGTGTCGTTGTGTGTTGGTTGATTTGGCTGCTTAGGGCATTGAGGTGAGTCTCCATGTTCTGCTCGACCTTTGCGATTGTTGCGTTGAAGGTTCCTTCCAAGAGTGCGGGGCTGGGGACCGTCGAGTTGGAGATCGCAGTAATAGCGTCCGCCATCTGCTGGCGGGTGGGGAGGTCGTCAATTTTGCGAGCGGCTCGTGAAGGTGCGGAACCGTCGATACTTTGGTAATGAGGCTCAAAGTCGATGAAATGTCCAAGGAATTCCACTGCTTTCTTGCGGCACCAGATAGTGTAAACCTGTGCATTGAGGCAAGTTATGAACGCAATGCCGTTGTGGCGGTCCTCCGGGTCAGTTTGTGCGCTACTGTAGCTGACGGTGACGACATTCTTCACGCCCAAAAGCTTGTGGAGCGCAAAGGTGACGAGAGTCTTGGAGGCCCGGCGGGGGAGATTTCGCGCTATAATGGTGGTTGAAGTTGGAGCACCTGGGTCGTCAAGGGCGCCAGTTGCTACTGCGACGTTGGAGGCGGTGGTTGGTTCGTTGAAGATGGTCGGTGGACTCGAGAGGATGAAGTGTTTGGATGCGTCTGAGGTGACTGTTACTGTCGCCGTTGTGCTGAAGCGTTGGGGTTTGGAGACTCCATCGATCTCCGGGTCTTGGCCGCTGTAATACCCTGATTCGATAAGCTCGGCCAGGATTTGTCTGGTATTTCGGAGAGCAAGGCTGGGGCCGTGGATTTGCACTCGGCGGTTGATGGAAGTCGTGGGGCATTCATAGCCTTTTTCGACTTTCCCAATCGTGAATTCTCCATCCTGCAAAGTGAGAGCAAAGACACGGTTGCCTTAGAGAAGCCAGAGGCCGTCAGTTTCTGGGTGAAGCAGGTCGACTTTCAGAAAGCCAAACCAGCGCTTAAGCTTGCCACCGGACATTGCAATGACCGGTTCTCTGTATCGAGAGGTGAGTGGGATGCCCATAATTTGGAATCTCTCAATTGCTTGTTTTTGTACCTCGTCTTTTGACATTTGGTGGTAGTGTGAATCGAACCTGATTAAGATTTGATAGGCGTTGGAGAGGTTCGTTGCATGGTCGATCTTGGCTTGTTTTGGGAGCTGTGTGAAGTGGAGGTAATCGCCCTCGACCGTGTCTGGTCATCGAGTTGGATACAATTTTTGGGGGACTCTTGGGAATGCGATGCGGCAATGGCGGAGTTCTTGTATTTCTCCATCCGGCATGCCAGCAGCTGAGAACTCCTCGTCCATGCGGAGGTCGTAGTGGGGGAGTTGGCCTTGTTCTTCTGCAAGCAGCTCATGGACAGCAGGGCCATCGCACACTACGGTCGCCTCATTGGCCGTTCTGTACAAACAGTACAAACCAAGTACAGATTGTACAAACTGTACAAAACGCACAACGTTCAATATTCCAGCACCGACCTACAACACCATAGATTGCTCGACACGTCAGGTGGATTCCGATTTGAATGCCACACGGAAGGTGATGATTGGTCCATATTGTACAAAATATACAAATAGTACAAAATCAAGTACACACCTGTACAAAAAGGAATCTATAGAGGATTTTGAAGGGCGAGAGCTTATTTTTAGGCAAAATTCTTTGATGTGCCAAATGGAAGTGAAAATTTTAGTTCGATCAAAATTAAATTTTTGGCCCCTCTACACCATTAAGTCTTATACTTGAATTCCAAAAAAAAAATCAAATAATTTGACATTAACCTCATGTTTGGGGCCCCAACAAAAATCCCATATTTCTCAAGTTTTTCAACTATATAGTAACATTTAGTATAATCAAATAGTAAGGCATGGTAGTTAAAGAGTAGAAGATTACCTTAAACTCTTTCAAATGTAAGGATTAAAAGTTTAAGTTGACAAAATGAGTACAAACATGTAAACTTGAATCTGTGACGGTACAAACTTTGACATTTTGTACTCATAATGATGCATATTTTGCATGCAAATAAAATTTTCTTGTACAATCTTCAATGTATGCAAGATGTAAGACTATGTCTATTTATTATTTTGACATAAAATAGAAGTAATTAGGGGGAATTTGGGTTTAAACCCTTACTATGCCCTGAAACTATGCTGTGACTACAAATTCGTACAACCGTAGTGTGCTTTCACCCAGCAAATGTCATCCACAGGTGAGTTTTCATGTTAATTGGCAGAAAAGGTGACCTGGATTGTGTACTTGTTGTCGGTGGTGTAGCTTGTTGTTTGTGGGACTGAGATGGAGTCGGGTGCGCTGTGGGTTGAGTTGATGGAGGAGTAGCTGAGGTTGTTGTGGGCTGTTGTAAGGTGATGACGCCGGTACTGTTGTGGTGAGGCGGCGTTGGTGGGAGAATTGCCGGCGTTGGTGTAGCATCGGCAGGAGGCAGTAGTGGTGAGCCGAGTGTGATGGCGTCAACTCCCGCTTGGATGTGCAGGGGCGATGACTGAAGGAGGGCTCCAGTTGAGTGAAGGGAGGGAGTATCCTCCTCGTCGAATGAGAGCTGGAGGCGTCTCTTGCGGGCTACCATGGCGAGGGGGAGATCATCTTCGTCTCTCATTTGGAGTTTGCGGCGTGTCGAGGTGGGAGGGTGTTGAGAGGATGTAGCGTCAAATGCTATGGAGAGGTCGTGAGCATGATCCCTGATCTAATTACGCAGCCGTTTGGATTGCCGTGAGCCAGACTTGGATGTTGCATTCGACTGCGTAGTTTTGAATTGTGGGATGGATTCGGGGCGGAGTCCAGCTGCAGAAGCTGGAGCCTTGGAGGTCGGGGTGCTAGCAGAGCTAGGCGTTCGGGGAGCCATTGTGAAGTGTAGGGGCCTGCAAGAAGATACTGTGTTGACCAATGTGAGAGACATGGGGTTAGTGTAGGTGAAAGTTGCGATGGAATATAGGGAGTAATGGAGGGTGAAGTGATTAGAGAAAGGAAACAAATGGAATGGGAGAGTGGGGACGTACCTTGGGGTGAGGTGTGCATAGAATATTGGGGAGGATTTATGGGGTGGGGAGGGGAGGTGTTGTAATGTTGTAAAGCGGGTCTGGTGGCGGCACTGGGAGAGGGCTGGTGGTGGTGGAAGTTTTTGATTGGCAGGGGATGGGGGAGTGTGGATCAGGGGAGGCGTTGAGTTCGGTGTGAGAGCGGTGACGGTGGGGGGGGCGTGTTTTTCTGGATGGAAGTGTGTTGTTGTAGTGGAATATGCAAGTTGAGTAGGGAATTACGGGGAGGGCTGGAGATGATGTAGGGAGGGTGCGTGCAAACTCGAGGAGGGTGTGGGCGGGGCGGGAGGACCCCCGCAGGGAATTGTAACCTGTTTGTGAAGTAAAGGCAGTGGGCCAAAAAACTTGTGATCTAAATGTGTCATGAAAAATTGTGTTTGAGTGTGATGAATGGATTGATATTGCTTGTACGTGAGATGCTTGTGTGTGTGATGGTGAGCTGTGGTGTGGAAATGATCTGAATGTATTGTTAGGAGAATGTGTGATAGAGGCGTGGTTGTATGAAGTGTATGTTGTGAGGGCAAGAGCTTGGATGTCGACCAGGGTAGTCAGGGCAGAACTAGTGAAGGCAGCGAACGTGCCATGGCGAGTGGGCGAGGAGAGTGTTTGTTGAGGGTCAGGGGAGCTCGAGATGATTGTTTGGCAAGGTTTGTCTTGTTGAGGAAGCCAGCGTGGGTGTCTAAAAACACCGGTAAAAAAATTTTGGGCGGCTGAAAATTCTTCAAGCTTAGGTGCTATGCAGGCATCTGGGATGTCTCTACGAGGTTCTAGTGCTAAAGAATACAGCGTTGTAGTGTTGAAGTGCTCTGCGGCACAAAAGAGTGCACGGCCAGGCAGCACAAGGCTGCCGAGCGGCGGCCGCATCTAATCGTGAATTTCGGAGCTCATAACCCTAACCCCTCTGCCCATGGGAACACACAACTTGCTCTTATATACAACAAAGTGTGAAGGTACCTTTACAACATCTCCATTAGCACTTTGGATACCGCTATGGCTATAGAAAAATGGATGAGACGGGGTTGGTAAACAATTTATTTGGCCCGTAACATTGGATAATCCACTAAAAATTAGGGCCCTCCAAATCACTGGTGCTAGTGTATCTCCTCTTCTTAATTGCACATCATAATTGCACAATCCATGTGTGGTGACTTGTGAGTGGCTCAGTTACTATTTTCAAGAGTCTAATTGAGTGGTGTTAGTGGGGGAACTACATGGTGAGGTCTGACTTTTTGGATGACTTTGAGAGTGCAATCCAAAGTGCTAGTGGATATGCTCTTATCTTATTTGCCAACAAAACTATTGAGCCATTAGAGTTAACCGAAAAGAACGACAAAGTCATGTTATGTAAGGTGAGTAGAAGGTGAGTGAAGGGCAACTGAGTTGATTGGCACGGTTGCCAAAGAATTCCAAATAGAATACATGTTGAACTAGTTTTGCAGTCAAAAAAATGGCAAAACTAGTTCTAAGAGGAGTTTGGCGTTGACTGACTAATGCGGCTTACAAGCTTCTTTCTTGGCCATCCACCTTTTTCGCCGGCTACATAATTTTGCCTATTATAGAATTACAGCAATCCCGAAGTCCAAGGAAAAGTGGAGTTTTCAATATGAATTTTCATTTTCGGCTATAGTGGATGGCCCATAAACCGACGCTTTAAGCTTTTCACGCAAATCTAATATTGGTATAGAATTAGAAGCTCTCAATGAATACCAGTTGGAGATATTGTTGGTTTATAGTACACGTCGGTTATTGGGTCATCCACCTTACACTCTTGGAGAGCATACGCTTCCATTCCCTAGATTTTTTGGGTCAAAACTGAAGTTTTGATTTTGGTTAACCCCTAAGCGCTCAAACGACCATTTTCTGATCGCTGCCCAAATCTAACGGGCTACCCGGAACAAAAAATAAATTGAAAAAAATATATATAAAAAAATACTACATCAAGTCTACTTTCCAACCCAATTTGAATTATGGCAATCCGAGTTAAACTCCACCCGGGAGAATTTTTCAAAGTAGATCACCTCAACATTGTCTTAGTGTTATAAAATTTGCTATTTGGGGAAAGTGATGATGATCCCTCCATCATTTCTTTTGCTTTTTTGAAGTTTACAATAGATAGCGCAACTTTAACCAATCATACTAAATTTTGAACTCTAAAATTGAAAATTATAATTTATACAAATTTTCAAAGGTTAATGCTTTTAAATTCATTAAAAAATGATCTAAAGTTATTTTTGGAAGTTTGACCATACGGATAATTTGTAGAGATGATACTCTACATTTTATCTATTGAACCAAACTTCATCAAACATATGGAAGGCACATATTATAACACATCTATGTTTTGTCCAATACCCCTCGGGCTTTTAGGGGTTAACCCAATTCATTCTGTGCCTCCTGCAACTGAGAATGATTCTGCAGAGTTTGGAATGGAATAGGACTCATCTCCCTTTTCAAGAGCACTGAAATTTTCTACTCTACTTTTACTGTTCAGATTGCCTGAGTACTTTTGGATCCTACAATATGGATCTAACTTATCAATTTCAAATGCATATATGCATTTATATATATATATATATATATATATATATATATATATATATATATATATATATATATATATATATATATATATATATATATATATATATATATATATATATATATATATATATATATATATATATATATATATATATATATATATATATATATATATATGTGCATGAGCATGTATGTTCAAAGTAGCTAAAGTTTGGCTTTCCAAGCCGGCCAAGTGGATTCCGCCCCTACAGTAACTTGTTCATGCAATGCAGCAACTTCCCAACCCATCATAATAATAGAGGGTACCCACAATCTTTGGGTTTTTTGTATTTTTTTATGTAAGGTATTAATGAGATGGTACTTTTCTGGCCTCGTCTCTAACAATGGGTCCCGCTCACCATTTTGAGCAAATAACCCTCTTTCTATGTCTGGCGTAAAATTCTTGGCGTTGCAGCAACACATTAGTAGTGTTCTTCCACTCAACCATATCCGCTTTTCTTGCTTCATAAGTTTTGCGGTAATTAGAGTTATCCGTAAAGTCACCTTGAATTTGAAGAATCTTCAATGAATTTTGCTTTATTTTACTCTTATTTTTTCACTCCAAATAGTTAAAAGGTGTGGAAAATCTTGGTGGTTTATCATTATTAGATGAGTAAGAGATGTGTAAGAGCTTGGTGGTCTTCAAAAGTTTTTAGCACCAAGAAAGGAGGTAAAAAACTTATGAAGACTACCAAGCTCTTACACACCTCTTACACACCTAATAATGATAAATCACCAAGATCTTCCATATCTTCTAACTATTTGGAGTGAACAAATAAGAGTATAATAAAGCAAAATTCTTTGAAGATTCTTCAAACTTTGATGGACTTTACAGATAACTCTATTGTGTAACATTGTAATTTTTTTGTTTCACAATGTTTCACGGAAATCCCATGAATGCTAGTTGAATGCGGGATCCACCTTAGTTTCATTCTACCCATATTTACTTTACGCAACAGTAAAACCACAATCCATCTGTACAAATCATTGACCAAAACAAAACACCGACCTTTCGCACGAAACACTTGAAACATTGTCATGCATGCGAGTGTCACATGACAATAATAAGGTTGAGTGGAGTTATCCCATAAAGTTTGTACCAGTCATAGTGAGGGTATATAGCATTGTGGGTTTGAAGGGAAAAACATACATTTCACAGCCTTTTGGCTAAAATCAAGTGTAGTATATGTTCTTATCAATTTAATATCTAATATGGTTCCAAAAATTGTCAATGGTTTATGTTTGTTTTTTCAATTGATTTGTATTTCACCAAAAATACCATTGCACCAAAAATAAATTCAAATTCTTAATTTTCCATTTCTTTCTCTTTGTTTTCTAGCACGAGTGATATATATAATATTTTCTATTGTTATTATTGAATTCTATAGCTATAGAAAATAAAATTTTACTTACTCTATTGCCATACAAATTAATGTATTTGATTGCGTCTCTTTTGTTCCACGTAAAAAAAAATGACGTCGCCTCCTGCTTCATGGAGTTGATAAAAGTAGAAAACAAGTACATTGCAAAAAACCTTGAAGAAGAAGTTTGTACTTTATAATCTGATGCAAATTAGGCGAACCTTAAAGACAAAGGTCCCTAGCAAAGGTCACAAATTATACTTACACATGATCTTAGCCAAAACGCCATGAAATGGATGACTCTCCTTTCAAACCCACAACGCTATATTACCTCACTATGAGTATGAATGGTACAAACTTTATGGAATAACTCCACTCAACCTTATTCTTGTCATGTAACACTTGCATGCACGACAATGTTTCAAGTGTTTCATGTGGAAGGTCAGTGTTTTGTTTTGGTCAATGTTTTGTGTAGAGGGGTTGTGGTTTTATAGCCTTGTAAAGTAGATTTGAACGAGGTGAAACTAGAGCATATCTCACATCCAGCTAGCCTTAACGGGATTTCCGTGAAACAGAAAATTACAATAGAGTTAACCGAAAAGAAGCTCCCAAAGAGGAAACTCAGCTCAAACTCATGTTAGACTTGTTTTGAGTTGAAGAAAGCTCCAAAACTGAGACTAAGCCGAGTTTCTAAATTCTCTAAAACAAGCACCTGACAGTATCTTAGCTGCGGGACCTTAGTTGCGAACACGTTCCCCCAACCCTCAGTTGCTATTCAATTTGAGACCAAGTTACTATTCACTGAGAATATATGACAGTGGATCTTATTTTTAGTGACAAGACTCTTGTTTGACTTTTGTTGCAACCTCTTTTGTTTTCGGTTAACTCAAATGTTACACAATTACCGCAAAGTTTGTGAAGCATGAAAAGTAGATCTAGTCGAGTGGATGAACACTACTAATGTGTTGTTGTTGCGCCATAAATTTTACGTCAGGTATAGGAAGAGGGTTATTTGCTCAAAAAGGTCAGCAGGACCCATTGTCAAAGACTAGGCCAGAAAAGTACCATCTCATTAATGCCTTACATAGGAAATACAGAAAACCTAATCTTTGAAGGGCTTGGAGCAAGGGGTCAGGCCCACAAAAGTGGGTGGGTTCTTATAATGTCCATTTTAACCCTTAAATGACCAATCGACCATTTTTTGGTCACAACCCGAACAACAGTGATTGCCCATGGGCAGGAAATGACATTTTTCAAGTTTTGATTTTATGTTTAAATTGGGGGTCAAGATCATATTCTAGTGTTGTTTGATACATTTCATTTGCAACATTCAGGTTCACTAAGGAATTTTTCAAAGACAAAGACCTCAATATTGTCCTAGTATTATAAAACTTACTATTTCGGGAAACTAATGATGTTCACTCATTTGAAAATTTTACCTTTTTAAATTTTAGAATAGAAAATCTAGTTTTAACCAATCATATCAAATTTCAAATTCTAAAAATAAAAATTTGTATTTTGGTGAATTTTTATTGGTAAGTGCTCTTAAATTCATTAAATGAGTATCTAAAACTATTTTTGGAACTGTGACCATACGGATAATTACTAAACATCATGCTTCTCATTTTCTCTTTTGGACCAAACTTCATCAAAGTTGCATAAGTAACATTTTATAACACATCTAGGTTTTGCCCTTACCCCCAATCTGTCATTTAGGGGTTAAGAACTTAAATTTGTGTTTTCTCCTAATTTAACACTTCTGACTAATGGGAACATTTGCCCACTAATTTAATTCATTTAAATTAAACACTGATATGACATTTTTCACATTCATACGTGATGATGTAAGTTTATTTAAAATTTTGTCAAGTTCAAAGGTTGCACATACAAACACCGCCAACTAGACTTCATTCACGATGTTTTGAATGGGTAGCAGGTGCTAGCTATAGTGTAAAATGTAGGTACGGGTAGAGCATGCAAGTGAAATTGTATAACAAAGTTAGATTGATTGGCAAGTCGATTTAAGGATGAAAAATAGATTTGTACATACAAGAGACAAAAACCATGTGGAGAAAGTTACAATATGCTTCTTCCTAAAAATAACCTATCAATTACAGTTAAAAATATTGTTGATGCGCAACATATTTGCCTTCAACACTGTCACTCATGCAATGTCAATAAATGCAACTTTTAGCGACAACATTATTGTTGAGCCCCAATGTTCTTGTACGACAAGTTTTGGTCTATTGTAACGTCAAACAAATTTGTAACACACAATCAATGCTTAGAAGGACATTATATGAAGATCAAAAGTGGACAAAAGGATCTTCAATAATGCTAAACAAGCATTCAAACAAGCATTCAAACAACCTCTTTACTAATTAAAAACATCATTGATGCGCAAAGTATTTGCCTCAACATTGACACTCATGCCGTGTTTCTAAACGCAACTTTTAGTGACAATGTCACTGTTGGGCCCCAATGTCCTTGTACCACAAATTTTGGGCTATTGTATCGTTAGGAAAATTGTAATACGTAATGAATGCTCAAAAGAACATTACATGACAATCAAAATTGGACAAAAGGGTCTTTGTTTGTAGAGACTTTGATGTGTCCAAAAAGTAGTGTCTAGATGTCATTTCTAGTTTAAACAATGTAGAGCCAACTTTGATGTGTCGTGTTTAGAAGTCACGTCTAGTTTGAACAGCGTAGAGACTTTGATGTGTCTAGAAGTTGTGTCGAGAAGTCGTGTTGAAAAGTCACGTCTAGTTTGAACATTCATAACATTCAGTAGTCTCTATGATTGTTGCCTTCCCCCAACAAAATGATGTGGAATATTCCACATCATTTCATCCACCCAATGAAATGATGTGGGATACTCCACATCATTTCATCCCCCCAATGAAATGATGTGGGATACTCCACATCACATCAATAGCTATGGGGGCAGGTGGCGTTAAGCAAGAGCAATCAACCATGGTGAACAATAATCAAAAGCACTCACTCAATCACAATTCAACAGTGTTTTGTAATTGTTTATTTGATTCAATAGTCCATTCAATTACAAATCACTTTTCACCCCATATATAAAGGTAGATGAAAATAAAAGGCAGCCTCTTGGAAGGCTACTAAATGTTATATTATATTGATTTTGATGTGTCTAGAAGTCATAGATTAAAAATTCACTCAAATTTGAAATTCAATGGATTGTTGTAATTTCAAGTTAAGCACATATAAGCATTCACTATTATAATGTTGTTTTTATTATAATTTGCATTCATGGTAAAAAACATTGAAGTTTTTGAATGCGTTTTGTAATAGATATAATGTTTTCAATGATATATTCAAAAAAGCATAATAATTTGAAAATTTCACCGAAATTCGTAAAAAAGAACTTGCAAATGTTACCTACCTTCATTTATTAAATATAATAAATTGGATTCTTAAAAAAAATTATGGTACAAAATTGAGTGTGAATGTAAAACTTGAATCCATGCTTATATTCCTGTCCTTGTGAGTTAGATGGTAGGTGAAAAGACAATAATTGTCATAGAGAGTGGATTTTCTATTTTAAAAGACTTGATGCCAAATTTGGTTTCAAAACTATCAAACTCAAATGAAACTAGATTTTTAATCAACAACCACAAAATAGGAGAGCTTTTTTTTCTTATCTACCCTCAACATAATCATAAAGGAAAAAATTAAGTTACAATGGCATTGTTGTAGAAGCTGTTGCTTCAAATTATGCATAAATTATGATTGATAGTTCTTAAATTAATTATTTCATATTAAAACTGCTTGATTGAAAGAACATAGGCCAATCATGGGGTTTTTTTAAATTTAGAATAATGAATCAAAGGGATGTTATAATTGACTTGAAAAGCACAGAGTACAACATTGCACACTAAAAGTAGAGAGCTCACACTCATTTGTGAGTAATAGAGTTATCCGAAAACAAAAGAGGAGTTGAAGAGGAGTTGAAGTAGAGTTTGCATCCAATGTTAACAATTTCTGACAAGCATTGCTAATAAATAGTCCTTTAGTCAACTCTCTTAGGTTTGGGGGAACTTGTGGAAACTCTCTCCTAGCATTGGGGAGATCACGAGTTCTTCACTCCATGGTGGCGCAGGGCCTTGCTTTAAATTATTCTCCAACTCACCATAGACTAGTTTTGCAGTCTTTTTAACCCCAAAACAAGTATAAGGTGAGTTTAAGGTTTCTTTCCATTTTAAGACACTTTTCAGTTAACTCTAATATCTTAATATATTGGTATGATTTATACTCTTCATAATTTTATTGGTGAAGGGACAAAAACATTAACCTAATTCATAAACTAGTATCACTCTAAAACATCCTTAGATCAAAATGTACAACAATATATGATACACTAAATTTCTAACTCAATTACAGATAACCACCCACATATTCACAAAAAACTTAAAATTTACTATACTTAATAAACACCCAAAATAGACCCTCCACATTCCTAAATAATCACCGATATAAATTTATCCTTCAGTTGTAGAAATTACCAAATACTTACAACTATAAAAGGTTTCAACATATCTACACAAAATTAGAACACATACTTAGATGCATATAAGAGAAGAAAGAAGCAGAAAAAACTAGCAAAAAGAAGATCTTGTGGAGGAATTAAATAAATTATATAAAATTATGAAATCGCACATTCTAGTCCCTACTTGCTAAATTTGGCAATCTCAAAATATTCTTAAAAATCGTCAAATGATTTCATAAGAAATCTTTTAAAATACTTAAAAGAAAAAGACATTAGAAAATAATAAAAATCAAGCAACACCATACATATAAATGGACTAAGAGTAAATGACATCTGAAATTGCCTTGGAAGAATCCAATTGTTATTGGATAAACATACAAACAAAAAACAAAACAAAATCCCAACTTTTAAAATTCAGATACAAACAATACATAGGCAATGCCAAAAAAAGCAATTTTTTCGACCAAATGAGAAGCCAACAAAAAAAAACTTTGCAATATTTACAAGAGGGCCACACTCTTATAGTGACTCTCATAAGTAGTTGGCCGCCCCCCCTTGATGGATGAAATGCTCTCATTTAGAAAATAATTTGTTTTATGGATTAAAATTTGTATATATCGTATTAGACTTGGTGCTTTACAATGTACTGTAACAAAAATTGAAAATCAAAAATAATTTATGCCATTTTTAAATCCAATTTGGAGTCCATTTCTTGGTAGGTATTGAGTCAATGTGAAGATGGGATGAAAAATGAAGTTCGACTCAAATTTTAACCATAGATGATGAAGAATAGCCTTGAAAATCATATCCCAAAAAGATAATTTGATTTCGAGATATGATTTCAAGAATATGGCAATTTATATCACAAGCAGTATTTTCAGAATCTAACCACACTAATTAATGAACTTTTTATTTTGATTTTAGAAAATTGTATAAAATTACACTCATGTATATAAAGTTTTCTTAATCATAAAACTCAAAAAAAATTAGAAGTATTTGTTCCAAACAAATTATTTTTTAAATGAAAGCATTTTGTCCATCAAACGGGGGCGGCCAACTACTTATGAGAATCACTGTACATAGCCACACCTCCTATTTTTATGGCTTAAATAAGATACATAAATCTACAAGTAAAACACCACAATGGCAATATTCGTTTAGTTGGGACTATTCCACCATATTGGAACTTTTTGAAATCTACAACTGGCATAGATCCATGCCACTAGATCTATGCCAGTTGTAGATTTCAAGAAGTCCCAATATGGTGGAATAGTCCCAACTAAATGAATATTGCCATCACAACAATATACAAATAAAATATGAATGTTATTTATCAACTTTATACACACAAAATGCAACGACTTTGAAAATGCAAGAAGAAAAAATGATCAACTGCAAATCAACACAATGTCAAGATGGCTACCAACATGCAATTGCACATATTCACGTCAAATTTTGTAGAAAAAACAATGATTGACTTTATTATTGGTTTGTTTGTTGCAACTTCAGAAGATGTATTAGTCATATGCTTTGTTTACTTTATTTTATGAAGATTTAAATGAGCTATGAAGATTTCAGATCTTACAATATATAACATCATATGGAACAAGCATCCAAAACCCTAAATTTAAATAATTATACACACACTAATATTGGATGTAGAACATGTGGTCTTTTAATAGACATACAAGTGGCCGGGTACAATCATTTTTTTAAATGTCCCATTGTAGTATTGGCATGGTACACCAACTTGTAATGATATATTACCGAAACACACAATCAATTAATTCAAAGATGCCATTACAAAAAAATTCAGGCCTCTAAAAGGCTTCTAACTCAACCAAACTTCCATGCAAAAATAATAAAATAACAAAAAAAATTAAAAGAAAAAATTCACAAAAAAATTAATTTTTTTAAGGTGGCTCCATTTTGACCACGTCCAACTGTATATTTAAAATATTATTTTGTGAATTTTTAATTAAAAATATATATATTATTATATCATTGTTTTTGCATGGCAGTTTAGTTGAGTTCGCAGTCTTTTGGAGGCCTAATTTTTTTTGTAATGATATCAATTTTACATAACATTACCAGTATACAAGTAATGGTATAAATATGTGCTGTAGCACTGAATACATGTCCAACGTTAACCCCTAAACGTACTAGGGTGTCCCTAGAATTGACAATTTGAGAAAAATCATCATAAAGTACTATTTAAAAGAATATTTTGGAATTGATATACAAATGGAAGTTCTAGATTTTGAATTTTAGATTCCATCCGTACAGTTCGATTTACTAATACTATCACCAATATTTAATTATAAAATTTGAAAGTTAAAATTAAAAATTCCTACTAAATTCGATTACAAACAAAAAATATATTTTTTTTGAGTAAAATTTATTGGAAAGAATTTGAAATGAGATACTCTTAACCGTGGTGATTCTTTGATTTTTTTTTGTTTCTTAAATCTATAACCTCATTTTTGAAAGGCCACTTTTGAACTACAATCAATGCAATTTTGACTTGGTCAACGACTTGACATAGTTCTACATTTGTAATTTTAGAAAAAAATGTAATCAACTATGACTAAATCCAACTGTTAGATAAGCCAACAACTTGGTGAAGAATCTCCATTGATATTTCATCCAAGCATTGATGAAAACGTGAGAAGGGTTTGAATTTGTTAGTTGTCCAGTTTCTGAACGCTGTGACGTTTAGGGGTTAATTATGACCCTCAACACCATCACATCATTTACTGTTATGTTTTGTTAGTGTGTGTCCAAAATAAGGTGGGCATCCTAGCTATCATTCAAGTCATCGTGTCATTAAATTTTGAATAGGTGAATGCAAAATGATTGGTGAGGTAGAGCACTTGCACAAAAGAAATAAGAAAGAAGTCTCCACACTAGTTGCTATTAACCTCTAAATGTCACAACGTTCATTTTTTGGGCGACTAATAGATTCAAACTTATCCTACGTTTTTATCAATGTTTGAATGAAAGTCATCCAATTTTTTGGAGATACTTCACCAAAGTGTTGTCCTATTTGATGGTTGGATTTAGTGATACTTGAGTGCATATTTTTCTAAAATTACAAATGTAAAAGTATGTCAAGTTGTTGACCAAGCCAAAATTGCATTGATTGTAGTTCAAAAGTGGCCTTGCAAAAATGAGGTGTTCGAGATTGTATGGAGTGTTCGAGAGCTTTACATTATTTAGGCTCTTTAAATTGACTTTTGAATTATATTACCATCTTTAACACAAAAGGTACAATAAAATATGGGTACAAGATAAAATTTTAATTTTATTAGAGTTATCCAAAAACATACCAAGTGATTTTGAACTTGTAAGGTGAGTCTGTTGAAAAAATAATACATTCTGACAAGCATTGTTCATGAATAGTCCCTTGGTCCCTTCATAAATAATCCCTTAAGCTTGGAGGAACCCTCTCCTAACATTGGGGAGGTCATGAGTTCCATACCCCACGGTGGTGTAAGGCCTTGTTTTAAATTATTCTCTAACTCACTACAGACTAGTTTTGCAGTCTTTTTGAACTCAAGACAAGTTTAAGGGGAGATCAACAAGCGTTTCCACTTTGAGACACTCTTTTTGGTTAACTCTGTTGTCTACAACCTGAGCACAAAATGAAAACTCAAAATTACCTTATCTATCATTATGAGTGATTATGTTAATAATTAGGAATGTCAAAAAATAGCACGAAGGAATCTAAAATGGAGAGTACCAACAGCAACAAGTATTTAAGTTAACAATACTAATTAAAACTATACTAAAATTACCTATACATGAGAGTATCACCCAGGCAAACCTACACCCATGCTTGTATCGAAGGGAGAAAACAAAAATAAAAACTTGCCCCTATTTTTGGACATGGTGGGTCTCCCTAAACTAAATTGGGGTCGCATACCCCAAATGTAGAATTTAATTTTTCAAAAAACACACTTAGACCTCCCCCAAAAAATGGTTGCTATCAGTATGAATGTAGTTTCACCTAGCCTGAGAGTACAATATGGACATGTATTGTAACGTGGGAAATACCATAAATCGTGAAGGCCCAAAAGTTGTGCAATAGATTGACATTGAAATAGTTAAGACTGTGACCATAAACTGTTTTTTAGGAGATTAGTGTTGACCAATCGGCTTCTTGTATTTTCTTTATTTTGGGTAGAATGATGGGTCAACCCATATATTGACTTTGGATTAGTCCTAGTATCGGTTTAAGATGAGCCTATGTAACCACTAAAGGGTTTGGAATACTTCACTTAGAAAAATTGTAGAAAATATCTATATGGGATAAAAATATGAAATCACTTTGCGTCTTTATGATTTCTTCTCTTCTATATAGAAAAATTGAGTCCTAAGATAAAATTTTATTTCTAATATCCAAATCTCCTTATTCTCACGATTTCTGGTATTTCTATGCTATGTGTTGGCACCATTCCAAAAGTCCAATAGCAGCCATGGTTGATTTCAACATAAATTTCTTTTTATTTTGGTCCAGAAGTGCCACATGTTACCTTGTGATTGGTCAAGGATGACGTGTACCTTTATAAATATGATGTGGAAATTCGATTCTGACACGGACCCCACTCAATCACTCATTAACTGGGGAAGAGCCAATCATATTATAAATACAGAATTGGTAAGCACAGGCAGGCAGGCAGGCAGGCAGGCAGGCACTGTAGGGTTCTTTTTTTCTTTAGAGCGTTACAGTACTGGAATCAATGGAATGTGACAGGGAGCAAGTCCAACTGTTTTCCCCCACAGCCTGCCTGCTTCTACTGTTGCTGTTGTTCCACAAAAGACAGACAAAAGGCAGACGACAGGACAACATCCATCCATCGTCTGCGCGTCTGATGGAGTGGGAACAAGAAAGAATTCGCCCAAAACAAGCAGCTAGTCGCGTAGTCTCTGCCTTAGAGCATTCCCACCCATGGCCTCAACAAGTGGCCTTGGAAATTGATTTGAGAGGGCCCTGTAGTAGTGAGAGTGGCCTTCACAATTCTGCAGACCCACTGTGGAGATTCAAAACTGGCAAAATGCATTTAAGCCACCACATGTATTTGAGTCCCCACATGCAATTGAGTGGGCCAGGGTTGATCTCATTGAAATTTGAACATGTACAAGCCATGTCACAGGCCGGTCATGATTTGAAGTAGCATTTCCCAATGCAAAAGCATGTCCAGGCCATTAATGAAGATGATTATCCCACAAATAGCCCGGATTTCAAGCTCAAGAAGAAAATAGGAGACTCCACAACCTAGCGTGGGAAAGCTGATTTCTACAGAGGCCTTGCAAGAGAGGCCACTGGCAAACCCAAGGGTGGGAGAGAAAAAAGTGTGAGGCCACTCTACAGTGCCAAAAGGCCACTTGTTGAGGGCAAGGGTGGCCATGCTCTTAGTATTTATCCTAGATTTTCTTTTCTGGCTTGTTTATATTGTTCAGCCATGTAACTTCTTGAAAACAATGTATTTATGTGGTCTCTTCCTTAGTGGGACAAAAACAACAAAGTGAAGGCATGGGTATTGATTGATTGTGTATTCATAAAAGAAGGTCAACAGATGAGTGATTATTATTGCTGCTATTAGTGGTTTTTATTTTTTTTCAATTTTTCCGAGTAGCCAATTTTTTTCATGATACTTTGATGATACTTAGGTAATACTTAGGCAAAATTTGGCCACTCACCTAAATTTTCCATTAAAATTAGCCATTGTATTTTAGCCATTGAAATCCTTCATTAAAATTAGCCATTGAATTTTAAGTGTAGCAATTGGCTATTTTTATTTGGAAAAAATCATTGGCTGCTACCACTATTGTGGGGAGATGAACAACACAATGGTGGAGGTTGTGTAAGTGTCAGAGCAAGCCTAGCAGCAGGTGCTTTTGAGGGACCAACGTCAAGATTTGGTGTAGCTAGCTCCACTTGCTCCAAAGTTTGGTCGAGCAACTACCCATTAACGCTAAAAAATAGTATTTGGGACCAAAGTTTGAGGTTTCCCCGCCATCTACAGAAGCTTTGGCGCAAGCAAATTACTCACACCAAACAAGCATCTTTGCTCAATCAATAATTAAATAATGAGCTTGAAGACTATTCATTGGCTTAAGCTTCAAAGTCATCAAGTTATTTTCATAAAATCTTCTTTTAATAATTTGCCTTCTGATGTTTGCACAACATAACATTCAGTAACCTTCCAAGAGGGTGCCTTTTAGTTTCATCCACCTTTATATATGGAGTGACCAATGATTTGTAATTAAATGGACTATTGAATCAAATAAACAATTACAAAACACTGTTGAATTGTGATTGAGTGAGTGTTTTTTATTACTATTCACCATAGTTGATTGCTCTTGCTTAATGCCACCTGCCCTCATAGCTATTGATATGATGTGGAATATTCCACATCATTTCATTGGAGGGATGAAATGATGTGGGATATTCCACATCATTTTGTTGGGAGAAGGCACAGTTACAGAGACTACTAAATGTTATGAATGAGTATTGTTGGGCTACTTCTTGTCTAACATTCCTCTAAGCTAAAATTGGCCTTCAAATTAATGTTTGGTGAACATATTTGATCTCGTGCTGCTGGGCTTGCTCTCAAGCTCAGAGAGTGATGGCCATTCACACCAAGCCCATGCGGCACTTGCATCTGTGTTCCCAAAATGGAGGAAGGTAAATCCGAGAAACAAAAGAACATTAAAAGTCTTGTCTTTTTTGCTGCAACTATTGTCCAAGCACTCGTGCAATGGCAACTCGTGCATTACAGTGCCCCAAATAGAACCATGCACCTTTTTTGAGTTGCGCTCCTTTCTGTCATGCGTTAGAGTGATTTCTAATTGAGTATTTTATATTTCTTGATTGACAACAGATTCCCTCAAAATTACCTAAGGCACGCATGCATTAGCATTGGTGTACGTGAATGGGCCATAATGAGGGTTGCCTGTGCTTTTGGGTACCACTTGCAGTTTCGCATCCCTCTGTGGGCCTTCACTGGCCTTGATTTGACACACTCTCTGCCCACTTACAGAAGCATCAATGGTGATAGATGTTATGGCATGGATGATGAATCTTATCCCAACATTTTACGGTGTCTCGTGACACTGGTAGAAATGCTCGCCGGGTATACCATAGAAGTGTGCCCAAAACTCATCAAGTTCGTTGTGTGGGGTCTTTTCCCTTGTCTATATATGTGTAACAAAACAAATGCTTGTACAACTGCTGACACATCTTATCCCAATAATTTATTGTGTTTCATAGCAACACAAATGCTTGTGTGGTACCCATTTTGTAACACATTCAAGTGTAATTGTTCGGTCACAGCTACTTCGCTGAATATGAAATTTTTGTTGTTGTTTTCAAATGAGCAATGATCGTCGTAGGTTAATAGTTGGTTTAACACCAATGTGTCGAAGGATTATTATTTTTGGATTTTTTCATTTCAAAAAATATGAGAATGATTTTTCAATATTCATTTTTGCCATAGTAGGATAACATTTTTCAAAAAAAAAACTGAAAAATTTTCAACTTTCATTTTTTGAATTAATTTGTACCAAACTAGCTATTAACCTATGCTACAGTACTTTGTTGAGAAGAAATTGTATAAAAAAATTAAGTCTTTTTCCAAGTACTATGAGAAGAGGTGAGTAGGTTGAGTTTTTTTGAAAACTTAAAAAAATAAATAAAAAAATCTTGAGGTGAATACTTAACCCTTAACTCCTAAAGGACCAAGTGTGCTAACTAGGACGTTTTAATGTTTGGGTAGGTTCCCGCTGTGTCAATTTTTATTTTTATTTTTTGAAATAAATTATTTGAATTTGGTATATCAATACAAAAATGAGGTTCTAATTTTATTTTTTGATTCCGATTTTTAAGTGGAAGTTATGGAGCAAAAAGGGTCTTTTGGGGGAGAATGGACAGTGCAAGCAAGGCTCAAAATAAATCTTAGAAATAATTATTTTTCAATTCTAACCGTAGGATCTGGTTTTAGATTACCAAGAGAGTGCATGGTAAAATTTTCATAGAATTTGACTGTATAGATTGCAAGACTATAGCGTTTGAATCGAAAAGATGAAATTGCAGTCATTTTTTATATTTTTTGACCGTCTTTGAAGACATAAGGAAAAATGGTTAAATAGGTCAAAAAAATTCTCAAATTTTATTTAAATTTTAAATTTGGTATTTTCTATCAAGAGCAAAAAAAATATTCACAAGAAAATGAACAGAAAGAGGTGAAAACGATGCTCAAAAACAAGAAAAACCCGCGGTCCTTTAGGGTTAACTGCCTAACCATCCATTTTTTGGACAATGTATAGATTTCATCCTTGCTTTCTCATCCGTCATGCACATTTTCAGTCTGAATTTTTTACTATAGATTTTATGGGAAGCTAGCTTCATGCATGTGTGATATGATTAGAAAGGGGATGATTTGCAAAAATATTATGCCTCATTTCATGTTGCAGTGATTCACCAAAAAATTCTAAGATCTTAGTTCAAAAGTGTTCAAAAGTGCTCTTGAAAAAGCCAACTCATAAAATTAAGCAACCAAAAAATCTTCAAAAATCACTAAACTTAGAGTATTACATTTCAACCCATCATAACATATTTCATCCATATATGGTCAATATTTTATTCATAGTTGAATTACAAAAGATTTTGAATTTTAAGTGTCAAATTTTATACAAAAATATTGGTGATTACAATCACAGATTTCACCATATAAATAGAATTTATAATTTATAATGTACAACTTTTATTCATACATCAAGTTCAAAATATCCCTCTTAATTACATTTTATAATGCATCTTTGCAAAACCCCCAATTTGAGAGGGCTGTAGGCATCTAGGAGTTAACTCATTTTTGTTGGAGAATGTAGAAAACAATTGATTTTAGCATGTAGTATATGTCACCAATGGATGGTTGCAGTAGTGTGAAATATTTTTTAAATATAACTCTGCTAATAGTTTGTGATTATGATTCTTAACATCTTTCATTATAAGAGAAATTTTAAAATTTGAAATTGTAAAAAAACTAATATTATAATAAGTTGAAGCTTTGTTTGAGATTGTTTGGATCTTTTAGGGGTTAATCCAAGGCTAAGGCTTACTAACTTGGCTTCAACAAGTCAATCAAGCACTATTTTTCACAAACAATATTTTAATTTATATATATATACATGCATACATATAGTACGGCTCAAAGAAAATTATTCTCAAAAGAATTGATTTGCAAAATCTCAAAAATGCGACACTCTCCTTAGAGTTTAGGGTGATAAATAGTTTTTTTTTATCGCTTTTGGATTGTGTTTTGGAGGTGGTGCGGAGGGAGAAGGACCAGCGTACAATTGCACCACCGCTCCAAAATTCAAGCTCAGTGCTCAACCTAATTATTAAGGAATTGCAGTACCATCACATGTTCCTCCTCGGGACTCTAGACAAATTCTAGCCTTCCAATACCGTATTTTCACCAAGCAACGACGTGAACTCGGAACACCTAACCCATGTTGGCTTATTGTTGTCTCCCTTATCTTGGTTTTATGATTCTCCAACCTCTAGTTCTGTTTTGTTAAACGAGCTTCTTTTTTAGAGATCAACGATTTTTTACTTTCTTACAGGTGTTTTGGAATAGTAACTTGCAGGCTCCTAGAGGACTCAAATTTCTTGTAATGTCTTCGACACTGCTGTGGCCTTTGATTGTTGAAGTGATGCAACTGTCAAATCCGACAGTTCCATTCACAATGAATAGAGATAATTGTAAATCCAACAGAGAGAAGCGTCCTCTGTTCCCAACGACTTTGTTGGAAAGCTCATCTTGTTGTTGCGGAGTCCATTTCACGGTGAGCTTTTCATTGCAAAATATCGAAGCTTCAAGAGGGAAGTTCGAGGCTGTTTTGCAATAATGGTCAATTGTCGTAACAATATTCCATCGACAATTTTATTGCATGAACTTGCCGGTTGTGGAGATTGAATAAAGATTGGGCGGTAGGTGTTTGTGCTTGTTTTCTACCAAAACCATTTTGCTACCGAAATTGCATTGGAATGGATTGCTATGCTAAGGTGGAGCAGGTGGGCTTAGAGAGCTTTGTATAATCATGTGCATATTGGATGCCTAGGCCATGATAATAAACTGGATTGGTCTGTGCATCATATTGGTGAATAGCGGTAATTAGGGTTGTAGGAATTTGTTTTCAGATGGTACGAGGATTGGTGGTGGGTCCCGGAGGTGCACTCTACATTATGTTTGAGAATCACGTGTGTTCATGATTCCCTTCTAAAAAACCCTATGTATGCGAGAGATTATATATCTAAAACTTTTGTATACAGATCTATTCCATCCTAAATATATGTTTAATGTATGTATACGTCAATATTTTCAGCTCTAAATATGGTTATTGTATATATATGTAATACAACAATGTTCAAATTAATATCTCTCTTGTGCATTCACTTATACTTATACATATTTAGTACAGTGCACCCCTCGGGTGGTTGGTCTTCCTCTTTAATTAGCACAAGACCTAGTTCAATGACAAATTGTACATATGAAGTTGTCCAATTTCTTCAACACAATGCATGTTGTCTATTTAGAATTTCGGATGTCTTCAGAATAGTATATTGTCATTTATTCATGTTAGTTGCACTTGGTGACGTTGTGACAATCCAATGCTAGAAGCGAGTTGCTGGTGTAAGTAACCGGTTTGTACGGTCATCTCCAAAAACTAACTCGAACGTCAATCTTTTGAACACCATTTTTTATGAGCATCTAAATACAATATATCTTTATGTGCCTTTGAAAATTTCAAACGCTAATCATGGTTCTAGAATTTACGAGAATGTTTGGAGTGATTTTGCTCAAAAATTTCAGAAAAAAACTCATGATCAAACTTTATAATTGTGTAATCCATACACAATTAATCAAACTTTATTTTGAAAAAAATTATAATTAATTTTGGCTACTAGTGAGCAGTTTTAGTAACATCAAAGATTGAAACACTTTTACAACAAACTACCGCATTGAATATCCACCAAGGAGAAAGTTTGAAGTATCAAAGAGAAGTGGAGCTCAAAGTTTGGAAGATCCCCTAAAATCAATAACTCTTCAAGACAACCACTACACCCTTCAAATGACATTGCAACTCTTCAAAAGAACATGATAAAAACTCATGGTAGATTGTATAGAAAGAAAAAAAAAAGTAAGATGTGAAAATAATAGAACATGGAAGAGATTTTAAAGGTTAGGGACACAACCTCGTCCTTAAATTGAAGCAACTTGGAGTGCTCGATGGCCAACTACCCACTACGCACAAACTTAAGTCTAGAAATTAACTTCCACTCCTTTTACATAATCTTTCAACTATAGGACACCAACATTAGCGATAGAGAAGTACATGAAATTGTAGAGTTGACATTCACAAGACTCAAGGAAATGGTAAGTTGACTACTAATCTTCACAAGGTAGAACAATTGTTGGTTACGGATTGAATAATAGCAAAGCGGAGTGGGCATGAAGGCTTTTATGAATGAAGAAGATATGGCCTTGGATTGAGTGAGAAATTGTAATGCACTTGGCTTCATAACCCTAAACCCTGTCAACAAAGAATGAATGAGGTTGGCTCCAAAAGCTTCCAAGAGTCACGTTCTTATTACGCACTTGGCTTTGGATCTTGGCCAACGGATGTTCATTGACATTCAAAGGTCAAAGTTTTCCTCAAATTTTTACCAAGTGCTATTATTGGCCCCTTTCTTTGCTCTTTGAAGCATTTAAATACCGAATTTTTTTTGTTGCTAGGTTGGTGTTAGTTAACCCCTAAATGCCTAGAGCCCTCTCCAAATTCGACAGTTTTGCAAAGATGCATTATAAAATGCAACTAAGAGGGATATTTTGAACTTGATATATGAATAAAAGTTCTACATTATGAATTTTTGATTCTATCCATACAGTTAGATCTATGATTGCTATCACCAATATTTTTGTATAAAATTTGAAACTCAAAACTCAAAATTCTTTTCGATTACGAATAGAATATTGACAATTTGTAAATGAAATTTGTTGTGATTGGTTGAAATGTAATACTCTAAGTGTAGTGATTTTTGGAGATTTTTTGGTTGCTTAATTTTATGAGTTGAGTTTTTTAAAAGCACTTTTACACTAAAATCTTTGAAATTTTGGGTGAATCACTACAACATGAAATGAGGCATAAAAGTTTCACAAATCGTCCCCTTTCTAATCGGATCACACATTCATGAAACTAACTTTCCATAGAATCTAGAGTAAAAAATCCACACTACAAAAATTGCATGACGGATGAGAAAACATGGATGAAATCTGTACATCATCCAAAAAATGGACACTCAAGCAGTTAGGAGTTAAGTCTTTAGATATTTTACAATGAATGTATGTTTGTTTTGGATTGAAGATTCTCCTTAAAAGACCTTGGTTTAGAAATGCACATCTAAAAGCCAAAACGTTGAAATAAAATATTATCATTGAAATCAAATAAGAAACACCATCTTATGTGTTTTACAAGTTTACAACTATTGAGCTATTTAAAAACCCAATGTGTTTTTTCCAAGACTTTATTTAAACCATATTGATACTAGAGTGAATTCATATAATTATTATGATTTTTTTTTATGTTCTAAAGAATCCAAATTTAAATTTGGTTTTAAACTCTAAATTAGAGGAGGAGCAAAAAAATTATAATCAACAACCCCAAAACGAGATTTTACACTATCTATAAAAGAGCTCAATGAGATCTAGTTTTCTTGGGCCTTGGCCTTTTTTATTTTATTTTTATGAACACCGTTACCTTACCGCAATTTTTAGAGACAATATTATTGTTACGGCCCAACTTCTTTGTACCACAAATTTTGGACTATTGTACTATCAGACAAATTTGTATCACACAATCAATGTTCAAAAGGACATTACATGAGAATAAAAAGTGGGCAGAAGGGTCTTTGTTTATGCCAAAAGAACATTCATTGCACATGATCATGCCACGATTCCATCTTTTCATATTCGTGAACACTGTAGAGACTTTGATGTCTAAACGTCGTCCCGGATATCGTGCCTAGAAGTGACGTCTAGTTAGGTTGATGTTGAACTCTTTGCACTCAATGTTATTATTTTGAACACTTTAAAGACTTTGATGTGTTTGGTCACGTTATGTCTAGAAGTGACGTCTTTGTTACTGTTAGTCAGATTTTTATAAGATTCTTCAAATTTGTTGAGTTGTCAAATAGGCTTATAATTTTTCGCTTTACAATGATTGTATGCAAGTTTTGGATTAAAGATGCTCCTCTAAGGACATTAGTTTACAATTTCACACCTAAGAGCCAAAAACATTGTTATTGAAATCAAACAAGAAAAAACCATCTTAAATATGTTATGAGCTTTTTACTTATTAACAAGCACTAAGTTGTTTAACCCCTAAACGTACCAAGGTGTCCTTGGAATTGAAAATTTGAGAAAAATCATCTTTTAAAGTACTATTTAAAAGAATATTTTGGAATTGATATACAAATGAAAGTTCTAGATTTTGAATTTTAGATTCCATCCGTAACGGTTCGATTCACTAATACTATCACCAATATTTAATTATCAATTTTGAAAGTTAAAAACTAAAAATTCCTTCTCAATTCAATTACAAACAAAATTTTAATATTTTTTGAGTAAAATTTGTTGGAATGAGTTTGAAATGAGATACTTTTAAACGTGGTGATTCTTTGAAATTTTTGTGTTCCTTAAGTCTATGACCTCATTTTTACAGGGCCACTTTTGAACTACAATCAATGCAATTTTGGCTTGGTCAACGACTTGACATACTTTTACATTTGTAATTTTAGAAAAATATGTATTCAAGTATGACTAAATCCAACCATTGGATAGGACAACAACTTGGTGAAGTATCTCCAAAAAATAGATGACTTTCATCCAAGTATTGATGAGAACGTAAGATGGATTTGAATTTGTTAGTCGTTCAAAAACTGAACGCTGTGATGTTTAGGGGTTAAGAATCCAATGTGGTTTGTCTA